>CM060916.1:327459996-329959996 GCA_030737875.1 Allium sativum
TTCACGTTTGGTGGTGGAGGAATTCGTTTCTCTTAGCTGTATACCCGTGTTATTTTTGGATAAGTCAATTTGTGATTTGGCGGGTATGACGATGTGACATTCTAAGTGAACGATGATGATTTGTATGAATGAGTGTCTGACAGAGTATTTCCAAAAAGGTCACGTACCTTGATTTCTTCAACCGTACCAAGAGTGGAAGCGGAGAAGGAAACTTCTTTAGCTAACACGTAATGTACTGTCGTAGACGTCAATTAGTGATTTTCAATGGATCTGACAATGTGGCATTCGAAGTGAATCTGATGTGATGATAAAGCGTAGCTTCTAGCCTCATCAACCGGTAAATGACAGAAATCGGGCAGGCAGCATGGCTAAGTCGGTCGCACCGAAGTAGGGTGTATAATCACCTATCTAGAGAATATTCATTTGTTTCTTAAATCTATCAATGCTGACCCATATATATACGGGAACGGTTGCTGATCCCAACCGTTGGTGATATACATTCGATACACTCAAGCGAAATGAGTGGTCGGTCATGTGTGGCTGAGTTACAAGATGTTCTTGTTGAACTCCAGTGTATCGCTCCTAGAGTACACTGATCGGAAGGTGGTTCCATACCTTGTCATAGTTGTAAATCCATTATCCAATACGCGCTTGCAATTTTGATTGTATACTATATATGTAGAACGTGAGATGAAAGCGTTTCTGCTAGTTGATATCTATTTGTACATAGACATTATTATAATATCAAAAGGTTTTTGATATAAAGATATTTTGGATTCTCATAAGGGAAAAACCCGTTCCGTTCTGCGGCGTGGTCTTATGAGATATCGTTTACTTGTTCATATACCTGTTTAAACTGTTTTACTCATACCAGTCCCATGACTGACCCGGAGTTTACTTTGTTGTTTTCCCTAAACTCTTGGGTGCCTAAATTTGTACGGGCAGTCAAGTAGTCGGGATTTGCAGATACATTGAAGAGCTGGAGCAGGAGGCTTCGGAATCATATAGCTATAGTTTATTTCCGCTGTGTTGTAAGTGTTGTACTCTGATAAGTGCTATTGTATACATAACTGTTATATTTCAAAGTTATGTTATATATTATATGTTATTCGTTCCGCTGTGAGGTTCGTGTTACTCTGATGTTGTGTTCTTCTTCTATTCTAAGTTTCTATCTTATCTTTCCTCACCCTCTAATTTCTTTAATTAATTACCGGGATTTTTCGATGTTTTGGTTATCGACATCGATCTTATGTCGATAACCAAAGTCACCGAAAATCCGGGTCGTTACAGTTGGTATCAGAGCTTAAGTTAAGAATTACTTGGCTCTATGGCGTGACTCGGTAGAGATAAGGTTAGTAACACCCTAGATTGAGTTTGAGTGTATATATACGAGTGCGTATTTGTATTTGATATAAAAATTTGTTTTATATTGTGGAGATTCATTGGCTGAGTTGTTTATGAGTTCTGGTCGATCAGTTTGATCCACTGTATCGTTTGGAGTAAATGAATACTTGAATACGATGGACCGACACAGTATGGATATGTGATATATTATCATATATAGGTTGTGATTATAATCGAATGAGATTATAAAGTGAAATGGTTATATATAACCAATCAGAATCATATAAGTAAAGTATATGAAATAAGATGAATTAAATATGAATTTAAATCAGATTTGCAATTAAAATAAGGAAATTTTAAGTTCTTGGGAGATTTTGAGATGTTTTCAAAATGGATGTATTTAGTAAGGGTTTTGAAATGATATAGTATTGAAATCACTTGGGTTGCTGGAAAATAATTCCGATGATGACTGCGCAGTATCATCGGTGAGATTTTCGAGTTTCTAAGTGGTGGATTACTACCAAAGATTTTGATTTGAATTGTTTTGAGAAAACAAGTGTTTAGAAATTCGAATGTTTTGAATAGGTATTATGATTTCAAATTGATTTGAAATAAACCCAAGAATTTGAAATTTAAATTTAACGTATGAAGTTAAATGGATTAAAATAGTGAAAGTGAATAATAAAATTAGAATTTAACTTTGACTAAGTTAAATGAAACTGGATTTGATCAGAGAATAATCTGAAAGTGAATTCGACTTGGATATATGCGAATGGTTGTGTTGGAGATGAAATTGATTGGAGTTTGATTGAAAAGGCATTTGTATATGCTGAATTAGCAGCAGATGGTAGGGATATAATGATATGCCCAACAAAAAGGTACAAGTTTATATTTTATATGAGTTTGGAATTTATGAGCCGAATTGGCAAGCCGTTTGGCGTTTTGATTTTCTTTTGGGTTGAAGAAGGCCCAGAGAGGCGAGTTCGAGTTTGAGCTATTGACCAGTACAAAGGAGGTGCTGGCGAAATTTTTCGAAAGTTTAAAGTGTTAGAAATTTTTTAGAATTTTTGAAAATTTTAGTTAGTCGGAATGAATAAATATTTTTGTCGATATTAATTGGTTCAGTTGAAATCAGAAATAAGGGGTAAACAAATCTTAGGAATTCCAATAGATAGGGTCGTCCTCTAACTTAGCAATTTCGAGGACGAAAATATTTTAAGTGGGGAAGAATGTAATGACCCGCATTTTTAGAGATATATAATTAATTTATTTAATTATATAATTGGTGATTTAGAGAAGTTAATGATCGTTTAATTAAATAATATTGAATATTTAATTAATAATTATAATATAATAATATATTATAATGTCGAAATAGTCGGAAATAGTGAAATTCACAATATCATGTGAATTGAATAGCATACGAGATTTGGTGGAGTTTCGATTCGAAATATAATAACGATTATATTGAATCGACGACAGTTGAACGTATAGTTTATAATATATTTATAAACGAGCTCGAAATGGCACGGTAGTTCGCTATTTGGCGATTTGAACTTCAACTGAATGTACAGGGTTCGTTTTAAGCCGGATTTCTATGAAACAAGAAACGTGTGGAGCTGGTGGAGTATATCTTTCTAATGGAAGAGAAAAATCAGGATTTCGTCATGTAGATTTTGAGATATGTCCAAATCAAATTCTAGAAAAGTCGCTGTAGAATTCCTTTATAATTTATAAAGGAATTATTTAGATTTTTAAAAGAGATTTCAATATAAATCAAATATCGGGTTGATCCAGAAGTGAATATCGAGTTGTAAATACATACAGGAATATTCTAGAGTTGTGTGGTATGCCACTGTGAATATAGACGATAATATTTAATTTTAAATATTAAATTTAATTATATTTAAATATATTTATATATTTAAATAGGCTATTTAGAGCTTTAAAAATAGCCCTTTTTGCAAACGAAGTCGGAATTCGACGAAACTAGTTTTGTTGGATCCGCAATGTAAAATAGTTGTTAAATTCCCAGTTTCGTGATTTTTAGAGTCACTGTGTGGCCGTACGGATTTTTAGAGTAGAAAACAGTCAGTATTTTGACAGTTAAAAATACACTGTGTGACCATACGGAGTCGGAATTCGACGAAACCAGTTTCGTTGGGACCGTAATGTCGAACTGAAGGTGCATATCCAGTTTAGTGATTTTTGGGTATCGTATGTGGTCACAGGGATTTTTAAAGACCATAAACGAGAATAAAATCACTAGAATAAATAAAATTAAAAGAAAAAAATATATCCCACTTCATTCTCTAATCATATGGGAGGCCACACACACATCATTTCCGACCACATATCCTACCAACCACCGCAACAACTATATAGGACCGCATAAGCTCTTTACAGTAAGAAATTTCCCAAAAGAAAAATCATAACAAGCAAAACAAAAATCTGAAAATCCTCTAACTCATATACTGGAGTTACACGCATGATTCTCTACGGCCTGGTGATCAATCTGAGCAACTCGATGGCAATTGTGGGGTTCAACGCGGAAAACAGTCGAACGTAGGGTTATGGCTCTGGCAAGTTGAGGTATTGATTCAAGCATTGGATGCTGGATTTAGGTTCAGGAGATCGTCTAGCACCTTGTTGGAGTTTCTGAAGGGAACCCGAACCAAAAACCGTCGATGTCAGCACCGAGGACGACGACGTCGGGGCACTCAAAGGGGCCGGCGAGTTGGGTTTCGACGTGGCAGTATTGGGCGATTTTGGAAGAGATGAAGGATGGTGCCCTTCGTTTTGATTTCGGTTGAAGAGAGGATGGACGGTTTGAGGAGGAAGATCGGAAATTTGGTGGAGGGATTTACTGGTATCGAGCGTATGAAATTGGGAGAGAAGGGATAGTAGCGGGTTCGGTTTTGTGTAAAGGGTGTTGGGCCTGAGAGTGTTAACGGGCCAGGGAAGAAAACAAAAAGGGTAAAGCCCTTTTATATAAAAATAAAGTCCATGTTTATTTATTTAAAATTTTTCAAACTTTAAAATCGAATATCTTGATCATACAAGATCAGATTGACGAACCGTAAGTTACGTCGAGATCGTATGGACGGACACTACACAATGGGACTGACCGCAAGTCCATTGGAGCTCGTTACAATTTATGGCGAAATAAATTGTCCGTCTAAATCAAAGACAGTTAATCGTTTTTAACGATAACAATCCAATGTGAGTAAATCTCACCAACTCTGAACAGTTTATAATTTCATGATGTATTTTTAGAACTGTTAGAAATTGTCTGATTGACTGTGTGTTGACTGTTTGATTGAACTGCTAGCCAGTTAATGATATATATATATATAAACAGTTAGATAGTTATATATTGATTCTGTTTATCAGAATAATTTATATTGAACTGAAAGTGATGATAATCATATTGTGTAACATCTGTGGATGCAGGGAGACAGGTTGGAGGAATCCGACTGGATTCCTCAACAGTTATTTTGTTGTTTTTCATATATTGTTATATGATGTGAAATAAAATCTGTGGGCGATTATATGTGCTTGGAAGATATTGAACATCGTGATTTGATATGATTGAATACCATAACATACCGAAATGTTGATAAGGGGATTTTCAAAGTGATATTGAAAATAGAATATTTATAAATAAGAGATATTTATAAATTTGAATATTTATAAATAAGGAATATTTATAAATAGGAATATTTATAAATTGGAGATATTTTAAAAGGAAATAAATTCAAACCATTTTCTTTTTGAATGGAAAGGCCTTTGTGGCGGGTTTGGGGATTTTCCCGATGCTCCCGTTACAAAGGAGGTTATGGCGAATTTTTCAGGGAATTTAAGGAGTTAGAATATTTTTAAGAATAAATTTGAAAAGGGAATATTTGCAAACCATTTGCAAATAGAATAAAATAGAGAAAAGAAATATTTGTAAACCATTTACAAATAGAATTGAAAGGGGAATATTTAGAAAATAAATAGAGTTAATAAAAAGGAAATTGGTTTATAAAGGAAACCGTTATAAAAAGGAAATTGTTTATAAAGGAAACCGTTATAAAAAGGAAACCGTTATAAAAAGGAGAAATCGAATATGGTGTTCGAAGTTAGTAATCGAATATGGTGTTCGAAGTTAGAAATCGAATATGGTATTCGAAGTTAGTAATCGAATATGGTATTCGAAAGTTAGTTAATCGAATATGGTATTCGAAGTTAGTTAATCGAATATGGTATTCGAAAGGAGTTAATCGAACATGGTATTCGAAGTTAGTTAATCGAATATGGTATTCGAAAGGAGTTAATCGAACATGGTATTCGAAGTTAGTTAATCGAATATGGTATTCGAAAGGAGAAATCAAATATGGTATTCGAAGTTAGTTAATCGAATATAGACATTCGAAGTTAGTTAATCGAATATGGTATCCGAAGTTAGTTAATCGAATATGGTATTCGAAAGTTAGTTAATCGAATATGTTATTCGAAAGGGGTTAGTCAAGTCGAGTTAGTCAAATAGAGTTAACCAGTTATAGTTAATCAGTTAGAGTTAACTAGTTGGAGTTAATTAGTTAGAGTTAATCGATTAGAGTTAAAACGAACTAGAGTAAATCAAATATAGTTATTTGAGACAGAGTTAATCAAACATAGTTATTCAGGATAAGTTGCCATCTCGTACGACTGCTAGCGTAATTCGCAGGGCTGTAAATAGCCTACAGCGGTCGGATGTTTCCTGAGGGAGTCAGGCGTAACCATTGTGATCGCTGCGATCTAGAGTCAAGCGAATGGAGTTTAATCGAATATTAGTTATTCGATAGGAGTTAATCGAGTTGATCGAGTTGAGAAATAAGTTAAGTTAAATAAGTTGAGTTGATCGGGTGGTTCGGTCAAGTTAGTCGAGCCTAGTTAATCGAATCGAATTGGTCGAACCAAGTAAGTCGAGTTAAGTTAGTCGAGCCTAGTTAATCGAATCGAATTGGTCGAACCAAGTAAGTCGAGTTAAGTTAGTCAAGTTAGTCGAGCCTAGTTAATCGAATCGAATTGGTCGAACCAAGTAAGTCGAGTTAAGTTAGTCAAGTTAGTCGAACCTAGTTAATCGAAGCGAATTGGTCGAACCAAGTAAGTCGAGTTAAGTTAGTCGAGCCTAGTTAATCGAATCGAATTGGACGAACCAAGTAAGTCGAGTTAAGTTAGTCAAGTTAGTCGAGCCTAGTTAATCGAATCGAATTGGTCGAACCAAGTAAGTCGAGTTAGTCGAGTCAAGTTAAGTTAGTCGAGTTAAGTTCATCGAGTTAAATAAATCGATGTTAGTTTCAGCGAAAGGAGTTATCGATGTTAGTTTCATCGAAAGGAGTTATCGATGTTAGTTTCGTCGAAAGGAGTTATCGATGTTAGTTTCATCGAAAGGAGTTATCGATGTTAGTTTCAACGAAGTGAGATTTTCAAATATGAGATATTTGAAAAGGAAGAGTTATCGAATATTAGTTATTCGAAGAGAGATTATCGAATATCGTTTATTCGAGAAGGAGTTAATCGAATATAGGTTATTCGAAGAAGAGTTAATCAAATAGAGATTTCTCGAAGAGAGTTAATCGGCAAATTCGATTATATCGAATTCGGGAAAGTACTTATACTTTCCAGTGTTTTAAATAGAGATTTATTTATTTATAAATAAATAAGTGTTAGGTTAATTATTCACTAATAAGAATAGAAGTTATAATTAAAGTTAGATAATTCGAAAGTAGGGATTATAACGTTATCGTTATAACCAATGTTTCAAATATAGAAGTGGATTAGTAAAATTGAATCCGAGAAAGGCGTAAAGAAGTTGTTAAAGATTAAAAGATAAACTTTGACCATTTCGAAGTTATAACGTTGTTCAGTTAAGGTCTGAGAGGTAATTATACCCCAACTTGAGTGACTTCCTTCTTGACTAAGAAATGGTAAGGTTTGATCGTAAAGGAGTTTTGGAAATGTTTTCCAAACGAGAATCAGAAATGTTTTCTGATAAAAGAAAAATAAGAATTTAGAATATAGGGAAACAGGAGATAAGTAAATAAATGAACTAAAGAGATTTATGTTAAATGATGTTTGTTCGATATAATTTCCATTTGGAAATAATATCGTTGTTTGCACACTTGTTTTTCTTTGATAGTTAACTCACCGACTATCGAAGTTTTGACCATTTTAACGTTGTTAATATGGAGAGACCGGTTGGATTATTATCCATAGAACCACTCTGTATTGGCATAAGCATCGCAAATCATATATGCCAAAGATAATTGAAGACGCGGTAAAATGCAAGGGCTGTTGTATAAGTCTTAGATAACAGTGACTAAGATGGATATACGGAATAGTGCCTTCGGTTTGTCCAGTCCCAGGACAACTTGTATGGACGAAGGTCTGACAGGGTATATCCAATGAACCGCGTAAGTTGATCTGTTCAAACGTATTCACGTTTGGTGGCGGAGGAATTCGTTTCTCTTAGCTGTATACCCGTATTATTTTTGGATAAGTCAATTTGTGATTTGGCGGGTATGACGATGTGACATTCTAAGTGAATGATGATGATTTGTATGAATGAATGTCTGACAGAGTATTTCCAGAAAGGTCACGTACCTTGATTTCTTCAACCGTACCAAGAGTGGAAGCGGAGAAGGAAACTTCTTTAGCTAACACGTAATGTACTGTCGTAGACGTCAATTAGTGATTTTCGATGAATCTGACAATGTGGCATTCGAAGTGAATCTGATGTGATGATAAAGCGTAGCTTCTAGCCTCATCAACCGGTAAATGACAGAAATCGGGCAGGCAGCATGGCTAAGTCGGTCGCACCGAAGTAGGGTGTATAATCACCTATCTAGATAATATTCATTTGTTTCTTAAATCTATCAATGCTGTCCCATGTATATACGGGAACGGTTGCTGATCCCAACCGTTGGTGATATACATTCGATACACTCAAGCGAAATGAGTGGTCGGTCATGTGTGGCTGAGTTATAAGATGTTCTTGTTGAACTCCAGTGTATCGCTCCTAGAGTACACTGATCGGAAGGTGGTTCCATACCTTGTCATAGTTGGAAATCCATTATCCAATACGCGCTTGCGATTTTGATTGTATGCTATATATGTAGAACGTGAGATGAAAGCGTTTCTGCTAGTTGATATCTATTTGTACATAGACATTATTATAATATCAAAAGGTTTTTGATATAAAGTGTAATGACCCGCATTTTTAGAGATGTAATAATTAATTTATTTAATTATATAAATAGTGATTCAGAGGATTAAATGGTTGTTTAATTAAATAATATTAAATATTTAATCAATATAATTAACAGAATAATATATCTAGTCTATATTATTTTATTTATAGGATTGTGACACATTGCTCGACACGATTAGTTTATTTTTAGTCCATAACGGTTTGTAAGTGAACAGAGTTTTATCTTATAGCGTAGCCGCTTATCACTTGAATGGTAGAAGTAACTCTAATAGTATATCAAGATTTTATAGAAAAACAGATAAGGAAATAGCCAAACAACAAGGCATGAAACTCAAGAAATATTGAATGGACAAGTGTAGAGGGACTATTATTAGCAAAGCTTGAGTTAGTGATCAAAATGGTATCTAGAAATATGCATGTTGTTAAAAATCGGTGAAATTAAATGGAACGATATTTGAGTCTCTTGAAGCACACACTATAGGAAATGTATTATGCTGTTGAGAATGGCTCTTCCATTAAGAGACAAATAGAATGATGATGACATCTTCTTTAGAATATTTATATGTCAGTATATAACGTGGACATTCCTACTCCTCAAATTTCTCTCCTGATCAAAAAGAGGCCACGCCTCATCTCTTCTCATCCACAAGTTTCTATGGACTCAAAGCAACAACGTGGTCCTCCAAAAATCCACGCCGTCACACTACAAAATAACTTAATTTGTTGATCTAATCACTTTAAATTCTCCAACAAACAAGCCGCTGGTTAGAACAAAAAAACATCAAAACAAAATTCGCCACCTTCAATAATTCATAGAAAAAGGAATAAAAATTCATAAATCAAAATCTATATATGTATGGATTCGGATGCTGATTCTCTTCAAGCTGGTATGGCTTTTACCGAGTTCGACGGTTTCTTCTGCTGTTCGAATAGGGTCAACGCGAGCTAGGGTTCATGGATTCGAGTAGTTTAAGCATGGATTCAAGTTCTAACTGTTATTTTCGGGATTGTGGGTTAGATCTGCACCTTGTATGCAAATTTTGTGGGATTTAGCGTGTAAATCGATCGGTGTTCTCCTGTAGTCGAGTCGTGGAAAGCTGGGTAAATGGCGGTAAGGTAGCTGTGTACATGTTCGAAGTAGAAGGAGAACGAGGAGGTGTAGTGTCGATCTCTGTACTGCGAGCTTGAGGAACGATAGGATGACCCCTGTTATATAAAAATGGAGATTCACTGAAAGCTGGGTTTTCTCCGTGGATATGAGATGAGTTCAAACTGTGTTTTGAGAGGAGAAGATGGATTCGGTTAGTTCATGCGGCGAATGTCTAATTAGTATTCTGGAGTGCGAAATGGTACTTGGAGAAGTAGGATACTTTGAGGAGTTATGGAGAAGGAGAAGACGCAGTAGAAAGAGGTTGTGTTCGCAAGTGCTGTGTGAAGGATTGAAGGCAATATTATCCTAGTTTTATGGAGAAGAAAGGGATGTTGAAGGTAGTGAATGGTTTGTTCGATACTGGGTTTAGGGGTTGAGCTTTAATGTATGTGTGGAATCTGGTTTGTTGAAAGAGCAGGCTACAGGTTTCAATTTGGGAAGGAAGCTTACTGTTGAAAATGGATGGGTAGGAGCAATAGCTTTGGGCCGATGAAATTAGAGAGCCCAATTCCTTTTATAAAGAAGAAAAAAAGAGAAGAAGTGGGAAACACAAATTAGCAGACAGGTTTCAATAATTGAAGTTGGGAAGAAAAGAATACGGATCTGTTAGGATCGTATGAATGACGACTACACAATGGGACTGACCGGGAATGAGTTGGAGTCCATTACAATTTATGGTGAAATAAATTGTCCGTCGAAATCAAATAACGCAAACCGTTATTTAACGGCTAACGCGCAAATGTGAGTAAAACTCACTAACTCTCCTCAATTTATATTTTAATATAAATTGTACTTTATTTATTGACTGCTGTATATTGATTGTTAAACTGTATATTGATTGTTAAACTGGACTGTTAAATAGATTTGATTGAAAACGTAGTTATAGTTAATCTATGTACTGTTAATCAAATATGGTTCTGTACAGCAGGATATTTCATTTCAAAATGAAATATGATATATATTATACTGTGTAACATCTATGGATGCAGGGAGACAGGTTGGAGGAATCCGACTGGGTTCCTCAACAATTATTTTACTGTTTTCATATATTGTGATATATGTTGTGATTTATATTCTGTTATTGATTATGGATGTTAGAACGATATTGATCATCGTTGTTTGATATTTTAAATATCATAAGAAACCCTGAGTTGTAAAAAGGAATATTTCAATGTATATTGAAATAAAGGAATTTTATAAAATCACAGGATTTTATGAAAGGATTTTATTTATAAAACGAACACGGTTTTATAAAAGGAAATTATTTATAAAACAAATAGAGTTTTATAAAAGGGAATATTTATTTCGAAAATAATAGAAATAGAATAAAAGGAATATTTATTTAGAAGTTGTAAATAGGAAATATTTGTAACGGTAAATAGAAGTTGTAAATAGGAAATATTTGTAACGGTAAATAGAAGTTGTAAAGAGGAAATATTTGTAACGGTAAATAGAAGTTGTAAATAGGAAATATTTGTAACGGTAAATAGAAGTTGTAAATAGGAAATATTTGTAACGGTAAATAGAAGTGTAAATAGGAAATATTTGTAACGGTAAGTAAACGTTAAAAAAGGGGAAATAGTTGTAACGGAAAACGTAGTTTATCAAAAGTAGTTAATCAAACGTAGTTTATCAAAAGGAGTTAATCAAACATAGTTTATCAAAAGGGGTTAATCGAATATAGAAATTAAGAAGTGAAGTTAAACAAAAATTAGAAACTGGCTAGAGATTAGTAAGTTGAATAGTTTTCTGAGTGTTGATCTGATGTTGGTTTCGGCCTTCGGGGTTTATACTTAGAGAATTGTTCTCTTACTAGTTTACAGTTAGGGACTAATAGTTGTGGAATGATAGTGATGCGTAAATGAGGATTGGAAATGTTTTTCCAATGTTGAAAATGTATATTTTCTAGTTTTAGAAAATAAGGAAATATGAATATATATATATATATATATATGATTGATGATTGGATCGATAATTCCATTTGGAATTAAGATCGTTGTTTGTACACCGACATGTTTTCATTGATAGTTAAATCACAGACTATCAAGTTTTGACCATTTTACGTTGTTGATATGGAGAGACCGGTTGGATTATTATCCAAAGAACCACTCCGTATTGACATAAGCGTTGTGATCAAATACGATGAAGATAATTGAAGACGGTGTTATGCAAGGGCTGTCCTGTTTACAGAATAGTGCCTTCGGTTTCGTTCAGTCCCAGAACGAACATACATGGACGAATGTCGGACAAAGTATTTCCAATGATCGAATGGGTTGGACTGTACAAATATATATGGTGGCCAACGGATTTGTTCCCTTCGCATAATATCCAGAATCTATTTGTGCAGATCCAACTAATGATTAACGGATCTGATAATGTGGCATTCAAAGTGATCGTGTTATCAATGAATGGAAAGTAAGCGTAGCTTCTAGCCTCAACATCCTGTAAATGACAAAAATCGGGCAGGCAACATGGCTAAGTCGGTCGCACCGAAGTAGGGTGTATAATCACCTATCTAGAGAATATTCATTTGCTTCTTTTAATCTATCAATGTTGTCCCATATATATACGGGAAACGGTTGCTGATCCCAACCGTTGGTGATGTACATTCGATACACTCAAGCGAAATGAGTGGTCGGTCATGTGTGGCTGAGTTACAAGATGTTCTTGTTGAACTCCAGTGTATCGTTCCTTGAGTACACTGATCGGAAGGTGGTTCCATACCTTGTCATAGTTGAAAACCCAATCATCCAATACGCACCTGCGGTTTTGATTGTATACTATATATGTAGAACGTGAGATGCAAGCGTTTCTACTAGAATGATATCTATTTGTATTTAGACATTATCATAATATTAGAATGATATTGCTTTTCAAAGATGTTTTGGATTCTCATAAGGGAAAAACCCGTTCCGTATTCACGGCGTGGTCTTATGAGATATCATATACCTGTTTAAATGATTTGAGTTTACTCACACCAGTCACATGACTGACCCGGAGTTTATTTGTTTTGTCTTCCCTAAACTCTTGGGTGCCTAAATTTGTACGGGCAGTCAAGTAGTCGGGATTTACAGATGCACTTGGAGAGCTTGGAGCAGGAGGCTTCAGCACTCGATAGCTATTATTTATTCCGCTGTGATGTTATATGTTGTTCTCTGAAAATGGTATGTATAAACAGTTATAACTTTGTATTTCAAAAGTTATGTTATATTTTATTCGTTCCGCTGTGAGATTCGTGTTACTCTGATGTCGTTGTTGTTGTCTTCTTCTTCTTCTATTCTAAGTTCTATCTTATCTATCCTCACCCTCTATCTTCTTTCTATTAGTTTCTTGAATTTCTAATGCAATTTGGGGTTGGACTTGTGTTTTTGGTCAGCTCAAATTGGACTGGATTTTTGGGTCATTACATAAAGATATTTTGGATTCTCATAAGGGAAAAACCCGTTCCGTTCTGCGGCGTGGTCATATGAGATATCGTTTACTTGTTCATATACCTGTTTAAACTGTTTTACTCATACCAGTCCCATGACTGACCCGGAGTTTACTTTGTTGTTTTCCCTAAACTCTTGGGTGCCTAAATTTGTACGGGCAGTCAAGTAGTCGGGATTTGCAGATACATTGAAGAGCTGGAGCAGGAGGCTTCAGAATCATATAGCTATAGTTTATTTCCGCTGTGTTGTAAGTGTTGTACTTTGATAAGTGCTATTGTATACATAACTGTTATATTTCAAAGTTATGTTATATATTATATGTTATTCGTTCCGCTGTGAGGTTCTGTTACTCTGATGTTGTGTTCTTCTTCTTCTTCTATTTTAAGTTTCTATCTTATCTTTCCTCACCCTCTAATTTCTTTCATTAATTACCGGGATTTTTCGATGTTTTGGTTATCGACATCGAGTTATGTCGATAACCAAAGTCACCAAAAATCCGGGTCGTTACATTTATTCAATTCCAATTAAATAATAATTTATTGGAAAACTTCACTAAATCATAATTAAAAGATTTATTCTTTTCTCAACTGGGTTTAAGAACAGTGTTACTGAAGACACCATTCACGACAAACCCAAAATCTCATTTGATAGTAAATACAAGGCTCTAAATAGAAATAATATCGTCTTATATTCAATATAAAATTCTGAAACCAACGAATATCGTATTGGAAATAACGATATGAATATATCTTCCAAATTTCCATAACAATATCCGCATAATCACGAAATCCAATATCAAAATATTCCGAAGATGATTTCCATTCAAATCCACTTCAATTCATATATTGGAAATTTTGGTTATATTAAAACCCATTCTTAATCCAATTTATTTACTTAAAAATAATTGGATTATAATTCTAGTTGATAACTAGTCCATTTCGATAAAAATATATTTTTATCTTTTCAAATATGGAATTTTTCATCCCAATTATTTCCAAATCATTTATTATGATTACACAAATTATCAATATTTTTAATAAATTTATTAAGACCCTTTCAGTCGATTTCCATAAACGGTCATCTAACTGCACTTACAGCGACCTTTTCCAAATTTGATTTGGACATAATTCCAAATCCAACCGTTAGATTTCTAATCTCTTATATTCTTTGGAAAGCTCTTTTCAATATGAACTCAACGTTTCCGGTTTTTGGAGAATCCGACGGTTGGATCTCCCGTAGTATTAATTTGATGTCAATGGTCGAAATTCGCGAACAGGCGCGGCGCGTTCTATTCAGTTCATTATATTATATATATAATATATTTTTCGTCGATTTCCATTTAAAACTTTATTTTGTAAATCGTTTATAAATTCATTTTAAAACGATTCCGACTTCATTTTAAATTTTAAATCAAAATCGAATCTTCCTTATCCTTATAATATATAAATGATAATATTTTCAAAATATCAGATTTTGAAATCATTTCCATTTCGATATTCATTATAAAAATGAATAAAATTGATATAAATATCGTTCACCTCAAAATGGTGCATATTTAATCAACACGGCTTCGTATATTTCAATATTTTCATGTCCATCCCAAATCGGACATCAAAATCATATTTTGATCCATTACTGAATATTATTTTATAATATTCATTACTTTAAAATATTCGTTATTCGTCATTTTAAAATATTTGTTAATTTAAAACATTTGTTCTTTCCAAATTGGAATCAAACACAGTCAATTACCATATAATTTTATTTATATGGATTTCATACACACATGTACACAACAATAACCAAACACAGTCAATCATCATTCAGAGTGCATTACACAACAGCATAAGCGCTAAATATAAATAATTAACGCTTACAGCAGTCTGCCAACCCATCGATTGACATACAACTAAACAATTGGGATTAGTGTACGTCAAATATCATCCCAATACTCGTATGGTGCTTCAACCAACAAATATTGAATATTATTTGTGCAGTTGGGCGATGTGTAAAATATATCGTCCCAATCAATATCAGTCAAATGTGTGTATATAAACAAATCATCCGATTTGTAAATGAATATTTATTTTCATTCATATACTTGTTAAAAATTATATCTTTAACGATAAAATATTTATTTCAACATATGAATATTTTATAATGTTCATTTATACAATAAAAATGATATTTTTATTGTTCTAACATATTTTAGAAAATTTTGGCAGCATAATGGCGCGATACTAGAACCGGAATAAGGTCTAGCCTTATCCCTTGCCTAATGTTGGCTCGTGCCATACACATACCATTCTAGTCAATTCAATTTACATCCCAAATCAAATTCAACCAATTTATCAATCAAAACAAACAATCAAACATCCAGGGTTTCAATCAAAGGTGTCGGGTGCTTCTAAGCACCGTCTTCATCCTAGTATATATTTTTAACTAGAAAATAAAATTAGAGTGAGAAGTTCTCACCTTTAGTTTCCACTCCGTCGTGCTTTGATTGCCAATCTTAAAAATTTCCAGAAATCCAATATGTCTATTTTATAAATAACATATATATGTTAAAAATCATATTTTTAACTATCGAAAAATTATTTCATAGCTTGATTATTTTATAAATAGGATACATAGGCTAAAAATCATATTTTAATATTTCAAAAATATTTTCACAGCTTAACTATTTTATAAATAGTGTACATACGCTAAAAATCATATTTTTATCTTTCTAAAAATATTTTCACAGCTTAACTATTTTATAAATAGTATACATACGATAAAAATCATATTTTTATTTTTCTAAAAATATTTTCATATGATAAAAATCATATTTTTGCATCACTAAAAATTATATTTTTATATCGCTATTTTATATATATATATAAATCGAATTTTTATCTTGCTAGTATATATATAAAAATCAAATTTCTATAACGATACTATATATATAAAGATCATATTTTTATTTGATGTCCTTACATATAAAAATCATATTTTTTTCATATCGTTATTATATATAAAAATCATATTTTTATATCGTTTAAAAATCATGTCCTTATATTTTTTAAAATCATGTCTTTATATTTTTAAAAATCATGTCTTTATATTTAAAAAAAATAATATTGTCTATATTTCAATTTATATAAAAAAACATATTTTAAAAACAAAGTTATATATAAAAGATCATATTTTTACTGATATATATATATATATATATATATATATATATATATATATATATAAAGTCACATTTTTATACTATGTTTATATTTAAAACAGTGTTATTTCTCTTCTTTTTTATTTAATTAAACTAATTACCTAATTATTATATAATTAATTAACCAATTAAATAATAGTTACAGTTAAAAACTGTTACCCTTCACATTGTCTTCTTCACGGTCTGTCGTTCCAGAAATGAAAGAACCCACCATCGATGTGATTAAACCGCCATCGCACAGCCCTTCTTCCATCGGAGACCGATCGTCCACAGCCACGAGAAGTGTGCCGCCATCCTCAATCATCGCCTAGCACGGTTTGGGGTCCGATGCCACCCAGCGCCAGGGATTGGCTCTTGAAAGTCGCGTGGTTGTGTACCATTTCCGATTGCCTGAGGGCGTTGAATCCGATCACCACCAGTCTGGACGGAGATCTCGAGGTGGCGAACGTTTTTGCCTTTATGACATTGGGCTTAAGATGGCCGGGGACGGAGATACGGGAGGAGGAGGGGCTGAGCGATTTAAATCATTGGTTTTAGAAAGAAAGGGAGGCGGGTTTGAGCGTTGACCAATTGAATTGGGTCCTAGGGTTTTTGACCATATATATATATATATATATATATATATATATTATTTAATTTCAAAAATACATGTTTAATCCCCACGAACCCCAATTCAAATCCAATGACTACCGCCCCTAGCTAAATACCCCCATTCCGAACCCAATGGGATATGTCCGGTAAGCCAATTCGACTGTTACAATCAGTTTTCATTAAAATTAAAATATGAATCAATATACTGAATTTTTAATGCACATTTTAATTTACTGGGGCCACATACCGAGTCCAAAAATTCTCGAAAAATAAATCTGGTTATGTCTTGACAATACGGTCCTAACAAAACTAATTTCATCGAATTTGGAGACAGTATGAAAAATGGTCATTTTCCAGTCGATTAAATTCAAATTGAATTGACCAAACGCGTTTAAATTCACCACGCTCCTGTATTGATTTCAAAAATTATGGAAAATGGAATCTAACAATAATTTTATATTACGAATCCAACAAAAGTGGTTTCATTGAAAACGGATGTCGTTTGCAAAATGGCTATTTTTAAGGGCTATATAAATATAAATTTCATAGCGACTATTCTAAATTTTCAACTGGACATAACTTTTTATTTTTGTTATGAAATCTGGATCTTTCACATTCATTGGAAAGATATTTTTAAACAGATTCAAATATTTCTTGTTTCACTGAAATCCGGTTTATTTAGAATCATGTACATTTAATTGAAATTTGAAATCAAATTTTCAAACTGCCACGCCATTTCAGGCTCGTTATATAATCAAGATAAATTTATTCATTCTAACTTTAATTTAAATAAATTTTTAGTCGTTATTATTTAAAATAAATTATTTTAAATATTCAAAATTCATTAAAATAGCTAAAATAAAAAATTTAAATTGGTTCTGATTTTCCAGGTTGTTACAAAGTTGGATTTATAAACGGTGTTTATAAATCTAGTAAAATAAATTATCATTTGATAATTTAGAAATTAAATTCAAACATGAATTTAACCGTGAATTGGAAATCATTTTGGAAAGGGAACGACGGGTTTTATTTCGATATTTGGAATATAAAATGAATTGGGATGAATCTAAGAATTTATAATTAGAATTTGATTATATCGAATTTCATAAATAATTTATTTATAAAGGAATTGAAATTCAGTATAGAAGATTTAGTTATAAATAAATTATAAATAAATTGTAAATAATTGACGGTTATAAAAGATCAGAAATATTAAGTCATATTTGGAAAACCAGTTTAATTTATATTTGAAATATATCACAATGAAGTTGGTATTATTTTTAAACGAAGTTTAAATGTTATATTTAAATGTAACTAAAACGAACTCGCCGCAGCGCGGTAGTTTGTAATTTGGCGTTTCAAACTTCAATTGAGTATATAGAACTCAATTTAAGTCAAAATTCTTTGAAACAAGAATCTTTTGGACCCATTTGATAATAGTTTTCTAATGGAAGAGAAAAATCTGGATTTCGTGCTATAGATTTTGAGTTATGTCAAAATCAAATTGTCAGAAAAACAGCGCATAACCATTATAAAACCATAACGGTTTATTTAAATAAATAAAAGGATTTTAAGTAAATAAAATCCGAATTTCAATTAGAAAAATCCAGACTTGAGATATAAAATAAATATGAACTCAAGTGGAGTAACTGAACTGATTTTTGAAACAAAAATCAGATTTTTAATTATTAAATAGAATTAACTAATTTGAAGAATAATTAGTTAATCGAGTTTTGATACAAAATTGGATTTTGGTTAAGTAAATTGTACTAGTGAATTCATATTCGAAATCAGATATGAAACTTGAATTAAAAATGGATTCGATTGATTTATATGCAAATTAAATTTGTATATTAACGTGATATGTTCAATTCAAAAGTGTAATAAGCAAAAGAGCTAATTAAAGAATAAATTAGTGAATTGAGTTAAAGTGACCGGATTGAGTTGGAATAAATTGTGAATGGACGTATATATGTTAAATAGGTATGGAATGAAGTATATAAAGAGATATAAACTGAGTGCCTGACAAAAAGGTACACATTTAAATTCCATATGAGTTTTTATGCGCCGAACCAACAAGCCGCTTGGCTTTTTGGTTTTCTTTTTGAATGGAAAGGGCCTAGAGTGGCGAGTTGAGGTTTGAGCTATTGACCGATACAAAGGAGGTGCTGGCGATTTTTTCTAGAAATTTAAGGAGATAGAAAAAGTTAACAAAAGTTAGATAATTAGAAATTGACTTATCAATTATATATAAAATTTAATAACTGAATAAATGTATAATGATATTTTATATGAAGAATGAGAATTTATAAATTAAATCCTGGGAGATTGGAAGGAGAAACCTATATACATTTTAAAGTGAATGATGATTGAAAAGAAAACGATTTGCAGATTAAAATGATTGTGTTGATAAAAAAATAAGAAATGGAGTTGAGGAAATTAGAAACTGACTGGAGACTGGTTGAGTTGAATGGCTCCTTAATTGTTGATCTGATGTTGGTTTCGGCCTTCAGGGTTGAAACTTAGGAAATTGTTCTCTTACTAGTTTACAGTAAGGGACTGATAAATGGGAAGAATAGTGATATGTAAATAAGAAATGGAAATGTTTTCCAACGTCAAAAAGCGATATTTTCTGGAATATAGAAAATAAATAGTTACGATAGATGGAAATGTTTTTCAAAGAATCGTGAGGGGCTAAAACGAGTTTGGAGAAATATCTGGGTAAAGATATTGAAGAGATATTGGGGCATGATAAATTTAAATTAATAAAATATTAATTAAGGGGTCTAGTGATTGTTTGATGCTTTGAATGGATGTTTGTTTTTCTTTGATAGTTAAATAACCGACTATCGAAGTATTTGCCGATATCATTGTCAATATGGAGAGACCTGTTAGATTATTATCTGAGAACCACTCCTTATTGGCAGTAGCATTACAAATCAGATTATATGAAGATAATCGAAGAAATAGTAAAGTGCAAGGGCTTTTTTTAGTTAATCCTAGGTAGAAATGGCCTAAGATGGGTTAATGGAAATTGGGCCTTCGGTTTCGTACAATCCTAGAACGAATTTATATGGATGAATGTCTGACAGAGTATTTCCAATGATCGCATACGTTGGTCTATACAAATATATGTATGGTGGCAGAGAATTTATTCTTTTAGCATAATATCCAGATTTATATTTGTGCAGATCAAATAGTGGTTAACAGGAACTGACAATGTGGCATTCAAAGTGATTGTGTTATCAATGAAAAGTAAGTAATCATAGCCTCAGGCCTCAATAACCGGGAAATGAAAAAAATCGTGCAGGCAACATGGATGAGTGGGTAGCTCCCAATTGGGGTGTATTATCACCTATCTAGAGAAAATTTATTTCCTTCTTTATTCTATTTGATGTTGTCCCTTTTAGTAAATAGTTGTTGATCCCAACCGTTAGTGGTATACATTCGATACACTCAAGCGAAATGAGTGGTCGGTCATGTATGGCCAGGATACGAGATGTTCTTGTTGAACCTAGTGTATCCCCATCTAGAGATACATTATCGAAAGGTGGTTCCATACCTTCTCATAGTTGGAAATCCGTTATCAATAAGTGCTCACAGTTTTGATTATATACTATGTATGTAGAGCGTGAGTTGCAAGCGTTCTGCTAGATGGTTATTTAGCTGTGGTTGATGGACACTATTATAATATGAAAAGAGTTTTGATATAAAGATTATTGTTTCTTTCAAAAGGATTTTGAAAATTAAATCAAGTGTTTTGGATTCTCAAGTGTTGAGCGGCTTATGAATTCTGGTCGAATCGTGGGATGCCACGAAGTCGATAGGAAATTTTAAACACTTGAACAAAGAAATTCAACATAATAATGTTTTAAAGTGGGTAAAGGAAATAATTTTACCCAAAATTATATTTTGAAATAGAAGTAAGAATTTTCTGAAATTATTATATTATATGGATGTGTTGGTTGTTATTATAATCAAATGAGATTATAAAAATTGAATGGTTATATATAACCAAATAAAATTTGTATATAAATGAAGTATATACAAATGAGATGAATTAAAATTAAATTCAACCTAGAATTTGGAATTTAAATCCTGGGAAGTTGGAAAATATTTTCTGAAGTATATTAGAATAATATAGATTTGCTTTAAAAGGATTTTTGAATGAAAACCATTTTTGGAAGGATTTTTAAAGTGTTAAAGCAATGAACTCACTTCAGTGGCTAGAAAATAATTTTGATGATGATCGCGACATCAGCAGTGTTCATTTTCGAGTTTATAAGTGATGGATTGCTACCTTAGAAATGTATTTAAAGGAAATTTGCTTAAAAGAAGACAAGTTGGTTTGAAAATTCAAATGTTTTGAATTTGAGATGGAAATAAACATGTGTATATATTTATGTGATTTCAAAAAGGATTTGAAATAAAAACCTGAGAATTTAAATCCTAAAATTTAAATTTAACTTAAACAAGTTAAATGAATCAAAGTGAATAAATTGATTTAGAATCAATTTACATGAATTTAAATGAATGTAAGTATATGAGGTGTGCAATATGAATAAAAACTATAGGTTTGTGTGTACTGAAATTTGTTGAAATACAAAGAGTTGAGTTTCAACGTAAATGAGTTTTGAAAAGTTGGGTTTATAGCATTTTTCTTACCTTAGTAATTTCGGGAACGAAATTTTTTTAAGGGGGAAGAATGTAACGACCCAGATTTTTGGTTGATATATTTAAAACATTTAATATTGTTTTAAATGTTGTACTGATAATATAAATGAATTTTTATATTGTGTTATCGATTTGATAATCGAAATACGATTTATTTCGAATATATATATTATCGTAGTTTGGAAATCTGAAATATTTGAATTCAAAATTTAAAACCAAGTCAAAACAATTCAGATAATTAATTGAAACTATATTTAAATAGAAATTATGATAATAATAATTTATTATCAAAGAATTAATTGTTTGAATTTAATTTATATCAAATTGATATCTTCTCCATACGATCAAATTAGGCTTCAAAACATATCCCAGTATATTCAGAATATTGGTTAAACCCTAGAAATGCATGTTATTGTGTTCAAGTAAGAGTTTGGAATCACATGATATTTTAAAATCAAATAATTCAACCTCAGTTCAAATCAAAAGTATAAATAATATAAAAATTTGTACTGAAATGTTTCCTTCTACCCTAAGCTAATTAACAAAGTACACTTAAGGCTATATACCTACCTATATAACACATATACTAAATTCCTTCTTGCTGAAGTATTCTTCATTATATAAACGCAGTCCCTAGCTTACTCCTCCTCTTTATTTTTGATCTCCTCTCATCCGGTTTCTGTTTGATAGAAATCCCATTCCCCTTACTATTAAATTTAAATCCCTCGAGTTTCAAACTATCAAAATTCTTCAAAACCAATTCCTATCCTCGTTTCATTTAAAATAAATGAATTCGAAGCTCCCTTTTTCTCTATATTCAATCGAAAATTTAAAAATCAAAATCAAACCAATAAAAATCCATAAAATCTCAAAATGAATCTCGTTGGGTTCAACATCGAAATAGCTTCAACTATATAGGCCTGGATTTTTGTGCAATGGTAATATGTGAAGCTCAAAAATAGTTCAACAAGGTAAGGTTGGGTTGCACGACAACAAAGGCGATCGAAAGAGCGATGGAAGTTGACGATGTGCTCAAGAGGACGAGGCGCCTATGGGGGTGGAGTTTGATGAGATGCAGTCACAAAACGGTTCACATGGCTATTGTAGCTCAGCAGAAGTCGCGTTTGATTTGCAGCGTCGAGCAAAAGGACAGGGTGATCATCGGGGAAGGCTGAAGGCGCTGGATTTGTTGGTGACATCGGTGGAGAGGATGGTGGGTCAGAGCGATGATGGATGGTGGTGGAAGTCGATCAGCGTAGTGGGTATTCTGGCAGTCTCAGGTTTGAGAGAAAAAGAGTGCCAGGAAGAGAGGATTAAAATGTAAATTAAAGTATGTATTTAAACCTTAAAACAGTAGATAGTTTATTTTTATAAAAATAATAATTGAGTTTAAGGTTAATTATATTATAAATTGATGCTTACATAATTTAAATGAAACTTTATAAAATGCCACAAGTTAATTTAAATTAATTTGTATATACCGGTATATTTAGCTAGTGAAGTAATTAAATTTTAAACTAACAGTCCAGTCAGGTTTAATTTGGGATTAGTTACACGTGGTTAATTAATTAAATTTAATTAGTATAATTAGATAACTGAAATTTGTTGATATTGTTTTACATTGGAAAACATGCATATGGAGGAATCACTATGAAATTTATATAATATGCTTCAGTGGGTATTCAACGCAAATAGAGCTCACGGTGAGTAAACTTACTCTCTGGATTTTTATTTAATAAATGTTATATGTTGTTGGTTGGTTGTTTGAATGCATTTAAATATTTTTGTGGATATTATATATATTAGTTATATAGGCTTCGTGGTTATGGTTATCATATATATATATATATATATATATGTATGTATGTATGTATGTGTGTGTGTGTGTGTGTGTGTGTGTGTGTGGATATTTCCGGCAGTACCATTAACGGATGCCAGCAGTATCATTAGCGGATGACCCTATGCGCCCCACAATATGATAGTGGGGGACCTTCTATACAATGATATCCTTCCTCGAAGTAGGATAAGTATTGTTTATGTTGGTTAACATCTGTGGATGTAGGGAAAACAGGTTGTAAGGATCCAACTGGATTCCTCAAAATTTATTACTGCTTGTTTTCATATACATATTATCATATATGATGTGTTATAAAACCTGTGATTGATAACTGAGTGTTTTTAGATGTTTAAATATCACTGGGCCTAAATGTTGATTTATAAAAATATCGCGGAAAGGGATTTTGAGATTTAAACGGAAATATCTATTTTTTTCTAAAATAGAATTTAAATTTCGAATGGGCTAGGAAATATTAATTTGTTTTGAATAATACAGACAGTGTTGAACTTATAAACGGTGTTTATAAATTAGATAATGCAGGAAGTGAAATTATAAGCCGTGTTTATACATAAGATGGAATAATTTTTATTGGATAATGTGGGGAATTGAAGTAAATTTATAAAAGGAGGTTATAAATGAGATAGATAATTATCATTGGAAAATTGGGAAATTTAAATTCAAATGCGAATTTAAAATGAGAACTGGGAATCGTTTCAAATAGAAAACGATGAAACATATTCTGATGATCGGAATGTAAATTTAGTCGGATAATTAAATTTGATTATGCCGAATTTATAAAATAAATTATATCCGGAAAAGATATTAGAATTTTATTAATTAGAAACTAATATTTAAATTAAATATTAAAATAGATTCTATGTTATATAGATAAGTTAAAATAAATAAAATATTCCAAAATAAGATTTTGGTTTTTAAATAGATTTCGAAATGGAACTTGATTGAATATATAAAACAAGTAAATTTATAAACGATGTCTATAAATGTAGTGAATTAATTACCGTAAGATAATTTGGAATTTTAAATTCAAGTATGAATTTAAAAATAGAAATTGAAATCGTTTCAAAATGGAACGACAGTTTATTCCAGAGTTCGGAATATAAAATAAATTGAGTTTCAAATAGATTTTTGAAATGAAACTTGTTTCAAAATATATAGAACAAGTAAGTTGGATTTATAAACGGTGTTTATAAATCTAGCAAAATAAATTATCATTTGATAATTTTGAAATTAAATTCAAATATGAATTTAATCGTGAATTGGAAATCGTTTCAGAAAGTGAACGACGGGTTTTATTTCGATATTCGGAATATAAAATGAATTGAGATAAATCTAAGAATTTATAATTAGAATTCGATTATATCGAATTTCATAAATAATTTATTTATAAAGGAATTGGAATTCAGTATAGAAGATTTAGTTATAAATAAATTATAACTGAATTATAAAATAATCGACGGTTAAGGAAAATCAGAAATATTAAGTTTGGTGTGGAAAATCAGTTTAATTATATTTAAATATGGGAAATTCTAAAAGGACACAAAATTTTGACACAAAATTAAACGCACAAAATCTGAGCCATTGGATCTCCTCCTGAATTACACCTCACACATAAAAACAAACAGTTCTTGTGGTCCAGATTTTGTGTACATACTTTTGTATCTAATTTTGTGTCCCTATAGCCGCTCCCTTTAAATATATCACAATGGAGTTGGTATTATTTTTAAACGAAGTTTAAACGTTATAATTAAATGTAATTAAAACGAACTCACCGCAGCATAATAGTTCGTAATTTGGCATTTCAAACTTCAATTGAATATATAGAACTTAATTTAAGTTGGAATTCTTTGAAATAAGAATCGTCAGGACCAATTTGATAAATAATTTTCTAATAGAAGAGAAAAATATGGATTTCATCTTATATATTTTGAGTTATGTCAAAATCAAATTGTTAGAAAAACAGCGCCATAAACCATTATAAAACTATAACGGATTATTTAAATAAGTAAAAGAATTTTAAGTGAATAAAATCCAAATTTACATTTGAAAAAAAAATCCAGACTTGAGTTATTTTATGATCTCAAGTAGAGTAAGTGAACTGGTTTTTGAAACAAAAATATGATTAAATAGAATTAACTAATTTGAAGAATAATTAGTTAATCGAGTTTTGATACGAAATTGGATTTCGGTTAAGTAAATTGTTCTAGTGAATTCATATTCAAAATCGAATATGAAACCTGAATTAAAAATGGAATTCGATTGATTTATAAGCAAATTAAATTTGTATTTTAACGTGATATGTTCAATTAAAAAGTGGAATAGGCAAAAGAGCTAATTAAAGAATAAATTAGCAAATTGAGTTAAAATGACCGGATTGAGTTGGAATAAATTGGGAATCGACGTATATATGTTAAATAGGTATGGAATGAAGTATATGAAGAGATATAAATTTAGTACCCGACAAAAAAGTACATGTTTAAATTCCATATGATTTTTTATGCGCCGAATCGGTAAACAGCTTGCCTTTTTTATTTTCTTTTCGAATGGGAAGGGCCTAGAGAGGCGAGTTGATGTTTGAGCTATTGACCGGTACAAAGGAGGTGCTTGTGATTTTTTCCAAAAATTTAAGGAGATATAAAAAGTTAATAAAATTTAGGTAACTAGAAATTGTCTTATCAATTATATATGAAATTTAATAAACGAATAAATGTATAATGAGATTTTATATGAAGAAAGAGAATTTATAAATTAAATCCTGGGAGATTGGAAGGAGAAACGTATATGTGATTTAAAGTGAACGGTGATTTAAAAGCAAACGATTTGCAAATTAAAATGATTATGTTGATAAAAAGTTAAGAAATGGGGTTGAGGAAATTAGAAACTTACTGGAGACTGGTTGAGTTGAATGACTTCTTAAGTGTCGATCTGATGTTGGTTTCGGCCTTCGCGGTTGATACTTAGGAAATTGTTCTCTTACTAGTTTACAGTTAGGAACTGATAAATGGGGAAGAATAGTGATATGTAAATAAGAAATGAATTTTTTTTCCAACGTTAAAATGTGATATTTTCTGGAATATAGAAAATAAATAGTTACGATAGATGGAATGTTTTTCCAAGAATCGTGAGGGGCTAAAACAAGTTTGGAGAAATATCTTGGTAAAGATATTGAAGAGATACTGGGGCATGATAAATTTAAATTAATAAAATATTAATTAAGGGGCCCAGTGATTGTTTGATTCTTTAAATAGATGTTTGTTTTTCTTCGATAGTTAAATAACCAACTATCGAAGTATTTACCAATATCGTTGTCAATATGGAGAGACCAGTTGGATTATTATCCGAGAACCACTCCATATTGGCAGTAGCATTGCGAATTAGATTATATGAAGATAATCGAAGATGGAGTAAAGTGCAAGGGCTTTTTCTGTTAATCCTAGGTAGAAATTGCCTAAGATGGGTTAATGGAAATTGTGCCTTTGGTTTCATTCAATCCCAAAATGAACGTATATGGACGAATGTCTGATAGAGTATTTCTAATGATTGCATACGTTGGTCTGTTCAAATATATGTATGGTGGCAGAGAATTTATTCTCTTAGCATAATATCCAGATTTATATTTTTGCAAATCAATTAGTGGTTAACGGAACTGACAATGTGGCATTCAAAGTGATTGTGTTATCAATGAAAAGTAAGTAATCTTAGCCTCAGGCCTCAACAACCGGGAAATGACAAAAATCGGGCAGACAACATGGCTAAGTGGGTAACTCTCAATTAGGGTGTATTATCACCTATCTAGAGAAAACTTATTTCCTTTTTTATTCTACTCGATGTTGTCCCTTTCGGGAAACGGTTGCTGATCCCAACTGTTGGTGATATACATTCGATACACTCAAGCGAAATGAGTGGTCTATCATGTGTGGCCGGGTTACAAGATGTTCTTGTTGAACCCAGTGTATCCTCCTCTAGAGATACATTATCGGAAGGTGGTTCCATACCTTGTCATAGTTGGAAATCCATTATCCAAAAAGTGCTCGCGATTTTGATTATATACTATGTATGTAGAGCATGAGATGCAAGTGTTCTATTAGATGATTATTTAGTTGTGGTTGATAGGCACTATTATAATATCAAAAGAGTTTTGATATAAAGATTATCATTTCTTTCAAAAGGATTTTGAAAGTTAAATCAAGTATTTTGGATTCTCATAAGTTAAAAACCTGTTCCGTGTTATACGGTATGGCCTTATGAGATATCATTTATTTTCTCAAATTGTTTACTTATTTCAGTCCCATGACTGACCCATATTTTATTTTTCTATGTTTTACCTAAGCTCTTGGGTGCCCAAATTTGTATGGGCAGTCAAATAGTTCAGGTATTCTCAGATATCCTTGGAGGAGCTTGCAGCAGGAAGCTTTAGAGTTATACAGCTATTATTTATTTCTGCTATGTTGTAAGTGTTGTACTCTGATAATGGTATGTTTATACAGTAAAAATTCTGTATTTCAAAAGTTGTTACACATTATATTTTGTTCCGTTGCGATGTGAGATTCTGTGTTGTTTCTGTTCTTCTTCTGTCTTTTTTCTTCTTATTTCATAATGATTCGTATTTCTGTGCAATTTGGGTTGGATGTATGTTGTATTTAGTCAAATAAGATAGTATGGATTTGCGGGCCTTTATAGAATAATTGTTTCTTCGATAGTTAAATAACTGACCATCGAAGTGTTGGCCAATTAAATGTTGTCGCTGTCAATACGGAGAGATCGAATGGATTTATTATTCGAAAACCACTCTGTATTAGCATAAGCATTGCAAATCAGATTTTTGAGGTTAATCGAAGATGGAATAAAGTTCAAGGGCTTTTTCTATTAATCCTAGGTATAAATTTCCTAAGATG
Organism: Allium sativum; assembly: GCA_030737875.1. Lineage (NCBI taxonomy): Eukaryota > Viridiplantae > Streptophyta > Magnoliopsida > Asparagales > Amaryllidaceae > Allium > Allium sativum. The sequence continues at coordinate 327,488,391 of CM060916.1, forward strand.
GATTAATAGAGATAGCGCCTTTGGTTTCGTTCAGTCCCATAACGAACTTGTATGGACGAATCTCTGATAGAGTATTTCCAAATGATAATGCACATTGATTTCCTCAAACGTACTTCTGTTTGGTGGCGGAGAAGACACCTTCTCTTAGCTTAACACTCAGAATATTTTTGTGGACATCAGTTAGTGGTTTCATGGATTTGACGATGTGGCATTCAAAGTAGATGACAATGTGATGTTCTGAAAAGTAATCATGACCTCAAGCCTCATCAATCGGGAAATGACAGAAATCAGGCCGGCACAATGGCTATTTGGGTCATTCCCATTAGGGTTTATTGTCACCATCTAGAGAAAATTCATTTGTTCTTCTTATGTGGCTTCTGTATGCTTAGGGAAACGGTTGTTGACCACAACCGTAGGTGACAATATATTCGATACACTCAAGTTGAATGAGTGGTTGGTCATGTGTGTTCAGGTTGCATAATGTTCTTGTTGAACCCTCAGTGTATCCTCTTTAAAGTACATTGATTAGGAAGTGGTCTCATACCTTGCCATAGTTGGAAATAAATTTTCCAATAAGCACTAATGGGTTTTTGATTCTATAATATGTATGTGGATCGTGAGATGCAAGCGTTCCACTATATTGCTATTTATTTGATTTAAACATTAATATAATACCAGAAGAGTTTTGTACAAAGAATATTTTGGGTTATCGTAAGGTAAAAACCATCCGTGTTTATGTGTGCATTGGTCTTATGATTATCTTTTCTTTCGAAAGGAGTTTTAAAGTTAAATCAAGTAATTAGAGTTTACTCGCACTGGTCCCATAACTGACCCTGAGTTTATTTTATTTTGTTTTGTTTTAAACTCTTGGGTGCCTAAATTTGTACGGACAGTCAAGTAGTTCAGGTATTTACAGATACCATTGGAGGAGCTTGGAGTAGGAGGCTTCAGCGTTAGATATATACTGTATATTTCGATTGTGTTATATGTGTTGAACTCTGATAATGGTATGTAGATTCAGTTAAAATTTTGCATTCCAAAAGCTGTTATATATATATTATATTTTATTCCGCTGCGATCAAGGTTGTCAATGAATACCTGAAAAATTAGATATCTGTTTGAATCCGTATCCGAAAATATGAAAAATATATGTTATCCGGCAATATCCCGAAACTGGATACAAATATTCGAAAAGCTTTTCGCATACGGATATGGTTATAGTGGCATCCGTATCTGGAAAATATATGTCCGACTAATTGATGTAATATATATAACTCAAAATCGAAAAATAGAGTTAATGATTATTTTGTAACTGTTAGATGTTACTATGATATAAATTTTTGTCCATTTTTTGTGAAAAATGGTAGTTTTAGTATTTACTATACGGATATTTTTGGATATGCTTATGGATATTAGTATAAAACACTGTTTCATTATCACATTTCTTTATTTCCTGGGTATTTTTATAAACATTAGTATAAAAATTATTTTATGTTGATCCAAACTTATTTATTTATACTCTTAAATTTTATTAATTATAGGAGGAGCGAATAAATATCTGATATACGTCCGTATCCTAAAATAAAGCGGATACAAATATCCGATATCCGAAAATGAAACGGATATGGATATTCGATATCCAAAAATAATTTCGGATACGGCACTATCCGTATCCGAAAGCATCCGTTGATAGCCCTAGCTGCGATGTGAGATTCTGTGTTGTTATTTCTGTTCTTCTTCTATCTTTTTCTTCTTAAACCCATAATGATTTGTATTTCTGTGCAATTTGGGTTGGACGTGTAGTGTATTTAGTCAGCTCAAAGAGTACGAAAATTCGGGTCTTTACACATGTACATGGCCTTAAGAGAAGAGAAACTAAGAGTTATGCCTTTTATGGTAAACCCCTATGTGCAACTCTTAGTTGCGTTTTTTTAATACACCACATATGGTACAATCATAAATCATGCCTTTTCTTTTCAGAGCTGACTCAACTCATAGTTGCACTATAAGAAGACGGTTGCAACTGAGTTGAGTTGGCTGTTGGTTGAGGAAAAAGTGAACTTGTTTGCTAATAAGTTTGCATTGAGTACGAAATAGTTACGAAAATCTGCCCATTTTGAATTTTTGTCCTAAAAAATAATACGTGTAGTGAAAATTGAGAGAAAATATTATTATTTAAATCAAAATTTAGCTAATGTGAAAGTCAAGCCCCATTTTGGCTTGTCGCTTTTATTTTTATGTTTTCATCTAGACAAAACCATGTTTATCGGATGTATCATCGGAAATAAACAATTTAAAAAATAAAATTAACATGAAAAATTAAAAACAAGTTTATTTGGTTTTTTGCACTTTGGGAGAAAACAAAATAGCTAATAACAATCCAACTCTTCCACTAATCATTGATCGACATGATGACTAAGAATCGTAAATATATTTCTATTATTTTTTGTATTTCTTAATGCAAATTGAAAATACAAAACTAAAATGCACAATGAAACCAAAACGCTCCTTTAATTTTTCAATACAATTAATATGTCCATAATCGAAAAAGAATTTCCTCATAACACAATAATTTGATCGGTTGAGAATTACCATTAAAATTATGGCTTTAACCGATTTTATTACCATTAAGAACCACCAAAAAGAAAATTCACAAGAAAGTGAAACACCTAAAATTTAAATTCGTTCAAAATCAATCAGAACAAAATGAACTCCCTCAAGTGGCAATCTGAGTAATGTCATTACGTCTCTATAAACAAGTTGCAATAAAAGTTGATTGTTGGCTGTGAATTACCAAATTCAAATCAAATAATTTGGATGGTTTTTGGTTTACTTTTTGCTTTGGTTTTTGTATTTTCAACGTTAATGGCAAAAAAGTAAAAAAGTGTTAGAACTTTTGTAATTACACAATTGTATTACAAACAGACAGCAACAAAAATCAACGATAATCAATTATGCCACAATTGTCATGTCAAACTGTGTTTACAATAATCACATAAAGCGTAACCGATTTGTGCGCAAGATAGAAGATAAACAGAAAGTATTATGTTTCACTAATGTACGAGTCCAGATATTTTCTGTTTCCTTGAAACAATATTGCCGTCGTATGCACCATCGACGTAGTTGCAATATGTTTCCCAGGATAAAACGGACCAACTCCGTTGCGTAGTGCCAGCAAACGGAGCTCTGATGAACTGAAGTTGATTACAGAAACTAGATCAGAGAATTACTTTGAAGAAGAAGAAGCAATGCAAGCAGAAAAGTGAATTCTGTCTTGTTTTGGGCAGTGTATATATAGGCAAGGAGGAGTGCCTGTTCGCATGCATCAGTAACCGTCAGAATAGGAAAGGTTGCGACCCTTTAACCACTCGGTTATTAATATGCATACGCTGAGAATTCAAATGGTTGTACTCGTTCAGTTAACAGACATTCCTTTCGAATTCTGGACTGAAAAGACACACCTTTTAAAATTCTGAGAAAAAATATTCTCATGTCAGTACACTACCCCAATCAGCAACGTCAGCCATATCCAATCTGGAGACCCCAAGAGCCCCAAGGCCCTTATCTTTGACTTTTTAATGTATTTAATATGGCCAAGTCCACATCCTTTTATCATCACTCCCTTTTTTATTTTACATAAGCCTATTTGGCTTCTAATATATAAGGAGAGATCGTGCTAATATTTCTATGATGTGGGACTTTAAATGTTGCTATCCCTTCTTCTTCCCTATCTCTTCTTCTTTCTTTGCTCATTCATTTTCCAACAATCCCCTACATGAATGAGCAATCGATCTTAGTTTCACGAACAAATTTTCCTTTGCCTTCGACCTTTGAAGTGGAAGAATTGCCCATAAAAAGTTGTTCAGCATCAGTTGCAGTTTTATAGGTTGTAAACATCCACTTGTTAGCACATATCTGTCGAGTGGCTCCAGTGTCTACAAACCAATCCTTTGAGTTACCAATAAGGTTGCATTTTGATATTACTGCACATAAATCAAGATCAGAAATGCCTTTCGAAACATCAGCCGTATTTGCTTCCAACTTCTTCTTTTTAGGCGCACGACATTCAGCTGCATTGTGCCCCTTCTTTCCATAGTTGTGGCAAGAACCCAGAAATTTCTTTGACTTCTTAGGAGCATTCTCCCTTTTTCTTTTGTTAGTTTTGTCTGACTCAACAACATTTGCTTTGGCAGCAATTTTCTGAGAAATCTTTTTTTCAGAATTTCTGTTATCTTCCTCAATGCGTAGCCGAACTATGAGATCTTCCATTGTCATTTCCTTACGCTTGTGCTTAAGGTAATTTTTAAAGTCCTTCCAAGAAGGAGGCAATTTCTCAATAGTTGCAGCAACTTGAAAAGTCTCGCTAAGAGTCATCTTTTCATCTTCTAATTGACGGATGATAAGTTGCAGTTCTTGAGCTTGACTTATCACCGTCTTTGAGTCAACCATTTTGAAGTCTTGAAATTTTCCAGCAATGAATTTCTTCATGCCTGCATCTTCAGTTTTGTACTTCTTTTCCAGAGCCAACCAGAGTTGTTAGGACGTTGCAAAAGTACAATAGACATTGTAGAGGTTATCATCCAGACCATTCAGAATATAGTTTTTGCACATGAAATCTGAATTTGTCCAGATATTAAGTTCCTCTACTTTAGTAGCGTCAGGTTCGAGTTCGTCTACCACGGGTGCCTCTTCAGTCAGAAACTTTACAAGGCTTAATGTTGTTAAATAAAACAACATTTTCTGTTGCCAGCGCTTGAAATTGATTCCACTGAACTTCTCTGGCCTTTCGCCATGAGACAGAGCCATTGTTGGAAGCACTGGCGCTAGCTGAGCAGTTTTCACCGTCTGAATTGGTGCAGAATCAGTGTTGCTGTTTTTCGTCATCTGCAGCAAAATATTGTTTCAAGATGTTAGAACTTTTGTAATTACACAATTGTATTACAAACAGACAGCAACAAAAATCAACGTTAATCAATTATGCCACAATTGTCACGTCAAACTGTGTTTACAATAATCACAGATAACCGATTTGTGCGTAAGACAGAAGATAAACAGAAAGTATTCTGTTTCACTAATGTCCGAGTCCAGATATTTTCTATTTCCTTGAAACAATATTGCCGTCGTATGCACCAATCGACGTAGTTGCAATTTGTTTCCCAGGATAAAACGGACCAACTCCGTTGCGTAATGCCAGCAAACGGAGCTCTGACGAACTGAAGTTGATTACAGAAACTAGATCAGAGAATTACTTTGAAGAAGAAGAAGAAGCAATGCAAGTAGAAAAGTGAATTCTGTCTTGTTTTGGGCAGTGTATATATAGGCAAGGAGGAGTGCCTGTTCGCATGTATCAGTAACCGTCAGAATAGGAAAGGTTGCGACCCTTTAACCGCTCGGTTATTAATATGCATACGCTGAGAATTCAAATGGTTGTACTCGTTCAGTTAACAGACATTCCTTTCGAATTCTGGACTGAACAGACACACCTTTTAAAATTCTAAGAAAAAATATTCTCATGTCAGTACACTACCCCAATCAGCAACGTCAGCCATATCCAATCTGGAGACCCCAAGAGCCCCAAGGCCCTTATCTTTGACTTTTTAATGTATTTAATATGGCCAAGTCCACATCCTTTTATCATCCCTCCCTTTTTTATTTTACATAAACCTATTTGGCTTCTAATATATAAGGAGAGATCGTGCTAATATTTCTATGATGTGGGACTTTAAATGTTGCTATCCCTTCTTCTTCCCTATCTCTTCTTCTTTCTTTGCTCATTCATTTTCCAACAATCCCCTACATGAATGAGCAATCGATCTTAGTTTCATGAACCATTTATCACATCGGTTAAAGTAGCACAAGGGCTTTGAACTTTCCTAGTGATTACCTATTTGTATCACAGGCGAATCCGTAAACATTGACTGTCCTTGAACTGTAAGCCTTTTATGTAATTCCAAAGTAGATAACACACGATAAATGTTTCTTATAACCCTTCGTTCTCCGTATATGTTCGTTTTTGCCTTGAACACCTGCCAGGTCTCATAAGTGCTTAGAGAATTTGGCCTCATAATTCTCTTTGAAGCGGCGCCTTCGCACTTACGTAGGTGATTCTGTAAAGGGTATTCTCTAATTCCTCAAATACAGACATCATTAAAAGTACTAATACTTATCCTTATTCAACATATAATGCACTGACTTATCATAGGAATGGTTTGTGTATAACAGTGCCATCAAGTTTCTCTAAAACTTCGTTGTCCCTTTGAACCTAGATCTTGGGATCTCCAGTCAACTAGGTGGGATTTCCATTTTAGAAAAACTTTTAGTCTATAGGCCTTACCCCCATTCCCTTCGATAAGGTTTGAACTTTCTCTCTTGGCAAGCCTTTTGTCAGTGGATCCTCTATGCTATCTTTAGATCAAATGTAATCTATTGTGATAACCCCATTAGAGAGAAGTTGTCTTATCATTTTATGTCTACGACGAATATGCCTAGATTTACCATTGTATAGTGTACTATTAGCTCTTCCAATAGCTGATTGACTATCACAATGTATACATATTGGAGGCATAGGTTTGCTCCAATTAGGAATGTCTTCCAAGAAGCTTCGAATCCATTCTGCTTCTTCTGCAGTCTTATCTAGTGCAATAAACTCTGATTCCATCGTAGATCTAGCGATACAAGTCTGTTTGGATGATTTCCATGAAATTGCTCCATTTCCTAATGTGAACACGTATCCACTTGTAGACTTTGTATCATTTGATCCAGTGATCCAATTAGCATCACTGTATCCTTCCACTATTTAAGGATAGTTTGTATAGTATAGACCATAACTCTGTGTATACTTTAGATATCCTAGAACTCTGATTATCGCTTTCCAATGATGTTTACCAGGATTGCTGGTAAATCTACTTAGTTTGCTTACAGCATATGCGATATCAGGCCTAGTACAGTTCATAACTTACATAATACTTCCTAGTATATAAGAGTATTCCAATTGGTAAATACCATCACCAGTGTTTTTTACCCAATTTTGGTTCATATCTACTGGTGATTTTGCAATAGTTACATTATATTGCTTGAATTTATCAAGTATTTTGGTGATGTAATGCGATTGGGATAATGCATATCCCTATGGTGTTCTCAGAATTTTTATACCCAATATCACATCAGCCTGTCCTAGGTCTTTCATATCGAATCTAGAGGATAACATATCCTTTGTAGATGTTATTATGGCCTTGTTGTTGCCTAGGATTAATAGGTCATCAACATAAAGACAAACAATGAAATATCCAATGTGTGTATGTTTTATGTACACACATTTATCTGATTCATTTATCGTGAATCCATTTGATAACATAGTATTATCAAACTTCTCATGCCACTGTTTTGGAGCTTGCTTAAGGCCATAAAGTGATTTTACCAGTTTGCAAATTTTATGCTCATTTTCTGAGCTTAGAAATCCTTCAGGTTGTTTCATATAGATTTCCTCCTCTAGTTCACCATTCAAGAATGCAGTTTTAACACTCATTTGATGTATTTCCAAGTCATGTAAGGATGCAATTGCAATGAGCATTCTAATTGACGTTATCCTCGTTACAGGTGAATATGTATCGAAATAGTCCAAGTCTTCCTTTTGTCTGAATCCTTGGACAACCAGACGAGCTTTGTACTTGTCTATTGAACCATCAGGTTTCAATTTCTTTTTAAATATCCATTTATTACCTAAGGCCTTACATCCTTGAGGTAAGTTAACCAATTCCCATGTATGATTCGACATATTGGATTCAATTTCATTGTTAATTGCCTCCTTCCAATAAGGGGCATCGCTGGAAGACATAGCTTGTTTGTATGTCAATGGATCATCTTCTAACATAAATGTATAGAAGTCCGGTCCAAAGGTTTTCAAAGTCCTTGACCTTTTACTTTTTCTTGGTTCCTCCACTTGCTACTCAACACTACTTTGCTGAGTGTTATTTTGTTCAGCATCCTCAATAGAGTAAGGAACTTCATTTTCCCTTGGTCTCATAGGTGCATGATTTCCAGTACCATGTTTCAAGGGAAATACATGTTCGAGAAATCTAGCATTTCTCGACTTGATGATGGTATTTTCATGAATATCATCAATTTCAGATTTGTGTACCAAAAGTCGATATGTAGCACTGTTTTGTGCATATCCAATGAATACACAATCAATTGTTTTTGGTCCAATTTTGACCTTCTTTGGTTTTGGTACCTCTACTTTGGCAAGACACCCCCACACTTTTAGGTATTTGTAGGATGGTGGTCTGTTTTTCCAAAGTTCATGAGGAGATTTAGATATTTTCTTTCGGGGTATTTTATTTAAAATATGATTTGCCGAAAGAATAGCTTCCCCCCAATAGTTATCTGGCAAGCCAGAGCTAATTAGTAAGGCATTCATCATTTGTTTAAGAGTTCTATTTTTTCGTTCGGCTATACTGTTGGATTGAGGTGAATACGGGGCTGTAGTTTGATGTACAATTCCATGTTCAGCACAGAAATCCTCAAATGGAGACTCATATTCTCCTCTTCTATTAATTCTTAAAGATTTTATTTTCTTGTTGAGTTGATTCTCAACTTCTGCCTTATACTGTTTAAACATTTCGAATGCTTCGTCCTTACTTCTAAGGAGATATACATGAAAGTATCTGGTACAATCCTCAATGAATGTAATAAAGTACCTTTTTCCACCTCTAGTTTGACACACTTCCATAACGCATACATCAGTATGTATTAAGTCTAGAGGTTCTGTCACTCGTTCAGCATGATGAAACGAGGTTCTTGTCAATTTTGCTTCTGCACAAACTTGACATTTATAGTTGGAATCTATATTGCATTTTGGTATAAATTCTAGATTAATCAATTTTCGCAATTTATCAAAGTTTACATGCCCTAATCTAGAATTCCATATGTTAGAAGATTCAACAATATAAGCAGAAGATTCACTTTCATTCATTTCAGTGCGTGGTACAATAGTGGTTACATTTGCTTTAAATAAACCATCACACACATATCCTCTTCCAACATACACCCCATTCTTGGAAAGAACAAATTTGTCAGCTTCAAAGATCAATTTGAAGCCATGCTTGCTCAGCAATGATCCTGAAATCAGGTTCTTGCGAATTTCTGGAACATGGAGAACATCATTTAAAGTCAGTTCCTTTCCAGAAGTCAGTTTCAGCACAATTTTTCCTTTGCCTTCGACCTTTGAAGTGGAAGAATTTCCCATAAAAAGTTGTTCAGCATCAGTTGCAGTTTTATAGGTTGTAAACATCCACTTTTTAGCACATATGTGTCGAGTGGCTCTAGTGTCTGCAAACCATTCCTTTGAGTTACCAATAAGGTTGCATTCTGATATTACTGCACATAAATCAAGATCAGAAATGCCTTTCGAAACATCCGCCGTATTTGCTTCCAACTTCTTCTTTTTAGGCGCACGACATTCGACTGCTTTGTGCCCCTTCTTTTCACAGTTGTGGTAAGAACCCAGAAATTTTTTTGACTTCTTAGGAGCATTCTCCCTTTTTCTTTTGTTAGTTTTGTCTGACTCAACAACATTTGCTTTGGCAGCAATATTCTGAGAAATCTTTTTCTCAGAATTTCTGTTATCTTCCTCAATGCGTAGCCGAACTATGAGATCTTCCATTGTCATTTCCTTACGCTTGTGCTTAAGGTAATTTTTAAAATCCTTCCAAGAAGGAGGCAATTTCTCAACAGTTGCAGCAACTTGAAAAGTCTCGCTAAGTGTCATCTTTTCATCTTCTAATTGACGGATGATAAGTTGCAGTTCTTGAGCTTGACTTATCACCGTCTTTGATTCAACCATTTTGAAGTGCAGAAATTTTCCAGCAATGAATTTCTTCATGCCTGCATCTTCCATTTTGTACTTCTTTTCCAGAGCCAACCAGAGTTGTTTGGACGTTGCAAAAGTACAATAGACATTGTAGAGGCTATCATCCAGACCATTCAGAATATAGTTTTTGCACATGAAATCTGAATTTGTCCAGATATTAAGTGCCTCTACTTTAGTAGCGTCAGGTTCGAGTTCGTCTCCACAGGAGCCTCTTCAGTTAGAAACTTTGCTAGGCTTAATGTTGTTAAATAAAACAACATTTTCTGTTGTCAGTGCTTGAAATTGATTCCACTGAACTTCTCTGGCCTTTCGCCATGAGACAGAGCCATTGTTGGAAGCACTGGCGCTGGCTGAGCAGTTTTCACCGTCTGAATTGGTGCAGAATCAGTGTTGCTGTTTTTCGTCATCTGCAGTAAAATATTGTTTCAAGATGTTAGAACTTTTGTAATTACACAATTGTATTACAAATAGACAACAACAAAAATCAACGCTAATCAATTATGCCACAATTGTCACGTCAAACTGTGTTTACAATAATCATAGAAAGCGTAACCGATTTGTGCGCAAGATAGAAGATAAACAGAAAGTATTCTGTTTCACTAATGTCCGAGTCCAGATATTTTCTGTTTCCTTGAAACAATATTGCCGTCGTATGCAAAAATCGACGTAGTTGCAATTTGTTCCCAGGATAAAACGGACCAACTCCGTTGCGTAGTGCCAGCAAACGGAGCTCTGATGAACTGAAGTTGATTACAGAAACTAGATTAGAGAATTACTTTGAAGAAGAAGAAGAAGCCATGCAAGCAGAAAAGTGAATTCTGTCTTGTTTTGGGCAGTGTATATATAGGCAAGGAGGAGTGCCTGTTCGCATGCATCAGTAACCGTCAGAATAGGAAAGGTTGCGACCCTTTAACCGCTCGGTTATTAATATGCATACGCTGAGAATTCAAATGGTTGTACTCGTTCAGTTAACAGACATTCCTTTCAAATTCTGGACTGAACAGACACACCTTTTAAAATTCTGAGAAAAAATATTCTCATGTTAGTACACTACCCCCAATCAGCAACGTCGGCCATATCCAATCTAGAGACCCCAAGAGCCCCAAGGCCCTTATCTTTGACTTTTTAATGTATTTAATATGGCCAAGTCCACATCCTTTTATCATCCCTCCCTTTTTTATTTTACATAAGCCTATTTGGCTTCTAATATATAAGGAGAGATTGTGCTAATATTTCTATGATGTGGGACTTTAAATGTTGCTATCCCTTCTTCTTCCCTATCTCTTCTTCTTTCTTTTCTCATTCATTTTCCTACAATCCCCCACATGAATGAGCAATCGATCTTAGTTTCATGAACCATTTATCGCATCGGTTAAAGTAGCACAAGGGCATTGAACTTTCCTAGTGATTACCTATTTATATCATAGGCGAATCAGTAGACATAGACTGTCCTTGAACTGTAAGCCTTTTGTGTAATTCCAAAGTAGATAACACACGATAAATGTTTCTTATAACCCTTCGTTCTCTGTATGTGTTCGTTTTTGCCTTGAACACCTGCCTGATCTCATAAGTCCTTAGAGAATTTGGCCTCATAATTCTCTTTGAAGCGACGTCTTCGCACTTACGTAGGTGATTCTGTAAAGGGTATTCTATAATTCCTCAAATACAGACATCATTAAAAGTGCTAATACTTAGCCTTATTCAACATATAATGCACTGACTTATCATAGGAATGATTTGTGTATAACAGTGCCACCAAGTTTCTCTAAAACTTCGTTGTCCCTTTGAACCTAGATCTTGGGATCTCCATTCAACTAGGTGGGGTTTCCATTTTAGAAAAACTTTTAGTCTATAGGCCTTAGCCCTATTCGCTTCGATAAGGTTTGAACTTTCTCTCTTGGCAAGCCTTTTGTAAGTGGATCCGCTAAGCTATCTTTAGATCGAATGTAATCTATTGTGATAACCCCATTAGAGAGAAGTTGTCTTATCGTTTTATGTCTACGACGAATATGCCTAGATTTACCATTGTATAGTGTACTATTAGCTCTTCCAATAGCTGATTGACTATCCCAATGTATACATATTGGAGGCATAGGTTTGCTCCAATTAGGAATGTCTTCCAAGAAGCTTCGAATCCATTCTGCTTCTTCTGCAGTCTTATCTAGTGCAATAAACTCTGATTCCATCGTAGATCTAGCGATACAAGTCTGTTTGGATGATTTCCATGAAATTGCTCCATTTCCTAATGTGAACACGTATCCACTTGTAGACTTTGTATCATTTGATCCAGTGATCCAATTAGCGTCACTATATCCTTCCACTATTCAAGGATAGTTTGTATAGTATAGACCATAACTTTGTGTATACTTTAAATATCCTAGAACTCTGATTATCGCTTTCCAATGATGTTTACCAGGATTGCTGGTAAATCTACTTAGTTTTCTTACAACATATGCAATATCAGGCCTAGTACAGTTCATAACATACATGATACTTCCTAGTATACAAGAGTATTCCAATTGGTAAATACCATCACCAGTGTTTTTTTACCCAATTTTGGTTCATATCTACTGGTGATTTTGCAATAGTTACATTATATTTCTTGAATTTCTCAAGTATTTTGGTGATGTAATTCGATTGGGATAATGCATATCCCTGTGGTGTTCTCAGATTTTTTACACCCAATATCACATCAGCCAGTCCTAGGTCTTTCATATCGAATCTAGAGGATAACATATCCTTTGTAGATGTTATTATGGCCTTGTTGTTGCCTAGTATCAATAGGTCATCAACATAAAGGCAAACAATGACATATCCAATGTGTGTACGTTTTATGTACACACATTTATCTGATTCATTTATCGTGAATCCATTTGATAACATAGTATTATCAAACTTCTCATGCCACTGTTTTGGAGCTTGCTTAAGGCCATAAAGTGATTTTACCAGTTTGCAAACTTTATGCTCATTTTCTGAGCTTAGAAATCCTTCAGGTTGTTTCATATAGATTTCCTCCTCTAGTTCACCATTCAAGAATGCAGTTTTAACATCCATTTGATGTATTTCCAAGTCATGTACGGATGCAATTGCAATGAGCATTCTAATTGATGTTGTCCTCGTTACAGGTGAATATGTATCGAAATAGTCCAAGTCTTCCTTTTGTTTGAATCCTTGGACTACAAGACGAGCTTTGTACTTGTCTATTGAACCATTAGGTTTCAATTTCTTTTTAAATATCCATTTATTACCTAAGGCCTTACATCCTTGAGGTAAATCAACCAATTCCCATGTATGATTCGACATATTGGATTCAATTTCATTGTTAATTGCCTCCTTCCAATAAGGGGCATCGCTGGAAGACATAGCTTGTTTGTATGTCAATGGATCATCTTCTAACATAAATGTATAGAAGTCCGGTCCAAAGGTTTTCAAAGTCCTTGACCTTTTACTTTTTCTTGGTTCCTCCACTTGCTGCTCAACACTACTTTGCTAAGTGTTATTTTGTTCAGCATCCTCAATAGAGTAAGGAACTTCATTTTCCCTTGGTCTCTTAGGTGCATGATTTTCAGTACCATGTTTCAAGGGAAATACATGTTCGAAAAATCTAGCATTTCTCGACTCGATGATGGTATTTTCATGAATATCATCAATTTCAGATTTGTGTACCAAAAATTGATATGCAGCACTGTTTTGTGCATATCCAATGAATACACAGTAAATTTTTTTTGGTCCAATTTTGATCATCTTTGGTTTTGGTACCTCTACTTTGGCAAGACACCCCCACACTTTTAGGTATTTGTAGGATGGTGGTCTGTTTTTCCAAAGTTCATGAGGAGATTTAGATATTTTCTTTCGGGGAATTTTATTTAAAATATGATTTGCCGAAAGAATAGCTTCTCCCCAATAGTTATCTGGCAAGCCAGAGCTAATTAGTAAGGCATTCATCATTTCTTTAAGAGTTCTATTTTTCCGTTCGGCTATACCGTTGGATTGAGGTGAATACGGGGCTGTAGTTTGATGTATAATTCCATGTTCAGCACAGAATTCCTCAAATGGAGACTCATATTCTCCTACTCTATCACTTCTTAAAGATTTTATTTTATTGTTGAGTTGATTCTCAACTTCTGCCTTATACTGTTTAAACATTTCGAATGCTTCGTCCTTACTTCTAAGGAGATATACATGACAGTATCTAGTACAATCATCAATGAATGTAATAAAGTACCCTTTTCCACCTCTAGTTTGACACATTTTCAAATCGCATACATCAGTATGTATTAAGTCTAGAGGTTCTGTCACTCGTTCAACATGATGAAACGAGGTTCTTGTCAATTTTGCTTCTGCACAAACTTGACATTTATAGTTGGAATCTATATTGCATTTTGGTATAAATTCTAGATTAATCAATTTTCGCAATGTATCAAAGTTTACAGGCCCTAATCTAGAATGCCATATGTTAGAAGATTCAACAATATAAGCAGAAGATTCACTTTCATTCATTTTAGTGCGTGGTACAATAGTGGTTACATTTGCTTTAAATAAACCATCACACACATATCCTCTTTCAACATACACACCATTCTTGGAAAGAACAAATTTGTCAGCTTCAAAGATCAATTTGAAGCCATGCTTGCTCAGTAACGATCCTGAAATCAGGTTCTTGCGAATTTCTGGAACATGGAGAACATCATTTAAAGTCAGTTCCTTCCCAGAAGTCAGTTTCAGCACAATTTTTCCTTTGCCTTCGACCTTTGAAGTGGAAGAATTGCCCATAAAAAGTTGTTCAGCATCAGTTGCAGTTTTATAGGTTGTAAAAATCCACTTGTTAGCACATATGTGTCGAGTGGCTCTAGTGTCTACAAACCATTCCTTTGAGTTACCAATAAGGTTGCATTTTGATATTACTGCACATAAATCAAGATCAGAAATGCCTTTCGAAACATCAGCCGTATTTGCTTCCAACTTCTTCTTTTTAGGCACACGACATTCGGCTGCTTTGTGCCCCTTCTTTCCACAGTTGTGGCAAGAACCCAGAAATTTCTTTGACTTCTTAGGAGCATTCTCCCTTTTTCTTTTGTTAGTTTTGTCTGACTCAACAACATTTGCTTTGGCAGCAATATTCTGAGAAATCTTTTTCTCAGAATTTCTGTTATCTTCCTTAATGCGTAGCTGAACTATGAGATCTTCCATTGTCATTTCCTTACGGTTGTGCTTAAGGTAATTTTTAAAGTCCTTCCAAGAAGGATGCAATTTCTCAATAGTTACAGCAACTTGAAAAGTCTCGCTAAGAGTCATCTTTTCATCTTCTAATTGACGGATGATAAGTTGCAGTTCTTGAGCTTGACTTATCACCGTCTTTGAGTCAACCATTTTGAAGTCTAGAAATTTTCCAGTAATGAATTTCTTCATGCCTGCATATTCAGTTTTGTACTTCTTTTCCAGAGCCAAGCAGAGTTGTTTGGACGTTGCAAAAGTACAACAGACATTGTAGAGGCTATCATCCAGACCATTCAGAATATAGTTTTTGCACATGAAATCTGAATTTGTCCAAATATTAAGTGCCTCTACTTTAGTAGCGTCAGGTTCGAGTTCGTCTACCACAGGAGCCTCTTCAGTCAGAAACTTTGCAAGGCTTAATGTTGTTAAATAAAACAACATTTTTTGTTGCCAGCGCTTGAAATTGATTCCACTGAACTTCTCTGGCCTTTCGCCACGAGACAGAGCAATTATTGGAAGCACTGGCGCTGGCTGAGCAGTTTTCACCGTCTGAATTGGTGCAGAATCAGTGTTGCTGTTTTTCGTCATCTGCAGCAAAATATTGTTTCAAGATGTTAGAACTTTTGTAATTACACAATTGTATTACAAACAGACGGCAACAAAAATCAACGTTAAACAATTATGCCACAATTGTCACGTCAAACTGTGTTTACAATAATCACATAAAGCGTAACCGATTTGTGCGCAAGATAGAAGATAAACAGAAAGTATTCTGTTTCACTAATGTCCGAGTCCAGATATTTTATGTTTCCTTGATACAATATTGCCATCGTATGCACCAATCGACGTAGTTGCAATTTGTTTCACAGGATAAAACGGACCAACTCCGTTGCGTAGTGCCAGCAAACGGAGCTCTGATGAACTGAAGTTGATTACATAAACTAGATCAGAGAATTACTTTGAAGAAGAAGAAGCAATGCAAGCATAAAAGTGAATTCTGTCTTTTTTTGGGCAGTGTATATATAGGCAAGGAGGAGTGCATGTTCGCATGCATCAGTAACCGTCAGAATAGGAAAGGTTGCGACCCTTTAACCGCTCGGTTATTAATATGCATACGCTGAGAATTCAAATGGTTGTACTCGTTCAGTTAACAAACATTCCTTTCGAAATCTGGACTGAACAGACACATCTTTTAAAATTCTGAGAAAATATATTCTCATTTCAGTACACTACCCCAATCAGCAACGTCGGCCATATCCAATCTGGATACCCCAAGAGCCCCAAGGCCCAAGGCCCTTATCTTTGACTTTTTAATGTATTTAATATGGCCAAGTCCACATCCAT
This sequence comes from Allium sativum, assembly GCA_030737875.1. NCBI lineage: Eukaryota > Viridiplantae > Streptophyta > Magnoliopsida > Asparagales > Amaryllidaceae > Allium > Allium sativum. The sequence goes on from CM060916.1 coordinate 327,504,820, forward strand.
TTATCATCCCTCCCTTTTTTATTTTACATAAGCCTATTTGGCTTCTAATATATAAGGAGAGATCGTGCTAATATTTCTATGATGCGGGACTTTAAATGTTGCTATCCCTTCTTCTCCCTATCTCTTCTTCTTTCTTTGCTCATTCATTTTCCAACAATCCCCCACATGAATGAGCAATCGATCTTAGTTTCACGAACCATTTATCGCATCGGTTAAAGTAGTACAAGGGCTTTGAACTTTCCTAGTGATTACCTATTTGTATCACAGGCGAATCAGTAGACATAGACTGTCCTTGAACTGTAAGCCTTTTGTGTAATTCCAAAGTAGATAACACACGATAAATGTTTCTTATGACCCTTCGTTCTCTGTATGTGTTCATTTTTGCCTTGAACACCTTCCTGGTCTCATAAGTGTTTAGAGAATTTGGCCTCATAATTCTCTTTGAAGTGGCGCCTTCGCACTTACGTAGGTAATTCTGTAAAGGGTATGCTCTAATTCCTCAAATACAGACATAATTAAAAGTACTAATACTTATCCTTATTCAACGTATAATGCACTGACTTATCATAGGAATGGTTTGTGTATAACAGTGCCATCAAGTTTCTCTAAAAGTTCGTTGTCCCTTTGAACCTAGATCTTGGGATCTCCAGTCAACTAGGTGGGGTTTCCAATTTAGAAAAACTTTTAGTCTATAGGCCTTAGCCCCATTCCCTTCGATAAGGTTTGAACTTTCTCTCTTGGCAAGCCTTTTGTAAGTGGATCCGCTAAGTTATCTTTAGATCGAATGTAATCTATTGTGATAACCCCATTAGAGAGAAGTTGTCTTATCGTTTTATATCTACGACGAATATGCCTAGATTTACCATTGTATAGTGTACTATTAGCTCTTCCAATAGCTGATTGACTATCATAATGTATACATATTGGAGGCATCGGTTTGCTCCAATTAGGAATGTCTTCCAAGAAGCTTCGAATCCATTCTGCTTCTTTTGCAGTCTTATCTAGTGCAATAAACTCTTATTCCATCGTAGATCTAGCGATACAAGTCTGTTTGGATGATTTCCATGAAATTGCTCCATTTCCTAATGTGAACACGTATCCACTTGTAGACTTTGTATCATTTGATCCAGTGATCCAATTAGCATCACTGTATCCTTCCACTATTGAAGGATAGTTTGTATAGTATAGACCATAACTCTGTGTATAATTTAGATATCCTAGAACTCTGATTATCGCTTTCCAATGATGTTTACCAGGATTGCTGGTAAATCTACTTAGTTTGCTTACAGCATATGTGATATCAGGCCTAGTACAGTTCACAACATACATGATACTTCCTAGTATACGAGAGTATTCCAATTGGTAAATACCATCACCAGTGTTTTTTACCCAATTTTGGTTCATATCTACTGGTGATTTTGCAATAGTTACATTATATTGCTTGAATTTCTCAAGTATTTTGGTGATGTAATGCGATTGGGATAATGCATATCCCCGTGGTGTTCTCAGAATTTTTACACCCAATATCACATCAGCCAGTCCTAGATCTTTCATATCGAATCTAGAGGATAACATATCCTTTGTAGATGTTATTACGGCCTTGTTGTTGCCTAAGATCAATAGGTCATCAACATAAAGACAAACAATGACATATACAATGTGTGTATGTTTTATGTACACACATTTATCTGATTCATTTATCATGATTCCATTTGATAACATAGTATTATCAAACTTCTCATGCCACTGTTTTGGAGCTTGCTTAAGGCCATAAAGTGATTTTACTAGTTTGCAAACTTTATGCTCATTTTCTGAGCTTAGAAATCCTTCAGGTTGTTTCATATAGATTTCCTCCTCTTGTTCACCATTCAAGAATGCAGTTTTAACATCCATTTGATGTATTTCCAAGTCATGTACGAATGCAATTGCAATGAGCATTCTAATTGACGTTATCCTCGTTACAGGTGAATATGTATCGAAATAGTCCAAGTCTTCCTTTTGTCTGAATCCTTGGACTACCAGGCGAGCTTTGTACTTGTCTATTGAACCATTAGGTTTCAATTTCTTTTTAAATATCCATTTATTACCTAAGGCCTTACATCCTTGAGGTAAATCAACCAATTCCCATGTATGATTCGACATATTGGATTCAATTTCATTGTTAATTGCCTCCTTACAATAAGGGGCATCGCTGAAAAACACAGCTTGTTTGTATGTCAATGGATCATCTTCTAACATAAATGTATAAAAGTACGGTCCAAAGGTTTTCAAAGTCCTTGACCTTTTAATTTTTCTTGGTTCCTCCACTTGCTGCTCAAAACTACTTTGCTGAGTGTTATTTTGTTCAGCATCCTCAATAGAGTAAGGAACTTCATTTTCCCTTGGTCTCTTAAGTGCATGATTTTCATTACCATGTTTCAAGGGAAATACATGTTCGAAAAATCTGGCATTTCTCGACTCGATGATGGTATTTTCATGAATATCATCAATTTCAGATTTGTGTACTAAAAATCGATATGTAGTATTGTTTTGTGCATATCCAATGAATACACAATCAATTGTTTTTGGTCCAGTTTTGACCTTCTTTGGTTTTGGTACCTCTAATTTGGCAAGACACCCCCACACTTTTAGGTATTTGTAGGATGGTGGTCTGTTTTTCCAAAGTTCATGAGGAGATTTAGATATTTTCTTTCGGGGTATTTTATTTAAAATATGATTTGCCGAAAGAATAGCTTCTCCCCAATAGTTATCTGGCAAGCCAGAGCTAATTAGTAAGGCATTCATCATTTCTTTAAGAGTTCTATTTTTTCGTTCGGCTATACCGTTGGATTGAGGTGAATACGGGGCTGTAGTTTGATGTATAATTCCATGTTCAGCACAGAATTCCTCAAATGGAGACTCATATTTTCCTCCTCTATCACTTCTTAAAGATTTTATTTTCTTGTTGAGTTGATTCTCAACTTCTGCCTTATACTGTTTAAACATTTCGAATGCTTCGTCCTTACTTCTAAGGAGATATACATGACAGTATCTGGTACAATCATCAATGAATGTAATAAAGTACCTTTTTCCACCTCTAGTTTGACACATTTTCAAATCGCATACATCAGTATGTATTAAGTCTAGAGGTTCTGTCACTCGTTCAACATGATGAAACGAGGTTCTTGTCAATTTTGCTTCTGCACAAACTTGACATTTATAGTTGGAATCTATATTGCATTTTGGTATAAATTCTAGATTAATCAATTTTCGCAATGTATCAAAGTTTACATTCCCTAATTTAGAATGCCATATGTTAGAAGATTCAACAATATAAGCAGAAGATTCACTTTCATTCATTTCAGTGCGTGGTACAATAGTGGTTACATTTGCTTTAAATAAACCATCACACACATATCCTCTTCCAACATACACCCCATTCTTGGAAAGAACAAATTTATCAGCTTCAAAGATCAATTTGAAGCCATGCTTGCTCAGCAACTATCCTGAAATCAGGTTCTTGCGAATTTCTGGAACATGGAGAACATCATTTAAAGTCAGTTCCTTTCCAAAAGTCAGTTTCAGCACAATTTTTCCTTTGCCTTCGACCTTTGAAGTGGAAGAATTGCCCATAAAAAGTTGTTCAGCATCAGTTGCAGTTTTATAGGTTGTAAACATCCACTTTTTAGCACATATGTGTCGAGTGGCTCCAGTGTCTACAAACCATTCCTTTGAGTTACCAATAAGGTTGCATTTTGATATTATTGCACATAAATAAAGATCAGAAATGCCTTTCAAAACATCAGCCGTATTTTCTTCCAACTTCTTCTTTTTAGGCGCACGACATTCGGTTGCTTTGTGCCCCTTCTTTCCACAGTTGTGGCAAGAACCCAGAAATTTCTTTGACTTCTTAGGAGCATTCTCCCTTTTTCTTTTGTTAGTTTTGTCTGACTCAACAACATTTGCTTTGGCAGCAATATTCTGAGAAATCTTTTTCTCAGAATTTCTGTTATCTTCCTCAATGCGTAGCCGAACTATGAGATCTTCCATTGTCATTTCCTTACGCTTGTGCTTAAGGTAATTTTTAAAGTCCTTCCAAGAAGGAGGCAATTTCTCAATAGTTGCAGCAACTTGAAAAGTCTCGCTAAGAGTCATCTTTTCATCTTCTAATTGACGGATGATAAGTTGCAGTTCTTGAGCTTGACTTATCACCGTCTTTGAGTCAACCATTTTGAAGTCTAGAAATTTTCCAGCAATGAATTTCTTTATGCACGCGTCTTCAGTTTTGTACTTCTTTTCCAGAGCCAACCAGAGTTGTTTGGACATTGCAAAAGTACAATAGACATTGTAGAGGCTATCATCCAGACCATTCAGAATATAGTTTTTGCACATGAAATCTGAATTTGTCCAGATATTAAGTGCCTCTACTTTAGTAGCATCAGGTTCGAGTTCGTCTACCACAGGAGCCTCTTTAGTCAGAAACTTTGCAAGGCTTAATGTTGTTAAATAAAACAACATTTTCTGTTGCCAGCGCTTGAAATTGATTCCACTGAACTTCTCTGGCCTTTCGCCATGAGACAGAGCCATTGTTGGAAGTACTGGCGCTGGCTGAGTAGTTTTCACCATCTGAATTGGTGCAGAATCAGTGTTGCTGTTTTTCGTCATCTGCAGCAAAATATTGTTTCAAGATGTTAGAACTTTTGTAATTACTCAATTGTATTACAAATAGACAGCAACAAAAATCAACGTTAATCAATTATGCCACAATTGTCACGTCAAACTGTGTTTACAATAATCACAGAAAGCGTAACCGATTTGTGCGCAAGATAGAAGATAAACAGAAAGTATTCTGTTTCACTAATGTCCGAGTCCAGATATTTTCTGTTTCCTTGAAACAATATTGCCGTTGTATGCACCAATCGACGTAGTTGCAATTTGTTTCCCAGGATAAAACGGACCAACTCCGTTGCGTAGTGCCAGCAAACGGAGCTCTGATGAACTGAAGTTGATTACAGAAACTAGATCAGAGAATTACTTTGAAGAAGAAGAAGAAGCAATGCAAGCAGAAAATTGAATTCTGTCTTGTTTTGGGCAGTGTATATATAGGCAAGGAGGAGTGCCTGTTCGCATGCATCAGTAACCGTCAGAATAGGAAAGGTTGCGACCCTTTAACCGCTCGGTTATTAATATGAATACGCTGAGAATTCAAATGGTTGTACTCGTTCAGTTAATAGACATTCCTTTCGAATTCTGGACTGAAGAGACACACCTTTTAAATTTCTGAGAAAAAATATTCTCATGTCAGTACACTACCCCAATCAGCAACGTCGGCCATAACCAATCTGGAGACCCCCAGAGCCCCAAGGCCCTTATCTTTGACTTTTTAATGTAATTAATATGGCCAAGTCCACATCCTTTTATCATCCCTCCCTTTTTTATTTTACATAAGCCTATTTGGCTTCTAATATATAAGGAGAGATCGTACTAATATTTCTATGATGTGGGACTTTAAATGTTGCTATCCCTTCTTCTTCCCTATCTCTTCTTCTTTCTTTGCGCATTCATTTTCCAATAATCCCCCACATGAATGAGCAATCGATCTTAGTTTCATGAACCATTTATCGCATCGGTTAAAGTAGCACAAGGGTTTTGAACTTTCCTAGTGATTACCTATTTGTATCACAGGCGAATCAGTAGACATAGACTGTCCTTGAACTGTAAGCCTTTTGTGTAATTCCAAAGTAGATAACACACGATAAATGTTTCTTATAACCCTTCGTTCTCTGTATGTGTTCGTTTTTGCCTTGAACACCTGCCTGGTCTCATAAGTGCTTAGAGAATTTGGCCTCATAATTCTCTTTGAAGCGGCGCCTTCGCACTTACGTAGGTGATTCTATAAAGGGTATTCTCTAATTCCTCAAATACAGACATCATTAAAAGTACTAATACTTATCCTTATTCAACATATAATGCACTGACTTATCATAGGAATGGTTTGTGTATAACAGTGCCATCAAGTTTCTCTAAAACTTCGTTGTCCCTTTGAACCTAGATCTTGGGATCTCCAGTCAACTATGTGGGGTTTCCATTTTAGAAAAACTTTTAGTCTGTAGGCCTTAGCTCCATTCCCTTCGATAAGGTCTGAACTTTCTCTCTTAGCAAGCCTTTTGTAAGTGGATCCGCTAAGTTATCTTTAGATCGAATGTAATCTATTGTGATAACCCCATTAGAGAGAAGTCATCTTATCGTTTTATGTCTACGACGAATATGCCTAGATTTACCATTGTATAGTGTACTATTAGCTCTTCCAATAGCTGATTGACTATCACAATGTATACGTATTGGAGGCATAGGTTTGCTCCAATTAGAAATGTCTGCCAAGAAGCTTCGAATCCATTCTGCTTCTTCTGCAGTCTTATCTAGTGCAATAAACTCTGATTCCATCGTAGATCTAGCGATACAAGTCTGTTTGGATGATTTCCATGAAATTGCTCCATTTCCTAATGTGAACACGTATCCACTTGTAGAATTTGTATCATTTGATCCAGTGATCCAATTAGCATCACTGTATCCTTCCACTATTGAAGGATAGTTTGTACAGTATAGACCATAACTCTGTGTATACTTTAGATATCCTAGAACTCTGATTATCGCTTTCCAATGTTGTTTACCAGGACTGCCGGTAAATCTACTTAGTTTGCTTACAACATATGCAATATCAGGCCTAGTACAGTTCATAACATACATGATACTTCCTAGTATACGAGAGTATTCCAATTGGTAAATACCATCACCAGTATTTTTTACCCAATTTTGGTTCATATCTACTGGTGATTTTGCAATAGTTACATTATATTGCTTGAATTTCTCAAGTATTTTGGTGATGTAATGCGATTGGGATAATGCATATCCCTGTGGTGTTCTCAGAATTTTTACACCCAATATCACATCAGCCAGTCCTAGGTCTTTCATATCGAATCTAGAGGATAACATATCCTTTGTAGATGTTATTATGGCCTTGTTGTTGCCTAGGATCAATAGGTCATCAATATAAAGATAAACAATGACATATCCAATGTGTGTATGTTTTATGTACACACATTTATCTGATTCATTTATCGTGAATCCATTTGATAACATAGTATTATCAAACTTCTCATGCCACTGTTTTGGAGCTTGCTTAAGGCCATAAAGTGATTTTACCAGTTTGCAAACTTTATGCTCATTTTTTGAGCTTAGAAATCCTTCAGGTTTCATATAGATTTCCTCCTCTAGTTCACCATTCAAGAATGCAGTTTTAACATCCATTTGATGTATTTCCAAGTCATGTACGGATGCAATTGCAATAAGCATTCTAATTGACGTTATCCTCGTTACAGGTGAATATGTATCGAAATAGTCCAAGTCTTCCTTTTGTCTGAATCCTTGGACTACCAGACGAGCTTTGTACTTGTCTATTGAACCATCAGGTTTCAATTTCTTTTTAAATATCCATTTATTACCTAAGGCCTTACATCCTTGAGGTAAATCAACCAATTCCCATGTATGATTAGACATATTGGATTCAATTTCATTGTTAATTGCCCCCTTCCAATAAGGGGCATCGCTGGAAGACATAGCCTGTTTGTATGTCAATGGATCATCTTCTAACATAAATGTATAGAAGTCCGGTCCAAAGGTTTTCAAAGTCCTTGACCTTTTACTTTTTCTTGGTTCCTCCACTTGCTACTCAAAACTACTTTGCTGAGTGTTATTTTGTTCAGCATCCTCAATAGAGTAAGGAACTTCATTTTCCCTTGGTCTCTTGGGTGCATGATTTTCAGTACCATGTTTCAAGGGAAATACATGTTCGAAAAATCTAGCATTTCTCGACTCGATGATGGTATTTTCATGAATATCATCAATTTCAGATTTGTGTACCAAAAATCGATATGCAGCACTGTTTTGTGCATTTCCAATGAATACACAATCAATTGTTTTTGGTCCAATTTTGACCTTCTTTGGTTTTGGTACCTCTACTTTGGCAAGACACCCCCACACTTTTAGGTATTTGTAGGATGGTGGTCTGTTTTTCCAAAGTTCATGAGGAGATTTAGATATTTTCTTTCGGGGTATTTTTTTTTAAAATATGATTTGCCGAAAGAATAGCTTCTCCCCAATAGTTATCTGGCAAGCCAGAGCTAATTAGTAAGGCATTCATCATTTCTTTAAGAGTTCTATTTTTCCGTTCGGCTATACCGTTGGATTGAGGTGAATACGGGGCTGTAGTTTGATGTATAATTCCATGTTCAGCACAGAATTCCTCAAATGAAGACTCATATTCTCCTCCTCTACCACTTCTTAAAGATTTTATTTTCTTGTTGAGTTGATTCTCAACTTCTGCCTTATACTGTTTAAACATTTCGAATGCTTCGTCCTCACTTCTAAGGAGATATACATGACAGTATCTGGTACAATCATCAATGAATGTAATAAAGTACCTTTTTCCACCTCTAGTTTGACACATTTTCAAATCGCATACATCAGTATGTATTAAGTCTACAGGTTCTGTCACTCGTTCAGCATGATGGAACGAGGTTCTTGTCAATTTTGCTTCTGCACAAACTTGACATTTATAGTTGGAATCTATATTGCATTTTGGTATAAATTCTAGATTAATCAATTTTCGCAATGTATCAAAGTTTACATGCCCTAATCTAGAATGCCATATGTTAGAAGATTCAACAATATAAGCAGAAGATTCACTTTCATTCATTTCAGTGCGTGGTACAATAATGGTTACATTTGCTTTAAATAAACCATCACACATATATCCTCTTCCAACATACACCCCATTCTTGGAAAGAACAAATTTGTCAGCTTCAAAGATCAATTTGAAGCCATGCTTGCTCGGCAACGATCCTGAAATCAGGTTCTTGCGAATTTCTGGAACATGGAGAACATCATTTAAAGTCAGTTCCTTTCCAGAAGTCAGTTTCATCACAATTTTTCCTTTGCCTTCGACCTTTGAAGTGGAAGAATTGCCCATAAAAAGTTGTTCAGCATCAGTTGCAGTTTTATAGGTTGTAAACATCCACTTGTTAGCACATATGTGTCGAGTGGCTCCAGTGTCTACAAACCATTCCTTTGAGTTACCAATAAGGTTGCATTCTCATATTACTGCACATAAATCAAGATCAGAAATGCCTTTCGAAACATCAACCGTATTTGCTTCCAACTTCTTCTTTTTAGGCGCACGACATTCGGCTGCTTTGTGCCCCTTCTTTCCACAGTTGTGGCAAGAACCCAGAAATTTCTTTGACTTCTTAGGAGCATTCTCCCTTTTTCTTTTGTTAGTTTTGTCTGACTCAACAACATTTGCTTTGGCAGCAATATTCTGCGAAATCTTTTTCTCAGAATTTCTGTTATCTTCCTCAATGTGTAGCTGAACTATGAGATCTTCCATTGTCATTTCCTTACGCTTGTGCTTAAGGTAATTTTAAAGTCCTTCCAAGAAGGAGGCAATTTCTCAATAGTTGCAGCAACTTGAAAAGTCTCGCTAAGAGTCATCTTTTCATCTTCTAATTGACGGATGATAAGTTGCAGTTCTTGAGCTTGACTTATCACCGTCTTTGAGTCAACCATTTTGAAGTCTAGAAATTTTCCAACAATGAATTTCTTCATGCCTGCATCTTCAGTTTTGTACTTCTTTTCCAGAGCCAACCAGAGTTGTTTGGACGTTGCAAAAGTACAATAGACATTGTAGAGGCTATCATCCAGACCATTCAGAATATAGTTTTTGCACATGAAATCTGAATTTGTCCAAATATTAAGTGCCTCTACTTTAGTAGCGTCAGGTTCGAGTTCGTCTACCACAGGAGCCTCTTCAGTCAGAAACTTTGCAAGACTTAATGTTGTTAAATAAAACAACATTTTCTGTTGCCAGCGCTTGAAATTGATTCCACTGAACTTCTCTGGCCTTTCGCCATGAGACAGAGCGATTGTTGGAAGCACTGGCGCTGGCTGAGTAGTTTTCACCGTCTGAATTGGTGCAGAATCAGTGTTGCTGTTTTTCGTCATCTGCAGCAAAATATTGTTTCAAGATGTTAGAACTTTTGTAATTACACAATTGTATTACAAACAGACAACAACAAAAATCAACGTTAATCAATTATGCCACAATTGTCACGTCAAACTGTGTTTACAATTATAACAGAAAGCGTAACCGATTTGTGCGCAAGATAGAAGATAAACAGAAAGTATTCTGTTTCACTAATGTCCGAGTCCAGATATTTTCTGTTTCCTTGAAACAATATTGGCGTCGTATGCACCAATCGACGTTGTTGCAATTTGTTTCTCAGGATAAAACGGACCAACTCCGTTGCGTAGTGCCAGCAAACAGAGCTCTGATGAACTGAAGTTGATTACAGAAACTAGATCAGAGAATTACTTTGAAGAAGAAGAAGAAGCAATGCAAGCAGAAAAGTGATTTCTATCTTGTTTTGGGTAGTGTATATATAGGCAAGGAGGAGTGCCTGTTCGCATGCATCAGTAACCATCAGAATAGGAAAGGCTGCGACCCTTTAACCGCTCGGTTATTAATATGCATACGCTGAGAATTCAAATGGTTGTACTCGTTCAGTTAACAGACATTCCTTTCGAATTCTGGACTGAACAGACACACCTTTTAAAATTCTGAGAAAAAATATTCTCATGTCATTACACTACCCCAATCAGCAACATCGGGCATATCCAATCTGGAGACCCCAAGAGCCCCAAGGCCTTTATCTTTGACTTTTTAATGTATTTAATATGGCCAAGTCCACATCCATTTATCATCCCTCCCTTTTTTATTTTACATAAGCCTATTTGGCTTCTAATATATAAGGAGAGATCGTGCTAATATTTCTATGATGTGGGACTTTATATGTTGCTATCCCTTCTTCTTCCCTATCTCTTCTTCTTTCTTTGCTCATTCATTTTCCAACAAAAAGAACGGAGAGATGATACATAGGATGGAAGAAAAATAGAGAGGAGGACTGAGAGTTTGAAGGGACGACGAAATGACAGATTGCCATTTATCCTTCGTCATTCTCCAAAATACGGGGAATTTTTTTTTTCTTGTTTTGTGTGTTAACTTCATTTTTAAAAATGATCACCTCTCATGGTATATAAGCACATTTTGTACTTTTGTGCGAGTGAAAACCTAAACTAAAAGGGTAAACCGAGTGAAACCTTAATTTTTGAGCAGTGTTAAATGCACCACATTATGAGCTTTCTTTTATCCATTATTCATTTTATCCAACGTCATACGATTACACATTTCAAAATATCCACAATTTATTTTCGTTCTACCCATTCAGCAGATGATTTCATACTACCAAACGGCGGTACAACACTGTCCAACAACATGAACAGTTCAAAACAAACGATTTTATACTGTTGAACGGTCTTCTATTGGTACTTATACGTGTTGCTTTGAAAAAATCAAACAATTTTTTCAGCAATTATATAACGTAGTTCCGTAGCACGGCACCGTCCACAAGTCCTCTTTTTTTTTTTTTTTTTTTTTTTTTTTTTTTTAAAGGACTTTAACGCGATATATTTAGAACCGCTTTAATTTTTTTGGAGCTACTGCAAATACACAAATACCCACAACTAGTCGTATAAAATGTCATAGGTACATGTAATTAAATGTCAAACAATACTATATAATTTTTGTTTTATTGTGGATTGTGGTCACGGAAAGTTTTCACTAGCTGCCTAGAAAATCGTAGAAATCAATGCAAAAGCAGTTGCTTCTTCGTCCTGTTCTTTAAATCAAAGCTTAAAACTAGTAGCAAATACAAAGAAGCAAATAATCCCTTCAACGTTTACTCTCAAAATCAATCATAGCTGCCATGGAAGCAGTGCTTTCATCAGTATCGCTCACAATAATATCTCCCAAAACCCACAATCGACCATTTTCAGTTCGATATTATTCGGCAATCAGAAATATGAAAAAGCTCTCAGTTTGTTCGACGTCTTCATCTTTATTCTCCTTCCCTTCATATGATGATAATATAATCAATGAGTACAGCAGAAAAGAAAGGAGATTGGTTATCGCTTCAGCCAAAAACAAAGATGAAGAAGAGTACGAGGAGATAGAACGAGCTTTGGGAATGGACGGAAGCATTCCTGCATCTTCTGATGAGTTTATCAAACGGGTTTCTTCCAGATCATATGATATGAGAAGGCATCTCAATCAGACACTCGATTCTGCTGGCTACGAGGGTAATATTAAAAAAGTACTTCTAGTTAGATTGTTTGTCCAATATACCATAGCTTTAGAAAAAGAAGAAGAGGGTGCTAATTGCATCCCTTTACAAATTCTATTTGGGGATTGTTAGGGGGATAACTTTAAAGGAACGGCAGCTTAAGGGGTCTTGATTATTTAAAGAAAGAAAGAAAAGGAGACTTAAAGGCTCTTGGCTCGTCATTTATGTTAAAACCTAACGTACTAAATTCAGCATAAATGACAAATGCGCGCTTCCAAAAAAAATAATTGCACAATTCTAGCTCATCATGTTAGATCAAAATTTTCGTTTCTGCATTTAATCTAAATTGAACATACCAATTTCAATATGAAATTGCAATTAATTACCTGATCGGATGCCTTCTGATTTCCCACAAATTTTTGTGTGTCTCCATTACATTAACTATATCTATTTTTTATTATTACATGCAACGTTAAAATGTAAGTATTAATTAGCGTTTGAGTTTTATGGGGGATTAATTATATGTTTAAGAAGAGTCTGATTTATTTTGTATTCCCCATAATAATTATACACTAACTTAAAATTAATTCTCCCTTAGTCAAATGTGGAGTATCTTTAACAATACTCTTCTATTTTACCGCTTAAAAGAAAACTAGTATGCTACTTCATTTTACCCAATTGATCGACAATATACTAACAATCTGCTTGCCCGGTCTAATGATTAGTTGTTCTAGGTGAGATTTTTTATTTTTATTTTTTTGGCCTTGTTCCATTTTTCACATCAGATTTGATATCTTACCAAATAAATCAGAAGTAAATTTGAATATGAACATAATAAATAATAGTTTTGCCATTATAGAAAGGATTATGATAGAAATCCAAACTTCTTATATCATGTGTTAAATATTACTTAACCATGAGTATAAAATAATGTGATCAGCAATTAAAAATAGTTTGCTGTTAGAAAAAGGGTTCTAAAAAAGTTTGCATAGAAATTAAAAGATGATACTAAAGGATGAAAGATTTGCCAGCTTAGAATTTTTTTTTTCCATAACAACAATTGAACCTATGACCTCAAAATGAAACATATGTAAGAATTTTACCTTAATGTAAGAATGTTATCTTAATGGATCTTATTTATGCAGATCAATAATCATACCGTGGATTGGAGCATGATAGATCAAATCTTAGAACAATATGATTTTTACACTTTGTAGAATCTTATAAAAAGGAACATACCTTGATCCATGATGAAAGCGTAGCGGTAACTGTAAATCACTTGAATTGAGTTTCTCCCTCTTAGCCTCTTTAGGTCTTGAGAAAGCTTATGGAGGAAAAGACTTTTCGTTATCAGACAGAGAGAGGGCTAATCCCTAGGGTTTTTCTTTATATATATGCACCATTAGGATATTTGAAATTTACTTTTCTATCCTTTCAATTAATTGGAATTTACCTTTCTATCCTTTTAATTAATTGTTAATCAATAGAAAATCATTTTTGTTTAATATTAGACTATTAATTGTAAATTTACTAAAGCCACAATAACACGCTCTATTAAGCGTAGCCGTGAGGACTGAATAGTCCAATATTCTCCCACTTGACTAAAGTATTTTTACATGTCATTATGATCTAATGATAAACATAATTGCACATATAAGATAATCCATTATGATATTGGTTACATCATAAAGTCATAATCAAGTACAAAATCAATAAGGATCATAGCGGTTGTACATCAGTTTATCGACATATTCCCTTCTGTCTATCACAATACTAATCTAATTCTTAAAACGACACACTCAATAGGGTATTCAATAATGATCCAACTATGATATCTTGTGAAAGACTAAAATCTTGCTTACGTAATGCAGTCATGTATGTATGTATACTAGTCATAAGAAACAAGACTCATAAAGTTATATCAGAAATCAAATAACACAAATGAGGTCAAAATGTCGATCTTAAAAATAAAAATAATAACATAAAATGGCATTAATGGTGTCATCCTATAATCCTCATCCTTTTGACATGTTCAATAAATGCCTTAGGTGTTAATCCTTTTGTTAACGGATCTGCAAACATAAGATTTGTGCTAATGTGCTCGATTGACGCCCTTTGTTTCTAACTTCCTTCTTAATGACAAAGTATTTCAATTTCATATGCTTAGCACTCTTAGAATACTTGTCATTTTTAAGGAAGAAAACTGCTGCAAAATTGTCACAATAAATATTCAGCGGCTTGGAGAGAGTGTCGACAATTCCAAGTCCTGAAATGAAGTTATGCAACCATGAACCATAGCCTCGAAGCATGTTTCAAACTCAGCTTCCATAGTGGATGCAACAATGATGGTCTGTTTCGCACTCTTCCATGAAATTGTTCCTTCAGCTAAGAGGAACAAGCAGTCAAATGTGGGCTTTCTTGTATGTACGCATCCAGGAAAATCTGAATCTGAATATCTAATCACCTGAAGGTGATCAAATCTTTTATAAGTGAGCATATGATCCTTAGTTTCTTGCAGATACCTCAATAATTTCTTTGCAGCTTTCCAATGATATATTCGTGGATTACTTTGATACTTCCCAATGTTTCGAGAGTGAAACTTACATCTGGTCGGTACAAATCTGTGCATACATCAAGTTTCCAACGATAGATGCATAAGGAATTTGTTTCATTTCTTTGTGTTCCAATTCATTATTCGGACATTGCTTGAGACTAAATTCGTCTCCATTTTGAATTGGAACCGCACTTGCATAGCATTTCTTTATCTTGAATCTCTCTATAACTTTATTAACGTACGCTTTTTGAAACAATCCCAACCATCCTTGTGATCAATCACAAAATATTTTTATTCCAATTAAATAGGATGCCTCACTGATATCTTTCATTTCAAAGTTCTTAAAAAGGAACTCCTTGGTTTGATGTTATAAACCAATGCCATTAGTAGCTAGCAAGATATCATCAATATACATGACAAAAATTATTAGCTTACTCTCTCTAATTTTCAGATATATGCATCAATCGACAATGTTTGATTTAAATCTGAAGGATGTGATGGTATCATCGAACTCAAGATACCATTGTCAAGAAATTTGTTTAAGTTTGTATATCGACTTCCTAAGTTTACACACCTTATATTCTTTACCATCACTATAAAACCTTCTGGTTAGTCCATAAAAACTTCTTCATTTAAATTCCCATTCAGAAAAGCGGTTTTCACATCCATCTGATGAAGCTCTAAATCATAATGAGCTACCGTCGTCATAATAATTCTTAACGAGTCCTTTTTAGAGACATGAGAAAATGTATCTTTGTAGTCAACACCATCTTTTTAAGTAACACCTTTGGCAACAAGTTTGGCTTTGTGTCTTTCAATATTGTCATTCGAGTCGCATTTGGTCTTAAAGATCCACTTTCACCTGACTCTTTTGCATCCTTTAGGCAATTCAACAAGGTCCCAAACTTCATTGTAATCTATTTCCTTCATAGCGTCTAACAACTTAGTAGAACTATCACTTTCTATTTGTCCTGCTTTTTGGCCAGGCCGTCAAGACTTTGGGCATATCAGAATATAACACCTCTCTACAAATCGTCACCAAGCAAAGAGCGTCATCTCCAGGCCGAACTGACTTCGCCTCTATCTGAGCATGATATGACAAGCTCCGGCTTAACTACTTGTGGGTTAGATCAACCCCTATAGGACCAAGCTCATACTCACTCGGCTCGAACAGAGTAGACCACATGAAGATGCACCAAATTAGATGGGTGCAAGTCCCGCGCCGACTTTCCCGAGCCAACTATCCTGGGTCGACTTTTTGGGGTCGGCCAAGTCTGGTTCGGCCAAGTCTGGGTCGATCAAATTTGGGGCCGGCCAAGTCTGCGTCGGCCAAGTTTGGGGCCGGCCAAGTCTCGGGTCGACCAAGTCTAATCGTGCTTGGTCAACCTAAGAAAATATCTCTTAAAAAACCTCTTCCAGCTCCCTACAATAATGGATCTGCTACCACCTGTCCATATCCAGTCGGGTCGTGCCTTTTCACATGAAAAGAATGCTTCTTCAGCCACTTCTACGCGGGATGAATGCCACATGTCCTAGTCTACCCGAGAACTGCAACATCTATTAGTAGCCCTCCAAAGCTTCAAAGAAGGAACTTTTTGCCAATCCCTTGTCATTTTATAATTACTACAACATTGTATTCGGGTTTTAGCCATTGAAACCCTCATTTGTACTCAAAATTGATATGTAATCAACAGATTATAAAGTGGATATGGGCTCATTACCGCTGAAACACTATAAATTGCTATTATTTGGCTTTTTCTTACCTTTTTCAATTACTTCTTCATATTTTATGATCTACACACGACTTTTAGGTGTTGTGCCACTTTTTGGCGTCAACACTATGACTTGTGAAAATGAAACCAGATCATTATCAATTCCTAAGTAAAATTCTGATTTTCGTAAGTAAAACAAATAATCATTAGAAATAACAGATCTTCTTAATGCAACTTCTGTGATTCATTTACGGTAGGTTCAACTATGACGGTCTCATTACTTAAAGTACCATTAAATAGTGTTTGATCGTTAATTTGTTGTTCTTGTAAGTCATTATCATGGTCAACATGTACAAGAATAACAACTTGAGAAGAAGTTGAGGGTAGAGGTACTTGCACCCTTACTTCTTGTATCTCCACTTCACGTAGTTCCATACTCCTACTAACTTCACCATTTTCAATGAACCTAGCATTCTTAGTTTCAATAATTTTCGTACTGTGTTTAGGACAATATAATCGGTACCCTTTTGAATTTTCCAGATAACCAGTGAAGAAACCACTTATTGTTTCCGGATCCAGTTTCTTTTCATGTGAATTATAAATTCTTACTTCCACAAGACACCTCCAAACATGAAGGTGCCTTAAATTAGGTTTCCTTCTGGTCTAGAGTTCAAAAGGAGTCTTAGGAACTGCCTTAGTAGGTACCATGTTTAGCAAATATACAACGGTCTTTGAAGCATTCATCCACAATGATTTGGATAAAGACGAATTCCTTAACATACCCCTACCATATCTATCAAAGTACGATTACGCCTTTCTGTAACACTATTTTATTGCGGTGTTCCTGACATTGTGTATTGAGCATGGTTATCACGGCGGTAAGTCGAGTCGAGTCGACAGAGGTTCAATTAGTCGACTAGTGGACTAGTCGTAGACTAGTCGATAATTAAATAAATATATACGTATGCATATTTCCATCCAATATTTCCATCTTTTTTATTTAATTCAGGCCAAAATCCATGTTTCCATCCAATATCTGTTGATTTAGCCTTTCGCTTTGGATCCTTAGAGGGATCATACGCTTCAAAACTTGTTGTTGGTAAGGGTATTTCTGCAGCCATCTAGAAAAAAGCAGGAATTAAATTACAGTGTTTAGGCTGTGTAAAATAACAACTAACAGGAACTAAGCCTAAAATGAATAGTTAACAGGAAAAAATAAAAAATAACTCAGGTACATCGAGTACAGGAACAGAAATACCATTAGTTTGTATAAAGTACTAAGGCTAGATTCACAAAAACAAAAGAACTAAGCCTAAAATGAAAGCCTGTTTAAAAAAAAGAACTAAGGCAAAACATACAGTTAACAGAAAAAGAAAAAGAAGACAAAGCAACGAAAAAAGAAGAAGCACCTGAGTCGATTGCAGGAAGAGGGGAGAGCGGCGGCGGCAGGAGAGCAACAGCGGTGGCAGGAGAGCAGCGGCTGGAAGGCTAGGGTTACTCGAAGTCGAACTATCGTGTTTCTTCTGATCGATGTCTTCTTTTTTTGTTGGATACGTCGAATACGTATTTTTGAGCTGGACTCTCCCTTCTGATCTTTTTTTTTTTTTGGTCTGAATTTGAAACTAGTCTGTTAAGTCGAACCACCCGGTCGACTGACTAGTCGCTCCATGTCGTTCAAATCGCCCAACATATTGACAAAATCCATGTCGAAAGCAGTAGTCGTTGACTACTGACCGACTAGTCAGTCGCCGTGATAACAGTGGTATTGAGCGCAAATGCCACAACTTTCTAGGAACTTAGCAAATGGATCAGGGCACTGTCCACTCTCACGATATCTATCATAATATTCACCACCGCTGTCGGATCTAACAATTTTCACCTTTCTATCTAATTGTCTTTCAACTTCATTGATAAATACCTCTAGGGTATGTATCAATTGAGACTTTTAATGCAACAATTAGTTGTATCCATAACGTGAAAAATCATTAATAAGGCTGATAAAATACCCTTCTCCACCAAGTGATGGATCATCAAAAGGCCCACAAATATCAGTGTGTATAAGTTCAAGGAATTGTGAGCTTCTTATAGTTGCTTTCTTAAGATTGTGCTTTGTGTGTTTCCCCTTAATGCACTCAACACATACCCCAAGATCAGTAAAATCCAGATTTGGTAGGATTTCATTTTTTACTAGCCTTTCAATTCTTTTCTTGGATATACGACCCAAACGTTTATGCCACAAGTAAGCAGACGACTCATTAGATAAACCACGTTTAGTATCAACATTATGATGCACAGTTAATAGGGTTTTGACAAAAATAAATAAATCAAGTTTTAGTTTTGTATAAACCATCACTCATAATACCCAATTAATACATTTCGCTTAAACATACTGAAGCATTCATTTTCAAAGCTACAAAAATAACCAGCCTTATCAAATTTGAGCAATGAAATTGATTTAGTTAAATTTAAAGTGAGAATTTAAACGTTAAATTCACTTGAGATTGAAATATCGAGTTTAAAATCAAGTTAAGTTTATTTTGAAGTTTAAAAAAATCTATTTGAATTAGAACGATAATAAGAAATTATTATCGATAATTTTAATTGTTTTGAAATCGATTTGTATTTTATAGATTTTAATTTAACACATGAAAATAGTCATTTTTCAAACGACCTCGGATTGCAACGAAACCAGTTTTATAAATTTCGAAATGGTTAATTATAGTAAGACTTCAAGTTTTGTGTCAATTGGAGTTGTGTGATCATGCGCGATATAAACGCGTATTGATTTACGATTTGAGATCAAAATAGTGTTGTTTTTTCAAACGGTGTCGGATTTCGACGAAACCAGTTTCATCGAGCCCGGGAAATTGAATTGTAGCGGATTGTCAAGTTTCGTGATGATCGGACGACATATGTGGTCGTGCAAATGTGAAACGTTCGATGTAAAATACACGTGAATATAAGCTAATATAATAATTAAAATATCTAAAACCATCTTCCTATACAATCACTTTAACTTCTGAAACCTAATCGACTTTTCTTCCTGAAACAAAACAACGGCCGCCACTTCCTCAATTCTTCAACAATCTATATAAAATCAAAAACACCATGAAATCAAGCAAGCCCGGATTCGTTGAACTCACGTGGGCTTGAGCTTCATGCTGGTACTCATGGTCTTAGGCATAATTGAAATAACCTTGAGCTCGGGTTGGAGCTTGCAAACTAGGGTTCGACGTGGATTTTATCGGGGGAGGAGTTTGACAGGGAGTGTATATTTGAGATCGGAAGGTGGTTTAGCACCTTGCCATGAATCGATAGGCATTTCCGTTCAATTAAGTGTCGTGGGTATTCCCTGTAGATCGTGTCGAAAGTCGTGAACGGGAATCTGGAAGAGGGTGCGAGTTGTGTAAGATGTTGACGAGGTGATGTAGCATGAGATGAGGAGTCACTTGTGAGCTCGGTTCGATGAACCGTGATCTATGGAAGGAGGAGCGGGGGAAGGAAGTGGCATCGTAATGGGTTGATTCCTGTAGTGGGAGTTTAAAGGTGGGGAAAAAGGATTTATATGAGGGTAATTAGGTAATCTATTGTAAATTAAATTTGTTAATGACGATTTAATTCTTTTAAAACTTGTAACAAGCATATATTTTTCATATGATATCAGATATCGACGAAACAAGCTGCATTGTGTTCGTAATCGCGAAACCTACGCGTATGAGTTGGTTTAGAATGATTTGGAGCTCACTGGAATTTTATCTAATTTTAAACGTATGTTTGAATTAGATAAAATGACGTGAAATCGTCAAATTGAAATGGATGGTGAGTTAACTTTCACGCTTTCTGGAATACCGTGATGTGGTTAAATTCATATAATAATATTCACTATGCTAGTTTAAATTATGTGTTTGGATGCTTTGCATGATTATTGCTTTGTTGATGATTGTCGATATTTAAATTTTCGTCATCTTAAATGAATTAGATTAGAATGTCTTTTTCATATGCATATATAAAATGATATTATGAACTGTGATACAGGGAGAACAGGTTGGAGGGATCCAATATAATTTCTCAACGTTTTGATTGTTACTTGTCTTCATATTATACATATATGAACTGTCTGACATAAGTAACATTGAAATTTGGTTTGGATGTTGATTATGGAATTAAATTCAACATTGACGTGTTATTAATCAATAAACAATAATGATCATGTGATTAACAGCGAATGGCCTAAAATCCAACCTTTTAAGACGTTGATTCGCAGTCAGGCGAATTGACTAAGTTAAAGTTAAAATATTTATTTTTATAACTGAAGCAAGAATTTAATTTTTATTTTATATAAGTTATATGAAATAAAAGTTTTATAAGTAGATCAAATGATTGGGTTTTGTAAGGAAATTATAAAATGATCTATATAGCAAATTTCTGTGTTTTAAGTAAGTTTTATAAGCAAGTAAGTCAGAAATTAACCTATGGGTTGATTGTTTGGAATAATTGTTTAAAGAAACAATTAAGTGGGATTATGTTAAATCAATTAAGTTATTAATTAATTTAAAGGGAAGGATGAACTGAAATCAGTTAAAAGGATAAATATGTTTTCAAGTTGACTAAGTTAACTGTTTTAATTGAAATTGGTTATTAAATTAATTTGTTTCCAATTAATTTAATAGAAATAGTTTTAACAAATAGTTGTTTAAACTTAATAATATTTCTTAAAGGTTAATAAATCCTTCAATTGACTGTGTATAAAGAAAATTATTAAGTTGATCATTAGTAATAAAATTTATTATTATTTTAATAACTTTTTAAAAGAGATTAACTATTATATTTTTGGTTAATAATGAAGTAAACTACTTTTACTTCGGTTAATGTTGAAGTTAATTATTATTTTAATTAATAACAAATTAAAGTGATTACCTTGTTGAAATGGAATTCATAAAAGGAAGCAATCAAGTTCATAATGAGATTTTAGTTGAATTTTGAAAAAGGTTATATAGAAGGATTTTGTAATAAATCCAAGTTAAGTTTTATAATGATCTGTGTTATCAAAGCGAGCACTATAGCGCCAAATAGCGCATAGCGTACAGGTTGCGCTATTCTACTTATAGCGCACGGGTCCCTTATAGCGCAGAAATAGCGCTCCATTTTATCATTGCGCAACATAACGCATAGCGATAAATAGCGCGCTATTTTTCTTTTCTCCTTTTAAGGTTTGGAGAGTGTGCAAAGAAGCCCGGTCTGGTCCACTTAATTTGAATAATAACGTAAAAGGTCAATTTTGTTTCCTATTTAGACAAGAACGTAACAAGTGAATCAACTTCTGAGCTAGGGCAAAATTACTTTCTTTTTCAAATCAGTTTCTGCTGCGAGAAAAACTGAAGCTGACTTCAATCAGTTTGTTTATTGCTTTATTCATTTGATTTCGTGATTGGCTTTACCTTTGGTTTGTCCTTCTCCAAATCTGAATTTTAAAACTATCCATGTCTTTTTTTTTTTGAGACATTTTCCCCATTTTTATCTACTTTCTAGATGGACATAAAGTTTTTTTTTTTGAACATACAGTTTTTTTTTTCTTTTTTTTTGAGATATTTTGACTATACATGTTTTGTTTTGTGTTTTTCCCCTATGTTAACCTTTTGTTGAGTTTTTTCTTAACTATTTTCTACTTTCTAGATGAACATACATGCTTTCATATTTTATGTGAACTGTATTTTCCATGCATTTTTTCCTATGTTAACTTTTTTCTGAGATCTTTTATATTTTATGTGAATTGTACTTTTCATGCATTTTTTGAGTAGAATCTCATCATAACTCACAAACAAGAATAAATTTCATCATAAGTCGTTAATTTAAGAATAGATTTCAAATTGTGTAAGAAATAAATATGTTATATGCATCAATAATTTTGAATGTACAATATGAAACTATTAATTTTTCTCTAACATAATTACATTTAACATTAAATAAATATAACATATGCATGAAGTACGCTAGCATTGCATTTGTAGCCTTGAACGTCGATATGACAAAAGCATTAAATTTCAATTATGTATGATAATTCAATTAGTTGTGTAAAAAAAACATTATAGCGCGCGCTATAGCGCAAGCCTTGCGCTATTCGCTATTGACTACACTGATAATGATGCTTAACGGATTTATGTAACAGGAAAATATTTACAAGGACAAAATTGAAGGTCTTTTTAACCATAAGGACAGCCCACTAAAATTTTACTCAAAAGGACAATACGCTGTTTCTTTTATTCTTCACGTGCGTTTATTTCTTCTTCCTCCGCAATCGGCTATCTCACATTTCTCGATCTCGTCTTTGATTTCCAACGTGAATTTTTTTCTTTTTCATATTTGATCTTCAACAATCGTCTTCTAACATGTATATCGATCGTGACTTTCAATTTTTATTAATTCGATCTAGCGTGTGTTCGATTGCTGAAATCGTTCACGAAATTAGGGTAAATTAGGGTAAAATCGATTGCTATGATTCGTTTGGCAGTTTATATGATGTCTTCATTTTTTTATTTCGTGAATTCGTCGTAGAAAATCAAACGAGAGAGATGAAAGATAAAAAATTCGTCGCTGTATACTTTTTTTTTATGAAGTTAGCAGCAGTTTTTAGTTATCATTTTTCTATTTTTTTATGTATCATTTTTCGTGTTTTAACAGTGTTATGCTTTTGTGTTTATAATTTTGGTGTTATATCAGTTTTGTACATGTAATGTTGTATTAACTTTGCAACTCAATCGAAATTATGTCATTTTAATCAATCAAAGTGGGATATAAACATTTTTTGTATTAGTTTTCCTTTAAAATACCAAAGCAGTTTTTAGGTTTCATTTTTATATTTTTTTTAGTTATCATTTTTGTATTTTTCAGTTGAATTTACATCATAGCAGTTTTTAGGTATCATTTTTAAATGTAAATATTTTTTTAGGTATCACTTTTATATTTTATAGTTGAATTTACATCATAGTAGTTTTTAGTATCTTTTTATATGTAAATATTTTTTTTGATTTAACACTTTTATATTCGTTTGTTGTGTTTTTAATGTTGTATTTATTTTGTAGTTGTATTGTTGCATTATCTATGTATTATAGTCGAACTTGTTTTCGTTATAATCAACCAAACTGTGATGTAAGTAATTTTTGTGTTACTTTTTATTTAAAACATCACATCAGTTTTTAGGTATCATTTTTATATATTTTTTTGGTATCATTTTTATTGTATTCACTGTGCTATGTTTTTTTAGTTACTTTTTGTTGCTGTATTAATTTTGTTGTTGTACTGTTGCACTAGCTTTGTAATTCAATTGAATTTATTTCATTCTAATCAATCAAATTGTGATTCAAACATTTTCTGTATTACTTTTGTCGTTAAAATATTAAAGCAGTTTTTAGGTATTATTTTTATATTTTTTTAGGTATCATTTTTATGGCTTTGTGTATGAGAACTGTGGCAAGTAGGTAGATTTGTGTTGTTTGCTTCAGTAATTGACTTTTTTTGATACACAACATTAATTGTAACTGATACCCACTGATTAAAAAATAACACTCATCTAGTCAATTCAAATCTCACAAAAATAATATTTATTCTCAATAATACCTACTGATTTAAAAAATAATAGCAATCGATTCAATTCAATTATCACAAAAATGAGATTATTCTCAATAATACCCACTTGTATCATATGATACTTACAACTATACAAAACTGATATACTAGAATACATTGTTTTCCTACACAGTATAAGTACATACAACACTGCTCCCCATTCCAAGCATGCATTCATGCATTTACTTTTACTTGTACTCAATCCAATCTTGAATTCAAGTAAATTCCAGCAGCATGCAGTATCTGCAAGAATTTCATACACAATCAAAACTTATACCAACATAATAATGTAAATTCAACTAGAAAATATAAAACTGATCCCTAAAAAAAATGATACTTAAAAACTGCTATGATGTAAATTCAACTAGAAAATATAAAACTGATACTTAAAAAAATATAGAACTGATAACTATAAACTGCTATGATGTAAATTCAACAAGAAAATATAAATCTGATACCTAAAAACTGCTATGATGTAAATTTAGCTACAAAATATAAAAATGATAATTAGAAAAATATAAAACTGATACCTAAAAACTGCTATGATTTAAATTCAACTAGAAAATATAAAAATGATACTTATAAAAAATATAGAAATGATACGTAGAAACTGCTTTGATATTTTGAAGGAAAACTAGTACAAAAAATGTTTACATCCCACTTTGATTGATTAAAATGACATAATTTCGATTGAGTGGCAAATATAATGCAACAGTACAAGTTCAAAACTGATATAGTATCAAAACTATAAACAAAACAGCATAACACTGTTAGTATAAGAAAAATGATACCTAAAAACTGCTGCTAACTCCACCGTAAAAAAAAAGTTTTTTCCAGCTATTTTTTTCTCGTTCATCTCTCTCGTTCGATTTTCTACGACGAATTCATGAATTCAAAAAATCACTAAATCATATTTACTGTCAAATGAATATAGCAATCGAGTTTACCCTAATTTACCGTAATTTCGTGAACGATTTCAGCAATTGAATATGCGTGAGATCGAATTAATCAAAATTGAAAGTCGCGATCGATATACATGTTAGAAGACGATTGCTGAAGATCGAATCGAAGAAGAGAGAAAGGAGCGACGCGCGGATTTGAAATTGGAGAAGAGAGAAAGGAGCGACGGAAAGTTTTAGTTAGGGTTATGTTCTTTTGGATAAATTTTTAAGCGCGTGCCCTTATGGATAAAATTTAGTGGCTTTTTGTCCTTGTCGTTAATTGTTCCTTTATGTAAAGGATTTGGTAAATGGATTTTTGTAATAAATCCAAGTTGTAAACGAATTAATTAAAGATGCTTAAAGCTAAAAGTTTGTGTTTTAGTAAGAATTTACTTAATAAATGAATTAAGTAAAAGTCCCTATAATTGAAAGGAGATTTTTCAAAATGTAAGGAGTGGTGGATAAAGCCATATTTATATGGATTAGTAAATGAGATTGGTGTTATGTTATGGTTAATATCAGTTTTGAGTTTCAAATTTTTATCTATCTTAAGATAAGAACGTCATCGAGTCAAGATATGAGAGGTAAATAAAATGCCTCAGCTTATCATGCAAGGGATGATACTAGTTGGAATTGGTAGTGATGCTAAAAATAACTTATTATTTCCATAAAAAATATTGTAACTTTAAATTTGCGAAGTTTAAAATTAAATAAAACAGTTTGAGTTTTATAGCAAACAATGTATCATATGACATTGTTGGGTCAGATATAAGATTTGTGGTTATACTCATACCATTTGGTTAAGTATATAACGTTATTTTCTAAGTAGTAAAAATATTATATTTTGTGAATACACTTATTTCAAGAAATAAGTGTACGATTATGGTTTTCGAAGTAATGAAAACAAGAGGTTATACTGGTTTGAAAATGGAAGTAGATGTTGAAAATTTAGTTATTATTTCCGTAAGCATTATTGTAAACTTTAATCTGCAAAGTTTGAAGTTAAATGGTTTGGGTTTATATAATAAACTGTGTCGCATGACATTGTTTTGACCCATATAAGATTTGTAATTAGACTTGTACCATTTAGTTAAGTATATAGCAATATTCTCAAAGTAAAGGAAATAAAGAGGGGGTTTCGTAGATATGCTTATTCTGAAGAGATAAGTATGTAGTTATGGTTTTTGAAGTAAACCATAATAAGAGATTTGTGAATATACTTATCCCGTTGAGATAAGTATATGAAATTGATTTTTAAGAATCAATGAAATGATTTTATTGAATGATTTTACTTAAAAGGGTCTGCGTTGTTGATGTACTTAACCGTACTGTGTTATTTGATAGTTAAAAGACCGACTATTAATGAATTCTCTTTTAACTTATGACGTGTTAGTTCGAGGAACCAAGATGAGAATTGGACCCAAAACCACTTCGAATCTACTTTGCGTTTGAAAACTGAATTTGTAGGGATGCTCATGCATATTAAGATCATTTGAAGGCGTAAACCTTCGAAGCGAAAAGAGATTCCCGCGGATGTCTCTGGTTAACGACCAAGATTGTACTTGTAGTAGTAATCCCTACGTTCTGGGTTCTGCATGATGCAAGGACTTCTTGTTACTAATCCTAAGGGTTGTCTAGACCGGATGTAGTAAAAGAGTGCCTTCGGCCTGTCCTGATCCTCCCGATCCTGGACAATTTGTATGGACGGATGTTTGACATTGTATTTCTTAGGCCGTATACGTTGATTTTTACAAATACACCGAGCATGGTTGCGGGGAGGCAACTTCTTTTAGCTTAGCACCCATAGTATCTTTGTGGAAATCAATTTGTGACCGACGGATCTGACAATGTGGCATTCAAAGTTAAATGTGATACTTCCAAAAAGATAATCGCAACCTCAAGCCTCATCAACCGGGAAATGACTGAAATCGAGCAGCCAGCAGGGCTACGTGGGTCATACCCATTAGTGTATATCATCACCTGATCTAGAGAAATCGATTGTCCCTTTTGTATGCTTCAGAATGAGTACGGTTGGTTGGTCTACAATCGTGATGGTGACATGTTCGTTACACTCAAGTTGAATGTGTTAGCATGGTCTTGCATGTTATTAAGAAGGAATGACGGTTTGAATAAATTGTCACATATCACGGAATGAATTGAAGTAGTAGTGTACAAATATGAGCTGGTAGACACGTAACCTCAGGGATTACTTTTGTTACAAGGATGTATGTGCTAACTCATATGCGTGCGCCCTATGCTGGAAGGGGCATTGTTCGGACCGTCGTTACATAACAGTGGTATCAGAGCCGAATGTTACGAACTGGGCCATGAAAGCAAGACAGTGCTCTCAAAAGTTACTCGTAGAATGCGAGTCAAAGGGGAGACCGTTAGGATTGTCTTGCATGTTATTAAGGAGGAATGACGGTTCGAATAAATTGTTCCATATCACGGAATAAATTGAAGTAGTAGTGTATAAATATGAGTTGGTAAACACGTAATATCAGGGATTCCTTTTGTTACAAGGATGTGTATGTCAACTCATATGCGTGCGCCTATGCTGGAAGGAAGGGGACTTTGTTTGGACCGTCGTTACGTAATAGAATATGTAGTCAGTTCTGTGTGGCCGTATTGCAAAATGTTCTTGTTGAATCCCAGTGTTTTATCTTTAGAGAACACTGATCTGGAAGTAGTTCCTTACCTAGTCATGTACGGAAATCCAAACTTCAATACGAGGCATACGGTTTTAGATGTAAACCAACCATATCAAAAAGTGAGATGCAAACTTTTCGGTTATATTCCTATTTTATTTGTGGATTTTAGACATTATTGTAATATCATTGGATTTATAATAAAAGAGATTTGGTTATCGTAAGGGAAAAATGAAAGTCGCTAAGCAACTATTGGATCGTAGAATATAGAAAATAGTAGCAATATGTAAATGACACAGTCGATTTTATACCGATTCTGATCGTCGTCCAACGTCCAATCCCAGACTTCCTTCTAGATTTTCACTAAACAAAACAACCCTCTCTTCACCTGGAGGAATAAGTTCACAACTGACCGAACAGCCAAATGAGATTTGATGCCTCAACTGCGGAAGAGGACTTCAACTAAACAAATACAAAAGTGTTTTGACTGATTGTGTTCTTGATAACACTGATAAGTCGATTTAAGTACAAAGTTCCTATAATCTTATCCTCAAGTATTTAAAATGTGTTTGCAAAGATTTAAGAAATGTCAATCGCTATGAATCAAAGAGTATTCAATATAGTTCAAAGATTCAAGCGATAAGAGTGATTGTGATTGCTTGTTGAAACAAAGAAATCTGAAAGTTACACAAGAGAATAGAGAGATTAAGATAAGTAAATTCAGTGATTTTGCAAATGTTAGAAATGTGTATATATAGGTGTAGAATAGTCATATCTATTTGCAAAAGATTCAAGTAAGAGATGGATCCATAACCATTGAAGAAAGGTTGCATCTCTTGGAAGAAAGAAGGTGTCTTTTCAGGAAAAATTTGTAGGTTTGAATTCAGTCGACTGAACAAGACATTCAGTCGACTAAATCTGTGCAAATTGTGCACATACACATGATTCAGTCGATTGAAAATTCTGTTCAGTCGACCGAAATGTGTTTCTTGCATAATGAACAGATTTCATAAATGTAGAAGTTGATATCGTGTTCTTGTGTCCTTGCGAGCATCATGAGAATAGATTTTAACATAAATACTATGACTAAAACTTAAAAACAATATATACTCATACTAATCCGGTCTTCATAGTCTTTCTCCTTGTGTTGCATGTATATCTTCTTTTATGTTGAATTGAGTATTGAAGCTCGTTGTCATTGATCAAAACTTAGCGTATCAAAAAAAAAACACGTGTCATGTTTATGTGTGGTCGTGTCTTACGAGAGTTCCATTCTTTCAAAGGATTTCTAAAAAAAAAAAATAAGTTGTTTGCGACTTGAGTTTTCTCACTCAAAGTATTCCAGACAGATCCGGGTGATCTTGTTTTCCTCGAAATGTGTTCGGATCAGAACGAGTATATTTTCCAAGTTGCATTGGGTTTTGCTTGGAGCTTCAATAGAGAAGCCGAAGTCGAGACGTATTCTCGTATGTTCTCTTATAATTTATTTTTGTTGTGTGTGTTGTATTTATCAGCATTGTATAGGCCGATCTAGTTGTGTACTCCGATGTAAATATGTATATACAGTTTTCTTTTTGGATAAGGAGTATTGATATATTATATTTTTTATTCATTCCACTGTGGGAATTTGTTCTACTCTGATTTTGTAGTGTGGGTGTTCTTCTTCTTATATTCTAACATTTCTTTCTTTCTTTTTCTCACTCTCTAACTTCTTCTAACTTTCTAGCATTGTTGTCAAAAATCTTAAAAATCCTACGATTTGAATCCCGTTTTAAATTGAATCTCGTCCTTTACAATTCGACTATCCAAGCTAATACCACACTTTAAAAATACCATTCAATTCAAATAAATATATTCAATATATTTATTTGGGCCTACAATTCCAATTTTAACATTTTAAAACAAATTAAAATTGGAACAAGAGAGAAAATGATGTTTTAGATTTAGATGTAGAAGTTTAAACATCAAAATTAATTTCAAAGCGTGTGCAAACTTTAAGATGAATGTTGTTTTGAATTCACGATTTACGATTTAAATCCCGTTTCGAGTCATAATTTGAGTTTTACGATTTACGATTTGAATCTTATTTTGAAAACCATGCTTTCTAGGTTTTTGATACTTGAGTTTTGGCAAGTGAATACGGATTAAGTGTTAGTGTCGAAATTCAAACGTCGAAATTTTTTGGGTTATTACAAATGGCATGTAGAATGAGATGACAACATGCATTCAAAAAATAGCCACTGATGTGTTTGTGGTAACAAGAGGAGATAAGAGATAACCTAAATATTCGTGGTGGTGGGACAGTAATGTGCAAAAGGCTATCAAAGAGAAAAAAGAATTCTACAAATGTTTGCATTATAATAAGAGCGAGGACAACATGTAAAAGTACAAAGTGGTAAAGTAGACTGCAAAGAGTGATGAGTGAAGCAAGGGGTCGGGCGTATAAAGATCTTTATCAAAGATTAAGTACGAAGGAGAGTGAAAGAGAAGTCTACATGATTGTCAAGCTACGCGAGAGGAAGTCAAGCTACTTAACCAAATTAAGTGCATTAAGAATGAGAATGATAGACTTCAGGTGAAGGACGATGAGATAATAGATGAAGAGAGTACTTCGATAAGCTTTTCAATAAAGAAAGTGGTAACTCTTGCATCAAGTTGGAATGTTTTTTTGGATGATTCCAGTAGACATTTTGTTCGGAGAATCCAGAAAACTGAGATAAAAGAGGCGTTGAAACAAATGAAAACATACAAGTCGGTAGGGCCTGATGACATCCCCATTGAGGTGTAGAGATGCCTTTGAAACACAGGGATAAACTGGTTAACTAAGGTGTTCAGTAATATTTTCAAATCAACAAAATGTCAAATAAGTGAAGGAGAAACATTTTAATTTCAATCTTTAAAAATAAAAGAGATATTCATAGTTGCACAAACTATGAAGAAATTAAGCTTATGAGTCATATAATAAAGCCTTTGGGAGAGACTCTTCGAATATTGTTTGAGAAGGTTGACAAGTGTTTAAAAAAACAATTTGATTTTATGCCTGGAAGGTCAACCACAGAGGAGGCATTTTTTGGATAAGAGAACTTATGGAGAGATTTAGGAAGCAAAAGAAAGATCTACACATGATATTTTTTATCTATTTGAAGAAAACTTGTGACAGAGTACCGATGAAGGTTCTGTGTTGGGCGCTGAAGAGGGTCCCAACAAGGTACAATACTGTTATTGAGGGTATTTACCATGGTTTGAGATTCCGTCCGGCATGCCGGAATCCCGTCCATTTCGGTCCGGTTCCGGCGTCGACCGGACCGAAATTCAGGTGAAAATCCGTTTTCGGTGAGAAGCTTAATTAAAAAAAAAAACTTTTAATTAACTACTTCCTGTGTGAATATGGATAGATGGAAAATTCGAGCATCGAGCAAGAATTTTAGGGATCTGCTAACTTCGGGGTTATCATGGGGCAAGAGAATTTAGGTATTCGAGCATCTATTGCAGCAGGATATCAGCATGGGTAGAGAGTGTGAGAGAGGGAGGAGAGAGAGTGTGGGATCGTTATTTAGGGATCTGCTAATTTTAGGGTTATCATGCCATGAAGCTCTTGCACGAAAATATTCGGCATGGGTATGGGTAGAGAAAGGGTGGGAGAGGGAGGAGGAGAAAAACGGAGGAGAAAGAAGTACTGTTTCGTGGCATTATCTTTTCTAAGGTTGCTTTTGTAAATGAACTTGTTAGTGACTGATTCTATTTTAGGCCTTTTTAATTTGAATCTTTACTGAAGGCATAACCAAGCTTCTAACGTATTATATTACAGTTATAATAGTATGAGTTTATTTTATTTATTTACATATTGATATGCAACTATGCTTCTAACAATGTCACCGGTTACAAATATTCTACGTCTGACTATAATGTAAGTTATTCACTTTCTCGAGTAAATCAATAGTATGCCGTTGAATTATCAAACAGTCAAAGATGAACCCTCATTTTTGATAATATGACGATGACGTTTTTTAAGTTCAGATCAGATGCAACAACATTTTTTTCTATATATTATAATCTGATATAAGATGAAGATAACGACGAGCAAAATTTATACGATGCTTAGTGAATAGCTTTGCTATTAAAATTTTATGTTGTATCATCTATGTAATTCGAATAATTTAGTGTAATTGATTGTTAGGATTGCATGTTTATTGCATACTTGTAAAAAAAATACCGGAATTGGCAAACCGGAATAAAACCGGAACTTCCGGAATGAAACCGGAATTTTAAATTTTCTACGTGACCGGAACGGAACCGGAAACCGGGTTTTCGAACATTGGTATTTACGATGAGGTTGTGGCTATTGTCAAAGGATGCGATAGTGAAATCATTGACTTTCCCTAATGTAGGATTAGATCGGGAGTCGGCTTTGAATCCCTATATTTTTTGTCTTAGTGACGGATGAAATTACGAAGGGTATACAAAGGGAGATTTCTTGATGTATGCTTTTTGTTGATGATATTGTGTCGATTGATGAAAGTAAGATATATATTAATAGAAAGCTGAAGTTGTGGAGGAAGACTTTAGAATCGAAGGGTTTCAGGCTTAGTAAAACTAAGATAGAGTATATAAAGTGCGAGTTCAGCGGTGTCAGGTCTGATAATGGAGAGATCACCCTGGTCGGTCAAGTAGTAGCCAAAAAGAAATCCTTTCGATATTTAGGATATATGTTGTAGTTTGATGGTGAGATTGACGAAGATGTTAATTTTAGAATTCGAGTAGGATGGTGAAATGACGACTAACATCCGGTATTCTCTATGACTGAAAATTCCACAAAAGCTTAAAGGAAAGTTCTACATGATAACAATCATGTCAGCGATATTAATTGATGCAAAGGTTGGCCTACTAAAAGGCAACGTTCAAAAGATAAGCGTAGCATAGATGCGTATGTTGTGATGAAGCTATGAGCATACCAGACGAGAGCAAATTAGTAATGATGATATTCAAGATAAACTTGGAGTTGCACAAGTTGAAGAGAAATTAGTCCAACACCGTTTAAGATAGTATGAACATCTTCAACGGAGACCTCTCAATGCACCTGTGCGCATTGGAATTATAGGCCGCATCGAATTCTCAAAGAAAGAAAGGTAGACATCGACCAAGGATGACATGCAAAGAAGTAGTAAAACGAGACTTAAGAAATTAAAGTATATCTGAAGAGCTGGTGTCAAACATGAGCGTATGGAAGTTAGTGATACATGTATTAGAAGCTTGAGCTTTTGGTTCGTTTGAGGAGTGATATCAGTCTTTAGATGATAGGACTGTATATGCGCATAAGGCGTAGTGTTGGTCTTGAGAATCTATTACTACTACTACTATCATCATCAACAACAACATAGTGGTTTTATTGATTTATTTATTGTTATTACTATTATTATTTGTTTAATTATTTTGAAATTTATTTATCTTTATTTATGTTTTCATCTTTAAATATCTTGTTATTATTATTACTTTTACATTGATTTTGGGTTCCATCTCTAGTCAAGTCTAACTTGCTTGAGATTAATTGCATTATATTCCCCCCCCCCCCCCCCCCCACACCCACATTCACACAAAAGAAAAAGAAGAAAAATCTATTCGATGCTTACTTTTTGTTGTCCACAAAAACTATTTGGAAGCTACAAATCAAAAAAACTTTCGGTAATTATAATAGCCTATAACACTAGTGCAGTGGCAAGAGTGTCTTTGTTAGGGCTGTTAGCGGGTACTTTCAGACACGGATAGTGCTGTATATGTATCCGTATCTGAATCATTTTCAAATATTGAATATCTGTATCCGCGAATACGGACAGATATCGGATAATTATCCTATCCGCCAACAATCAATAAATCAATAAATATAAATGAATTTTTTTACTTTAACATAAATGTTTTTCAATTTCATTGATCACGTAAGTGTTAAAAATAAACATATATGATGAAACTAAATAGATTTGATTAACTAATATGCATTTAGTGCATATAATATAAACCTTCGACTTAGTAAAGCAATAAATAAATCTCGTTCATTGTACTAAAGTACATATAATTTTGAGCATAATGCAAAAAAAATCAAACGGATGATTTTCGAATGCAGATATGTAAGTATCCGTATTCGCATCCGTTTTTTCGTATATCGGATATTTATCAGTTTTCGGATACGGATGCGGACGCATTTTGGATTTTTCGGGTATCCATTGACAACCCTAGTCTTACACAAGACATGGCTTAAAAAAGGGTGAGGCTAAGTCTGACTAGCCTACATTCCTAGCCTACAAAAGTATGTTCCCAAAAAAAGGTCGCAATCAAGCAATTAAATTTAATTATGAATTCTAAGTGTTGATGAAAAGGTGGATATGTTGAATTAATTAATTTTTTTAATATAGATCTGTAACTAGTGGTTGTTGGTAACTTGAACAAGCAATGCCTAGCAGTAAATTAAAGAACATATCTCCACTTATGTTAAAAAATGAATTATTATTATTATTAAGAAACATTAAACCTTAATTGTACTCTTAAACGCAACCTACTGTTAATAAACGCTTATCAATATGATTATGCACATACCACAATATAAATACTTAAAAGCTATATCAAAAATCATTTATGTTTAGTTGACCTGTTCTACCGTCCACATAAAAATTCAAGAAGTTGCACCATACTCAAAAGTACAATTTGAGAGCGCAAAATGCCTTATGTTATATAATGACATAGTTGTTAACAGTGCATGGTGCAAAATAATGCAAAATCTTCTTGGAGTCTTGGTGCACGACATGGCTAACGACGCATGCATTTTTGTTTTACCATGCATGTGTAGAAGAAAAAGTGATAATATGCATATAATTAACTGGAAAGAAATCCAATATAATATATTTTAGTAAAAGACGTTCAATTCTTTTCAGTCATTTTTGCAAAAACATCATCAAACATAATCTCATAATCATAGAATTTCAAGTACAATAATATTTCTGAAAGTCAAAATCCAAAATAGTACATATTAACTGATAAACTAGAAATCTGAATTTGTGTTCAATTTGATATTGCGATATGCTCTGGAATATTACATAAGAAGAACCAGAATTTTCCATGTTAATTACCACATGCTCCTTGTCTTCAAGGGAAATTTTTTTGAAGAAAAAAGGTATCCTTTATAACATTCAAAATGACAATAAATATTATTATCAGCATAGTCATTTAATAAGTACTAATCTCCATGCATTTTTTGGATTGTCAACAAAAACATAATAGAACTAAATTAAAGACGCAAATATGCTTGTTTACGTCTTGCTCGCGTGCACTTAATTCAACGTTCTTTTCCATGTACATCACGCCTTAAGGCAAGAATATGTAATCCTCGCATGTGCCACGCCTTGCGCCGTGACGTGCACCCTAGTGTGCACTTCATAACCATGGATAAGAACATCCATTTGACCATTATATGTAAATTAACCTTTGAAGTTTATACGTTTGTTTGTTATATGCTTGTATATCGACATGCATGATGTGTAGACATACGTTTTTTGTTGTAGCGACTATATCGAACTATCGTAGAAGGATAATAGAGGGGTGCATCTCAAAAAGCAAAAAAAAAAAAAAAAAAAAAAAAAAAAAAGGGAAGAAGAGAGCTAATGGTGTAACTATATAATCATTGCTACTCTTAGAAATTCTGACATTTTAGTTGCTAGTGCTGTTGGGTATGTGCTTATTAATTTTTTGTACTAGGCTCTGAATATGATTTCTGCATGAGCAATTTCTGTGAGATTGGTAATCTTCTATGTTAATGTCCTAATTTTTTTTTTTCTAAGGTACTTTGCTACGTGGGACAATATAGCTTCATACCAAAAATGAACTTTGATTTGGGCAAAATAAAAAACATCCATTCACGTAAAGTAAAATTGTTCTTTTGTTCCACCGGACATTCCACTTTTTGAACATCACCGCTATAAATATAAAAACAACCATTCAATTTTCCATCACAACGAGTCTAACTAGTCTGCTTTATTTCTCAGTATTAGAAACCAACCCATGGCGAGATGATTCAAAACCTGTTTATGTGCTGACTCATCATGACAATCAGCTTTGCACAATGAAGACTCGTCAGAATCGCAGGTTTAATTGTGGTATCATCTATAATATTTGAATAAGGGCATATTTTCAGGAATCCTTAAAATACTTTTCAGTAGGAGAGAAGTCTTACAATATTAGTTATGTAGTTTTCATAGTAACTTAGTAAGCTTCTAGTCTTTTAAGACCTGCCGTTTGTACTGTGCAATTGCAAGAGATGATTTCATTGATGTATGGAGAATATTCAGAGATCCCAAAAATGTGAGAGTTGTCTTGGTATGTATTTTGAATTGATGTATCAAGAAGACCGTTAGCCAACAAAGCCTTGTAAAATGAGGAGTTTATTGACAATTACCGTCAAAACCACTTTAAGCGAATAATTTATAGCTGTTGTATTATTGCACAGTGAAGTTGAAAGGGAGTTCGGATTACTGTTTTCGAAAGGGGGAAAGGAAGGATATAATTATGGGAAAAGGGCCAAACCATCAAGAACTGGCATGAACTTTAGCATGTTTGTTGAAGATATAAGGCAAGGAGTGCTTGTAAGTGTTGACACTTAGGATTTATATTTCAGTACATTTTGCACGGAAAATGTGATAGTGCCAGTTCGTCCATAGGGCATACAAGGGGAGTCAGTTCATGCATTAACCGTGCTTGATGTAACATTTAGCTTTCCTAACATAACACAGGTGTTCGAAGATGAAGAAGATGCCACCAAATACTGCGATCTGTTACAAGGAGGTGGTCAAGGCTGTGAAGGCATTGCAGAACTCGAAGCATCCGTGGTAATTTACCCTTTCAAGGCAATGACCATTTAGGTTTGTGTACACATATATGGCAACAGCAGCTATTGTTAACCCAATACTTTGCACGCACAGGTGTTCGATATTTGTCGCAGAATGAGAGCACTTGCAGTTATATTTCGCAGAGGAACAACACCCCCTATGCCTAAAAGCCTCGAGCAAAATCTAAGGGCTCGGAAGCGATCGCTTGAAGATCAAGATAATGAATAAAAACGTATGCGTTATGTACACAAAAGCAGACAGAAATTTACACTATTAATTATACCGTACAGAAAATGGATAATGTGACTAGCAATTTAACATTTAACATACTAAAAAAACAATAATAAGTTTGGTTGTATTTACGTAATTATTTTCTGTATGGCTACTTACATTCTCTCCCTACGTGACTTAGGCTATCAGTTTTGTTCATGCTGCATTATGTGGGTACAATGCTGCATTCACCTTAGGCTAGCAGTTTGATTTTATATTTAAGCTGTGTATGTATTTGTGTCAAATCTATCACTAATGAGCCAGTAGGTGATTACAAATTTATTGTAAGTAGTTATTGTATTAGATATCTGTATCAGTCTGGCTGATGTACCATAAAAGGGAGATCATATAAACGTCAAAGGATATGAACCAAATAAGGCCACATCACATGAACCACAGAACCAATGTTGTCTTTATAGCATAAAAAATGAAGCATATCTAATGAATGCACCGTACTTGAAAAAAAAAGGTATAAAACATAGAAGCCTACTATGATTCAAAAGTTGAACTTCAGGTTCTCAATCCGGTATTGAAAACCTAGCAACCGTGCAAAGTTCAATCTATGTCTCAGAAAGGAAAAGATAAAATTGCTTTAATCAAGTAAGCAGAGGATCAAAAAGCCAAATCAAACACCAAAATTGTTTATAAACAAACAGTTTCATAGAGGGATGAAAGTGTTTGGCAACCCCGATGAAAATTACATAAAAATTGAACATTCTAAAGTAGGCAGGTCAATCAGTTTTTGAACGGTGGTCATTCCAACCGAAACCAGGTGGAAAATCGCGACCCCTATCAATCTGCTGCACCTGAACTAACGGTTGAGGCATAGGAGGAGGAGGCTGTCGTGGTAATGGAGGTTGCAAAACACTGTTGTTCTGTATTCCCTGAACACCTCCAAATCCACTCTGCTGCTGCTCATTTTCCTTCTTGACAACCAGCCCAGCAGCACTCATTTCCATGCCTTGAAAATATCCCACCCCTGTTCCTGATGCTCCCTGATTACCATTACTGTTACTGTTATTCAGTATATTCCCGTACGGACCCTGCATCATGCCCCCTTGGTTGTTCATTTGCATACCTTGCTGAAACTGCACACCCATCATTCCCATTGCCTGCTGCTGCATGCTATTCTCAATAGGATAACTACTGTTGTATGGAAACTGCGAAGTCTGGGGCATCTGGAAGTTCATGTGCTGCATGCTTTGGAAATTCGAAAACGAATTTTCATTGCTCATATTGTTATTATGGCCAGGTTTGTTATTGTCTAAAGAAAACTGATCTGTGCTCTGCATATAAGGAGATGGGACGGTTGGAGGAGGAGGAGGAAACCAGTTGTTGGGCCTTGGTTGTGAATCTCTCGACTGCAGTCTGTTTCTGTCTTCCCCACGGTCTTGGCTTTGGGAGTTTGAGCCCGGAGAGAATGCGGAGACCGGAGGAGGAGGCGCCCGTGCTGTTGACATTTCTGGTTGTAATGACTGTTTTTGAGCATCGGCCGATGTTTGTTTAGGGGCGTTGTTGTCATTTTGCGATCCTTTTTCGGCATTTGAATTTAGAAGATCAGCATGCTTTACGTGAATATGTTCCAGGAACTCAGCTTTGGTGGTGAAGGATTTGAAACAGTGAGGTGCGGCGCATATGTGGATGGTTTCTGAGAGTTTTATACTTGTAATTTTTTGAATACGTTCGTCGCAACTGCAATTATTGGGATTGGAAGATCAGTAAGAGATGCAATGGCATATTGAGATTCACAAATATAGTAGTGCATGAAAGGAAAGTTTAAAATATGGCCATATCAAGCAATCAAAATAAAAATGGTTGATGAAATATACTGATTTTTTTTTTTTTTTTTTTTTTTTTTTTTTTTTTTTTTTTTTTTTAAAATATAGCAAAGCTAACTACAGGTTCCCCCATTCACTTTTATTACTCATCCAAAACTTTTGAGGTAAAAGCGCTCAAACAACTATCATATACGATGCTGCCACTCCGGCACAAAATATAAAGATTTTTCAAACCAAGGTTAAAGAGGAGGAGGGGCAACCCCCTCCCCCTTTTAGAAGAAAAGGGGGGGGGGGGGGGGGGGGGGTATTTGGACAAAAAGGATCAAAATATGAACTTATCCTAACTGACGTTAGCTTAGATCAAGGTTAAAGATTTGGTTTCAAACTTTTAAGGTTATAGCGTTTATTTCGCTGTTGACTTCGGTTTTAATTTGGACATAAGTCAATGATGTAATCATTAAAATAAAATTCATTTACACATTCAAATATAATTAATTGTTAGCGATTTAGTTGAATATAAAGGCCCAATAGAATATAGCCCACGACCAAAAGTAGTTTGAAGTCTCTTATTTTTATCTAAACTGCACAGATATTACAAGTTAAACAAGATAGAACGATAACTTAACATCACCTACTTATAACATTTCTACTAAACACTAACTCCAAGTTGTAGCCGCACAAAACACAAGATCTACGATGACAAAGTATAGATGAAACTAGCAAATTGACAAATCCTAGCTCTATTCAGGTAATCGAATCGATAAGTCGCGCATTAGATTAGGTTTTTTTCAGTATGTTTTTGTAATTTTTGTTCATAACAATCTCGATGTAATGATTGTTCTGCTGCATTTTTCTTATATTTCTTCTTTCTCAAGTCTGATTTTCCATTACAAAGAAATCGACTTTTACGTTGTAAATACAATATCTCTACCAACGGTTTAACGTTTCAAACTAGGGTTTCGTCCCCGCAACGGCCGAAATCTAATTGGGAACTTGAAGTTCTGATTTCGGCTGAAACCTCAAACTTGGTCTAGTCGCTATGGCCACTTTGAACTATTGATTCAAGTTAACATAAGATATTAGGACAACGGTATCTTAATTATTATGTGCACTGGCTGTCTTTAAACTTTTGAGCCACCAACTGTATTGCAAATATGGACAAACACATTGTAAATGATGTGGAACTTAAGATATATCTGAACAGCAAGACATAAATTTTGTAATCCAAATGTTCACATAAGCATTAGTGTCAACAGTGCGAAGGTGATATGATTTGAAGTAAGGAATATATTTTTGGCTAATTACCAAAATCAAATATATGCAGTATTAAAGAAGATCCAAGTTTCCAAAATAATTTTCAACTTGGACAATGAAGATTCATATTATCAATACCCATAGTCCTACGAGTAGGTCAAGAGCAGCAGGTTAAGAGCGTGCTTGGTGTGGATGCTGCTCAAGTGGAGAGTACTTATTATGGAGTTTGATCGCAGGAGTTTGGTCGATAACCCTAGTTTTCCAGTTATCTAGTCAATTTTACATATGTATAAGTGCAGTACAATGGCCCGTGTATTGTTACATGACCATGATGCATGTATGTATTGAGACGTGATATTGAGTTCTAGACATGATATTGACCATGATGCATGCATGTATGTATATGTGCAGTAAAATGCAATTTTAAGGATACCAGATACAGTCCTTTTTAAGTTCCAGTAGAAGTTCACTAGAGAAAGATGAAAGAATTATCAATTATGCATCATACTATCGCTAATGGTGGGACCGATCAAATCCTACTAAACTCCATGTCCTAATCCTGATTTTAACCCAAACTTTATATTTAAGCACAATATTTATCATCATTTCTTATCCTTAGATCGCTATCATTGTACAAATGTAATTAAAGTCGAGGCCTTTGCAATATTTCAAATAATTGAAGCACCTACAGGAACAAGTCAACTAGTTGACATAATCAAGACCAAGGTTGTCAAACTCGAGTTCTCACCAAGGAGCGCTCGGGTATACAAAAATCGTAAATCGTGGGATTGTAACACAAAGCGTAAGTTCCCACAAAATGAAAATTAAAAATAAAATTTCAAGTTTCAACAAAACAGCCATGAACCATAGCATAATATTTTCATTAATCATTAGTTCATAATAAAACATAACATAAACTGAATAATAGATGCTGATTAGCTGAATAATCATTGAACTGAATTAGCTGAGTCGACGATTAGTTTCACGAGAAAATTTAGGGCTCAGCAGCGTCGATTCGAATTTTTGATATTTCTCGAGGCAGCTCCTCGCGCGATGGAAGAATTGAAGTTGAATTGGAGAAATCGAAGTCGAATTGGAGAAATCGAAGAAGAATTTGAAGCGGTCTTTGCTCGAAGATTACACGTAGCGTCGCTTTGAACGAGTTTACCAATTTCCGTTCTTTCAACCGCGGTTTCTCGCTGAGCTGGGACAAACGCGTGAAATCGAACGATTTCACGTGTTTTAGCGCGAGTTCGAAAACACTGATCAAGACTAAAAAATAAAATGTTGTATAAACAGACAAAACTGAAAGTAGTTGAATTAGAAAACAAATCTCACACTAAGTTACAGTAACAATACAATGTAA
Source organism: Allium sativum (assembly GCA_030737875.1). NCBI lineage: Eukaryota > Viridiplantae > Streptophyta > Magnoliopsida > Asparagales > Amaryllidaceae > Allium > Allium sativum. The sequence goes on from CM060916.1 coordinate 327,546,048, forward strand.
GATTTACAGCTAGCAGTCATATCAAAGTTGGTATTATGACATGCAATCAAGTACATTAAAATCAATCAAGGAACTATGAATCAATTAAAAACTAACATCCTTTGAGACAGAAGTACATTAATTGACTATACTGATATTGTTTAGAGCGAAATCTAACTATTAGAGTTTTATATAGCAAGTTATGTTAAGAAAAAAATCAACATCGAAGTACAAGAAACATGTTGATAAAACTTACATGTAGCAGCTAGGTTCACTTCTTGCACATGCCAAACAGAATGCATGGTCACAGGGGGTCTGCAAAACGGAAAAAATTATTATTGATGGATAACGAAAATGCAAATTTTAACACTAAGCGAATCACGGCCATTCACAACAAGTGCGTCATTTGTATAAAGGTTGATTGAATACATGCCAAATATGGTTCCAATCAAAAAATGATACTGTCAATTGAATGAACTGTTGATTGAATACATGCCAAATATGGTTCCAATCACAAAATGATACTGTCAATTGAATGAACTGAACATGGCAATATACTCCCAATAACATTTGAACTTAAGCACACTACTAATTTTAAATTTAAATTCAAATAAAGGGCTTCTATGAAAACACATTTAACAAGAATTCGAAAGGATTTTGGATAGATCAATTTTTGGACATACTTGAAATTTAATTGTTAAAAAATATCTACAAGCGTACGCTTAACATTAAAACTAAACTTTGAGATACATGATATAGCATAAAATGATGTGATATAATTGGATGCTGTTTTACGCCCATAACATTGTCAAAAAAATGTTTGCAAAATGATTGAAAAATAAGTAGATTTTTTTGGATACATATTAGTGACAAAATACAATTTACAATAGTATCATTTTATTTGTTATGAAGTAGTTAAGGATCATAAACTCAAGTGTCAAGTGGTAAGACATTTTAGACTGTGGTGCTGAAGATCATGGGGTTCAGTTCCTTGAGATATCAAAATAAGTTTTCTATTTAACATGTCACTCTTATTCCAAAAAAAGCTTATGATATATAACATATATAATTATTTTCCATACATGCATGATAAATAAGAAAGTGTGCATCATTTATCATATCGCATGCAAAGCCTCCATAATTTATGCACCTTTTTACATCGTGCATTGTTAACAAATTTGGAAAGGTCATAACGTTGTTAAACATTTGTCTTAATAAAGGGCTTTAATTGATTAAAGTTAATAAAAATCAAGTTCTATTTATTGTATTGATGTTCATGATAGCGGATGCACAAATAATAAGCATAAAATTTTGACTGAAAACAGAAAAGACTAATTGACATTCTTTGATTTGACTTTTGTGTGAACAAATGCAACCTGATCTTTACTTGACTAACAAAATCATTCCTCCGACAATTGGTATTTTGTTCTATACCACTCTTGAATCTCATAAACATTTTTCCCGATTGAAACGTATACTCTCTATTCTAAATTGAAATCGAAAGCTTCATTCAAAACTAGAAGACCTAAGCAGATGCATGTTTGATTCGAACAAATATCAGTTTAAAAAGGAACATGGATGAATATTAGAAAAGCTCTGGTGGATAACGATGGAGTATCAGACATTTGCGAAAGAATTAGATGTGATCCTATGTAAATATAACTGGGCACGTAGATATTTAAAGATGGGGCACTTCATGTTTAAAGATGAAGGTTCAAACATGTCCTATTTTTTATTCAATATTTGATTCGAACAAATATCAGTTTAAAAGGGAACATGGATGAATATTAGAAAAGCTCTGGTGGATAACAATAGAGTATCAGACATTTGCGAAAGAATTAGATGTGATCCTATCTAAATATAACTGGGCACTTAGATGTTTAAAGATGGGGCACTTCATGTTTAAAGATGAAAGTTCAAACATGTCCTATTTTTTATTCAATATTTCAACTGCACAAACTTTAAGGAGGAAATGCTAAGTGCAAGATAAAGCAAGTTTTCATGGTAAACAGCAAATATAAATCTATTATCAATCTAGCACAAATAAGCTCACTACAATGATCAATATTTTCTGAAATCTAGTGTCAATTTTAACAGTAGCAATTTATCCACAAGTCAAAATCGTAAACGTTTAAAATGTGAGGTGCACGTTCTCGGTAAAATTATTCGAGGTAGTCATGCTGGCGTAAATATTGGCGGAAGCACATCACATACGGCATGGTCAAATAACCACAGCAGCAAAAATATTATTTTTATTTCATACAAGAGTAAGATTTTGGCCATCTATTACAAACGCACTTACATTTTCCCGTACTGAAATAGAAGCGTCCAGTTCAAATAATTTTCTACCAGTGAATGTTAAAATTGTATCTTCTCATAGACATACTTCACATTCACTTCTGACCATAAATACTCAAACTTGTCCTAGTTTTTAATATTCGATTGCGCAAAGTTTACAAAAAAGGAAATGTATTGCTAAGGGCACCAGGCTGGTAGCTAGGGGATACCAGCCCAGTGCCTGGTCGGCGGTTGTCCACCGACCGAGCCTCGGTCGGCAGACAACCGCCGACCAAAACTGATTTGACCGGCGGTTAACCGCTGACCAGGCACCGGGCTGATAGCGCCTAGCAACCAGCCCGGTGCCCTTAGCAACACACAAAAGGAAATATGCTAACGAGATGAATAATCTCAGAGTACACATACAAAGTTGTAAATAATTACAATTAAGAGCTTCCAAGAAGTTTTATAACATGTTCTTCTACAGAGTGGGCCAGCAAATCAGCTGCTTCTTGAGTTGATTTATAACATGCTAAAAATATGAACATGACAAAATTGGGAGTTTTCATTTGTAAACACGACAAGGATAAGATTATACATTAAACTAGCACAACTGAGTTAACCACAAAATTCAATAATTTCTGAAATCCACAGTCTCATTTGAACATCCATTACAATTTTACCGACGGTCAAAGACCTAACATTTGGGTTAGTACTTTTAGAAGGCCCATAAACTATTCTAATCCTAAAATAAATAGAAAGTATACTCACAAGGCGTCCATAAATGGCAATCGGATAATCACAGGAGACACAGAAGTGGACCCTCTCACCGAGGTGGCGTCGTGACCGGCGGCCAACTGATCTGACAGAAGCAGTGGTGACGAAACCGAGGCTTTTAGCGACGGGGAGATCGGCTAAAATCAGGTGGTCAGGACACGCTACCGTTATCAATTCATTCTGGCCCGTTGATTTCGCGACCGACAAACCCCCACCCTCGGTTGGTCCAGAGGAGGAGGCACCGCCGCCACCGCCGCCTTTGCTGTTTAATCTGATATGCAACGACATGTTTTGGGGTTGTGGATTTGGTATATTCAGCGAAAACCAAAATCTGTCTTAAGCGCACGGGCTTATGGAGTTCTAATACTTGGTGCGAATTCGAGCGGAATTTGGGGGAAGCGTGAATAAGAACCGATGGACCAGTTCCGTACGAAAATATTTCCCTTATTTTCGGGCCTTTCTTCTTTACTGTTACTTTTTATGTAAATAAATTAAATCCGAAACAGTTAATGTTTGTTTCACCCCAAAAGTGCACAAGTGTGCATACCACCCACCATTTATACCACTTTCAACCACTAAACTAACCTCCCCCACCCCCCCTCCCCCCTCAATTTACTTCCCTCTAACCCACATCCATATCCACAATAACCATGCTAAATTTTTATTTGTTGCACGCTAACGCTCTTCCCAACTGGTGACAATTGAATATTGCGAAAAATGCTCGACTAGACTCTTCCTCTTTTTGATTTTCTCCATTATCCAATAATTCCTCTTTCAGTAAATATTCGTCCAATCGACAAGACATTACAAATTGACAATTGCATCCATATTCGTTAGGGTCGAAGGCCGCAATAATTCGTTCAAGAGGGAAAATGGTTGAAGAGAGAAGTTCGACAAAGCAGTTCCAAAGTTGGTGTTATATTTTGTTAATTAATTTATGATATTAAATATGAGGATCATAGTTAGTGAATTTTGTTTTCAAATAAGTTTTAAAATCATATAATTTAGCTTAAAATAATCGAGTGACTCTTGTTTTAGATTATTAGGAAATTTACGTCGATTGGCAACTGTTTGGTTAGCTATTTGAATTTAGCATTATTAAACATAATGGTAGATCCGCTTAGTCCCCTTATATTCGATTGCACCTGCTAAATCAATGTATTTTAGCGACATTAATATCCAAAGAATGATTTAACTAGTTCCCATTAAACTAAATCAATAAAGTTAAGGCAAAAACCTAAATTTAAGGCACAAACGCTTAATATAATTTATAAACGTTTACTAAATCTAAGTATGTAAAATCATGATATTCTTCGTTTTCTATATAAGATTAAACCATATTTCTTTTTTCCTACTCAAATGTAGTAAGAGTGAGAACAATTTGATTTGAATATTTGATTTTATATTAAAAAAAACTTTTTATACCTTCGTCATTTTCTGTTATATCTTCGCTATAACCTTTTGCATTTTCACCACTATAAATCTATAAAGCACTTTAAGTATGTAAGTGGATAGGCAAAACTTGTTGTAATATATATGTTTTCAAGGGTGAATACGCTTAATGCAAGGGACACTATTGTAATTGATGAGACATGTAAAGCCTATAAATAGAGAGCTTGTGTATGTTGTAAACACATCTGAATGAATAAAAATGTCTGCTCTCTCTCATTTCTCATGTTCTTATTTTATTTTTGCAACACGTTATCAGCACGATGTTTACCTAAATGGATAATTTGATTATTTTTCACAGTTGATATGTTTCTATTTTCAGAACAGCACCATTTTATATTTCCACTTTATTTAAAATGTTTGTTCACACGTCATTCTATTATATGTTTGAACAAGTATTTTTGTGGCATGGTATCCCTGGAAAGCACCTATTCTTACTCCTTCAGCTTATCAATTCTTTTAAGATCTTGCCATGAGATCCTTTGTTTAATTTTATATTTGGCTTTCTTACGCAAGTAATCTACTCTATAGATCTGAGCTAAAATTTGAATTTTTTTTAAAACTGATGAGTATCTTCCGTAGACCTAGTATTAAGGGATACTTAGTCTTTCACTTTTAACGGAAGCTCGCTCGGTTTGTTTACTATATATAATTTAGATTGTTTATACTGTACGTCATTTTTTCTCTCTAATTCAATCTGTTCCTCTTTTACTTCATAAGCAAAGACATTTTCATCTTTGTTTTTATTCACAGCAAACCGAGGAAGAAAAATAATTCGTTTGTTACTTTCATTCTTGATTTTAAAAGGTAACGATTTATTTGCCTTTCCTGCAGTTGTTCATCTTCATGTATTATCATTAGCTTCTAAAATTGTACAGTTTGACATATATGTTTGTTCTGGTATATGTTTATTATGCATCCATTGTATGCAACGTTATTTATTTCTATGTCATGCAGTTCCGTTTGTGGTCCTTACTCCCTGTGATTGTCTTGTACATCGACATTGTTTAGCATATATTAATTTGTTATTTATTTCTATGTCATGCAATTAATTGTAATATGAAGTTTCCTTCCTGGCGTGCCATGCTTATTTAATTTAAGCTATGTACTTGTGCTACTTGGGTTACACCTAGTCGCCCATACCGTACTGTGTATTCTCTATTCAAAAATTACAAGATGTTTTCGTTTTTTTTTTTTTTTTTTTTTTTTTTTTTTTTTTGGGCTGTATCCATCAAACAATGTTTATTTTAGTATCCGTTCCATTAAGTTTTGTTGAACATGTTACATATGTGTAATTAAATTGTGGGTTGATCTGAGTTTTGTTTTGTATGTAGTTTGCAAAATGTCGAACATCGCTAAACTTGAATTTAAGGCGTTAGACATTTCTGGAGACAATTATTTGTCATGGATATTGGATGCCGAAATCCATTTACAGTCTCAATGCTTAGAGAACGCCATTAAAAATGGCAATAATATATCCCAGCAGGACAAAGCAAAGGCTCTGATATTTTTAAGACGCCACATCCACGATGATTTAAAATCAGAATATTTAACTGAAAAAAACCCTCTCCACTTATGGAACTCCCTGAAGAAGCGTTATGACCACCAGAAGACGGTCATACTTCCAAATACAAGGCAAGAATGGTTAAACTTGAGGTTTCAAGATTTTAAAACCGTAAGGGAATATAATTCCGCTATGTTTAGAATTACTTCTAAACTAAAACTATGTGGAGAAAAGGTAGATGATGCACAAATGTTGGAAAAGACCTTCTCAACATTTCATGCCTCGAATGTGCTCCTGCAGCAGCAATATCGAGAGCGTAACTTTACAAAATATTCTGAACTCATAGAATGTCTATTGATTGCTGAACAAAACAATGAACTGCTTCTTAAAAACCACTCCTCAAGACCAACTGGTTCAGCTGCATTACCTGAAGTTAATGCTAACTTTGTCCACTCCGGAAGAGGTCATGGCAGAGGAAGAGGACGTGGTCGTGGACGTAGATACAACCCCAGCAGAGGTGGTTATAGTGGTTTTGGAGTCAACAAAACTACCAATTTTAAGCAGCAAATGAAAAATGAGCCTGGAAATAGCAATAATTCAGCTGTTGAAAATAAGAAGCATTATGAGGAAATTTGTTACAGATGTGGGCGTACTAGTCACTGGTCACACACTTGTAGATCATCAAAGAAAACAGTCGAAGAATACCATAAATCGAAGAATATTGAGATAAATAACACTGAGGGATTGTCCGATAACACTGACCTGAAGTTAGATGATTTCTTTGAAGACTATGATGGGAATTTATTCAGCGATGAAAATTTAAATACAATATTCGAAGAAATTGACCGAACCAACCAATGAGTAGCCTGAAGCTCATCCTGTTTTTTTTTCATTTCCCTTCAGCATGTATTAGTTTGAAACTTTTATTTGTTTTTCTTTTAGTTTATTCTTATGGAATTGCAGAAATAATGTGTAATGTTGGACTTTGATTAATTGTTTATTAACATGGACATTTATTTATATTTATGAGTTATTTCTGTTATTGACTGGCTGTATTTATTTCTTAAGGTATGGATCGACAGTGTTTAAGTGATGATATATGTCTGGTTGATAGTGGAACTACTCATACGATTTTGAAAAACCCGAAGTTTTTCTCTGAATTATCTGAAAATATTTCATATAAAGTTTAAACTATAGTTGGTTCAGCCAATATAATTGAAGGGTCCGGAAGAGCCCATATAGTGTTACCAAATGGTACACATATATTCATTCAAAATGCACTATATTCAAGCAATTCTAAAAGAAATCTGCTTAGCTTCAAAGATATAAGAATGAATGGATATCATATTGAAACTATAAATGAAAACAACAAAGAATATCTTTGTGTTATTTCTAAAATCGAAAGCCAGAAGCTTATTTTAGAAAAATTTGGTACAATTTCAACTGGATTATACTTTACCAAAATTGGCATAGTTGAATCTCATTTTATAAACATGAGCCAGAAGCTCACAGATACAAAGAAATTGATTTTTTGGCATGATCATTTAGGTCATCCTGGATCAACTATGATGCGTAAAATTGCTAAGAACTCAAATGGACATGATTTACCAAATTAGTTGAATTTACCAAATGATTACATGTGTACATCATGTGCACAAGGAAAATTAATTACTCGACCTTCATACAGTAAGATCACCTCTGATTCTCCAGCATTTTTGCAAAGAATTCAAGGTGATATATGTGGTCCAATTCATCCCGCTTGCGGGCCATTTAGACACTTTATGGTCTTAATTGATGCATCAACTCGTTGGTCACATGTATGTTTGCTATCTACTAGAAACATGGCATTTGCCAAATTACTTGCTCAAATAATTAAATTAAGAGCACATTTCCCTGATCATCAAATCAAATCAAATCAATACGACTAGATAATGTAGGAGAATTCACTTCTCAAGTATTTGATGATTATTGTTTATCACTGGGAATTGAAGTTGAACATCCAGTAGCTCATGTTTATACTCAAAATGGTCTGGCAGAATCATTAATTAAGTGTTTGCAACTCATTGCAAGACCATTGCTTATGCAATCAAAGTTGCCGGTTATGGCCTGGGGACATGCAATTTTGCATGTATCCAAATTGATTAAAATTAGACCAACGGCTTATCATTAGTTTTCACCATCACATCTTTTAACTAGATCCCAGCCAAATATTTCACATCTACGAAAATTTGGTTGCGCTGTGCATGTACCCATTAATCCCCCACTTCGTACTAAAATGGGTCCTCAAAGAAGGTTGGGAATTTATGTGGGATTTGACTCACCTTCGATAATTCGTTATCTTGAACCTCTTACGAGTGATGTATTTACTGCAAGATTTGCAGATTGCAAATTTGATGAGTCAAATTTCCCGCCGTTAGGGGGATAAAAGACCGTTCCAGTAGAACGGCATGAAATTTCATAGAATAATCCCTTTATGTTTCATTTGGATCCACGTACCAAACAATGTCAATACGAGGTACAAAGAATTTTGCATATTCAAAATATTGCAAATGAAATGCCAGATGCATTTAATGATGCTGCAAAAATAACTAAATCTCACATTCCAGCAGCAAATACACCAGCTAGAATTGAAATCCCCGAAGGACCAATAGTAGCAAATGAATCTAAAGCTAGACAAAAACGTGGAAGACCGATAGGTTCAAAAGACTTGGCGCCTAGAAAAAGAAAGTCTAATGAAAAATCATCAATTAGCAAACCTCCCGAAAGAGGTTATAAATGATCCAAAGGATAACTCAAAAGAAAATATCAATTCTCCTAAAATCAGTGAAGGAACTATTATCCCAGAAGAAATAATAGAAGCTTCCGAAAATAAAACGGTACCTAATAATAATGAGATCTCAATGTTTTATACGAATTATGGAGAAATATGGGATCGAAGTAAAATAACAATTGATGATGTATTCTCATTCGCAGTAGCTACTGAAATAATTAAAAGTCATGACAATAATGAGAATAATGATAATGAACCAACTAGCATAAATGAATGTCGAAAAAGACAAGATTGGCCAAAGTAGAAAGATGCTATTCAGGTTGAGTTAGATTCACTTCAAAAACATGGTGTATTTGGACCAATAGAGAAAACACCAGAAGGTGTTAAACCAGTCGGTTACAAATGGGTATTCGTTAGAAAACGAAATGATAAAAATGAAGTTGTGAGATACAAGGCAAGGCTTGTTGCACAAGGTTTCCTGCAGAGATCAGGTTTTGACTTCAAAGAAACGTACTCTCCCGTTATGGATGTTATAACATTTAGATATTTAATAAGCCTTGTAGTTTCTGAGAAGCTTGATATAAGATTGACTGATGTTGTGATAGCTTACCTATACGGTGAATTGGATATTGATATTTACATGAAAATCCCAGACGGATATAAATTGCCTGAAGCAAAATCAAAGTCAATGTATTCATTAAAATTGAGACGATCACTATACGGTTTGAAACAATCTGGTAGAATGTGGTATAATCGTCTTAGTGAATATTTATTAAAAGCTGGGTACAAAAACAATCTCATTTGTCCATGTGTCTTTATAAAGAAATCGGTAAAGGGATTTGCTATCTTAGCGGTATATGTTGATGATATAAATTTGATTGGAACTCCAGAAGAGATCAATGAAACAATAGATTACCTAAAACAGGAATTTGAAATGAAAGATCTTGGCAAAACCAAATACTGTCTTGGTCTACAGATTGAGCACAGTAAAAATGGCATATTAATCCATCAATCAAATTACATTGAGAAAATCCTGAAGCGTTTTCAAATGGATAAAGCATATCCACTTAGTACATCTATGGTTATCAGATCACTAGATATTAAAAAGGATCCTTACCAACCAAAAGAAGATGATGAAAATGCCCTTGGTCCAGAAGTACCATATCTCAGTGCAATTGGTGCATCATTATATTTAGCACAATGCACGAGACCAGATATTGCATTTTCAGTCAATCTTCTAGCCAGATATAGTTCTGCACCTACTAAAAGACACTGGAATGGCATAAAACATATCATGAGATATCTGCGAGGAACCACAGATTTAGGCTTGTTTTATTCTAACATAGGCAATAATCCGATTCTAGTTGGTTATGCTGATGCAGATTACCTTTCTGATCCACATAAAGCAAGATCACAAACTTGATATGTATTTGCTAACAGCAATGCAGCTATTTCATGGCGATCTACAAAGCAAACATTGGTAGCAACATCATCTAATCATTCTGAAATATTAGCACTACATGAAGCAAGCCGAGAATGTATTTGGTTGAGATCATTAATCGAACACATTCGAAACACATGTCAACTTCCCTCAACAAAAGAAAGATCAACCATCATTTACGAAGACAATGCCGCATGCGTAGCTCAGATTCAAGCAGGATATATCAAGGGTGATAAGACGAAGCACATTTCTCCCAAATTCTTCTTCACACATGAACTTCAAAAGGACAATAAGATAGAAGTGAAGCAAATTCAGTCTCAAGAAAATCCAGCAGATTTATTCACTAAAGCACTTCCAAAGTCAACATTTCAGAAGATGAGTTATAAAATTGGTATGTGTCGTTTGCATCACAAAACTATTTGAATAATGCATTACGAATCAGGGGGAGCATATATAATGCTATAGTGTACTCTTTTCCTTCACTAATATTTTTCCCATTGGGTTTTTGTTAGTAAGGTTTTTAACGAGGCATTATTTTGATCCAGAAGTATCAACCCTCATTGTAACATATTTTCAATATGTTACCTAGAGATGAAATAAATTGTACTCTTTTCCTTGTTTATGATTTTTCCCATAGGGTTTTTCATAAAAAGGTTTTTAATGAGGCAATCGATCTTATCATCTTTGCATATGCATATTCAAGGGGGAGTGTTGTAATATATATGTTTTCAAGGGTGAATACGCTTAATGCAAGGGACACTATTGTAATTGATGAGACATGTAAAGCCTATAAATAGAGAGCTTGTGTATGTTATAAACACATCTGAATGAATAAAAATGTCTGCTCCCTCTCATTTCTTATGTTCTTCTTTTATTTTTGCAACAAAACTATGTTTATTTCGTTTTTATACGGACTTACTTAAATGGGTATTGACGATAATTCATTTCAAAGAATTTCATCCTAAAAATATAGTTAAAGTAAGCACATCCATTTAGAAAATAAAAATCACTTCCTTTTATGACCACATCCTTTGTTTTGATATCTTCAAAAAATGTCAACACATCCACTCCATTCATCTTCGACCTCATTATTCAAAAATGCTGAAGTATAACATCCAAAATTCTCTACTACCTACATATAATGAATAAAAAGAAAGAGATGCTACCATTTAATAACCGTTAAACAAAAACTTTCAAAAGTTTAACAAATCAATCACCTAGAAATTGAGGAAAAAAGACTATCTTATTATATAGAATGTACATAACAAATTTTAAAAGTAAAAAGTCAACATAAACAGTCGATACTATATTTGATTATGAAGAGCCGTAACCTAGTTTTCAAATTCAAAATTTTAGCTAGCTTTATATTATTTGTTTCAACCAATATTAAAGTGGTCCCATGCTTTCTTTAATTTAATGTGATTACAACAAACATACATAGCTTGCATGTTTTGATTGGAAATAGTTAAAATCATCAATCGAACAACGAATAGCTCAAATATAGTCAACATAGATCTTACTTACGTAATTACTTTCCAACCAGTATGCCACTAATGTAATAAAGGAAGCTAGTACACAACGTTAAAGGTAGGGTTTAGTGTACATAAATGTGCCACTCGGTTATGTAAAACCGGATGGTTGTTTTTTCACTTAGGATTATATAACAGTCGATGTTAGGCTTTTAAGTATTTATAATCAATTAATTTTCCTCTCGATTTGAGTGATGTTATGGGGCAACATTGATGAATGTGGATGGTAACAACATCTATAAATTGTGCTACAACACTGAGAATAACACTTTGAGCCTACAATTGAAGTTTTATTATTTGTTAACTTTTTCATTTGCTTATGACCATCAAAAACTATTTTCTCATTTAGTCCTAAACAACCGTAGTCTTTTTTTTTCTTTTAAAAAACTCGTGTACGCTTTGTCAAAACATCATAAAAGTAATTAATATCCTAAAGTTAAAAAAAATTCTCTCTTTGTCTAATAAATGAAGCTAAACGAACATTTAGTGGATGATTGGTTTACTTTTTATTTCTTAGAGTTTGTGTTTCTTATATCTATCAATTTAAGGCATGTTATATGATTTTTACTGTATTTTGAAAAGAGCTGAATATGGCTTAGGCAATATCAAAAATAACTGTTGTGCTTTGAAATATTTGAGTGTTGTCCGTCTAAAAGAAAAAAATAGTTAGTATTATAAAGTAGTGAATCAAACTTCATATAGTGACCATTAGTTATGGAAGAGAGAAGAATTATTTTGAATACATATAATGCAACAACCCTTTTCGAAGCAGGCATAACCTTTAATCCAATAAAAGCCCATCGAACCTTGGATTCATTTTAAAGTTAATTGTTGGTTGGTAAAATTTATGCAGTGAACCATATACAAAGCTATCTGTGAATACTTTTGGAATCCTATGGCAGAAGGGATGAAATACAATAATAAAATTAAGCACCCATATAATAGGAACCAAATCTCATATTCATAATATCCAAAGAATATTCATAGTATAGTATCTCAAAATAAAACATGAACATGTCTGAAATCTGTACATTTGAATACGTCGAAAAATAAATAAATGACTATACTGACATAAATCTTCTTATGCCTCTGCCTTCTCGATCAACATCCATTCCTCCTAGCATATGATATGTAATTAGGAATGAGTCAAGAAAACAATATACAATAAATGGAAATCTCAAGTCTTACAATAATGGTACTTTGGCAATATCATTTAGATAAGTAATACGTTTAATGTTTCCTATACTATATCCACATCATTTAATGCATAGCTTTAAACGAACCCCTCTTCGGTGATATTGTGAGAAATCTAATAATGTCATTTAACATTTATTTTATGCAAAAATGGCGGATCCTACAATCCCTTAATACCTCAATTTTGAAGCAGACCCTCCTTGAAGATTTCCCACTACCGCATCTAAACATTAGCCTTGACCATTTAGTACTTCTTGAGTGGGAAAAAGATGAACCCTACAACATACGCTTAGTACCTTCAAGCTAGAAGCATACCCTTAACGGGGCATCCATGTTATTACCATAATCCAAACCATGATGTCTCACATTTATTCGACTACCGTAGTACCTATCACCAGATTAAATAAGAACACTTATTATACAGAATTTGGACCAAATTTATGTCCATCATAGGTTGTTATAGGCATGCCTCACATCAGTCCAAACCACACTAATTATAGCCAAATTAGTTGGGTAGGCTTTCTTGTGCTTTTACCCGACTTCATCCTGATAACTTAGTCATATTTCCACTCTCTAAATATAATACATACTTATATATTACCAATATAACATACCTCATCTGCACTTACGCATTAAGGCTATATAAGTAAAACTCCTTGTTTCGCTTTTAAATATGGATTAATTTCCATAATTATCCTTAACTTCCTTATTGTAGTTGTTAATTCAAAAATTGGCTAGACATCATTGATGTTAAGTATGACAAAACACATTTTATTCAAGTTGTTAGGGGATAAACAAACTCAGTTTAGTTTCGAGTTCATTCGAATTTTGAAGGCGCATTCAACATGCTTGGCTAAGTATAAAATGAAGAAATTCAAGATCGAGTGAGAGTGTCGATGAACATTTAGAGTAAAGATCAATAGATGTGCACGCAAAAATTTATAATTTTATTCTCATACTTAATCTTCATTTGTTTAAATAAATGTCATATTAATGTGTTTTTACATGCATTAAACCAAAAATATAGAACTATTTTCAAGGCCTCATCCACTCATCTACATAATTGTGACGCCTCACCCCAAGACTCACCCTAATAAAGAGCATTACTGAGTAATACTGTCATATTAGAGTGGAAAATATTGTTGGTTAGAGGCGACCGTTCGTAATCTTATATTATACGAGTATCGAATACGTCGATTGGGCGTATAACATCTTTTTCCTTAAGTGGATTTACGTACTCAGTTCATCTAATACAAAATTACAATAGTTAAGGATCGTATTAAAAAAAAAATCAACACATCACGGATCATAGAACAATATATATATATATATATATATATATATATATAGCAGAATACAACATATACATGTCCTACATACTCGAACGGTTTACATAAATCATGTATACATATACATCATGTCTCAAAAGAATAAATATACAATGACACGACTTCAAGAGATAGGTTAAAATGGATCGGCTAACTACAAATCAATAGTAAGCCATGACCCGAAACAACTCGATCTCACCCGAGTTGTAACAACCCTGAATTTTGACAATAAATAGTTATTTAATTAGAAGCTCAAAAATAGGAATTTCTGCAAATGATGGAATTTGACCACGAAACTTTAACCGTTTCATTCGTCTTAGAATTCTGGCCAACTTTCATATTTGGAGTTTCGCGAACTGAGTCTGTGTGAAAAAGTTACGGACGAAATACAAAACGGACGGAAAATAAATAAAACAGAATAAATTATATATAGTAATATATAATTGTCTAGCCACCTCACTACCTCATCAACCGCAGGCTGCGACCGCTTGGTCGAGCCAGGCAGCGACGACTAGGGTTTTGTCATATAAAAATTTATATGAATGGACAGATATAACTTAAAACTGATCTGACGGTTCTAGGCCATTCCCACCCTTATAAATAAAGGGGTTGAGCCTCATTCTCTTCGATTCAAATCTATAGAGGCAGCGGAGCTCTGCCATTTTTCTTCCTCTTCTAACCTAATTTCTAAATAAAATATATTCATATATATATATATGTATATATACCAAATCAAATCAAATTCATATGGAATTAGGAAGATAATTAGATTCAGTAGAAGAGGATGCTCAATGATAGATTTTTTCGCTCTCTTTCTTTTTTCTTACATTTCTACATATTTAGAATTTCCCCTTTCTAGATATATTATATATTTATAAGACCTTAGGGAGTGTAAGCCTAAAAGGGTTCAAAATAGAGAAATTGGAAGCTATAAGGTGAGTGGGAAATTTACTAACATAATTATAATGACTTATCTATTTCATTTGAATCCAATCTATGTTTTATGCCTATCAGATCTGCTTATTTAAATAATTGTAAATTGTGACAACCATCAAATCTGATTATGAATATGGTCAAAATTGGTAAATGATAAGTTGTGATTATGTATAAAATGATTTGTAGAGTTTTTATATATTTTTCCCACATGTATCTACAGTTATGTCATGAAATATGTTGTGCATGTTACATAACACTATGTATCTGGAAATCACTCTCATTAAACATATTTTTTTTGTAGTTATGTTCCAGATCTTTAGTTCAGTGCTGAAATATGAAATATGTAAAATTTGGGTAAAAAGATGAATTTGTGTATTATGCGATTTTAAGAATAAAAAGAAATATTCCGGTTATATTCAATATTATTGGGTTTTTGCTTAAGCATTATAAAATATGCCCTTTACCTCCTTAAAAATATAAAGAGGCATTATTTTAGAATCACAAGAAGCATGGAAAAAAGGATTAAAAAGGGAAAAGTGATGCAAAGCTATATATATATATATATATATATATTTGTATGTAATTTGCATCGACTATTCCAATATATACATATTACATATATTTCTTGTGATTTGAAAATATGTCAAATTACACAAAATAAGCATTATTTACAATGATTACGGCTAACAGTCCTTGTGAGACTTGAAATCTTTTTGGTAATGTTGAATGTAAAAAGGGAATGTTTGGTAAATTGACTAGACCAAATCATTAATTTAAAAATAATTATTGTAAAATAATAAATAAATATTAATAATTTCGTTGACCGCACGAAAACATATATATATATATATATATATATATATATATAAAATTCGTCCAAACCAGCATAAAACGGTAAAATATGCATTGTATTAAATGTTTGAAGGTTTGAAATGTTGAATGGTATTCATTTATGGAATCATACATGTAAATTATATTCCATACTTAATGAATATATTTATGGTGACCGTTGTAGCAATCAGTGTAATTGACTGTTATAAATGGGGCCATAAATAAATAATTAACAATTGTGACAAATGTTTGAATGTTTAGATAAGGTTCAATGGTGGAATTATATGAAAATATAATCCATATTGAGTTAATATCATTATGGTAAAACTATTTGTAGCAATCAATGTAATTAACTGCCATAAATGAGACCGTAAATAAAGAAATAACCATTATAACCAATATTGATTGGGGAAAATAAATGTGATAGGAAAGTAGTTTCAATTCCTAAATTCAATTAGGATAGTTGTTGTAAACCCAAATTAAGAAATTTGAATTATAACTGCATTTAGACACGAGGTTAAGCTCAACGTGTGGTGTAAGCCTGCCCGGAACCGACCGACAACTCCAGCAACCATAGGTAGTTAGCTTAATGTGAGTGGTGTAATGCATAAAAATAAATGTACTAAGGCACGAGGTTAAGTTCACTTATGGTAGAAGTCTTCCCGGAACCGACTGGCAAATTCAGCATCCACAGGTAGTCAACTTCATATGAGAGGCCTAGTGCATAAATGTGTGTGTATATATATAACAACTAATAAAAAAATAAATAGATAAATAAAAGAATAAGAATAGTAATTATCTGTTGGGGTACAACAAACAAATAGCTTGGGACTGATAAATAGTTGCTTTAGGAAAATATGACCGTTAGAGTCATAAAGGGCAATAAAAATGTAATAAAAGGAAATGGGTGTCATAAGGGAATTTATTATTGTCGATTAAACACTAAGTCCAAATTAGGGAAGGTATTAAATAAACATCTTAAGGAAAAAGGAATATAACCTTCCTTATTAATAGTAATGGATATAAAAAATATAGTTGGACTTAGTAGGTCAGTAATGCAAGATATTATTAACTATATAAACCGTGATGCAAATAAATGGTGTACGTATAGTATTTCCGTATCAAGGAACTAAGCGGGAACTACTTAATAACATAGCCTACTTTATCCCAAAAAGGGAAAGGTGTTAAAGGCAAATGGGGTACAAACTAATAACCTTCGCGTGTAGTCTGCTTCCTAGGTCCTAAAAGGCTAAGTGACTAGGGTTAAAGTGTCCACCTGGGAATAGGTTTTTCGGTATAGGGGTCTTAAATCTCATGTGTGTGTATGCCTACCCAAACTTGGAAATTAAAAGGGTCAGATATGGCCGTCTATCCTATGGGAAGTAATAAGCGACCACGGAGGTTATCTAATAAGGTCAGCTAGAAGGTATAACGCACAATAAAGTACCTTCTTTCACCTTATGCGGAGCAAGGATATATGCGTAAATGACGAAGCGTTAACTAGTAGGGCCCGTAGCTAGTGCCCTCTAGTTTATGTTAACGTTGAATATATCATTGAGGGTTAATAAGTGACCAATAGGCCCACCTAAGGTCTTATGTGATCAGGGAGAATCCACCCTATCTATCATTGATAGTGGGGCCTTGAATAATAAAGAATAGTGAATGAGGATATATAGATAGAAATCCTGAAATTAGGGGCCCACTCCCGATTAAATAACCAGTTATGTTCTGCTATAAAGGCTTCACAAAAATATGTGTAAACGTCCTATCTCGGCAATATAATTTGGGAATACTACTTTGGGAAGAGTAGTAGAGTCGTGTGTAATCATTAACAAGTTTGATTTAGAATCACTAACCTTGTTAGGCATACGCCTTTGGTTGAACCAAACGGAACACATTTGTGTTATAGTCAGTGTTGTACATTTCTTAGTCACTAGAACTTGTTGTTCTGATCCTACCTCATCATTACAACCTCCCAAGTCTCCTAGAGAAGGTCAGGTTCTCATAGATGATTAGGTTTGGCTTTCAGTTCTCGTTCTCTTTCATGCTCGGTATTGGCAAAGTGGCTTACTTTGAAAAAGGTAGTTACTTGAATTAATACTATTTTATCCTATTTTTGTTTCCGCTGTGAGCTATATTTATCGAACTCTGATTATGTTCATGCTAATTTACTGCAAGTACCAGATATACACGCTCCATGCTTTGATGTGTTCATGTTTTCATTTTTGTCAAAATTTGCATGCAGAAAAGTGTGGGGTGTTACATTTGGTATCATAGCCTAGGTTAAATGAGCAAAGGAATTAAAATTATTATTTTCATTAATAACATTTAACCAACCGGGTAACCATATGCTTCGACTTGTTTTGAATGCTGGTCCAGTTGTTGAAGATAAGAGAACATCAAATCCATAGGAAGTCTTACCATAAGCAGATTGTATCCATTGGGAAAATATAGGTTCGATCAAGATTTGTTTTTCCGGAGTACCAAAAGCTAGGAATCGTAAGAGAATGTAATTCGATTTTCTTTTCTGTTTTTCTTCGTCTTGCTTACTCGGCTTTAATTTATTTCAACAATGAATTCGTTGTGAGCCTGATTAGTATATAAAGTGGGCTTCGAGCGACTAGGAGTTGAAATATGTTAAGTTCGGGTTTCTAGCAAATTCTGTCTTACCCCACAGTACGTTGTCGATTTCGTCGGGAAGAGAATGAGGACGACATATGGTAGATTCTGTTGATTCGAGATTGGAAACTGGAATAAAATATATATGTTAATATAAAAAGCTAGCTACAACCGAGATAGTCATAAATTCCTGGTATGGTTTCGTTGGTAGTTCCAGTTAAGACCTTTACTCGATCCAAAACGAAAGAAAAAGCCTACATTAATATCCATTTCGAAAAAATAATTACGAGGTGATCCATTTGTTACTTCGTTAAAATTCTGATTCTACCTTTGTTGAGATATTCAATTGAGTTCTTTGCCTTGTATTCAAGAAAATTTATTTTTAAAACTATTTGAGAAATAAAAATGGATTTCAACGGTTACGAAATATGGTTTCGGAAAATAGTTTGTGAAGATATGGTTTTTAAATTTCTAATCTATTCGCGTTTTAATATTTTCGGGGCCATTCAGTAATTTTAATAAATGTAATCCAATTGGTAGGAAGAAAGGAGTTAGAAATGACAAGCAATACACCATAAAAACTCAAGAATAATAAATATTCATACCTTGTGATTTTTAGTATCCATTTTCCTATATATATTGGAAAATTTATTAAGGTTATCAGAATAAATTTTATTTGTTTTAAGCTCCAATATCTCTAAACACGAAAAGATTTTTCCAGTTTGAAATATAAAACTGGGATATAAATAATAGTTATAATTATAAATTGGTTTATAAATACGAAACCATTAGTTTACAATAAAATTCCATTTTTGAAAAGTTTTAAAATTTTCTACGAAAAGGCCAAGGAAAATCCTTCGTCCGGATTTTAGGGTATTTGATCTCATGAATCGTCTGCTTGTTGTCAACTAGGTAAGGGGAAAATCCGTTTTATTTTATATTATAGATTTCTAGCTGAACTTTTGGAATTCGTTCGTTCTGTAGTCGCAGCATCATGTTGAGACTGTAAATCCTTGGAGTTGGTTCGGAGCATAACTACGTTCTTTAAATACCGCGGTGATGAGGATAATTATTTCGGAATGCGTCAAATCTTAAAAGATAACGCGGGACGATTAATATTTTAATCTGACCTAATAAGGTCAAGGTCCAACCTCTATCCAAAACCCATTTGGTAGTTGACCGTTTAGTGCTATACAAGGATGATGTAACATCCGTAAGATTTTGGAACAAATTTAAAATTTATTTTTAATATAATTTTACAAGAAAATACATCAAAATTTAAAAAATTTGTTTTTAAATCATCGTATAGCCCTAAAAGTCACATTTTGTATATGGATGAATTTGGACTCGAAACCACTTCCATTGAGTTCAAAATGCCATTTGCGAATTCGAAAAGTATAAACTTTGATATATTCCGAGCTTCGGGGATTTGGCACTTGAGTTGGGCCTTGGTTTGGCTAAACCTAGCTCACTCCATATAACTAGTTGACCCCCTCTTCTCTACATTCATTCCAACACTTAAAGAAAAATAGAAATGGAGAGAGAAAGAGGAAATCCAAATTTCATAAGCTAGGGTTCTTGATTCCAAGCACAAGTCAAGTGCTAATTTAGAGAGACAACTTATGTAAGCTTTTCCATCTTTCTCTTCATCTTTCTCTCCATCTTCTCCAACTTGTTTCCCCTTCAATTTCTTATGATTTCCTAAACCTAACTCTTAGGTAATTGGTTTTTTGTGTGTACATATTGAAGATTTTTGAGTAATATTGGAAGAGAGGTTGTCTTAGCTTGTCATTGATTCGATTTCTTGCTTTAGCAAGCAAAGGTGTAGCCTGCTCCATGTGTGGGAGGTGCACATATATATATCGAGTGACTAAGAAACCGACCCTTGGCCTTGTTGACGGGATAAACCTCCCGATATTTGGTTGCATACTATTTGTATGCATTGTGATGTTTTGGAATTCATATTTCCAAATATTTTGGTTTGTGATCCCGAAGTGAAATCTACTTTGATATAAAAGCTAGATAAGTATTTCAAATGAATTGAAATAAGAAATCGGGAAATAAAGTCCAAAGAAATGATTTTTGTAAAGTGAATTGGATTTGAAAAATCTAAATTTGGAGATTAAGCCTAAATGGGTGGATTGATGAACTGCATGTAGTTTGATGCATTGTAGATTCATAAGTTTATTATTTGTGGTAGTGTATGTGCACTGGCAATCTAGTGAGTAAACCCATTCCGTGTTATACGGCATGGTCCCGTGATATGCCTTACTTTATATAAGTTAATCATAATCATAAAGTTTCTCATACCAGTCCCATGACTGACTCGTAGTTTGTTTTTCCCTTGCAAACTCAAGTGCCCATATTTTCCACACGGGCAGTCGAGTAATTTGTTTTGCAGATTATTTCACTGAGCATGATTCTGAATTGAAGCTTAAAGCTATGTCCATAGCATTGGTAGTCTCCTGCTGTGCATTGTATTACATTTATTGTAAATTTATCTTCCGCTGTATAATTTTCGATGTACTCTGATATTTTGTACTCTGATGTAACATTATTATGATGTTTATAAAAGTCTTCTGTTGTTTGTTCTGATGTGTTGTGCGCCCAAAGTTAATAATCCGATGACTTTTGGCTTTCATATAGGGCCTTACGGTCGATTTGAAGGGTGGGAAAACTCGGGTTGTTACAGACGGTTGATTAGTTGATGAGTTTTGGTACAACTTGGCCCTAGGACTCAACCATAAAAGTTGCATCCAAATTACCCCCCTTAACTTCCTTCTTTCGTCCTTCCTTCCTCATCTAGCTGAACCATATCTCTATCCATCTTTCCTTTCTTTGTTGTCGCCTCGTCTCCTCATTTTCCGTGCTTGTTTGTGCATTGGATCTTGCCTCACTAATACTCAAGATCTAATTTCTTCTCTCCGACCATTTCTTAGTCCATAATACCTAAGTTGCAATATTTGATCCTACTCCCACCATTAAGGCCTCTCCCTTAGGTTGAGGTCATTTTGGTTGGATCGGAATGAGCAAAAAAGTCTCACCGCTTTAAGGCTAAGAAATTTTGCTGTGGCAGTTGGACTTGCACCGGTCCATTGCTCGAGATCTTAGAATAAGGTTGTGTTTGTGCTGCATTCGCCTTTGCTATACCTTGTTAGAATAGGTACTTTCAAAGGCGATTATCGTTTAAGAGAAAAATAATAATCTATCTTTGGATGGTTTTTCTGAGGAGAGTCTCTATGAGGTTTTAGAGAAATCCGTGTCTTATGCGGACTTGTATGGTCATTTGTTTGACCGGCTTTAGAGATTTTGCAGCAAATCTCTTTTTCTTGATGTCGATTTTTGTGTTTCAGAAACTATGTTCGAACGACCCATGTAGACATATGACCCATTTAGCACATTGTTCTATAAATGGGAATTATGACTAGATTTGTCTCATGATGCGGAAATCAATCCTTTGCTTGATCGGTGGCGTAACCATCACTTAGTGCCGTGTCATTTTCGATTCAGCTTGTTGTTCTTGTGTGTTGTCTTATGAAGTTGCTTTCTGCAATTTCACCTATCTGTTTTGTTTTACACAATAATTGGTGGATTTCCATGAGAAGCAATTTTGTGGTAGGTTTTTTTTCTCATTATAAATTCTCTCTTAGAAGAGATGGTGATGTGGGAAACCCAAACAACACCAACAACATTGGTAACACAAGATTGAGTATTTTTGCTACCATAATATGATTAATTAAAGATCATAAATATTGGGTTGAGCTCCAGCTGCGGAGCAAGACATCTCGTTGTTTATAACCATTGTTTTGGGAGTTTTGGTGTTGTTTTGTTGTTATCCCTTCCAACATCGGGTTCTTGGTTGTGGTGATTCATGCTTGTAGCTGTTAATATTGTTTAAATCGCACGACCGAGGTAATGAGATTTCAATATTTGGAGATGTTTATGTCATTCACGCATGCTTGTTCGAATGAAATCTCATTTCATATCTAAACTAACAGTTGTCCTAGAGCTGGAAAGAATAGAATTCTGTATTGGATAGATTTTAGTAAAGGACCAGTTTTGCATTGTTTTTCGTCACGGGTGTATAAATAAATAAATCACCATTCCTTATTAAAGCTAAACTTTAATTTTGGTCTTTTGTGTGTGATTTCAGTTTTCGCATTTTTGGCGTGACTGACTTCCTTCTTCGCCATCATGTGATTTGAATCGTTTAAATTTCGAAAAAATACATTTTTAAAAGCTTTTGGGAAAATATTATTTGAAAAAAAACATTTTTCTCATTTTCTTATTTTATAAGAAAGTGAAATGGTTTTGAAAAGAAATTTTCAAAATAAACATAAGAAGTTCTCAAGCGGAAATTTATTTTTATGAAAAATTTCGATTCTTGGTCACATGAATAGCGCAAGAAAGATGTTGGGATGCTTTGTGTGTGCATTTTAGCGGTGCAGTTGGACCGATGATACAATGAAAATGTTAACAACAATAAGAAAAAGGCTGTTTTAGCCTTGGAAACGTTGCTTCCATAACTTGTCAACAATGCGCGAGAGTTATTAATTAACTCATTTTACATTTTAATGCTTGCTTTAAGCCTCCTTTACAGTCTGCAAATAGAAATTTTTGGAGTATTTTAGGTAATTGAGATGAAAATTCCACTATTGGGCGGGAAATGGAATATTTGTAAGTGGAAGAAATGTCAAAATTCTTCGCTTTGATTTCATTTTTCCGGTTTAGGAGAAATTAAATTGGAAATGAATATATTGCGTATGTTTTGGATGGTAGGGTTTTGATGAAAAATTGGTTGCTTCACACTTTTATTCGTAATTGTGTGAAGGTTATGGATGAAAAAGAATTCTCAAAATTTGCATTCATATAGAACTTCCAGTATACTTTGGATGTTTTGCATCACGCTTTTAAAAATGTTTTAAAAATCTCAATGCATACATATAGAGGGTCCGATTTAGAATCTTCTTGCATGCTTGTTTTATGGTTGAAATGCATTATGTACACCATGCATATATACATGGTTGCAAAGTGGATGTACACAAATTGGTTGTGTAGGGTAAGATAACCAGTTCTCAGAATTTCGGGACGAAATTCCTTTTAAGGGAGGGAAGAATGTAACAGCTCAGAATTTTGACAATAAAAAGTTATTTAATTAGAAGCTCAAAAATAGGAATTTCTGCTAACGATTTGACCATGAAACTTTAATCGTTGCGTTCGTCTCAGAATTCCGGTCAACTTTCATGTTTGGAGTTTCGCGAACGGAGTCCATATGAAAAAGTTACGGACGAAATACGAAAAAACAGATGAAAAAAAGAATAAATTATATATAGTAATATATAATTTTCCTAGCCACCTCACTGCTAGGTCGACCGCTGGCTACGACCGCTTGGTCGAGCCAAGCAGTGACGGCTAGGGTTTTGTCATATAAAAATTTATATGAATGGACGGATATAACTTAAAATTAATCTGACAGTTTTAGGTCATTTCCAACCCAATAAATAAAGGGATAGAGCCCCATTCTCTTCCATTCAAATCTATAGAGGAAGCGGAGCTCTGCCATTTTTCTTCCTCTTCTAACCTAATTTCTAAGTAAAATGTATTCATATATATATACCAAATCAAATCAAATTCATATGGAATTGGGAAGATAATTATATTCAATAGAAGATGGTGCTCAACGATATATTTCTTCTCTCTCATCTCTTTTTCTTGCATTTCTACAGATCTAGAATTTTTCCTATCTAGATAATTGTAGATTTATAAGAATTTAGGGATTGCAAGCCTAAAAGGGTTCAAAACAGAGAAATAGGAAGCTATAAGGTGAGTGGAAAATTTACTTATACAATTATAATGACTTATCTATTTCGTTTGAATCCAACTATTTTTTATGCCTATCGGATCAGCTTATTTAAATAATTGTAAATTGTGGCAACCATCAGATCTGATTATGAATATAGTCAAAATTGGTAAATGATAAGTTGTGATTATGTATAACATGAATTGTAGGATTTTTATATATTTTCCCTACATGTTCCTACAGTTATGTCACGAAACATGTTGTACATGTTACATAGCACTGTGGATCTGGAAATCAGTCCCATTAAACATAGTTTTTTTTGAAGTTATGTTCTAGATCTTTAGTTCAGTCACTGCAAGAAAAAGTATAATATACATCACAGTTTTGACATCGCTTGCAATTTTAGCCAATATCAAATGATTTTTAACATCGTCAATATTAAAATTGATGTTGTTTGTTTCTCAGACATCGTTTTATTAAAGGAGCGATGTCATATACACGCTTTAGAAAAAAAAAAATAGGCCGCACATCATTTTATTAAAGGAGCAATATCATATACACGCTTTAGAAAAAATGAAAAATCTGGCCGCTCAAATATTTCCCCCCTTACCATTTTGTTTCCTTCCCTTAACCAAATCCCCCCCCCCTCCCCAGCGCCTTAGCCAAAATTTTCACCAAACTAAAATTAAAAACATGTTAGAAAATTTTCACTTTTCCCCCAATCTCTCGAACCCTATTTCTAAAGTTGCTCTCTCTGCTCACACTCAAAGCCCTAATTTATAAAGTTGCTTTGTGAAGCTCGAAGCTCTGTTTAAAGCTTAAGTCGATTAGCTGAAAGCCCTAATTTGTGAAGCTCGAAGCTCAAATCTAGGTTTGTCAGTGGTAAACTACTCAAATTAATGTTCGTATAGCATTTACTATTCGTATTGCTTTTGGTTTGTAAGTTCTTAAGCTTGGTTGGATATTTATAATTTATATATGTTCTAAGTGGGTAAGTTTGAATTTGGTATTTCTGATTTGTAAGTGGTTGAAATGGATAAGTCATGGATTAAAGAAGATAGGGATTCTTTACAATATGAAATTGGTGTTGAAAACTTCTTGATATTCGCTGAAGGAAATGCTAAAAATCCTTAGACAATTCCATGCCCATGTGGACGTTGTGTTAATTTAAAAAAAAAATCCGGTTAAAACAATTAGAGGTCATCTATATGAAAACGGGTTTAGTTTAGGGTATGTTGAGTGGATTTGGCATGGGGAAGAGTCTTCTATGGGTACCACGTCATCTATTGGCAATACGAGTCTTGCTACAAAGCAGACCATTACCTCAAAAACAATTAATATTTACAAAACAACCTACAATGATGGAGATTACAATAAAGAATCATTTGAGTTCAAGAGGTTTGTGGCTGATGCCGAACAACCTGAGGGAAGCGAGTGCACTAAGTTAAAGTTAATGTTGAAGTTGTATAACTGTAAAGCTACATTTGGGATTAGCAATGCCGCATTCACTGATTTTCTCACTTCTGTTGGTTCTTTCCTACCTAAAGATCATATGTTGCCTGGTACTACATATGAAGCGAAGAAAACCTATCTAATTTAGGACTTGAGTGTATAGAATTCCATGCATGTCCGAATGATTGTGTATTATACAGGGGTATAAATCATGAGGCCTCTGAGTGTCCCAAGTGCCATATTTCTCGCTGGAAGGTTGTAAAAGATGGTAAAGTTAGGATTAATATACCAGCAAAAGTTTTGTTGTATTTTCCCATAATTCCCGGATTTAAACGATTGTTTAAGTCTGAATGCACCGCTAAATTAATGACCTGGCATGCGAACAACCGAATTGAAGATGGCCACATGCGCCATCCAGCAGATTCTCCTTCTTGGAGAAATATTGATCACAGGTGACCTGAGTTTGGTAGTGACCTAAGAACATTACGATGAGCATTGGCAGTAGATGGTATAAACCCATATACTAATGGCCTAAGTAATAGGTACAGCTATTGGACAGTCGTGTTAGTAATTTATAATTTGTCGCTATGGTTGTGTATGGAGAGGAAGTTTATGATGCTAACGATATTAGTTTCTGGGCCACATGAACCAAGTAATAATATTGATGTATATCTTCAACTAATGATTGATGATTTGAAGAAGTTGTGGAAGGAAGGTGAACCAAATGTACGCGTTTAATAAAAAAATCACTTTAAGAGCAACTTTAGTGTGGACGATAATGATTTCCCTACCTGTGGAAATTTGTCTGGTTGCGTCAATCAGGGTTATAAGCGTTGTCCAATATGTGGCGATGATACTGTAGCAAAGTTTTTAAGTCGCAGTAGGAAAATGTGTTACCAAGGTCATCGTCGGTATTTGGATCAAAATCATCTGTATAGAAGGCAAAGGGCAACCTTCAATGGAGAACAAGAGTTCGGATGCGCACCAACACCCATTTCTGGGGAACAAGTGTTAAGGCAGCAAGAACACTTGAAATTTAAGGTGAAGAAGTCAAATAAGGTAGAATTTGTATGGAAGAAGAAATCAATTTTTTTCCAGTTAGAATATTGGAAGTTTCACCATATTCATCACTGTCTTGATGTTATGCACATCGAG
Organism: Allium sativum; assembly: GCA_030737875.1. Taxonomy (NCBI): domain Eukaryota; kingdom Viridiplantae; phylum Streptophyta; class Magnoliopsida; order Asparagales; family Amaryllidaceae; genus Allium; species Allium sativum. The sequence continues at coordinate 327,573,089 of CM060916.1, forward strand.
AAAAATGTATGCGATAATTTGAAGGGACGTTATTAAATTTGAAATTTAAGACTAAAGGTAGTGTCGCCTCTCGTCTTGATATGGTTGAAATGGGTATAAGGGCTGATTTATCTCCTATAATTGGAGGAAAGAAAACGCACTTACCCGCTGCCCCTTATACTTTGTCCAAGGTAGAAAATAATGTTATCGTCATTGTCAAATATGAAACTTCCCTATGGACATGCATCAAATATTAAAAACTGTATATCATTACCTGATTTAAAGTTTTATGGGTTGAAGTCCCACGATTGCCATATCCTCCTTCAACAGTTACTACCAGTTTCAATACGTTCTGTACTTCTGAAGAATGTTAGGGTTAGTATAATTAGACCGTGCTTCTTCTTCAATTATCTATGGAACAAAGTCGTAGATGTGTCTAAACTGAACAAGTTGCAATCAGATGTGATATTGAGCTTGTGGAGTTGGAAAAAATATTTCGTCCCTCATTTTTCACTGTAATGTTACATTTCACAGTCCATTTGGTTAGAGAATTGCAATTATGTGGACTGGTGTTCTATAGATGGATGTTTCCACTTGAACAGTTCAATAAAGTCTTGAAGAATTATGTACGAAATCGATTTTCTCCGGAAGGTTGTATAGCCGAAAGTTATCTTGGAGAAGAATCAATTGAATTTTGCATGGAGTTTCTTAAACACAGTTGTACAACTGCTGGCCTTCGGAAGGATGAAGACAAACTATCTGGTCCATTACTGCTGCAATAATATAGTTGGTGGAAGAAAAAGAACGAGATTAGGCACATCTACATGTCCTTCTTAACAACAATGAAGTTGAGCCATATATTCTGTAAGTATTCTGTAATTGTATAAGTATTTAATTCTTTAAGAATTATTATTTTTCGTATATATATGTGCAGTAATTCTTATATTATGTAATTATATTCAGGATGCATATGGAGTATCTAGAAAGGATTTATTGAGGAAATAGAAAGAGTGTTCAGTGGTTGGTGGGAGAACATAATCGACTGTTTGCTGATTGGTTCAAAAGAAAGGTTAGTTTACATTAGATAATGTACAAATATGAAAAATCATATTAAATAGAAGTCGTGTTGCTTAAAAGAAAATTAATTTGTATTATTGTGTATTCTTTGTTGTGGTTGTTAATATATATGATAACTTAAAGCGTATTTACATTATGTTGGCAATTATATTTGCAGGTCAGTACAGAAATAATGGAAAATGGGGACGAAGCTGTTTCTGAAACGATACGTTGGTTGGTAGGCAAACCAACATTTTTTGTTTTAACCTACAAAGAGTATCTAATTGATGGGGTCCGATACTACACAAAGAACCGAGATGATGCAAGGGTTGTCCAAAACAATGGGGTGCCATTAGTTGCCAAGACCATCCAAGTCGCTAGTGCTAAAGATTTAAATTCTGTGGAAGGTGATATGACATTTTATGGGATAATCGAAGAAATATGGGAGTTGGATTACCATGCATTCAAAGCCCCCTTGTTTTTGTGTAAATAGGAAGCAAATGATAGAGGTATCAAGGTTGATGAGCTTGGATTTGCACTTATGGACTTTAGTCGACAAGGCCACAAGAGGGACAAATATGTGTCTGTTGACCAAGTCCAACAAGTTTTTTATGTCAACGAGCCAATTGATGCTACCTGGTCTATTGTGCTTAAGTCTTTGACTCGAGACTATCGTGATGTGTACTACGAAGATGGTATAGGAGACACCTCCTTACAAAATTCACCATTCTGCTCTGAAATCCCTTTATGCGATTTCGTGGATGACGTTGAAGCTAGTGCTAGTAATCAAAGACAGAATGTTAAGGGATTTGGGTGAAAACGCAAACATCGAAGTGTAGTCTACATTAGGTCTTATGTATTAGTTAGAATTTACTTCCAGTTAATTATCTATTTTCTTCTATATTGTTGTTCTCGTAGTCCTTTAGTATGACAATTTTCCATAAATAATTTATTTTTAGTTGCTTGTTTATGTATGATTCATTATGCCATTGTCTCATAGTCTAATTAATTTATTTCATCATGCCATTGTCCAATTAATTTGCTTCATTATGTTCTATAACTTTGTAGATTAAACAAAGATGAGTGAAAAGGCATTACCAGACTCCGGGCAAGCATTGGAACCTATGTCATCAAACTCGGCGCAACAAGTTGAGTACTACTACTGAATCTACACAAAGGAAATCTGGCAGGAAACGAAGTGTATGTGCTATGCACATAGGGGTGGTGAGAAAATCTCAGGGAAAGAAGTTCGAAGTTACCTGTAATGAACTTGGAGTTCCCGAAGGGGATACTCGGAAGATATTACAGTCCTACATAAGCATGTTAGCTAGAGCAATGGTCCCCATAGACATTGTTTACACCAAAATTGGTCTAAACACCCAAGGTACTAAAACCGTACGTCACCAATACGGTAAAAAATAAGTGGAACTGTGTTTAATCAGCAATTGAAAATGAAAAATGCGAGAAAGGTAAAGCAGAGACGAGATTTAGAGTGGTTCAACCGTTAATTAGGCCTACGTCCACTGTGAAGGTGATTTCCAATCTTATAATGAGGATTACAAAATACATCAATTCTCTCTTTTCATACATCTCTATATTCACTCAATATACCCTCATATATATATTTCAATCTTGGAATTATACAAGAGAATGGTAGAATTTGAGGAGAAGAAGGATGGATGAACAATTGAGAAGGAGGACGCCTTCGTTTTCCTTGATCACAAGATTGTACTTGACGCTATGGCCGAATAGAATTTAGCAGCACTTCATGGTTTCAAAGATTGGATCCCCTTTATGTTGGCAGCCATGGTGTATTTATAGGTGAGCTTCCTTCGGGGAATGACATGAAATCCATTTATGGAGGCTATGGATCGCCCATTCTATTAATTACAATCATGCCATCGGCCAGCTGCAGCCAGTTGTCTGCGGTTGTACTTAGTTATTATGTGCGAGCGGGTCCATAGGAGCGGGCGTCCCCGTAAGAGTGAATGCTTTGGAAACTTGGAAACTTTTATAAGAGCAGAACGCGGGACTGGACTGGATTCTTCCTTGTTCCTTGCGCGACCGACCTTCTTAGTTCAAGGGCACTTGTCCTTTTGCTGCCTTTGTATGGCGCTGTTTGACCTTACGACTATGCTATGAGAGGTCGCTTCCGCCTATATTGAATGGACGACTTGCTTTGCTTCAGTGTTTGAGCGGATTTGCCCCAATATGAACGACCGACCTTTGCTTCTGCGCCTGAATCACGATGCACATCTAACTTTGGTTGGAGACATGGCCACTTAAGATGTTGCGAGCGCTTATTTTGCAGTTCCATCCCAGGCTCGGTCTTTTGACGGGTAAACAGACATTATAAGCTGGCCAAAAGTAGGTCGTGATTTGAAAGAAAAAATATGGCTCGATGTTCAGGTAGTTTTTTTTTAATTTGTGATGAGTTAGAGAATATTGAGCTTATGGTATATATATAAGATGTATATTTAAATGTTGTGCATGATACATTCAAAATATATTCCATGCTCGAGAATTTTGTGTTAAAATCTGCAGGCTGTAAATGGAGATAGTTCAAGGCAAATTTGAGTCGTAAATTTGTGCTACCGTTTGTTGGACAGAAGAAGAAGCTTTCTAGGCCACCGAAGCAATATGCATTTGTTGGTAAGTCGAGTTGGAAAAAATTTGTTGCATAGAGGACTACTTCTAGTTGGCAGGTATATATGCTTATATTAATTTGTTTGTTCTGTTTTTATAAATTCCATGGCATACATAAGTATATCATAAATATGAATATTAATAAGTAGATCACAATTTGAAGGTAATAAAAAAAGGGTTAAGTTACATATTACTTATTAATAATTTTCAAAATAATAAAAAATAAAAATAAAAACAAAAACAAAAAGTTCATATTTATATTTTTAGTTGCAGCCAACACTACTACAAAACAGGTCATTTGCTTCAGTTGTTTACCCCCTGTTGCTTCAGTTCAACAACCGAAGCAAATGAAGACGATGCAACAGATCAAAACTTGTTGCTTCGGTTATTGAACAGAAGCAACATATTTTTTTGCTTCGGCCATTCATCCTGTATTGCTTCAGTTCAACAACCGAAGCAAATGTCAATATTTATATTTAAAAAAAATCGATACCATTTTGGGTTTTTTAAACCCAAAATGGTAATAATTAAAAAACATCACATTTGCAATGAATTTAATATAAATACACATAAATAGATATTCCAAATACATTTATATTCACAACAAGATGCACCATTCTATGAGATTCACTACAAATGTCAATTAATTGTGCAGCTCCTTGGTCTGCATCCTAAATACAATTATAAGCAGTCACTCATACAAGCAAGGTAGTAACTTATTATATCAACTCTCTTTTTGACTAGCGACCTCAAATGATTTCTTATATTCATATAATGGAGCAAGTGCATGCTGTGCACATCTATGCTTACTGCATACCTTTTCTGGAAATTCAAATCGACTGTCATGTCCAGCTTCTACTCATATTGTCACCAGCCTGCTCCAGCTTACTGCACTAGTAGTAGCGACCTGCTGTATCTTTAATGTACTAGGGATGACCTTTTTTCCCCACATAAATTAGTCTCCGTACCATTGCACTTATTAAGACACATTCTTACCTGCAGGAGATAAAACAATTAAATTATGATAGTAGAAATGAATACCTGCACATTTTTATACATTTACTAACATGAATGCATGAAAAACTATTTTTCTATATTCAAATGCATGCATGCATGCAAAAAGCCTACTAAAGATTCCATCTTGGTCAACCATAAAAATATGATAAGTGCATTTTGAATCGACTTTATACTGCATAACAGATTGTCCATCAAATTTCTAACTAATTACATTCATTTTTTTACAATTTGAAATATGAAAAAAGGTTATTTTCTAGTAAGTAACCTGATATTGGTAGAGTTGACAAAACACAGCTCTATTTGACATTTTTAAAGAACTTCCACTAACTAGGTGGTAGAAATGATAGAAATTATCTTGTAATTATATCCTGATGTAAGAATAATCAACACATATCAATGTGAAAACGTCCAAAAAAAATGAGAAAAATCCAAAGAGAGAATAAGAACACACCAACAAACATCTGAAAACAGTTTGATATTCATTGCAGCATCTTCATTTGGAATTCCAAAGCATTTACCCGAATTTGTGTGACAAATTCAAGTACTCCTTAATGTTTTCACAATCAATCACATGAACGATAGGAAGGGAATTATGTGGTGTAGAATGTTCCACTGATATGCTTCAAAATCTTTATAGCTAACATATCCCCATTCTTCCTTTCCCTCGCTCTTGTTTTCTATCATGTCAAAATTTACAACAAATAAACTTTTAGGTCATTGATGTTTACATCAAATTTAAGACCCAAAACGCCATATTAAATTTACTATGTGCTGATTAAAACAAGGATGTTGTGAATAAACCTGCTCGTATAGTCAGCACTTGCAATCTTTAATAGCTGAAGCATTCATTGGTTCCACTTGTTTCAGCAACTCAATCCTTGCAACTGTATGATCACAACTACAAAAATAATTAAGCAATAGATAGTCAGTAATATTATTCATAGTCCATGCAAAGTGGTTTCTTAACATTTATAATCAACTTACACAAGAATGTTAAAAAAACAAATTGAATCACCGATAACAAATGTTCAGAATTGCCCACGGTCTGAATTGATACACAACCAGATGAACATGAGAATATAATGCATCCATTCGATAAAAAATAAATGGTAAAATAAAACCTAGAAATTTGAGTTTTGATTCGACAGCAAGACAAAATAGCATTGAAAATACATGCAAAGTGGAGCTCCAAAGTCAACGCACAAGCCACTTCAAGTGCCAAACCTAAAAAACCTTCAACTAGTACATCTGTTAATAATTACATTGAAAATAAAACTGTAAATATAAGTGATGATGGGATCATAGTAGGTGTCTAAAATAAAAATAAAAGAAGTTAAAGAAATACACTGAAACTCCAGGTAGCAGTGCAGAATGGAATAATGGACAATCCTAAGTAATTAGATTATGTTTCCCAAATATCCATTAAAGTATAATATATAGAAATGGACAGTTGACTCCCACTATATATGGTAGCAGTACAATTAACATTTAACATATATGAAAGCATAAGCCTTCTAGTATGTGCTAATGTGTGTCCTTATTCTCATAAAGTTTTGAATCACCAAATATGTTGTTTTCATTATGTTAAGGAAAGGAATTTATAGCAGAGCCAATCCCACCTTGTCCTCTTGATGTCGGCTCAATGATGTATATAAGTGGAACACGCGGGGGCAACTAAAAGTGTCATACTGACACATGAATGTCATGCAACTTCTGTTCATGGAGTTGACTTGTATATGGGACAATTTGAAGATAAGGTACACAAAAAAAAAATCAATGAATAAAAAAATGTATGCTTTCTAATTTGAATACAGAGTTTATTTCCATTACACTATTAGATGACAGTCGATGATGTTTACCTCTCATTCCTGCCTCTTGCTAACAAAATTGATCGGAGATTGAAGAATATTTTTTCCACAAGGGAGCTTCTATTGGATTTTACCAAAGGGGTCAGTATATAATGAACCATTATTTATTTATCTCTATGATAATGGTTGTTGCTGACTGCATTTTACAAATTATAAAGAATATTAATGTTCTGAGAGATGATATCAATGAACTTACACCAACGATCCTTGCAGGAATTCCTCAAGTTTTAGAGAGAATTCATGAAGGTATGTTACATAATTATTGATGTTTATATCTATAACTTCATGCTTGCTCGCTAATTTCAGTATTACTTCTACGTATTTAAAACAATCGGTAATATTATAGATCCATTGGCTTACACAATACATGTATGGCTTGTTGTGAAACATAAATTCCTATATAATTATATTTTGAATTATGTCCTAGCTACATTTGTTTGGGTTCCCTTTTATGAAATGGTTGTTCAGGTATACTCAAGGCACTGTGAGAGCTGCTACCACACAAAACTAAAGTACTAGATAACAAGATGAAACCAATATTACGTAAGAAAGCAAGACATTGTCCAGTTTGTTAAAAACTGACACAAAATTAATTGCAATAGTTTGTATAAGTCATATCATTCAATATGGAACGTATTCCCTCTCTCACACACAGTACAATGAATACACCAGTACCCATAGAATGCAAGTTAACCTTTTCGGTAGCAAATTAAACAATCTAGATGATATGAGAAGGAATTTTCAAAAACATATGAAAATTAACTTACAAGAAGAAGAGCTTATCATCCTTACGCCTACTTCAAGCGGGTTGGTGTGGGATGATAGTGGGCTAGTCCATCCTTATGCAGACTTGCCTTCAGTCTTCACAGAACACCACTACCCAACTGAACCTCCCTGTTAACCTACTCAAATCAAACCTACCACTTCAAACAGCATCACCCTAACCTATAACCGCTACTACAAACCCTGCCTGACTCAATTTCCTGTGCCAACCCATACCCCAACACCTCATCGCCTCTGCCTTGGCCATGGCGTCCACAACGTGGTAGATCCGATACCCAGATTTGATGTATCAAAGTTGATGGGTTTGGAATCGGTCGCAAAGTGAAAGGCAAGTCTAAAGGAATAATTTCCTTGGAGAAGAGAGAGGAGACTGATATACTTAGGCGGCCATGGTTTCTTCATACGGTTAGGGTTATGAGATGGAAGATAAGTCTTGCTGCTGGACAGGTTGTCTTAGTCGTTCGGGCCGGGGTGCTCGTATATGTTCGATGTGGGATGGTTGATTTATACCTATTTTGCTTTTTTCTTGCTTTTGCTCAGCATTTCCACGACCCATTATATTATTCTAATCATTAATGGAAGTAAACATCCTACAGAACCATCTTTAAAAGGAAATTATGCTACATTTTTAGTTTTTTATATATGTTTAGACCAGACCACAGATAACTCAGATTTTTGTTAGTTGCTAAATGTAAATTATTGTCCATTGTCATTTTGACCACAAGCCGTTATATAATACAAATTAATTTTTTGCAAGGCTGTAATACAAATTAATTTAAAATTAGTTATCATTATTACCAAATTAATATCAATAAGAAATTTAGCGCAAACTTTCAATATTGAGTACATATTACCGTTTATACAATTTTCCAGAAATTACTTGTATAATATATTTAAAAATTACTTTTTAGAAATTATCTAATATTACTTTAAGAAATTTGAACATTTTATTAACTTTTAAATTTATACAAAATTTTAGCTTCACTTTTGAGTTTTATGACGATTGTAAAATTTTGTTTTCCAATTTTATGAATATTTTTAAATTTAGTTTGAATTACATAATGACAAATACATATCAATTAAGCTATATATTAAATATTATTTTTAAATTTTATAAATTATAATATTTTATTATGTACTAAATTCAAAAAAATTACTTTTGAATATTATAGCAATTATAAAATTTTATATTAAAAATTTATGAATATTTTAATTTTATTACGGGTCACATAATAAATAATATATACCAATTAAATTTCTATATTATATTATAAATACTAATTATTATACTGTATAATTACTATTAGTCAATTCTTTAGTAGTAACTATTTAAAATTAATTATTAAAAGTTAATCATTAAAAATTGATACTTATTTATTGACGATTAATTATAAGTAGTGGTTTATGACTTCTTAATTAAAATCCGCTATTTATTCATAATAGTACGTTTTTAATAGTATGATTATTTGTACATGCATTACCTTCGATTAAAATAATTTGTATATGCTTCATTTCCAAAGGAACATACGCAAATAATACTATTTGCTTTGATGCATTTGCTTCGGTTGCAAAGAAACAGAAGCAAATAACAGTAGTTGCTTCGGTTTCTAAGAAACAGAAGCAAATGACAGTAGTTGCTTCGATGCACTTGCTTCGGTTGTATGGACAACGGAAGCAAATAATACTATTTGCTTCTGTTGCAAGCATAACAGAAGCAAATACACCATTTGCTTCTATGCATTTGCTTCGGTTGCAAGGAAAACAGAAGCAAATAACTCTATTTGCTTCTGTTATAAGGACAACCGAAGCAAATGACATGTTTTGTAGTAGTGCAAATCATGAGAAACTAAGTGTTGTGGTTGGTAAGAGGAAATATCAAAAGGGTACATTGGTTTGAAGGAAGAGGAAGTAAGAACAAGAACACAACTAACTAGTAAATTGTAATTTTCATCATTTTCTCTAGGATTTGAAATATTTCTTCCTCTTAGATAGATAAAGTTGGGGAAGCTAGAGGTTGGTGAAGAAGTTGATCGAGCAGTTTTCTGGAAGAAGGCTCAAAAGCCAAAGGATGACATGGAAATAAATGAAGAATTGGCTAAGACGAATGAAAAAATTGTAAGCCTCTTGTGATAATTTTGTTTTTTGATTATTTTTTTCAAAATCATCCTAGAACATCATTTTTTGTTTAATTTTGTGTGTGTATAGGATTCCTTGCTTGAAAAGAAACAGAAGGAAGAGTTCATCCCTTGTGGAAGTAATGATGTTCTAACTGTTGCACTGGAAACTCCTGAGCATTCAGGTAGGGTTCGGGCAGTTGGAAGCTTCGTTACTCCAAAGATATACTTTAATTTGCTGAGAGAAAGAAGGCTTCAAATCACCAAGTCTGAGCTGTTGGCGCGTGACCGACAGAGGTCATCGGAGCTAGAGAAAGCAAAGAAGGATTTGATGTCGGCAAAGCAGGAGATGATGGCAGAAATCGAAAAACTAAAGGCGATGATCTATGTTGGAGCCAATCTTCAGTCGCCAAATTTGTCCTACAAAGAAAATTTCCAACCACCAGGAGATCAAGATGAAAAGAAACCAAAAACTGCAAAAGGATTGGTATTGGATGGTGATGATGTTGACTTTGTAGCTATTGCTAATCTGTTAGTTCCATAAATAAAGGTAATAATTAGATTTATATAATTTTCATCTAATGATTTATATAATTAGATTTATATTAATAAAAATTTATATAATACACTTACCATGAGAAAAGGATGGGGAGACCTTTTATTTATAATTCGTAGGTTATGCGAAAATGTGAGTTGTCGGTTGGTAGTATAGACACCAAGGTGGCATTTGGTGTTATTTTCCCTATTGAAGATGAATCGAGTAATAAAATACATGGAAGGGATATGCCGCCTGGTTGTCTTCATGTTTCAGTGGATGGATGTACCAACCTAGATGCATTGCTTCCTGTGCCGGTACCTGGTGAAATGGAGGTTGCACATCAAGCTGTTGGCTCTGTTGTAGCCTGGCCTGTGGAACTGATCAGTTTCCCACAACCTGTGGTATGTGCTTACCTAGATAAAATATGTTTATTCTGGGTGCATGAAATGAAGAAATAGAAATGTGTTTGATGTTTGTATGACGGTTGATTATTTTTCTATAGATTAAGCAAAAGGAGTTGCTGCCACCAAAAACAGGCGAGTCGTTGCAGAGATTACAGACCTTGTATTCTCAAGAAGAACCACCTAAGAGTGTGCCGAAGAGGTGGAGGTTGATATATAAACATGCAATGACCTTGATGAAAGATGGTGGGGCCTCGATCCAGATTCCATGCGATGCAGAGGTTTTTGGGAAATAGAAGACAATTTTTTTGGTTGCATGAGAATGTGTTAGCATTATTGCAGTTTGAAATGACCGGGTAAGCTGTTATATCAGCCTATATGATGTTAGTATTTTTTTTTTCAATTCTGCATGTTCTGGTTTAAATGTTTATATATTTATATAGGTTCTTGTTTACTAAGATATGCAAGGCAAATGATTTGGACATGTTTGGTTTGTTTTTCCATCTTGGATAGATGGTTCAACTCGACAGAGATTTTGAATCTTACGTTGTGCAAAGGCTGAGAGGCCACAGTGATCGCATATATTTCATACCGTATAATACTAGGTAAGTGTTTGATGAAACCTATAGGTATATATATTTCGGCATATATACATTGGTGTGAATATGTATTATTTTGACTTTGGAATATTTTTAAGATAACAACATGCACTAGATTTTGAGTATAATATGGGATGGTGATATTTATATTCTCAATCCATTGTCTCTTTCGGGTCATTTTTCGACTTTAGAAAAAGCATTAATGAAGTAATTTTTCCTAACTGATTTTTTTAGCGTCATCGATGCTTTTTTGAGTTTGACATGATGAAGTATTTCTATATAATTTGTAGGGAGGTTAACAGTTTCAATTCCCAAACAGGCAAGGGCAATAAATTTTCTAAAGAAAAGAATCTCACTGTAAGTATTTTTCCACTTCTAACTATGGCATACTTAAATTAATGTTTAATTAATTTGGCAGCTGATATATATATATATATATATATATATGTATGTATGTCGTTACTTTATTGGGATAGGGATGTCCAAAACAGCCCAGTGGCCATGAATGTGGTTACGTGGTGATGTGCTACATGAAAGAAATCATTGAGGATAAGGAATTTACTTTGCTTAAAAAGGTAAACATATATTGAATCTGGATTTACTTTGCATGCGGTTAGTGTTTGTTGCTCATGTTTTGAACACAACGTGCGTTTCTGCTCTGTATGTTCATAATAACTTATTTTGTCATCGGTATTATTAGGACCCATTATAGTCTGCAAACAGAAGCGAATATGAAAACATCTGCATACTAAAATTGTTCATTGGTTTATTTTAAGATTATAGTTAAACTATCTGTAATTTAGAAATAAAATATATTTATTTATTGTTTTATTAAGTTAGAATTCTTATTATAATGCATATTATCTGCTCAGTTTTTTTATTATAATCATGTTTGTTTAATTTTAAGATTTTAATAAGCGACAGGATTGAGATATGTTTATATTAATCTAAAAAAGTTCAATTATATATCTTTGTTTATCCATTGTCAGTGGAAAGTATATTTAACCAATATCGATCGATATCTAAGATGCTAATATTTGATATTCAACATTCAAAAATAATTCTAGATGCATATACGGATTTGACACTATCCGCATCCGGAAGTATCAGTTGATCGACTTAATTCATTCATAATCAATTGCTCACAATAACCTGACCAAGTTCGATAAATGAGAAATTAATGATAGGATGTATATTAGATTTCAAGGGGATTTTAGATCTGGCAGCATTATGCTTAAGAACGTAAAAATGTGCAATGGCATAGAACCTTTTGTTCCTAACATAGTTCTTTGGTTAGGTTTCAAAAACATGATTTGCAAATAATCTGGTTTGGAGATATGTGATGATGTATGTCACGTTAAGCTTAGATTGCGAAGAAAAAGTTTGTTTAGATAAGTAATTAGTTTGCAAATTTGTTTGGAAGAAGCATGCGTTTGAATACTGCGAGCATTAGATATTTGACTTGCAACTTTGATAACTTTAAATTTATTTCATGCTTGCTTGCTTCATACTAGTATAATCAAGTGCAAAAATACACTGTTTTGATTTTACTGTCATTGAGGTGTTGTCTGGATAGGTTGAAAGAATATTAGTCCCATATCCAAAAAACCACTGTGGGATTTTATTTAACTTTAAGTTTCCTATAAATTTTGTGTTGGATGTTAGTATTTTAGTGAATCAAGTCGAAATGAAGTCGACGACGGTTCGTATGTAATCTTCTAAGTATTAAACTCTTGGGATGTCCCAGTACATGTTTACCCTTCACTATTTCAATATAATTCTCAAGTTCTGATTCAAAACTCAATCTGAATGTCATTATGTTAAGTGATATAGTGACTCAAACATTTGAATCAATTCTATAAATAATAAAAATAAGGGTATTGTTACTGACACTCCAAATATTATTAAGGGGAGGTCAAATTTTAAAAACACTCCAATTACAAAAAGATTATTGGGGGAGTCACATACTTAATTTTTTGCGTTCCCTTTTTGCCCTGATAATAACATCAGTTACCATCCCGAATCCCAATCAATTTCAAATGAAAAAAAATCTTTAATTTGTTTGCAAAAAAAAAAGTTGATCTTTTGAGGAGAAATAATGGTTCAAACGAATAACGTGAAACAAATGAGATTATTGATAATTTAACATATGAGGATTGAAATTATTTAAAAAAGCGATCGACAAATGAGAAATGAAATTATTTAAAAAAAGCGATCGACAAATGAGATTATTGACAATTTGATATAAAAAACTGACGTAGGTTGACTAATATACCGTATAATTTTTTTTTAATTCACAACTAAAAAATAGAATTATTGTAAAGAAGGCTAATTTGGTAAAATAAACTTTATTTGTTAAGGGGGTACTCTCTACATTGATACTCCCCTTAACAAATTCTTTTTCTTTTTAAATTGACCTCCCCTTAACAATATTTGGAGTGTCAATAACAACCCCCAAAAATAATCATAAAATCTTTCGATTTAAATGTCATTTCAAATTGGTCTCTCATATTGCACTTTTATTCTTGAATAAGGGCAATTGAAGGAAATATTCAATTCATTCTAAAATAAGGAATATCAAAAATGTTTGCTTTAATCTACAATTAAATTATATTGCTTGCGAACCAAAATAAAGATGGTACAAGTTACCAGAGGGAAATATAAGTTCTTAATTTAGATGCAGTAGCTCTAATATCAAAATCAATTTCAAATACACAAATTATTACTATAAAAAGAAAATTGGACTCTTTTACCTGCTTAACCGATAAGCAACAATTTACGCATATTGGAAAATTTACCATACAAGAGCAAATCTTTAATATCCATGATTTAAATCCAGTTTCAATTGTATTGCATTGAAAAACTGGATTACTACCAGAAAAAAGAAATGATGGTTTCCCTTTAATTTCGTCGAATAACTGCATGGAGGATAATTTCTATCATGTCATAAGTAATCAAGTCGAGACGATGTTAGTATTAAGTCTGGGTATTAGGATATTAAGTTTGGGTATTAGTAGCATTTTTTAAAGTTTAAACTGAGCAATTTAAACATCCTTATTGAAACAATACTTATGATATTTTCAGTAAAGTACATTCTGTTTTGAATTAATATACTGTGAACTAGTAGTGATATGTTTCACATATGTATCACATAGTCTGGCATTGAAATAAAAAATTTGAATGGTTTTGCCATACTGTTATCATCGAAATCTGAATGGTTTTGCCATACTGTTATCATTGAAATCTGAATGGTTTTGCCATACTTTGTGTGACGTCGAAATTTTGCACTTGATTTTAGTAGACATATAAAGTATATACTAAGATATTATTATATTAACTTTGCAGTGGAGCATGAAGAATCGAAAGTCTTACAGTGTGGAGCAGTTAGAGGAGGTGCGTAATGAGGCGCTCAGTTTTGTTGAAGAACACTTGTAAATCTTGTTTAATGAAAATCTGACTGGAATGTAATGTAGAATAAAAACATGTGCTTGTTTAATATTTGTGGTGGATGGTTTTACCGAATGTAAGAACATGTGCTTGTTTAATGTTTGTGGTGGATGGTTTTATGGAATGTAAGAATATTTTATTTTTAATGTTTGTGACCAATATTGCATTTTTTTTGGTATTGATATTGCATTTTTGTTTTTGGTATTGATACAACATTTTTATTGTAGGACATGTATCATATATCAGGAAAAATATTGATGTTTTAAATTATAACTGACATCAGTTACGTAGAACAAAAACAATGTATAAACAAAACAAAGACATCCCTCATTTAAAGGGAAATGATGTCTAAACGCCACTCAGACATCATTTCACTGAAAATGAACTGATATCTGTTTGGTGTATCTACATCACGTCTTCTAGAAAGAAATGATATGGTGTGTGTGTGTGTATGTGTGTGTGTGTGTGTGTGTGTATATATATATATATATATATATATATATATTACAACAGTTATTCCCACCATAAACAATGTATTAGTCATTTTGTACTGCTTGCATGATATGTTTATAGTAATTCAAGACTTATAATAAGCCATTATCAACATTCAGTTCATGCAAATAAACAAAAAAAAGTGTTTAATACATCGTTTATTAATTACTTTATGATGTCTTACTGCTGCTTCGACATCGTTTTTTAACTGATGTAAAAAAATTGGCACTTTAGACATCACTGACATCAACATCGCTCCCGAAAAATGGAGACATCGTTTTTTAGCCGACGTCTATGTGAAGTTTTCTCGTAGTGGGTGCTGAATATGTAAAATTTGGGTAAAAAGATGAATTTGTGTATTATGTGATTTTAAGAATAAAAAAAATATTCCTGTTATGTTCAATATTATTGTGTTTCAGCTTAAGCATTGTAAAATATGCCTTTTTCCTCCTTAAAAATATAAAGAAGCATTATTTTAGAAACACAAGAAGTATGACAAAAAGGATTAAAAAGGGAAAAGTGGTGCAAAGTTACATATAAATATATGTATTTGTATGTAATTTGCATCGACTATTCCAATATAGACATATTATATATATTTCTTGTGATTTGGAAATATGTCAAATTACACAAAATAAGCATTATTTACAATGATTACGACTAACAGTCCTTGTGAGACCGGAAACCTTTTTGGCAAGATTGAATCTAAAAAGGGAATGTTTGGTAAATTGATTTGACCAAATCATTAATTTAAAAATAAGTATTGTAAAATACTAAATAAAATATTAATAACTACGTTGACCGCACGAATACATAAAAATAAATAATAAAATGAAGTAAAACGGTAAAATTTGCATTGTATTAAATGTTTGAAGATTTGAAATGTTGAATGGTATTTATTTATGGAATCATACATGTAAATTGTATTCCATACTTAGTGAATATATTTATCGTGACCGTTGTAGCAATTAGTGTAATTGATTGCTATAAATGGGGCCACAAATAAATGATTAACAATTGTGACAAATGTTGAATGTATGGATAAGGTTCGATGGTGGAATTATATGTAAATATAATCCATATTGAATTAATATAAATGTGGTGACCATTTTTAGCAATCAATGTAATTAACTGCCATAAATGAGACAACAAATAAAGAAATAACCATTGTAATAAATATTGATTGGGGGGAAATAAATGTTATAGGAAAATGGTTACAATCCCTAAAATTAATTAAGATAATTGTTGTAAACCCCAATTAGGAAATTTGAATTATAACCGCATTTAGACACGAGGTTAAGCTCAACCTGTGGTGTAAGCCTGTCAGGAATTGACCGACAACTCCAGCAACCATAGGTAGTCAGCTTAATGTGAGGGGTCTAATGCATAAAAATAAATGTACTAAGGCACGCGGTTAAGTTAACTTGTTGTAGAAGTCTGTTCGGAACCGACCAGCAAATCTAGCATCCACAGGTTGTCAACTTAATGCGAGAGGCCTAGTGCATATATATAGACACACACACACACATACATACATACATACATACATACATACATACATACATACATACATACATATAACAACCAATAAACAAATAAACAGATAAATAAAAGAATAAGAATATCAATTGGTCGTTGGGGTACAACAAATAGATAACTTGGGACTGATAAATAGCCGCCTTAGGAAAATATGACCATTAGAGTCATATAGGGCAATAAAAATGAAATAAAAGGAAATGGGTGTTATAAGGGAGTTTATGATTATCGTTTTAACACTAAGTCCAAATCAAGGAAGGCATTAAATAAACATCCTAAGGAAAAAGGAATATAACCTTCCTTATTAATAGTAATGGAAATAGAAAATATAGTTGGACTTAGCAGGTTAGTAATGCAAGATATTATTAACCATATAACCTATGACGCAAATAATGGTATACATATAGTATTTCGGTATAAAGGACCTAAACGGGAATGACTTAATAACATAGCCTACTTTATCCCAAAAAGGAAAAGGTGTTAAAGGCAAATGGAGTATGAACTAATAACCTTCGCGTATAGTCCGATTCCTGGGTCCTAAAAGGTTAAGTGACTAAGGTTAAAGAGTTCACATGGGAATAGGTTTTTTAATATAGGGTTCTTAAATGGCATGCGTGTGTTGGCCTACCCAAACTTGGAAATTAAAAGGGTTAGATATTGTCGTCTATCCTACGGGAAGTAATAAGCGACTAAGGAGGTTATCTAATAAGGTCGGCTAGAAGGTATAACGCACGATAAAATTCCTTCTCTCACCTTATGCGGGGCAAGGGTGTATGCGTGAATGACAGAAGCCTTAACTAGTAGGGCCCATAGCTAGTGCCCTCGCCCTCTAGTTTATGTTAATGTTGAATATATCATCAAGGGTTAATAAGTGACCAATAAGTCAATCTAGGGTCTTAAGTGATCAGGGAGAATCCACCCTATCTATCATTGATAGTGAGGCGTTAAATAATAAAGAATAGTGAATGAGGATATATACAAATAGAAACCTCGAAATTAGGGGCCCACTCTCGAATAAATAACCAGTTATGTTCTGGTATAAAGGCTTCACAAAAATACGTGTTAATATCCTATCTCGGTAATATAATTTGGGAATAATACTTTAGGAAGAGTAGTAGAGTCGTGCGTAATCATTAACAAGGTTGGTTTAGAATCACTAACCTTGTTAGGCACACAGCGTGGGTTAAACCAAACGGAATATATCTGTGTTATAGTCTGTGTTGTACAAACTTGTTGTTCTGACCCCCTCCTTATTACAACCTCCCAGGTCTCCTAGAAAAGGTCAGGTTCTCACAGATGATTAGGTTTGGCTTTCTATTCTTGTTCTCTTTCATGCTCGGTATTAACAAAGTCACTTACTTTGAAAACGGTAGTTACTTGAGGTAATACCGGTTTATCCTATTTTTGTTTCTACTGTGAGTTATATTTATCATTCTCTGATTACGTTCATGCTCATTTATTGCAGGTACCATATATACATTGTAACGACCCGCATTCTACGCAATGGAGGATCGTAGAATATTTATTTCATTTACATACGAAGTCGTATGGTCGTGTAACTTTGGGGAACGACTATTGGGGTCATTTCCCATGTTCACGATTTTTGCCAATTTTTAAATGATCATTTTGCCCCTGGCGAATCTTGTTTCGTCTATAACTTTTGATTGGAAAGGAGTTCCGACCTAAAACCACTTTCATCCGATTCGGATGATGGTATACCTTTCCGTAGAGTGGTCAAATTGATCAAACGGACTTACCGTTTTGGGAGATATGGCTGAAATAAGGTTTAGAAGGTGAAAAACATCTTAACTGGGCCTAATTAGGGTGATTAGCAACTAGGCCCATTAGGTATTTCGGGATTAGGGTTGCATAAGGGCTGATAGAGGCTAGAGAAACCCTCCTTTGTCATTTTCCAGCCGCCACGAACTTTCTCTTCAACCCTACAATGGCTTCCACCTTCTAAATCTCTTCTAAACAACTCCTAATCGCTTTCTAATCGAGGATTAAGCTAAGCCACATCAAATCAAGGCAAATCAACACCAAATAAGAGTTGGTGCTGCTGTGTTGCATAGGAATTCGACCCAAAACAGTAGTAAAGTTCAGATCTATAATTCATTTGTGGCTAAGGTGAGTGATTTGCACATTTTTCACTAATTACGGATAATTAGGGATGATTATTGTTAATTATAAGCGAAATTATACATTTTAAAATTCTGGAAAAATATGTAAACATTCTTAAATATTATTTTAGGGCTCTGATAAAAATTTGGATATGTTTTGTTAATCCTATCATTAGATATGGTTAAACATGATTAAGGGGAAAACGATGGGTTTTGGGTATGTTTGATTTCTAATAACCTATATGCTTGATGGTTTGAAATTGTTGATTGATCCTATATGTTAATATAACTATTTGTAATATTAAGTAATCTTGTAGGAAAGTTAGAATGGTTGAAAACGCCGTCGTATGACGAAAATAGACGATATATGCTAGTTGGAAAATGTGTAGGGTTTCGGATCGGATTATAGGGCTCGGATCGGATAGGAGAACCAGGTAAGGAAATTCAAACCAAATCGGAACTTGGCATAAGAGGCTTGGCAAGAAGGAAGGCCATTTGCATAAGAGTTGGGGTTGGGTTCGGATCGAAAGCGAGGGCGAGGGGATCGAATCGGAAATGGTGAAGTACAAGCTGAACCGGGCCAGGATTGCAAGCACCGAACTGAACCGGATGAGGGCACCCGAACCGAACGGAAGCTGGAGCAGGGAAAGGAGGGCCGAACTGACTCAATGACCACACCGAGTCCATGACCACCGAACCGAACCGGATATGGAGGCTAAGCCGAACCGGGTTTAAACCTTTAATACTACTACACGACGACTCTTCTGAAGACCAACTACAACTTGACCAAAACCCAAGATGCAGAGGATGTCCAAATGGGAGGTTATTACCCATGATCCAAATGGGGATCAACGAGTTAACTTCATAAATTGGGCTTTGCTGCGGGACGTGTGCAAAAAGGGGTTATCGAAGTCTATAGCTTTGACTCACCACCGGGAGACGGATCATTGGCTATGGATCAGTGCAGTGGAGTCGTCATGGCTCCATGGGGCAAAGTGATCGTAGCAGGGCTATGAGCCAGTGCAGTGGAGTTTTCATGACTCCATGGTGTAGAGTGGACATAACAAAGGATTAGTGGCTATGGATCAGTGCAGTGGAGCCGTCATGACTCCATGGGGCAGAGTGATCGTAGCAAAGAATTGGGTGATCAAAGTGGTAGATATCGTATACTTTGCGCACTGAGTGAGATATGTGAGGATGATTGCTAGGTTTGATGTTTGCTATTACCATGACGTGCACACCCCCTCTCCATTATCTTCACACCATGTGCTAGTGTCACCTTAGATTATTGTATATCCTGTTGTGCTAACTTTTTGGTTGTAGGTCCAGGTTCAGGTATGGTTATGTATACCTGTTATTTTTCTGTTTTTGCTGCTTATCGCTCATACCAGACATTTGCCTGACCCGGAGTTTTATGTCTCTTCTTATTACTCTAGGTGCTCCTAAACGAGCAGACTAGAGACAGGTTAGCTGGTTATGCACGAGTAGCTGTCCGGAGACGAGCAGGAGGCTTACTCGTATCATTCCCATATATATATTCTCCCTGTGTTGTTGTTGGTCACTACTTTGGGCATTAGTAGTGTACCTTCCTATTTTGCTTTAGAGACAATTTTTAGACCTATAATAATGATGGTTGGATCATAAGCTGTATTCTAAATTTTCCGCTGCTATGATGGTTTAGTTTTCAGCTTACGCATTGTCTCGCCTGTCAAGTTATTTTATTATAATATATTGTTCCATGCACTGTGAGATATACTATAGGTTTTTTGTTGGTTCACCGTTCAAATTTCTTCCCTTTTTCCTTTCTTTTGATGACCGTCCCGTGCTGGTTAGACATCGGTACAATGCGTTTCATTGGAAATGTCGGCTGGTGCGGGGCGAGCCGTCACACTTGGTATCAAAGCTCTAGGTTGCGTAGTTAACCTAGGGAAAGACGCCAGGGAGAGATAGTACGTATATAAGAGCGTGTATTTGTTATATTTTGGGTTTTCAAAAGTCATATATATATATATACTATTAGTATATTTAAGGATGAAGTCGCATTGCACTGGCACCACTATGGAGATGGCTAATCGTTTTCTCTTTACAGATTGGACGATGAGCCGATATACGAGGGGTACGGATTTAGAGGCCAATAGTAGGAATGCTCCTAACATGAGGATGATGTTTACTACCTTCATGAGGGAGATGCTAAGAGATGTTCAAGGCGCAACTCCTAATGCTGCAAATGGTGGTGGTGCAGCGGTGCTGACGCCTAGGCCCGATTTCACCAAGCTCTTTAAGGACTACACTAGTCTTGGTGGGAAGCCATTCCATGGAACGAAATCGACTACAGATGTTCAGGATTGGCTTGATAGTTGTGAGCGTATCTTCTGTTGTGTCCAGGTATTCATAGCATTTTGATTAATGACAAGGAGAAGTTTCATGATCGACAAAAGAAAGAGAATCAATGGCATCGTAAGTTAGAGGTTGATTATTTAGTGGTTTTTCCGTGTTATAAATGTTAAAAATCTATCCTCAAATAATCATATACCTCATTATTGTGAATATATATATATGTATATATATGAATGCACATTTATTGTGCATATTAGCAAAAATCGGTCGACCGGTTTCAAATTATGCGGTCGACTGTTTCTGGGCAGAAAGCATAATAAATGTGCACACATATATGTAACGTATAAATATTCAAATTTCAGTCTACTAGTTATTTTGGACCTGTCGACCGATTTTCGAACTGGAAGCAACTCTTTGTATAGACATCTCCGTTCATCAAAAGTTGCTTCTTTTTCCTTTCATCAAAAATCATTTCTCTTCAATACTTCTCTTCACTAATGGTTGTAACTCTTTATCTCCTATAAAAACAACTTGAAATCATCAATTCAGATAACTAATTCATACTATCTATTGTTGATTTCATTCTTGATCTTTCAAAGCACTCAAGCGCTCATAATCTTCTTATATCGTTCTTGAATCCTAGAATTTATATATTATTCTTTTGATTCAAACACGATATCATCTTCCAAATCTTCACATGCACAATTTCTACTTGAGGATAAGATTATAGGAAGGTTGTACAAGAATTGACAAATTCGTGTTGTTAAGAACACACATTGTCGAACTACAAGTCTACTCGTCTTGCTTGAAGTCCTCTGTGTTGTAAAAGGCAAGTTGTGAAGTCCTCGTGTTGATAGAGGCGTGAAATTTCCGTTCGGATACTCGGGTGTTGTATACCTGTTTCTCCGGGTGAAGTAAGGTTGTTGATTAGTGAAAATCCAGATAGAAGTCTGGGACTGGACGTAGGACGGTGCTCCAAACCAGTATAAAAATCCCTGGTGTGATTTTTCCTTTTTACAGTATTTATTATTATATAGTCCTGTGATTATCTATTACTCTATACTTGACTATTGTTCATCATATTACACGATCCTTGGGTGTATTATACTTGGCAAGTACACACATTCACTTTCATCTTGAAGGATCTGGGAATCAAAGATGCAATGAAGAGAAAGCTAGTATCCCGCCAGCTGCAAGGACGGGCTATGAATTGGTGGAACGCTATTAAGGCAGCTACCCCTGAGGATTAAGTTACTTGGAATGAGTTTAAGACTCGCTTCAGTGATAAGTTTATCCCAGCTGCCCAGAAGTCAGAGTTGTTTAGGAAGTTCTTGGAGCTTAAACAGAATGGTAGGGCAGTCTCGGAATATATTGCTGAGTTCGATATTTCATCGAATTATGGATTATCTCTTATCAATACCGCCAAGAAGAAGAATGAGAAGTTCATAACTGGTTTAGATCAGTACTTGGGAGAAAGGCTTGTAAACCATATTGATAAGACTTTTTAATTGATTATTGGGAAAGCATTGAGATCAGAGAGCCTTTATCCTAAGCCCAAGACTGAAGCCGATGTTGCATCTGCAGAGGGGCTAAAGCCGCAGGAAAGCGGCGGAGGCAAGAATAATTCTCAGAACAAAAGGAAGCAGAATCAGATCTAGGATGGTCAGAAAAAGAAAGATAGGAAAGATGTAGAGTGTTTTAGCTATGGCAAGAAGGGACACTATGCTAAAGAATGTCGAGCAAAGCCAACGGATAGGAAGTGCTTCAATTGTGGCCAAGTGGGACATCATAAGGATAAATGTCCACAACCTCCTAAAGAGAAGCAGATTGTGAAAGAATATGCTATTAATGTTGTTCCTTCTTCGTCGAATGCCCCAACTGCGGCGGAGAAAGGAAATAATGTCGTCATTCAAGATATGCTTTCTGTTTATGATGCTCCTGTTCGATTATTGTTTGTTACTGGGGCTTCCCATTCCTTTATATCTAGTGACCTGGTAGATAGGTTGAGATTGGAACCCGAGATAGTCGATAGACCTTTAGCGGTGATGAACCCGATTAGTGGTTCGACTAGCCTTAGTATGATTTGTCGAAATTTGGTCTTATCGAGTCATCGATGTATGTTTGCTTGTGATTGCTTTGTTTTGGGCTTTACTGGGTTTGGCATTATTTTGGGAATTGATTCGCTTCAAAGATATGGGGTGGTGGTAGACTGTGAGGGATTTTCGGTGACTATTAGGGCGGATGATGGGCCGAGGGTAGTGTTTGCTGGCCTACCTAGTGATGAGGTGATGGCTAGTTTTCTAAATTCCCTCGACATTCTATAGGATGAGTTATCAGGGGTTCCTGTTACTGGCTAGTATCCGGACATCTTCGGGGAAGTGACCGGACTTCCACCACACTGAGAGATTGAGTTCCGTATTGATTTAGTGAAAGATGCACCATGGGAGCAACGAGAGCTCGGGGTGCAAGTAAGCGATCTTTTGAAGAAGGGATTTATCCGAAGGAGTGTCTTCGAGTGGGGAGCACCAGTTGTATTTGCCACTATGGCAGATGGTTCCCTTCGGTTATGTGTAGACTATCGTGAGTTGAGTAAGGTGACTAGGAAGAATAAGTATCCTCTTCCGCGGATAGATGGTTTGTTTGATCAGTTGGAAGGAGCCAGAGTGTTCTCCCAGTTGGACCTTGCGACAGGATTTCATCATCTCCGAGTAGCAGCTGAGAGTATTCCTAAAATGGCCTTTCGGACGCTGTCTGGATTCTATAAGTGGTTAGTCATGCCATTCGGGTTGACCAGTGCACTAGCATATTTTGTGGATCCTATGAATAGGGTATTCAGGGATCAATTGAATAAGTTTGTTCTTGTGTTCGTGGACGATATCCTTGTTTACTCGAGGACAAAGGAAGAACACAAGGAACATTTGTGGATATTGATGGAGGTGTTGAGAAAACACCAATTGAAAGCAAAATTTTCTAAGTGTCACTTCTGGAAGAGGGAAGCGAGATTCTTGGGCCATGTTTCAGAGAATGGTATTGCCGTGGACCTTGTGAAGGTGGTTGCAGTATAGGATTGATCTACGCCCAATAATGCAACAGATGTAAGAAGTTTCTTGGGATTAGCTGGATATTATCGTAAGTTTATCCAAGACTTCCCCAAGATAGCGGCACCGTTAACTCAGTTGACCAAGAAGAATCAAGCTTTCATCTGGGATGGAAGGTTTGAAAATGCATTGAAGAGTCTAAAGGAAAAGTTGACGCGTGCGCCAGTGTCAGTCATTCCTAAAGGGAATGAAGAGATGATAATATACATGGATGCATGTAGTACCGGACTAGGTGCTATATTGATGCAAGGAGGTAGGGCTGTAGCTATATGCTAGTCGACAACTAAAACCACATGAGAAAAGATATCCTACCCATGATTTGGAGTTGGCAGCGATCGTGTTCGCATTGAAGATATGGAGACACTATCTCTTGGGAGAAAGATTCGAGTTGTTTACCGATCATAAGTCGTTAAAGTATCTCTTCTCTCAGAAGGATCTAAATCTTCGACAGAAAAGATGGTTAGAGTTCTTGGCTTCCTATGATTTCGGTATCGCATATACACCAGGAAAGGGCAATGCGGTAGCTGATGCATTGAGTAGGAGACATTCCAGTTTAGGGGCTATGTTTCTGGAATGTAAGCAACTGGAGTATATCGCTGGGTATGATTTCAGACCAAAGTGCGAATTGGATCCAGAAATTTTAGCAAGTTTAACGATCATACCCACTTTGATTGAGCGGATTGGTTCCACTCAGAGGGAGGATCCTAATCTATTAGAAATCATCTCCAAGTTAGAAATGGGAATCGACGAGGAGATGAACAAGTGTGGGCTTGATCGAGATGCATGGCTTAGAAAGAATGCGAGACTAGTTATGCCCAATGTCAATGGATTGAGATATGAAGTGCTTAGAGAATCTCATCACTCAAAACTGACTATACATCTCGGTGGTAACAAAATGTATCGAGACATGAAGCAGACCTACTACTGGGAAGGGATGAAAAGAGACGTTGGGAAGTTTATATCCAAATGCCTGAATTTCCATCAAGTTAAAGCTGAGAAAAAGAAGCCTAGTGGTTTGCCGCAACCATTGGAAATTTCAGAATGGAAATGGGAACAAGTTTTAATGGATTTCATTGATGGGTTACCAAGGAATAGATCGGGCCATGATAGCATTTGGGTGATTATGGATCGATTGACCAAGAGTGCAAGGTTTATACCCATCAAGTCGAATAGAACAACAACTAAGTTAGCAGAACTGTATATGAAGTGGGTAGTGAGATTTCATGGAGTACCCAAAGGCATTGTGAGTGACCGAGATCCGTTGTTTACTAGTAGATTTTGGAAGAGCTTACACGAGGCTTTAAGGTCCGAATTACATCTCAGTACCGCGTGCCATCCTCAAACCGACGGTCAAACAGAGAGGGTGAATTGAGTATTAGAAGATCTCTTGAGAGCTTGCATATTAGATTTTGGAGGGTCATGGGATAACCATTTGCATCTGGTTGAATTCACAAATAATAATAGTTATCAGTCCAATATTGGTATGACTCCATTTGAAGCTTTATACGGAAGATCGTGCAGCTCACCATCATGTTGGTTAGAAACCGGTGAGAAATTTGTGCTTGGACCGGATGTGATAAGAGAAACCTCAGAAAAGATCAAGGTTATCCAACAACGAATGAAGACTGCCCAAGATAGCAGAAGAGTTATGCTGATAAGAGACAAAGAGAATTGAAATTCTCCGTTGGCGACTTGGTGTTTGTCAAGATTTCTCCATTAAAGAGTGTGATTCGATTTGGTAGGAGAGGCAAGCTAGCACCAAGGTTTGTTGGTCCATTCCCAGTTCTCGAGCAAGTTGGGAATTTAGCATATAAAGTTGGATTACCTGACAAGATGGCAGGAGTTCGCAATGTATTTCATGTTACCCAGTTAAGGAAGTTCATGCACGAACCCGATATGACTGTTTCACCAGATTAGTTGGATGACATTGAAGTAAAACACGAGGCGATTGGGGACCGCAGGCTAATGCATATTGTTGAGTACGATACGAAGCAACTTCGAAGGAAGGTAGTGAAGCTGGTCAAAGTTCAGTGGGGTGATAACGAGCATGACTGTACTTGGGAAACATAGGAGAGCATAAGGGAGTCGTATCCAGAACTCTTTTCATGGTAAGATTTTAATTGCAATTTAGCTATTCTGCATGCTAGGATAGACTCATGTTATTATGTGTGTTTGATTGTTTGTAAATGGCTGATAGGCATGCGGGACCCATTTTATGTTTTGGTTAAGGAATTTCAGGGGCGAAATTTCTTAAGGGGGGAGAGTGTAACGACCCGCATTCTACGCATCAGAGGGTCGTAGAATATTTATTTCGTTTACATACGAAGTCGTATGGTCGTGTAACTTTGGGAACGACTATTGGGGTCATTTCCCATGTTCACGATTTTTTCTAATTTTAAATGACCGTTTTACCCCTGGCGAATTTTGTTTTGTCTATAACTTTTGATTAAAAAGGAGTTTTGACCTGAAACCACTTCCATTGGATTTGGATGATGGTTTACCTTTCCGTAGAGTGGTCACATTGATCAAAAGGACTTACCGTTTGGGAGATATGGCTGAAACAAGGTTTAGAAGGTGAAAAATAGCTTAACCCGGCCTAATTAGGGTGATCAACAGCTAGGCCCATTTGAAATTTCAGTATTAGGGTTTCATAAGAGCTAATAGGGGCTAAAGAAACCCTCCTTTGTAATTTTGCAGCCGACACAAACTTTCTCTTCAACCCTAACAATGGCTTCCACCTTCTAAATCTCTTCTAAACAGCTCCTAATCGCTTTCTAATCGAGGATTAAGCTAAGCCACATCAAATCAAGGAAAATTGTAACAACCCGGAATTTTGGGGCAATTTAAAATTTTTATTTTTAGAAATTTTATTGGAAATTACGTGAGAAATCCTTTTTACTCAAAATTATTTCATTCATGAGTGAATTTATATAAGATTCCATGTGAGATTTCTTTATTTGAAATTGAAATTAAAATATAATATATATTTATATTTATATTGATTTGATTGTGGTTGTGATGATTGGCTAAATTGTATTGTTGTATGCTTTGCTGAATTATATATACAAATATGTCACTTTGTTGATCATGCTATATTTAAAACAAATATGTCACTTTGTTGATCATGCTATATTGAAAACAAAAATGTCACTTTCTTAATCATGGTATATTGATATAAATTCGTCATTTTTTATTTATTTATTATAATTGACGATAGAAAATTGTTAAATTAGAATTGACGATATATAATTTGTCACCTTCGATAATAAAAGGATTACATTTTGCTATATCATCTAGTGATAATAATAAAAGAAAAGATTACCATTTTTGTTAATGTTGTCTCATTATCATTTTTGTTAATGTTGTCTCATTAGTAAAGATTATCACTTTTGTTAATATTGTCTCATTAGTATAAGATTATCACATATATTAGAAACTGTCATGTTACTTAAAAACATCGTTATATTAGAAATTGACATAGTAGACAAAAATACCATCTTTGTTTGTTTACATATGTCATATAGGTTGATTTAAAATTGATAAATTATATATATGTCATGTAGGATTGATTTAAAATTTACAAATTATATATGTCATGTATGTTCTATTTAAATTGATAAATTATATATGTCTTGTATGTTCGATGAGAATTGATAAATTATAATTGTCATTTTTGTTAAAAGGCACATTGAAAAAAAAAAATAACATTTTTGTTGAAACATGTACGTTAGATTAAAAATGACATTTTTGTTAGGAAATGTTCATTAGATTAAATATGACATTGTCATTAGGAAATGTACTTTAGATTAAAATGTCATTTTTGTCATGAAGTGGTTAATTAGATTAAAATATCACTTTTGTCATGAAATGGTTAATTAGATTAAAATGTCATTTGTGTTGAAATCATGTTATTTAAACAAAACATGTCATCTGTGTCAAAATCATGATATGTAAATTAACATGTCATTTTGTTAGTAAATGTTGCGTTAAAATAAAACTGTCACTTTGTCAGTATATGTTGTGTTAAAATGGTCAAAAATATAAGTATCATTTATGTTTGTATGAAAGGAAAAAAAAAAAGAACAGTTCAGGCCCCCATAAATTTATTTTGAATTATTAATGGCCGCATTTATTCTATTTTCTTTCACGCATTTATTCTTTCCATTCCATTCCAATTATTCTTTCTCCATCTTCCGTTTATTCTCTCTCCATTCACATTTAAGTTTATTTTCCACCTCTTGTTACACACTCAAAATTCAATTATGTACATTTAAAAACTACAATTTAATGTATAAATGAGTCATATAAAGGGGTCAGGTATGGTAAATTGTGTGCACATTAAAATTTGCATTTAATGTATGTATGAATCTTACAAAAAGATGTATTGTTAGAAAATATGCTGACATTAAAAATCTACATTTTTTTTAGGTTCATATAAGAGGATTCTAGTATAATAAAATGTCTTAGAAACTTTAATGACATTTATCAATGTATTGATTGAAATATTTCTATCTAATAATATTAAAGTTAAGAATATTACTTTGTGTCCATTATTCATATAAAACCTTTTGATACATGTTACTTAATAATACGCGTTTTGTAATAGAAAAAAAAAGAGGAAAAAAAAAAGTTGCCCAACATAAACAATTAGATAAAATAAAGCAAGCATTTAATTTGTTTGTCAATATGAAGAGACATAAGGGGAGAAATAATTTGTCCATTTATTATCCCTCTCTTTGTA
This sequence comes from Allium sativum, assembly GCA_030737875.1. Classification (NCBI taxonomy): domain Eukaryota; kingdom Viridiplantae; phylum Streptophyta; class Magnoliopsida; order Asparagales; family Amaryllidaceae; genus Allium; species Allium sativum. The sequence goes on from CM060916.1 coordinate 327,601,861, forward strand.
ATTTACTTCCGAAATTTGAATAATAAAATATATAATAACAAAAGGTGTGGTCCCATCACACCTAGTCAGCTAATTAAATCCTTGGTAACCTACTATATTGTAATAGGCACGTTAGGGAAATAAAACTAAAGAGCTTAAAATCAGTATTAAAATATATATAAAAAGCTAATAGAAAATTCCAAAAACCCTATCTCCCCAAACATAACATAGCCGCCGCCCCTTTATCTTCAATGGCTGAAACGCAGCCCTCCTCTTCTCCTTCTATCTCCTCAATTTCTCAATGGTTTTCGAAGAAAAAAAAAACTCCCAACACAAGATCGAAGGACTCGACGTAGGAGAAAGGGATTTAAACGGGAGGGTAACACTCTTTCAAAAGTTGTTATAGTTAATAATTTAATAATTTATTTATTTAAATTTTCCAATGTCTAAACACGTGTATCTCATTCAAATCTTAACGAAATTCAGCGAAACGAAAAATGCTGGGATCGTGAGGCGGAGATCTATGGGATGGGACGGATCGAAACAGAAAAGGAGCGAATTTGGATTTAAGACAGATTCAAATCTAAACAGACGAATTTTGAAGGAATGAATATCGAGGTGAGATATTCTAAACTTTTAATTAAATCTAAATTTAATTATTTTCTCTTGCCTTAAAAATCTTTGGATAAGCATGTTTATGTGAGAATTATCTGAAATGTATGTATGTATGATAATAATGAAATTGCATTGCTGTTTTTGTTATGATGATATTCATATGGATTGCAATGTTCTGATTGTATGTGTTGACTTGGGTATATATTATTCTATTTGAATCATCGATTGAATGGATTGGAATAAATAAATTGGTTGTGACATAACTTGAATAGTAGTTGGATTTTGATGACGTTGGTTATTTAAACCAAAAAGGTTGGATTTTTATTTTATTATTAAAGTCAAAAGGATTTGTTTTTATTATAAAAGATAATAACTTTTGGTTTTGTTACAAAGATCGTAACTTTATTTTTATATATAAAAGATGAAACCTTTGTTTTATTTTTATAAATGAAATCTTTGTGTTTAGGTTAAAATATAAAAAAAAACCTCTATTTTTATAAATGAAAACTTTGTGTTTGTAAAAATAAAAACTTTATTGTGTTTTTATTTTTTATTTTATTTATTTATTTATTAAAGGTGAAAACCTTGTTTTGTTTATTGAAGATGAAGACTGTAGTTTGTTATGAAAGATTAAAACTTTTTATGTTATTTTGTTAAGAATAAAAGCCAAACTTTCTATGTTATTTTGTTAAGAATAAAAGAAAACTTTTTATGTTATTTTGTTAAGAATAAAAAGCCAAACTTTTTATGTTATTTTGTTAAGAATAAAAAAAAAACACAAGCTTTATGTTTCTTTGTTAAAAATCAAAATACCCATTTTTATGTCACGTTTGTTAACATAATATCAATGTGAATTTGTATGCTATGACACCCCAAAACTATAAGCATGTTAATTTGTATGTCATGACACCAAAACCATCAGTGTGTCATTGTGAATGTTTTGACGCTAAAATCACCGTTGTGTTAATTTAGTTGAGACGACATGTGAGTCATCGTCATGTTGTATAATTGCAATGCATCAAAATATACTTTATGCAATAACAAACATAGTTGAATTGCTATTTTTGGTCGCACTAGAGTTGGCGAACAAAAAAATATAACTTATGCAATAACATATATAGTTCAGTAGTTATTTTTGTCGCACTAGAGTTTGCGCACAAAATATGTTTTATGTAAAATATAGTTTAATCGTCATTTTTGTCGCATTAGAGTTTGCGAGCAAAATTGTGTTTCATGTAAAAAGAAAATTGTGTTTTATGTAAAAAAAAAAAAAGAAAAATAGAAAAGAAACTTTATTTTTGTTGTTTACATAAAAATATGAATGAAACTTTATTTTTATTTACATAAAAATATGAATGCAACTTTATTTTTATTGTTATGTCAAAAACATGAATGCAAGTTTATTTTAAGCATTTTTAAAGTAAAATATGTAAATAAATATATTCGTAGTGTTTCTGATTAAAAATATAAAAAAAATTTATATATGGATATTGCACATGAAAGTTATACATGAATGTGAATATATAATTAGCGTTATTGAGGAACTTGAAATATTTTCATTATTTACTCAATTAATGGAATTAATGGACGATTTAATTAAGAAGATTGCACATTTAAAAAGGATGAAATAAAAAGTTTAAATTGGTAAGATTTCATTCCAATTATAATAATGAAGATTTGAATTGAAAAATCTCGTTTTTATGTTAACTTGTAAATTTAGAAGATTTGATTTTAAAATTTAACATAAATGGATTGATTGAGGAAGATTTCATTTAATATCAAAATGGTAAGTTTTGATATTACAATTGAAACATTTTGGGAATAGTTTTATGATATTAATATGGAAAGATTAATGTTTACTGAAATGAAAGGATAAGTAAAAGAATGAATGATATTTTAGAAATTAAATATTCTAAAATATGAAATGTTTTAAAATAATACTCTTAGGAGATAATTATAATTATAATTATTAATTGTACCTGGACACGAGGTTAGGTCACATTTATGGCGGAAGTCTGCCCGGAACCAACCGGCATATCCAGCAGCCATAAATGTTGGGCCTAATGTGAGAGGTCCAAGTGCGCAAATACGAATTGGGTCAAGACACGAGGTTAAGCCCAACCTGTGGTAGAAGTCTGCCCGGAACCAACCGGCATATCCAGCATCCACAAGTTGTAGGCCTAATGTGAGAGGTCTGGCCCGCTATAAAATAATAAAATGTAAAGATAAACATAATAAATGGATAAGGAAAATGAATTGGGCTATTCGGTCCATTTAAAAAAATAGTAACTCCATTTTAACCCGTATAAATTATGTTATACATTTTATAAAGGAAATCGAAGATGATAAATATTTTATTTAAGATTAAATGAAATACTCTGAAATAAATGATGTCTAATTATATATATTAAATGGGAAATTTATGAAATTTAAATTTGGGTTTATCGTGAATTATGTTTTAAATAACATTTATTCTTTAACCCGAATTTATGATAGAATAAATTCCCTAGAAATTGAATAATCATTTAATAATGACTTTGGAAGATTAAAACTAAATAAGATTTTAATTAAATCTTTAATTAGATTGAAAAGGGAATTAAGTAGTTAAAATCACCGAATTAAGAAAGTGATCGAAAATGGAAAATGAACCATAAAGCAATGAATATTTTCATGTTATAAATGAATAAATGAATGAAAACATTAAATGGTTATATTATTTATATATTTTATATAAATAAAAGTAATGAAACTTTTATTTACATTTCATATGTAAATAAAAAGAATGAAATTTTTATTTACATTTCACATGCGAATAAAAAGATATAAATATGAAATGAAACATGATTTAGAAGCATGAACCGCATATGAAAATTTAACATGTTTTAAAAAGCATGAAGTCGCATATGAAATGCATAATCAAGAAACCGCATATGAAATAAAAATTCATGTTTAGAGTAGTATTACTGCATATGAAATGAATGGACGATATATTTATATGCATGAAATGAATGGACGATATATTTATATGCATGAAATGAATGGACAATATTTATACGCATGAAATGAATGGACGATATTTATGAAATGAATGGACGATATATATATACATGAAATGAGTGGACGATATTTATATTTATAAAAGAATAAATAACGATATAGAATGGTTTGCAAATTTATATATGCGAGAATTATTTGGAAAGTCCGAGTTTACTCTCATTCCAAATAATGATACGACGTTCGAAGAGTTGAAGACGATGATTGAAGACCGACGATCTTCACATCGAATGGGTGTGTTGCTATTGAGACCCATGATGGGAGTAGCTACCTTGAAGGGGCGACAGTAGTAGCCGTCCGGACGTAGTGTTGATTGCACGAATTTGACTTTCGCTCAGACCCAGGGCATAAGTTTATAAATGGAATGTATGTCTGACGTTGTAGTCCCTTATACTACATTCGTTGATCTCTCTTAATATATATCTGTTTGGTGGTTAACACCCTTCTCTGAGACGTACGAGCTTAGGGGTTATATATTGGTAGAAATCAATGGTATAGTATGGACTGACAATGTGGCATGCTAAGATGCATTGATCAAGGCTTTTGTTGAAAAGCAGGCCTTGTGGTTGATGATCAAAGCACGGCCTGTTTAGGCGTAGCTTTGTGTATAGCGTGACTTCGCGAGCCTCACACCCCGGTATGAGTCAAAAACGGGATATGGACTGCAGGGAGTGCACACGTTTCTTTCTAGCTAGAGTGATGTCAGCGACCTACCAGCCCTGACATTTTACTTATGTGGATGATGGATTTTGAGGCGCCTCGTTATTTTTATAGGCCGTTGGTGGTCATACTATAGGTCCAAAGGGACCGGGAAGCGTGTGTTCAGGCATAACTAATCCACTGCCCATAGGCGGGGAACGGCCCTGAAGATCCAAGGGTTCACTGCGGGGGATCCTGAGGCATTTGCTAGAGTGTCTCGAATCGGAGAGGAGCTTGCCCCTAGCCTCGACTCATGATGGAATCCAAATCTCCAATACGACCTTGCGGTTTTGATTGTAGAACTAGTATTGGCGACATGCTATATGGTAACCATGCCGTCTAGGATTGATACTTATGATTCAAATCTTTTTATTAAAACATATATACACTAATAATAATATCAAATCCGTTTTATACGTATCAAGCATCTTTTGACCATTATAAGGTAAAACCCTATCCTCTGGTGTGCGTTGCATTGTGTGATGGGACCTGGGTCTTATAATGGTTTCATTTTTCCAAAAAGACATTGCGTTATTTCTCGATTTACTTTGGTTTATGCACCGACAATTCATTGGAATAAAACCCGTTCCGCATTAGCGGCGTGGTCCTTGGATTTGTCTTATTAGTTAAATTAGTTTAGAATTCTCACACCAGTCCCATGACTGACTCGTAGTTTGTTTCACTTTGCAAACTCGGGTGCCCTCTTTTCCACACGGGCAGTCGAGTAGCTTTTTGCAGATATCTCTCTCTTTAGCAGGATCCTGGATCGAAGCCTAAAGCTGTGTCCAGAGCTTGGTAGTCTTCCGCTGTTTAATGTATTAAATCTGTTGTAATTTATCTTCCGCTGTAGTTTACTTTATTTGTACTCTGATATTCTGTACTCTGATGTTATATTATTATAATGTAATAAAAGTCTGTTGTTATTTTTCTAATGTTTTGTATTCCCAAAGTTAAAGTATTCGAAAATTTCCAACCTTTGGGTCAGACCTGTGTGGTTTATGGTCGATTCAAAGAGCGGGAATTTCCGGGTCTTTACAAAAATCAACACCAAATCAGAGTTGGAGCTGCTATGTTGCATAGGAATTCGACGCAAAATAATAGTAAAGTTCAGATCTATAATTCATTTGTGGCTAAGGTGAGTGATTTGCACATTTTTACACTAATTACGTCTAATTAGGGGTGATTAGTGTTAATTAGCGAAATTATGCATGTTAAGATTCTGGAAAAATATGCAAAAATTCTTAAATATTATTTTAGGGATCTGATAAAAATTTGGGTTAATCCGAATATGTTTTGTTAATCCTATCATTAGATATGGTTAAACATGATTAAGGGGAAAACCATGGGTTTTGGGTATATTTGATTTAAATAACCTATATGCTTAATATTCTGACATTGTTAATTGATCCTATATGTTACTATGACTGTCTGGAATGTTAAGTAATCTTGTAGGAAAGTTAGAATGGTTGAAAACGCCGTCGTATGGTGATAATAGATGATATATGCTCGTTGGAAAATGTGTAGGGTTTTGGATCAGATCAGATTATAGGGCTCAGATCGGATAGGAGAACCGGGTGAGGAAATTCGAACCGGACCGGAACTTGGCATAAGAGGCTTGGTAAGAAGGAATGCCATTTGCATAAGAGTTGGGGTTGGGTTCCGATCGGAAGCGAGGGCGAGGGGATCAGATCGGAAATGGTGAAGTACAAACCGAACTGGTCCAGGATTGCAAGCACCGAACAAAACCGGATGAGGGCACCCGAACCGAACGGAAGCTGGAGCAAGGAAAGGAGGGCCGAACCGACTCAATGACCACACCGATTCCATGACCACCAAACCGAACAGGATATGGAGGCTGAGCCGAACTGGGTTTGAACCTTTATTACTACTACACGACGACTCTTTTGAAGACCAACTCCAATTCGACTGAAACCCGAGATGCAAAGGAAGTCCAAATGAGAGGTTATTACCCAGGGTCCAAATGGGGATCAACAAGTTAACTTCATAAGTTGGACTTTGCTATGGGACATTTGCAAAAAGGGGTTATCGAAGTCTATAGCTTTGACTCACCACCGGGAGACAGATCATTGGCTGTGGATCAGTGTAGTGGAGTCATCATGACTCCATAGGGGCAAAGTGATCGTAACAGGGCTATGAACCAGTGCGGTGGAGTTGTTACGACTCCATGGGGTAGAGTGGACATAGCAAAGGATTAGTAGCTATGGATCAGTGCAGTGGAGCCGTCATAACTCCATGGGGCAGAGTGATCGTAGCAAAAAATTGGGTGATCAAAGTGGTAGATATCGTATACTTTACGCACTGAGTGAGAGATGTGAGGATGATTGCTAGGTTTGATGTTTGCTATTACCATGACATGCACATCCCCTCCCCATTATCTTCACACCATGTGCTAGCGTCACCTTAGTGTATTGTACATCGTGTTATGCTAACTCTTTGGTTGCATATCCAGGTTCAGGTATGGTTATGTATACCTGTTATTTTTCTGTTTTTGCTGGTTATCGCTCATACCAGACTTTTGTCTGACCCAGAGTTTTATGTCTCTTCTTATTACTCTGGGTGCTCCTAAACGAGCAGACTAGAGATAGGTTATCTAGTTATGCACGAGTAGTTGTCCGGGGACGAGCAGGAGGCTTACACGTATCATTCCCATATATTCTCCCTGTGTTGTTGCTGGTCACTACTTTGGGCATCAGTAGTGTACCCTCCTATTTTTCTTTAGAGATAGTTTTAAGAATTGTAATAATGATGGTTTGGATCATAAGCTGTATTCTAAATTTTCCGCTGCTATAATGGTTTAGTTTTCAGCTTACGCACTGTCTCGCCTGTTTTATATCAAGTTATTTTATTATTATATATTGTTCCATGCGCTATGAGATATACTACAGGTTCTTTGATGGTTCACCATTCAAATTTATTCCCTTTTTCCTTTCTTTTGACGACCGTCCCATGCTGGTTGGACGTCGGTACTTCGCATTTCATTGGAAATGTCGGCTGGTGCGGGGCGGGCCGTCACATACATGCTCCATGCATTAATGTGTTCAAGTTTTGATTTTTGTCAAAATTTAGGTGCATAAAGTGTTACACGAGTATAAAGAGACGGGCCAGTCTAGCATTAGCATATAAGTTATCAAACGATAAGTGAAATAAAGAATATGGAGATAAAGGTTCCTTTTTATATAAAAATAATTATATAAGTGCAAATCATTTAACTGTTCATGAGATATTATAGTAGATTGACACACTAACAATCTCAAGATATAGGTAATAACACGAGAATAAGTATTCTTCTCATCTTAAAGAGAGAAGCTATGGCACAGATACTCAATGTCGTAAGTGAAAATGAAACTTGGTATGATGTCATAGCACAAGGCTAAGGGTTAAGATTCAACATGAGTACTAATCCACAGGCTAGAAAAAAGGGTATAAATGACCACATCACTCTGCTTGAAAGAAATCACCATCACAACCATAATAAGAACTCATTCAAGTGTCCAAAGTAACAGAATGAAATTTCCTAATAATCAACTCTAATAGCCCACCAGCTTGAAGACTATCAATAAGGTGCAAACATTCAAAATCATCGAAATTCTAGAAATCAACACAAAGAAATCTAGAAAGCAGCAATATAAAAACTTGGACCTACCAGTCCAAGTTGTCCACGAGCTATAAGATTAGAATCCATCAATCCAATATAGTCCCACCAGTTTCGGCCCGCCATGTGCTATATATAAGAGACCTACTAGTATCATATAGGACCCACCAGTCCGAATTTGCCCACCAACTATATATATATATATATATATATATATATATATATATATATATAGGACCCACCAGTCCAAGTACCAGCAATAATTGCACTAAACAGATGTGTCACAGACTCCTAAACAGTAATTCAAATAATGAAAATAATATGTTCCATGTCGTATGTTTTCACTAATCGATTAACTATAAGATATCCCACTCTACACTGGAAATCAACAAATAACTTCAATCCACGAGTCTGGAATTAACCGATATAATTAACCAACATGTCCTTGTAGAATCTAAATAAACCCTATTCACCCCTCTAGGGTTAATTTAGATACTACAAGTGATATCATAACATGTATTTTTAACTCTAGAGTCATGGATTTCACTAACAGTGATTTTTCTAGTTATTACTCTAGCGAGAATTTTTCCAGTATATCCCCAACTATTTTTGATGGAACATATTTTTAAATTGGAAACCGAAAATGGAATTTTATTTAAATTTTGTTAATGGTAGACGTTGGGATATTATTATCAATGGATATGATATGGTAGATAAGAATGATATTGTAATTGATTCTCGTGCTACGCATATTTTATATTCTTATATCAATGATGATCAATATAACCATATCTCCCATTGTTTAATTGCACTGGAAATCTGGAATACTGTCGATTTGATGTACTGAAGAAAAGACAATAAGTGCCCAAAACCCTCAAAAGTCAACTCAGAATCACATTTATGCTTAACAGGATTTACAGATGATGATTTAGATGAATTAATGGTGGAGACTAAACAGATGATAAGTGTGGTGAATTTTCTTTTGAAGAGTTGATTTTTCTTTGTAAAAAATTAACTAAAACTGTTAGCGTCAAATTAACAAATAAAATTTTGAAATATGAAAATTTGAGTTGATTTGCAAAAACAATGTTTTGGAAAAGGAGTTTGAAAATTTTAAGATGACTAAATTTTCCAAAAATGAAATTGGTGAGAAAGAAAATTTGGTGAAAACTATTTTGGGTGAGCTTGAAAATGAGATCAATAAAATCAATAACCTCAAGTGCGACAATTGTGCGACTTTTCAAAAGGAGCTGCTTGAAATGAAAGAGTTTTTTGAAATTCTTGGAAATGAAAACGGGATTGAGATTTCTAAAATAAATCACGATTTGGAAACTGAAACTGAAAAATTCAAGAATTTGAAAAGCGCAAACAATTTGAATCTGAGATTTTTGAGTCCAAGGCCAAAATTAAATTGCTTGAAAATGAAATTTGGTTTTGAAACAAATTGATGCTGAAAAGAGAAAGATCGCTATTAATCGTTGTTCAAATTTAGTGAAAGAAAATAGTAATCTTAAATCTAAAATTCAACGACTTGAATCAACTTTAGCTAAATTGTCTAATGGTGAAAAAATGTTGAATATGTTGTTGAAAAACCAATTTTTTGTTGGAAATAAGAGCGGTCTTGGTTTTGGGAAAATTAATGAGTTTGAAAAGCGGAACTCAAATGATTTAAAAAACCCTTCAAATAGCTTTGGAAAAGACCAAATTGGATATTTGGAATCTAATAATCTCAAAGGATTTTTAAATCATAAACGAGTCGAGAACTTATTTAGAAACAAGCTAATTAAACAAACGTGGGTCCTAAAAGGAAATAAAATGAGCTTGGTTAAATTCAAACAAATTTGGGTTCCTAAAGGTACGTTGGTAAATGCTAATGGATTGTTATATAAATGGGTATGGGTACTAAAACATTCTAATGAAGTTAAGAGTGGTTTCACAACTTTTATTAGACCACTAGATCTTATAAACAATTAGGTACTGGAGGTGGCTAAGGAACAACTTTAAGAGAGATAAAATTCAAGTTGTTTCAAATTTCTGTTGAAACTAATTTTTAGAGTTCCTTAGCCATGATTATCGAGTTAGAGAATCCACATCGTCAATGGTAAGTTAGGAACGATCTCTAAAATTGTGGTTCTTTTTCTGTTTTTATTCTTCCGTTCTTTTAATGCTAATTTGCTTGACACTTCCATAGTAATTTTGACATAACTTGATCTTCTTAACTTCAAATTGCAACATTCTTGATTTTCTGGAAATTAGATTCAATTATCTAAAACTTCCATGTTTTGATGATTTACATATTTTGAACTTAAGATTGTGAATATCTGCAATTCATTTGAAGTTTTGACTTTTTGACAGTTCCTTGAATTTCTAACAGTGCTGCAGTATTTTGTACATATCTTGAACATAGTTACTCGGAATTCTAAAATTCTTAATGATCTAGAAAGCTAATGAAATTTCACACAAATTTGTTGTCTTGAGTTTCTTCTAATTCATCTTGGAAAGTCTTGAAAATATACACTCAACATAACACACTACTTGAAAAACTACCTTCAATAAGATGTGATACATTTCATAGCTTTTGGTTTGGCTTGACTATTTTGATTTGAATATCATTTGACTTGAGTAGTTGATAAGTTGATCTCAAATCATTATCTTGACTTGGATATTTTGATTCTGAAATCATTTGTGATTGATGGCAGTTTGAATCTCATGGATTATAGTTTTTGGATTTGATTTCTACTAATAAATTTCATCAAGTGTTTTCAAATAATTTGTTTTTTATTTGAATCATTGATTGTCACTTGTACTTGTTAACAATGCTCCGAAAAATTCACTTGTGAAAAAATTGTTCTAAAATTGATTTATCAGCTTCTCTGATAAAGGAAATTGAATTATTAGATTTGTTTGCTTGGGAATGGTTATTGGATGATTTGTTGAAAATTCAGTGTCTGTGATACATTGTATTATGGGAAATTAGGACCTACAAGTGATATCAGCCTTAAAAGTATTGAAATTTTCCACATTCAACTGATTGGTTTTTTTAAACTGATTTTCAACTTGTATAGTTCTTTTAGAATCCCTCTTGAAATTGATATTTTCAAATTTAAAATCACTTTTGATTATTTATTCAAATATTGAAATTATGGACCAAATTGAACTATTTTGTAACTCATAAAAATTATTATTAGAATTTTGAAATGGTAATGAGTTGTGAATATAATATATTTCATTATAAGAGGAGATATTATTTAAATTCTTATGATGATTGAACAAATTTTATAATATATTTGAATTGGTGCTTCACGAACATCTTCTTTTTCTATCATCTTTCTGTCATTCATCATGGTTTTATATATGTGGAGAGTTTTATTTTTTGGACCTCATTGAAGAAACTACAGTTTCAAAACTTGTGATGGAATGTGATTGTACTATTTTTTAGAATGAGAGAGAGCTAAAAATTTTCAAAAATCTTGGTACGATTGAACAAATTTCATAATATGATTAATTTAGAGATTTATTTTACGACCATCTTGTCCCTACCATATTTCTTTCATTCATTATGGTTTTATATAATGAGTGGATAATTAGTGTTTCCCTAATCTCATTTAGAAAAACCTTCGCGGTGGTTAGAGATTACTTATAATTTAAGTTATTACCGAGATCATTTAAAAGTCCTTATGGTTATGCGTGGTTAGTGAGCTCCTAAAATTAAAAAAAAATAAAATAATAAATTTTGTATATATATGATATCCTCCTTGTTATGTAAAAATCGACCTTTCGTTCCATCTTTTGAAATGTGAAATGTGTTATTATGTTATGATATATTATGATTTTTTGTTCGATTGTTTTGGGATTTGCGATAGTTGAATTATTTTTTTGTATTCATATTCGTATATTCAAAGTTTTATAACTCTCTTCATATTATAAATTCCATCGTAAATCCATTATTCTGAAATGTGAAATTTGCTTCTAGTTTAAAGAATATTATGATTTTTGATTGATTAAATGAGGTTTATGATATATATTCTCTCTCTTGATCTAAATTTATATTTGTAGTATATATTCATCACTATTTTGATTTGGATTATCCTTTTGATGATAACAAAAGGGGGAGGATGATTAAGATTTTGATTGATGAGTGAATAATTTAAGAATAATTTTAATATTGGAAATTCAATTGTTTTTTAACTCACTCATATGCACATATATAAGTGGAGTTCAGTTGTGGGGGGGAACATGCAAATAGGGGGAATACTATATTTCATTTTCAAACACATTTCTCACTTTCAAAATCATATGTGTATGTTTATCATCATCACAAGTGGGAGATTGTTGAATATAATAGTATGATTTTTGTTAACAAACATATATTATTCTATAAATGTGTTTGTAATTGTGCTATTTTATATTTCTTCTCATTCAGAAATAAATATTTATTTTGAATAAAATACTGTTGCATAGAATTCAATATTCAAACAGTGTTTTTATTCAAATATATATTTTATTCCAACAGTTGAAATAGTACAAACTTCTGACTCCACTATTGTACAATTCACTGTAATATAATAATAGATTCGTTTCACATTTACATTCAATACATTGATTCCCACTACAACACTCATTTCACTCAGATACTTATTCTATTTCATGTATAGACTCATACACACACACACACACACACACTGACACTCTTTGTCTTCAATTGCTTTAAGATCCAGTCATGTCACCTGCATACCTGTCACAGAAACACAAACAGTAAACTAGAAAAAATAGAATTTACTGCAGACAAATATAAATTTATTTTCAACATTATTTGCCTTAGGATTTTGGTGTATTTCTCATTATATTTCTTAACTTGGTCTGATATATATACATTTATTTGACTCTAAACTGCTTGTGATATTCACAGTGATTCACCATAAATACCACAAGGTAGACTATATAACAAGTGCCTGCAGATCAGCCTCAACACAACTATAGTTGTCTACTGATCAAGAAATGCCTCGACTCAAGTTTGTGGTATGTAGATCTTAACCAGCCACGACACATCGTATTGCGATCTGTTGATGTAAATAGAATATATAATTGCACAAGCGCAATACATGTATACACATACATGTGTACGTACACACACACACACACACACACACACACACACATATATATATATATATATATATATATATTGATAATGTGCAGGGGAATGGTTGGACATGCATGCAAATCAGGTTCAAGCCAAACAGTTCTTTGAATGCCACAATTCAACACAAGTTAGACAGGTAGGTAGCATAGTAGAGTGCATCATCTAATGTCAAATCATAAAGAACAATGCACAAGCATTTGCATATGAACAAGCTGCTAAAGCAAGTATGCTGCAAATGAGTACGCATGCACAACCGGCCAAAGGTCAAGCGTGGATATGCACATGGAGACAATTGACAGTGATCAAGAACAACATGTTGCAAACATTTCAGGCCAATACCAAATGAATGGTTCAGGGAAAAAAAATGTTCACAAGCACACATAACAAAGTGAAAACATGTACGTAAGCAACAAGTGCAAACTGGTTCAGCCCAGCCAAATATTAACAAAAGGGTCAAGACAGTGTAATATGCATGCACACCTTGAACAAGCAAGTGGCCGAGAACTCAAGCATATGGAAAGAAAGTCATGCACAACAATTTCAACATGCACATCATGGAAAAGTCAATCAAGATACAAGTATAAATTGATAGATCAAGGAAAGTATAACTCAAGTTTATCCCAAATGTACAAGGTTTACACATGCATGGCAGTGGAACATAAATCATGCCAGAAAACTCACAAATGGCGAATGGACAAGCACCATGCAAACCAACAAGGCCTGGCAGCAAAATGTACACAAGTGATCATGTACATCAAGCACATGGTGATATGCATAAGAGTAGTTAAGTGAAAACAAGTCAGTGCAAAAGAAACACATCAATGCAAGTGATGCATACACAACTCTAGGATCAGATGTACACAGCAATATGACATGGTATGGTCGGGTTCAAGTATACAACGGGTCCCAGTCATGACAAGGCTCTTAAATGAAACAAGCATGGAGCAAGCATTTAAGGTCATGATCAATGTACAAAGCCAAGAGAGTGGCATATTAAATAAAAAAACTGCATTACAAATGAAAGGGCCAAGGTACATATGCATATGCAGCAAAGCAGAGAAGTGGCAAACACATATATGATAGTTCACAAAATGGTTAGTGGACATATAAAGGTGATCAAATCCAGATTACATGGTGCAACATGCATAAGAATAATCATGACCAATGTGCACAAGATTGTTTGGGATTTCAGGTCATCATGATATTCAAGGTTCAAGAGTGAGGCAACTCAGTATTCAAGGAGCAACATCAAGTAATAATACTAAAACTAATGGAGAAGAACTCACACAAACCAGAAATGGCAAGAATAATGTAGAGTAGAGTCCAACATGAACAAGGCACCAAGAAGCATGGTCAAGTGGCAAAGTGAGCAGGCAGATGCAACTACACAACCGGGTGTGTATGTGTGTGTATACATTTGAGTTTATACATGAAATCAAATATGTAATTGAGTGAAATGAGTGTTGTGGTGAGGAACTAATGTATTGAGTGTCAATGTAAAATGAATGTATTATATCATAGTGAAACGTACAACAGTGGAGTCAGAAGTTTGTACAATTTCAAATGTTGAAATATAATATTAGTTTGAATAAAAACACTGTTTGAATATTGAATTATGTGCAAAAGTATTTTATTCAAAATAAATATTTATTTCTGAATGAGATGAAATACAGAATAGTACAATTACAAACACATTTACAGAATAATATATGTTTATTATGATCAAGCAAAAATCATAGTGTTATATTCAACAGTCCCATACCCATGGTTTATTATATTGTTTAAATCACTTTCTCTCTTTCTCAAAGGTGCTAAAATATGTAGAGAAAACAAGTTTATAAAAGGTTTGGATTATTTCTTATATATATATATAAATCGAAAAATATTGTTTATAATATTGCCTTGAGATGATTTTATATAAAATGAGCTCTAAAAAAACATTTATTTCAAAGCTATATAAGTAGAGAAAATGCACAGTACGTCTTATTTAAAATGTGCACAGTGCATAAAACTCATCACAAAAAGAGCAATACTAAAATCAAGATGGACATGAAAATTGATCCAAAACAACATGCAGATTCGACAAGTTTTTGGCTATTGGAATAACCTTGAAATAACATCAACATTGGTTGCAAATTTGGCATAAGACCTTGGCATAGAATGAAGCTAATTGGGCTTCGAATAATACTTAAAAAGGAACAAAAGAGGCTTAGCATTCCATGAAAATATGCGTTTAGGGGCTCGACCCGCCTTTAGCTCGGGTCGACCTACAGTTAGTGGAACGTGGATCGACTTACCTGGACATGATTTCCAGATGGAATTCGCCACCTATGATTGCATTTTCTGCCCTTGTTTTGGCCGAGCCACAGTCATTACCTTGAACTAAAATTTTCTAGAATTCAAGGCTGACATTCAGACAACACCATGAAACAAAAATCACACAAAACAGATATGAATTAAGTAAGTTATTCTTTCTCAAAGTAGAACTATCAAAGATTTCAAAACTAATTTTTTTTCATGGAAATAAAACTATTTTCTGTAATTAAACTCCGTTCAAACAACAAGAATTTAGCACAAAACTGTTAATCTATTATGCATAAGTTGAACAACTCACTTTATTTGGGGATTTAGCGATTTATACATCAAAGTGAGATTTTTTGGAGCCTTTTTGCTAGAAGGTTGAAACTTTGCACCTAAAAATTGATTAGGAGAAACATGCAAAGAAAAATCTCACTTACAGTAATTTGCTTTTACAAGATTGAAATTAAACAAATATAAATTCTTGGTTTTGGTATGATTACCCGTGTTAGCTCGGCTTCCACAATTAAATCTTTACTTTTTTTTAAGTTTTAAAAGTCAAAGATTGAATTTTAGAAAGAGGACTGTCATTTTTCTTCTAATTATAAGTTTTTAAAGAGAAGAAATGGGTTAAGGAGGAAGGGTACATACAGGAGAATTGGTTTCCAAACAATTCTCTCCCTAATCCATTTAATCATGGGCCTAATCAAAGCCTTAATTAGACTATATATAATTATTATAGGCCCATGCTGATTTAAATAGCCTATTTAACAATGTTAGGCTGTATTTCCAACGTTTTATATTATTTAATCTTATGTTTTGCAACTTTGAAAAACATACAACCCTTACAAAACACCAACAATATGTTTGGAACACTTTTAAGCGTTCTACTACTATTTTGGAAACTGTACAAATAAAATTTACAAACTTTACAAATAATTACCTTTTCATTTATTTTGTGTAATTCTTACTAACTTAAGAGGCTAAATCATTCAAGTAACTTTATTTTGACACCCAAATTTTACAAACCTGCAAAAATTGCTTTTAACACACATATTTATACTTCGGATTTTATAATTGTGCAAAACATAATGTTTTATCACAATTTACTTTCACAAACATTTTTATTCTGATACATAAATATTGATTTTCATCAATATTTACAATTTAATATTTTCATTTATACATGATGTCACCCTACAAATGTTTGATTAACATAAAATGTGTTTATTTTATGCTCTTATATCTTATCTTTTGTATATAAATAAATATTACTTGGGTATTGTTTTGTCACTTTTACAGATATTTCAACCCAGCCCATATGCAACCAGAAAAGTAGAGAAATGGAGATCAGATTGCTATATATATTTACATTTTAAAGAATTGTAGATGAAGATCTCACATCTAGTTGTCCAACAATCTCACATCTAGTTGCTGTTGGACAAGAAAATGATTGATAAAAAGGCCATGCACATCTCAAATTAAAGGAGGTTTGCAAGAGAAAAGGAGAAAAGGCCTAGAACTTGTTCCAAATGACAAAAGGCCTAAAACTTACTTGAAATAGCTAGGCCCATTTGTAATTAGGGTTTGGTTATCTCCCATAAATACCCTTATAATATCATTGTAGCCACCATCCCATTTTCTATTTCTTCTCCATTAATAAAGTCCTTCTTCATTTTATTTTCTGCAAATTTCTATTTCTTAGCAACTAGTGTCATCTACACAATTAGATTTGGTAGAGTACTAGTTGTATTTTACATTTATTTTCATTAGTGATTGACTGTCTGATTAGATTCAGCGGTAATCCTAATTTTAATTCCTGTTTGTTATTTCAATTTCTGCAGTTTTAATTTCTGTTCTTTTTATTGCGTTCTTCGGTCATATTGGGTTGAATATAGATTTGATTAGATTCAGATCTGTACTCAATTCAATAATAGTTTTATTGTTTTTTTAAAATCAATCCCCAAGCTTCGTCTAACTCGCCCAAGAAATTATTTAAATAATTTGATTTAATTTGCCTCCCTGTGTTCGACCTGTATGCTACACACATGTGCGCTTGCAGTATTATTTCATAAATCGCGCTTTTCTATTTACTTAGAAAGCGACGATCAAGTTTTTGGCGCCGTTGCCGGGGAGGTAACGATTAAATTTTATTATTTATTTAATTTCTGATTTGTGTTAGTTTTATTTTTATTTTGTTCCCTTTTGTTTTCTTGTATATATAGAAAAGAAAATCTCGATTAGTTGATTTGGTATTATGTGCTGATACCGTAATCTTCTAAATAAGAAAAAAAAATATCTTGCCAGTTTTCCTTGATTTTTCTTTCATTTTCATTGTTTATTTCTTTCTCTTTTTACATTTTTTTTCAATCTCATATCTTCCTTGTTTCTTTCCTCTTTTCCATTTTGTTTCCCTTTTTCCCATTCATTTCTTTCCCTTTCTTCTTGTTCAAATTTACTTTAAAAAAAAAAGAAAAAAACTTGCATTTTTTTTATTGATTGCTTTCCAATTATATTTATCTTTCATCTCCTATAATCTCTCTTTCCATTCTTTTTCATTTATTTCTTTCCTATTCTCTCCTTCACAAAAAAAGACAAAAAAAGGCATGTTACTACAATCTAAAATGCATGATGGTCCTACTTAAATGGCTGAAAATGAAAAGAAAGAAAAATAAAGAAAAAATGAATGAAATGCAGACTCCCCCCACACTTGGACAAAACAGTGTCCACACTGTAGCACATTTCCTAAATTTGAATGATAAAACCCATAGATGGATTAGATGCAAAATGATTTGCAGAATGATTTACAAAATGATTTACATCCGAAAACCAATTCGAAAAAAAAGGTGCATTTTGTTTTGTGATTTTTAGCTGAGTTTGAGAAACTGAGAGAGAGGACTAATTTTTCTTTTCATTAATTCGGTTTGATTATTATTATTTTCCTTCTTTTTGGGCGAGAGGTAGGTCCTACCGATTGAGAGAATAGCTGATTGTTATGTCTGTGTTTGGGAGAGAAACTTATGGGGTTTAAACTTTAAATAGCATAGCATGACCTTATTTTTACGTGTGATTGGGAGTTGAGAACCTGGTGGTGTAGCATTTGTTAAATAGATTTGTTTCCTTTTATTTTTGATTGGGAGTTGGGCACGATTTGGTATTCAAAAAAATAAAAATAAAAAGGGAGGGTACTAGTCTGTAATTTGCGATTGTATTGCCTTTGCTGAGTTAAGGCTTTCCTTTTTGTCAACCACCAATTTCTTTGCTCCAGTTTTGAAAAAAAAGTCAAAGTCAAAGTCAAGACTAAAGCAAAGGAAGAAAGTGAAGCAAATCAAACATGGAATTGAAATCGAACAAAACAAATAGTGAATCTCAATTGCTCTGGACGGACAACCTTATACCATTGTAAAGTTTTCTAACCCTATAGGTGCTCTGCTGCAAAGATTTTTTTTATAGAAATTGCATGTAAAAATCTTCTACAGGAGCAGCGGCTTGCTTGTACAATATTCTAAATTTCTGCAGTTGTTATTGTCTGATTTTTGTGGTTGACTGATATTTTCGTAACTGAAATCTTCATTCTCATTGTTTTCAATAATAAAAATAGACATTGCAAAATAATATAATTGAAAAGTGGTTCTTTATGAAGTTGATTGTCTCGTATAATTGGATCGCGGATATATAGTAGTTCAATTTATTGAACTATTAGCAAAAGAGGTTGCATACTACCCGTAAAACATTGGTCGTATCCCTTAGTATTTATACTATACGTGAACGGCCATAAGAACCTCTTCCCCCTTCTAATTGAGTCAGTTAATTAATGCACAACTCAGTCTTTTATACTATTTTGAACTAAGATTAATTTCTGTCTTTCCTTGATTTCTTTAAAATGTCTGATTCAAAAAAAATCATTGAGAGAAATGTGGGATAATAATCGGAGTAGACGTCCTCTTGAAGAGTATGAGTATGAATTACAACTCATAAGCCAAAATTTTGTGAGCCCAATGCCAACAATTTTCAACATTTTCCAACTGACCAACATTTTCAAAATCATGGATATGATCGAAATTGCGATTTCAACTCAAATTTCAATAATTTCGATTATGGGCCACATCCACATCAAAATAGCTTTGAACCCCAATATACCTTTGATCCACATCAATATGGGGTTGTAAACCAAAATTTTCAAAATTATACCCCACATTAACATCTTGAAAATAACCAAAATGGCAATTTTCCCTCGAATTTTAACAATTTTGGTTATGAACATAATTATAAATAATCAAAATGATTTCCAATACCATTCTCATATTTCTGAAAATTCGAACAACCATCTCATTGGAAATAATATTGATCATGAAATTGATATGAACTATAATTTTGAGAATCAAGAAATCCAAAACGAGAGCTCTCAAATCAACAATTCTAAAGAATATCATCTTAACATTCTTAGAGAGAGGGTAGAAAAGCGAGATAGACAACTTGATGAAAAAGATAGACAGCTTGATGAACTTCTTTCTTTAATGACATCTTTTAAAGAACAACTCGAGCAACAAAATCAAATTCAAACGTGCGATGAATTAGGAAATAATACATTCTTTACTGATAGCGAAAATTTTCAAATAACAACTTTGGAAACTGAAAATAATAATCTAAATGAAGTTGTTCACAATTCAGTAAATGATTTGGATTGCGATTCTTTTCAGGAAAAAGATTTATGCTCAGATTTTGATCTTCCTCTTTCAGGCTGCGAGAAACTTGAAATTTTAGAAATTGAACAAAATAAAAATGTTGAATTTTTCAATTCAAATTTGGAGAAGGATTTTAATGAACATGAATTTTTTGGATTGTACGAGGATGATTTGCCAAATGAGGATGAAATTGAACCAAGCCATGAATCCAAGTTTGAAAATTGGAACTTTGAAGAAACTTCCAGCGAACTTGAAGTTATCAGTGTTGAAAATATGTTGTCCAGTAATGAAATTGAGAAATGTGATCACATAATCTTGAACAACACTCAGAATTCAAATTTCATTGAATTTATATACGATCACAAATTTTTGAACATTTACACTGATAAATTTGTCGAACACATGAACTGTTTTTGGAATGCTGGCTTGCTTGAAAAACTTCATGATAGGATGACCCTGGACATTTATGTACTGGACTATAAATCTAGGTATAAAGATGAGATGGTTTTCAAAACCCTTTGCTTATTAGGAAACATGCATAGACATAGTGGGAATGGGATTCATCGAACTAGAACCAAGTGTGGGGGGAAAAGTTGGTGGCATTCTTTGCATCACATTCATCGTAAACACATATATCATTGTACGTATGATCCATTCTTACATATAGTTAGGCTGCATTTCATTCTGCAAATCATTTTGTATCTAATCCATCTATGGGTTTTATCATTCAAATTTAGGAAACATGCTACAGTGTGGACACTGTTTTGTCCAAGTATGGGGGGAGTCTGCATTTCATTCAGTTTTTCTTTATTTTTCTTTCTTTTCATTTTCAGCCATTTAAGTAGGACCATCATGCATTTTAGATTGTATTAACATGCCTTTTTTTTGAAACATGACTCATTTTAGATTGATACAACAAAATAAGTTAAGGATTGTTAATCAGTTGATAGTAGTTTTTTCTCTCAACTGAGATCAAATAAGAAATATGATGAAAAGTTGAATTTTGAGGGATAATAGTGTAATCGGTACATAGGGAGATTCTTAGGTGATGGCCATGAAGTTTATTCTAAATTGTAGTCTTTGTTTAAATAAGTGGAGGACTTAAAATACTTATACTGGCTTTTCGAATCTTTAAAACTAAGTTGTGTTAAGTTGAATTCGCGTAACTCTCTTTTGTGCTTATATTTTCAATAATAATAATAGTAATCCAAGGGTATCCAACATTGCTTGTATATCAAGCGTTGGTGTGCAAACCCGCCAAGCTCTATCCGACATGTTGTTGACAAAGTTAGCGTTGGAATATCTTGGTCTCATTTTATGAGTTGGACACCTAAGGATTACCGACATGTTGTTGACAAAGTCAGCGTCGGTCTACACAATCCGCCAAGCTCTGTCCTAACTCTCCGTCAGACCGCAAGGCAGTGTATGGGTGGTATACCTTGGTCTTTTAAGTTAGGTGTATATAATTAATCATAAATTTTAACTTTTATAGAGATAGAGAAAAAGCGATGATGCCCAAACATTTCTTGACCTTATTGATTTGACTAGCCATACACAAGGAAATTAGAATACCACTTTGCGAACTGTGACAAGCAAACTAAGAATTTATTTCATGGTTGCACTATGTGATCGACCGAACCAACTGGCCAAACTAGAGTTTAAACATTGAAAACTTGATTTATGTTGAAAATTTGTGACAAGTTGAGGTATCTAAAATAAAATCAACTGACTAGAAATTGTTAACTTAATTGGTTTTAACACTTTCCTGAAACAAGTCGTGTTTTCATTTTATTTTATTTTGTTTTTATTTGCATATGTCCGTTGCATTCATATAGTTGCATTAAATCACTGCAAACTGCATTTGAATTTTGTGGGCAGTATCCGCTGAAAACCCTCACGAGACACCACTCGACCTACTAGGGACACCTAGAGGTTTAAAGGCTTATTGCATACTCTCAATGCAATCGTGTTTCCTACGAAAAGGTGACCTATCTAGTTTAGTTTTTCATTTTTATTTTACTTGTAACACCCCACCTCCGCTAGGGTCACTCGCAAAGGAATGCACTAGCTTTAGAGGGGTATTATTGGTAAAATAGTACAGAAATATTACAAGACAGAACATATAAAATAGCGGAAGTAAAATCAACTTTCACATCATTAATAAATAAGGTCTAAAGCCTTTTACATCAGAGAATTTATTACATGGAAACCTGTCTTGTAATAGTAAAGAAGCATAAAAACCTTTTCATCAATTATTCCCCAAGTAAAACAATAAAATAGCCATATTCAAGAAAAGTCCAAGCCATGCGTGATGAGCTTCAAACAGAAGAAGTCCAAACTAACAATAGCATTTCCTCCCTGTAACCTGGGGGGAAACGGAAGACAAGATGCGAAACAAAACGGGGTCAGTCATAAAGATTGGTAAGCCCTATCTACTATCAGTATATAACCTAGTAAAGTTAACTGGCATGAGGAACTGAGATGAACATAAGTATGATGACAAGATAGATAAGCTAAACCAAAATAACAGGATGAACTACTGTACCAAGATAAACGAGTGTGTCATGATAAACTACGGTGTCAAGATAAATCAAGGTACCACATCGTCAGGTTTCTATCAAGTATACTATCCCAAGGTATCTACTATGTATAACATCCTAAGGTATGTATCATGTATATTTGCTATGCACCCCTCGTACTAGTATCCCAACCCGTGTCATGTGTCAACTATGAATGTCCCTTGCCCAGTGTCATGTAATGGTCCATGTCACCCTAATATATATAGCATATGTAGGTTTTTCCAACTCGTATGTTTCCTTCCATGTATAAGTTCAGTCCTTTGCCATAGGCCATACGGGCTTTCCCATGTAAACGTTTTATCCTTGAAGTTATTTTGGACTGCTATCCTCGATCTAGTTATGTTTACTTACCATGAACTATCGCGTGTCCACTTAGGATTTATGCCACCTAGGACCACTAGGGATTATGCTACCTAATGAACGTTTCCGTGTCTCGGTTTGGGTTCAGCCACCTAGGGACACTAGGGATTATGCCACCCGTCAACCGCGCCCTTTATCCCACGTATGTATCGTGAATCGTTTTCCATGTATAGATGCACATGTTCCTCAATGTGCCATCCGAGTTCCGTGCCAGGGCAAATCAAGAAATAAGGAATTCGGTCGGGAGCTTTAAGTCGTCTGCTGATGCAGATATCAAGGTCTGTTTTTGTACCCGTGGCTATGGTCCCACGTGACCCCTCCCTCAACTACTGAAAGGCAATCCAAGAAAAATCATGTATGAGAACTACACTAAGGCCCATCGATGCCCACTTCCAGATAGCCAACCTCACCCATAACTTGATAGCTAGTATATGGTCTTTTGGGAGTTCCCTGCCTTTCCGTACATACACGATTGACTAAAGATGGTAGGTAGTCGGCGACATGCTATCCCGGGGCAAAATCAAGTATCGTCGACTCCACGCTAATCCATCCTAGTCTTTAGGTCGCTCGCATAGCAACCAAGGCATACTCTTGGCTCTTCTACCGCAGACCTTAACCTCGGTGAGGCAGGGTTTCATGGACCACACGCCACCTCACAGAGGGATACCAAGAGTACCCTCACGTTCCCCGAAGCTTCCGCTTCGTCACCCAGTTCGCTAGAGCTTTTATCCAAGTCAGATAACTTGCTCCTCCTCGTATACTAAGCGATGACCTACCGTACCAGGTTACTCATCTCTTTATGAACTAGTCCATGTCCTTAGCTAAGAATTATTACTTAGTTACCCTTAACTAAGGTTTACCACTTAGCCCCTCTTTCCACTATCCTTGTTAACTACGATTTCCAACCTAGTCCTCTGAGCTAGGGTTTTGTCAAATGGGTTAAGTGTTGTTATCCAAGTTCATGACTTAACCCGCCTACGAATCATGTCAAGATTGGCTAAGTACTCAAGTTCAAGGCTTAGCCCTACAGGTTGGTTAAGTGTACCAAGAAGCTCATGACTTAACCTTATCAAGTCAAATTGGTTAAGTATTTATTTGTCTTAACCCTATCAGATTATCATGTTAGATTGATTAAGCATAGATTATCTTAATCCCATCAGATTATCGAGTCGGATTGGTTAAGCATGGGTTAGCTTAACCCCATCCACTAATCGTATTACAATGGTTAAGCCTACTTTTAAAAGTCTTGTGACTTAACCCTATCAGGTCCACCTATTAGATTGGTTAAGTATAGGTTACTTAACCTCATCAAATCATCACGTATAATTGGTTAAGTATAAGTTACTTAACCCCATTAAATTACCGTGTTAAATTGGTAAAGTATTGGTTACTTAACCTCATTGAATTAACGCATTTAGATTGGTTAAGTGTTTAACTTAACCCCACCGAATTACCGTGTTTAGATTAGTTAAGTGAAGGTTACTTAACCCCATCTAATTACAGTGTTTAGATTAGTTAAGTCTAAGTTACTTAACCCCATCTAATTACCGTGTTTAGATTAGTTAAGTCTAAGTTACTTAACCCCATCTAATTACCGTGTTTAGATTAGTTAAGTGTGGATTACTTAACCCCATCTAATTACCCAGTCAGATTAGTTAAGCGTAAATTACTTAACCCCATCCCCTAATTGTCTTGTATGGTTAAGTGTCATTAAGAAATCAAGCCCGGTCCCACTTAACCTACCCATTCGTGTCATATCGGTTAAGTGTCATTAGTCAAATTTACTTAACCTTATCATGTGGCATTAATTTAATTAATGCACTCTTAACCTCTCACATTAGACCTTGTTGTGGTTACTAGTTAAGCCGGGCGGGTCCGGGTAGTTTTACACCACAACCTAGTCTAACCTCGGGTCTTAAGCGCGACATGACCAACTTCTCACATTGGATCCTATTGTTTGTAGCCACTAGTTAAGCTGGGCGGGTCCGGGTAGATTTATGCTACAAACTCAACCCAACCTCGAGTTGGTCATTTTCATGTTTGGTCTAGTGTCTTGTTACACTTACAACCCATACGTGTCAAGTTTCCAAGTCCCATGCTCATAGCCAAAGTTACATGTTGTCACGTTTATACCAATTTACCCAAATCATGTTTCATGTCATTAAAGTTTCCCCATAACCTAACCCCAACGCTTTTAAACTCGCATACACATTCACAACAACGCATAATGGATTAAAGAAGGAACTTGGCAAAGGCATGAAAAAAAGGGTATAAGGCCACAAGTTAATCATGGTGGCATATGAGGCGTAAGTGTGTTCATTAACTTGCATGTTACATTATTAAGCCTCAAAAACATGCATAACCCCAAACTTAGCACATAGGCGAATCATGATGATAGGTGACATAGAAAGATGCCTAGAAGTTCGCATATAGCATTACATGCAAGTTATCATAAGGGATATGATAGCTCTCATGTTGCATAATGCAACATTCAACATAAATCATATAGCTTTTAGCCCATAAGATCAAGATGGTGTCTTTACAAACATGATGGGATACATAACATGATAGCATGTATGATACTTAATGTTCAAACCCAACTTGCAACATTCATTTAACTTCATAGTTAATATCTAAGAGTAGGAGGGGGCTTACAATGCTATGAAGGCACAAATCAACATATAAAACAAAGATTGAGACGAAGCCATTCATGCTATCACCCAAAAACCCCAAAAGAACAAGCTTCAAATGAAACCCTTGAGCAAATATCAATAAAAATCCTTGCTTTGAAGAAGAAAGGTTTCAACTTTGGCTTTGAATGAAGCTTATGAGCTCTCATGCAAGCTCCTTGCTTTTTGGTCAAGAAAAGGTTGCAACTTTGGCTAGAATGCAACTTAAGAACACTCATACAAGTTTGAAAGCACTTGTATGAACTCACAATCTCTCATAGAAATAGGCTTAGGAATTTTAGCATGAGAGTGGAGGCCATGAGAGGAACAAATTTGACATAGTTTAGTTGTAGGATTGAATAATGGTGATTTAGGCTAGGTTTAGGGGTCTTTTTATAGAGGATTAGGATAGTATTAGCCATAGGATTAACCCTAGATTCAATCCAAGCCATCAAAGCATGTCTTGGGGAAGAAGTCAAGTGTAGGAACCATCTAGGGCCTTTAGATTAAAGCTGAACCATGAGAACCATTCAAACGCAAAATCTGCATTTGAGCGAATCGGCCCACGGGTTGACAGCCAAACACCCTGGATTAACCCCTAGTCGACCCAGCAGGCTCGGGTCGACCTCAAAAATCGGCCGGTTCGGTTATTCCCCTCTCCCAATTCGCTGTTTTGAACATTTTTGCATATTCATTTATTTAATTTTCAATTATATATATATATATATCAATATATATATATTTCTCTGCGCAACCCATTTCACTTAATTAAGTATACTTTAATTTGTGAATTTTTATGTTCAAATTACGGGGTGTTACATTACTCGAGGACGAGTAAAAGATAAGTGTGGTGGTATTTTATTAACATAAAAATGTGTTTATTTTATGGTCTTATATCTTATCTTTTGTATATAAATAAATATTACTTGGGTATTGTTTTGTCACTTTTACAGATATTTCAACCCAGCCCGTATGCAACCAGAAAAGTAGAGAAATGGAGATCAGATTGCTATATATTTACATTTTGAAGAATTGTAGATGAAGATCTCACATATAGTTGTCCAACACTCTCACATCTAGTTGCTGTTGGACAAGAAAATGATTGATAAAAAGGCCACGCACATCTCAAATTAAAGGAGGCTTGCAAGAGAAAAGGAGAAAAGGCCCAGAACTTGTTCCAAATGACAAAAGGCCTAAAACTTACTTGAAATAGCTAGGCCCATTTGTAATTAGGGTTAGGGTTTGGTTATCTCCTATAAATACCCATGTAATATCATTGTAGCCACCATCCCATTTTCTATTTCTTCTTCATTAATAAAGTCCTTCTTCTTCGTTTTATTTTCTGCAATTTTTTATTTCTTAGCAACTAGTGCCATCTACACAATTAAATTTGGTAGAGTACTAGTTGTATTTTACATTTATTTTCATTAGTGATTGACCGTCTGATTAGATTCAGCGGTAATCCTAATTTTAATTCCTGTTTGTTATTTCAATTTCTGCAGTTTTAATTTTTGTTCTTTTTATTGCGTTCTTCGGTCATATTGGATTGAATATAGATTTGATTAGATTCAGATCTGTACTCAATTCAATAATAGTTTTATTGTTTTTTTAAAATCAATCCCCAAGCTTCGTCTAACTCACCCAAGAAATTATTTAAATAATTTGATTTAATTTGCCACCCTGTGTTCGACCTGTATGCTACACAGCTGTGCGCTTGCAGTATTATTTCATAAATCGCACTTTTCTATTTACTTAGAAAGCGACGATCAATGTTACTTTCACTAAAATTCATTTTAACAACAAATTCTCAATTTATTCAAACTTAGCACAATTTAACACTGTATTATTACTCTTAAAATCCATTTAATCATTTCCAAACATTATTTTAAACACAACTTCTATTTTATTATATAATTTCAATAGCTTACGTTTTCCAAATACAAATTCATATATTATTTATTATCTTATCAAAACAACTGAAAACCTCATAAAGAAAATTGTTAATCAATATTTTATATCTTTTATATTCGTTCAAATCATCAAAATATAATTAACAAACTCAAATTGGAACAAATTTCCTTATTGTACAAAATGAATTTTATTTATTCCAATACACATAATTTTCAATGAATCACAAGTTCTTTATCATCTCATTTTCAATTACTATAGGAGTTAGACTCCCGAAATCGTATTATATTTTTTTCAAACTTAAAATCACAAAACATGTTATAATATGTTGACCCTGGGTACACAGATAACCAGGTTGTTACAAACTTCCCCTTTAAGAAATTGTGTCCTCGCAATTTACTTAAAATAATTCATCACCAGTTCCGATTTCCAGTGACTTAGCACAAATTTATTCTCTGGAAAAAATAATTAACTTAAGAACCAAAAAATAGTTTTTGAAACTCTTTATGGTTTATCCCAACTTATTTTAACTGCAACACTCAAAATTCCAAACTTTAATAACTCAATTTGCAAAGGTTTTAATTCTCATTTCAAATTAGATACACATAAGGTTTAGCCTATTGCAACATATCATTCACGAAGCAAATATTAAAATACACACTCATCATTTCCAATTTTTCAATCAATAATTGGCATTGCTTAGCTATCAAATTTGCACTAATTATCCAATTAATAGAAGCTCTTTTTTATTATAGGATCAAATAGCCTCGCAATTACTGGTTATTATCACCAATTTGACGGTTGCAACTGTCTTTCAAACTCAAGTACGAGAGTGTATTTCAAAAATATTGCTTATATTTAAGATAGTTACTCATTTAAAACAATTTTTATACTCAAAACTCTTTATTTTTATCCATTTAACAACTATTTTTATCATCACGAATAATATTAAACCACCAAACTTTCCTCATTATTTGGCTACAAAGTCGATATAATATTTCTATTGTATGACCAAATTTACTATAATCCTTGTCTCATATAGTAGTTTAACATTATTCCCACATAAATATCTTACGATATTCTTTCACAAAATTTTGTTTGTTATTACACAAAGTAATGTTTTCAATCGCGCAATATAGAAATTCTTATCAATAATGTTGATCAGGCGTATCAAACCTAATCCCTTGAAATGCCTAATGAATAATTTAATAGATAATCACACATTATTAGTACATACATGGTTATTCTAGCTATTTAATATCTCAAGTACTCTTGTTTTATTGTAAATAAAGTAGCCTAAAACTAAGTTTCATTAATTATTCACTTGATTTATATTCACTCCTGAATACACTCTTAACAAACATTTAATCATCAATATTTACCATCCCATAATCTCACTTATGAGCTTACTAAATTTAACACAACCAAAACAATTCACTTGTTTCCGCAATGCAACTCTGATTTATTTCATTATGTACCGCTTTTTACCCTAATATTAATTTCACTTCCATTATCTTAGATTTAATTCATTTACCCACCCTAATTTATTTTATATTTTACTTAACCGTCAATAAAATGCAAGAGGATGGGGTTTAAATTTTCTCAAAAAATTTAAATACGATATGATTTGAATACGATATGATTTAAGAGCATAGAAGTTCCACAATGATAAACCACAGATAATGGGACATAATTCGTGGAATACTACGAAATGGAGTATATTCCTATACGTATTCCTGAAGCTAAGATTTACACTCTCAATTAATAAGGAATACGAGCTAAGGATAACAACGAAACAGAGAAAAGTGGATACAAATGTCATTCTTTCATACTGTTTTGGTTCTATTCTATGTCTATCGTACTTTGTTCTAAATTTTGCTCTAATACTACGTTGTAATGCCCCATCCGAAGACCAACCTAATAAAAAGAGCTACCGAGTGATATTGTCTACTAGAGCATAAAATGGTGCTGGTTAAGAGCGACTATCCATAATCTTATATTAGACTAGTATCAAACATGTATATTGGGTATATGGTAGTTTTTTCTTTAAGTGGATCAACGTAATCTGTTCATCTGATATAAAATTACAATGACTAAGTATTGTATTTAGAACAAATTAAGACACATCATCACAGAACAAAATACATATAGATTCAACAACCGAATACAAAATATACATGTGCTACATAATCGAATGGTTTACATAAACCACATATACATATACATCATGTCTCAAAAGAATAAATATACAATGAAATGAATACATCAATATGCATCTAAGGTAAAGACTTCAAGAGATAAGCCAAGATAGATCAGCTAACCACAAATCAACAGTAAGCTATGCTCTGAAACAGCCCGGTTTGACTCGAATATAAATACATGAGTCAGCCTATCTTAAACATATTAGTTATTGAATAATAAATGTAATAAAGAACGTATAGATAAGGATCCCTTATTATATAGAAGGAATTATATAAGTACAAATCATTTAACTGTTCATGAGATATTAAAGTAGATAAATATGCTAAAGAGGATTTTATTGTGAAGACAAACTTCATAACTTTTTACAGCCCAAGGACAACCCATCAAAAATTTATTCTTAAGGAAAATACACACTGTAAAACTGATACCATATGCACCTTAAAACTGATACTTAAAAAATGGTAGTTAAATTCTGATACCATGCACATCTTAAAACTAATACTTAAAAACTGATAACTAAATTCTGATACCATACACACTGTAAAACAAATACTAAAAAATTAGTAGTCAAATTATGAAACCATGCACACTATATGTTGACCAATCATTTGGTAAGCCCGTCAAAATTCATTAACGACACAGGCTTCGTCGCATGGAAGAGTTGATATGTCTGAGATATAAGCTGAATGCAAGGATCTGATACATAATAAAGCTAGAGCCCATTATCTGCGGACCAACCCGGTCAGGTCTCACCTAATTCAGTGCAAGATACTATCTTAAAGATTTGGTCTCACTGGACTTAACCGCTCCTAGTCATCCTCGATGATCGGATATCCGATCCCACCTATCATGGCAAAATAAAATTACACCGCTATTCACGAAAAGAACCCCTCTTCGGGATCTTCTAAAATCTTGGATCAAAAGACACATGTCACAGCTAATTTGAATGTCGTAACATGTATAAATAGACATTTGATACCGAGAAGAAGGATCTTTTGGCAAAATTTCTGATTATATCATTAATGTGATTGTTCGCCTGTAATAGATCATTTGATATAAGAAGATTATAAAGTGAACGTAGGCTCGTTAACGCCGAATCACTATAAACCCATATGTAATCGTTCCGCTCTTCATTTTTCATTTATTTGTCTTCATTTATTCCCTACAATTTTGTCTCTTGGGTGTTGCGCCAATTTTTGGTGTCATCACTTTGGTGCTTTCACTGATAACTTGATATTCTTAGCATTTGGAGGACTTTGTTCTACTTTTGGATTGCCAAGTCCGAGATGAGATCCTACGTTTTTCCTACATAGTTAAATCATGATTGCCAAATCCTCAATGCGTGCCATTGGAAAGAAGCCACTGGCTACAATGTCAAAAGATGCGGCCGGAGGGTCGATTGATCCGGGGACTACTCCGGACCAACCTACGTTACCACCTTCGGAGAAACCTTCCACGGTAGATCTGGATTGTCACTCGTATTTTTCTACCCGTGAGGAGTTTATGATTTTACTAAATCAACTCAGGGATGCCACGACGACACTAAACGCTTAAGCCCGGGAAAGTGCTGCTATGAGGGAGGACATGAGTCGCATGTCGAGACAGTTGGAAGAATTCAGGAAGCAACAGTCTTCCCATCACTTGCTGGACCAAAACTCGGAAGGTTCACCATCATCTGAAGGAAGCCGAGACTGACTTTAGTCATGGCGCCCACTGGAGAGACCAGAAAACGTATAACAATTACAACTACAAACGCGTACCAATCAGCTCGGAACGACAGATCAAGTTCAGATCAGTCTAACAAACCTAGAGAATGTCGATCCAATGACTCGTCAAGGCCGAAGTGCCTCTCCTTCGGCTCACCAAAATATCTCTCAAAAAGATCGAGCTCCTATTCTTCCTCACCAACATCTTGTGAATAACCGGGATGCCCAGGGAAGAGGAAGGACCGCCTAGACGGTTACCCAGTCTACGTTGCCTGGAGAAGGGGCGGGAAGAACTCGATCATTTGATGATGTTGATCAATGTACACTCATTCCTTCCAACCTGACTTCCATGGTACGCCAGAATATGAATGATGGTAAGGGCTACAAGAATGAAGACTGGGGAATTGACCGAAGCTACACGCCTTTCACAGACGACATTCTACTGGAAAAATTCCCTAGAAGATTTGATATGCCCAAATGAACCATTAACCCATGACTCGCAACAATGTTTGATGAGGTACGTGCATATGGAGGTGGCTGTAGCTCTAGACACCATCAAATGCAAGGCTTTCCCAATTTTTCTGAGTGGGGTAGCACTCATGTTGTTCACTCATCTTCCCCGAGGTCAGTTTCGAGCTTTAAAGACTTAAGTGATAAATTCCTGAACTAGTTTCGCCTCCATGCTTCTAAGTCGAAGCATGTCATGGCCCTTTCCATAGTGAAATTAGGAAGGGGTGAGTCCCTAAGGAACTACCTTAACCGATTTAACCGAGCTTCCACCAAAGTAAGCAATCCTAATCACGAGACAATGTTGATGGTTATGGTATACGACATTGACAAAAGAATAGAGTTTGGGAAATATCTTATCGGGAAGCCACACGACAATTGAGATGTTCCATGAAAAGGCCAACATCTGATTGCGGCAGGAAGATGCGCGATTGGATGAAGAGGATAGGCTAAATGACATATCTTCCAAACCAATCCAGAGTAATGTAGCAATCAAGCAGTCCAGAGATAATTCCGGGAAGGTGGAAGTGAACGTTGGAAATCATGGCAAACGAAATGGTAACGAAAAAAAGGAGGCAATGGAAACCTTGTACAAAGAGGGAATTCCAGGAAATAACCCCGGTTCCAAGTTTTTGAGAATTATATGGCGTTGAATGACACACTAGAGAACATTTATCTCGACACATGCAATACAGTTCAATAAAGAAGCCACCCTTGTGTAAGTCTACGGAAAAAGAACGAGCGACTAGGAAGTTTTGTTTATTCCATGAGATTTATGGAAATGCTACTAACGAATGCCACCTCCGAGACATAGTTGAGAAGTTGATTCAAGAGGGAATGCTCGATGAGTACAAGGTGGCCTCAAGGGACAGGGGGCAAGGGACTTCGGCGCCTAGAGCCCCAACCCAAGAGAAGGCAAAAGGGTTTGTAATCAATGTCATAGTTGGAGGACCTCATCCAATGGGGGATAGCATTCAGACTGTGTAACGTTATGTAAACTCCACTAAATATCTAGATGATGCGGAGACAAGCACCCCTGAAGCCGCAAGTCCTATAAAGCAAATAAGGATGATGACAGATGACAACATCTTCCACTATCGGGAGTCAATCGGTGTACAAACCCCGAGCATTGACCCGTTGGTCATAACAACCATTATTGGCCCACCATGGTGCGAAACGTTTTGATTGACAATGGGTGTTAAACATACTTATGACCATATGAAGTTAGAATTGAAGGATTTGAAGCCATGCATGGGACTACGTGGCTTCAATGGTTCGTCCATTGAGCCGGTCAGTATAATCGACCTATCATTAGAACTGGGAGATGAGACCGCATGAGAGAACAGATCTTGCTGTTTGTTGTAATGAATACAAGCTCCCAATTCAATGCATTCTTAGGGTGACCGACCCTAGCTGAGTTTAGAGCTTGTATTGCTCCTTGGTGCCTACTTATGAAGTTCCCAATCGATAGAGGGATCGGAACGGTGCGTGGGGACCAAGTAACAATGCGAGCCTGCTATTTGGTAGAATGGAAAGAGTTGCAAAGAAAAAAAACAAGGAATCAGAAGATACCCTCCCCCAACGGAGGGGAAGGAAGCATAACAATTACAGAAAACATACCGAATATGACCGTTCATCCTCCAGCTCGAGAACATCGATCCTAGAGAGGGCGAAGAACCGGGATGTAGGAAGGCAACCCCGAATGAAACTACTGTGGAGATCTCAATCGATGACAATGACCCAACGAGGGTCTTGAAGATTGGATCCCATCTTGACCCCCTCCGGATGAGGGAGTTGACTGAATTCCTCCGTGCAAACCTCGATGTGTTTGCATGGACCCATTCTGGCTTGTGTGTGATTTCACCCTTCGTCATGATTCATTCTCTTAGCATTGGCCCGAGGTATACCCCTGTGAAGCAGAAAAGGCGGATGCTCGGTCCAAAGAGGTCTGCCACCCTGAAGGAATAAATTGGAAAGCTCCAAGCCGATGGGTTCATCCGAGATGCAACTTATCCCAATGTATAGCCAACCCAGTACTTGTGAAGAAGGCCAATGGGAAGTGGCAAACTTGTATCAAATTCTTTGATTTGGATAAAGCCTCCCCCAAGGACAACTTCCGATTACCCAGGATCGATCAGCTGGTTGATTCGACCACGGGCTGCGAACTCCTCTCATTCATGGACGCATACTCAAGTTTTAACTAGATTGCAATGCATGTCCCAGATTAGGAACACACTGGCTTTATAGCCTACGTTGGGCTATATTGTTACATGGTCATGCCCTTCAGACTGAAGAATGCGGTGGCAACATATCAACGTTTGGTCAACCGAATGTTTCATGATCAGATAGGAATAACGATTGAAGTTTACATAGAAGAAATGCTGGTGAAGTTGAGGCAATCATCTGATCACGTTAGAGACTTGTCATAGATGTTTGAAATCCTCCAGAGATATGGGATGAAGCTTAATCCCTTGAAGTGTTCTTTCGGAGTAGCATCAGGAAAGTTTTTGGGTTTCATAGTTAGCTATTGAGGGTTTGAAATCAATCCTGATCAGATTTTGGCCATCAAGGGAATCCAGGAACCTAGAAGAATCAAGGATGTGCAGAGCTTAGCAGGTAAGGTCGCAGCAATGGGTTGATTCATATCCAAAGGAACCGACAAGTGCTTACCCTTATTTGAATTGATAAAAAGAGGGAAACCAAAGTTTGCTTGGACACCAGACTGTGTCGAGGCCTTTCAGAATTTACTCGACCACCTGGAGAAACCTCCATTCCTATCCAAACTGATCGACCATGAAGATCTGTTTGTATACCTAGCAGTATCCGTGCATGCAATTAGTTCAGTCCTAGTCCGTGAATAGGATCAGGTATAACGACTAGTTTATTATGTAAACTAGAAACTAACAGGGGCAGAATGCAACTATCCAAAGATCGAAAAGCTTGCCTATAGTCTGTTGATTGCATCGCGAAATCCCCGACAATACTTCTAGGCTCATCCTATCAAAGTGTTCACCGACAAACCGCTACGACAAGTCTTACAACGACCTAAGGCCAGCGGGAGACTGCTCAAATGGAACATCGAGCTAATTCAGTTCGACCTGACTTTTGTCCCGTGGAAATCCATCCGGGGGTAAGCACTAGCTGACTTCATAGCCGAGTTCACTGCTTCGAAGGATGACAACTTAGAGGATAGTACCAAGCCTCTAAATACTGAGCTGGGAGCAGACATCTGGAAGTTGTATACAGATGGGGCCCATAATGATCGACGTTCCGGCACTGGCATAATATTGTTATCCCCTGAAGGGCCGTCGATCTTTTATGCTCTGAGATTAAATTTCTTGGCTACCAATAATGACTTCGAGTATGAAGCCTTGTTTGCTAGGCACAAACTCGTGATGAACTTAAGAATAACGCCGCATAATATTTTATGTGATTTTCAGCTCATTGTATTTCAGGTTCAGAAAGAGTATCAGACCAAAGGAGTTAGACTTGCCGCCTATCTTAAGCAGGTCGAGGAATTGCTAAATGGCTTTGACCAGCATAACGTCTTCCATATTCCCAGAGAGGAAAACCAGAAGGTGGGTAGACTGGCAAAACTCGCCAGTTCTGACAGCTCGAGTGAAGCAGAGTTAGTTCCTATAGAGACTTTGAGTCGTCCAAGCATCGATCAGATAGAGGTCGATCAAACAAAAGTCGAACCTGAAAAAGAATCCCGAATGACTCCCATCAAGAATCATCTCCTACATGGTACTCTCCTCGAAAGAAGAAATGAAAGACGAGCCCTCATGCGCCAAGCATCTAGGTACATCATTCAGAAAGACCAACTTTATAAAAGAGGTTTCTCCGTTCCAATGTTTCAGTGTGTGGCTAACGATGATGTCAATAGAATACCGAAAGAAGTGCATGAAGGACAATGTGGCGCTTATATCGGAGGGCAAACCCTAGCTAAGAAGGTACTGCATTATGGAAATTCTGGCCGACTATTAGCAAGGACACAACCAATTATTCTGACCAATGTGATAAATGGCAGAGGTTTGGTCAAATACAACGACCCCCACCGATAGAGCTCACTCATATGGTCAACCCTTGGCCCTTCGCCATTCGGGGAATGTACATTATTGGAAGCCTGCCAATCTCAAAAGGGGGTGCGAAGTATGCGATTGCGGCGGTGGACTACTTTACAAAATGGGCAGAAGCCTAACAGATGACTACGATCGCATCAAAACGAGTCATCAATTTTATTGTCAGGAATATATGTCAGTTTGGTTTACCCCAAACTATCATAACTGACAATGGGACTCAGTTCAATAGTGGAGAATTCAGAGACTTCTGTGAACAGTATCATATCGAGAAGAAATGCACGGCCGTTGCGCATCCACAATTTAATGGACAAGTTGAAGTTGTTAACAAAATTATTAAATCTATCTTGAGGAAATGATTGGAAAGGGCCAAAGGCAAATGGGTCGATGAGCTTCCTTTAGCCCTATGGGCATGTCGAACCACCCATAAGACTACCACTGGCAATACTCCCTTCGCCTTATCTTACGGATCGGAAGTTGTCATTCCTATAGAGCTCGAAGTCCCTTCCCATCGAACTACATACTATGATCCATTATCAAACAAAGCCCTTCCCTTAGAATCATTAGACATGATCGATGAAAAAATAAAAGAAGCAAACCTCCATGTCGAAGCTCACCAGCGGAGGGACGCTCGATATTACAACAAAAAGGTCAAACAAAAGACCTTCGAAGTTGGTTATCTTATCCTAATGGGTCTTCGCGACTCCCATACATATGGGCCCCAAGTGAGAAGGGCCCTAAGTCATCCAATAGAAGCTTGATAATGGAACCTTCAAGCTAGAGACTGTTGATGGTGAAACTTTTCATAGAGCATGGAATGCGGAGCATTCGCAACCTTATCTTTCTTAGAACTTTTGTTTTCTTAATTCTTTATCTATTTCAGTACTGTAATAAGTTATGTCTTACCACTCGTAGTAATTTATGAATAAAATCTCCTTTTATGCTCTATCTTATTACTGTGATAACCGCCTGTTGTGACTCGACCAACATTAGAT
This sequence comes from Allium sativum, assembly GCA_030737875.1. Taxonomy (NCBI): domain Eukaryota; kingdom Viridiplantae; phylum Streptophyta; class Magnoliopsida; order Asparagales; family Amaryllidaceae; genus Allium; species Allium sativum. The sequence goes on from CM060916.1 coordinate 327,638,952, forward strand.
CAAATGCTAACACCCCAACCTACCGGTCCATGTCATAATGAGTCGACCTCATTTAGGAACCGGATGAGAATAACTTTGAGCTTGATATTAACACTTAAACTTTCAGGCCCCACTTTGCTGACCAAAAGTGAAGATGACGTTGATGCAAATGGCATGACTGTCTATTTAGAACAACTCTGATTCTCTTGACTTGAGAAGGAGTACAAAATTACGGACGAGTGTGAATGGTGCACCCCGACTAAAGACCGCTCGATCCTTGGAACTCTAACCCTTAACGACTAGAGGGAGAGTATAAAAAGACTTACATATTCCTAACCGTGACCGTTCGACTTTCGAGCTGGTTGACCTAATCTTTAAATCGATAGGAAAACTCAACGATCGGGATGATCCCCTATAACACTGGGGGCATGGGTGTATACAAGTGATCCAACTATGAGTTTCACTTAAATGGCCCCTAGAGTTCAAATCAAATTGGGGATGCTAATATCGCTCCCCTAAAACTTCTATAAATACTTAGACACATTAATAATACAAGTATTTGAAAACAATGAAACATTATTAAACATTCAACTTCACTTACAAATTAAACATTGTTTACAGGTACTTCGAGCTTCGTCCACAAAATGAAAGACTTGACAAAGATAAAAACGTGAGGATCGCTCTCGCGAACAACTCTCAAAGGGCCTAAACAAACATTCATCGAAAGACTTCTAAAATCGAGGAGGTTTTACACCAGACTTCTCCATTTCCTCTCTTTCTCTTTCCCTCTTCCTGATCAACTCTTGCATTTCCTCAATAGACAAATAGTTCTTTGGTTTTTTTAAGCGTACTACCAAAAGGAATAGAGTAACTAGAAGTTGTTGATGGGTTGTGCTTTCTTCTTCTTGGCTCAACCGGGGCTAGAAAAGGAGTCACGTTGACAAATGAAAGTAAAGTTAGTGGAATGCTTTGGGAGGGAGGGATGTTGAGGGATTCATCAGACAGTTCATCTTTAAGGGAAGAATTTTCTTCGTTCCTAGCCTTTATCTCTGCAATAGAAGGAAGATTAGGCCTTTTGACTTTACCTATGTACTCTGTGTATCGTCGTCCAACTCAAGATGGATCGTCTCTGATTTCTTCGTAGCATCGGCCATTTCCTCATGTTTGCTAAGGACAGTGATGGGATCCCTCTCTGGTACTTTAGCCTCCACCCCAGTGACTTCTTCCACCAAGGGAGTACCTATGATAGGAAGAAAAAAAGTTATGAATGATGGGACAAATGGTCGATGGACTTAAGAAGGAAGAGATGAGTTGCCTTCAGTTACGGATTTTGCCAGCCGGTCCAAGTCCTTTATTTCGGAAACTGGAGTAGCTGAACTTTTCTAGGGAAAGGGGAGAAGAGGATTATTTGGACTATATTCCTCCACTGTGCCAAAAAACTGATTTGGGGAGGAGGAATAGAGGACGAGCCAACCTCGAAATGTGTGGAAAGAAGAGACGTTTTCGTCTTACTTGTGTCAACCTCAGGGACCGACTTCCCTTTGGTCATGTATCATTCGACACCGCTTAAAGCCTTTAGCTTTCTCTTCCCTTCTGCCAATACCTTTTTCTTGTTATCATGCAAGTATTGAGCAATCAAAGCTACCTCGTCTACCATCTTACCCCTTGTCGTCTCAACCTCCTCTCTCATAAACACCTCCTATGCATCGATTAACACTCGCTGGTAATCTTTCATCCACGACAAGTTCCTATGGCGGAGGACACGAGCAAAGAAACGTAAAATATTGGAACCAAATATTTTGCTTATTTCTCTTTTCTCAGCGACGGGTTCGGCTTTGATCAAACGAACTTCAATTTCATATTGGAGATGAGCGTTGCCAACATTATTAATTGCAGCAGTAGCAGTGTCATTGTCCTTTTTCCTAGCAAGCTCGGATGAATCGAGACAGGCATTAAGGTCCGGTACCTCCCGGTCCTGTCAACCCTTGTCATTACCTAATGACTCATTTTCGTCTCTTAAGGATGCACACTCTTGGCTTACCGACTCGGGTCGAGTCTTTAAGTTTTTCGAAGTCTCTTGGCCTTTCTCTTTTAGAGCAACCACCTCTAACTCACGTTCCTCTTCCTTTTTCTGAAGCAACTCATTGGCCTTCCTCTTAGTCTTCAGATCCCTCTGCAAGCCTTCATTTTCTTCTGTTTTACTCCTGACCACTTCGCGCACTTGTCTTGTGTATGCATACATCGCATTATATTGGGTTAGGACAAAGTCAACATTCGATCTGGTTTGATCATGGAGGTTTGGTGGGAACGGTTGCAGCATGGGGCAGGATCAATTCCAGCAAAATAAAAACCTAGGAAGAGCTTCTTTATCTCCATGACTCGGTTGGTAGATACTCTCTCTTGATCCGAAGAGACCAGCACCTGAGGACTCATTCCAGGACGGTCAAGAGGAGGGGTAGAGCCATGATCGTGGGGTCCAGCCGACTACGCCTCGGGGGATGGGTCAATAGAAAGTATAGGATGGCCTGGAACGACTTTATTAGAAATTTTGTCACCATCCTTAGGGGTCTTGTCTTGAGGACGGAATGAAGATCGATGCCTGGAAGATTCGGGTTCTTCCTCTTTCTCGGGGGACTTGCCCTCCTTTGCTTTCCTCTCCTTATGTTCCTGATCTCCTTTCCCCCTCCTTTTTCTGTTTCGAGCTTTTTTTCTCTTCTTTCTTTATGCGACCATCGTCCCTAGGATCGGTCTCTTTACCAATTTGTTGTGGGGCCGATCCAACAGGCCCACCTTCCTACAAAAGATAATCGAAATTGTCGTGATAATACTCCTCATCAGAAGCGCTTACATAATGGCAAAGAAATTTTTGGTTAATATTCAATATACATAAGAGAAAATATTGTTGTGACATGCAATGTATATTTTAAATGTTTCTCCTAAACTAACTCGAACCCGGAACTTGGTGCGTATCTCCAGTGTCTTGTAAACTGATAGGCATGACATCTTCCCTAGACTTAGTGTGCAAAACGCCTCTGGATCCAAGTTTTGAGAAGAAATGATTGTATCTGGCATTTCCATGTTTTGTAAGTCGTGGAAAGGGAAGTCCGATCCTTCCTCCTGGGGACCGTGAACGGGAGAAGAATCCCTCCTAACATCAGAATCTTTCGGTCGGAGGTCGCCAAGCCCCTCCCCAACTTTATAATCACTCGCCTTCTTCGGAGCACCTCTAGCCAAGTTCTCCTACATTCTTAGTTGGTCATACTCCCGAATTAGTCTCTTCAAAGCGAGCCTTTTTTCCCCTTTCTTTTGGGTGAGTGTTCTCTTTCCCTCCAAACGAGGGTTGGGCAGACAGCCCCCTGACTGGTGGCACAACCTTGATGACAGTTGATGTCTTCTGAGAAAGAGGCACATCATCCTGAGTGTTGTGCGAAGAAGAAGCTTGATCCTCTGAGGGTCTAATGCTCCTCTTCTTATCCAAGAGACGATAATGACAGAGGTTTGCATCGATCAAAAGCTTCTTGTCCTATCGATCCTCCTTCTTAGGAGCAAACAAAATATCAAAGAACTTTTGGAACGCTCCCCTTTTGGGCCTTTTTAGCTCATCACCTACATAAAAAAGTCATGTGAGGAGCTTACTCATGATTAACTCAACTGATATGAAAGACTTACGACATTAAAGCCAATGGCGGGCACATCATGGTTGTCGTTTAATATAAAACCAGTCATGCTTAGTGTTACTCGTTTTGTTGGGGATACCCTCGATGATTTTTCGATTATGGACGACATCAAAGTAGAGAAAGGGAGGAGACTTTTGCTCTTGATGTCTAAAGTTGAAGAAAAATACTATGTCATCGAGTGTTGGGGGTTGGTTCAGATACTTCATGTAAAGGGCGTATAAGGATAATAGGTTGGTGAATGTGATCAGATGAAGTTGCATAGGTGCCAGATTCATTTACCTTAGAAAGCTGAGCATGAATGAAGAAAAAGGGGGGAGGCATAGCCCCAATAGTGCATATTGAGCGGGTAAGTGTCATATAGCTGCTTGGTGGATTGTGAAGAAAATCTTCCTCCTTAGGAACACGAATGTCGAGCAATGGAAGTTTATGTTTCACACTCATATTTCGTAGTTGTCTTTCGCTCATCATATTGGGCCAAGAGTCGAGAGGATCACTTAGAAAAGCAACATAAGGGAGAGTGTCGGATGCAGCTACTACCCCGCTCGATTCTCCTACCTCCATGATAGGAGGAAGATTTGCGGATCAACCTTGAGTATTGGTATTAAGGTCGGGCTCAGAATCAGTCTAAGACTCAAAAGATGAAATATCGTCCAAGTTTACGGGGGTGGATAGGACCTTGTCCATACCTGCTTCGTGACTACAGGAACTGCATAGTTCGATCATTTTGAGTTATGCTATCAAAGAAAAACCATCGGTTAGATTAGTGAGATCAAAGTACCTCAATAAATGCATTGACATGTGTGTAATGGATGTCAGTCTAACTTAAAAAGAAAAAGCCTGGACCAGGTTCGATTTTATGGTTCTCAGCCCCAAAGCGGTCGACTGGTAACCTAACGGACCAGGGGTTGAGTATTATTCCCAAATAAAATGATGGCAATTACTTAATCCATAATGCCAAGTTTGCAAGCATAGGTTTTAGAGTCTTCTTGTGTCTCCATCCGCTTAGTTATGCTAAAGGCCTCCATCATTACCTGAGCATGCTCGTACAACCACTCTTTTCTTCCTACTGCCACGTGTGAGAATTGATGGTGCCTTGAAATTTGAAATGTTTTAAAAAATAGGACACTTCATCCCTATACTTCTTCACAAAAGGCGACTCCGCTTCCACCACCGACTCTTGTCACCACGTTGCCTGAGACACCTATGACCGCCGCCTTACCACCAGGTCACAATTTCGGCGAACTTAATGTAGATCGTGAATTATATGGGATGCAAATTAAAATAAAAAATAAAAAAGGAAATGAACATTGATACTTGTAGAGGAATCAGAGAAGATGATATTGGCCTTTGGCAAAGGATGTTTTTTCCCAATTATTTTGCAAAATAATTGAACCGGCTGCAGTGAAAAAGTGAAAGTAAATAAAGGTGGGTCGGCACTTTATAATAAAACGAAGGGACTCTTCGTTTTCTACTGACATGACTGTTGGATTCGACTCTGGGCTGACTTTCCATTCCATTAGTGAGCCAAAACCGACCGAATGGCCACGTGACTGTAAAGCTTCATCATTACCTGAATCGGTGTTAATTCTCGAAGCAACCGACATATCTTGGGCTCACTTAATTTGTAAAGAGACCTTCAAGCTAAGTACAAATATATCCTTCTGATTTGGGATGATCCAAAATAAAATATGCAAAGCATGCCCTATTCTTAACATGACATACTTTTAGGGGAAGAGTGTTGACCAGCCTTTTGGTAAGGCCGTCAAAATTCATTAACGACACAGGCTTTGGCCCATGGACGAGTTGATCTGTCTGAGATATAAGCCGAACACAAGGATTTGATACGTAATAAAGCTGGAGCCCATTATCTACAGACCAACCCGATCAGGTCCCGCCTAACTCAGTGCAAGATACTTTCCTAAAGATTTGGTCTCACTCAACTTAACCGCTTCTAATCATCTTCGATGATTGGATATCTGATACCACTTATCATGGTGAATTCAAATTACACCGCTATTCGCGAAAAGAGCTCCTCTTCGGGATTTCATGAAGTCTTTAATCAGAAGATACATGTCTCAACTAATTTGAATGTTATAACACCTATAAATAGACCTTCGATACTCAAAAGAAGGATCTTTTGGCAATTTTTTGTATTATATCATTGTTGCGACTGTTCGCTTGTAATAGATCATTTGATATAAGAAGATTATAAAGTGGAGTAGGATTGTTAACCTCGAACCACTAGAAACTTGTGTATGATCGTTCTCCTCTTCATTTTTCATTTATTTGTCATCATTTATTCCCTACAATTTTGTCTCTTGGGTATTGTGCCAATTTTTGGTGTCAACACAATAAAACTGATACCTAAAATCTAATGCTTTGTCCTTTAGAATAAAATTTAGCATGTCGTCCTTACGGCTGAAAAACCCGTAATTTCATCCTTACACTATTTTCTTATGTACTAAAGATCTCATGAAATAGGTAATAACATGCGAATAAGTATTCTCATCATCTTGAAGAGAGAAACTATAACACATATACCCAATTTCATATGTGAAAATGAAACATGGTATGATGTCATAACACAAGGCCAAGGGTTTAGATTCAACATGAGTACTAATCCCACAAGGTAAGCAAAGAGGGTATAAATGACCACATCACTCCGCATAAAAGAAATCACCATCACAACCATAACTAGTACTCATTTGAGAGTTCAAAGAAATATGAATGGAACCACCTTATAATCAACTCTGATAGCCCATCAATTATATATATATGAGATAAACACTATCAATAAGGTGAAAACATTCAAAACCACCAAAATTCTAGCAATCAGCATAAAGAAATCTAGAAAGCAGTAATATAAACCTTGGACCAACCAGTCCTGGTCGTCCACCAGCTATAAGATTAGGACCTACCAGTCCAAATTCGTCCACCAGCTATAAATATGTATATAGGACCCACCAATCCAAGTATCGATAATAATAACACCAAAATGACATGTCATATACTCCTAAATAGTAATTCGAATAATGAAAACAGTACGTCCTATAACATACATGTTCACTAATCGATTTACTACAAGATTACCCATTCTGCATTAAAAATCAATAAATAACTACATTCGTTGAGTCTGGAATTAATCAATATTATTAACCTATATGTCCCATATCATGTGGTTTATTATATCCTTTAGATCACGTTCCCGCTTTCTCGAAGGTGTGTAGTTTATATATTGAAAATACTTGATTTGAGAATTCGAGTATATTAAAATTGTTTTCAATATCTTTGGATTATTTCTTATATAAATATCGCATGTGTTTACACAATATCCTTGTGACGGTTTTATATAAAACAAGCTCTAAAATACATTTGTCACAAAGCTATATAATTAGAGAAAACTCATAATAAAAATTGTCTTATTTAAAACATGCACAACGTATAAAAATCATCAAAAAAGAGCAACTATATTGGAATACAAACTCATCATGTTTCAATTTTCAATTTTCAATTTTCAATTTTCAATTTTCAATTTTCAATTTTCAATCGATAAGTGATGCTTACTTGCCATGAGATTTGTTTTAATTCCCTAAATATTGGCTACTGCTTTGACTATAATATTAAACAGCCTCGCTTATTGTTTATATTACCTACTTGATGACTAAACTACCTCCTAAACCCAAGTATGACAGTGTGCATTACAAAAATATTGCTCATGTTCAAGATATATACTCATTTAAAACAACTTTTTATACACAAAATACTTTATATTTATTCACTTAAGTCTTTCTCGAACACAAATTTTCACTTAACAACTTATTAATTTTTTTCGAATAATGTTAAACCACCAACATACAATGATTCTCTTCATTATTTGGCCGCAAAGTAGAAATAATATCTCCATTGTCTCACCAACTTTTCTATAATTTTCTTCTTATATAGTGGTTTAACACTATTCTCACATAAATATTTTACACAATTCCTCTCCAAATTTATTTTGTTACTCAAATATTAAGCTCGATCATCTCGTATAAGCATCTAAGAAATTCTTATCGATAGTGTTGATCAGAATTATCGATTAGAACTCTTAAAATACCCAACGGACAATGCCACACAAAAGATAATCACATACTTATGATATTTCAAGCATCCAAGCACCACTACAAAGGTTCCGATTATTACCGGAGATGCTTCCGAATCTAGAAATGGCACTAATAGTGATGATAGGCAAAATTAGTTTATTTCCTTAAAAGTATATCTTTTTGCCAACTCCACACTGTTTTTCAAAATTCTATTAGTTAAAATGTATTAAAAATAAAGTATACACAATTTTCTAGTACTTTATACTGCATAAAATACAAAATACTTGAACATACCATCGCATACGATAATACTAGAATTAACGTATGATTCTTCCAAAAGCATTCACCCATACGTAATTCATAACAAATTCGTACCATCATAATAATTCATAAAATTTGAAACTCATCTCCATATAATCATTCAACATACATCATATAAATTAAAGTTTCATATTATTTACAGATTTTTATCTAAGGGTTTCTCCCAATAATTTATTCCTTTTCATATATGACAATAACCTACAATCCTCACTTATAGCACACAAATCATAACAGCATATAATCATCAAGAACAACATGAAATCAAACTTAAACAATTGACACAACTTTTATATACCATGATAACCGAAACCATAAAGGTAAAGTGTATTATTCATCATGTTTAGGTAGAGATGATGAGATTTGTTGATGAATTATTCCAAGCTCTAAGTTTCTCTAGCTTTATCTTCTTCTTCTCCTAAATTGTAATGGCCAACCTTTCTCTAGTTCCAGTTAGTTTTTATTTAGGTTATAAAATGAGGATTCTGAATGAAATGTTGGAGAACATGATACATTATACATGAACCAAAAGTTCCAATTTTGCCCTCCTCGTGTTTCCTTTCTTTATGCCTGTTTTATTTAGTTTATTTGTTTACATAGGCCAACCTTCTAATTAATTTCTTAATCACAAGTCACATTACTTCATCCATCACATTATTCCAATTTAATCACAAAATCAAATTATTTAATAATGTCTCACTAAAATCAGAGATGTTACAGTAGATCATACAGATATTCCCAATGTTTCAGCTGTTAATATGCCCAATTATTTTCGTTGATGTCCACAGGTTATGGCGCTAGTTAAGCCACGTGATAGGGAGCAGGATGATGTTCCAATTGATGGAATTTCTATTCGTCCAAGCCATTTATAGGTACGAAGTTCAATGTGGAGACAAAAGCTTAGATTTGTAGTTGTGCGATGATATTCAGACTCAAGACGATGAGATTAGGGGTGGACGCGGTTCGTTCTGGTGCAGTCTGGATTCCAAACAGCTTCCACACCACATCAAACGGTTGATCAAAAATACAAACCATTATATTAATCATTCAAATGGTTCGGGTTCAATTCAGTTTAGGTACGGTCCGGTTTTAGTTCGGCCCGGGTTGAGCCGTATTAAATATGAATAAGAGAATCACTTCCATCAAGTGACACTTAAAGGTTCATATAATCAGATTATACATGCTCATATAACCAATTTGCGATTGTGTGATGTTGTGTCACTTAAATGGTAAAACATATAGTGTTATCCTGAATTGAAATATTAGTTTTTAACTGTATGAATATTTAAATTTTACAATTAATAAAAAGTGAATGTGTTTTAAAATATGAACTAATTACCAACATTAATCAATACATAAACATTAAGTAAAATAATTCAAATAAGATTATAATTAGCAATATTCAAAAAATGATATGGAAACAAATATATTGAAACTATTAAAAAAATCCTTTGTGGTAAGTATATTATTAATATAACAACAACATAAGACTAAAATAAAATGTTTATCATTAAAATAAAAACCTGGATAGGAATTATTTATCACAACATTACTAGTGTATGTATGTAGTTCGATCCGGTTTAAAACGGTTGGGTCAACAAGTTAAGCCGTAATCGAACCATATCGTTGCGAGTTGGTTCGGTTTGGGGTATTTGATTTAGAGAGAGGTTTAGGTCCCTTTTTTGCATCGTTTTTACGATCCATTCTTAATGATTTTTGCATTGCGGTGCGATATATTCACACCCCTAAATGAGATAGCTTGGCACTTGGTAGCAGCAGGAAGTGGTTTTCGTAAGTGGGAGATTTTAGATGCAGAGATTGGAAAGACGACATGGGAAGGTTTCAGTAGGATATTTGAGAGAAAGTTCTTATCCCATGCCAAGTAATGCATTTGAAATTTTGTATTAATCTTAAGTAAGGTGATTTCTAAAAATAGAATTATGTCAATTAATCTAATGAATTTTCAAATTTTGGATTGTAATTTTTCAAAATACTAGATAAGAATGCACTCAAGTTTGCAAAAGGTTTAAATCAACCATTGCAGGATTTAATGGTGAGTCACCTTCCAATGGGTGATACATTTATCTTAGAGTGGTGTCTCTTATTGATGTTGAGAAAAAGGAGGAGAAAAGGGAATTTTCTCCGTAAAGTAAAGTAAATAAAGCTTGGAAGTGGAAGAGGAGAGGAGGATAGTGGTTTGATAATGAAGGGAAAGTGCAAAAGATGGACTTGAAGTCTTACACTTATGGAAATACTGGACACTATGCTAAGGAATGTTGCGCACCTATGGATAATTTGTAACACACCGCATTTTTAACTCAAGATAATAAAATAAGGATAACTTAATTAAATATTCAAAATTAAGTAAAACGGGCTGTGCCATTACGTCCGTCTCGAAATTCTGGTTAAGAAAAACACCTTGTTTGCGTAAAACGGACACTGCATGAAGAAGTTATGAGCATTAGAAGTTTGTATACATAAAATGAGCATATATGCGTATATATATTGAATAAATATATCCAAAAAAATTCAAAATCAGTTCAAAAATAAAAATTTCATGAAAGGGAAATTAGACCGTTGGGGGTCGACCTACCAATAGGGGAGGTAGACCTAGAGTTCGACCCACCCAAAGATTTGGAACATTCTTTTCTGACGTGATCGGTTTTGGTGTTTTGGATTTAGATCTAAAGGTCCTGGTTCCTCCGCTACACCTATAAATAAGACCCTAGACCCATTGTTTTATTCATATAATTCAATAGCGATGACGAAGTGCTTCTCCAACGTAGTTTGTTCTAGCCTTTTCTCCTTCTTCAACCTATTAGAGTTATTCAAGCGTGGAGATCTGGGATTCTACATTAGCAATCTCTTTTTCTATTTTTCTAGAACGGATTTACATTAATTTTAGATCTCTTATCGAAGTGAGGTAATTCCTAGATCTGGTCTGTTTTTCAATTCCCTTCTCTTTTCTTTCCTTTTTCTTTTAGTAAAATCTATAAAATCCATGGTTGTTAGGTTTGAATCTAATTAGGGGAAAACCATGGAAGGGTAGATCTGGACCAGATCCAGGATTTGGAAAGCTAACGAGGTGAGTGGATTTAAACCATATTATTTTGATAATGGTATATTACCATTTAGCATTCCCCATTATGACAAATTGGAATATGACATGTTAAGGTGTCTAACATATGCTAATAATGATATATGACATGCGGGAATGATTAGCATGATATAACATCAAATTGTTAATATGAATCAGTTGAAATGTTGGAATGTTTAAATGTTATAATTTTAATACGAACATGTTGGAAAATTCATATATTGAATTAGTTGAAGTGCTAAAAAGTTTACATGTTATGAACTTGTTAGAATATGGATATCAACTGTGACTGTTCTTATTACATGTTAATTTGTCCCAAATGTATACATGAAATAATTGGGGTAAGTATATGATTATATGGTTTCATGTTAACATAGAATTGAATAAATAAATATGGACAGGGTGTAACAACCCGGGTTTTCGCGATCTTGAGTTATCGACATATAACCCAATATCGACCATCAAGCATCAGAAATACCGGATAGTTAATGAAAGAAAATAGAGAGTTAGAATAGATAAGATAGAAAATTAGAATAGAAGAAGGAGAAGAACGTCACAACATCAGAGTAAACACGAATCTCCCAGCGGAAATAACAATAGCTATAAATTCCTGAAGCCTCCTGCTCCAGCTCTTCAAGTATCAGTAAATTCCGACTACTTGACTGCCCATACAAAATTGGGCACCCAAGAGTTTAGGGAAAAACAAAATAGAATAAACTCTGGGTAAGTCATGTGACTGGTGTGAGTAAACTTAAATCATTTGATCTAACTTTCAAAAATCTTTTGAACCAAAGGATAATCGTAAGACCGATCCACACATAAACACGGATGGTTTTTTTACCTTACGATAACCCAAAATATTTTTCTAAAACGATACTTGTCTGATATTATAATAATGTCTAGATCAAGTAAATAAAAATCTAGCAGAAACGCTTTCATCTCACGTTCTACATATATAATATACAATCAAAATTGCTGGCTCTTATTGGGTTGATTTCAAACAATGGCAAGGTATGGAACCACCTTCCGATCAATGTACTCTAGAAGCGATACACTGGAGTTCAATAAGAACATCTTGTAACTCAGCCACACATGACCAGCCTTTCATTTCGCATGAATGTTCCGAATATATTATCACATTACGGTTGATATACCAACATAACCGTTCTCGGGAGATACAGAATTGAAAGAAGTAACAAATATGAATATTCTCTAGATGGTGACAATATACCCTACTTGGGTGCGACCAACTTAGCCATGATGCCTACGCGATTTCTGTCATTTCCCAGTTGATGAGGCTAGAGGTCATAACGTATTCTTTGAAAGATCATCCTCATTTACTTTGAATGCCACATCGTCATACCCCCCAAATCACAAATTGATTTCTCCAAAAATACCACGGGTATAAGCTAAGAGAAACGAATTCCTCTGCCACCAACGTAAATAAGTTGAAACGATCTACTTACGTGATTCTACCAGATATACTCTATCAGACATTCGTCCATTCAAGTTGTCCTGGGACTGGACAACCTGAAGGCACTATTACGTAAATCCATCTTAGGCAATTTCTACCTAGGATTTACTGAACGACCCTTGCATAACTCCGTCTTCAATTATCTTCATCATATTTGATTGGCAACGCTAATGCCATACAGAGTGGTTTTCAGATAATATATCTAATCCCGGTCTCTCCGTATTGACAACGAAAATGGTCAAAATCTTCGATAGTCGGTGATTTAACTATTCAAAGAAAACATGTGTGCAACCAACGATATTATTTCCAGATGGAAATTCTATCGATCAATCATCTATCAACATTTATTCATTTCCCCATTTCTCGTTTCCATATATTCATCAAATCCTTATTTTCTAATTTTAGAAAATATACGTTATTAACTTTGGAAAATGTTTCCATTTCTGATTCACGCATCACTATCTTCCCACCGCTATCAGTCTCTAACTGTAAACTAATAAGAGAACAACCCCCTACGTATTAACCCCGAAGGCCGAAACCAACATCAGATCGATACCCAGAAAGTCATTCAATTCAACTAATTTATAGTCAGTTTCTAATTTCTGTGCTTCCATTTTAAATTCCTATTTCAAACCCCAAATTCCTTTATAATATTTTATTTGCAAAATATTTACTTTAAATCAATATCATGTTATCCCGTGTGCGAAGCACGGGTCTAAACCTTCCTAACGAAAAATTCTCTTTTTATAAAACTCAATTCATTTTCCAAATATTTCCTTTTTATAATTCTATTTACTTTCTGAATCAATATTCTTTTTATAATTCTATTTATTTTATATATATTTCCTTTTTATAAAATTCTATTTATTTTATATAAATCCTTTTATATAATTCTATCCATTTCATAAACTAATAATTCTATTTATTTTCCAAATAAATATTTCCTTTCTCAACATCCTATTTATTTCATATATAATTATTTCATTTTCAATATTCACTTTGAAAATTTCCTTTTACATTACAGTATTTCATACGTTATTTAAAATACCAATTAACCAGACCAATGTCATCATAATCAATCACAGATTATATATCACATCAATATCACAATATATGAAAACAAACAGTATTATAAATATTGAGGAATCCAGTTGGATCCCTCCAACCTGTTTCCCTGTATCATAGATGTTAAACAATATAAATAACATCGATTTCATTTCAATATGAAATATTCTGATAAACAGAATCAATATTTGATTAACCATTTATATATATCGTTATATATAATTTCAACCAATACATCAGCAATTCAACCAAACAATCAACACACAGCAATCAATCATCATTTATCAATACTAGATTATGTTTATAAAAATATAATTGTACAGAGTTAGTGAGATTTACTCACATTGGACGATCATCGTTAAATAACGATAACCATCTGTTGGTTCATACAAACAATTTATCTTGCTATAAATTGTAACGAGCTCCAGTTCACTCCCAGTCAGTTCCGTTGCATAGCCTTTGTCCATACGATCCTAACGGATCTTGTTTCGCTGAATTACGATACCGTATGGATAAGATACGATAAAATAAAGTTAATACTCAATTTAAATTTAATTTAGACTTAAATATTAACTTATTGGGCTTAACTTTTATTTCCCGGCCCATTCACCTTTAAACCCACCGCACCCAAACCGTTCCAGGGAAATTCCTTCTTCCTCGATACCTGCTTTCGATCGCGTTGCTCTCTTTACACCATTCCCCGATCTTCCTTTGCAAACTCCAATTGAATTCAACAACATTACCAAAATTATTTAATAAAATCCCCCCCCCCTCAACAGCCTACCCGGAATCATCTTCCCCTTAATCCATTTGAACTCCTCTCCAACATTAACGAACCCGTGCTTCTGTACATGCCATTACGGCACATATCATCCTCTCGTCCACTCCCATGTCTTCACCATTCACCAAACTGAAATCACCATTGAAATCAGCAACCAACCCTCCACTCGACCATCCCCTCACCTTTGAACTCGACCCCACTTTCCTGTCGTGATTTCGAACACCTCCCAGAACTTCACGGTGACCGCACCTACCCAAACTACATCGGAAACCACAAAAAACCCACACAAGCTTCCCAACTTCACAAGAAACCCAAATAAAATAGCTAAAAATTGAATCGATGCACCAATTTACCAAATCAACAAACCCTAAACTAACGCTGAAACCATGATAGCGAATCCCGTGATGTCGTATTGCCCACAGCTGATGCTAGATGGAAGCAGATCACTTAGGCATCTCAACTATTAGAGATTTAAAAGAATTTATATGGTTTTATTTTGATTTTAGAAGTCCTCATTTTGCTGAAAAGAGGAAAAAGAATGACGGCTACCATTTAACTAGAGAGAAAAATGTGTTTAGGTTTTAGGATGTAAGGGTTATAAATAGTAGATTTATATTATTTTAATATTCAATTATTTTATTTAAATTTATTACAACGTTGTTTCTATTTGTCCTTTAAAATTCCTATGATAACATACAATATCCAAAAATCACGAAAATGGGCATACACCTTCAGTTCGACATTACAAACTCAGCAAAATGGGTTTCGTCGAATTCCGACTCCGTTTGCTTACACAGCTTATTTTTAACCATCAAAATATCGACTATTTTTCACATTAAAAATCGGCACGGCCACATACTGACTTCAAAAAACACAAAACTTGAAATCTAACAATAATTTGACATTACGGATCCAAAAAAAATAGTTTCGTCAAAAACGGAGTTCGTTTGCAAAACTGGCTATTTTTAAAGCTCCAAATAACCCATTTAAATATATAAATATATTTAAAAATAATTAAATTAAATATTTAAAAATAAATATTATCATATATATTCACAATAGAATATCATACAGTTCCAAAAAATATATATATGGAGTTATAAATCGATATTTCAAATTCGGGTAAAATCGATATTCAATTAAAAATAGAAATCTTTTTATAAATCGTTATAAATTATAAAGGAATTCCATAGCGACTTTTTGAAAATTTGATTTGATCATAAATCAAAATCTTCACCCGATTTTTCTCTTCCATTAGAAAAATATACTTTACCAGCTTCGAACGTTTCTTGTTTCACAGAAATCCGGCTTAAAACGGATTCTGTATATTCATTTGAAATTCGAATCGCTAAATTACGAACTGCAGCGCCATTTCGAGCTCGATTTTAATTATAATATAATTATACATTCAACTTTTGATTATATAATATATTCATTAATATAATTCTTCATTAATATAATTCAACTCTAAACTGAATTATATATTATATATGATACAATTCACACAATATTGTGAATTCAACTATTTCCGACTATTTCGAAAATTAAATGTATTATTCTATTATTTAAATTAATTAAATATTCAATATTATTAATTCTGGTCATTTTAAATAACCAAACCATTATTTAAATAATTAAATAAATTATTTATAATACCATAAAAATATGGGTCGTTACATTCTTCCCCCCTCAAAATAATTTCGTCCTCAAAATTGCTAAGGTAGAAAACAAACCCTATTGATTGGTTAGAACTTATTTTTTCACTTCTTAACTTCAGTTTTAACTGAACCAATTTAATTTCAATTAATTATTTATTCATTCCTACTAACGAAAATTTTCGAAAAATCCTGAAAATTTTCTAACACCTTTACTTTTCGAAAAATTTCGCCAGCACCTCCTTTGTACTAGTCAATCGGTACAACTACAACTCACCATCTAGGCCTTCTCCAACCCAAAAGAAAGTCAAACAACCAAGCGGCTTGCCAATCGGCTCATAAATCTCATACACAATATAAATATAAACTTGTACCTTTTTGTCGGGCATATCATTGCATTCTTTCCATTTGCTGCAAATTCAGCATATACCTATATCATCCCAATAAAACTAAAATCACTTTTATCTCCAACACAACCATTCATTTATCCAAGCCAAATTCCATTATCAATCTCAACTACCATTCTTGATTTTCAATTTTAGTTTCACAAATTTCCAACTAATTTGTTTTAATTCAAACAATTCGTTTCTAAATAGCTTAGCCTTTTCCAAAAATCAAAATATTCATTTCGGAATATCAAAACAACTCTTTTTCCCAAAATAATTCGAAAACAATCTCTTTGGTAGTAGTCCATCACTTAGCAACTCGAAAATGAACATCGATGATGCAACTGTCATCATCGGAATCTATTTTCCAGCGATCGAAGTGAGTTCAATACTATATAACTTTTCAAAACCATTTCTAAACACTTCCATTTTGAAATACGTTTCAAAATACCATTCACACTGCTTGTAAAACAATTTAAAATCTCCCAGGATTTTAAAATTCTCATATATTTAATCCAATTCCATTTACAAACACCTTTCATGTTTTCAGAATTTGAATTCCAATTCTGATTTAAATTCAGATTTAATTCATTTGATTTTACATATTACCCTTATATGAATTCCAATTGGTTAATTATATAACCATTTAATTTATAATCTTACTCGATTATAATAATAATCAATATATCAAATATATTATAATCATTTCAATATAATTTTTTTCTTTTATATCAAAATATAATTTGGGTAAAATTATTTCATTTACCCTCTTTTCAAAACAGACTATGTCGGTTCATTGTACTCGAGTGTTTATAAACCCCTACCGATACAGTGGGTCAAACTGATCGACCAAAATTCATAAACTACTTAACCAATGAATCTCCACAATATAAATTTTTTATATCAAATAACAAGTATGGTCAATCGCATATATACACTCAACTCAATCTAGGGCATTACTAACCCTATCTCTACTGAGTCATGCCACAGAGCCAAGGTAATAACTTAACCTTCAGCTCTGATACCACTGTAACGACCCGGGTTTTCGCGATCCTGAGTAATCGACATATAACCCAATGTCAACCATCAAGCATCGGAAATACCAGATAGTTAATGAAAGAAAATAGAGGGTGAGAATAGATAAGATAGAAAATTAGAATAGAAGAAGGAGAAGAACATCACAACATCAGAGTAAACACGAATCTCACAGCGGAACGAATAAATATATTTCATAACATAACTTTGAAATAAAACAGTATCTGTATACAATACCATTATTAGAGTATAACACTTACAACACAGCAGAAATAACAATAGCTATAAATTCCCGAAGCCTCCTGCTCCAGCTCTTCAAGTATCTGTAACTCCCGACTACTTGGCTGCCCGTACAAAATTGGGCACCCAAGAGTTTAGGGAAAAACAAAATAGAATAAACACTGGGTCAGTCATGTGACTGGTGTGAGTAAACTCAAATCATTTGATTTAATTTTCAAAAATCTTTTGAATCAAAGGATAATCGTAAGATCGATCCGCGCATAAACACGGATGGTTTTTACCTTACGATAACCCAAAATATTTTTCTAAAACGATACTTGTCTGATATTATAATAATGTCTAGATCAAGTAAATAAAAATCTAGCAGAAACACTTTCATCTCACGTTCTACATATATAATATACAATCGAAACCGCGGGCTCTTATTGGGTAATTGATTTCCAACCATGAAAAGGTATGGAACCACCTTTCGATCAATGTACTCTAGAAGCGATACACTGGAGTTCAACAAGAACATCTCGTAACTCAGCCACACATGACCGACCATTCATTTCACTTGAATGTTCCGAATATATTATCACCTTACAGTTGGTATACCAATATAACCGTTCCCGGGAGATACAAAATTGAAAGAAGTAACAAATATGAATATTCTCTAGATGGTGACAATATACCCTACTTGGGTGCGACCCACTTAGCCATGTTGCCTGCCCGATTTCTGTCATTTCCCAGTTGATGAGGCTTGAGGTCATAACGTATTCTTTGACAGATCATCCTCATTTACTTTGAACGCCACATAGTCATACCCCCCAAATCACAAATTGATTTCCCCAAAAATACCACGGGTATAAGCTAAGAGAAACGAATTCCTCCGCCATCAACGTAAATACGTTTGAAACGATCAACTTACATAATCTACCAGATATTCTCTGTCAGACATTCGTCCATTCAAGTTGTCCTGGGACTGGACAACCCAAAGGCACTATTCTGTAAATCCATCTTAGGCAATTTCTACCTAGGATTTACCGAACAACCCTTGCATAACTCCGTCTTCAATTATCTTCATCATATTTGATTCGCAACGCTAATGCCATACGGAGTGGTTTTCAGATAATATATCTGATCCTGGTCTCTCCATATTAACAGCGGAAATGGTTAAAATCTTTGATAGTCAGTGATTTAACTATCAAAGGAAAACATATGTGCAACCAACGATATTATTTCCAGATGGAAATTCTGTCGATCAATCATCAATCATCAATCAACATTTATTCATTTCACCATTTCTCGTTTCCATATATTCATCAAATCCTTATTTTCTAATTTTAGAAAATATACGTTATTAACTTTGGAAAACGTTTCCATTTCTGATTCACGCATCACTATCTTCCCACCGCTATCAGTCTCTAGCTGTAAACTAGTAAGAAAACAACCCTCTACATATTAACCCCGAAGGCCGAAACCAACATCAGATCGATACCCAGAAAGTCATTAGATTCAACTAATTTCCAGTCAGTTTCTAATTTCAGTACTTCCATTTTAAATTCCTATTTCAAACCCCAAATTACTTTATAATATTTTATTTGCAAAATATTTACTTTAAATCAATATCATGTAACCCCCGTGTGCGAAGCACGGGTCTAAACCTTCCTAATTTAAAATTCTCTCTTTGTAAAACTCTATTAATTTTCCAAATATTTCCCTTTTATAATTCTATTTACTGTCTAAATCAATATTCCTTTTATAATTCTATTTATTTTATAAATATTTCCTTTTTATAAAATTATATTTATTTTATATAAATCCTTTTATATAATTCTATTCATCTTATAAACTAATAACTCTATTTATTTTCCAAATAAATATTTCCTTTTTCAACATCCTATTTATTTCATATATAAATATTTCATTTTCAATATTCACTTTGAAATTTCCTTTTACATTACAGTATTTCATACGGTATTTAAAATACCAATTAACCAGACCAATGTCATCATAATCAATCACATATTATATATCACATCATATATCACAAAATATGAAAACAAACAATATTATAAATATTGAGGAATCCAGTTGGATCCCTCCAACCTGTTTTCCTGCATAACAGATGTCAAATGATATAAATAACATCGATTTCATTTCAATATGAAATATTCTGATAAATGGAATCAATATTTGACTAACAATTTATATATATCGTTATCTATAGTTTCAACCAATACATCAGCAATTCAACCAAACAATCATCACACAGCAATCAATCATCATTTATCAATACTAGATTATATTTATAAAAATATAAATGTACAGAGTTAGTGAGATTTACTCACATTGGACAATCATCGTTAAATAACGATAACCATCTGTTGGTTTATACAGACAATTTATCTTGCTGTAAATTATAACAAGCTCCAATTCACTCCCAGTCAGTTCCATTGCGTAGCCCTTGTCCTTACGATCCTAACGGATCTTGTTTCATTGAATTTTGATACCATATGGATAAGATACGATAAAATAAAGTTAATACTCAATTTAAATTTAATTTAAACTTAGATATTAACTTGTTGGGCTTAACTTTTATTTCCCGGCCCATTCACCTTTAACCACTCCAGGGAAATTCCTTCTTCCCCGATACCTGCTTTCGATCGCATTGCTCTCATTTCACCATTCCCCGATCTTCCTTTGCAAACTCCAATTGAATTCAACAACATTACCAAACTTATTTAATAAAATTTTCCCCCCTCAACAGCCTACCCGGAATCATCTTCCCCTTAATCCATTTGAACTCCTCTCCAACATTAACGAACCCGTGCTCCTGTACATGCCATTACCGCACATACCATCCTCTCGTCCACTCCCATGTCTTCACCGTTCACCAAACTGAAATTACCATTGAACTCAACAACCAACCCTCTACTCGACCATCCCCTCACCCTCGAACTCGACCCCACTTTCTTGTCGTGATTTCGAACACCTCCCAGAACTTTACGGTGACCGCACCTACCCAAACTACATCGGAAACCACAAAAAACCCACACGAGCTTCCCAACTTCACAAGAAACCCAAATAAAATAGCTAAAAATTGAATAGATGCACCAATTTACCAAATCGACAAACCCTGGACTAACGCTGAAACCATGACAGTGAATCCCATGACATCGAATTGCCCACTGCTAATGCTAGATGGAAACAGAACACTTAAGCATCTCAACTACATTTGTTTGGAGATTTAAAAGAATTTATATGGTTTTATTTTGATTTTAGAACTCCTCATTTTGCTGAAAAGAGGAAAAAGAATGACGACTACCATTTGACCAGAGAGAAAAATGTGTTTAGGTTTTGGGATGTAAGGGGTATAAATAGTAGATTTATATTATTTTATATTTGATTATTTTATTTAAATTTATTGCAACGCTGTTTCTATTTATCCTTTAAAATTCCTATGATCACATACAATATCCAAAAATCATGAAAATGGATATACACCTTCAGTTCGACATTACAGACTCAACGAAACTAGTTTCGTCGAATCCCGACTCCATTTGCTCACACAGCTTATGTTTAACCGTCAAAATATCAACTGTTTTTCACATTAAAAATCGATACAGCCACATACTGACTTCAAAAATCATGAAACTTTAAATCTAACAATAATTTGACATTACGGATCCAGAAAAAATAGTTTTGTCGAAAACGCAGTTCGTTTGCAAAACTTGCTATTTTTAAAGCTCTAAATAACCTATTTAAATATATAAATATATTTAAAAATAATTAAATTAAATATTTAATAATAAATATTATTGTATGTATTCACAATAGAATATCACACATCTCCAAAAAATATATATATGGAGTTATAAATCGATATTTCAAATCCGGGTCAAATCGATATTCAATTAAAAATAGAAATCCTTTTATTAATCGTTATAAATTATAAAGGAATTCCATAGCGACTTTTTGAAAATTTGATTTGATCATAAATCAAAATCTACATGACGAAATATCGATTTTTCTCTTCCATTAGAAAAATATACTTCACCAGCTCCGAACTTTTCTTATTTCACAGAAATCCGACTTAAAACAGATTATGTATATTCATTTGAAGTTCGAATTGCCCAATTACGAACTGCAGTGCCATTTCGAGCTCGATTTTAATTATAATATAATTATACGTTCAACTTTCGATTATATAATATATTCGTTAATATGATTCAACTCTAAACTGAATTATATATTATATATGATCCAATTCACACAATATTGTGAATTCAACTATTTCCGACTATTTCGGAAATTAAATATATTATTCTATTATTTAAATTAATGAAGTATTCAATATTAATTCTATTCATTTTAAATAACCAAACCATTATTTAAATAATTAAATAAATTATTTATAATAATGTAAAAATACGGGTCGTTACATTGGGCCTCGATCAAATTATATTTAAAGATCTTAAATTGGGCTAGCAAATATGACTTAGTAAAAGGGGCATGAAAACCTACAATGAAATAGGAATAGTTATTAAAGAATGAACATGCCTATAATTACAGTAATTAGAAACTGTAACTGTGCTTAGACATGAGGTTAGATTACACTTGTGGTAGAAGTCTGTCCGGACCCGTCCGGCATATCCAGTAACCACAAGTGGCGAATCTAATGTGAGGGGTCTAAGTGCATAAAAATGAAATGTGCCAAGACACGAGGTTAAGTCCGACTTGTGAAAGAAATCTGCCTGGACCCGCCCGACATATCCAGCATCCATAGGTTGTAGGCTTAATGTGAGAGGTCTGGTACATGCATGCAACGATCCAAAATTTTTAACCAATTTAAAACTGGAATTTCTATTACTTAATTTGAATTTAAATTTGAATTTGACATAAATATGTATGTTTAGGAATATTTAATAATTTTGATAAGTTAGATGATAGATTTTATTTGAATTATAAATGAGAATGATTATTAATAAGTTTGGATTTATTGACACTATTTGTCGTTCGATCGGATTTGTCTAACCATTACATGAATTAGTAGCATTAGAATTAAGTGTTGTCCTTAGTTTTCATAGAATTTTAAAGGAAATGTTACCAAAAGATCACTTTCCCTCCTTATGACAAGTGTAAGGACACTTGTATTTTTGCATGCCTTACACTTGCCCCCTTATGTGTCATTATCTCCTTAACCTTCCATTCCTATATAAGGAGGCCTTTTCTCCACTTTTTTACCATTCCACTCCATTTTCTCCTTTTCATCTTCTTCTTAAAGCTTATGGCCATGGTTTCCATGGCATAAGTCTTCCTCTTTTCCACCACCACCTTGCCAAAGTTCGTCGTCATCCTCCTTCTCTTATGATAGAGAGATAGATTAGTATATATATTTTGGTGAAGAAGACATTGCACCGAAATACTGTCTGACAGTTCGCTCAGCTAGGATCGCCTACCGGGAAATTTAGAAAGCTGTTTGGTGAGAACTTTTTAACCACGGTTTATATGTTTGATTAGTAGTTAGACTAATTTAAATATAGTGATGAATTATTAGTGGTTAATGATGATTGATGTTTGTTGTGATGGATGACGGATGCGTAGTTTAGAAACACACACACTATTAAGTTTTAGTGTTATAACGCTTGTGCACAGTTATGATTTATTTAATTATGTTGATGATAGTTGCTATGGATGTTTATAATGATTGTTGATGTTGTTTTGCACACACTATGACACAACAAGTATGGTATCACATTGGTGATCGACAAATCTCCTTCGTAATTAGAAGTAGTATCATTATTGAAATTGAAGGTTAATAATTGGGAAAAACCATACGTATGAATTCATATATACTGATAAAGTTCCTTAAATGAATGAATAAATACCGGAACGTTCTAGGATGATAGAGAGGATAGTGTCTAGGCTTGGGTTTGGAAAATATAGTTTTTTTCTCTCCCTGGCTATCCCTAACTGACCCGACGAATGGGATGATTAATTAGAAATTATTTGTATTTAGAAATGAATTGGAATTTGATTTATTAAGTAAACAAATAAAGTTGAATTTTGAACCCAAAATAAATTTGGAAAGTCAATGTAAATTACTTTAAATGGTTATAAATGATTTACATGAGTATATAAAGGTTTTCTAAGGTATTTTGAAGTACGGAAGAATAATTTTTATTTCGGTCAAAATAGAGCTTGTCGCACAATGGTAATTTGTGTATTTTAGTTACAAACTTTAAATGCTTATAACTTTTGCAATCTAAATCGGATTTCCAAGAAGTGAAAAACAATTGATTTATATTAACAAGAGCTTTTAAATGAGTGAAAGCGGATTTTAATTTTTGGTTATAATTTTCAAGTTATGTTTAAAACCGTTTTGGAAAAGGTCGCTGTAAGAGTAGTTGTCGACCATAACTATAAACAGCTATTTTAAATGTTTTTAAAATATGAAAAAAAATGGTAAAATCATTATAAATTATGTAAAAGTGTTTTGAATCATAAAGTTTAAGTTTTGGCTAAGATAAACGATATTTTGATCAAAGTAGTTAAGATAGCTGTTTTGTAACGCTTTTGTAATGCTTTTGAAACACTATCGCAACTCTTTCTTTGAAAATAATCTATTTTGAAGTAGTAAACCGCGAGCTATTTCCCAAACAATAAGTAATCATTTATAAATGTTTGGTGGAATGTTTTCAAAGATTTAAAAGTATTGAAAATGTTTTATATGGAAATTAAATTGATTTACTTGATACTAAAACAGGGTTTTCAATTTTAAATAATCGGATATGGTTAAAGATAAATCTTCGAAAGTTTGATATTATTTTGGTAGATGATTACTCTTACTATTTGAGGAATTTAAAAGGTAGTTCACCATTATTCCGTTTATAGTGTGAGTTGGATACAAAGATTAATATCAAGTATAAGTGGATGATATTTCTATCTAGATCTAATGTCAAAGAGTTGGATAAATCTTTGAATTAAGATATGGGTTTCCCAATTTGATTGGGATAAGTTGGATAGAAATAATATTTGGATATTTGATATGAAATTCTTTGGTGTAAGCATATACTATTTGAGGAATTTGGAAGATATTATTATTATATCGTTATTCCACTTATAGTATTCGTTGATTAGGAGAACCGATATCGAATATAAGTAGGTACAATTTCTATGTAACTTATGTTCAATATCGATTGATTTGGGTTTTGTCGTGAATCATATCTTCAATAATATCATTCTTGAAACCCAGTGAGATTGAGTTATGGAAATTCATATCGTAATTTGGGGATTTAATCAAATCTTTGATTTGAGGAAATTAAAAATAAGGAATTGGGAAGGAAGTAAAATCTTTTAGTTAAGATTTAAAGAATTGAATGTTGGGAAACCAATTTAATTGGAAACTATGATCGAAATGTGTGGTAAGGATTTTCAAAGGAAAATGGGTTTTTGATAACGAGTTATCAAAAGGAAAATTAATTAAGGCTTTGAGGCTAAATTATCTTTGATTTAAGGGATGTGTGTTAAAAGAGAAAGGTTAAATATGGATTTTGTTATAATTTGTGAATGGATTTAAAGAAGTTTAATTTAACAAATCCAAGATGGAAGGAGATTTGGTTGAAAGCCTATGTTTTCTGTAATTGTATTTTTAAAATTGCGCTTATTACTTGGAAATAACGGGTTCAGATATATGTTCGAAAATCATTCCAAGTAATAATACGACGTTATGGAGCAATTCAAGGCTTGGAAAACGACGAATGAAAACCGGGATTCTTTGAATTGTTTGGATTGATTGCTGATGTCTCAGTTAAGCCGGTCCCCCGATACGAGGTTATAAGTGGCTTGAGGTTTGAATATATTTGGAGATTTCCAGATTGGGTTTTCGTTCAAACCCAGAACGGACACATATGGATTGTGTGTCTGACATTGTAATTGACTGCGCAGCACTGATCTCCGTTAAATATATATCTGGTTGGTGGCAGAGAATTTATTCTCTTGCTACCCTTCTCTAAGACGTATGAGCTTAGAGGTTATATATCGATAGAAATCAGTGATGCGTAGTGAATGGACAATGTGGCATACTTAAGTTATGTGATGAGCTATGGATGATCAAAGCATGGCTTATTTATGCGTAACTTGGTGTATATCGTGACCTCGGCAAGCCTCACCTCCTGGTAAATGGCCAAAATAGGAAGAAACGCAGCAAGGTTATGGGGTGTTGTCTACTTCTAGATAAAAGGTGTACTATGGTATGGAGTCCAGGTATTAACCTATGTGGATAACTTCAACTTTGTGGATGTTGATGTTGCGAGCACTCGGAAAAGTCGGTAATGACCTGGAGATGACATACTCAGGCATACTTTAAGTTACCCAGTTAAGGGGTAACCCGACCTCGTGTTGGCAGAGAGCCCGATTTGGTTCTCGAGGCGTCCTCTCTAGAGGCGTACCCATTGGTTCGGTAAGGAAGTTCCTTTGCCTGGTCATTTGTTGGAAATCCAATTTCCACTACGAGCCTGTACGATTTTAGTTTTATAGCCTGCTACTAGCAGGATTGCCAGTATAATGGGATTGGGCATTATGCTGGCTAGGATTTATACATCTATTTGCAAAATTGTTTTCACACTATGCACTAATAATAATATCATAGGATTTTCACGTATCAAGCATTTTTGACTATCATAAGGAGAAACCTCGCCCACGTGTGCGTTTGCATTGCATGTGTGCCGCGAGACCTTATGGTAATTTCATTTTTCAAAAGTCATTGCGAATTTCAATGCACGGGAGTTTATATGGAGTAAACCCGTTCCGCGTTAGCGGCATGGTTCGTTGAATTACCCAACTTTAAAATGAATCCTAAATAACCACTATTTTTGAGTTCTCGCACAAGTCTCATGACTGACCTAGAGTTTAATGTTCCCTCACCTAAACTCTAGGTGCCCATAATTTTGACAAGAGCAGCTAATAGTTTGGTTTGTAGAGTTAGCCTTGGAGTTGGTTGGAGCATGATTCTGGTTTTAGCTAGAGCTATTATGTTTTGGAGCATTTTCATTCTTCCACTGAGTTCGTATCTTTTCCGCTGTGAAATCAATGTACCCTGATGTATTCCTTATAACTCTGATGTTATATTATGGTAATGAAATGAAAAGTTATGTTATTTTTGTGCAAATATGTAACTACCCATAACTATACGTCTTTATGAATGGTTTAAGTTGGTTTAATAACTGACAAAAACAGGTTAAAATGCCAGGTCGTTACAATGTGTGTGTGTGTGTGTGTGTGTATATATATATAAATAGTCGTACTGATAAACTATATTAATTTGAAATTAATGGTAATAAATGAAATTGAATGAGAGAAAGATACAACAATAAGTGATTTGGAATAAAAGGGGAATGATAATAACCTATTATAAATTAATAACATTAATGAGAATGTTGTATAGTAGGTGGACTTGTCCTAGGGACAAGTGAAGATTGTAACTCAGATTATAATAAACTAGTAATAACGTGATGTAACTGGTGGAATAAGATAAGTGACACTTAATTTTAAATTAAGTAATCAGTTATTGGGGAAAATTGAAACCAGTAGATTGTAATAAATAGAGAAAGGGAGAAAGTTTATGGAAAGTAAGAAGTTGTACTTAATTATAAATTAAGTTATCTATAAACTTGGAAATCTGAAATCTGCTAATAGAATAATATGTTAAGGCTTGTCCTAGGGACAAGTGAGAATTATAACTTGGGTTATTAGAAAACAATAAGAAAAGGGTGATAACTTATGTTAAGAGATAAATTGGACTTAATTGTAAATTAAGTTATTGGTGAGAACGAGAGTATGAAATCTACGGATGAGGACAACATAAGTTATGGAAAGAAAAACTTATTGGTGAACCTTAATTAAGAGAACTAAGTTAATAAGTAAACAACGATAAGTTGTAAAGATGGTGGAAATGGAATTATGATTAAATAAGAAGTATAAGGAAAACTTATGAAATGAAATAAATTATATTTAATCATAAATGGTGAGTGACATGTTAATTGGAAAACATGTGAACTAAGAGAAACTTAATTACATATTAAGTAGAACATGTTATTGTGACCTTGAAATCAAACAAGAATAAAAAGGGATTGTGGATTACAGACCTTGGACCACAATCCCGAGAATAACATGTGGTGGACTTATTAATAAAATTAAATGAGTTAAGTTATATAACTGAAATTAACAAGCAAGGGAAACTTGGTAATTTGAATAAGAATTCAATATGAAAGGGGATAACCAAGTTAAGTGGAAACCTAGTGAGGTAAGGCAAGCGCGTAAAAGAATGTTTAGACATAGGGTCTAACAACATATTAAAGTGACGCGCTTAGACCAATCCGTACGTTTGAGGGTGAATAACCCAACGGGGTAGATCATCGAGGTGTTATAAGGCACGAGGGCAGCGCACATTCATCTGATTGTTCTGATGGCTCCACAGGACTGGAAGGGGAAGCACACGGCTTCCTGAGGTACGCAAGGTTCTCCTAGCAGTCCTCTGTGCGGTGACAGATGTCTTAGGTTGTGCTCACAGAGGTTGGGTCTGTGCGTAACTACAAGGTGGGTGGGCCTTGACTGCAAAAGTGGCTATGCAGTCAGAATGCTATGACGCGGTGACAACCGTGTGATTCGGCGGTTGCCTTAACGGGGAGGTGGAGGGTCACGACAAACAAGGATAGTAGATCGTTGGATACCCGTCACCTACATCTAGTGGGATGCGAAAAGACTAGAGCTAAACCCAAGATACCATTCACCCTTCACTATCAGGCCAAGGGGTTGAGGGGAGACGCCAAATGGATGTTTAGATTGTTTGTTATTAGGGGTAGTCGCTTAACTCTTGTAGTCTTTACTAGTTGAGGGAGGGGCCGAGGTGGGGCCATAGCCACCGTGAAAACGGACCCTAGGTATATCTTTATATAGAGGCTCTTTAAAGATGGGCCTGTACAGATATGGAAACGCTCATGACTGAGTTCCGTGTTTCTTGTATCACCCTACCATGGAACTCGGTGCACATTAGAGGACGTGCGATTGAGGCATCGAGCTACAATTGAAGATACGTATGGTGGACAATCTAGATACATGCATGTAGGCTCTGGGTTGTGTATTGTAGGCTTGAGGGCATTACTCGGGTATGAATTTGGATTCAAACAAAGGTGGCAGTCCGTACGTTTGCGTAGCATAGTAACGACAGATATATGCGGAACAAATTATTGTTATCCGTACGTCACTACGGCGTAGGATGAGGGACTACGTATATTTCGATGGTGTTACGGTGGAGACCGTGCGAGTGGGGTACCATGGGATGTTCCTCAATATTAGGGGGTAGATACATATATACTATATTAGGTTAATTCACTGGGAAGTAAATGGGTACGACGTGTGTATAAGCCTTGAGTGCTGATAACCCAAGTAACCTAATAAATAAGAAAATATGATTGAATGGTATATGTAGGATTATCCAAAGTGTATAGTTTAAATCCTGTCACCAGAACTTGTGTTCTGACCCCCTCCTTATAACATACTCGCAGGTTAGATTGGTGGTAGGGACATGATAGCCATGGATACTAGTTAGGCAGTATTATTAAAATGGTAAGGCTATATTTTGATTATATTATATTTTATCCATTCCGTCGTGAGATATTTTCTGTGCTCTGACATATTTTATGTCTCTGTCTTTTCTGCACAATACTAGAGCAACTCAATCCGAGTTTTGATAGATTGGAGTTTTTGAAAAAAAATCGGTCTGTCGAAATTGGGGTTGTCACATCTGGTATCAGAGCTTAGGTTTAGGATTCCTATATAAATAGTAAGTGAACGTATTTGTATTTTTTAAAATATATATATATATATATTATATATACCTAGATCCATAGAGGAACCCACTAAATAGAAAGAGCGTGATATGATAAGAAATGGGATGTTGTTTTGTACACTAAAGGAATGAATAAGGAAATCTGAGACCCTTAGGTAATTTGGGTGGAGAGCGTACAATGTACTTTGTATGGAAGGAAAGTGAATCCCATATGGTTAGTATTTTGGGTTAGTGGGTTTGGCAGTAAAACCTTATCTATTGGAAAAGGTTAGAAAGAGAAAAATGGATTAGGAATGTATTGGGGAATGTCTAGGAAAGCCTAGAAAAATTGGAAACCTGCTTTGAGTCTAACCCCATTATTAATTTTTAAGAACTTGGAATTATAAAAGTCTTAGGAAAATGGTTTATGGTGTTTTCAAGTTTTAATCTTAAAAGTTATAGTTTTAAAATATGTAAAGAAGTACATATTGAGTTTTAAAGTAAAAAAAAATCTCTTAGTAAAAAGGTGCATATTATAAAGCATGTATAGTTCGCTAGTTTTCTTATTATATTTCATATAAGAGTTTTTTTAATAAAGAAAGATTTGAAATCTCTATTCTTATGACAATCCTTTTGGATAAATTATTTTGAAAAGATAATTTTATTGGGTGGACAAAATAAGTGTAGTAATTAAGAATACAGTGGATGTCTGCACCTTGTAGTAAGAGACCAAACCAACCTGATAGATAAGAAAAAGTCATAAACCCGATGGAGAAAATAGTTGTCTGTATCTACTCCAGTTTTTTTGATTTGAAATAAAATAAAATTGAATGAATGATTTGCATGACATATTTTTGTGGTTTGGCAAAAGTAAGTTTTCATGAGGAAAATGAAATTTTGACACTTTTGAATTTTTAGAAGAAAATTTAAATGAAAAAGAAAAGCCAAACCCTGTTTTAAAAGTATGAAGTAGGTAAGGGTTAGTGCCTTGGAAAGAGGGGAAAAGTTTTGAGGCTATAAAGTAAATAGCGAGAATTATCTTGGAATAATAGTGAGCTCCCGTAAATGCGTAAGCATTATTGAATAGCCTAGGGTGTTGCTTGGAAAAATTATTGGTACACAGCAAGGACTAGTAATGACTACTATGTAGTAAAAATGGGAAAGAAGTTGTTTAGATCCTGTTAGGGGTAAAAAACCGATACTGCATTTCTGCTGGGGTCATTCTATTATTTTTTTCTTGTTGGATAGTTAGGGTAACACCTATACCTATCGTAGATCCCATAGTTTGGACTTTCTTGTCTGAGGGAGGGGACATAGTCCCGAGATTCTTGGCCTTTAGTAGTAGCTGTGTAAGGTGTCTGTTCTCCTGTTTTAGTTGAAAGACTAGAAGGCTTATTCAAATTTAAGCTAAGATCAGATAATTAAATAAGCTAAGAAAAGAGAAAACGTACAACTAAGAAGGAAACAACAAATTCAGTAAAGCAACAAAAATGGAAAATTATGAGAAATGATGGATAAAGATAAAACTTTCCAAGATAAGATGAAAAATAAAATCAGTAACAAAATAAAATTTACTTATGTGGGTTGTGCTTGGATAGGAAAATAGGAGAATCTTTATAATAGTTTCATAAAATCCAGGTACGGTAGGAAAAAGGTATACAAAAGAAAAACGGAAGATGTGAAATTTTTCGTTTTCCACCTTTTTGTAACATAAGAAATCGAATTTATAAAATTAGATTTTTCTGAATTTCGAAAAATAAAGTTGGTTGGTAGGATTTTGGATGCAGCAATTTGATGAACTACGCTCTTACCCAGTAAGAGTGTGGGAAAAATTGGATGAAAAAGTATTTTGATTTTCAAAATAGTGCACTCATGTAAAACTGCCAGTATATTTAGGATGTGAGCATCATATTTTAAAAGAATTTTTGAAATGTTTGCATATACATAGGAGGTACCGATTAGGCATGCATGCATTATTGTGTTGTACTTCACTTTGCACAGGTGCACAATGTTTGCAAAAATTGGATGCACACATGTTGGATGTATATTATGCGAGGGGTTAGTTTATTTTACCCTTATCAAATTTCGGGGACGAAATCTCTTAAGGGTGGGAGAATGTAACACCTCGTATTTTTAGCTCAAGATAATTAAATAAGAATAACTTAATTAAATATTGAAAATTAAGTAAAACAAACTACGCCATTGCGTTCGTCTTGAAATTCTGGTCAAGATAGACACCTGGTTTGCGTAAAACGAACACCGTATGAAGAAGTTATGAGCACTAGAAGTTTGTATACATATAAGGAGCTTATATGTGTGTGTATATACATATTATATATTAAATAAATATATCCAAAAAATTCAAAAATCATTTCAAAAATCAAAATTTCACGAGCGGGAAAAGCTGGAGGGAAATTACACAGTTGGTTGTCGACCCACCCCCGGATTTGGAACATTATTTTCTGACGTGGTTGGTTTTGGTGTTTTGGACTTAGATCTAAAGGTCCTGGTTCCTCCGTTACACCTATAAATAAGACCCTAGACCCGTTGTTTTATTCATATAATTCAATGGTGACGACGAAGTGCTGCCCCATCGTAGTTTGTTCTAGCCTTTTCTCCTTCTTCAACCTATTAAAGTTATTCAAGCTTGGAGATCTTGGATACTACATCAGCAATCCCTTTTTCTATTTTTCTAGAACGAATCTACGTTAATTTTAGATCTCTTATCAAAGTGAGATAATTCCTAGATCTGGTCTATTTTTCAATTCCCTTCTCTTTTCTTCCCTTTTTCTTTCAGTGAAAATTATAAAATCCATGGTTGTTAGGTTCTGAATCTAGTTAGGGGAAAACCCTAGAAGGGTAGATTTGGACCAGATCTAGGATTTGGAAAGCTTACGAGGTGAGCCGATTTAAACCATATTATTTTAGATAATGGTATATTACCGTTTAGCATTCCCCATTATGACAAATTGGAACATGACATGTTAAGGTGCCTAAACATATGCTAATAATGATATATGACATGCGGGAATGATTAGCATGATGTAACGTAAAATTGTTAATATGAATCAGTTGAAATGTTGGAATGTTTACATGTTATAATATTAATATGAACATGTTGGAAAATTCATATATTGACTTAGTTGAAGTGCTAAAAAGTTTACATGTTATGAACTTATTAGGATATGGGTATCAACTGTGACTGTTCTCGTTACTTGTTAATTTGTCCCAAATGTATACATGAAATAATTGGAGTAAGTATATGATTATATGGTTTCATGTTAAAATAGAATTGAATAAATAAATATGGATTAGGAATCGACCAAATTATATTTAAAGATCTTAAATTGGGGTAGTAAATATGACTTAGAAAAAGGGGCATTAAAACCTATAATGAAATAGGAATAATTATTAAAGAATGAACATGCCTAAAATTACAGTAATTAGAAACTGTAACCGTGCTTAGACACGAGGTTAGATTACACTTGTGGTAGAAGTCTTCCCGGACCCGCCCGACATATCCAGCAACACAAGTGGCGAATCTAATGTGAGGGGTTTAAGTGCATAAAAATGAAATGTGCCAAGACACGAGGTAAAGTCCGACTTGTGGAAGAAGTATGCCCGGACCCGCCCGGCATATCCGGCATCCACAGGTTGTAGGCTTAATGTGAGAGGTCTGGTACATGTATATATATATATATATATACATAAATAGCCGTACTGATAAACAATATTGATTTGAAATTAATTATAATAAATGAAATTGAATGAGAGGAAGATACGACAGTAAATGATTTGGAATAAATGGGGAATGACAATAACCTATTATAAATTAATAACATTAATGAGAATGTTGTATAATAGGTGGACTTATCATAGGGACAAGTGGAGATTATAACTCAGGATATAATAATCTAGTAATAACGTGATGTAACTGGTGGAATAAGATAAGTGACACTTAATTTTAAATTAAGTAATCAGTAATTGGGGAAATGTAAAACCAGTAGATTGTAATAAATAGAGAAAGGGGGAAAGTTTATGGAAAGTAAGAAGTAGTACTTAATTATAAATAAAGTAATTTATAAACTTGGAAATCTGAAATCTGCTAATAGGATAATATGTTAAGGCTTGTCCTAGGGACAAGTGAGAATTATAACTTGGGTTATTAGAAAACAATAAGAAAAGGGGGATAACTTATGTTAAAAGATAAACTGGACTTAACTGTATATTAAGTTATTGGTGAGAATGAGAGTATGAAATCTACGGATGAGGACAACATAAGTTACGAAAAGAAAAACTTACGAGTGAACCTTAGTTAAGAGAACTAAGTTAATCAATAAACAACGATAAGTTGTAAAGATGGTGGAAATGGAATTATGATTAATAAGAAGAAAGAGGAAAACTTATGAAATGAAATAAGTTATATTTAATCATAAATGGTAAGTGAAATGTTAATTGGAAAACATGTGAACTAAGAGATACTTAATAACATATTAAGTAGAACATCTTATTGTGACCTTGAAATCAAACAAGAATAAAAAGGAATTGTGGATTACAGACCTTGGACTACAATCCAGAGAATAATATGTGGTGGGCTTATTAATAAACTCAAATGGGTTAAGTTATTTGACTGGAATTAATAAGCAAGAGAAACTTGGTAATTTGAATAAGAATTCAATATGAATGGGGATAACCAAGTTAAATGGAAACCTAGTGAGGTAAGGCAAGCGCGTACAAGAATGTTTAGACATAGTGTCAAACAGCATATTAAAGTGAGGCGCTTGGACCAGTCCGTACGTTTGAGGGTGAATAACCCAACGGGGTAGATCATTGAGGTGTTATAAAGCACGATGGGAGCGCACATTCATCTGATTATTTTGACGGCTCCAAAGGACTGGAAGGGGAAGCATGCGGCTTCCTGAGGTACGCAAGGTGCTCCTAGTAGTCCTATGTGCGGTGACAGATGTCTTAGGCTGTGTTCGCAGAGGTTGGGTCTACGCGTAACTACTAGGTGGGTGGGCCTTGACTGCAGAAGTAGCTATGCAGTCAGAATGCTGTGACGCGGTGACACTAGGGTGATTCGACAGCTGCCTCAATGGGTAGGCGGAGGGTCACAACCAACTAGGATAGTAGATCATCGGATACCCGTCATCAACAGCCAGTGGGATGCGAAAAGACTAGAGATAAACCCAAGATACAATTCACCCTTCACTATCAGGGCAAGGGGTTAAGGGGAGACGCCAAATGGATGTTTAGATTGTTTATTATTAGGGGCAGTCGCTTATCTCTTGCAGTCTTTACTAGTTGAGGGAGGGGCCGAGGTGGGGCCATATCCACCATGAAAATAGACCCTAGGTATATTTGTATATAGTGGCTCTTTAAAGACGGGCCTGTACAGATATGAAAAAGCTTCCGACCGAGT
Organism: Allium sativum; assembly: GCA_030737875.1. Classification (NCBI taxonomy): domain Eukaryota; kingdom Viridiplantae; phylum Streptophyta; class Magnoliopsida; order Asparagales; family Amaryllidaceae; genus Allium; species Allium sativum. The sequence goes on from CM060916.1 coordinate 327,673,975, forward strand.
TCCGTGTTTCTTGTATCGCCCTTCCATGGAACTCGGTGCACATTAGAGGACGTGAGATTGAGGCATCGAGCTACAATTGAAGATATGTATGGTGGACAGTCTAGATACATGCATGTCGGCTCTAGGTGGTGTATTTTAGGCTTGAGGGCATTACTCCAATATGAATTCGGATTCAAAAAAAGGCGGCAGTCTGTACATTTGCATAACATAGTAATGACAGATATATGTGGAACGTCCTCTAGAGGCAATCCCTTCCATCAATGGAGTTTTTGAAAAAAAATCGGTCTGTAGAAATTAGGGTTGTCACATAATCAAAAGATGTAGTTTTATGTTTATGATTCAATGAGGCACACCTGTAAGAATTGTCCATTACGACCTAGGGTTCCCTCTTAGGTTTCTATTTAACCTGCTCTTGCTTATGCTCTAGAGGCAATCCCTTCCATCAATGTGCATCTAGTTCAAGATAAAGGGAAGAAAGTAGTCACTGAAGATGTGTTATCTATCTCTAGTATTTCCATTCATACTATATTTGATTCTGGTCATCCTTTTATATATAGTACACTTGTATAAAAGCTGCATCTAGATATAAGTACTACGACAGAATCTGTGGCAGTTTCAAACCGCATAGTTAGATCGGATTATTTATCTAATTATTTTGATGGTTGAAACTGATGATACCAGGGTTCAAGTTTGATTATGATGAATGTGCATCGGGTTTGTCTAGGTTTGTGTTGATTTTAGACATGGATTAGCTATCTTTGCATGGGACCATTCTAGATTGTGATAGGAGGGTAATTAGGTTGGTTACTTGTAGTAGGTGTACCTTGGAGGTTTTCTTTGATCCATGAGGATCACATATGTTGAGCTACCTTTATTCCTTTGACATATCACAAGACGATTTGAGTTCGGTACCAATAGTGAGAGATTTTCTTGACATGTTCGAGCAGGTAACTAATTTCCACCATGGAGAAAGATTGATTGATAATGCTCGAACGTACTGGTGATGCATATGGCTCTTAAGGAATAATGTGAACTAAGTAAGAAAGTTAAGTAGGCGAATTTCTTAGTGAGGGGATCGATCGTTTTTGCCACTGAGATAGATGGTTTCCTTAGGCTTTACATTGATTATCAAGAATTAAATTATTTAACAAAGAAGAATCTCTGTACTTTGCCACCTGTAACTATCTCTTTGATCAAATGGTAGGAGATAAAGTATTTTCTCATCTTGATCTAGCTATGGGTTTTCATCAGTTGAGAGTTGTGAAGGAAAGTTTTGAAAACACTGCATTTAAGACCTTGAATGAATTTAATTTGTGGCTAATCACGCTATTTGAACTATTAGTACCACGGATGGTAGTTTTAATGATAACAACCTCAGGTAATGAATATTTTAAATTTATCATGTACTAATTATTTTCTAGATATATATTGTATAGTGAATGATATATTGCAAGAAATTGATAATAAAGACTATACAGTATCAAGATTAAAGATTCAGATTGTTGATTCAAGAATATGAAGACTCATGAGTTTCAAGATTTCAAAGATATTATAGATCCTTAGAAATTATGTTAAAACAAAATTTCACTTACTTGATTTCTATCCAACTTTTGCAAAATGATTTTTTTTTAAATATTTTTATTTTCAAAATTGTTTCAAAACAAATTCCATTATTCAATTTCTCTTTAATTCTTCTTGAAAGTTCTCTATTTTTAAAAAAGTCCATTCAAAGAATTTTTTAAAAATAAATTCTATAGTTTTTAAAATAAGTTTACTTTGAAATATTTTTATATTTATTATTAGATTTTAATATTTATACCTTTACTTATTATTTGATTTTAATGCTCATACATTTAAAATACTAACTTTAGCAGTTATATTACACTTTAGTTTTCATACTTTAACTTCTACAAAAGTATACTTTAGTTTATGTTTACTTCGGTTTTTTTCATTTTGATTATACTTTAATTTCAATATTATACTTATTTTAATTATACTTTAGATTTTGGTTTCAAATTATAAATTAATACTATTATAGTTTTGATATTTATATCTAAGTTTACCATATTTTTATTATATAAATAGTTTTAATATATAAATATTAAGTTTCACTTAAATTCTTTTAATATATTTTAAATAAGCTTTCTTAAGTTTTACTAAGTTTAAATCATACGTTGACTTTGAATAAATATGACTACAAACTTTCAAAGCATTACATATAGTTTAGATTTTCAAAACAAACTAATTTTAATTTTTAACTAGCATACGTCCACATATGATCATCATACATGTTGACATATAACTATAAAATTTTCAAAATACAAATTTGAAAGGAAATGTCTATTCGCTATTAGTTTCTCTAATAGCCATATCTCTTCACATTTATAAATATTCTTCTTTAGAAACTAGGATAACTAACTACTTCCATTTTTCTTCACTCTCTCTTGAAATTTTAAATTTTATAATCATATTTTGTTGTTTTTTCAACCAAATCAAGTTATTTCTTCTTCATTTCTACATCAAACTCTCTTCATCTCTTCTAAGGTCAAAGTAAAAACTAGATTTATAGCAGAAATTTTAATCAAGATCAAAAGATCCAAGTTTGCATTGATTATATAAACAACTCGATAACAAATATGGGCATAACTAGATAGCCTTGAATCTAGTTGGGTTTGATTATTGCTGGTAAAAAGCAATTGGAAGTGACTGGTTTGCCAAGAAATCATGTCGAGTAAGAATCTATGGCCAATAAATTAGATTGGCCAACCTAGAATTCTGAGTTTTGGAGGAAGTCTCATTATGACCTTGAAATAAGGGAGTATAAAATTTTAATATTTATTAACGACCATACCCAGCGCAAAATTGGATATAGAGCAACTCCAAACCAGTATTAAAATTCCTAGTGTGTTCTTTCCTTTAGTACAATTACTTTTATTGCATTTTTATTTACTTATTTGATCATTCTATATATGTACACATAACTATATTAGATTTCTAAAAGCAAATTTAAGAAAACATTATTTACCCCTCCGCCCTCTCCTCATCACTTTCATTGAACTAACCAAAGTTCTGGCATTTTTTTATGATATCTTGGTTTATTCGAGTAATAAAGAGCATGCATTGCATCCTAAGGAGGTTCTTAGGCCCAACCGAGCACATAAACTTAAGGTTAAGTTCTTCAAATTCCTTCTTTAAGAGTTGAGGTTTGTTTTTTAGGACACATTGTTTTGGAAGATGGATTGGCGGATGGATTGGCAGTAGATCTGGTAAAAGTGGAAATAGATCCAGACTGACAAGTTCCTAAGAATGCCAATGAGATGAGGAGTTTTATTGGTCCTACGGATTATTGTAGGGAGTTCATTAAAGACTTTTATAAGATATCCTTTCCCTTAACCCACTTTACCGAGAAGAATTTGATTTTTAATTGGATGCCAATATGATTTAGAAGTTGGAAAGTGAGAATGTCAGTATCACTATATGGAACCTAGCCTTTCACAGTTTAAACCAATGCATATGGTACGTGATTAGAGGCTATTTTAATGTAGAATTGTAGAGTTGTGTATTATTCTAGTAAACAACTGAAAACTCCTAAGAAGAGCTATCAAATGCATGATGTCAAACCAGCAGCTATTATTTTTGCTTTTAAGTCTAGAAGGCACTACATTTTAGGAGATAGATATGATCTTTTTATGGATTATACTTAAATATTTATTCGCTCAAAAGAATTTGAATTTAAGGTAGCAAAGGTAGATGAAATTTTTGGCCTTTTATAATTTTTAGATTTTTTACACCCTTGACAAAAGCAATGTAGTAGTTGATGCTTTAGGCAAACTAAGATGGTGCTGTGTTATCTATTTTTGAAGTGGAGGCATTTAAAATATACTTCTTTTGATTTTACACCTTCATCAGATATCACTTCGGGTTGTTAGCGACCCTTGATATTCAGCTACCCTTATTGAAGCGGATTAGGTCTAGGCAGGGAGAGGATGGTAAATTGGTTGATATCTTGGATGGGCTCAATAGAGATGAGTCATCAAGACATCTCCACACTATACGATAGATTCAAGAAGATGGTTAAATAGAGACAACAGGTTTTGGTTACCTTGCAATGAAGATTTGGTAGATGGGGTGTTAGTAGTGTCCTAATACTCTAAGATGACCATTCATCCATGGAGATAAGATGTACCGAGTTATGAAGATGATATTTTTACTAGTCTAAAATGAAGTAGCAGGTGACATAGTATGTGACAAGATTTTTGACTTGTTAAAGAGTGAAGTGGACCAAAAAAAGCCTGTAAGATAAATCTAGTCCCTAGATATTTCACAGTGGATGTAAGAGAGCTTCTCTATGGACTTCATTGATAGTTTACCCTGATTTGGGAGAGGAAACGAGAGCATTTACTTCATAGTCGATAGATTAACTAAGTGTACTCATTTCATACATGCTCGAAATAGGAGGACAACAACATCATTAGCGATTTTATATATGAGAGAGATAATAATATTGCATGGAGTTCCTACCAGTATAGTTAGAGATTATTACCCACTTTTCAAGAAGGAGTTTTGGAAAAGTCTTTGGATGCATCAGGAACCGAGATAAACTTTAGTATAAAGTATCACCCATAGACATATGGACAAACAAAGAGGGTGAGTAGGAATTTAGAGAACTTTCATAGGATGTGTATTTTATAATTTGGAGGTTCTTTAGAGGATCACTTGGCACCGGTTGAGTTTGCTTATAGTAATAGTTACTAAGAAAGTATTGGGATGAACCCCTTTGAAGCTTTATACGTTAGATCCTACAGATCAATGTCATGTTGGTGGGACATGATCGATAGATTTATTCCTGGATCCTACTTAGTGAGGGATACGATAGAGAATGTGGATTTGATTCGAAATAGATTGAAAATGGCTTAAGATATACTGAAGTCGTATGTAGCCATGGGATGATTTAACTTGGAGTTTGAGGTAGGAGATACAGTATTGATCAAGGTTTCACCATTAAGACACATTGTGAGGTTTTGATCGACTGGAAAGTTTAGAATTAAGATTTGTAGGCCCTTTACAATTTTAGGAAGGATTTGGAAGTTGGCATATAAATGGAGCTTTCGAAGAAGTTGGTCAAAGCGCATAATGTTTTTCATGTGTTACATTTAAGGAAGTGTTTGCATAATTCAACGACCATTGTAGAGCTTAGTTAGTTGTAAGAGGTAGAACTGGAGCGTGTTTCCCTTATTCTTTATGTACATACCCGCATAATTGGACATGTTATCACGCGAATTCATAATAAAGTAATTCGTATTGCCAAAGTTCAGTGGGGAGATGACTCAGCCACGGCTACATAAGAACTTGAGGCTAGGATTCAAGCTTCTTACCCGCTTCTTTTCAATGGTACATTTTGAATAACCAATCTTAAGTTTTTCATAGTTAAGACTTTTTAAGTAAATCTTATGGAAAGGATAGATATTGCAGGATATGATCTATAGATGATATGAATGGATGTAAATGTGTCATTTGGACATGTTATGAATGACAGATGCAAATGATTGCAAAATGATGCTAATGGATGCAAATGCTGCATTTCACGCACTACAATATGCACTAAATAAGATGATCGTTCAAGTAGATACTTGTACACTCACATCATATAAATATGAGTATATGATTTTTAATTTATATGGATATTACATATATGTGTTGCCAAGCATATGAGTATATCATATGGTTGATTGTTGAAGCTTGCGTGTAAAACTAACAGTTATCATTAGGATATTTTATACATTTGGATGCACGTCATGAGCATACGGGCATAAACAAGAAGTCTACATAATCAGTGGGATGGCTAAGCTTTTGCATTAGATAGGTTCATATGCACTTCATGACTACATTAAAGCATAATTGCATTTGAATATTAAGGACAATGATTGATGTAGATGATTTACAAGTAGATGAATGGCATTTAATGCAAGATGTTAATTACATTTTATATGCTTGAAGATTTCAAGAACAAGTCCTTTAAGGAAGGAAGCATATAACACCTCGAAAAGTTACGACTAATAAAAAAATATAGAAAGAAGATTAATCAATTTTTTTATAAACTACCGAATTTGGCTACGGGACTTCACCATTGCACCCGTAGTGACCTTATGGACAATTTTCTTATTTTACTTATCATGATTCGAGTAGTATGGAGAAGATAAGAGGGAGAGAAGAATTTAATTTAATTTTTTAAAATATATTATGGATGATCGACCGGTCCGAGGGGCAGTCGACCATGGTAGTCGACCACTACTCTAGGTGGTTGACTGTAGCATTGAATCTGGAAGCGCTTAGGGCTACATGCAAGATGAGTTTGACGCTTTTCTCATAATGTGAGAATTGGACATGATCACTATTTTGGGTAAGAGCAATGATTTGTACGAACGGCTGTGATGTGTTAGAAGGGTTGGATAATGATATGTTCCTAAGGATGGATTTTGACACCATCAAGATGTAATGGTTAAAATAAGGGGAATAATGTGTTTACATAAATTTAACCAATGGTTAATCAAACGGTTATAAGATCCTAAGTAACACTATAATTGGACCCTAAACCTTACCCTAAAACACTTATTATCTCTTTACATTAACTATTCCTTCTTCACTCTTCTTATTTCTCAAAATCCCTTTTCTCCTCCAAAATTAAATTAAAACAAAAGATAAACTAAGTTGGAGAGGGGATTCACTATAGGGAAAAGATGGAGGAAGTCTGTGCCGATAGGGACTAGTTTTCCAAGTGGGTAGGATTTCGATTTTGATCAATAAGGTTTAAATTATTAATTTCATATTCAATTTAGTTAAATAAAATAAGCACATAGATTTTGTGAAAAAATTATCAATTCACAAGTTGAATCTTGTTAGGTTAAATATGATTGGAACAATGATTATGAAATATTAACCTTAATCTGAAATTGGATACGAATAAAATGGGATTAGTTTAATACATTGACTTGTAAGCCCCAGTTTGAAATATACTAAAAAGAGGAATGAACTAAAGCTAAACCCTAATGTAGGACATTTAATTGATAATTTAAATATGGATAAAGATATAGTGAAAATCTTACGTGCAAAGGCATGATAACCATTTTTCATAGTATTGAAGACACTGTAGACCTTAGGCTTAGTGGCATATATTTGATGGTGTATTTAATGGTTTATTTATTTGGCCGATTCGCGAACTTTAGTTGTGCTTTTAACTTTTGGAAGAAGGGAGGCTTTGACTACACTTCTAGTTGAATAGTTTTGCAGAGCCGCTACGCAGGAATGGGTAGTTCGTTGTGGATAAGTACAAACAAAATAACGTTGGTTGGGCCTGTCCTAACACCGTTTAGACATGCAACTCGGTACAAGAAATAAGAGGCTATGATAAAAATGGGAAAAATTAAGTAGAGGAAACTAGGTTGGGAGTGTTTGATATTCATTAGAGCTCGTTCTAACGACATTTGGACACACAATGTAGGCATAAGAAATAAGAGGCCAAGGTTAGTGTAATGACCCGGATTTTTGGTCGATATATTTTAAATATTTAATATGGTTTTAAATATTGAGTTGATAATATAAATCAATTTTTATATTGATTTATCGATTTAATGATCGAAATACGATTTATTTCGAAGATGTATAATCATTATAATACGAAAATAAATTTAAGTGAATTCAAAATTTAAATCTAAATTGAAAACAGTTCAGATAATCAATACAAACTTCTGTTTGAATTAGAATAATAATATTAATTTATTATCGAAGAAATTAATTGTTTTGAATTTAATTTATTTTGATTTAAATTAATATCTTTTCCATATGATCGAACTGGGCTTCGAAACTTGTCCCAGTGTGTTCAAAATAGTGGTATAACCCTAAAAATGTCGGTTGTTGGGTTCAGAAAGGAGTTCAGAGATCACTGGGTATTTTAATTAAAATCATACCGGTTCAAACTAATATATATATATATATATAATTAATTTCCTTATACCCTAAGTAATGAAGAGTACACAGAAGTACCCTATACCTCTGAATGGCGCAGACCTACTTGTACTATGAGATTAAAATTTACTTCAACCTTATGTCTTCGTCTTCCTCGCGTTTATAAAGGCCAAGTAATGCCCATGTTCTTTTTTTCCATTCGTTCAAAAAGCAAGAAATAAAATGGTCGTACCCTCCATTTCATTTGCAAACCAAACTTTTTGAAAGCTTCAATAAAAATGAATTCCCTCTTTCATTAACAAATGTATCTGACTTTTTCCCCAAATTCAATCTCATCTGTTCGAACACTACAAGCTCACTCAATTCGTGGATATCCTCTTTCAAACCGATCAGATATTCAATCGAAGCCCCCTTTTTAAATCAAACCTGTATCCTAAAAATAAAAAGGTATCGCGAGTAAGAATGAAAGTCGTGCGAACCAAGAATTGATAGTTGGAGACGTTGTGCGATTTAGGGTTCAAGAGCGATGGGATAAAGAGCGAGACCTAGTGGGTGTTCGACAATTTCAGCATTAAAGCTAGGGTTCAACTCGAGATCGATTAACATGAAACTGGATTGTGAAATGATGGAGGTGCGAATGTGTCGATTGGGTTTGTCGTGGTGGAGAGTAGCGATGAAGGCGGTATTAAGTGGTGCGGTTTGGCATTTGGGAACGTGATTTGTATTCAGTTTATTGGAGATGGAAATCACGAGTGTCAGAGAACCAAAAATGGAGTGACGAGGTGCCGCGTATGACCTGGGTGCGATAACTAGAAGGATGATAAGGAGGATTACCGATGAAAAGAGGGGTAGCATTAAGTGGTTTCAGGTGGTGCTCGGAGCAGTATGAGAAGGATTCACACCTGCAATCCATTATGAAGTCATAGTGGAAGGGGAGGTTAGCGGATGTCAATGGTTGCCAATGGGATTTTTGTTGGTCGCTGGTTTGTTATGAAGTCCTATAAAGGAAATACGGGGTGGCAGTGGTCATTGGAGGTGTTCAACGTTGTTCATTGTAGTAAAAGGTAATTTAAATTTGTTATTAATTCATTTAAGTAAACGCTAGAAATATAAATGGATTAATGTTTAAAAATATATATACATTTTTGTCATACGAGGTCCGATTGGAATAAACTAGTCATGTTGGGTTGGTAGCTGCGAAATGAACGAGTTGGAGTTAGCAAGAATTTTAAATTCAATCGATGGTTTGATTTGACTTGAAAGAAACTGGAATGGATTGTAAATAAAATCATGGTGAGTAAATCTCACACAAAATTATTTTATTCATTAAAAATAATTGTTTGTTGGTTGTTTGCATGCACTGAAATATTATTGTGGCTATTAAACATATATTAGTTATTTAGGATTGGTGTTTGTGGCTATTACACACACACACACACATATATATATATATACATATATATATATATATATCAGTGATTGGATAGTTCCCACAGTACCATTAGCAGATGCCCGCAGTATCATTAGCAGATGACCCTATACGCCCCACGCTATGATAGTGGATGACCTTCTGTACCACGATATCCTGCCTCGAAGCAGGATGGGTATTATTTATGTTGGCTAACATCTGTGAATGCAGAAAAACAGGTTGGAGGGATCTAACTGGATTCCTCAAAAATATTATTATTTGTTTGTTTCACATATATTTTCATATATAATGTGTTGGAAAATATGTTTATGATAATTGGGTGTTTTTGATTTGGTTGAATGTCACTAGCCCTAAATGTTGATTTATATAAATACCATAAAATGATATTTAGAGATTTGGTAGGGAAATCTATTTTTCCAAAAATAGAATTCTAATTTTGAATGGACTAGAAATATTAACTTGTTTTATAAAATAAAAACAAGTATTGAATTTATAAACGACGTTCATAAATTAGATAATGCAGTGAATTTATAAACAATGTTTATAAATAAAATAGAATAATTTTCATTGGATAATACTGGGAAATGGGATGAATTTAGGAACGATGTTTGTAAATGAAAATGAAAAATTTTCGTTTCGATAATTAGAGAGTTAATTTCAAATGTGAATTTAAAAATGAAAATTGGAAATCTTTTTAAATCGAAAACGATGAAATCTATTTTGATGTTCGAAATATAAATTTAATCGGATAACTAAATTATATTATGTTGAATTTATAAAATAAATTATTTCCAGAAAGGATATTGGAATGGTATTAGTTAGAAACAAATATTTAGATTAAATATTAAAAATATATTCTATGTTGTATATAAATAAGTTAAAATTAAATAAAATATTACAAAATAAGATTTTGGTTTTTAAATAGATTTCAAAATGGGACTTGTTGAATATATAAAACAAGTAAATTATGAATAATGTTTATAAATATAGTGAATTAATTATCAAAAGATAAATTTTAAATTCAAGTATTAATTTAAAAATAGAATTTGGAATCATTTCGAAAAGAAATGATGGGTTTTATTCCGGAATTCGGAATATAAAATGAAGTGAGTTCAAATAGATTTTTGAAATAAAACTTGTTTTATATATAAAGCAAGGGAGTTGATTTTATAAACAACGCTTGTAAATCTAGTGAAATAAATTATCACTGGATAACTTAGAAGTTTAAATTCAATTAAGAATTTAAAAAGTGAAATTGGAAAACATGTTGAAAATTAAATGATTTATTATATTCCGGGGTTTGGGATGTAAATTGAATTAAGAGAAATTCAACGGGTTTATAATTGAAATTTGATTATATTGAATTTTATAAAATAATTTGTTTCAAAGGCAATTGGAGTTCAGTACAGAAAATTGAGTTATAAATAAATTTATAATCGAATAATGAAAAATCATCGATTAGAGATAATCGAAAATGTTAAGTTGGATTTGAAACCTGGGTTTAATATATAATATATATATTAGAACGAGATTGAAATTTAAATTAAGCGAAGTTTATAACATTTATATTTAAATATAATTAAAACGAACTCGCCGCAACACTGCAGTTCGTAAATTGGCATTTCGAACTTCAATTGAGTATATAGAACTCAATTTAAGTTGGAATTCTTTGAAACAAGAATCGTAAGAACCGATTAGATAATGGTTTTCTAATGAAAGAGGAGAATTTGGATTTTGTCTTATAGATTTTGAGTTATGTCAAAATCAAAATTTCAGAAAAACAACGCTATAACCATTTAAAAAACATAACGGTTTTTTTAAATAAATAAAAGGATTTCAAGTAAATAAAATCTGAATTTCCATTAGAATAATCCAGATTTGAGTTACAAAATATATTTGAACTCAAGTGGAGTAATGAATTAATTTTTCAAAAAAAATCAGATTTTTAATTATTGGATAGAATTAACTAATTTGAAGAATAATTAGTTCATGGAATTTTGAATCGAAATTGGACTTTGGATAAGTAAAAAGGGGTTTGTAAATTTATATTCGAAATCGAATATGAAATTTGAATTGGAAAAGGAACTTGATGGATTTATAAGAAAATTAAATACATATATGAGAACGTTCAGTTAAAAATGGAATAGACAAAAGAGCAACTTAAAGACAGATTAGCAAATTGAGTTAAAATGACCAAATTGAGTTGGAATAAATTAGAAATGGATGCATATGTGTTAAACAGGTATGGAATGAAGAGAATGAAGTTTATAAATTTAGTGCCCGACAAAAAGGTACATGTTTAAATTCCATATGAGGTTTTATGCACCGGATCGGCAAGCCGCTTGGCTTTTTGATTTTCTATGTGAATGGAAAGGGCCCAGAGAGGTATTTTGTGGTTATACCGAGTGACCCGTACAAAGGAGGTTATGGTTAAAATTTTCCGAAATTTAAGGAGTTAGAATATTTTTAAGAAAATTTGATAGTTAGAAATCAATGTATTGATATGCATAGAATTCGATAAGAAAACAAACTTAAAAATAGAATATTATAAACAAAAAGGAAATCTATAATTAAATATGATAAAATTAGAAAGTGAAACATATGCGGGTTCGAAAATGAATAATTGATTTTTATGGTGTTGAGTATTTGAGGAAACTGATCTTGTCTGTTTTGAAGTTAATAATGTTTTCAGTCAAGGTCTAAGAGGTAATTGTACCCCAACTTGTTTGATTTAGTTATTGACCGATAAATAGGAGGATTCAGTCTCGGAGATAAATGTTTCAAGAAATTTAGTTGAATGAAATATTTTGGGTTTTTGTAACGGTGTTTTATACAACATTCGTTTTAACCTAAGTAAGTGGAATTTTGGAAATATAATAATAAATATTTCCTGAGTGTAGAAACGAATAGGCGTGAAAGAGACAAGTAATTGGAATGTTTTCCAATTATAAATAGAATATATTTTCAAAGTATAGAAAACAAAAGATGGCGATGTATGGAAATGTTTTCCAAATAGCGTAAGAGGCCAAGATGATTATTGAAAATATTTGGCTAACAAATATTGATAAGTAAATGGAGAAGTGATTTAATTAATGAATGAAATAGTAACTAAGGGCCCAGTGATTGTTTGATGCTTTGAATGGATGTTTGTTTTTCTTCGATAGTTAAATAGCCGACTATTGAAGTATTTGTCGACATCGATGTCAATATGGAGAGACCGGTTGGATTATTATCCGAGAACCACTCTGTATTGACAGTAGCGTTGCGAACCAGATTATATGAAGATAATTGAAGATGGAGTAAAGTGGAAGTGCTTTTGCTGTTAATCCAAGGTAGAAATTGCCTAAGATGGATTAATGGAAATTGTGTCTTCGGTTTCGTTCAATCCTAGAACGAATGCATATGGACAAGTGTATGACAGAGTATGTCCAATGATCATATATGTTGGTCTGTATAGATCTATATGGTGGCGGAAAATTTATTCTCTTAGCATAATATCCAGAATATATTTATGAAAATCAATTAGTGATTAACGGATTTGACAATGTGGCATTCAAAGTAATTGTGCTATCAATGAAAGGTAAGTGAGCGTAGCCTCAGAACTCAACAACTGAGAAATGATAAAAATCGGGTAGACAACATGGCTAAGTGGGTAGCTCCCAAGTAGGGTGTATTATCACTTATCTAGAGAAATTCATTTCATTCTTTGTTCTATTCGATGTTGTCCTATTCGGGAAAACGGTTGTCAATCCCAACCGTTGGTGATATACATTTGATACACTCAAGCGAAATGAGTGATCAGTCATGTATGGCCGGGTTACACGATAGGCTTGTTGAACCCAGTGTATTCTCCTCTAGAGATACACTTGCGGAAGGTGGTTCCATACCTTGTCATAGTTGGAAATTCATTACCCAATAAGTTCTCGCAGTTTTGATCGTATATTATATACATGTGGAACGTAAGATGCAAATGTTCCACTAGATTACTATTCGTTTGATTTAGACACTATTATAATATCAAAAGAGTTTTGAGATAAATATTACCATTTTCTATCAAAAGGATTTGAAATTTAAATCAAGTGTTTGGATTCTCATAAGGGAAAAACCCGTTCCGTGTTATACAGCGTGGTCTTATGAGATATCGTTTATTTTCCTAAACTGTTTTAAATTGTTTATTCATAGCAGTCCCATGACTGACCTGAAGTTTATTTTTCTAAGTTACCCTAAACTCTTGGGTGCCCAAATTTGTACGGGCAGTCAAGTAGTTCAGGATTTTTCAGGTTTATCTGAAGGAGCTTAGAGCAGGAGGCTTCAATGTTAGATATATAGTATTCTTATTTCCGTTGTGTTTTAATTGTTGTGCTTTGATAATTATATGTTATACAGTTAAAATTTTGTATTTCAAAAGTTATGATATATTATATTTTATTCCACACCGATGTGAGATTTTGTGTTGTTATTTCTGTTCTCCTTCTACCTTTTTCTTCTTAAAAAAATGATTCGTATTTCTGTGATATTTGGGTTGGACGTGTGATGTATGTAGTCAAATCAGATAGTATGGATTTACGGGCCATTACAGTGGTATCAGAGCTTAGATTGAGCGAATACCTAGGCTTTGGTGGGGTTGTGCTCATTACAGATAGGGTCGGTAGTACCCTAGAATGAGTTGAGTGTATATATACGAGAGCGCGTATTTGTTAACTGATATAAAAATTGTTTTATATTGTGTTGGCTAGTCTATTGAGTGGCTTATGAATTCTGATCGAATCGTGGGACACCACGAAGTCGATAAGAATTTCTAAACACTTGAATAGAGAAATTCGACATAGTAGTGTTTTGAGTTAGATAAATGAAATAATTTTACAAAAATTCTATTTTGATAGAAAAGGAATAATTTTCTGAAATTATTATATTATATGGATGTGTTAATTGTTAACATTATACTCAAAGGAGATAATAAAAATTGAAATGGTTATATATAATCAAATAAAATTTGTATATGAATAAAATTTACAAATGAATTGAGTTAAAATTGAATTCAAACCAGAATTCCGAATGTAATCCTGGGAAATTGGAAAATATTTTCTGAAGTATATTAGAATAATATATCTTTATTTTGGAAGGGTTTTGAATAAAAATCATTTTTGAGTGTATTTTTAAAGTGATGAAGCACTGAACTCACTTCAGTCACTGGAAAATAATTCTGATGATGACTGCAGCATCACCAGTGTTCATTTTCGAGTTTCTAAGTGATGGATTGCTATCTTAGAAAAGTTTTTGATGGAAATTTATTTGAAAGGAAACAAATTGGTTTGAAAATTCAAATGTTTTGAATTTGAGATGAAAATAAAATATTTATATTTGTATATTATTTCAAAAGGGATTTGAAATAAAAACCCGGGAATTTGAATGTTGAAATTTAAAATTTAACTAAATCAAGCTAAATGGATTGGAAGGAATAAATTGATTTAGAATCAATTTGAATGGGTTTAAATTCATATGAATGAAATATGAATCGGACATGAATGTATTGATTGAAAATCATTCAAATTAATTGAATGTAAGCATATATGGTGTGCAATGTAAATGGAAACCAAAAGTTTTGGTAGAACTAAAAATTTGTTGAAATATAAAATGTTGAGTTTCAACATAAGAGAGATTTTGAAAAGTAATGGGTTTGTACCATTTTTCCTACCGTAGTAATTTCGGGGACGAAATTCTCTTAAAAGGGAAGAATGTAACGACTCGGATTTTTAGTCGATATAATTCAAATATTTAATATGGTTTTAAATATTGAGTTGATAATATAAATCAATTTTTATATTGATTTATCGATTTAATAATCGAAATATGATTTATTTCGAATATATATAACCATCGTAATATGAAAATAAATTAATTGAATTCAAAATTTAAATCTAAATTGAAAACTATTCAGATAATCAATACAAACTTCTGTTTGAATTGGAATAATAGTATTAATTTATTATCAAAGAAATTAATTGTTTTGAATTAAATTTATTTTTATTTAAATTAATATCTTCTCGGTATGATTGAATTGAGCTACGAAACTTGTCCCAGTGTGTTCAGAATAGCAGTATAACCCTAAATGTCGGTTGTTGGGTTCAGAAAGGACTTCGAAAATCACTGGGTATTTTAATTAACATTGTACCGGTTCAAACTAATATATATATATATATATATATATAATTAATTTCCTTATACCTAAAGTAATGAAGAGTACACAAAGTACCCTATACCTTTGAATGGCGCAGACCTACTTGTACTACTAGATTAAAATTTACTTCAACCATAAGTCTTCATCTTCCTCGCATTTATAAAGGCCAAGTAATTCCTATGTTCTTTTTTTCCATTCGTTTAAAAGCAAGAAATAAAATGGCCGCACCCTCCATTTAATTTGCAAACCAAACTTTTTGAAACCTTTAGTAAAAATGAATTCCCTCTTTCATTAACAAATGCAGCTGACTTTTTCCCCAAATACAAGCTCAGCTGTTCGAACACTACAAGCTCACCCAATTCGTGGATATCCTCTTTCAAACCGATCAGATATTAAATCGAAGCCCCCTTTTTAAATCAAACCTGTATCCTAAAAATTAAAAGGTATCGCGAGTAGGAATGAAAGTCGTGCGAACCAAGAATTGATAGTTGGAGACACTGTGCGATTTAGGGTTCAAGAGCGATGGAATAAAGAGCGAGACCTGGGGGGTGTTCGACAATTTCCGCGTCAAAGCTAGGGTACAACTCGAGATCGATTAACATGAAACTGGATTGTGAAATGATGGAGGTGCAAATGGGTCGATTGGGTTTGTCGTGGTGGAGAGTAGTGATGAGGGCAGTATTAAGTGGTGCAGTTCGGCACTTGGGAACGCGATTTTTATTCGGTTTACTAAAGATGGAAATCACGAGTGTTAGGGAACCAAAAATGGAGGTGTCGCGTATGGCATGGGTGCTATAACTAGAAGGATGACAAAGGAGGATGACCGATGAAAATAGGGGTAGCATTCAGCGGTTTCAGGTGGTGCTCGGAGCAGTAAGGGAAGGATTCACACCTACAATCCATTCTGAAGTCATAGTGGAAGGGGAGGTAAGCGGATGTCAATGGTTGCCAATGGAATTTTTGTTGGTCGCTGGTTTGTTATGAAGTCCTGTAAAGGAAATACGGGGTGGCAGTGGTTATTGGAGGTGTTCAAAGATGTTCATAGTAGTTAAAAGGTAATTTAAATTTCTTATAATTCATTTAAGTAAACGCTAGAAATATAAATGGATTAATGTTTAAAAATATATATACGTTTTTGTCATACGAGGTCCGATCAGAATAAACTGGTCATGATGGGTCAGTAGCTGCGAAATGAACGAGTTGGAGTTGGCAAGAATTTTAAATTCAATCGATGGTTTGATTTGACTTGAAAGAAACTAGAATGGATTTCAAATAAAATCATGGTAAGTAAATCTCACTCAGATTTATTTTAGAATTATTTTATTCATTAAAAATAATTGTTTGTTAGTTGTTTGCATGCACTAAAATATTATTGTGGCTATTAAATATATATTAGTTATTTAGGATTGGTGTTTGTTGCTATATATATATATATATATATTGGTGATTGGATAGTTCTCGCAGTACCATTAGCGGATGCCCGCAATATCATTAGCGGATGACCCTATACGCCCCACGCTATGATAGTGGATGACCTTCTATACCGCGATATCCTGCCTCAAAGCAGGATGGGTATTATTTATGTTGGCTAACGTCTGTGGATGCAAGAAAACAGGTTGGAGGGATCCAACTGGATTCCTCAAAAATATTATTATTTGTTTGTTTCACATATATTATCATTTTTGATGTGTTAGAAAATATGTGTTTGACAATTGGGTGTTTTTGATTTGGTTGAATGTCACTGGCCCTAAATGTTGATTTATATAAATACCGTAAAATGGTATTTAGAGATTTAAAAGGGAAATCTATTTTTCCAAAAATAGAATTCGAATTTTGAATGGTATAGAAATATTAACTTGTTTTGTAAAAGAAAAACAAGTATTGAATTTATAAACGACGTTTATAAATTAGATAATGCAGTGAATTTATAAACAGTGTTTATAAATAAAATAGAATACTTTTCACTGGATAATACTAGGAAATGGGATGAATTTACGAACGATGTTTGTGAATGAAAGTGAAAATGTTTCATTTGGATAATTAGAGAGTTAAATTCAAATGTGAATTTAAAAATGAAAATTTGAAATTGTTTTAAATCGAAAACGATGAAATCTATTTCGATGTTTGGAATATAAATTTAATTTGATAATTAAATTAGATTACACTGAATTTGTAAAATAAATCATTTCCATAAAGGATATCGTAATGGTATTAGTTAGAAACAAATATTTAGATTAAATATTAAAAAAATATTCTATGTTATATAAAAATAAGTTAAAATTAAATAGAATATTCCAAAAAAAGATTTTGGTTTTTAAATAGATTTCGAAATGGAACTTGTTGAATATATAAAACAAGTAAAATATGAACAATGTTTATAAATATAGTGAATTAATTATCAAAAGATAAATTTTAAATTCAAGTATGAATTTAAAAAAAGAATTTGGAATCATTTCGAAAAGGAAATGACTGGTTTTATTCTGGAATTCGGATTATAAAATGAAGTGAGTTCAAATAGATTTTTGAATTAAAACTTGTTTTAAATATAAAACAAGGGAGTTGAGTTTATAAACAATGCTTCTAAATCGAGTGAAATAAATTATCATTGGATAACTTAGAAGTTTAAATTCAATTAAGAATATAAAAAGTGAAATTGGAAAACGTGTTGAAAATGAAATGATTGATTATAACCCAGAGTTTGGGATATAAATTGAATTAAGAGAAATCGAATGGGTTTATAATTGAAATTTGATTATATCGAATTTTAAAAAATAATTTGTTTCAAAGGGAATTGGAGTTCAGTATAGAAAATTGAGTTACAAATAAATTTATAATTGAGTAATGAAAAATCATCGACTAGAGATAATCGAAAATGTTAAGTTGGATTTGAAATTTAAACTAAATGAGGTTTATAGCGTTTATGTTTAAATATATTTAAAACGAACTCGCTGCAGCGCCGCAGTTCGTAAATTGGCGTTTCGAACTTCAATTGAGTATATAGAAATCAATTTAAGTCGGAATTCTTTGAAACAAGAACCATCATGACCAATTAGGTAATGGTTTTCTAATGAAAGAGGAAAATCTGGATTTCATCTTATAGATTTTGAGTTATGTCAAAATCAAATTTTCAGAAAAACAGCGCCATAACCATTTAAAAACAATAATGGTTTATTTAAATAAATAAAGGGATTTCAAGTAAATAATATCCGAATTTCCATTAGTATAATCTATATTTGGGTTATAGAATATATTTGAACTCAAGTGGAGTAATGAATTGATTTTTGAAACAAAAATTAGATTTTTAATTGTTGAATAGAATTAACTAATTTGAAGAATGATTAGTTCATGGAATTTTGAATCAAAATTGGACTTTGGATATGCAAAATGGGGTTTGTAAATTTATATTCAAAATCGAATATGAAATTTGAATTGGAAAAGGAACTTGATGGATTTATAAGCAAATTAAATACATATATGTGAACGTGATATGTTCAGTTAAAATTGAAATAGACAAAAGAGCTAATTAAAGATAAATTAGCAAATCGAGTTAAAATGACCAGATTGAGTTGGAATAAATTATAAATGGACGCATACATGTTAAAAAGGTATGGAATGAAGAGAATGAAGTTTATAAAATTAGTGCCCAACAAAAAAGTACATGTTCAAATTCCATATGAGGTTTTATGCACCGAATCGGCAAGCCGCTTGGCTTGTTGATTTTCTTTGTGGATGGAAAGGGCTTAGAGAGGCGTTTTGTAGTTGTACCGAGTGACCCGTACAAACGAGGTTATGGAGAAATTTTTCGGAAATTTAAGGAGTCAGAATATTTTCAAGAAAATTTGATAGTTAGAAATCAATGTATGGATATGTATAGAATTCGATAAGGAAACAAACATAAAAATAGAATATTATAAACAAAAAGGAAATCTATAATTAAGTATGATAAAATTAGAAATGAAACATATATGGATTTAAAAATGAATAATTAGTTTTTATGGTGTTGAGTATTTGAGGAAATTGGCCTTGTCTGTTTTGAAATTAATAATGTTTTTAGTCGAGGTCTGAGAGGTAATTATACCCCAACTTGTTTGATTTAGTTATTAACCGATAAACAGGAGGATTTAGTCTCGGAGATAAATGTTTAAAGAAATTTAGTTGAACGAAATATTTTGGGTTGTTGTATCAGTGTTTTATACAACATTCGTTTTAACCCAAGTAAGTGGAATTTTGGAAATATAATAATAAATATTTCCTGAGTGTAGAAACGAACAGGTGTGAAAGAGACAAGTAATTGGAATTTTTTCCAATTATAAATCTAAGTATAGAAAATAAAAGATGGCGATATATGGAAATGTTTTCCAAATAGCGTAAGAGGCCAAGATGATTATTGAAAATATTTGGTTAACAAATATTGATAAGGAAATGGAGAAGTGATTTAATTAATGAATGAAATATTAATTAAGGGCCTAGTGATTTTTTGATGCTTTGAATAGTTGTTTGTTTTTCTTCGATAGTTAAATAGCCGACTATCGAAGTATTTGCGAATATCGCTGTCAATATGGAGAGACTGGTTGGATGATTATTCGAGAACCACTCCGTATTGACAATAGCGTTGCAAACCAGATTATATGAAGATAATCAAGACGGAGTAAAGTGGAAGTGTTTTTTCTGTTAATCCTAGGTAGAAATTGCCTAAGATGGATTAATGGAAATTGTGTCTTCGGTTTCGTTCAATCCCAGAACGAACGTATATGGACGAGTGTCTGACAGAGTATGTCCAATGATTATATATGTTGGTCTGTATAGATCTTCATGGTGGCGGAGAATTTATTCTCTTAGCATAATATCCAGAATATATTTATGCAAATCAATTAGTGGTTAACAGATTTGACAATGTGGTATTCAAAGTGATTGTGCTATCAATGAAAGGGAAGTAAGCGTAGCCTCAGGCCTCAACAACTAGAAAATGATAAAAATCGGGCAGGCAGCATGGCTAAGTGGGTAGCTCCCAAGTAGTGTGTGTTATCACCTATCTTGATAAATTCATTTCATTCTTTATTCTATTCGATGTTGTCCTATTCGGGAGAACGATTGTTGATCCTAACCGTTGGTGATATACATTCGATACGCTCAAGCGAAATGAGAGGTCGGTCATGTATGGCCGGGTTACAAGATGTTCTTGTTGAAACCAGTGTATTATTCTCTAGAGATACACTATCGGAAGGTGGTTCCTTACCTTGTCATAGTTGGAAATTCATTACCCAATAAGTGCTCGCAGTTTTGATTGTATATTATATACATGTGGAACGTGAGATGCAAACGTCCCACTAGATCAATTTATTTGATTTAGATACTATTATAATATCAAAAGAGTTTTGAGATAAAGATTATCGTTTTCTTTCAAAAGGATTTGAAAGTTAAATCAAGTGTTTGGATTCTCATAAGGGAAAAACCCATTCCATGTTATATGGCGCGGCCTTATGAGATATAGTTTATTTTCCCAAACTGTTTTAAATTGTTTACTCATACCAGTCACATGACTGACCTAGATTTTATTTTTTTATATATCCCTGAACTCTTGGGTGCCCAAATTTGTACAGGCAGTCAAGTAGTTCAGGATTTTACAGATTTATCTGAAAGAGCTTGGAGCAGGAGGCTTCAATGTTAGATATATAGTATTTTTATTTCCGCTGTGTTGTAAGTGTTGTGCCTTGATAATTGTATGTTATATAGTTAAAATTTTGTATTTCAAAAGTTATGATATATTATATTTTATTCCGCTGCGATGTGAGATTCTGTGTTGTTATTTCTGTTACTCTTCTACCTTTTTCTTCTTAAAAAAATGTTTCGTATTTCTGTGATATTTGGGTTGGACGTGTGATGTATATAGTCAACTCAGATAGTATGGATTTGCGGGCCATTACAGTTAGAATGAGACATGAGGGAGTATGGTCCTGGGGATGTGGGCGTGCAACATCGGAGTGGGCAATATGAGACTTTATATACTCTTTCTCTAATAGGTCACCCGGGTTCATGGACTAATTCAGAGTAGACAATAAAGATCACAATCAGTGTCCTGGTCCCATCGATGCTTATTTGAGATGAATATTAGCATAGGCAATAAGATAAAAGTTGCTATTATGTATGGAAAAAGGGAAAAAGTGTATTTTGATAGTCATGTAGCACATTTACATTTCACATTCTTCTTCGCTAAGTGTGGTGGAGAAATAATTGAGACAGGAGATCCCAACTGGTCGATCGTTGACTAGGTTTGGGTTCACCTTTAGGTTAAGTCACATAGTGCTGATAGTACCTTCTTTTAAAATTAGGAACTGGGAAGGCACACGCTATTAATTATGAAATCTTATTTTAACTTCTTCAATCAATTCCCTGTAAACCGATAAGTTCATTCCCTTAGAGAATGACCGTAATATTATGTTTTAATTACCTGCTTTGTTAACTAACCCTCTTCGTTGCTGATAATTTATCCTTTATCATATGGAAGATTTGTGGTAGTGACTTGTGATCTTTTAGTTCTGTTACGAACCATATAGTAAGATTACTATCATATAACTTATTATGAGATTCTCAGCATTTAGAACCACCCTCGTCTTAGTTATAAATTTATGCACTTCTTTTATCTCGATGTTATACATGGCAATGTACTTGGCATTTTCTTTGAGTTAGTCATAATGTTTCATTCGGATCATTTTAATTTGAAATTCTTTTCTTAAATTTATTATTGACATACTATACTTAACATCAATTGTGAAGTTCGAGTCTGAACACTTTTTCATAGAGTGTTTATTGTTTCTGTAAACAATTCTCCACTATTTCGTAAGTGCTTGAAAATACTCCAAAGTTTTAATTTAGTGATATCAGTTTGGATTTAAAACTTCTCTTCGGGTATTAAATGCATGAACACATCACAATATCTTATACAGTATAACGTGTATGATAATTCTTATGTCAACACATAAGTATTTAACCTTACATGTTATGTATTAAACAACTTAATTAGGTGACTTTGAATATAGATTCAAGATATTCCCAATATCTGTTATACTCACTATAAAAGATATCATTGCAATCCAATGTTAAGTATCAAAGCGACTAAAGTTAAATATAAGTACGTTGTTAAAATCAAAATGTGTTGTTTACTTAGAGTTTAAAAATATCGACATATTTTTTCCAAATCCTTTCTTACAAGCACAAGCTTCTTCTGCATATTTTGGCAAAGCCGATTGTTTTTTATAGTGATCTGTAGCACTTATTATTATAACAAATAATAATTACAATACGAACAGGAGATTGACAGATCGCCAATCTACTAAATTCAGTTTTTAAGGTAGACCGTCCATCACTATAAATTTTTAAGTTGGACCGTCTACCATTTCCAGTTTTTAAAGTGGTCTGACCACTGCAACTAACTAGCTTACATTACAGGAACTCGACAAAATGCATTAACTACCCATTGCCTACGCACCATGCAAGGTAAAACATAACTAACAAATAGCATAAAACCAAACTATAGCCAAAAGGCATAGGTAGCGTTTGATTTTGAACGAGAAGGGGTATTTGAAGGGGAATTGTTGCGAACGGGGAATTTTTTTAAAGGGGCAAATTGGAAGGGGTAGAGTTATTATTTTATTGCTTATATATTTATTATTTTTATTGTTTGTGTTTGTGTGTTTATTGTCGAATAGAATAGTAGAATGTAGAATACAAATTACAGAATTTAAATTACATATAATTGCAGAATACAAATTGTAGAATTGAAATTACATGATTGCGGAATACGAATTGCAAAACTTCAAATGCTAAAATAAAATACACAATACATTGAACCTTTTTAATGCATTCCCACAGCAACCATTTCGTTTTGTATGTTGTCTCGAACAACTGCTATGGTGGATGTTGTTCCGATTCTTTGAACGGGTTCTCAGTCTCTGTATCCACGATTTGTTACACTATAATACTCATCGAGATATTCCTCTAGCACTAGATCAGGGTTGTCACCATACGGCATACAATCTGGATCGCTGACATTGAATTTTCCGATGTAGTTGTGAATAGTCATTGTATAACTAACAATTTGTACTTGAACATTGTATGGATAGGTTGGCATGTTATATAAGATGAAACTTTTTTTCTTCCAAGTACCAAAAGTTCTTTCGATTGCCACATGCAAACTCAAATGATAGTAGTTGAAAATTTCATTGTCTGACTTTAGTACATTCTGTGTGTCATTAAAGTCTGGTGTATGGTATCACACGGTTCAGTAAGGAGTTATGTATCCTTCCAATAGTGGATACCCTAAATCCACTAAATAATACTGTTCGGCAGGAGGATGAGGGAAATTAAGACCCGGAATATTCATAACTTCCTGAAATACCTTAGCGTCGTGGGAAGTTCCTTCCCATCTCGCTCTTGCAAATGTAAAAGTTAAATCATATGCACAAACAACCATTATATTTTGTGTAGGAAATCTTTTCCGTCCTACAAAATGTTGCATGTCCGTCTTTGACACATGAGCCATTACATGTGTCCCATCAATAGCCCCAATACAGTTTTTAAAGAAAAGAAAATATCGTGGTGAAGAACGAATTTGTTTTGGAATTCGATTAAATTGGGTTGCCTAATAATATCCACTACCAGTAAGAGAACTGAATTCAAAAATTTATGAAAAATTTGACAAATCTTACCATTTGATCGTTGAAATCGTTCAGCAACCTACCGTGTAGGAATCGCCAATGCGATAGTATATAACAATACAACCACCATTTTTCTGACTGTTATGTGCATCGAAGCCTCCAATGCATAATTTTCTAACTGCTCACATAAGGATGTGAAACACAATCGCTTCATTCAAAAATTTCATTGACAGCGGTATGCATGTCCTAATAGTATTTCATTAACCCAAGCAAGACCGGAAGTTAGGGAATCATGTATTCTATTCCTTTCCTGTGTTTGATTTGCCATAATTTCTTGAATCTCGCTAATATCTTGCAAATCTTTCATACCATAATCATCACTATTTGCAATTATATTTTAACTGGAAAACTGCAGAAATGAAGAATGGAGAGTAAAGATGGTGAAGAAGAAGTGGAATGGAGATTAGAGATGGTATGTATTTAAAAGGGAAAAAATGGCCGTTGGAAAAATAGCTTTAACGTCTGACGTCACGTCTGATGCGTCAGACGTTAAAGCAATTTTTACAACAGTTCACTTCGACTGGGCAAATGTATAGGGTCCACGTTGATGTGTCGGCTGCATTCGACGCGGATTCGAACGTTAACTGCTCATTCCGAAAATCAAACGCTACCATACAGAGATACAATGACATTCCAAAGAAGCAGCACAAGCCCACAATTCTGAAGCAAAGGTTCAGCAACAACGTTGAACCTGGCGTTCATTAGAAACCAGGATAAGAGAGGAAGATTACCTTCAACGATCTTGACATATGGGTATGGCATTATTGAATTACCAAAGCTAGGGAAAGCTCGGATTCTAAGCCTCCCTACACTTAAATGCCAACAACTTAAAAGCATATCACAGGAAAGAGGAGACAACCCGCAAGCCTCAAGAACCACCATATCACTGAAAGCGACCTAAACCACGCCCTTCAACAGTCACCAGGGGAAAGCCAAGCATGGAAAGCACGAGGAAAAATGATCTCCTTACTTAAGCAACCAAAGGACAAGTTAGAAAACCCAAATCGAAAAATAATTACCTACAATAGTATTTAAGCAGCAACGGTAACATGTAGAAGCAACAGAAATCACCGCCAATCACTAAA
Organism: Allium sativum; assembly: GCA_030737875.1. Taxonomy (NCBI): domain Eukaryota; kingdom Viridiplantae; phylum Streptophyta; class Magnoliopsida; order Asparagales; family Amaryllidaceae; genus Allium; species Allium sativum. The sequence continues at coordinate 327,699,343 of CM060916.1, forward strand.
CCAACTTAAATCTCAAGCATAAACACGATAACAACAGTAGTTAAACCCTCCTAAATGGAGCCAGCACGTCGTGAAGCGATCCATAACCCGAGGTTCTGCCTTGTGGCTCGAAGAAAGAAGAGGTGAACTACTAAGAGAAACGTGGGAGAGGAGGCAGATAAATGGGGGGAGACCAAGGAGGTGATGCAGAGCTCTCATGAGAGCCAGAAAACTGGCGAATAAAGTGAAAAAATACAGTGAGAAGGGGAATCTGAGATTAGGTAGAGCGTTGCAATCTACAGCAAGGAGAAAGTTCGGGTTAACCATACATGAACGAGAGAAAAGGTGGTGAGAGTAGGAAGTGAAAAAGAGATATGGCAGCTGATGGTAATCCTATTCTCCATTGATGGAGAAAGCCCTGCTCTTTATTTTTTCCGTATTGATCTTCCTCTCTATATTTAATTTACAGTCAAACTATTTGGTGTTACTATCAAACGCTTGTTTAGTTTTGATGCTTATTGAACAATACTTTTATATATGTTCTTTGATCATATCTAACACTAACAAATCCAAATATCACTCAAACTTACTTTGAAACGTGTTGATTGTTGTTGACGTCAAAAATTGGTCTAGTGACGATCAACCCTCAACACGTGTTAAACACACGAAAACAATCACAAAGATGTGAGAAAAAGTAAAAAAACAAGGGAGACACAATATTTTATAATGGTTCGGCTTATATCGAAGCCTACATCCACTTATAATCTTTTTTTATACTGTCGATTACATATTACAATGATTTTTCGGTGGAAGAAAGCAAAGATCTAAACACAAAACCTTGTGTTGTAATTAGAGTATATGCTATTTTAGGATGCCGAATATAAGCTTTAAGTAGCCGATTTCAGCTTATGTTCCCATTTTTAGGGGTAGTTATATTTATAGGCGAGCTAGTGGGCCAAATTTGCATGTGGCGCGACCCACATCTTTTGGGCTTTAACACGTGTAGCTCGATCCGTCGGAGTAGTTGTAGGTGGCGGGACCCGGTACACTGCTCATGAACAGTTCTTCCTCGAAATATGTGGCACACGTGGAATTTGATATTTGGCGTATAAAAAGAAGTGCTTGTCAAAGCTTATCCGTTGCTTCAGCCTTGGGAATAGAACTTTTTTTGATAGCAGATAACTCATTCTGATAGTTGTGTTGATCCGACACTGTAGGAGATAATTTTTTCTAGATACTTCTACTTCGATATTTCAGCTTAATCCGATCTTTCAGGAACAACCCGATCGATAGACCGATGACTTGATCAGTCGACTTTCCTTTTGTTTTTTGAAGAATGACAACTTGGAGGGTGAGCTTTTACTTGCTGCGACGTAGCTTCGAGTCGACCCATGGTTGATTGACCTAAGGTGAAAATCATCCCGTAAGGTCTGCAATGTGCCGATATCTGGTAGCAAGTCTCGACTTCGGGTTGGGACGTCTTTTTGCCAAATATCTGGTCAACACTTTTCCCTCCAGAACACATCTTCTTAAGGAAAGGAGATGTGTTCTGGATCTTCTAGAGAATGTTGGATAGCAGAAATCTTGGAAACCATGGTTACGTCGAACCATATTAAGGCCAGAAAATCGACGATCGGAATGATTGTGTTAAGGCCAAAAGCCCGACGACTACTGGGGATCGTATAAGGTTGGAAAACCGATAATCCATTGAGGACCATATTATGGCTAGAAACATGTGAATGCCAAAAAGTAAGTCAACCGATTTGAGTCGAGCAGAAGAACTAGGATCTCACCAGTTTGAATGATACCTGCAAAGAACTGGAGTACGAGCATGAACTATGCTTGGCTTTATAAAGTGGGGTATAGTCTTTTGCACCAAGGTTTTTACATGTAAAATCCCGACAATGTCATTCGAGATGTTCAAGCATAGCCCATGCTTGGATGTATATTAGGAGTATGATCCATACTCGGCTAAATTTGGGGTCTGAGCATCAGCCATGCTCGTGACCCTTATTGTGAGGATGAGTATTAACCATACTCAGCTTTAAGAGTTGGCGAGCATTAACCATACTCGACTTAAGGAGTTGGCGAGCATTAACCATACTCGGCTTAAAGAGATTGGCTAGTATTAACCATATTCGTTGTGATAGCCCGTAACTTCCCCGGTGAGGAAAGCCCGGATTACCTTGAGGACAAGACATAATAGAACGCGAACAGAAGAACATTTCATTGCTTATTACAACAATTCCATCAGATACAAGAATATACAAAGTATAAATAAATATTATACATTCGATAAATATCAGAGATTACAGTAAATTACATAGCAGTGTAAAATAATACAATACACAACTAGAAGAGATATACAGATACAGAGCTTTCCGGATATCGTTCCAGCTGTAAATCAGGATCCTGTGAATATAAATCTGCAAAACCAAAACTACTAGCTGCCCATGTCAAAATAAGGGCACCTAGAGTTTAGGTTAAAACAATAAACTCCAGGTCGGTCATGGGACTGGTGTGAGAACTAAAACAGTTATTAATCTTTATTTTAAAGTTAGGTAAATCAAGGGACCATGCTGTATAACACGGAACGAGTTTCCTCCCAAGAATACCAATGCATAAAACAACAGCGCAATGCTAAATAAAGAACAATGAAGCTATTATAAGACCCAGGTCTCATCACACAATGCAACACAAGCCGGAGGATAGGGTTTTACCTTATAATAGCCAAAGCATGCTTGATACGTTTAAAACAGATTATTTTGATAGTACTATAAGTGTATAGTGTCAAAAACAATTTCAATCATAAGTATCAATCATAGGCGGCATGAATGCTCCATACCACTATGTCGCCAAATATAGGTTTACAATTTAAACCGCAAAGTCACGTATTGGAAGTTGGATTTCCATCTGTGAACCGAGGCAAAAGATAGTCCTCTACCGAAATCGAGACTCTCTAGCCTGAGCCTCAGGCAAGTACTCTGTCAAGCCTTAGGAGCCACAGGGTCGGTCCACCGATGTGGATTAAAATGCCTGAACACTACGTCTCCCCGCCCTATGGGGCGTAAATGAGCCAACGAATGACTCCATCGGACCCGGATCGTCCGATCAAACCGAGGAACCTCGCAACAGCAACAACCACATAAGTTAAACTCGTCAGGGAGTGTAAAACCACTGACGCCGCTTCTAGCTAGAAAGAGACGCATGCCCTCCCTAGATCCTTCTCCCGTTTCTGGTTCACAACCAGGGTGTGAGACTCGCGAATCCACACTACACAAAGCTATGCCACACAGGCCGTCCTTTGATCATCACCACAAGACTTTGCTTTTCAACAGAAGCCTTAATCAATTGCCACTTAGGCATGCCAAACAGGCAATTCACTCCATGCATTTGATATCCATCAATATATAACCCCTGAGCTCGTACGTCTCAGAGAAGGGCGTTAAGCAAGAGAATAAATTCTCCGCCGCCAAACAGATATATATTTAATAGAAATCAACCACACAGAATAACATCCAATGTTTGACACACAGTCCATTTACAAGTTCGTTCTGGGTCTGAACGAAACCGGAGGCACCTAGTACCCCGCATATCCATCAATCTCCAAGTACGTCTGGAAGACCACTAACTGATTCCCCCCTCTTCGGTGTACGGCCCAATCAAGATCTTCAGTAATCACCCAAACGACGTGAAGACCTACGGTCTTCAACCACCGTCTTCATCTTCGACACCACGTCGAGTCAGTTATTCAGAATGGGATGAACCCGGCCTTTCTGAACAACTCGCGTATATAATAAACACGTGTGACACAAGCACAACATACGCCTCAATCCAATTCAGAATATTCTTTTATTCAAATATTCTTATACTTTGGGGAAGGTTCCCATTAATTTTATGAAAGATAAATTCTTTTAAATTTATTCTTTAATCTTCCTTTGAATATCACTTCAAACTAGTCGGGATTAACGAAACTTACCGAAGTAATCATTTGTTTTAATTTCCCAACCCCAACCTATTCATCCCATGAAGTAAAACTGGTAATACTTCATATCTAACACCATGGTGTTATCGGTAAATTCAATTACCATTTCACGTTCAAATCTAATTAAAGATTTAACTATCGCCAGGAGCAAAACTGGTGATACTCCATTCTCGATCTTTTCAATCTAATTAAAGATTCATTAAAACTCCACTTAGTTTTAATCTTTAATTGGGTTAAAGAATCGGTGTCATTTAAAACACGTTTCACGATAAACCCAAAATCACATTCCATTAATTATCGGGTTAAAGAACAAGTGTTATTTAAAACACTGTTCACGATAAACCCAAAATCACATTCTATTAATTATCGGGTTAAAGAACAAATGTTATTTAAAACACTGTTCACGATAAACCCAAAAATCAATACCAATTCAATTCCAATTAAATATTATTTAATTGGTACACTTCATTAGATCTAAATAAAAAGATTTAATCTTTTTCTCAACTGGGCTCAAGAACAGTGTTAATGAAGACACCATTCACGACAAACCCAAATCACATTTGATATTAAATACAAGGCTCTGAATAGAAAATATGCCGGCGTATATTCAATATCAAATTCTACGACCAACAAATATCGTATTGGAAATAACGATATCAATATATCTTTCAAATTCCCACAACAATATCTGTAACATCACGAAATCCAACATCGAAATATTTCGAAAACAATTTCGATTCAAATCCCTTCCAATTCAATCGTTGGAAATCCTGATTACTTTTAAAACCATTTCAAATTCAATTTATTTATTTTAAAAATAAATAAATTATTATTCTAGTTCAAAACTATTTCATTTCGATAAAAATCCATTTTTATCTTTTCAAATATGCAGTTTTTCATCCCAATTCTTCCCAAATCATTTTTTATAATCTTACACAAATTATTAATATTTTTAATAATTTTATCAAGGCCCGTACAGTCGATTTCCATCAATGGTCATCGAACTGCACTTACAACGAGCTTTTCCAAATTTGATTTGGACATAATTCCACATCCAACCGTTAGATTTCAAATTCCTAATATTTATTGGAAAGCTCTTTTCGATACGAACCCAACGGTTCCGGTTTTAGGAGAATCCGACGGTCGGATCTCCCGTAATATCCGTTCGAAGTCAATGGTCGAAATTCGCGAACTGCCGCGGCGCGGCGCGTTCTATTCGGGCCATTATATTATATATATAATATATATAATATATACTTCGTCGATTTTCTTTTAAAACGAATTTTATAAATCGTTTTAAATTCGTTTTCAAAACAATTTCAACATCCTTTTTCAAATTCAAATCTATTCAATTTCAAATCTATTCAATTTCAAATCTATTCAATTTCAAATCTATTCAATTATTCATTGAAAAATGAATAAAATCGATATAAATATCGTTCACGTCAAAATAGCGTCAATCTAATCAACACGGCTTCATATATTTCTATTTTCAAATATTTCTATTCAAATATTTCTTTTTCGAATATTTCTTTTTAAATGTTTCTATTCCAAACTGGAATGAGGCCCAATCAATTACCATATAATGTTAATTACATGGATTTTCTACCACACATGTATAAAATAACAACGATAAATAATCAACCATCATCCATAGTGCATTCTACACTGTATAAGCATCAAATATAAATATTTAACGCTTATGACAGCCTGTCAATCAATCGATCGACATACAACTAATTATTGGGATTAGTGTATGTCATATATCATCCCAATACCCGTGTGGGGTTTCAAACAATCAAACACAGATTTTATTTGTGAAGTTGTGCGATGTGTAAAATTTATCGTCCCAATCAATATCAATCAAATTAGTGTATATAAACAAACCTCCGATTTGTTTATAATTATTTATTTTAAATACACGTTAAAAATACTATTTTCAACTATAAAATATTTTAACTATATAAATATTTCATTTCCATTTCACATCATATCACACAATCAACTACACAGCAAAATCAAACAAACAAGCATACAAGCCGTCAATGGTCTGTGGACGACGGGTGTCGGGTGCTACTAAGCACCGTCTGCATCTTAGTATATAATTTAACTAGAAAAACAAGATTTAAAGTGAGAAGTTCTCACCGACTAGCTAATTCAAACGTCTCGACTCTTCTTATGTAGAAGTCATCGCTGTTCTCGCATTTTGTCACTTTTTTTGCCCGTAGCCACTACATATATAAAAATCACATTTTTATAATCACGCTATATGGATAAAAATTCTATTTTTATAACGCTGTTCATATAGTAAAGATCAAATCTTTACTATCTATATAATATAAAAATCGTATTTTTATTATCTCTACTATATAAAAATCATATTTTTAGTCTTTCTATAATATAAAAATCATATTTTTATATACTTCATTCTTCAAAAAACCATAGAAGTTTTAAAACGGAGAAAACTCACATTTTTTCTAATGCCCGGATTCGTTGTTCTGGTTCCAGAATTTGCAAACGAGCTTCAATCTTCACACCATTTTATTTCTAGCTTAAACGCGCCATTCCGAACAACTTTCGCCTAGTGGTCTTCCTCCCGCAAATGTGCCATTTCGCCGGAAATCGCGAAAAGACAGCATTTTGACAGTGTTTGAACAGCAGACTTCAGACGCGTTTTCCCGACAACTCCGCAATGAAAAATGGGACTATCATATACCAAATCGAAGAGAAAATCGTTCTCTTCGACTTTGGTTTTAAGGAACTTTGGCTAGAAACGCACGATTTGGGAGTTATTCGCGAAATAAGGACAGAGTGTTTTGTGCAGAACGGGAAATTAGTGAAAAATGTGATTTTTGAGGAGGAGGGGCCCACGATCGGAATTAGGGGGGTCTGAGGGGGGCGCCGGACCTGATGGGAGGTGGGGAGGCCGCTGGTGGTGGCGGTGGGTCGCGGGAGGTGGTGGTGGTGGCCGGAGGAGCTAGGGTATGGAGAAGGGTTTGTAGAAAAGGAGAGAGAGAAGGAGGAGGAAGAGGAGGAGGCGCCGGAGGGGAGGAGGAGCGTCGCCGGTGGGTGGTTGCAGCGGAGGAGGGGCGGCAGCCCTCTTGGAGGAGGAGACCATTTATTTTCTTTTTGGAAGAAAGAGGAAGAAGAAGAAAGTGAGAAATGTAAAGGAGAAAAAGTGATTATATGCTCGTTTCTCGCCTATCGTCCGAACGTCGACGATATCCAATCGCCGTGGATTTTGGACACGACATAGTAGACGTGAAGACGAGTCCAACGAAATAAGTTTCGTCGAATTCCGAGTTCATTTGACCGTCCGTTAAAAATCACAAAAATGCTCAGATAAGCTCAAAAAATGCGATTTTGGCGCACCTTTTATTCTTGCACGCTCACATGCTAACTCCAAAAATCATGCCCTCATGGATTTAACCATTATTACACGATACGAATCCAGAAAAAAAAGTAGAATCGAATTCCGAGGTCGTATCAATAATGTTCCTTTGTAAAATGACTGCCCGCTTTTGAACAAACGGTTTTGCTTCGCATGGCCACATACTGACTCCGTTCGACGCGCACTTTGAAACTCAACAATAATTTGTCATTGTGAATACAGAAAAATTTATCTCGTCGAATTCTGAGCTCATATGCAAAATTTCACTTTTTAAGGGCTATGTTTTGCTAACCGAAAAGCTCAAACCAATTGCCACTATTCCGGATATCAGAATATATTGAAGATTATACTTTTCGGAGTTCTAAATGGCATTTTGAACTCAATGGAAGTGGTTTCGAGTCCAAATTCATCCGTATGCAAAATTGACTTTTTGGGCCATGTATAATTTACATAGCGACTATTCTGAATTTTCATATGGGCATAACTTTTGATTCCCGCTATGAAATTTCGATTTTTCATATTCGTTGGAAAGATATTTTCAACTAGATTCTAATATTTTTTGTTTCGCCAAAATCCGGTTTATTTTGAATCCTGTACGTTCATTTGAAGTTTGAAATCGAATTATCGAACTACCGCGCCATTTTCAATTCCTTTTATAATTATAAATAAATATTTATATTCTAATGACGATCTACATAAATATACACGTTCTAGTTCTATTCAAAATAAATTTCTCGTCGTTATTATTTAAAATATTTCATTTAAAATATTCAAAATTCATTAAAATTGCCAAAATAAAAATTTTAAATTGGCTTAGAATTTCCGGGTTGTTACATTCTCTCCCACTTAAAACTTTTCGTCCCCGAAAAGGAACGAAGCCGAAAGTTGTTTTAAAAACCAACTCAACGTTCATTCTGGCTTCCATTCTCCAACTTTTCAGTTTCTGAGAATTTTCAAATTCTTCAAAAATTTGGCTAACACCTGAAATTTTCGAAAAATTTCGCCATAACCTCCTTTGTACGGGGAGGGGTTTGGAAATTTATTGGGCCGTATTAGGTACCCAATAAATCCTATAAAGCATACACATATTTATAGTGATATATTCTGGTGTTTACAGGGGAGCGTGTATAGATAATAACTCCAGAGAATAAATTCTCGTCACCCTGTCAAAGCCTGAGGGAGTGTGTATTTTAATTGCTCCAGTGAATAAATTATTGTCACCTCGTCCCATGTGGGAAATAAATAATCCATGTGCCATATCTAATGACTAGAGAGACGTGATTATTGTCAACTCCAGACCCGTGTGGGGTTTTTATTAATCTGGCAATTTTACCGTTACAATTTTATATTGTCCATATCAGTCATCAGTTCAACCTGTAATATATAGTCCATATCTGCCCTCAATTCAACCTGTAATATATAGTCATCGCCATACAAGCCTCTCGCTCGTATGGTAAATCTTCCACCTCGTCACACAAGCTCCAAATGCTTGTGTGGTATATGATGAAGTATGCGATATTAAGAAGTATGCCATCTTCAGGAAGTATGCCATGCAGTGTAGTTCAAAATTAATTGTTACTATCCTATGGCGACATTTATTAATTACACACAGAATAACCAGCACTCCGCATCCAATGGCACTCACAGGAGTTGATATAATAATAAAAGTGCGCATCCAACTCATTAAGGTTTACCTATTTGTCGGGCACACAAATAAATTCTTTACTCAACAGCTAATCCATTTACCTGTTCAAACATATATATGTATATGCATGCATTTGCAAATAATTTACAATACAATTCAATATTTGGTTCAATTAGGCCTAAATTCACCATTCATTCACATAATGGTTTAAATAAATAATCATACAACACAACCATCAATCAATTAGTGAATTAGCTTTTCAAATTCATAATTTGATATATATACAGAAAAACATGTTTTTGATGCCAAATCACAACAATAAACCTATCTAGTTTTGGTTCTCACACCAGTCTAATGGAAATATATAGATATCACACCTTCGTCACTCGAAAATAAATACTTGTGATGGTATACTTCATCATCAGGACCATGTCCGGGCGACTAGAGTGTGACTTTATATCTATCTAATATATTAAAACTTCGAATATACGTTCATGACGCGTATATGCAAAACCTTTATATACTAGATTGTCCAAATCAATATAAATAAATTATTCAAATACGTATAAGATGGTTTAAATTTCAAAACAAAATTGTTTTCATTTGAAAAATATACCCTTCACACTCGTTCTAGGATACTACTGATCCTATCTCTAACGAGTCATTTTAATTGGATTTTACTAATCCAATATCTGATGAATTCTTTCGTTCGGTTCTAATGTGTCTTGTTCTCGAGCTCTGTAAACCAAAGCTCTGATACCAACTGTGATAGCCCGTAACTTCCCCGATGAGGAAAGCCCGGATTACCTTGAGGACAAGACATAATAGAACGCGAACAGAAGAACATTTCATTGCTTATTACAACAATTCCATCAGATATAATAATATACAGAGTATAAATGAATATTATACATTCGATAAATATCAGAGATTACAATAAATTACATAGCAGCGGAAAATAATACAATACACAACTAGAAGAGATATACGGATACGGAGCTTTCTGGATATCGTTCCAGCTGTAAATCAAGATCCTGTGAATATAAATCTGCAAAACCAAAACTACGAGCTTCCCATGTCAAAATAAGGGCACCCAGAGTTTAGGTTCAAACAATAAACTCCAGGTCAGTCATGGGACTGGTGTGAGAACTAAAACAGTTATTAATCTTTATTTTAAAGTTAGGTAAATCAAGGGACCACACCGTATAACACGGAACGGGTTTCCTCCCAAGAATACCAGTGCATAAAACAACAGCACAATGCTAAATAAAGAACAATGAAGCTATTATAAGTCCAGGTCCCATCACACAATGCAACACAAGCCGGAAGATAGGGTTTTACCTTATAATAGCCAAAGCATGCTTGATACGTTTAAAACAGATTATTTTGATAGTACTATAAGTGTATAATGTCAAAAACAATTTCAATCATAAGTATCAATCATAGGCGGCATGAATGCCCCATACCACTATGTCGCCAAATATAGGTTTACAATTTAAACCGCAAAGTCACGTATTGGAAGTTGGATTTTCATCTGTGAACCGAGGCAAAAGATAGTTCTCTACCGAATTCGAGACTCTCTATCCCGAGCCTCAGACAAGTACTCTATCAAGCCTTAGGAGCCACATGGTCGGTCCACCGATGTGGATTAAAATGCCTGAACACTACGTCTCCCCGCCCTATGGGGCGTAAATGAGCCAACGAATGACTCCATCGGACCCGGATCGTCCGATCAAACCGAGGCACCTCGCAACAGCAACAACCACATAAGTTAAACTCGTCAGGGAGTGTAAAACCACTGACGCCGCTTCTAGCTAGAAAGAGACGCATGCCCTCCCTGGATCCTTCTCCCGTTTCTGGTTCACAACCAGGGTGTGAGACTCGCGAATCCACGCTACACAAAGCTATGCCACACAGGCCGTGCTTTGATCATCACCACAAGACTTTGCTTTTCAACAGAAGCCTTGATCAATTGCCACTTAGGCATGCCAAACAGGCAATTCACTCCATGCATTTGATATCCATCAATATATAACCCCTGAGCTCGTACGTCTCAGAGAAGGGCGTTAAGCAAGAGAATAAATTCTCCGCCGCCAAACAGATATATATTTAATAGAAATCAACCACACAGAATAAAATCCAATGTTTGACACACATTCCATTTACAAGTTCATTCTGGGTCTGAACGAAACCGGAGGCACCTAGTACCCCGCATATCCATCAATCTCCAAGTACGTCTGGAAGACCACTAACTGATTCCCTCCTCTTGGGTGTACGGCCCAATCAAGATCTTCAGTAATCACCCAAACGACGTGAAGACCTACGGTCTTCAACCACCGTCTTCATCTTCGACACGACGTCGAGTCAGTTATTCAGAATGGGATGAACCCGGCCTTTCTGAACAACTCGCGTATATAATAAACACGTGTGACACAAGCACAACATACGCCTCAATCCAATTCAGAATATTCTTTTATTCAAATATTCTTATACTTTGGGGAAGGTTCCCATTAATTTTATGAAAGATAAATTCTTTTAAATTTATTCTTTAATCTTCCTTTGAATATCACTTCAAACTAGTCGGGATTAACGAACCTTACCGAAGTATTCATTTGTTTTAATTTCCCAACCCCAACCTATTCATCCCATGAAGTAAAACTGGTAATACTTCATATCTAACACCACGGTGTTATCGGTAAATTTAATTACCATTTCACATTCAAATCTAATTAAAGATTTAACTATCGCCAGGAGCAAAAGTGGCGATACTCCATTCTCGATCTTTTCAATCTAATTAATGATTCATTAAAATCCACTTAGTTTTAATCTTTAACTGGGTTAAAGAATTGGTGTCATTTAAAACACGTTTCACGATAAACCATAAATCACATTCCATTAATTATCGGGTTAAAGAACAAGTGTTATTTAAAACACTGTTCACGATAAACCCAAAATAACATTCCATTAATTATCGGGTTAAAAAACAAGTGTTATTTAAAACATTGTTCACAATAAACCCAAAAATCAATACGAATTCAATTCCAATTAAATATTATTTAATTGGTACACTTCATTAGATCTAAATAAAAAGATTTAATCTTTTTCTCAACTGGGCTCAAGAACAGTGTTAATGAAGACACCATTCACGACAAACCCAAATCACATTTGATATTAAATACAAGGCTCTGAATAGAAAATATACTGGCATATATTCAATATCAAATTCTACGACCAACAAATATCGTATTGGAAATAACGATATCAATATATCTTTCAAATTCCCATAACAATATCTGTAACATCACGAAATCCAACATCGAAATATTCCGAAAACAATTTCGATTCAAATCCCTTCCAATTCAATCATTGGAAATCCTGGTTACTTTTAAAACCATTTCAAATTCAATTTATTTATTTTAAAAATAAATAAATTATTATTCTAGTTCAAAACTATTTCATTTCGATAAAAATCCATTTTTATCTTTTCAAATATGGAGTTTTTCATCCCAATTCTTCCCAAATCATTTTTTATGATTTTACACAAATTATTAATATTTTGAATAATTTTATTAAGGCCCGTACAGTCGATTTCCATCAATGGCCATCGAACTGCACTTACAACGACCTTTTCCAAATTTGATTCGGACATAATTCCACATCCAACCGTTAGATTTCAAATTCCTAATATTCATTGGAAAGCTCTTTTCGATACGAACCCAACGGTTCCGGTTTAGGAGAATCCAACGGTCGGATCTCCCGTAATATCCGTTCGAAGTCAATGGTCGAAATTCGCGAACTGCCGTGGCGCGGCGCGTTCTATTCAGGCCATTATATTATATATAATATATATATAATATATACTTCATCGATTTTCTTTTAAAACGAATTTTATAAATCGTTTTAAATTCGTTTTCAAAACAATTTCAACATCCTTTTTCAAATTCAAATCTATTCAATTATTCATTGAAAAATGAATAAAATCGATATAAATATCGTTCACGTCAAAATAGCGTCAATCTAATCAACACGGCTTCATATATTTCTATTTTCAAATATTTCTATTCAAATATTTCTTTTTCGAATATTTCTTTTCAAATATTTCTATTCAAAACTGGAATGAGGCCCAATCAATTACCATATAATGTTAATTACATGGATTTTCTACCACACATGTATAAAATAACAACGATAAATAATCAACCATCATCCATAGTGCATTCTACACTGTATAAGCATCAAATATAAATATTTAATGCTTATGATAGTCTGTCAATCAATCGATCGACATACAACTAATTATTGGGATTAGTGTATGTCATATATCATCCCAATACCCGTGTGGGGTTTCAAACAATCAAACACAAATTTTATTTGTGCAGTTGGGCGATGTGTAAAATTTATCGTCCCAATCAATATCAATCAAATCAGTGTATATAAACAAACCTTCGATTTGTTTATAATTATTTATTTTAAATACACGTTAAAAATACTATTTTCAACTATAAAATATTTTAACTATATAAATATTTTATTTCCATTTCACATCATATCACACAATCAACTACACAACAAAATCAAACAAACAAGCATACAAGCCGTCCATGATCTGTGGACGACGGGTGTCGGGTGCTACTAAGCACCGTCTGCATCCTAGTATATAATTTAACTAGAAAAACAAGATTTAAAGTGAGAAGTTCTCACCGAATAGATAATCCAAATGCCTCGACTCTTCTTATGTAGAAGTCATCGTTGTTCTCACCTTTTGTCACTTTTTTTGCCCATAGCCACTACATATATAAAAATCACATTTTTATAATCACGCTATATGGATAAAAATTCTATTTTTATACCGCTGTTCATATACTAAAGATCAAATCTTTACTATCAATATAATATAAAAATCGTATTTTTATTATCTCTACTATATAAAAATCATATTTTTATTCTTTCTATAATATAAAAATCATATTTTTATGTACTTCATTCTTCAAAAAACCATAGAAGCTTTAAAACGGAGAAAACTCACATTTTTTCAAACGCCCGGACTCGCTGTTCTGGTTCCAGAATTTGCAAACGAGCTTCAATCTTCACACCATTTTTTTTTAGCTTAAACGTGCCATTCCGAACAACTTTCTCCTAGTGGTCTTCCTCCCGAAAATGTGCCATTTCGCCGGAAATTGCGAAAAGACAGCATTTTGACAATGTTTGAACAGCAGACTTCGGACGCGTTTTCCCGACAACTCCGCAATGCAAAATGGGACTATCATATACCAAATTGAAGAGAAAATCGTGTTCTTCGACTTTGGTCCTAAGGAACTTTGGCTAGAAACGCACGGTTTGGGAGTTATTCGCGAAATAAGGAAAGGGTGTTTTGTGCAAAACGGGAAATTAGTGAAAAATGTGATTTTTGAGGAGGAGGGGCCCACGACCGGAATTGGGGGGGCCTGAGGGGGGCGCCGGACCTGTTGGGAGGTGGGGAGGCCGCTGGTGGTGGCGGTGGGGCGCGGGAGGTGGTGGGGCGCGGGAGGTGGTGGTGTTGGCCGGAGGAGCTAGGGTTTGGAGAAGGGTTTGTAAAAAAGGAGAGAGAGAAGGAGGAGGAGGCGCCGGAGGGGAGGAGAAGCGGCGGCGATGGGTGGTGGCAGCGGAGGAGGGGCGGCAGCCCTCTTGGAGGAGGAGGCCAATTATTTTCTTTTTGGAAGAAAGAGGAAGAAGAAGAAAGTGAGAAATGTAATGGAGAAAAAGTGATTATATGCTCGTTTCTCGCCTATCGTCCTAACGCCGACGATATCCAATCGCCGCGGATTTCGGATACGACATAGTAGACGTGAAGACGAGTCCAACGAAACAAGTTTCGTCGAATTCCGAGTTCGTTTGACCATCCGTTAAAAATCACAAAAATGCTCAGATAAGCTCTAAAAATGTGATTTTGGCGCACCTTTTCTTCTTGTACGCTCACATGCAAACTCCAAAAATCATGCCCTCATGGATTTAACCATTATTACACGATACGAATCCAAAAAAAAAGTAGAATCAAATTCCGAGGTCGTATCAATAATATTCCTTTGTAAAATGACTGCCCGCTTTTGGATAAATGGTTTTGCTTCGCACGACCACATACTGACTCCGTTCGAGGCGCACTTTGGAACTCAACAATAATTTGTCATTGTGAATCCAGAAAATTTATCTCGTCGAATTCTGAGCTCATATGCAAAATTTCACTTTTTAAGGGCTATGTTTTGCTAACCGACAAGCTCAAGCCAATTGCCACTATTCCGGATATCGGAATATATCGAAGCTTATACTTTTCGGAGTTCTAAACGGCATTTTGAACTCAATGGAAGTGGTTTCGAGTCCAAATTCATCCGTATGCAAAATTGACTTTTTGGGCCATGTATAATTTACATAGCGACTATTCTGGATTTTCAACTGGGCATAACTTTTGATTCCCGCTATGAAATTTCGATTTTTCAGATTCGTTGGGAAGATATTCTCAACTAGATTCTAATATTTTTTGTTTCGCCAAAATCCGGTTTATTTTAAATCATGTACATTCATTTGAAATTTGAAATCGAATTATCGAACTACCGCGCCATTTTCAATTCCTTTTATAATTATAAATAAATATTTATATTCTAACGACGATCTACAAAAATATACACGTTCTAATTCTATTCAAAATAAATTTCTCGTCGTTATTATTTAAAATAATTCATTTTAAATATTCAAAATTCATTAAAATTGCCAAAATAAAAAATTTAAATTAGTTCAGAATTTCCGGGTTGTTACATTCGTCTTAAGGAGTTGGCGAGCATTAACCATACTCGGCTTAAAGAGATTGGCGAGTATTGACCATACTCGGCTTAAGAAGTTGGCGAGCAGTAACCATACTCGGCTTAAAGAGATTGACGAGCATTAACAATACTCGGTTTAAGGAGTTGGCGACCATTAATCATACTCGGCTTAAAGAGATTGGCAAGGATTAACCATACTTGACTTACAAAAGTAGTGTAGGGATGGTGGCAGGCATTGACCATGCTCAGTTTAGAGATGGTGGCTAGCACAGACCATACTTAGGTTAGCGAGCATTAACCGTGCTCAGCTTGGATTGAGGATCCTGTCAAATCCTGACAAGATACTTGAATTGATCAAACATAATCCATGTTCGAGAAAGAAAATTTATTGCTGCTAAAGGGCTATTACATAAATTGAAATAAATACTAATAGGTTTATGGCTGAATCCAGAGCACGCCTAGAGATTAAATTCTACCCCCATATGTGTGTACTTCAACATAACCATATTATTGAAAAAATAAAAGTACATTTCTTATATCCTTAGAAATGAGATGTATTTACAACGATCTTATTCAGATCAATTGACGATAATGCCGCGTTTGATAGGCTCAGGGTCCTTTCCGTTTCGAGGAGCTCGGGGACCGACCGGAGAAGCTTAGGCATAAGGTTGTGGCGGCATGGTCAGTATAGGTTTCTAGACATACTCCGGTAGTTCTCCATGCCTAACCCTGTCCTCGATGAGATCACGTAAATGTCTGCATTCATTGGTGCTATGACCCGCCATATTATGAGACAGGCGGTGCTTTCCAGATTCGAGTTCTTTTTGGGTTGTCTCCATTCGAGAAGGTTTAGGGAAAGGTAGAGATCCTCGTACGTCAAGGTAGATTTCTAGTAAGGATGAGTTGAGCTTGGTGTATTGATCATACTTGTTCTCTCTCTCTCTCTCTCTGGAGTCGAACGTTCCGATTGTTCTTTTTCGAGGCTTTTCCTTTTCCTTTGTTTTGGTCATTGGTATTGGAAGGACCTCCGTCCTTGGTAGCAAGTACCTCAAGGCTTTCCATCTCGATGCTAGCATCCTCTTGCCGGAGGAATCCATCGGCTTCAGCATAGAAATCTTCAATGTCCTTGGGGGGTCTCCGGTTAAAGAGTTCCTAAATTTTGATCAGTTCTGAACACCAGCTATGGCGGTCATAAGCACCATCGGTGGCTCGGGTCGATCGACTGATGCTATGGTCACGTTGAATCTTTCTAGGAAGGAGCATAGGGTCTCGCCGAACCATTGCTTGATAGATGTAAGGAACATGATGCTCTACGGTCGAGAGATGTGAACTCTGAACTTCTCGATGAAGCGGATGACCAACATATTCCAGCTATTGAACAACGCAGTTGTTAACTGTTGGAACCACATGCCAGTTATATTAGTGAGAAAGAGAGGGAAGTACTTGGCCACATCACTTTCATGTGTCGCATGTATCGCATGAGATGTATGGTTAGGTCGGTCCTGCTGTTGTAAGGCTCCAGGACTGGAAGCTTGAAGTCTGGAGGATTTCGAGAATTTCTGATTTGCCGTGTGAATGGACTACGATGGATGTTATCCAGAACCTGTTGAGAAGAAGTGCCTCGGTGAAGCGTTTGATGATGCTTGCAATTTAACTCCCGTTCCCAAAAAGTTGTTTCCATGCATCCAATTCTACATTGGGGACATGGGTGAGAATCCCAAAACTAGGACTGGGTGGAAGCATGCCCAGAGGTCTTGAGGTCGACTGGGTTCGACCTCCGATAGTTGAGTCAGGATGTATCCTAACCTCAGGACTTGGTTCGGACGCAGCAAAAGTTGCTTGGTTAATTGGACTGAACCATGTTCGCTCTGATTGGAAGGAACCTGTCCAAGTGATGGTATCCATCCAGGGCTCGGTAATGTCCCTGCCCGGTGCAATGTTAGAATGATTTACAGTAGTGTTTCCCTCCATCATGATGGGGACCGGTATGGCAGAGTGGTCTTGGTGACACGGAGGGTTGCTACCCCCAGCTTGATCTGGATTAGCAAGCTGGGAAGGCTGTGGGAAAGGCTCCATAAGATGGGTTTGCAGTCTGACGTTGGGTCGAACCTGATGTTGCAACGTTCCTGGTTCTGGCCGACCCAAAGGTTGCATTAGTTCAGGAGCTGTTTGTCCAGGGAGCTGAGTCGAACCCTGGACCGGAGGCAAAATGGTCGACTGGTATGGAACTTGGCCATGGTCGACCTGCGAATCTGCAGCTACCTGAGCTCCAGTAATTTCCTGCAGCGCTAGCATTAGATCTAGCCCAACGGATTATGAAATGGAACCAGCTGGAGCAAGCAAAGGTGTGGACCTATTTGGGGCTTGGGTCTCTACAGACCTAAGACCAGTTGTTGCCCCAGCTTCGCCTGGTGTAGGAAATGATACTGAAATGTGAGGTCCCTTTTCCATCCGAGCAATGAAGTTGTTCATCACTTCCTGCTTATGTTTGACAAGTTCACCCTGGTGTGCCATCTAATTTTTGAGCTCAGCTAAAATATTATTCATCTCGTCCCTAGTGAGGCATTGGGACGGGTCTCCATGGGAGGAAGCCTCCTGGCTTCTGTAACGACCCGTGTTTTTGGCCGTCGAATATTTAATTTAATTTATTTATTTTAAATATGACATTTGGAATATTAATGGAATTTAATATTTAATTCGATAATAAAATGAAGTTTGAACGTTAATTTTATTTATAATATAAAACGAGCTCGAAATCGCGCGGCAGTTCGTAATATTTGGTTTTGAACTTCAACTGAGAATACAGAATCCGATATAAGTCGGATTTCTGTGAAACAAGAAACATTGGGACCGTATTGACGATAATTTTCATATGAAAGAGGAAAATCTAGATTCCGTGTTATAGATTGTAAGTTATGGCTAAAACAAAATTTGAAATAAATGCTGTGGAAATCGTTATTAAAATATCGACCTTTAAAATGGCCATTTAGCAAACGAAATCAGTTTCATTGGAACCGTATCGTTAAATTATTGCATGGTGTTAAATGGCGTGGAAAACCAATGTCGTATGTGACCACGGTTGCCATAAACGCCCGTTCATTTTCTATTGCGCGGATTTAAATAAATAAAAGGATATTTGGGCGTAACGTGAGCAGACGATCGAATTAAGCCGTGAAACCAGTCCCGTTGAGTTCGTATCGTCGATTAGAGCCAGGATAGGTATATAGTTTGTTATTTTTGAAGACTGGATAATTTGGCGTCAAAAAGGTTATCGCGGTGCGTGGTAAAAATAGCCTACCGGGGAAACAGTCTCAGAATGCGACGAAACTGGTGCCGTTGGGTTCGTATTGAAGAATTATTGTAAGATTTGAAAGTTTCAAGTTGATTCGATTTATCTAGTGACTGTGGAAAAATTAAACGCGTGTTTATTTGTGGTTTTATTAAGGAATTTTTTCCAAACGAAGTCGGAATTCGACGAAACTTATCCCATTGGGTCTAGAATACCTTTTTACGTTAGGATTAGCTTTTTTATCAGAAGACAGAAGTCGTTTGAAGGGGTTTTATCGCGTTACTTTAGAACGAAGTTTCGTAAATAATATTATATAAGTTCATACACTATATATATATATATATATATATATATATATATACCTATAAACTATTGTCAACCTGTTTCTCCACTGCAAAGCCTAGAAAAAATATAGACACCGCTGGATATCCTAGAACTTCCATGCATCCCTTATAAGATTTGGAATTTGACAACATGGTGCATACCTACCACACTAATAACCATGCATTTCAGACCCCATGTATGTGAGAGAAAACACCCGATGCACACCTACCCAAAAATACACATGATTTATCCTATTTCCTATTTTCTTCAGCTCCAATTTCCTATCGTAACCTACCCACTTTTGCACATGGCTACAACACTGATTTCTGCTCTATTTTCTTCCTTCCTCAAATGAGACTGCTGCCATGTTTCTTTTCAATGGTCCTTGCCTAGTGCCTACCCTGTAATAATAGGATGGACGTCGTTCTTATCCTTTAATTTGCCATGTATATATATACACCTTTCCGTGCATGTAAGAAAACCAAGCTTCCTTTTTTCCTCTCAATGAAAGCCGACCATGAAAGGAGGAAAAATACATCATAGCCATTCCCAAAAAAAATACACCACCAGCAAGCTGCGTCCCAAGCATTTCCGTCGTCGTTTCTTCAAATGAAACCAATGAAAAAAAAAAGAACGAAGAAGAAAATAGAAGGAGGATTGGAAGCGGAACTGGGTGGTGAAGGGCATCGGTTGCCTTGGGGACGGTATGCAGCGTTGACAGTAGGGAGTTTATGAGTTTGGGTTTTCAAGGAAAAAACGAAAAAAAACAAACATGTAGTGCGTAACAGAAGAAAGGGGTAGGAGCCAGGGGAGAACGTGAAAGCATAAAAGAGGTGGTTTAGTTTGTGAAGGGGGGAAACAGTGGGTGCGGGAAGCAAAAGAGGACAGGAGGGGGACTTGCGGTTTACCGGGCGGGTTGAAGAAAATTTGGGCCAAGCGGATTTAAAATGGGCCTTGGGCTTTTTTGTATGAAAAAAAAAATTAATGCGCTGGGATCAAAATGCGAACAAAACAAAGTCATTATAAAGGAAAGAAGGGGCAAACGAGAGTACAGAAGGGATACACGAAAAGAAATCGGCCGCACTTTCCTGAAGGAAACATAATCGGATCGGCCCATTTTTCTTCCTGTAAGCAATATAATTATAATAATTAAAACCTTATTTAGAAGTTAACTATTTTAATTACTGTACTGTACTCATACAGGTGTTTTACCATTCCGGTTCTGAAAGGGGTGAATGGACGGACGAGAAACTGTTTGGTTAACCCTGTATCCCTCTTTAATCGGCTATTAAAGGTTAACGAAAATAATTAGTAATTAAATTTTGTTTAAACTATAAATTAAGGAATTAACGTTTAATATGTTAGCTTAAAAACTCATAAGATCTAATGACTGAATTAATTAGGTTATATAATTGACTAATTAGTTTAACAAACGTAATTAGTTAATAATTTGTTATAATTAAAACGTTTATTTAATTTTAATTAAAACCGTTTAGACCAGATATTTATAACGTCTTATTCCATGACCAGAATGGAATCAAACAAGTTATGCTGAAATCGTGGCGACGAGCTCAACACCATAGAATGGTTCTGGACAAGATTGGAATCAACATGATTTTTTCTGTTAAATTAGACACCTCACTACACCATACAAGCAGTTTTGCAACACCCAGATGCGGAAAATCTGCAACGGCTCTGAGCCGTTGCTAATTAGCAACGGATATGGTCCATTGTAAACATTTATAGTACGGCCCACAGCCGTTTTGAATTATATAACGGTTTCAAGCTGTTCTCCAATTGAATACACCTATCCACACACCCCGTTGCCAACGCAGTACGCTTCCCTCTTTCCATTTATTAAACCTAATTCCCACAGCTAAAAAAGTCGCTTGCCCTATCTCGATCAAAAATTTCAAGATCCGATCAGATCAAAATCTAAGATCCATACTCAAAATCGGCCTTTCCTCCTAATCTTGAAATCGGAGTTGATCTCTCAAGGTATTGTTGACCTGTTTAAATTCGTCGTTTCTGTGAATTATCGTTTGTAACCAACCATTTCTTTAATTTTTATTGTGATTTGAACTTTGAAGGGTTCCGACACTTGACTATGCTTCGGTGTGGATTGGGACAGCTGTATTAAAAGGAGCAGTAATTTATTTCAGTTTTACGGTACGTGCTTTACATCCTGTTTGCTTTTGTAAACCTGCAGAATAGAAGGGCTGGTACTTCAGTTCGACGTGCTTTTCATCCTGATTCCTTTCATAAACCGACAGAATAGAAGGACTGGTACTGCAAAAAAAATTGTACGTTAATGGGTGTAGTAATTGCAGATCTAATATGTAACTCATGGTAAGATTCATTACTTTTAATGTAAGTTGTTGGTGTAAGTTACATAACAATGATGGAAATATGACGTTATCGTTCACCTTCTATGTGTACCATTGTTTGATGATAAATTATAGTTCGGTTAGATCAATGGAAACTTCAAACAATAAAATTATATTTTGGTTAGATCAATGGAAACTTTGAACAACATATTATTGCCAGTTATAGGCTATGTGGTCTAAAATTGTCATGTTGAAAATTTAAAACTGTCATATAGTTCTACATATATAATTACCCACTTACAGTGCCAGTTTCAGGACGAGGCAAGCCTAGGGCCACCAAGAGCAACCCAGAAGAGGGTCAGTAAAAGGAGCTTTCATTATAAAGTATATTAGTGTATATTTCATCAAACATGTTATGTTGGTGTGATGCTGAAAGTTAATATTGTAATAATCCTATTACTGTAGGTTCAATTAATCCTTGCTTAGAATTTGTCTTCAAAAGTAATAAAATTTTAGTGAAAGATTTCCAATTTTTACCATTTATGGGTTTGAGTCCTTCGAATAACCTCTTTAAATACTTTGGTTTCCATGTCAACCCTACACAGTTTATTTATTTACTCTAGTAGGTAGTTGGTGATATAAGTTTTATTTACACCTTTTGACTATATTTTGTGCTGATGTAGGATCTATGGTGCCAATGCTGGAAGTTGTCTTGCGTGTTATTCCAATTGAGAAACTGGGAGTGCATTATAATGATTCATATGCCCCGTCCCTTTCCAACATGCTTATTTCCCTTCAAGTAAGAAACCATTTAAGTTATTTTTCCTTGATTTGAATCACGTGATTAACTTGGCTTTTGTAGTCGTTAGCTTACTAGATTTGTTTTTCTTCTTTTTTGTTTCTTTCATCTCCAAGCAGCTCTTTACTCAGTTTAGGTGGATATATTAATGATCTATTTGGTTGAATCGAGACTTAATTGTTAGATGTTAATGAATCTAAGATCACATAAATAATAAAATTTGTAGAAGTGCCTTCATTAACAGTATGATATGGAAAAACAACTTATGAATCATTAATCATATAACTGCATAAAAAGTTTATTATAACTAGACAACAATGTCAGAGGGCTGTGAATGATACCAAAACCAAGTTTTCCATAATTAATGAAGTCACTGAAATGAAATACTCTTCTAGTTTTCTTTTTATTACACGTCATATACCACAAAATACTCCGCATAACACCATTGTTGTTCACTGTTTTCTTTTTCAGGAATTAGTTACAAAACAGAAATTTAATGAAAATGAATGATTAAATTAAGAGAACAAACAATATACTCTAGATGTCTTCCAGTATTTTTTCAAAAAAGATAAAATTCATAAGTGTATTTCTTTAATTTTATCAACATTAACATGCGTTTTTAGAATATAAGTCTATAATCCATAATCACCTAGCTCATATCGAAATGAGCGCTCGTAAATTTGACAACAGAAATATTAATAGAGAGAAAATTAAAAAAATAAAAATGTTGAAAACAATTGCTTCCTCTTCTTACGTCTACTTCAAGTTCTTAACATTGATTTAAGAGCTTTTGACCGTGAGCGCCGACACCAAGTAAAGGTCGTTTACTATAGGTTTTCGTTTGAGGTTTGACGCTGTTTGGTCACCTTCTTTGTTGTATTTTTGATAATGGGGGAATGAGGAGATGACTGGTGTGTCGTCTTGAGTTAGTGGCGGATGCAGTGTATGTTGGCGGTGGATTTAAAAATCACAATCAACCAATTTAAAAATCATCTATTAACTACAACTCAAAAGTTTAACATTTTATACGTCAAACATCGTACAATCAACTTGTCAAAGAGTTATACTATCAAACTAAGCGAAACATCAGCAAATTCATATACGTCAAACATCGTTAAATTCATATAAATCTAAATTTAGCAAATCCTAAAATTAAATGTAGAAATTATATACCTGTAGATATGCAACATATAGATGACAGTGATGAACTAAAAGATCCTATAATGGGTACTAATAGGGATACAACATCGGTTGAATCTGTGTTCATCATGTCCTTTGGATGATCATGATTTCAGCGAGATGGTGTGCACACTGTCAGTTTGTCTGTGCTAGAGTTGAAATGGGTACTATATATGGAATCCATATTGTTTCTTCTGAACTGGGGATGTTTCGTACTACGAATGGGGCTTTTATGTTACTATTGGGCTGAATCTAGTCGAACGACAGGATAAATACATAGCCTTATATGGTGCCACTATTAAGAATTTTTGACCAAGATTTTAATATGGTGCCACTATTAAGAATTTTTGACCAAGATTGTAATATGCTGGCAAAAAGTATTATATTCCAAGGCAGATAGTTATATGGATATATGAGGGGTAAATGCATTGTTCAGCAGAACGTGTTTTTGGCATAAAGAAACCTTCAGCTTTTTATGTCTGATGCGTGCGACTTGTGGGTACCTGGACTATATTTTTCTTTTGAGGCAGTTGTTGTAAACAAAGGCATGGAGAAATGTCTTATTAGTTATTGTTTATATAGGTCCAAAATATGCTTACTTATAAAGACTGGAAGGCACACAGTATTTCACAAGTGAACACCATAAGCACGTAATAAAAGGATAAAACCATATCAAGTACAACAACTAATGACATTGCCACACAGATACATAGATAAATAATCCCAATAATCCATCATGCAACATACATAAATATATTATCAGAACAAATGGGTGAATGAGCTGATCCAATAAACACCAACACGTTTTCAAACAAGCCCAATAAAAAAATATCTTGTTAGCTAACATATGGTATATGAAGAATTCATACATTTTTTTTTCAAATTGGTTTCTTTTTTTTTCCTGTAGTGAAGGCGAAAGTAAAAGAAATCATTGGGAAATTTCAGGAGG
This sequence comes from Allium sativum, assembly GCA_030737875.1. Taxonomy (NCBI): domain Eukaryota; kingdom Viridiplantae; phylum Streptophyta; class Magnoliopsida; order Asparagales; family Amaryllidaceae; genus Allium; species Allium sativum. Next base: position 327,724,001 of record CM060916.1, read on the forward strand.
TGGAGCTATAATTCCAGTGTTGTAGGATTCACAGTTGGGGCATTTGTGCCATATTATGTGGAAATGGACTTGGTTAGTGCTGATACGTCATTGCATAGAACCCACACCTGCTTGAAAATTTAAATGTCAACTGACTTATCATAATATGAAAAGCAATGAATGACCAAAGTAATGGGAAGTAATTAATTAAAAAAAATATATTAGAATAGACGTACACTGCTTGGTTGATGTATCCTCCTGTTTAATGTACGTGGTTTTGTTCTTGGTTATGTTTTAGTCTTATATTTATTTTGCTGACTAAGCTAAGTTGATGATTTGAATCATGCAAAATGAACGTGCAGACATAAATAATTCATTAATTCACCCAAAAATTAACTATGAAACATTTGGCCCACACAACATTGATTTGCGTTTATTATTCCGTTTAATGCATTTTCTTTGAAGGTTATTTTCAAGTACATATATCAAATTTTGTAACATATACAATTATTCCTAAAACGGAGCATTTTTGCCAAGAAAAAAAAAATTCTTGCTACTTTTTGCAATATTTTTAAAATACAACACAACTATTACTCAATGACGTTTGTTAATATAATCTTGCACCGAATGAAACCTTTGAAAAACCATTTACTGATATAAGCTTGTGAAAGCTTGAATGAATTACAACCACAGTCCGATTTGAAGAGTAAATAAATACCGTTGTCGTTAGTCAGGTAAATATGTTTCTTTTGTGTTATACTTTCCATTCCTCATTTATATACCTGTATATCAATAAATATCACACACATAATACCCAGTGTCTTAAATGCACAGTGTTAGTCCTTTTGTTGTCAATTTCACAGTTGCTTTATCCTTGATTTTATTTGAAATTATCCTAAGTTTTTAAATGCAATTTTTCAGCAATCAAGATTGTGAAAATACAACCGATTTATTCTTTGATTGTCTATTTAATAAACCTGTGCAATGATAATAAACTATACAAGTCTAGTGTGCCTAACACATCTATTATGAAGATAAAATATACTTTCAAACGAAACTGTACGAAAACAAAATCAAATCTATCGATTTATCGCGAGTTGCACCTAATGCTTATTGGTGGGACATTAGAAAGGAAAAAGCCAACAAATTAGATGCTTGAAAACAAGAAGCAGATCTGCAAATAAATTCTCAACGATAAAAATTAAAATTGATTGGCTTTTTTAGGTTGGGTCACAATTCGGTCCCGCTTTGAAATGTTCCGCGACTCTGTCCAAAAACTATAACCAAGTAGTCCTTCAACAAAACAATTTGGATTTCTGTTTTAAAGAGACGGACACTAAATGATGAAACACCTGCAAAATGCAACAATTTGGAAAATGCTCTTTTAATAACTAAAAAGCAAATTTTATTCATACACAGGGATTTGCTGACTAGTCTCTATTTTTATAAAAAAAATTGAATACAAAACCTTTCACTCATTAATATTAATGGGTGTATTATTGAAGATGTCTTCAATTATTGAAGTTGCAATACATGATACGATTGTTATCATATTTTTCATTTGATAGATGCTAGCAAGAATGGTGTTGCACACGTAGCTATAAACAACATTAGGAGAGCAACCAAAGGCATGACTGAACAAGAAGCTCGGCAGATCTTAGGGCTTAGTGAGCAGGCTTCTTGGGAAGAAGGCTTGCAGGTAATTAATTATCCTATAAAAAATTTGTACATATGCTTATTATTGATTTTCTTTGTTGGGCATTGATGTTCACCTACTATGTTTTATCTAATGTACTTTTTTTGGGCAGAAGTATGATAACACTATTTCAAAAAAATGCTGCAAGTGGAAGCTTCTATTTTCTACCGAAGGTTCATAAAAATGGAGGCAACACGTTCACCTAGAACAGTGCTACGCAGCAGCCATGGGTTGTACTATGTACCGATTAATACGCTTGTGAACCATGTATTGTATTTTATAATATTTTTATTGTTGTTGCTGCTGAACTTTGAAGTGTAACATACCATTGTTGAATGTTGTAATTACAAAACTTGTTAAGTTTGGTCTTTGTGTTGAATCTATAAAAAAAAATTTGATTTAATGATCTTTTTGTGATATTATGTTAAATTTATAAATGTTTATTTAAGTATAAAAATTAAATGAATTTGGTACTGTAGGAGAGTCTAAATAAGTAATATTATTTCATACAAAGTGATATGCGAATTTGCAACGGCTAAAAACCGTTGCTAAATCAAAAACAGCAACGGCTTTGAGCCGTTGCAAAATATAATTTAGCAACGGCTTTGAGCCATTGCAAAATTTTCGCAACCCCAGATTTTGCAATGGTCCATAGCCGTTGCTAAATGATTTTGCAACTGCTCAAAGCCGTTGCGAAATAGCATTTCTGGTGTAGTGCCTGTTTAATTTAACTAGGAACTGAATCAAATCGAGGTGAGTTAAACTCACTCAGTTTTTCCCATTTATATTTTTATATAAATTGGGTTTTCATTTTGTATGCTCTGTTTGTTGGTGATTGACTTGTTTGCTGCTTACATATTTATTTGTTGATTTAACTGGTGAAATTAAACTGTGTTTAATTTCAGGGAAATTCCAAATCGTTATTTTAACAATTGGTTCCAATAAAAGTAACTTACCTTATTGGTCACGTTTATTTATAAACGTGTTTTAAATTATTGAACTGTTTGAATTGTTTATGGTTGATGTTGAATGGTTTCTATTTAGTGTTATCAGTTAAACAAAACTGAATGATCTGGTTTGTGATAACCGCTTTGAATACAGGGAAGAACAGGTTAGAGGGATCCAACCGGATTCCTCAAAAATAATATTTGTTTCCATATCATCATATATGAACTGTCATGTTTGGTGTGATTGGATTGATTGTTGATTTTTGAATATTCAAAATCTGTTTGTTTAAACCAATGGGTGATATTGGTTGGGTATTTGGCAGCGTATGGCCTATAAAACCAATTGTTTTATAAATATTGATTCACCGTCAGGTGAGTCGATAGAGATGAAGTTATAAAATTTATTTTATAACTGGAGTCAGATTTTTGAAAAATATTATTTTGAATAAAAGTTATAAAAAGAGAAATAAACAAATAATCTATTTATTTAAGACTTTGTTTGATTTTATAAAGTCAACTCTGACGTTAATCAGATTTGTAAGTACAAGGATAAGGAATAAATCGAATGGTAAGATTTGGATAGTTGTTTCTGTAAAGAAAACAATTAATGGAATTATTTAAATTAATTATATTTTTAATTAATTTAAAGCGAGGATTAATTAGAATCGGTTAATGAGATAATTGAGTTTGAGTTAAATAAATCGACCAGTTTGAATTGAAATTGATTATCAAATTGATGTGTTTCAATTAAATGGTTTAATGAATACTGTTTAAATGTAAATAAGGTTTTTCAAAAAGGGATTTACTATTTATTTTAATTAATAAAGAAATTAACTACTAGTGTAGTTAATGATTGAGATAAATTATTATTTTGATTAATAATAATTTAGAAAATTACTTTTCAAAAGTAATCAAAGTGAAATGAAATCAAAGAGATGGTGAAAGTAGTTTATGGGTGGGGTTATATTTAAAACCCGAATTTTTATAACGAAGTTGTAAAGAGAAGTTGAAGCGAATATGAGAGAGTAAGTTAGATGGATGCTTAATATTTGAATTAAGTCGAAGGAAATCAAGATAAAGGGTTATAAAAAAACCATGGTTATGTAAATGAGATTTAAGTGTAAAAGCGTTGATATTAGATTAACGTTATTTGAAATTGAAATCAAGTAAAAAGGGGAGAATTGAAATGGGATTTCCAAAGTGGGGAATGGTCGAATAGATTTGAAGGGAGATTGAAATAAGTGGGTCTGGTTAAAGAAGTGGGTTATAGAATTGTATAACCAAATCCAAGTTATGATGGGAATTGTTTTGAGACTGAAAATGGAATATTGGGTTCTGATTACAACTGATATTTATCTGAAGATATGAACGTTGTTGATTAAGGTCTGAGAGGTAATTAAAATACCCCAACTTGAACGACATCAGGATTATCTGAAGATGATATTAGTTGGTAATCGTAAAAGAGGTTAGTGATAAGAATTCGATTATCGTATTTTAAAAATAATAAAAGAGTAGAAGTTTTATTAAACAGAAGTGAATCAATTTGTTTAATTTAAAAGGCCAAGTGATGCTGAATACTGAACCAGTGAACTCATTGGAGTGTCATGATTGAAACACTGTATATTTTGATAGTTAAAACACCGACTATCAAATCTGTCCAATACAATTGTTGGTACGGAAAGTCCGGGATCGAATTTATATTCGAAAACCATTCCGACCAACAAATACGTGAAGATATCAGAAGAAGATCGAGATGGAGCATTGAAGACCGTGGATTTTCATACATGGAAGAACCACTAATATTCTCTGCCTGACAAGCAGAGATAAGCTGTGATTCTGTCGTGGTTGGATTCTACGGGTTGCAAGGACTTCTTGCTACTGATCCATGGGGTGATTCCTATATTGGATGCGGTAGGAGAGTGCCTTCGGTTCATCCTGTTCCTGGATGACTTGTATGGACGAGTGTCTGACAGAGTATTTCCAAAGGGTCACATACGTTGATTTCTTCAAACGTGCTATAGTTGTTGGCGGAGAATTTGTCGTTCTCTTAGCTTCCAGCTAGAGTATTTTTGGGGACGTCAATTAGTGATATCTGACAGATCTGACGATGTGGCATTCAAAGTGAATGGTGATCAGATGTTTCAAAGAAAATAAACTCTGACCTCAAGCCTCATCAACCGGGAAATGACAAAAATCGGGCAGGCAGCATGGCTATGTGGGTCGCTCCCATTAGGATGTATGATCACCTATCTAGAGAAATTCCATTTGCTTCTTAAATCTATATTCGATGCTGTCCCTTTTCGGGCAGGCGGTTGCTGATCCCAACCGTCGGTGATATACATTCGATACACTCAAGCGAAATGAGTGGTCGGTCATGTGTGGGCCGGGTTGCAAGACGTTCTTGTTGAACCCAGTGTATTCGCCTCTAGAGATACACGTGCGGAAGGTGGTCCCATACCTTGTCATGGTCGGAATCCAATCTCCAATAAGCGCCTGCGGTTTTTTTTGTATACTATGTATGTAGAGCGTGAGATGCAAGTGTTCTACTAGATTTCTATTTACTTGTATTTAGACATTATTATAATATCAGAAAAGATACTGATTTCAAAACTGTTTTGGGTTATCGTAAGGTAAAAACCGTCCGTCTTTATGTGTGGATTTGGTCTTACGATTATCCTTTTCTTTTGAAAAGATTTTAAACTTTAAAATCATGTTGGATGATTTACCCTTAGTACTGTGCGAGTTTATCTCACTCTGGTTCACCAGACTGACCCGGTGTTTTGTAAATGCTCGGGTTAGCCCGGGGTGTACAGATTCAGGTTATCGAATGCTGTGAAGTCCATAGACGAGCTGGAGACGTTCAGACGTATGATATTATATAGCTACTATTCCGCTGTGTGTTGTATATGGGAACAGGTTATTATAACTGTCCCATTGTGTGATGTACTCTGATATTGTAAGTATTTTTTTAAAGCTCTCAATAAAGATTTATTTCCGTATTATATTTTGTTCCGCTGCAATGTGAGACTCTGTGTTGTGTTGTTTCTTCTTCTTCTTTTATTCTAATATTTCTTTCTTTCTTATCTCACCCTCTAATTTCTTTATAATAACTATCCAGTGTTTTCAGTGCTTGGAGGATCGGCATGAGTTACGGTAAATGTATTTATGTCAATTTTCGGGGCCGGAAATCTCTGGGTCGTTACTGCTTCTCTCCATTGTTGTTGTTCCTGCTGCATTGGCAGGTCAAGATTGATCATGAGATGGCACTGAATCCTTCTTCCGTTTTGCCATTGCTTAGTTAAGAGAAGCCGAAGGTCGTAGGGTATATCTGTGCCCCCTACTTGGCGCGCCAAAGTGTCGACGTCAAAAGTTGGTCTAATGACGATCAACCACCAACATGTGTTAAACACACACGAAAACAATCATAGAGATGCGAGAAAAAGTAAATAAACAAGGGAGAAACAATATTTTATAGTGGTTCAGCTTATATTAGAGCCTACATTCACTTATAATCTTTTTTTATACTGTCGATTACATATTACAGTGATTTTTCGATGGAAGAAAGTTGAGAAAGAAGAGATCTAAACACAAAATCCTTGTGTTGTAATTAGAGTATATGTTATTTTAGGATGCCGAATATAAGCTTTGAGTAGCCGATTTCACCTTATCTTTCCATTTCTGGGGGTAGTTATATTTATAGGCGAGCTAGTGGGCCAAATTTGCATGCGGCGTGGCACACATCTTTTTTGGGCTTTAACATGTGTAGCTCGATCCGACTGAGTAGTTATAGGTGGCAGGACCTGGTACACTGCTCATGAACAGTTCTTCTTTGAAACATGCGGCATACATGGAATTTGCTATTTGGCGATAAAAAGAAGTACTGACCAAAACTTATCCGTTGCTTCAGTCTTGAGAATAGAACTTTGTTTGATAGTGGATAACTCATTCTGATAGTTGTGCTGATCCGACACTGTAGGAGATAATTTTCACTGGATACTTCTTGTCCGATATTCTAGCTCAATCCGATCTTCCAGGAACAACCCGACCGATTGATGACTTGATCGGTCAACTTCCCTTTTGTTTTTAGAAGAATACAGACTTGGAGGGTGAGCTTTTACTTGCTGCGACGTAGCTTCGGATCGACCCATGCTCGGTCGACCTAAGGTGAAAATCATCCCTCAAGGTCTGGAATGTGTCGATATCTGGAAGCAAGTCTCGACTTCGGGTTGGGACGACTTTTTGCCAAAAAACTGGTCAACAATTTCTATGTGCAAATAGTACATTCTAAACCATTATTTAAAATTTACCATTTCAGCACATACGTTGCAAATCACGAAGTTTCATAGAGCGATAATTTTGTGAGTAAATCCAAATACATATTGGATGGTGAATCTGTTATGTTAATTTCAATAATTGAAATTTATGACAATATTCTTATCATTGTAGCTCACTACATTTCAACAACATTTTTCCTTCCCATTAAGCCAATGGATTATATCTTCTGATGTAATTATCAAAAACATATTTTGACTGCGTACATAGAACATGTTTTGGATGTGCACAACATACTGTATTATAGAGTCAACAAACTTAATGGTTTAATTAAACAACCGAGGATTGTTTATGCCACATTGATTAAAAAACTCATTTTCTCTTCGATATGCGAGAATACTTGTTAGACATTTCAGTGCAATGTGTTCATTTAGGTTAGTTAATTTCATTTCATCTCAAAGCAATCAGTTTTATCCTTGGATCGTATCCAATTCCATATTTCTGCCAATAATTTCTAAAAGATTTTTTTTTTACCACAAGAAATAAAGTTTGTATTTTTTGAAACCACAATTATTTCTCAATACAATGGAATTGTTCATACACAGTTTGTGATTTGTTTCTTTTTATATAAAAGTGATTTAGTTTATAAAACTTATGTTCAAACATAAATATGTCAACCAATGACAACCCTTTCCAAGCTACTTTTAATGAGATCCACAGAACATCCCTCATGAACAATTATCACATGCAGACTTTCGACTCGCACAATCTACCAATTCCTTGGTCTAGGATATGTTAGGGTATATTATAAACCTATATGTATGATTTTGTAAACTATTATTGTATTGAGATGAAACTAATTTTAACATTGTGCACTGCTCTTATATACACTATCTTATAGAAAGAAGTTAACTTCACTCATAATAAATCATACTTTGTTCAGCAAAGTTCAATTACTCTTAATTGCTACATCATTATGTATGATAAGATGAAGTGACTTTTGAATCTTTATTCATTTTAGGAACATTTAAAACACTTTCCAATATATACACATATTCGATCAAAGTCAAATCAACTTATTTTATTCTACGTTATTTTTATTTACTTTTCTTTTATTTTCCATGACTTTTTCATAAAAATATTACATATGTATCAAATACTCGTGTTAATGCTGGTGATAAATCATCGGAAAATATAGTAAAACATGTGAAATCACTTTGGTATTATTAGAATGATTGCATATTCCAAGAGTTCATTAACTCCTATGAAGCTCCCAACGAATGGGCGCACATCATCAATATCATATAATTCACAATCACATAACAAGAATTATTTCTCAAACCTACGACATAATCTATAATTTCAAAATAACTATAAATTGTTTAGAACCGTCGGCTTTTAAGTACCAAAATTAGCATAAATGCATATGAGTGACTATTTTTTTTTTTTTTTTGGCAAGGCCAACCAGCTTTTAAAATGATTCATAACATTTTTTCCATTTCAACAAATAATAAGTACAAAATGATATAAGAAATAAGAAGATTGTCTACCTGCTGAATACTTGTTACCAAACCCTAACTACAAAATAATACAGTCCGAATTAAATCACCACGCAGGATGAGAATCAGAAACAGCACATGATAGCTGAAAGGCAGAACACTTACAACACTAAACACAATTACACAACCACTGGCTGCAAGAGCAGTCTCAAATTTGCAACTACTCCCAATGTCGAAACTATGCAGAGAGGCCTCTACACAAACGATTACTAAACGTACAAGCCACAACTTGCTATTGCATAAGGCTACCACCCAAGAGCAGACGTCAACCTCGACAAACAAGAACAGGAGTGAACTGAAGATAAACAGCTGAATTTAAATAAACTTCAACAGATTTACAGTCCCCCTAAATTTCAACCCGGCCTGTAATGTTTTCTTTCAACTCCGCAGCATCGTTCTAAATTGTTAACTCCAAAAATGAACTCAACACCTTGTGTGATGAAAGCGCCAGTCATTTTAGACAATTCAAGTATATCAGAAGCAGATTAAACAGTAGATAGATAAAAATTAATTAAAAAATAAAGAAAACGAGGAGAGAAAACAAAATTTTAGAGTGGTCCGGCCATCAATTACATAAAATTTGAGCGTTCTAAAGTTGGTAAGTCAATCAGTTTTTGGACGGTGATCATTCCAACCGAACCAGGAGGAAAATCACGACCACTATCAATCCGCTGCTGTTGTACCAACGGTGGAGGCTGTGGCGGCAACGGAGGTTGCAAAACACTGTTGTTCTGTATTGCCTGAACACCTCCAAATCCACTCTGCTGCTGCTCATTTTCCTTGTTAACAGCCAACCCAGAAGCACTCATTCCCATTCCTTGAAAATATCCTATCCCTTCTCCTGCTTCTCCTTGATTACTATGACTGTTACTGTTATTCATTATATTCCCATATGGACCCTGCATCATGCCTCCTTGGTGGTTGTTCATTTGCATACCTTGCTGAAACTGTACCCCCATTATTCCCATTGCCTGCTGCTGCATGCTATTCTCAACAGGAAAACTGTTATATGGAAACTGCGAAGTCGGGGGCATTTGGTAGTTCATGTGTTGCATGCTTTGAAAATTTAGAAACAAATTTTCATTGCTCATGTTATTACAATGGCCGGTTTTGTTATTGTCTAAAGAGAACTGATCTGTACTCTGCATACAAGGAGATGAGAAGGTTGGTGGAAGAGGAGGAAACCAGTTGTTGGGCTTTGGAGGTTGTGAATCTCTCAACTGCAGTCGGTTTCTGTCTTCCCCACGGTCTTGGCATTGGGAGTTTGACCCAGGAGAGAATGTGGGGACCGGAGGAGGAGCTCGTGCTGTTGAGATTTCTGGCTGTAATGACTGATTTTGAGCTTCTGCTGACATTTGTTTAGGGGCATTGTTGTCACTTTGCGATCCTTTTTCAGCATTTGAATTTAGAAGATCAGCATGCTTTCCGTGAATATGTTCTAGGAACTCGGGTTTGGCGGTGAAGGATTTGAAACAGTGAGGTGCGGCACATATGTGGATGTCTTCCGAGAGTTTTATATTTGTGATTTTTTGAATACGTTCGTCGCAGCTGAAATTATTGAAATTGGAAGATCAATAAGAGATGCATCAGCGTATGAGATTCATAAATACAAAAGTAGAGCATGAAAGGTAAGTTTCAAATATGACCATATCAAGTTAAAAAAAAAAAAAAAAAAAAAAAAAAAAAAAAAAAAAAAAAAAAAAAAACAGTTGATGAAATATACTAAACTGCTTGATATGGATGCTGCTCAACTGGAGAGTACCTGTTATGGAGTTTGTTCGAAAAGTGTAATTATCTAGTAAATTTTACATTTGTGTATATGTATAGTACAATGACCTGTGTATTGTTACTTGACCATGATCCATGCATGCATTGAGACATGATACATTACAGAGTTCTAGATCGACGTGTACAGTACAACATAACTCTAGCCACAAGTTACCTCTCTGGTTACTCACATAAATTTAATATGTTTACCTGTATGCATGTTTGTTTATTTTATTCCATGCGAGTTCTGGGAGTAATGGTTGGGTATAGTAACCAAGGCATTGGAAGCTTCGATTAGCTAAGTCCTACTTTTTGTAAGTTAACATATAGGTTGGACGCTGTACTACAATAGCAAATTAGCAAGCATCAAGAGATGGTGGTACCTCCAGTCCAGTTACAAGTTATGGAAGTGGGTTGATGCACAAATGAAATCAATCAGTTTTATTAGTGGCAGCAATGTCTAGAGCTTCCTGTCATAGTGATAAAATGCATTTTTAACGATACTGGATACAGTCCTTTTTAAGCTCCAGTAGAAGTTCACTTGAGAAGGATAAAAGAATTATCAATTATGCATCATACTATCTCTCATGGTGGAACAAGTCAACTAGTTGTCATAGACTCATAATCAAGACTAAAAAGTGTATATTAATGCACAGTGCACATCACTATACATGAACTTGTTAATCAGACAAAACTGAAAATAGATGAATTAGAAAACAAAACCCACACTAAGTTACAGAAACAATACAATGTAAGACATACATCTAGCAGTCATATCAAAGTTAGTATAATAACATGCAATTAAGTATGTTAAAACAATCAGGGAACTATGAATCAATAAGAAACTAACATCTTTGAGAGAGTACATTAATTGACTACATTTATTTAGAGCGAAAACCAACTATTAGAGTATTATATAACAAGTTATTCTAGGAAAAAATCAACACCGCAGTACAAGAAACAAGTTGATAAAACTTACATGTAGCAGCAAGGTTCACTTCTTGCACATGCCAAACAGAATGCATGGTTACAGGGGGACTGCAGAATGGACAAACTTGTTATGGATGGATAATAAAAATGCAAATTAAAATGCAGAGGGAAATTCATGGCTATTTACAACCAGTGCATCATATGTATAAATGTTGATTTAACACATGCCAAATATGGTGCTGATCATAAAATGATACTGTCAATTGAATGAACTAAACATGGCAATATACTCCCAATAACATTTGAACTTGAGCACATTACAAACTTTAAATATGAAATTCAAATAAAGAGCTTCTGTGTAAACACATTTCACATTAAAAAATCCGACGGAACTTGGATAGGTCAATTTTTGGACAAACTTGAAATTTAATTGCTAAATAATATCTACAAAGCTTATGCTTAACCTCAAAACTAAACTTTAAGACAAATTGATATAGCATAAAATGATGTGATATAATTGAATGATGTTTTATGTCTATAACATTGTCAAACAAAATGATTGAAAAATAAGTATATTTTTTGGATATGTATTAGAAACAAAATATAAATCACAATAGTATTGTTTTATTAATTATGAAGTAGCTAAGGATCATAAACTCAAGTGTCAAGTGGTAAGACATTTTAGACCGTGGTACTAATGATCATAGGGTCAATCTGTTGAGATATAAAAATAAGTTTTCTACTCAACATATCACTTTTATTCTTAAAAAAAAAAAAAAAAAAAAAAGATGTATAACACATATAATTATATTCCATATATGCGTGATAAATAAAATAGTGTGCATTGTTTATCATATCGTATGCAAAGCCTCCATAAAGCTTCTGCATCTTTTTGCATCGTGCATAATTAACAACTTTGGAAAGGTCATAACACGTTAAACATTTGTCTTAATGAGTGATCCTTAATTGATTATAGCAAATAAGCATCAAGTTCAATTTTATTGTATTGAAGTTCGTGATAGCGGATGCACAAATAATAAGCATAAGATTTTGACCGAAAACAGAAAAGGACTAATTGACATTCTTTGATTTGACTTTTGTGCCAACAAATGGAGCATGATCTTTACTTGACTAACAAAATCATTCCTCCAACAATTGGTATATTATTCCATACCACTCTTGAATCTCATAAAAAAAAATTATTGAAATATATTCTCTCTAGTCTCTATTCTAAATTGAAATCGAAAGCTTCATTCAAAACTAGAAGAAATGAGGAGATGTATGTTTGATTTGAATAAATTTAGGTTTAAAAAACGAACAATAAATATTAGAAAAGCTGTGGTGGGTAGCGTTTGGGTATTAGACATTTGTAGAGGTATTAGATATGATCCTATGTAAATATAACTGGGCACTTGATGTTTAAAGATGGCGCACTTCATGTTTAAAGATGAAAGCTCAAACATGTCCTATTTTTTGTTCAATATTTCACCTGCACAAATTTTAAGGAGGAAACACTAAGTGCATGTACTTGAGAAATCGAAAGTTTTCATCGTAGACATAGCAACTATAAATCTCTTATCAATCTAGCACAAATAAGCTCACAACAATGAACAACATATTCTGAAATCTAGTATCAATTTGAACAGTCACAATTTATCTATGAGTCAAAATCATAGATGTTTGAAATGTGGGGTGCACGTTCTAGGTAAAATTATTCGAGGTAGTCATGCGAGCGCAAACAATGGGGGAGGCACATCACACACAGCATGGCATGGTCAAATGTCCACAGCAGCAAAACTACCACTTTTATTTCATAAGTAAAAAGTAAGATGGCCATCTTTCACAAATGCACTTACATTTTTCCATTTTGAAATAGAAGCGTCGAATTCAAATAATTTTCTACCAGTGAATGTTAAAACTATACCATCTCATAGACATACTTCACATTCACTTCTGACCATAAATGCTCAAACTTATGCTAATTTTTCTTATCCGATTTCGCGAAGTTTACAAAAAAAGAAATCTGCTAAAAATATGAACATGACAAAAAGGGAGTTTTCATTTGTAAACATGACAAGGATAAGACTATACATTAAACTAGCACAACTGAGCTAGCCACAAAATTCAATTATTTCTGAAATTCACAGTGTCAATTAAACATCCATTACAATTTTACATACGGTCAAAGACCTAAACATTTGGATTTGTACTTTTAGAAGGCCTATAAACCATTGCAATCCTAAAATAAATAGAGAAAAGTACACTCACAAGGCGTCCATAAATGGCAATTGGATAATCACAAGAGACACAGAAGTGGACCCTCTCACCGAGGTGGCGTCGTGACCGGCGGCCAACGGATCTGACAGAAGTAGCGGTGACGACACCGAGGCTTTTAGCGACGGGGAGATTGGCTAAAATCAGATGGTCAGGACACGCTACCGTTACCAATTCGTTCTGACCCGTTGATTTCGCGACCGACAATCCCCCACCCTCGGCTGGTCCAGAGAAGGAGCCGCCGCCGCCGCCGCCGCCGTTTAATCTGATATGCAGCGACATATTTCAGGGTTGTGGATTTGGTATTTTTCGGGAAAAACCGAAATCTAAGTGGACGGGCATATGGAGTTTAAAAGGGGATTCTGAAAGGGACTCAAAATTATTTTGGTTAAAATGAGTACCAATTTCAATTTATTTTGAAATTGCTAAAGGGGTCCCTTAAACATATTAATAAAAGTTTCAATACTAACCATATACTTTTCATTAATGTAACTTTAAAACATAAACTCTAATTTAATTTTGCACATAGAAAAATAATAATATATGAAACATAAACGCTCTACACACATGAAATAACATATTCAAGCATTGTTTACTTTAGTTTTCACTATCGCAGTAAGCATGAAACACAATAACAACAAATAAACATACACAAAACACACTAGCCACAATTGGAAAAAAAATAAAAAATAACAACATACAGATACGCTTAACACAACATGAACATAAACATAAATTCACTTAACAAACATTTGTTTTAATGTTGGAATATGTACATTGTTTTAATGTAATTACTTTTGACAAATCATATCATAGTGAGGTTGTTTTTCTTATCAAACCATAAGACCTAAACTGTAACACACAGTATTCACCCTCGAACAAAATCCAAACTTTCAATGACGAACTATATTCATCATTCGCGCAAATGAACGAAATTCATCATCTTCCTACAAATTGTATTCATCTTTTTCAACAAAATCTAAAATTTCAAAAAGGGGATTTATCAACGTTCGAATTCTTTTTTTTACCTAGCGGTTTGTTTGGATCGAACTGAGATTGAATTTTGATTGATAGTGTTTAAGGGATGATGAGGCCGGGGGTACTTTAGTCTATATTTTATTTTATTTTTAAAATTCCAAACCCCCATTAACAAATAAAAAATAAGATGGAGTCCCCTTAAATTTATCTTTTCCTTAACGAAAATGGAGTCCCTTTAACAATCCTCTTTAGATATTCTAATTACTTCATTCGAATTCGGGCGGAATCCGGGGGTAGGCGTGGATGTGGGAAGCGGGAAAGAATAAGAACCGATGGATCGATTTTGTACAAAATATTTGGTGTACTGCTAAAAGCAACCAAGTTTGTGCTTCCTAACACCATACTATTTTAGCCAAAAGCAAAAAACTAGGTGCTTTTGACTACATGGTGTTAGAAAGCACAAACTTGGATGGTTTTAGCATACACAATATATTTCTCCTATTTTCGGGCTTTTCATATTTACCGTTACCTTTTGTGTAAAATGATTCTGAACCCGTTAATCTTTGATTTCACCCAAAAAATTGAATAAATGAGCATGTTACCCATCATTTATACCACTTTCACCCACTGAACTAAACTTCTTGCTCACTCGATTTACTTTCCTCTCACCCACATTCATACTTATTCTCAACATACTAAATTTCTAATTGTTGCGCACTAACCTCTTTCCAACAAACCATACTCTCGGCTCTTCTTCTTTCTCATGCCAATTAAATATCAGGAAAGAAGCTCGACTCTTTCTCTTCGTCTTTCTTATTTTCTCCATTATCAAATGATTTTTCTTTCAGTAAATATTTGTTCAGTCGACGTAGCATTACAAATTGATAATCGCTTTCGTGTTTGTTAAGGTCCATGACCGCAATGATTCGTTCAAACAGGGAGGATGTTGCTGAGAAGAAAGTTTGAAACAACAGTTCTAATATTGGTGTTATATCTTGTTAATTAGTGTAAGATGTTAAATTAAAGAATCATAGTTAGTGATTTTGTTTTCGAATTAATTTTAAAAGTCTTATGTCTTGGGCTAAACTAATTGATTGATTCTTGTTTAAAATTAGGCAAATTCTGTTTGAACCGCTGTTTTCGCCGAGTTACCCAGATTTTCGAAAAAATTATATTCCTCTCATTTTGCTGAGTTATTTCTTTTTTAAAAAAGTAAAAAATATCCTCCTATGTAGAGCCACTACAGTGTGGCTTAAGGGTACCATGCAGTGGCCCTGCATGGTACTCGAAAGACACCACATAGAGACACTAAGTGGTGTCTTTAGGCCATCGCGCAATTCCCCTACATGGTGCCATAAATACACCACATAATGGCTCTGCTTGGTAAGTTGAAAATTTAAAAAAAAAAAAAAAAAAAAAATGGCAGTCTTGTCCTTAACTTTCTTTATAAAAACGTGGGTTACTCAGTAAATCCTTATGTCTAAATAGAATTTGCCTTTAAGATATTCAGAAATTTATATCGATCGATAACTGTGCAGTTAAGTCGCATACCATTTTTTGTCTACTTGGCTATTTGAATTTAACGCTATTAAATATATCCATAGATTCGCTTTAGGCCCATATGTTTCCTGCATCGTTAAGTCAAGGTTTTAAGCATCTCATTTAGCAATATTAATATTCAAAGAATGATTTGGTCAGTTCTCATTAAGCTAAATCAATAAAATTAAAGGTAAAAACCTAATTTTAAGACATAAGTATTTAATATAAGTTAGAAATATATTGTAGTAACTAAATCTAGTATGCTTGACATTTTTTGATTTTGTTATATAGGATTAAACAGTATTTCTTTTTTCTACTTAAATGTAGTGAGAATGAGAATAAATTAATCTGAATATTTGATTTGGTATTTAATAAAGCTTTTTTGTACTTTTGCTACTTTCATTACATTCACCCTATAACTTTTTGTATCTCCATCACTATAAAGCTATTAAATGATTTAACTACACAGGTTAAAGGACAAAACTATGTTTATTTATTTTTTATCCAAACTTACTTAAATCGGTAGCGACGATAGTTCATTTCAAATAGTTTCATCTTAAAAATACAATTAAAGTAAATAACATTTTTGAATTATTATTACGTTAATACTATGATTAGTCGTACAAGAAACAAATGAATACAGATTTATATTAAAAATGAAAATTTATGATGTGGAATTAAAGTAATTTGCTTATGTAATCGTATGTTATATGTGGTTACCTTGTGGGAATGGTGCAGTAAGACTATTTTCCAAGCTCTATGTTGACTTTTATTGAAAATATTATAGTAAATTTGATGATAAATCCATGTACGTACTTTTTCACAAACTACATTAAGTAACACCTACTTTAATGTTGTTTATTATCATTTGTTAATTAGGAAAAATTGCGTACGTTGATTTAAAGCAATTGATATTTATAAAAGAAACCAATATGATAAGTCACATGGTTACTTAAAATATATGCAACATGTTTTTCATTCGATTTTCGATATTTAAATAATATATATGGTTGTTAGGTTGGAAAGTAAGATACGAAATGGCGACCCCTCTTTCAATCGATAATGGCGAATATAGGGAGCGACTATATGAAAACAAAAATTTGGCATAAATCAGGAGACACGAAATCCCAGCCACATGATTAATTTGTCATTATGTGAGGGGTTCAAATCATGGGGTAATCCTATGCTTTAGATTTTGTGTCCTTCATTTTGTGTCAACCTTTGTGTCTAAATAGACTTTCCCTTTAAATAATATATACAGTTGTTAGGTTGGAAAGTAAGATATGAAATGGCTACCCCTCTTTCAATCAATAATGGTGATTTGCCCCTCTCCTAACCTTTGCGCTTCTCCTCGTCTACTTCTTTTCCTTTCCTCGTCTCTCCTGCCACATGCCTAAAAAGATGCTCTATAAATCTATGACCACAGATCCAGATTTGGTCGGCGGCTCCCAGACTCGTTCTGGATGTCGTTTATGTTTCGTCAGTGGTTGCATAACCTGATGTTAAGTCTTCTATCGCTGATTTAATCGAGCTGGCTTCATCGATGCCTATGTCTTCCACTGTCTGTACTGAGGCTTTGGTGAGAAATGTTTTTCCCCTCTGTTAGCGAATTCGGGTTTAGAATCTCGATGGATTGATAATTGTTGACGTCAAAAATAGGTCGTTAGTGACTGTCAACTCTCAATCTCGTGGAAAGCACACGTATAACTATCACAGAATGCAGTAAAGTAAATAAAACAAAGAGCACACAAGACTTTTATAGTGGTTCAGAAAAGATGGTACCTACGTCCACTTTATATGTATTGATTTTCTTTTGATTACAAGTACAACACTTTCTATTTGAGAAAAGAAGAAGAGTTGGCTATTTTGGGAGTTAGCCGTGTAGAAGTTTTTATCTTGGAGGAGAAGCTCAGCCAAAAGTTGAAGTGGCGAAAAAGTGGTCCCTTTCCATTTTCAACAAGGATGTATTTATAGATAAAGAAGAGGGCTGAGCGGGCCGCCACGTGGCTTGCCTTTTTTGCGGATCTCGGACACGTGGAGCTCGATCATTGGAAGTAGTTGTGGCAGTAGGAGCTGGTCTACTATCGATTAATAATATCCTCAAAAATTGTGGATTACATGGCACTCGAGATGAGATGTATCAAAAGTAGAGCTTTGTCCGGAAGTGGTTGACTGCCTTTAATGCCCTGAGAGTTGGGTCGAGCATTGAATGACTCAGTTGGATATTTCCTCACATATTCGGAGATATCTGGTCGATCCGAACTTTAAGGAAGTACTTGACTCGGTCGGTCTGGGAGAGCGATTGCTTTGGGACAAGAGACGTCGAGCTCGAAGGAGGTTAACTCTTGCCATATCTTTTCTGGACTTTCTGAAGTATAGGTTGTTCTATTGGTCGACTGACCGACACTGAAAAGTGAGCTACTTGACATTGGGCTTCGATCCGTTGAACCACGACGGCTTTTGCTAAAAAGTTGGTCAACACTTTGTCCCTCAGAATACATATTTCTTAGTAAAGGAGGTGTGTTCTGAACCTTATAACGAAGTTCAATGTGCGGGTAGCGATGGTAACGCCGGACCATATTAAGGCCAAAAGTCCGACGATCCTGGTGGTTGTATTGAGACCAGAAAACCGACGATCGAAGTGGATCGTATTAAGATCAAAAAATCAACAACTATCAAGGACCGTATTAAGGTCGAGAAATTAATTGTTAACTTCGGTCGTGAGCTTCAACACCTACAGGGACTGTGTGGGCCATTCTCGGTCTAGAGAAGGCTTGGTCTTAATTGGGCGAGTATTAACAATACTCGGCTTGAAGATATGGGCGAGCAACAATTGCACTTGGCTTTGAAAGGCGGCGAGTATTATCCATACTCGGCTTACAGAGATGGTGAGTATCATCCATACTTGGCTTACAGAGATGGCGAGTATCATCCAAACTCGACTTATGGAAAGTGTTAATTATGCTCGACTTATATAGGACCATTTGTGAAGTTAAACAAGTGGAGAGTGCACTCAGTTCAGACAAGAAGCGAGTATGAATCATACTCGGCTTAGGAAAGTTCTACCATACTCGGCTCAAGGAGTAGGTTTAGTATGGTGGAAGGTTTTGATCGTGCGTTACAGACGATGGCTTAGCCCTGACCATATTCGGGAGTTTAACCATAGATAATCTCTTAACCACCCCATCAAATAAGTGGAAGATTCATTAAATTGTGAAACGTTACCCTGCCATAATGTAATATGTTTCCAATGCCAATAAAAAGTGACCCACCCAATAGTATTTAACATCCAGAAAACTGCCAAATAAAAAGCGTCCCAAGCAGAAATATCACAAGTACCCCCCACGTCCCGGGCTGTTGCAAGGAAAACTAAACGAAATCCTTTTTATCTGGCATTAATTTAGAACCACGTGCATCTAAAGCGCCTTTTACTAAAATCAATGTAGTTGTATGCAAACCTAGAGCAATTGCATGATGAACCAAGAAATCTCCCGGACCTATTGTTAAGAAGAGTGAATTATTATTTTCATTAATAGCATTTAACCAACCGGGTAACCATATGAGCGTCAGTCATGCTCAACTTAAATCATTCAAACATAATTCATGTTTGCAAAAGGAAGTGCATTGTTGCTAAAGAACTATTAGAAGGAAATGGAAATGAATTCTAAGAGGACAACTGTTGATTCCAGAGCATGCCTAGAAGCTAAATCCTAACCCCGTACATGTGTACATCAACATATCCATTTTATTGAAAGAAATAAAAATACATTAAAAATAAGAAATCTAAATATTATTAATTGATGGTGATGTCGCGAGTGCTGAGCTCGGGGTCCTTTTCGTTTCTAAGAGCACGAGGACAAACCTCAGGAGCTTGGGCAGTAGATTATGGCAGCATGGTCGGTGTGTTTTTCTTGATGTACTCAGGAAGTTTTCCTCGCTTGACCCTATCCCCGATGAGATTGCGTAAGTGCCTGCATTCATTGGTGTTGTAACCGGCTATGTTGAGAAACATGCAGTGCTTTCCATAATCGAGCTCTTTCTGGGTCGGCTCTCTTCAAGGAGGTTTTAGGAAAGGTAGGGATCCTCATACGTCAAGGTAGATGTCGAGTAGGGAAGAATTGAACTCGATATACTGATCATACTTGTTCTCTCTTTGTAACACCCTGAATTTTTCTGTTAATAGTAAGTTACCAAATTTAAGTATAATTAATTCAAGATGAAAGAATTAAGGGAAACGGGTTACGCCGTTGCGTTTGTCTCGGAATTCTGCTTGAGATAGAGTCCGAGTTTGCGTGAATCGGACTCTCTATGAAGGAGTTATGACCTCCGGAAGTTTCAGAATTCAAATTAAAAATTCAAACAGTTCAAAACGATGTTCAAAATTCGAATTCAGACCCAAAGTGGACTGGGCGGGAAAATTCCCGCCCAGGCACCAGGTCGACCATAGGGTCGAGCTGGGGGTCGACCTAGGTGACCAGGTCGACAATAGGGTCGACCTGCCCAGTCGACCTGGTTTGGCTCTGACTGGCCTGGTCGGGTTCTGGTCGATTTCTGAGGCTTAGCTGTGTCACTAGGGCTAACATGTCGCATTTTGGTTGGCTCCTTTCGAAGTGAATGATCTAGATTTGTCTGTGATCATCTGACGGCTCAAATCAATATGAAATTCTATAAATATAACTCAACACCTTAACCTAAATTCACATAAGAACGTAGCCGCCATGCTGTCGGGTGAAAACTAGGAGGAGCCTCCACTTGTAGAAAGCTTAGAGACAAGCCAAAATCAAAGTTAAATCAATAATCAAATCAACGTTAGTCTACCCAAAGGAAAGCAATTCAAATTCAGAATTCAAAAATCAGAAAACAAGACCGTCGTGTGTTGTAAGTATAGTGATTCTTCCGATGTGAATAAAATTAAGACTTGATTCACTGTAAATTGGGAATGAAATTGTGTTATTGTATAACAACGACGTTGATTCAAATGCGATGTAATGATTATGGTATTGTAATGTTTGTGGTATGATTGAGTTTATGTTGATCCTATCGTACATGTAGAATCACATGCAAGTTGTATAGTTTATATTACAATCGACACCTATATGATTATGTGACTATATATGTCGTATGCGATTAAGATTTCATGTATATATATGCTAGAACCTTTATGCCTAAACGATTATGTTCACATACATGCTAGTATGTTTGTAAGAAAGTTGCAAGTTAATTGGATCCATGTCAAGATCCACTTTAATATGTGTTTCATGTTGTAATTAGGCATATGATTGGATCTAGTTCACACCCTTGTCATAAAATTATATATATACTTTATGAAATTATCATATTCTTGTCATATGCTAGTCATGCTCGATGTTATGCCCAGATCCAAAAACAAGTTTAGACTTATGTTATCCAAATCATATGCTAATTTATGTGACACCTATTTGGTTAGATACCTATTTCAATGCAAGTTCACATATATGTTGATTTAGGCTATGTTGCAAGTTCACACTCATGTTGACTATGCCAAAAATGACAAGTTTACACCTATGTCATGTTTATGTTTATGAATTCCCTTATTCCTATTTGTGTGCGCTAAATTAGGCTAAGTTTTTAGCCTAATATTATATGTTAAAACTATGCGAACGAAAATTAGGCTAAGATTGTTAGCCTAATGTTTAAACGGGGTAACGTTGGGAATATTAGTAAAACTTGACATAAAAATATATGAAAATTGGCATGTTTGTCACATGCCAAAATTGGTGGCATTTAAACGGTATAAATTCTTATACCAAAAGGGATGAACTTGGAAAGTGGGCCATAACATTAAATTTACATATATTAAGTAATAAAGACAAATATGTAAATTTAGAAAATACGAGTATGCTTAACACGAGGTTGGATTGAGTTGTGATGTAAACCTGCCCGGACCCGCCCGGCTGTCCAGTAGTCACAACAATACATATCCAATGTGGGTGGTTAAGCATGAAGCCCAATAAGGACCCGAGGTTAGACTGAGTTACGGTGTAAATCTACCTGCAACCGACTGGAACATCCAATAACCATAACAATACATCTCTAATGTGAGTGGTCGGTGCTTTAAAAAGCTAAGGACAGACTGTCAGGATGGTAGGGTTAAGTTAACTAAAACACTTAACCAACTCAACATTTTAATGAAATTGATAGGTGGGCTTAGGTAAATACAGACACTTAACCACTTAACATGTTTGACTAGAAAACCCTAGTAACGGGGACCCATTTCAACAGTAACCTAATTAGGTATCATGGTACCCTGAAACTAGGCAGGGTGGGGCACGATTACTGGGCTGATTGTAAGCGGTCAAAAGCGATGGTGGTGGGTGCAACAGTGTGGGTTCTAACGGAGTGCGGGCGTGCACACACTTCAGAGCAGACAAACAGGGCACTGGGGGCACCAGTAGTATAACCTATGCATTTCTAAGGATTGTGTCGGGTCGCCACCATGGGACTTGATACACCCCATGGTGGGGTCAGCATATGTATCTACAATCTTTGAGGGCCATAAAACATAGATGATTATGTGAGTAGGAGCCGATCTTTTGAAAAAGGGGATCACTTTACCTCCAGCATGGGGTGCCAGTTAAGACAATACAAGTAGGTGCAGAGATTTAGTGTGGGGTGCGATAGTATATTCGATTCAAACTGTTTGTCTTAGTTTATGACACTCTCCTATTTCCAGTCTATACTTATCATGCCCTTATTCTTATTCTCATATTGAAGAGTCACTAGACTTACCAGGCTTTATGTCTGAACTTGTTTTATTTCGTCTTCTTTTCTTCCATTCCCCCCCCCCCTCCCGGTCCATAGGGAGGAAACAACTCGGCTTAGTCAGACTCTTTGCAAGCTTCAAGATAGTAGATGTACGGTTTGGACTCTCTCTCCTTGGCTATGGCTGTTGGACACAATCATGTGGATTTATATAGTTTTAATCATGTTTTATGCTTCTTTATTTTGATAACCAAGACAGAAATGATGTTGTAATGTTTTGGAAATTGTTATGAGGCAATTATGGAAATGTTTTGTATGAACAAGTACTTTTATGAAATAAAAGTCTGATCTTTTCCGCTGCTTATATATATATATATATATATATATATATATGTTTACATCTGTCTTGTGTTTTATCTGTGACTTTTACTTACATACCTCCACCAAAGTTAAGGCAGTCCCTTGTGAGTGACCTTAATGGAGGGTGGGGTGTTTCACTTGGTATCAGAGCACAGATTTACCAGACTAGAAAAAAAATTGAAACTATTTTCAAAAAGAAGTTTAAAGAAACATCTTTTTCAAGAAAAAGAGTTATTTTTAAAAGGCATAATTCCCCAAAAGCCATATACACTATCTCTCTATCCTTTGTCTTGAATACTTTCCTTTTTGTTCCAACATGTCTGGAGATCTTAACCTTCCAGAAGGAGTACCGATTCCTGGCTGGTTCCAAAGGTACCTAGAGGCTAGGACCAATGGTGCGGGCCCAGCAGACATTCCTCCTCCAACAATGGCAGCAGTTCCTCCACGTCCTCCTCCTCCTCGTGAAAATACTTTCGCTAAGATATGTAGAGACTTCAAAGCTATGGGTGGAAAGGACTTTTATGGAACTGAATCCTTTGTAGTAGCAAGGAACTGGCTGAAGGAGACCGAGGGCTTGTTCATCATCTTCGAAGTTGACGACAGGCAAAAGATACAGCTAGCAGTGTGGTTGCTTAAGGATGAAGCTTCCTATTGGTGGGAAGTTACTCATGCTGAGAGGCCAGTGGAGACTTGGGAAGATTTCAGGATGAGGTTTGAGATGAAATTCCTCTCCCAAGCTGAAAGAAGCCTGCAAATGGAGAAGTTCCTAACTCTTAAACAAAGAAGTACGACAATCAAGGAGCATGTAAATCAGTTTAATCAACTGGCCAGATTTGGGCTGGATTTAGTAAACACCCAACACAAAAAGGCCCTTTGCTTCGTCAAAGGTCTGAATGAGCCTCTACACAGCCTTTCAATGACCCATATACCCATGGGAGCAACTTATGAAAGCTTGGTGGACATGGCGTTGCTACACGAGGAAGATAAAGGCAAGAAGGAGGCAAAGGTGGAAGTGTCTCAAGAAAAGAAAGAAGGTTTACAGGCTAAGAAGACAGACTTCAAGAAAGGCGGGAAGAACAACAAATCCCGTGAAAAGAGAAAGTGCAATTTCTATGGCATTGTGGGGCATATAGCAAAAGACTGCAGGAAGAAGAAGGCAAAGATGAATGAGGGTTGTTTCCATTGTGGAGAGACCGGACACTTGGCTAAGAACTGCCCAAAGAAGCGGGGACAGGGACAGAGGACTGGATCCACCTCAGGAGGACAGGTTCACGCTCTGGTGGCACCTCCACAGGAACAAGGTAGAAATATTTCTGTAGAAAACTTAGTTTACCTATATGATCATCCAGTTCGCACTCTCTTTGATTCTGGTGCATCACACTCCTTTATTTCGTATGCTTTAGTAGAATCTCTGCACTTAGACACTAGTATGGTAGAAGATCCCTTGGTTGTTTCGAATCCAATTGGGGGCTCGGCTTATTTGTCGATGGTTTGCTTGGATTTGAAAATCTCTATTCTAAGTGTTGAATTTAGATGTAGTGCCTTTGTTTTGGGCTTCTCAGGATATGGATTGATCTTAGGCATGGACTGGTTATCTAGTAATGGTGTTGTTCTTGATTGTGAGAAAAGAGTGGTTAGACTCTTGACTCGGCTCGGTAACACTCTAGAAATTTCTTGTAATCCCTTGAATGTTGTTATGCTTAGTTATCTAGAGTTGCTTGACACTTCTATTGAGAATTTGCAGTCAGTTAGAGTGGTCCGGGAATATCCGGATGTCTTTGAAGAGGTGAAAGGCTTACCTCCGAAGAGGGAAATAGACTTCCGCATATATCTTGTTGATAATGCAAAGCCTGTAGCTCTGCATGTTAGACACATGGCTCCAAAGGAGAGAAAGGAGCTCAGTAAGCAAGTTAAGGAGCTTCTCGAGAAGGGGTTTATAAGGAGAAGTATCTCGAAATGGGGTGCTCCAGTGGTGTTCGCCACCAAAGTAGATGGTTCACTACGTCTTTGTGTGGACTATAGGGAGCTAAATAAGATGACTAAAAAAAATAGACACCCACTTCCCAGAATATACGATTTGTTTGATCAGCTTGTAGGTGCGTCGGTCTTCTCCCAACTTGATCTAGCTACTGGGTTCCATCAGCTAAGGGTAGTTGAAGATAGCATTGATAAAACGACATTCAGAACCCCAGACGGTTTCTACGAGTGGCTTGTCATGCCTTTCGGTTTGACAAACGCACCCGCTTATTTCGTGGACCTAATGAGCAGAGTGTTCAGAGAATTGCTCAATAAGTTTGTGGTGGTCTTCGTAGACGATATTTTGATCTTCTCAAAGAATGAGGAAGAACATGCTTGGCATCTGAAAGAAATCATGGATACTCTCCGTGCACATCAGCTAAAAGCCAAATTCTCCAAATGCCACTTTTGGAGAGAAGAAGTAAGATTTCTTGGACATATAGTGTCCAAAGAGGGGTCAGCCTTGGACCCCGCGAAAGTGGTGGCAGTGCAAGATTAGAAGACACCAAGAAATGCAACTGAAGTCCGAAGCTTTCTTGGGCTAGTCGGTTTTTACCGAAAGTTCATTAGGGATTTCGCGAAAATCTTAGCTCCACTCACAAGGCTAACAAAGAAGAATCTGCCATTCACTTGGGATTTCGACTATGATATTTCTTTCCAATGCCTAAAAAGGGCTCTTACAACAGCCCCAGTTCTAACTTTGCCAGATGGAAGCAAGATGTTCACAGTATACATGGATGCTTGTAGTACGGGACTTGGCGCCATTCTGATGCAAGAAGGGAGGGTAGTAGCTTATGGTGGAAGACAACTGAGAGTTCATGAAAAGAACTACCCAACCCACGATCTTGAGTTGGCCGCCATCATCTTTGCGCTTAAGTCTTGGCGCCATTATCTCCTAAGTGAGAAGTTCGAATTATATGCTGACCATAAATCGTTGAAATATCTCTTCTCGCAGAAAGATCTTAACCTAACGCAGCAAAGATGGATGGAATTCCTTGCCTTGTATGATTTTGAGATTTCCTATACTCCCGGCAAAGGCAACGTAGTAGCAGACGAGTTGAGCAGAAAGAGGTTGACCCTAAGCCCTCTCTTTGTGGAAAGGCAAAGCTTGGAGTGTATAGCCAGTTTTGACTTTAGGCCATCCTCTGATTTCGTACTTGGTTTATTGGCATTTCTAGAAGTACGACCCACTCTTTTAGACTCAATAGGGGCCTCACAACGTGAAGACCCTCAGCTTGTGGATGTGATTGATAAGCTAATTAGGGGTGAAACTTCCAGTCACCTCAATAGGTACTCCATCGATGGTAAGGGTTTGCTGAGGCGAGATGGAAGATTATGCGTCCCTCAAGCAAGGGATTTGGTAAAGAAGGTTCTCGAGGAAGCACATCATTCTAAAATGACAATACACCCAGGCGGGGACAAGATGTACAAGGACGTAAAGAGAGTTTCCTTTTGGGACAGCATGAAGAAGGACGTGGCAGATTTCGTTTCTAAGTGCATGATATGCCAACAGGTCAAGGCAGGACAAAAGAAGCCCAGAGGACTGCTTCATCCTCTAAAAGTCCCGCAATGGAAGTGGGATAGCATTTCAATGGACTTCATTGATGGGTTGCCTAGGTCAAGAAGAGGCAATACTAGCATTTGGGTAATAGTGGACAGGCTTACTAAAAGCGCCCACTTTTTACCTATCAAGGGTAGAAGAACTGCTTCGTCTTTATTTTTTCTTTACCTCAAGGAATTAGTTCGAATCCATGGAATACCCTCCAGTATAGTGAGTGACAGAGATCCCATCTTTACGAGCGAATTTTGGCGGAGTCTGCAAGAAGCTGTAGGCACGCAGTTATGCTTGAGCACGGCCTATCACCCCCAAACTGATGGTCAGACAGAACGGGTGAATAGAGTGTTAGAAGATCTTTTGAGACTATGCGTTCTTGACTTTGGAGGGACATGGGAGGATCATCTTCCTTTACTGGAATTCGCCTACAACAACAGTTACTAGGCCACTATCGGTATGGCACCCTTCGAAGCTCTGTATGGAAGACCGTGCCGATCACCAACTTGTTGGGGGGAGTCTACTGACAAACTTATACTTGGGTTGGACATGATTCGAGAGACTTCAGAGAAAGTGGATTTGATATGAAGGAGAATGAAGACAGCCCAAGACAGACAGAAATCCTACGCTGATAAAAGAAGGACCGACCTTGAGTTTGAGATTGGGGACAGGGTTTTCCTTAAGGTATCTCCTTTAAGGAACGTCGTTCACTTTGGATCCGCGGGAAAGCTAGCACCAAGATTTGTAGGACCGTTCCCTATCATCGAGAAGATTGGGAAAATGGCTTATAGAGTAGAGCTGCCCAAAAGGTTGGCTGGAATTCACAACGTTTTTCACGTTTCTCATCTTCGAAAATGTCTACATGAATCCACGGAAGTGGTGAAGCCAAGCTTTCTAGAAGAAGCCGAAGTGGAACGCGAAGCAAATGTAAAGAGAGTTCCAACTCGAATCATAGGAACTGAAGTGAAAAAGCTACGCAACTGCGAAGTCAAGCTCGTCAAAGTTCAGTGGAGCGATGCCGAGGAAGACGCGACTTGGGAAACTGAGGACAGAATACGCGCAGCCTACCCTTTTCTTTTTGAGGGTATATCTTTGATCTCTCTTTTTCCTTAAGTCATGCTTATATCTATCTTTAGGTATATTTCCTTGATATTATCCTTTATCCTTAGGTAGAAACCCCTTTTAGATGTAAACATGTATTTGAAACATGTTATGGTTGATGGCTGCAAGTGGTTGCTAGTGGTTGCTCGTGGATGCATATGCACACACAACCTAGGTTTTAGATCTCAGTCACTTCATACTGCATATGCATATATTTATTTATATTTGTATGTGGTGGACAATTTATATGTTGTCATATGGATGTCGCATTTATATGAATGGTCGTGCACTCATGTAGAATTATGAATAGGGAAAAATTTGCATACATATGGATTCATGACACCTACATGATTTGCCTTAAGGAGGTCAATTGAATCAGTAGGCCGCCTAATTTTTGCATTAGATAAGAACATGTACACACACTGTGCATATGATCATGAAGCATTAGAAATCTTTTAAGGACAACGGACGCCTGTGTTTGATGGTTGAGTAGATGGACGATTGGATGTTAGGACTTACATTCTCCTAGACTTGAAGATTTCGGGGACGAAATCCTTTAAGGAGGGGAGAATGTAACACCCCGAATTTTTCTGTTAACAGTAAATTAACCAATTTAAGTATAATTAATTCTAGATGAAAGAATTAAGGAAAAAGGTTACGCCGTTGCGTTCGTCTCAGAATTCTGCTTGAGATAGAGTCCGAGTTTGCATGAATCGGACTCCGTATGAAGGAGTTATGACCTCCGGAAGTTTCAGAATTCAAATTAAAAATTCAAACAGTTCAAAACGAAGTTCAAAATTCGAATTTAGACCCAAACTGGACTGGGCAGTAAAATTCCCGCCCAGGCACCAGGTCGACCATAGGGTCGACCTGGGGGTCGACCTGGGTGACCAGGTCGACTATAGGGTCGACCTGGGGGTCGACCTGCCAAGTCGACCTGGTTTGGCCCTGGCTGGCCTGATCCGGTTCTGGTCGATTTCTGAGGCTTGGCTGTGTCACTAGGGCTGACATGTCGCATTTTGGTTGGCTCCTTTCGAAGTGAATGGTCTAGATTCGTCTGTGACCATCTAACGGCTCAAATCAATCTGAAATTCTATAAATATAACTCAACACCCTAACCTAAATTCACATAAGAAATTAGGGACGTAGCCTCCATGTTGTCGGGTGAAAACTAGGAGGAGCCTCCACTTGTAGAAAGCTTAGAGACAAGCCAAAATCAAAGTTAAATCGATAATCAAATCAACGTTAGTCTACCCAAAGGAAAGCAATTCAAATTCAGAATTGAGAAATCAGAAAACAAGACCGTCGTTTGTTGTAAGTATAGTGATTCTTCCGATGTGAATAAAGTTAAGACTTGATTCGTTGTAAATTGGGAATGAAATTGTATTATTGTATAACAACTATGTTGATTCATATGCGATGTAATGATTATGGTATTGTGATGTTTGTGGTATGATTGAGTTTATGTTGATCCTATCGTACATGTAGAATCACATGCAAGTTGTATAGTTCATATTATAACCGACACATATATGTTTATGTGATTATATAGGTCGTATGCGATTAAGAATTCATGTATATATATGCTAGAACCTTTATGCCTAAACGATTATGTTCACATACATGCTAGTATGTTTGTAAGAAAGTTGCAAGTTAATTGGATCCATGTCAAGATCCACTTTAATATGTGTTTCATGTTGTAATTAGGCATATGATTGGATCTAGTTCACACCCTTGTCATAAAATTATATATATACTTTATGAAATTATCATATTCTTGTCATATGCTAGTCATGCTCGATGTTATGCCTAGATCCAAAAACAAGTTTAGACTTATGTTATCCAAATCATATGCTAATTTATGTGACACCTATTTGGTTAGATACCTATTTCAATGCAAGTTCACATATAAGTTGATTTAGGCTATGTTGCAAGTTCACACTCATGTTGACTATGCCAAAAATGACAAGTTTACACCTATATCATGTTTATGTTTATGAATTCCCTTATTCCTATTTGTGTGCGCTAAATTAGGCTAAGTTTTTAGCCTAACATTATATGTTAAAACTATGCGAACGAAAATTAGGCTAAGATTGTTAGCCTAATGTTTAAACGGGGTAATGTTGGGAATATTAGTAAAACTTGACATAAAAATATATGAAATTGGCATGTTTGTCACATGCCAAAATTGGTGGCATTTAAACAGTGTAAATTCTTATACCAAAAAGGATGAACTTCGAAAGTGGGCCATAACATTAAATTTACATATAATAAGTAATAAAGACAAATATGTAAATTTAGAAAATACGAGTATGCTTAACACGAGGTTGGATTGAGTTGTGATGTAAACCTCCCCGGACCCGTCCGGCTATCCAGTAATCACAACAATACCTATCCAATGTAGGTGGTTAGGCATGAAGCCCAATAAGGACTCGAGGTTAGACTGAGTTACGGTGTAAATCTGCCCGGAACCGACCGGCACATCTACTAACCGTTACAATACCTGTCTGATGTGAGTGATCGGTGCTTTAAAAAGCTAAGACAGACTATCAGGATGGTTGGGTTAAGTTAACTAAAACACTTAACCAACTCAACATTTTAATGAAATTGATAGGTGGGGTTAGGTGAATACAGACACTTAACATGTTTGACTAGAAAACCCTAGTAACGGGGACCCATTTCAACAGTAACCTAATTAGGTATCATAGTACCCAGAAACTAGGCAGGCTGGGGCACGATTACTGGGCTAATTGTAAGCGGTCAAAAGCGACGGCGGTGGGTGCAACAGTGTGGGTTCTAACGGAGTGCGGGCGTGCACACACTTCGGAGCAGACAAACATTGCACTGGGGGCACCAGTAGTATAACTTATGCATTTCTAAGGATTGTGTTGGGTCGCCCCCATGGGACGTGATACCCCCCATGGTGGGGTCAGCATATGTATCTACAATCTTTGGGGGCCGTAAGACACAGATGATTATGCGAGTAGGAGACGATCTTTAGAAAAAGGGGATCACTTTACCTCCAGCATGGGGTGCCAGTTAAGACAATACAAGTAGGTGTAGAGATTTAGTGTGGGGTGCGATAGTATATTCGATTCAAACTGCTTTTTCTTAGTTTATGACACTCTCATATTTCCTGTTTGTACTTATCATGCCCTTATTCTTATTCTCATACTGAAGAGTCACCAGGCTTACCAGGCTTTATGTCTGAACCTGTTTTCTTTCATCTTCTTTTCTTCCGTTTTCCCCCAGGTCTACAGGGAGGAAACAACTCAGCTTAGTCAGACTCTTTGCAAGCTTCAAGATAGTAGATGTACGGTTTGGAATCTCTCTCCTTGGCTATGGCTGTTGGACACAATCATGGGGATTTATGTAGTTTTAATCATGTTTTATGCTTCTTTATTTTGATAACCAAGACAGAAATGATGTTGTAATGTTTTGGAAATTGTTATGAGACAATTATGGAAATGTTTTGTATGAATAAGTACTTTTATGAAATAAAAGTCTGATGTTTTCCGCTGCTTATATATATGTGTTTACATCTGTCTTGTGTTTTATCTGTGACTTTTACGTACAAACCTCCACCAAAGTTAAGGCTGTCCCTTATGAGTGACCTTAATGGAAGGTGGGGTGTTTCACTCTTCGAGGTCGTACGTTGCATTCACTCTTTTCTGAGGCCTTTCCTCTTCCTTTATTTTGGCTATTGTTGTTGGATGGACCTCTTTGTTTGGTGGCAAGGAGCTCGATTTATCACACTGCTTGCATCTTCTTGTCGGAGGAACCGCTCGGCCTCTGCATAGAAATCTTCAATGTCCTTGGGAGGATCTCTAGTCAAAGAGATTGGGAATTCTGATAGGTTCTGGACACCTGCAATGGCGGCCATATGCACCATCGATGGCTCGGTTCGATCAACTGATGTTACAGCCGCATTGAATCTTTCGAGGAAAGATCGAAGTGTCTCTCTCGGTCGTTGCTTGATTGAGGTCAGGAACATGACACTCTTCGGTCAAGAGATGTGAACTTTGAACTGCTCGATGAAGCGGGTGACCAGCGTGTTCCAGCTGCTGATTGACTTCGTTGTTAGCTGCTGAAACCACATTTCGGCTATATCTATGACAAAGAGCGGGAAGCACTTGGCCATATCATTGGTCGATGCAGAGAGTACTTCATATGGCGCATGTATTGCATGAGGTGGATGGTCGGGTCGGTCCGACCATTAAATGGTTCAATGGCTGGAAACTTGAAGTCCGGAGGATTGCAACAGTTCCTGATTTCCCTGGTGAAAGGGCTACGGTGGACATTATCTATATTTTGCTCAAAAGAATTGCCCCGGGTGAAGCGTCGGATGATGCTTGCAAACTGGGTCTATCTTCGAGGAGTCACTGCCATGAATCCAGCTCTATATTCGGGAGAGCTCCAACACCAAGGTCCAACGAAAGCATGCTTGGAACGGTAGCCGTTGGTTGGGCTTGACCTCCGAGAGTTGAGTGAAGGTGAGGGCGAGGGTTCATCGCAGTTGTTGGTTCTGGGCAGACTGGCACCTCTTGAACTTGTTGAAAATTGGACTGGTCGTACCGATGACGAAAGGTTCGTGATGATCCAACATAGCATGTGATGTTCGGGGATCCCCAATGATCCTGCCCAAAGCGATATTAGAAGTATCTATGGTAATGTTTTCCTCCACTATGGTGAGAACTGATATGGTAGAATGGTCTCCCTTATTCGATGGGGAGACTCCACCAGCTCTTGATTGAAGGAGAGGCGACATAAGACGAGTCTGCTATAAGATGCCGGATTGTAATCGGAATGACATTGATTCTGAAGGGCCTAAGGTTGCTCGGTTGGTCCGGGGGGTCGATCTGGTCCCTGGAGTGGAGCTTATATGGTCGAATGACCTAGACCATGATTGCGGGCTTCTTGTGAATCCGCAGCTGCGGCTGCGCTGGTCGTTGGAAGCGATATTCTTGGCTGAGATTGGTCGGGAGGTGGAGCTGAACCAGGAGGAAGCAAAGGTGTGATCCGACCTGCAGCTTGCATTTGTGCAGACTGAAGATCGGTTACTTCCCCAGCTTCTCCAGGTGGAGGAATTAATGTTGAAGCGTTAAATCCCTTTTCCATCCAAGTGAGAAGGTGATCCATCAACTGTTGTTGTCGTTCAACGAGTTTACCCTGAGATGTCATCTGACCTCTCGACTCGGCCATAATCTTATCTATGTCATCCCAAGTAATATATAGGGATATGTCCTCATGAGAGGAGGCTTCCTGACTTGCTTCTGTAGCGTTTTTCTTGGCTGCATCAGCAGTTATGAGGAGAGAAGATGTTGCAACTTTCTTCTACTTGTTTTCCATGGGTCGGAACTTGCTGAGGATCTTAGCGTTCGTCGGTGTGCCCCCTTCCTAGCGGGCCAAAATGTTGACGTCAAAAGTAGGTCACTAGTGACAGTCAACCTCCAGTTGTGTGGAAAGCACACGAATAACAATCACAGAATGCAATAAAGTAAAGAAAACAAGGAACACGCAAGACTTTTTATAGTTGTTCGACAAAGATGGTGCCTACGTTCACTTTATATGTATTGATTTTCTTTTGATTACAAGTACAACACTTTTTCTATTTAAGAAAAGAATAAGAATAGGCTATTTTGGGAGTTAGCCGTGGAGAAGTTTTTATCCTGGAGGACAAGCTCAACCAAAAGTTGAAGTGGCGAAAAAGAGGTCCCTTTCCAATTTCAGCAAGGATGTATTTATATGTGAAGAAGTGGGCCGAGCGGGCCGCCATGTGGCTTTCCTCTTTTACAGATCTCAAACACATGGAGCTCGATAATTGGAAGTAGTTGCGGCGGTAGGACCCGGTCTACTGTTGATTAATAATATCCTCGAAAACTGTGGATTGCATGGCACTCGAGATGAGGTGTATCTAAAGTAGAGCTTTGTTAGGAAGTGATTGGCAACCTTTACTGCCTTGAGAATCGAGCCGAGTATTTAACGACTCAACTGGATACCTCCTCACAGATTTGGAGATATCTGGTCGATCCAAATTTTAAGGAAGTACTTGACTTGGTCGGTCTAGGAGAGCGATTGCTTTAGGGCAAGAGATGCTGCTGCTCGAAGGAGGTTAACTCAAGCCAAATATTTTCTGGACTTTCTAAAGTACAGGTTGTTCTATCGGTTGACCGACCGACATTGGAAAGTAAGCTTTTTGATATTGGGCTTCGATTCGTTGAACCACGACGAATCTTCCCCAAAAGTTGGTCAACAATAATAACGCCGGTTTGGACTCCATTGGTACGCCTGAACATCCATTTGGTTCGGGTGCTAACAACTCCTTGTGTGATACTAACTCCAACGCTTGTGTCGGGTTGTTGCCTGAGCCTCGATGTAATGTCGAAAGTGCTACTGATATTGCAATTATGTTGGATGTGAATGGTATTCCCTTGGTGAGTGCGATGCCCATTACTGTTTTGCCAAGCTATAAAGAAACAGTAGCTTCAGCGATACTATTTGTATGAACACATCCACATTTACAAAGTAAAGTGTATGCAGATCCAATTGCAGCTATGGGTATAACTCTCCAATCTACTTTGGGTATAACTAATGCAGATCCAACTGCAACTATGGGTATAACTCTCCAATCTACTTTGGGTATAACTAATGTACATGGCGTTGATGAAAGTGTGGCAAACAAACCTATGGCTATGCATGAAACTGAAGTGGAAGTAAATATCAATGCCTCAGGACTATCAACTGATCCTATATTTGTGGTGACCATTTATAGCAATCAATGTAACTAACTACTATAAATAAGATCCGCAACTTGATTGTAACTAGTATTGATTGAGTAAACTAATTATGAATAGGAAAATGGTTACAATTCCTAAGATCAATTGGGATAATTGCTGTAGACCCCAATTATGAAATTTAAATTATAACTGCATTTAGACACGAGGATAAACTCAACTTGTGGTGTAAGCCTTCCAGGAACCGACCGACAAATCCAGCGACCACATGTAGTCAGTTTAATGTGAGGGGTCTAATGCATGAATTTAATCGTACTAAGGCCCGAGGTTAACTTAACTTGTGGTAGAAGCCAGCTAGGAACCAATCGGTATATCCAGCATCCACAGGTAGTCAACTTAATGTGAGAGGTCCGGTATGTAAATATACAACAGTCAACCAAAAAATAAATAATTATAGGAATTGTCCGTTGTGGTACAACAAATAGATAACTTAGGACTGAAATAGTTGCCTTAGGAAAATATGACCATTAGAGTCATAAAGGGCAATAAAAAGGGAATAAAAAGAAATAGGCGTTAAAAAGGGGATTAATGGATATTGATTGCCGTTTAAATACCAAGTCCAAATTAGGGAAGAAATTAAATTAATATCCTGGAGAAAAGGGAATATAATCCTTCTTATTTATGTCAATAAAACTTATAATTAAAAATATAGTTGGACTTAGTAGGTTAATAATATAAGACATTATTAACCATATAAACCCATGATACAAAAAAATGGCGTACATATAGTATTTCCGTATAAAGGAATTAAATGGAAATGACGTAATAACGTGGCCTACTTTATCCCAAAATGGGAAAGGTGTTAAAGGAAAATGGGGGATGAACGAATAACCTTCGCGGGTAGTCCACTTCCTGGGTTCTACAAGGCTAAGTGACTAGGGTTAAAGAGTCGACCTGGGCATAGGTTTTTCAGTATAGGGTCTTAAATAGCAGGTGCGTGTTGGCCTACCCATACCTGGAAATTAAAAGAGTCAGATATGGCGGCTTATCCTACTAGAAGTAGTAAGTGACTAAGGAGGTTATCTAATAAGGTCAGCTAGAAGGTATAACGAACAATAAAATACCTACTCTCACCTTATGCAGGGTAAGGGTATATGCATGAATGATGAAAACCTTAACTAGTAAGGCCCGTAGCTAGTACCCTCAAGTTTTGTGTTAACATTTAGTATATTATCGAGGTTAATAAGTGAGCAATAGGTCCGCCTCGGGTCTTAAGTGATCAGGAAGAATCCACTCTATCTATCATCGATAGGGAGGCATTAAATAATAAAGAATAGTGATTAAGGAAATAGATAGAAACCCCGTTGTTAGGGGCTTATTCTCGGTATAATTAACTAGTTAAAGGCTTCACAAAAATGTACGTAAATGTCTTATTTGGGTAATATATTTTGTGAATAATACTTTGGGATAAATGGTAAAGTCGTGCGTAAACATTTACTAGGTTGGGCTAGAATCACTAACCTAGTTGGGCATACAGCTCGGGTCGAATCAAATGGGATATATATGTATTATAGTCTGTGTTGTACATTTCTTAGTCACCATAATTTTTTCTTATAACCACTCCTCCTCATTACAACCTCCAGGTTTCATAGAGAAGGTCGGGTTCTCACAAATGATCATGTTTGGCTTTCGGTTCTCGTTCTCTCTTATGCTTGGTATTGGCAAAGTGACTTACTTTGAAAAAGGTAGTTTCTTGAGTTAATACTAATTTATCCTTTTTTCCGCTATGATTATTTTATCGTAATCTGATTATGCTCATGCTCATTTATTGCAGGTACCATATATACGCTTTATGCTTGGACGTGTTCAAGTTTTGATTTTTCTCAAAATTTGGGTGCAGAAAAGTGTGGGGTGTTACATTTAGCATCAGAGCTTAGGTTATTCGATCAGAGGAATTAGTTAAATTAGGAATCGTGAGAGAACATAATTCAATTTTTCTTTTTTCTTTTTCTTCGTCTTTCTTACTCGGCTTTAATTAATTTCGACTATAGACATTAGTAATGGAACTAATTATATATAACCGGCTTTAAGCAACTAAGAGTTGAAATATGTTGAGTTCGGGTTTTTGGCCAAATCTGTCTTACCCCACTATACATTGGCAATCTTGTCGTGAAGAGCATGAGACGACATATGGTGGATTCCGTTGATTCAAGATTTGGAAACTGGTTTAAAATATATGCGTTAATATAAAAAGCTAGCTACAATCGAGATAATCATAAATTCCTGGTGTAGTTTCATTGGTAGTTCCAGTTAATACCATTACTTGTTCCTAAACGGGGAAGAAGCTTACGTTATTATGTCGTATCCATTCTGAAATTATAATTACGAGGTTCATCCATTTATTACTTCGTTAAAATTCTGAATCTACCATTGTTGAGATATTCAATTGAGTTCTTAGCCTTGTATTCGAGGAAATTTATTTTTAAAACTATTCGAAAAATATAAATGGATTTCAGCGGTTTTGAAATACGGTTTCGAAAAGTAGTTTGGGAGAGATATAGTTTTAAAATTTTAATCTATTCATATTTCAAAATTTTAGAGCTATGGTGTGATTTTGATAAATATAATCTGACTGTTAAGAAAGATGGAATTAGGAAGGACAAGGAATATGCCACTAAACAGGAAAATATTAAATATATATTCCTTGTGTTTTTTAGTATCCATTTTCCTATATATATTGGATAATTAAAATTACCCAAATTAACCCTTAAAGATTCTACAGCTCTAACATTTTGGATGTGAATAGGTTTTTCATTTTAAAACATAAAATTGGAATATAAATAGTAATAATAAAATGGATTTATAAATACGAAACTGTTAGTTTATAAATAAATTCCATTTTGGAAAAGTTTTAAATTTTTCTTCGAAAAGGCTAAGGAAGATCTTTCGTGTGGATTTTTGGGGTATTTAATTTCGTGAATCGTCTATTTGTTGTTAATTAGGTAAGGGGAAAATTCATTTAATTTATATTACAGATTTCTAGCTGAATTATCGTTGGAATTCGTTCGTTGTGTAGTCGCAGCATCGTTGTTGGGACTATATATCCTTGGAGTTGGTTCGGAGTTTAACTATGGTCTTTAAATACCGCGACAATGAGGATAATTGTTTTTTGGATCGCGAAATATCTTAAAAGATAACGCGAGACGATTAATATTTTAATTTGGCCTAATAAGGTCAGCGTCCAACCTCTATCCAAAACCCATTGGGAAGTTGACCGTTTAGTGCTATACTAGGACGGTCAATTAATTGATGAGCTTTGGTACAACTTAGGCCTAGGACTCAACCATAAAAGTTATGTCCAAATTACCCCTTTAGCTTCTTTCTTACGTCATCCCTTCCTCATCTAGCCGAACCATATTCCTATCCTTCTTGTCGTCACCTCATCTCCTCTTTTTCCACGCTTGTTTGCGAATTAGATCTTGCCTCACTAATACTCCAAGATCTAATTTCTTCTTTCCGACCATTTCTTGGCCTATAATACCTTAGTTGCAATATTCGATCCGACTCACACCATTTAAGTCTCCTCCTTAGGTAGAGATCATTTGGTTAGATCAGAATGAGCAAAAAGGTCACACCATTTTAAGGCTAAGAAAATTTATTGTGACAGTTGGACTTGCACCGGTTCATTGCACGAGATCTTAGAATAGGATTTGAATAGGTTCTTTTGAAGGCGATCGTCGTTTTGGATATGAAGATTAAGCTATCTTTTGATGGTTTTTCTGAGGAGAATCTTGATGAGATTTTAGAGGAATCCATGTTGAACGCGGACTTGAATGATCTCTTGTTTGATCGACTTTGCAGCAAATCTCTTTTTCTTAGTGTTGGTTTTTGTGTTCGGAAATCTATGTTCGAACTGCTTATGTAGACGTGTGACCCAATTAGCACATCATTCTATAAATGGGAAGTTATGACTAGATTTGTCTCATGATGCAGAAATCAATCTTTTGCTTGATCTGTGGCGTAACTTTTTGCTCCAAATTTGGGATCAAACACCAAAGGTGTAATGAGTCACACTTCACCAATTCGGTAAGAATATGGAACTGCGTAATCGCAAAATAAACGGATAAAAGCAAGTAAGAACACAAAGGAATTTTTATAGTGGTTCGATTCTCTATGAATCTACGTCCACTTTCAACCAATTCTCATTATAATACTCAAGCTTACAAAATATGAATTTTCCATCATTACAATCATTTCTCTCTTTTAACTCTCTTGACGATTTACTTTCACTTGAATTTGGTGAAGAAAATGAAGAGATCTTTTAGCTTTGTGATGAATCTTCAACCACTTGTGTGCTTTGATCCTTTTCCATGATCTTCATAGATTTCGTAGTGAATTAACATTCGATTTTAAGCTTTGGAGAGAAGAGATCGTTTGAATGATTCTTGAGAGATTTATTGTGTAGCTTGAATGAGATTGAAGGTCCTTAGATTTGATTGGAGAAAGCTTTTGTGATCATTCACTTGTATTTGATCTTCATGAAGTTAGAAAAGTGTTGTTGAATCCATGGAAGCCATTAGAGAAGTTGTAGATGATCTTTGAATTTGACGGAGTCTCCTTGTAGAAATGAATTTTTTTTAGGTCCCCTTCTAGGCGAAACATAGGGAGTATTTACAGTTGATTCCACAGGGTAGTGGAAAAATGGAAAATTTGCGTATATAGCTATCAAATCACCTTTACAGTTGGCGCAATGATCTCAACTGAATACGACATGGTCTTCACACGGTATTACTATGAACGACATGAAATCACTTGATCTGCCAGCGCCCTGTTGGGAACGACATAATTTTTATTGGATACAAGCAGCTTGCCAATGCATTTGGTGCATGACATACGACTTAATTCCTTCCCATTCGCTCCATGTCGCGTGGCTTTGACAGTATCAATCAACCTGAGGAAAGTAACGGCCTACGACATGGAAGTAAGCTAAACCAAAAATGACATGAAATGGTTTATCTGTATGCGTGTCAGTCGCGGCTTGATTCACGTGATAACAGGTTAACGGCATGGCTTGCTTTTGGTGGGCAACGACATACGACATGACTTAATTTTCCATTGTGGCATGTCTGTATACGACATGATATAAAGAATTAGACATGATATGTCTTCAAGACACAACATTGTTTGGGACGTCATGGCATACTAACACCTACGATCTCTAGATGAATCATGCGGCTTGGCTTCATAGTACGAGTTAACGACTCGCTTCTGTGACGGCATAGAGGGTTGCGCCATGAAGATCGACGACATGGGGCCCTGCGCCTTGAAGGCTGGTGACATGGGTTGAAGCCTAATGACATGAATTGGTATGGTATGAATTAATGAATCGGCTCGACCGTTTGCGCCATGAACATTGAAGCTTCACGATATGGTCCTAGACGTCATGAATGAATGGCGTTTTGACAAGACCCGACAACTTACACTTTGCGACATGACGGCCTGTGTCATCAAATAGTACGCACTTGGCTCATGTTTCATTAATGATTTAAAACGTTCTTTTGCCAACGACTTTAAATCGTGTCGTGTGAACAACTGTGGAGACCATGTTGTAAAATGATTTGAGCCAGTCGTGCCGTGTGTCACTGTTCGTACATACTTCTTAGTTCTGAACCACGTTTTAAGAACGGGGTTAACATTTTCCCCTCGAAGCTTGTATTTCTTGTTTACGAGAAACGCGGGCTTCGAAATAAACATAATTTTCATTGAGATTTTGTCATAGTTTTTTGTTTGCTATGGAAAATTGTGCTTTGTACTTCATGATACTAGCTCTGTAATAAAAAACAAGTATTTGCACGATTTGTGGACTTATACTTTGTCATTGATCGTCCACATCAATAACAGATTAGTTTAATCATGGACTATAACAACTTTTGTTTTTGGACTGAATAAAGTATTTGCAAAGAATTATTTTATTCAACGATTTATAACTCGTCAAATTTGTCTGCACAAATATGATATTCTAATTCGATTTCGCGTTAACGCTTGAAATCAACTAATCGACTATGCCGACTGCGGATTTCAAACATTATCGCTTTATAACTTATATGATGGTACATGATATTTCTCATTTGATAAATACGTATTTGTGATTTATTCTCTGCTTCTCTTTGGAGAAGTCTCTGACTAATGGTGCCCCGGCTCTGGAGGTCATCACTAGTCTTCATTATGAGAAGAATTTTACTGCTCAATGTTTGTTTGTCATGCTGATTAGTTTTGGCGTTGAAGATTCTGTTGGATGCCCCATGTTTTAGTATGGTTCTTTTAATCCAATGCCTTGGCTTTTTCTTGCGATTGAGTCAACATGATGGATTTCATTGAATGTTGTTGATATCTCCTATGGGGAAGTTGCTTTCTCTATGGAAAGGGATTTTTGGTTGTTGCATTGTTTCGCAGTGCGAACTCCCGCGAGGTTTGGGTTAAGGCTGCATCGCTCCGCGCTTATGAATTCCCACGCTTCATCTTGCTTTAGCAAGCTCCCGCGCTTCGTTTCGCTCCTACGGATTCCCGCGAACTATTGGGTTAAGGCTGCATCGCTCCGCGCTTACAAACTCCCACGCTTCGTCTTGTTTAGCAAGCTCCCGCGCTTCGTTTCGCGCCTACGAATTTCCGCGAACCATTGGGTTAAGGCTGCATAGCTCCGCGCTTACGAACTCCCACGCATCGTCTTGCTTTAGCAAGCTCCCGCGCTTCGTTTCGCGCCTATGGATTCCCGCGAACCGTTGGGTTAAGGCTGCATCGCTCCGCGCTTAAGAACTCCCACGCTTCGTCTTACTTTAGCAAGCTCCCGCGCTTCGTTTCGCGCCTATGGATTCCCGCGAACTGTTGGGTTAAAGCTGCATCGCTCCGCGCTTATGAACTCCCACACTTCATCTTGCTCTAGCAAGCTCCTGCGCTTCGTTTCGCGCCTACGGATTCCCACGAACCGTTGGGTTAAGGCTGCATCGCTCCACGCTTAAGAACTCCCACGCTTCATCTTGCTTTAGCAAGCTCCTGCTCTTCGTTTTGCACCTACGGATTTCCGCGAACCGTTGGGTTAAGGCTGCATCGCTCCGCGTTTACGAACTCCCACGCTTCGTCTTGCTTTAGCAAGCTCCCGCGCTTCGTTTCGCTCCTACGGATTCCCGTGAACCATTGGGTTAAGGATGCATTGCTCCGTGCATACGAACTCCCACGCTTCATCTTGCTTTAGCAAGCTCCCGCGCTTCATTTCGTGCC
Source organism: Allium sativum (assembly GCA_030737875.1). Taxonomy (NCBI): domain Eukaryota; kingdom Viridiplantae; phylum Streptophyta; class Magnoliopsida; order Asparagales; family Amaryllidaceae; genus Allium; species Allium sativum. Next base: position 327,765,721 of record CM060916.1, read on the forward strand.
TACGGATTCCCGCGAACCATTGGGTTAAGGCTGCATCGCTCTGCGCTTACGAACACCCACGCTTCGTCTTGCTTTAGCAAGCTCCCGCGCTTTGTTTCGTGCTCACGGATTCCCGTGAACCATTGGGTTAAGGCTGCATCACTCCGCGCTTATGAACTCCCCCATGCTTTGTCTTGCTTGAACAAGCTCCCCCGCTTCGTCTCGCGCCTACGGATTCCCGCGAACCATTGGGTTAAGGTAGCATCGCTCCGCGCTTATGAACTCCTACGCTTCGTCTTGCTTTAGCAAGCTCCCGCGCTTCGTTTCGCGCCCACGGATTCACGCGAACCGTTGGGTTAAGGCTGCATCGCTCCGTGCTTACGAACTCCAACGCTTCATCTTGCTTTAGCAAGCTCCCGTGCTTCGTTTCGCACCTACGGATTCCCGCGAACCATTGGGTTAAGGCTGCATCGCTCCGCGCTTACGAACTCTCACGCTTCGTCTTGCTTTAGCAAGCTCCCGCACTTCGTTTCGCGCCTACGGATTCCCGTGAACCGTTGGGTTAAGGCTGCATCGCTCCGCGCTTACAAACTCCCACGCTTCGTCTTACTTTAGCAAGCTCCTGCGCTTCGTTTTGGGCCTACGGATTCCTGCGAACCATTGGGTTAAGGCGGCATCACTCCGCGCTTACGAACTCCCCCACGCTTCGTCTCGCTTTAGCAAGCTCCCGCGCTTTGTTTCGCGCCTACGGATTCCCGTGAACCGTTGGGTTAAGGCTACTTCGCTCCGCGCTTCATTTCGTTCCTACGGATTCCCGCGAACTGTTGGGTTAAGGATGCTTCGCTCCGCACTTACGAACTCCCACGCTTCGTCTTGCTTTAGCAAGCTTCCGCGCTTCGTTTCGCGCCTATGGATTCCCGTGAACCATTGGATTAAGGCTGCATCGCTCCGCGCTTATGAACTCCCACGCTTTGTCTTGCTTTAGCAAGCTCCCGCTCTTCGTTTCGCGCCTACGGATTCCCGCGAACCATTGGGTTAAGGCTGCATCGCTCCGCGCTTACGAACTCCCATGCTTCGTCTTGCTTTAGCAAGCTCTTGCGCTTCATTTCGCGCCTACGGATTCCCGTGAACCATTGGGTTAAGGCTGCATTGCTCCATGCTTATGAACTCCCATGCTTCATCTTGCTTTAGCAAGCTCCCGCGCTTCGTTTCGCGCCTACGGATTCCCGCAACCTTTAGGGGATGAGGTTTTGGTCCATGACAGCTTGTTGCTCTATTCGCCGTTTGATTCATTGGGACTTCCTTGATCAACCATTGAGTTGGTATTATCGAAGTTGCCTCATTTCGTCGGATCTTGAGGAAGCAAATTCCTACGGAATAGCCTGCAATGAGAAAATCATCTTTTAGCAAACTTTCATGTATATTTTGCAAGTCAGAGATTTTATACAAGCAGGCAACATTTCATTCGTAGCACTTTTGTTCTGTAAACCATTATAGACTTTTACAGGAAAGTAAAATATAGTAAAGAGTAAAGTAATGCAAAGAGGCGATAATGATCACTTATTTTAAGCCGTAGATATTAGATCATCATCAACGGTCATCAGTTGATTATCAGCCTTGGAATGATCTGAGCAGAAGCTATGTTTCTTAGACTAGATTGATCATTTGATGCCCCTTACCCCCCGGGGGGCTGTATAAGGATTTGCATCTTAGGAGTTCTTCACAAATTGTTGCAGACAATTCTTCCTAATCAATTCTTCAATTAATGATTTCAGGTGCCTGCATTCGTTGGTGCTGTGGCCCGGTTGATTATGATACCGATAGAACTTCTCGGATTTAGTCAGATGGTCATTAATTTTAATTGGCCGAGGCTCTGGGTAATCTTCTGCGTCCTTTGTGGCAAGGTAGATGTTCTCAAGAGTGTTATTCAGAGGAGTTAACTCAGATGAGTCAAGAAGGCTAAACTTTTTTTTGGATTTGTGGTCGTTTCCGTTGTTGGCTCGCTTCTGCCCTTGAGTATTCTTTTGATCACACTGAGTAGTAATGTTTTGGGAGCTTCAAGAAGTTGGTTACCGCCGATGACCTGAAGAGGTATAGGATTATCGTCCACTCTCATGTACTCCTCTGCCTTCTTATAGAACTTGTCAAGCATAGTCGGTTCTTTCATTTTTATCCATCTTCCAAAGTCGCTTGTTTTGTCTATAGCGTCGAGTAGAGCCATGAAAATTATGCGTGGCTCTGGATTCCTCACTTCAGACAAGGAAACATTGAATCGACTGAAGAAGGCTTTGACAGTTTTCCCTGGATTCTGTTTCATTGCTGAAAGTGTTATGGCATCCTTGGCTTTAGTAGCGTACAGGCGGAACTGCTCCATGAACTTTTTGGTGAGGTCAGAAAATCGATCGATGGATTTGGGTGGTAGTTTTTTGAACCATAGTGATGCAGCACCTTCTAGGTAAAGAGGAAAGTACGTGCATCTCATCTCATCGGTCACCTTAGCTACACTCATATGCCGTTCATATTTGAATAGGAAGTGGTTCGGATCAACGAGACCATTGTACGGAGGCAGAGTCGGAGGATTGAACTTCTTCGGACATTCTGCTCCAAGAATTCTTTCGGTGAATGGAGTCATGTCGGGAGAAAAGTCCCATTCTCTTTCGTCATCCTTGCTAGCTTGATTCTTTTTCATGGCTCGTTCTACCATGTCCGAGATGTATTATTCGGTGCTATGGCGCTTTATGAAGCTGAGCTCTTTACCAAATGTTCGTGTAGGCATATGATCTCGATTAGAGAGCCTAGGCCCTTTGCCTTTTTGACGAAGACGTGCCCCCGTGATAGGATTGGTAGCTTTTTGAGCATTCACTTCGGAATGGTTCTTAGCTTTTGATTTCAATCCTTCGATAAAAGCTTCATCCCCATCACTTGCCCCACATAATCATCTTCCATATTGTCATTGCGGTTATGATCGGAAGCAGGCAATTTGTCATTTTCGTCGAAATTAACATGGACTTTCGAAGGGGCTTGAATTGGTTGAGCATTTATAAGAGCGTTCATTTTCTCCATTAGAGCATCATTAACATCCATCAAAGATTTATTTGAAGTTTCAATTCGGCGGTTCACGTTGGCAATAGCGGCATTTAGTTCATTTCTACTCACACCAGCTCCACTTATCGAGTTTTCACCAACATCGAAATGGTTAGTAAGGGGTGTCTCTTCATTAGCAACATCATCGGCATTTCCGACATCTTTACTTACGATCTTCTTTGATTTAGCCATTATTTCGGAGAAAGAAAACAGTTTAGGACTTAAATGCAAGGACCTCAACTTTGGGAGAGTGTGAGAAGAGGTAGGAGATGCGAGCGCAGCCCCACGGTGGGCGCCAAATGTTTGCTCCAAATTTGGGATCAAACACCAAAGGTGTAAAAAGTCACACTTCACCAATTCGGTAAGAATATGGAACCGCGTAATCGCAAAATAAACGGATAAAAGCAAGTAAGAACACAAAGGAATTTTTATAGTGGTTCGATTCTCTATGAATCTACGTCCACTTTCAACCAATTCTCATTATAATACTCAAGCTTGCAAAATATGAATTTTCCCTCATTACAATCATTTCTCTCTTTTAACTCTCTTGACGATTTACTTTCACTTGAATTTGGTGAAGAAAATGAAGAGATCTTTTAGCTTTGTGATGAATCTTCAACCACTTGTGTGCTTTGATCCTTTTCCATGATCTTCATAGATTTCATAGTGAATTAACATTCAATTTTAAGCTTTGGAGGGGAGAAGAGATCGTTTGAATGATGCTTGAGAGATTTATTATGCACCTTGAATGAGATTGAAGGTCCTTAGATTTGAGTGGAGAAAGCTTTTGTGATCATTCACTTGGATTTGATCTTCATGAAGTTAGAAAACTGTTGTTGAATCCATGGAAGCCATTAGAGAAGTTATAGATGAGCTTTGAATTTGACGGAGTCTCCTTGTAGAAATGAATTTTTTTTAGGTCCCCTTCTAGGTGAAACATGGCGGGTATTTATAGTTGAATCCACAGGGTAGTTGCAAAATGGTAAATTAGTGTGTATAGTTATCAAATCGCCTTTACAGCTGGCACCATGATCTCAACTGAATGCGACTTGGTCTTCACACGATATTACTATGAACGACATGAAATCACTTGATCTGCCAGCGCCCTATTGGGAACGACATAATTTTTATTGGATACAAGCGACTTGCCAATGCATTTGGTATGTGACATACGACTTAATTCCTTCCCATTCGCTCCATGCCACATGGCTTTGATAGTATCAATCAACTTGAGGAAAGTAATGGCCTATGACATGGAAGTAAGCTAAACCAAAAAGGGCATGAAATGGTTTATCTGTATGCGTGTCAGTCGCGACTTGATTCACGTGATAGCAGGTTAATGGCATGGCTTGCTTTTGATGGGCAACGACATACGACATGAATTAATTTTCCATTGTGGCATGTCTGTGTACGACATGATATAAAGCAGCAGACACGATATGACTTCAAGACACAACATTGTTTGGGACGTCATGACATACTAACACTTGCAATGTCTAGATGAATCATGCGGCTTGGCTTCATAGTAGGAGTTAATGACTCGCTTCTGTGACGGCATAGACGGTTGCGCCATGAAGATCAGCGACATAGGGCCCTGCGCCTTGAAGGCTGGCGACATGGGTTGAAGCCTTAATGACATGAATTGGTACGGTATGAATTAATGAATCGGCTCGACCGTTTGCGCCATGAACATTGAAGCTTGACGATATGGTCCTAGACGTCATGAATGAGTGGCGTTTTGACAAGACCTGACGACTTACACTTGGCGACATGACGACCTGTGTCATCAAATAGTACGCACTTGGCTCATGTTTCATTAATGATTTAAAACCTTCTTATGCCAATGATTTTAAATCGTGTCGTGTGAACAACTGTGGAGACCATGTCGTAAAATGATTTGAGCCAGTCGCGTCGTGTGTCACTGTTCGTACATACTTCTTAGTTCTGAACCGCGTTTTAACCATCATTTAGTGCCACATCATATTGATTCAACTTTTGTCCTTTTGTGTGTCTCATGGGGTTACTTTATGTACATTCACCAATCCACTTTGTCTTTAGACAATATTAGGTGGGTTTCCATAAGAAGCAATTTTGTGGTAAGTTTCTTTTCTCATCATAAATTCTCTCTTAGAAGAGATGGTGATGTGGAAATCTTCAACAACACCAACAGTGTTTATAAAACGAGATTGAGCATTTTGCTACCATGATATGATTAATCAAAGATAGTAAAAATTGGTTTAGCTCCAGCCGCGGAGCAAGACATCTTGTTTTTTATAACCATAATTTGGGAGTTTGGGTGTTGTTTTATTGTTATTCCTTTCCATCATTGGGTTCTCGGTTGGGGTTATTCGTGCTTGTAACTATAATTGTTGTTTAAATTGCACGACTTAGGTCAATGAGATTTCTAAGTTTGAAAATATTTATGTCATTCACGCGTACCTATTTGAATGGAATCTCATTTTTCTTATCTAAACTAACAGTTGTCCTAAAGCTGGAAAGAGTAGAATTCTGTGTTGGATAAATTTTAGCAAAGGACCGGTTTTGCATTGTTTTCGTCACGGGTATATAAATAAATAAATCATTGTTCCTTGTTAAAGCTAAAATTTATTTTGGTCTTTTGTGTGTGATTTCATTTTTCGCATTTTTTCCATAATTGACTTCCTTATTCGCCAGCATGTGACATGAATCATTTAAATTTTTACAATTTTCATTTTTTAAAAGTTTATGGAAAATGTTGTTTGAAAAGAAAAAAACATTTCTTTATCATTTTATAAGGAAATGAAACGATTTTAAAAGGAAGTTTTCAAAATAACCACAAGAAGTTTCTAAGCAAAAATTTATTTTTATGAATTTTTTTTTATTCTTGGTCGCATGAATAGCGTAGGGAAGATGTTTGGATGCTTTGTGTGCGCATTTTAGCGGTGCAATAGGACCGACGGTACGACAAAAATGTTAACGACAAAAAGTTGTTTTGGTCTTGGAAACGTTGTTTCCATACCTTGTCAACGATACACGAGAGTTATTAATTAATTCATTTTACGTTTTAAAGCTTGTCTTAAGCCTCCTTTATAGTCTACAGATGGAAATTTTTGGAGTATTTTGGGTAACTAGGTGAAAATTCCACTGTAGCGTGTGAATTGGAACAAAGTTGTGAGTAGAAAAAATTTTAAAAAGAAAAATCTTAGCTCCAATTTACTTTTTCCTGTTTAGGAGAGATTAAATAGGAAACATTAAATTGCGTACATTTTGGATGGTAGAGTTTGGATGCAAAAATTAGTTACTTTGCACTTTTATTCGTAATTATGTGAAGGTTATGGATGATTTTTTTGTTTAAATTTGCATTCATATAGGACTGCCAATATATTTAGGATGCTTTGCATAATGTTGTTAAAAGTGTTTTAAAAATCTCAATGCATACATATAGAGGGCCCGAATCATTTTGCATGCATATTTTATGGTTGAAATTCATTAAGTACACAAAGCACATATACACATGGTTGCAAAGTGGATGTACTCAAATTGGTTGTGCAGGATAGGATAACTAGCTGTTAGGATTTTAGGAAGAAATTCCTTCTAAAGGGGGAAGAATGTAACAACCTGGAATTTTGACAATAAATAGTTATTCAATTAGAAGCTCAAAAATAGGAATTTTTGCAAATGATGGAATTTGACAATGAAACTTTAACCGTTGCGTTCGTCTCAGAATTCTAGTTAACTTTCGTGTTTGGAGTTTCGTGAACGGTGCCCGTATAAAAAAGTTACGGACGAAATATGAAAACGAATGAAAAATAATTAAATGGAATAATTAATATATATATATATATATATATTACACAATATATTAATAGCCGACTTGGGCATTTGATTGCCCAGGCAGTGGACCATATCGGTCGGCCGCCACGGTCGACCTACTGGGCGATCAGATGCCTAATGATTGCTGGGCCATATAGGGTTTTGGTTTATAATATTTATAACGGATGGACCGATATAAATTAAAACTGATCTGACGGTCCAAGGCCATTTCCACCCCTATAAATAAAGGGGTAGAGCCTCACTCTTTTCCATTCCAATCTATAGAGGTAGCGGAGCTCTACCATTTTTCTTCCTCTTTTAACATAATCTCTAAAATAAAAATATATTCATATATTCATATATATATATATATATATATATCAAATCAAATCAAATGCAATTGGGAAGATTAATAGATTTAATGGAAGAGGATGCTCAACAATAGATTTCTTCGCTCTTGTCCCTTTTTCTTACATTTCTACAGATCTAGAATTTTCCCTTTTCTAGACAAGTAGATTTATAAGAATTTGTGGATTGTAAGCCTAAAAAGGTTCATAATTCAGAAATTGGAAGCTATAAGGTGAGTGGGAAATTTACTAATATAGATATAATGATTTATCCATTTCGTTTGAATCCAATCTATGTTTTATGCCTATCAGATCTGTTATTTTAATAATTGTGAATTGTGATAACCATCAGATCTGATTATGAATATGTTTGAAATTGGTAAATGATAAAGTTATGATTATGTATAAACAAGAATTGTAGGATTTTTATATATTCCCACATATTCTTACAAGTTATGTCATGAATTATGAAATATGTTGTATATGCCTCATAGCACTATGGATCTGAAATCCAGTCCCATTAAACATAAATTTGTTGTTGTTATGCTCCAGATCTTTGGTTTAGTGCTGAAATATGAAATATGTAAGTTTGGGTAAAAAGATGAACTTGTGTAGTATGTGTTTGTAAGAATAAAAGAAATATTCCTTGTTTACACTTAATATTGTTGGGTTTTGGATTAAGCATTGTAAATTATGTCGTTTCCTCATTTTTAAATAAAGAGACATTATTTTACAATAACAAGAAGTATGACAAAAAGAATTAAAAAGGGAAAAGTGGTGCAAAGGTACATATAAAAATAAATACATGTTTTTGTATGTAATTTGCATCGACTGTTCCAAAATAAAATTATTGTAACGACCCGGAAAAATGCGATCTTGGTTATCTGATATACAACACATATCGAACATCCAAGGATCGAAAATAACCGAATAGTTAATGAAAGAAATTAGAGGGTGAGAAAAGATAAGATAGAACTTAGAACAGAAGAAGAAGAAGAAGAAGAAGAAGAAGAACACAACATCAGAGTAACACGAACCTCACAACGGAACGAATAACATATAATAGATAACATATCTTTGAAATATAAATTTGTATTTGAATATACATATCATTTCAAAGTATAGCACTTACAACACAGCGGAAATACACTATAGCTATATGATCCTGAAGCCTCCTGCTCCAGCTCTTCAAGTATTTGTAAATCCCGACTACTTGACTGCCCATACAAAATTGCACACCCAAAAGTTTAGGGAAAACAAAACAAAATAAACTCCGGGTCAGTCATGGGACTGGTATGAGTAAAACATTTTAAAACAATTTGAACAAGTAAACGATATCTCATAAGACCACGCCATATAACGGAATGGGTTTTTCCCTTATGAGAATCCAAAATATCATTATATCAAAAACCTTTTGATATTATAATAATGTCTATCAACCACAATATAATAATCATCTAGCAGATACGCTTTCATCTCATATTCTACATATATAGTATACAATCAAAACCGCAAGCACATATTGGGTAATGGATTTCCAACTATGAAAAGGTATGGAACCACCTTTCGCTAGTGTACCTCTAGAAAGGAATACACTGGGTTCAACAAGCACATCTTGCAACCCGGCAACACATGATCGACCACTCATTTCGCTTGAGTGTATCGAATGTATATCACCAACGGTTGGGATTAGCAACCGTTTCCCGAATGGGACAGCATCAACAATAGATTTTTAGAAATAAATGAAACTCGAGATCAGATGATTATACACCTAATAGGTGCAACCTACATAGCCATGCTACCTGCCCGATTTTTGTCATTTACCGGTTGATGAGGCTTGAGGTTACGCTTTATCATCACATCAGATTTCACTTCGAATGCCACATTGTCAGATCCATCGATAATCACTAATTGACGTCTACAACAGTACATTACGTGTTAGCTAAAGAAGTTTCCTTCTTTGCTTCCACTCTTGGTACGGTTGAAGAAATCAATGTACGTGACCTTTCTGGAAATACTCTGTTAGACATTCATCCATACATGTAATCCAGGAACAGAATGAACCGAAGGCACCATTCAGTACATCCGTCTTAGGCACTGTTATCTAAGGCTTATACAATAGCCCTTGCAGTTTACTCCGTCTTTAATTATCTTTGGCATATATGATTCACAACGCTTATGCAAATACGGAGTGGTTCTTTGGATAAATAATCCAATCGGTCTCTCCATATTAACAACGTTAAAATGGTCAAAAACTTCGATAGTCGATGAGTTAACTATCAAAGAAAAATACGTTGCAAACAACGATATTATTTCCAAATGGAAATTCTATCAAATCAATCATCAATCATATATATATATCTATATATGTATATATACATATGTTCCTTATTTTCTATGTTTAGAAAATATACATTAACGTTGGAAAACATTTCCATAACTTATTTACGTATCACTATTCTTCTACAACTATCAGTCTCTGATTGTAAACTAGTATAAGAACAATTCCCTAAGTACCAATCCCTAAGGTCGAAACCAACATCAGATAGACACTTAGGAAACCTTTCAACTTAACAAGTCTCTAGTCAAATTCTGATTTAGTTTAACTCCATTTCTTAACTCCTTATACATGAACACTTCCTTCTCTAATTCATATTTCAAATTTCAATATTTGATTACGTTTCTGATTCTATTTGGAAAACATTTCCAAATCTTCTTTACTTGGATTTAAACAGACGTTTAAATCAACATCGCGACGACAACTCAAACCACTATACTTATTTACTAAAAACACTTAACCACTTTCAATCTCGAACCTTAACCATTTCTAAATTAAAAACGAAGTCAATCAAGTTGGGGTATAACTACCTCTCAGACCTTAACTGAACAACATTTCAAATCTCGAAATAGGGTAAGTTCATCTTTTAACCCTTTAACACTTCTTTACGCACCCTCGGATTCTATTTACGAACCCCCTTCTTTTACAAGTTTACATGATTATAACAATGGTGTTATAATCTCCTGCATCTGAAATATATTATCTTTAATACGAATTTTATTTCGTAACTTAAATAATATAACAACAACTATTTTATTTACTCCTATTCGGTTAACTCTAATCTATAACTCTTATTTGAATAACTCCAACCTAATAACTCTTACTGGATTAACTCTTGTTCTAACTTATATTCGATTTGCTTACTTTCGAATACTTATATTCTAAAATCTCTTTATTCGAATAAATCTTATTCGATTTAACTCCTTTCGAATAATTAGATTCGATTAACTCACTTCGAATATTTTTGATTCGATTATCTCACTTCGAATATCTCTGATTCGGTTATCTCACTTTGAATATCTCTGATTCGATTATCTCACTTCGAATATCTACTATTCGATTATCTCACTTCGAATATCTCTGATTCGATTCACTTCTTCGAATAACTAAATTCGATTAACTCACTTCAACTTTATTCGAATAAACTAAATTCGATTAACTCTATTTGAATAACTCTAGTTTGATTTAACTCTATTCAATAACTCTAGTTCAATTTAACTCTATCGATTAACTCTTACTGGTTTAACTCTAACTGGTTAACTCTAACTAGTTTAAGTCTACGGTTTAACCTAACTGGTTAACCCTAATTGTTTTACTCTAACTGATTAACCCTAACTGATTAACTCTTTGTCCTTATACAGTTTCAAACATCGATGTTGAAATCGATTTTTACTTCTTTATATAAGTCCTGACTTATATATTCTATTTATCCAAATGATAAATATTTAACTTAATTTATAAATATTGTTTATAAATTAATCTACTCCATTTATCTGTTTTCTCCATATATAAGTCCTGACTTATATATATATATATATCTATTTATCCAAAGATAAATATTTCCTTTATAATCTATTTATTTCTAAATGCCATTACCAATATTTTCTTTTTAATCCTATTTGTAAATGGTTTACAAATATTTCCTTTTCAAATTCTATTTGCAAATATTTCCTTTTAGGGTTCTATTTCCAAGTATTCCCTTTATTAACCTTATTAACTTATCCTAAGTATTTCCTTTATTAATATCTTATTTATTTTCTAAATAAATATTCCTTATATCTTATCTTATTTATTGAACAAATAAATATCTCCTTTTCTTATTCTATTTATTTAACAAATAAATAATCCTTTTAATAACTTATTCTGTTTCCTAAGTCAATATCTCTTTTGAAACTTATTTACTTAACAAATAAGTATCTCGTTTAACATCTCCTATTTATTTAACCAATAAATATCTCATTTATAAAATCTTATGATTTTATATATATATTCCCTTTTCTTTATAAATATTTCATTTATAAAGATTTCCCCTTTCTATATAATTTCACCTATAAAGATTTCTATTTATAAATATTTCATTTATAAATATTCCATTTATAAATATTCGTTTATAAACATTTCATTTACAAAACCCTTTTGATTTTATAAATATTTTATTTTCAAATACCATTTGAAATTTCCCCTTTTTCACATTCCGGTGCGTTATGGTGTTTGACATATCAAGTCATGATGTCAAATATCGTTCATACACAAATAATCAACAACAGATTATAAACCATGTCATATATCACAATATATGAAAATAATAAAATAGCTGTTGAGGAATCCAGTCGAATTCCTCCAATCTGTTTCCCTGCATCCACAGATGTTACACAATAAAATCAACATCACTTTCAGTTCCATATGATATATTCTAATAAACAGAACAATATAGAAATTCAACTAACTGACTAGCAGTTCAATCAAACGGTCAACACACAGTCAATCAGCCAATATTTAACAGTTCTAAAAATACAACATGAAATTATAAACTGTTCAGAGTTAGTGAGATTTACTCACATTGGCAGTTCATCGTTAAAGAACAATAAACTGTTTATTTGATTTGAATCAAACAACTTATTTCACCATAAATTCATACGAGCCACAATCCACTTATAGTCAGCTTCATTGTGAAGCTCTCATCCATACAGTCCCAATGCAACTTACGGTTCGTCAATCTGATATCGTATGGTCAAGATATCATATATACAAGTTAATACAACATTTGATTTAAATAAAAATTAATTTTCTTTTAAAAATAGTTGGGCTTTGACCTATTTTCTTTCCGGCCCGTCACTCAACCAGGCCTACCCGCACCCACTACATCTCTTCTTCCTCTCGTTATACTCAGCGCGTTTCCTCCCACAATGGCCAAACTTCATCCTAACCACTCTCCCTCAATCCATCACGATTTCAAAAACAGAAAGCACCAATATTCACCACTACAAAATCTCAATCCCCCCGGAACCATTTCTCCCAACTCGCACCAACCTTGGAAAGTGCGACACTACAGTGTTTTGAGAAAGCACAGTAAACCATCGAACTAACATCACAAGGAAACTCCACAAAATCTCTGACATGATGCTACTCTCCACACCGATCACAAATTCAATACTTGTTCTTCGAAATCTGTGCTTCATTCATCACAAATTCCCATCCCTAGTCCTCTCGCTGAACAAAACATCGAACTGAAATGTTCCGCACCCCCACAAATTTCATACCAGCTTGAAGAGGATAGGCTCACGAGTTCAAATACATACACATAGTGATTCGAAGAGTTTGATTTGAATTTATATGAATTTGTGAAGAATGGATCTCACGTTTTTGTGTTTAGAAAAGAAGAACGGCGGATTTTTATTCTATTGACCAAAGAATGAATTTGATTTAGGTTTAGAAGAGAGTTAGGGTATTTATACAAAGTTTTTTCTTTAATATTTTTATATTCAAATTTAACCAATTGTTAATTTTAATTGTTAAATAAAATTCCTACGGTCACACAAAATACCCAAAAATCACGGAAATGGACATGCAGCTACAGTTCGACATTACGGTCCCAACGAAACTCGTTTCGTCGAATTCCGACTCTGTTTGCTCACACAGCGTATTTTTAACCGTCAAAATATCAACTGTATTTCACATTAAAATCCCGTACGGCCACCTACTGACTTAAAAAATCACGAAAACTGAAATCTAGAAATAATTTGATATCGCGGATCCAAGAAAATTGGTTTCGTCGAAAACCAAGGTCGTTTGCAAAACTGGCTATTTTTAAAGCTCGGAATGACCCATTTAAATATATAAATATATTTAAATATAATTAAATTAAATATAAATAAATTTATATTATCGTATAAATTCACAATGGAATACCATACAGCTTTAGAATATTCCTATATGAATTTCTAACTCGATATTTCAACTCCCCATATAAATCGATATTCGATTTATAATGAAATTCCTTTTATATATCGTTATAAATTATAAAGGAATTCCACAGCGACTTTTCTAAAATTTGATTTGGACATAAATCAAAATCTACACGACGAAATCCTGATTTTTCTCTTCCACTAGAAAAATATTCTTCACCAGCTTCTAATGTTTCTTATTTCACAGAAATCCGACTTAAAACGGCTTTTGTATACTCGCTTGAAGTTCGAATCGCCAATTCGTGAACTACCGCGCCATTTCGAGCTCGATTATAATTATCTTATAATTTATACGTTCAACCATCGTTATTTAAATATATTCGTTATCGTAATTCAATTCTAAACCGAATTATATATTTTGAATTTACCAATTCACACCATATTGCCATTTCAACCAATTCTAATTATTTCAGAATTAAATATATAATTTAATTATTATTTAAATTAAATATTCACTCTTATTTAATTTGACGACCATTAAATCCTCTTAATCATCTTTTAAATAATTAAATTAATTAATTATTATATTGTTGAAAATGTGGGTTATTACAATTACATTACATATATTTCTTGTGTTTTGGAAATATGTCAATTCCACGAAACAGGCATGATTTACAATGATTATGGCTAACGGTCCTTGTGAGACTTGAAACCTTTTTAGCAAGATTGAATATAAAAAGGGAATGATTGGTTAATTGATTATACTAAATAATTAATTTAAAAATAAGTATTGCAAAATAATTAATAATAATAATACGTTGACCGCACGCAAACATAGAAATAAATATATACATATCATCTGTCCAAATCAGTGTAAAACGGTAAAATATGAATTGTATTAAATGTATGAAGGTTTGAAATGTTGAATGGTATTCATTTATGGAATCATACATGTAAATTATATTCCATACATGATGAATATATTTATGGTGATCGTTGCAGCAATTAGTGTAATTAACTGCTATAAAGGAGGCCATAAATAAATAATTAACAATTGTGACAAATGTTGAATGTTTGGATAAGGTTCATTAATGGAATTAGATGTAAATATAATCCATATTGAATTAATATATTTGTGATGACCATTTGTAACAATCAATGTAATTAACTGTTATAAATAAGATCCACAAATTGATTGTAACCAGTATTGATTAGGGAAAATAATTGTGAGTAGGAAAATGGTTACAATTCGTAAAATCAGTTAGGATAATTGTTAGGGACCCCAATTAGGAAATTTAAATTATAACCGTATTTAGACATGAGGTTAAATTCAACTTGTGGGTAAGCCTGTCCGGAACCGACCGGCAAATCCAACGACCACAGGTCGTCAGTTTAATGTGAGGGGTCTAATGCATAAATATAATCATATTAAGACATGAGGTTAAGTTCGCTTGTGGTAGAAGCCTGCTCGGAACCGACCGACATATCCAGCATCCACAGGTAGTCAACTTAATGTGAGAAACCTGGTATGTAAATATACAATAGTCAACCAATAAATAAATAAATATAGGAGTTATTCGTTGGGGTACAACAAATAAATAACTTAGGATAGATAAATAGTTGCCTTAGGAAGATATGACCATTAGAGTCATAAAGGGCAATAAAAAGGAAATAAAAAGAAATGGGTGTTAAATAGGGGATTAATGGATATTGATTATTGTTTAAATACTAAGTCCAAATTAAGGAAGAAACTAAATAAATATCCCAGAGAAAAGGGAATATAATCTTCCTTATTTATGTCAATAAAGCTTATAATTAAAAATATAGTTGGACTTAGTAGGTTAATAATATAAGACATTATTAACCATATAAACCCGTGATACAAAAAAAATGGTGTACGTATATTGCTTCCGTATAAAGGAATTAAAAGGGAATGACTTAATAATGTAGCCTACTTTATCCCAAAAAGGGAAAGGTGTTAAAGGCAAATGGATGACTAATTAATAACCTTCGCGGGTAGTCCGCTTCCTGGGTCCTACCAGGCTAAGTGACTAGGGTCCACCTGGGCATAGGTTTTTTAGTATAGGGGTCTTAAATGGCAGGTATGTGTTGGCCTACCCAAACCTGGAAATTAAAAGAGTCCGATATGACCGCCTATCCTACGGGAAGTAGTAAGTGACTAAGGTGTATATCTAATAAGGTTAGCTAAAAGGTATAACGAATGATAAAATACCTACTCTCACCTTATGCGGGGTAAGGGTATATGCGTGAATGACGAAAGCCTTAACTAATAAGGCCCGTAGCTAGTGCCCTCTAGTTTTATGTTAACATTTAATATATTATCGAGGATTAATAAGTTATTGATAGGTCTGCCTAGGATCTTAAGTGATCGGGAAGAATCCACTCTATCTATCATCGATAGTTAGGCATTAAATAATAAAGAATAGTGATTGAGGAAATAGATAGAAACCCCATAATTAGGGGTTCACTCCCGATATAATTAACCAGTTGAACTCTGGTATAAAGGCTTCACAAAAATGTATGTAAATGTCCTATCTATGTAGTATACTTTAGGAATACTGCTTTGGGCTAAATGGTAAACTCGTACATAAACATTTACTAGGTTGGGCTAGAATCACTAACCTCGTTGGGTAAACAAGTTGGGTTGAACCAAATGGGATATATCTGTGTTATAGTCTGTGTTGTACATTTCTTAGTCACCAGAACTTGTTGTTCTGACTCCCCCTCCTCATTACAACCTCCAGGTTTCATAGAGAAGGTCGGGTTCTCACAAATGATCTTGTTTGGATTTCGGTTCTCGTCTCTCTCATGCTCAGTATTGGCAAAGTGACTTACTTTAAAAAGGAAGTTTCTTGAGTTAATACTAATTTATCCTATTTTGTTTCCATTTTGAGTTATTTTATCGCACTATGATTCTGGTCATGCTCATTTATTGCAGGTACCGGATATACGCTGTATGCTTGTATGTGTTCAAGTTTTACTTTTGTCAAAATTTGGGTGTAGAAAAGTGTGGGGTGTCACAAATACCGAGCATGAGAGACATGAAAAAAAAACTGAACATTAATACTTGCAAAGACCTATCTTCCCTTAGATAAACCTGAGAGTAGTTATGAGGAGAGGGCCAAAACAATAAGTTCTGGTGAGTAGAAATTATATAACACTGTCTACAATACACAAATGCATTATGTTTGGTTCTACCCAAATCATATGTCTAACAAGGCTAGTAATTCTAACCTAACCTTGTAATGATTTCGCACGACGATGCACTACCATACCTAAGGTAGCACTTTCCAAAGATAACGTTATCGCGATATACTGAAATAGAACTTTGACGCCTAAGTATGAAGCCTTTAAACCACCATTAAAACATACGCAAAAACTAAGTGGAGGGCTCCCCAATTACTAAATACCCTAATAAAGGAAGTGGGTTATTTCTATATAGCTGCATATGGCCTCACTCATAATATACCATAAAGGTACCTCAATGATCACTTAAGGCCAAAGGCGGATCCATTGATCACGTATACTTTTTAGGTGGTTTACTACATGCTAAAATAAGTTAGCAGACACTAGCTACTAATTGCTTTAAATTCGAGGCTTCCGTCATTCTCACATACTCCCAAACCTTGCATAAGGCAAGAATTAGTAAGAGGTCACTTATTACCTATGGGCTAGGTAGGCAACTAACCATCATTCATGACCTTCCCCCGACAAACCCTTGAGTTATTATCTAGCTCACGTTATTTGATAATCCCTAGTCACTTAGTACTTCCTACAGGATATGCAGTCGTATGGACATTTAATACCTTATGCCAAGGCAGATTTTATCTTAGTCACTTACTGCCTAGAGGAAGCAAACTATCATAGAGAATATCGATTTCGCACCCAATTTGACATTTAACACTTCTTACTTATGGGGAGGTGAGCTATCTGATCACTTAATATCTTTTTAAAGGTGGATACTATGACTCTACCCTTACGAGGAAGGGGAGTCTAATCACTTAATACCCGACAATCGGATCCCACTACTTAATATCTCGAATCCCAAAGTAGGTTATGCTATCAAATTATTCCTTTTCGGTTTCTTCTTCCGGAAGGATGCAGGCACTACAACCATTTAATACCTGAACACGTGACATAAACCTTTAAAATAATTCATGCTACATAATAAATTATTGTCATGGGTTCCAATGGTTAATGATAACTCAGCTCAGCTGCACCTATATCCGCCTACTAGAAAGTTTAGACTTTTATCGAATAAGGCAACTGACCTCACATCATTAACCTATTAAGTCCAATCCTTATTTTGGTTAAAGACATTACTTTTAGAATTAAACTAGAATAAGATAAGGATGATTTCCTAAGATTTATAATCTAGATTATGTATTTATTTTCTTATTGGACTTAGTATTTACTACGGCCATTAATGCCGAAAAAATCCTATTTAATTCAATTTATTATTATAACAGTCATATGTCATCAATGACCCTAATGGTCATATTCCCTAAGGCAATAGACGTCCTATTAAAATGTCATTTATATCAGTACCATTTTAAACTCTGCTTGTTGTTACTCCTATATTCTTTCTATTATTCAATTTTATAAGTTCTTATATAAGTATATACATGTATTTTGATTTCCCCAATTGGAGTCACAACATTTTTCTTATCCATTTTAAATTGTAACCATTTGACATTTGTTACCTATCCATTCTTTTCCCTACAACATTCATGGTTGCTGTTAGCTGTAATTTTGGTCCGGTTACTAGAAGTAGACCAGGCCAACACGACTCGGTCCATTGCGTAGTTCAACGACCCAGAGGTGTTGCCAATCAAGCCAATATGGGGTTGCGCAAGAGTAGTCGTGACGGCTGGTCAAACTGCTCTCACACAATACAAGTCTTGGGTCGGATCGCGAGTCAAATTTCATATCCCTCGAATACGAAATTCACCAACACCAAATACTGCTCGCCCTGACATGCGTCCATCACTTCCGAAAGATTGCACAACAAGCACTTGTCAGTTCCAGGATCCAGCCTATGCCTCGCATCACCTTGCCTCACATCATGTATGCCTCGCCAAGCACCACTCCCCTCTGCGTCACATCCCACAAGGATACGTTGTTATCGCATCAACTTGATGCGGTGCTATCGCATCATGCGTGATGCGATCCCTTCACATCCACCGGATGCGACGCCGTCGCGTCCACCGGGATGCGGTACATTCACCATCCCTCTTGGTATGAAAAATTCGCATCCCTCCCTGGCATGCGAAATTTCACATCCCGCTCTAAGGATTCAAATTTCTGCTTTTTCCCACTCCTTTTTATCCCTTTCCCATTCCTTTTTTACCTACTTCCATATCCTACCCACTATCACCTAACCCTTCCACTATAAATACCCCCATGCTCATTCATTACAAGGGTTGGCATTTTCTTGGCTTGAGAGCTTGGGGAACACCTTGGACACTCATCAATGGCAGCATGGCCTTGGGAGAAGAAGATCATCCCGGATGTCTAAAATTCCCTATAAATTCCGGATGTTTGAAATTCCTAGCACATCCTGGTGTCCAACATTTCCAATACACCTCGGAGGTCCAATATTCCCGATACACCCCGAATGTCCTAAATTCCAGGTACACCTCGGATGTCCAATATTCCCGGTACACCCCGGTCCTTCGGCGACTCCCGGCACCTTCCGGACATCGGCACCTCCCAACACCTTCCGCACCTCGACGACTCCCAACACCTTCTCCACTTTGGCGACTCCCAATACCTTCTGAACATCGGAGACTCCCGACACCTTCCGGACCTCAGTGCCTCCCGACACCTTCCGGAGTTCAGCGCCTCCCGACACCTTTCGGAACTCGGCGACTCCCAACACTTTCTGCGCCTCGGTGACTCCCGACACCTTATGCACCTTGATAACTCCCAACACCTTCCGGACCATGACACCTCCCGAGACCTTCCGCACCTCGGCAACTTCCGACACATTCCAAACCTTGAAACCTCCTAACACCTTCCGGACCTCAGCGGCTCCCAACACCTTCTGAACCTCGGCGACTCCCGACACCTTCCGTACCTTGGCGACTGCCGACTCATTCCGGACCTCGGCGACTCCCGACTTATCCCAGACCTCAGCGACTCTCGATAGCTTCCTAGCCTCGGCAACTCCCGACACTTTCGGACCTTAGAACTTGTCGAATAGCTTCGGACTTCGAAAACTCCTCGACTGTTCCTGACAAGCAAGGAAGCAAATATTAATCGAACATCGTATATCATTGTAACTTCTTTTAATGATACCTTACTATACTTTGTTGAAAGTTAATAAAGGCAATAAAGCCTTCAAAGTGGACGTAGGTTCAATCTAAACCGAACCACTATAAATAACTGTACTTTCTCGCACATTATTACTGCATCTCGCATACTTTTTCGCTCTGGACATTTAGTTTCAAAATTTTGGAACTCTCGGATGTTAGCGAAAATTTTAGACGTCAACATTTTGGCATGCCAGGAAGGGGGAGAGTAAAGCGCGCATCTATGGTTGACTTTCTGTCACTTCCTTCGAGGAATCGAAACCTCGCCTTTCCTTCGATTCAGTCACCGAGACTTGGAACACTACTTAAGTATTCTCAAACATACCGACCAAGCCTACGGACAATGGTGAACAGAGGAAAGAACCTCATGGCAGGACCTTCCACCATTGATCCTGATTCGGAATCTTCTCCTCAGCCTCAACTCACAGAAGCTGCTACCAACCTAAACAATTTTAATGCTCCTAACCTCGATGCAATCGTCGATCGAGCCCAATTCGATAAAACATTAAGAAAGTTGGGCGAGACTCAATGATGCCTTGTTGACAAAATCCAACAGAACATCGGATTAACATAGTGGCTTTAAAAATATGATCAACGAGACATTCTCTGCCTTCAAAAAGACTTGGGTGCTCAACCCCCATCAACAATACCTTCGCTCAAACTCGACAAAGCCGATTTTTCCCACCGATTCTCGACCACAAGTTTGTTCGTGCTACTCGGATTCCATTTTGTCCACCGAGAAAACTTCTCGATAAAGGCAAGAAAACTTCTCGATAATGGTGAGAAAGGGAAAATCTATCATTGGCAGACAATCTAATGATAATCAAGGCATCCCAGTCCATCAATGACCTCTTTCTGACATCTTAACCACTGCTAGCATGGCACTGCCTCTGGCCCAAAGATTGGAAGAAGCCGAACTACAGCTCAGAGCCTAAGTCAGGCAAAACAGGGAGTTGATCCACTAACACCAACGACTAGCCCAACGATACATCGCCTGTTTTACGGCAAGTAAGGGCATCCCACCTCCTCTGAATCGTGTCTCCTCGAGCTCCACATCTGTCTTTCCTTCCGACGACCGAAGTCCTCGTCATAAAATCAACCTCGGTAATGTTATAATCACCATCAAAGAGGGAATACGTCATCCCGTCTGTTCCCAACTTGAACCTAACCTCGACCAAGGGAATAACGCTCGAGCCCCCTTTAGGAAAACTCAGATTTCCACGAGCCCAGACTTGTCACCTACGCTTTTAACATCCACCTGAGCCCAAATTCACATCAACTATCCTCCGTAGAATCATGTAATCGATGTTCGAGACTCACAAAATGGCGAAGACCTTCCTTCGAGAAGACGCCCTAGGCTCCAAACTCCTCAACTGGACCACGACCGCCATAATATGGCAGGTACTTAACCTCTGATTGTCGCCAACGTGATCCGCATGAGGGAATCTGTAAAATCCCACACTTTTCTGTGCCCTAATTTCAACAAAAATCAAAACTTGAACACATCTAAGCATGGAGTGTGTATATCTGGTACTTGCCAAAAATGATCATGAACATAATTAGAGTACGATAAAAAAATAACTCATAGCGGAAACAACATAGGGTAAACTAATATTAACTCAAGTAACTACCTTTTTCAAAGTAAATCACTTTACTAATATCGAGCATGAGAGAGAATGAGAACCGAAAGCCAAAATCATATGTGAGAACCCGACCTTCTCTAAGAGACCTGGGAGGTTGTAATGAGGAGGGGGGTCAGAACAACAAGTTCTGGTGACTATGAAATGTACAACATAAACTATAACATAGATATATTTCGTTTGTTTTAACCTAAGTTGTATGCCAAAGAAGGTTTGTGATTCTAGACCAACCTTGTTAAAGTTTACGCATGACTCTACGACTCTTCCCAAAGTAGTATTCTCAAGTTATAATACCGAGATAGGATATTTACACATATTTTTGTGAAGCCTTTATACCCGTACTTAACTGGTTCACTATATCAAGAGTGGGCCCCTAATTTCGGGGTTTCTATTTATATCCTCATTCGCTATTCTTTATTATTTAACGCCTCACTCTCAATGATAGAAAGGGTGGAATATCCTTGATCAGTTAAGACCCTAGGCGAACCTATTGGTAACTTATTAACCCTTAATAATATATCCAACGTTAACATAAACTACAGGGCACCAGCTATGAGCCTTACTAGTTAAGGCTTCCGTCATTCATGCATATGCTCTTGCTCAGCATAAGGTGAGAGAAGGTATTTTATCATGCGTTATACCTTCTAGATGACTTTATTAGATAACCTCTTTAGTTGCTTATTTCTTCCCATAGGATAGATGGCCATACCTGACCCTTTTAATTTCCTGGTCTAGGTAGGCCTACACATACATGCCATTTAAGATCCCTATACTAAAAAACCTCCCAGGTGGATGCTTTAACCCTAGTCACTTGGCCTTTTAGGACCCAGGAAGCGGACTATACGCGAAGGTTACTAATTCGTACCCCATTTACCTTTAACACCTTTCCCTTTTTGGGATAAAGTAGGCTACATTATAAGTCATTCACGTTTAGTTCCTTTATACGGAAATATTATACATACACCATTTATTTGCGTCATGGGTTTTTATATGGTTAATAATATCTTACATTATTAACCTACTAAGTCCAACTAAATTTTCTATTTCTATTACTATGAATAAGGAAGGTATATTCCTTTTTCCCTAGGATATTTATATAATACCTTCCCTAATTTGGACTTAGTGTTTAAACGACAATCACAAATTTCCTTATGACACCCATTTCCATTTATTTCAATTTTATTGCCCTTTATGACTCTAACGGTTATATTTTCCTAAGGCAACTATTTACCAGTCCCAAGTTATCTATTTGTTGTACTCCAATGGACAATTTCTATTTTTATTCATTTATTTATTGTTTGACTGTTATATATATATATATATATATACCAGGGCTCTAACATTAAGTTGACTACCTGTAGATGCTGGATTTGCTGGTCGGTTTCAAGTAGACTTCTACCACAAGTGAACTTAACCTCATGCTTTAACACAATTATATTTTATGCATTAGACCTCTCACATTAAACTGACAACATGTAGTTGCTGGATTTGTTGGTCGGTTCCGGGCATGCTTACACCACAAGTTGTGTTTAACCTCATGTCCAAATGCGGTTATAAATTTAAATATCCTAATTGGGGTCCATAACAATTATCCTAATTTGATTTTAGGAACTGTAACCATTTTCCTATCACATTTACTTTCCCCATTAAATATTGGTTACAATTGTTATTTATTGATTTGTGATCCTATTTATAGCAATTAATTATATTGATTGCTACAAATGGTCACCACAAATATATTCATTTAATATGAAATGTAATTTACATATATGATTCCATAAATGAATATTATCCACTCCTTCAATATTCCATACAATGTATATTTTACCATTTTACGCTAATTTGGACGGATAATATGTATATATTTATTTTTATGTTTTCGTGCGATTAACGTAGTTTTTATTATCATTATTACTTTACAATACCTATTTTTAAATTAATGATTTGGTCTAGTCAATTAACCAAACATTCCCATTTTATATTCAATCTTTTCAAAAAGGTTTCAAGTCTCACAAAGGACCATTAGCTATAATCATTGTAAATAATGCCTATTTTGTGGAATTGACATATTTCCAAATCACAAGAAATATATGTATTATGTATATATTGGAACAGTCAATGCAAATTACATACAAATACATGTATTTATATTTATATGTACATTTGCACCACTTTTCCCTTTTTAATTTTTTTTGTCATACTTCTTGTGATTCCAAATTAATGCATCTTTATACTTAAGGATGAGTTAATGTCATATTTTACGATGCTTGAGCCAAAACCCAAAAATATAGATATAAACAAGGAATATTTCTTTTCTTTCTTACAATCACATAATGCACAAATTTGTCCTTTTACCCAAATTCATATTTCATATTTCAGCACTGAACTAAAGATATGGAACATAACTGCAACAATTTAGGTCTAATGGGACTGATTTCCAGATCCATAGTGCTATGTAACATGTACAACATATTTCATGACATAACTATAGGAATATGTGGAAAAATATATAAAAATCCTACAATTCATATTATATCTAGCCACAACTTATCATTTACTAATTTTAAACATAGTCATAATCAAATCTGATGATGGCTAATAATTCATAATTAATTAAATAAGCAGATCTGGTAGGCATAAAATGCAGAATGGATTCAAACGAAATAGATAAGTCATTGTATTTGTATTAGTAAATTTCCCACTCACCTTATAGCTTCCAATTTCTCATTTTTGAACTCATTAGGGTTACAATCCCCAAATTCTTATAAATCTACAGTTTATCTAGAAAGGGGAAAATTCTAGATCTACAGAAATGTAAGAAAAAGTGAAGAGAGCGAAGAATCTATCGTTGAGCATCCTCTTCCATTGAATCTACTAAACTTCCCAATTCAAACGAATCTGATTTGATTTGATATATATATATATATGAATATTTTTTAATTAGAATTTAGGTCAGAAGAGGAAGAAAAATGACAGAGGTCCGCTGCCTCTATAGATTGAAATGGAAGAGAATACGGCTCTACCGCTTAATTTATAAGGGTGGAAATAGCCTAGAACTTTTGGATTAGTTTTAGTTTATATCCGTCCATCCGTTATAAATAAAAATTGTCCTAACCCTTCAAGACTTACCGCAACTGGGTGATCTGATGCCCACTAGGTCGACCTGGGCGGTCGACCGCCGATTGACCCCCACAGGTCGACCTCCGATCGACCCCCATAGGTCGATCGCCTGGGCACCAGATTGCCTAGGTCAGTTGGGTTATATTAGGTAAATTATTAATGAAATATTCTGTTTATTTATTTTCCGTCCGTTTTCGTATTTCGTTCGTGACTTTTTCAAATGAACTCCATTCATGAAACTCCAAACATTAAAGTTGACCAGAATTCCGAGACGAACGCAACAGTTAAAGTCTCACGGACAAATTCCATCATTTGCAGAAATTCCTATTTTTGAAATTCTAATAATTCATTTATTTTGCCAAAATTCCCGGTGGTTACATTCTTCCCTCCTTAAAAGGAATTTCGTCTCGAAATTCTGACGTCTATAATCCTATGCTACACAGCCAATTTGTGTACATATACTTTGCAACCATGTGTATATGTGCATGGTGTACATAATGCAATTTCAACCAAAAATATGCATGCAAGATGATTTTAATCGGATCCCACTTTATGTTCGCATTGAGATATTTAAAACACTTTTGAAAAAATTATGCAAAACATCCTAAATATACTGGTAGATTTATATGAATGCAAATTTTGAAAATTCTTTTTCATCCATTACTTTCACATAGTTACAAATAAAAGTGTGAAACAACCAATTTTGCATTCAAACCCTACAATCCAAAATGCTAATCGTTTCATATCTAACTTCTCCTAAACCCAAAAAAAGGAAATCAAAGCGAAGAATTTTAATATTTTTCCCGCTTACAAGTTTTCCATTTTCCACCCTACAGTGGAATTTTAACCTTAGTTACCCAAAATACTCCAAAAATTTCCATTTGTAGACTCTAAAGAAGGCTTAAAACAAGCTAAAAAATGTAAAACGAGTTATTTAATAGCTCGCGCGCACCGTTGACAAGGTATGGAAACGACGTTTTCAAAGCTAAAACATATTTTTCCTTGTTGTCGTTAACGTTTTTATCGTACCTTCGGTCCTATTGTACCACTAAAACGCATACATAAAGTATCCAAAAATCTTCCTTACACCGTTCATGTGACCAAGAATCGAATTTTTTCAAAAAAAATATGTAACTACCCCTATTCTATGAATTGGAGGATCGTAGAATATTTATTTTATTTTCATACGAAGTCATATAGTCGGGTAACTTTGGGAAATGACTATTGGGGTCAGTTCCCACATTCACGATTTTTGTCGGATTTAAAATGACCATTTTGCCCCTAGCCAATCTTGTTTTGCCCATAACTTTTGATTGGCAAGGAATTTTGACCTGAAACCACTTTCATTGTATTTGGATGATGGTTTCCCATTCCGCAGAGTGGTCACGTTAATCAAACGGACTTACCGTTTTGGAGATATGGCCGAAATAAGGTTTGGAAGATGGTAAACAACCTAATTGGGCTTAATAGAGTGATTAATAGCTAGGCCCATAACCTAATTCGGGATTAGGTTTATGGGAGTGCTGAAAGGAGTTCGAGAATCATCTTCTTTTATTTTACTAGCTGCCACAAACCTTTCCCAAACCCTAATCATAGCTTTCATCTTCTAAATCTCTCTCTAATCACTTTCTAGTCACTAATTAATCAAATTTACATCAAATCAAGCTGAATTAGCACCAAATTCCAGATAGGGCGACCGCACCACATTGGGATCAGAGCCAAATTAGTAAAAGTTTCAGATATATCATATATTATCGGCCAAGATGAGTGATTTTCATGTTTATACACTAATTAGTACTAATTAAGGGTGATTAGTGAAAACTAGCGAAATTTTACATCTTATTTTTATGGAAAATATGTATAAATTATGCGATCATATTTTATGTCACATATATGAAATTGGGTTGATTTGGATTTGTTTTGTTAATCCTGGAATTTAAGGGATTAAGGGGAAAATCATGGATTTGGGTATGTATGATCTAAATTAACATATGAAATCATTGTTTTGATGTTTTTGGTTGATTCTACATGTTACTACTACTATTTGGTATATTTTGTGATTGCATAGGAAACTTAGAATGGTTGAAAACACCGCTGTTTGGTGAAATTAACTTGCTAGAAAAACTACAGGGTTTCGATTCGTGATGGCGATGCCCAGGGTGGTCACGACCCCTATGGTGACCACGACTCCTATGGTCACGACCCCATGGTGACCATGACCCATATGGTGACCATGACCCCATGGTGACCATGACCCCTATGGGGACCACGAGCCGACGGTGACCACGAGCCAATGGTGATCACGAGCCGATGATGACAATGAACTGAGCCGTGATGGTGACCTCAAACCAAAGCGGATTTGAGCTTCTACCACACGACGAGATAACGAGCTCTTTTGAAGATCGACTCCAATTCAACCAAAACCCGAGATGCAAAGGAAGTCCAAGCGGAAAGTTACCACTCAGGATCCAGATAGGAACCAACGAGTTAACTTCAAGAGTTGGGCTTTGCTGCGGGACATGTGCAAAGGAGTTATCGATATCTATAACTTTGGTTCACCATTGAGAGATGGGGCATATAGACGAACCAGAGCCAAGGCAGTGTAGACTGGTTTTCCAGTACCCTAGAGCCAGGGCGGTATGGACTGGGTAGGTATTGACTATAGACCAGGGTGGTGTGGTCATAGCAATAGTTGTACGGAGTCCAGGGCGGTGTGGACCCGCCATGGCCCCAATGGATTTGGTGATCAAAGCGGTGGATATCGTATGCTTTACGCACTGAGTGAGAGATGTGAGGATGATTGCTATGATTGATGTTTGCTATCACTATGACACACACACACTTCCATTCCGTTTTACACTTAGTATTACCTTAAAGTGTTGTGCATCTTGTTTTGCTAACTCTTTGGTTGCACGCCTAGGTCAGGTATGATTATTTATATCTGTTATTGCTCTAATTATATATATATATATATATATATATATATATATTTGTTATTGATTACACTAAACGACCCTGAGTTTTATGTCTCTCCTTATTACTCTGGGTGCTCCTAAACGAGCAAACTAGAGGCATGTTAGGTGGTTATGCACGAGTAGCAATCCGGAGATGAGCAGGAGGCTTCTACGTACTTTATATATTCTCCCTGTGTTGCTGCTGGTCACTGCTTCGTGCATTAGTAGTGTACCTCTTTTATTCCCTTTTAGAGACAGTATTTTAAAGTTGTAATAATCAGATATGAAGCTATATTTTGATTTCCGCAACTCTGATGGATATGGTTTAGTTTTCAGCTTATACACTGTCTCGCCTATTTTATATCAATTTACATTATTATTATATTTTATTCCATGCGCTGTGAGATATACTATAGGTTCTTTGGTAATTCATCGTTTTAACCCTTTTTGATGATCGTCCCGTGCTAGTCAGGCATTGGCACAATGCATTTCGGGAAAATGTCTGATGGTACGGGGCGGCCGTCACACTTGGTATTAGAGCCTAGGTTGCATGGTTTAACTTAGGGGAAGATATCAGGGAGAGATATTATACGTATATGAAAGTGCGTACTTGTGATATTTTGGTTTTTAAAAACTATATATATATATATATATATATATACACACACAATTAGTATATCTAATGATGAAGTCGCACTGCATTAGCACCACTAAGGAGATGGTTAGTCGTTTTCTCTTTACAAATTTAATGTTGAGCCGAAATACGAGGAGTACAATGAGGAACTCTACATCGAGCGTCGAAGAGGGAGCAGGTTCAGGGGCCAACAATGGAAATGTCCCTGATATAAGGATGATGTTTACTACCTTCATACGAGAGATGCTTAGGGATGCTCACGGAGCAGTTCCTAATGCTGGTAAGGGTGGTGGTGCAGGTGCCTAGAGCCGATTTTGCCAAGCTTAACAATGATTATACTAGTCTTAGTGGGAAGCCGTTCCATTGAACGGGATCGGCTACAGAGGTTCAGGATTGGCTTGATAGTTGTGACTGCATCTTCGAAGATTTGGGGATCGATGATGCAATAAAGAGAAAACTAGCATTGCATCAGCTTCAAGGACGAGCAATGAATTGGTGGAATGCTATTAAAGCGGCTACTTCCGAGGATCAAATTACGTGGAATTATTTTAAGACTCACTTCATTGACAAGTTTATTCCAACTGCACAGAAATCAGAATTATTCAGGAAGTTTTTGGAGCTTAAGCAGAATGGTAGGTGTTTAGATTAAAAATGACTCAAACACCAATGGTGTGAAATCACACTTCACCAATTATGGTTAGAAATTGAAAGAGCCGCAATCACAAAATAAACGAATAAAATCAAGCAAGTGACATGGGATTTTTATTGTGGTTTGATTCGAAATGAATCTACATCCACTTTTCAAGTATTTTCATCATTATCCAGAGGATTACATAGTTTACGGTCTAATACATCTCGTTTGTTACATTTAATCACTTTTTACGATAATTCTCCACTTTATACTCTCTTTCCGCTTTAGATCTCACTTGGATTCGAGAAGGAATGGGTTGGATCATGTAATTATATACTTTTCCTTGGCTCCATCGCGAAAATGTGTTAGATACATGCTTCGAAGAGGAGCAATGGCAATTGGAGATCACTTGGAGTGGATTGGAGTGTGAATTAACAGTGCTCAGAGAAGATGAGATTCATTTCATGTAGGAGGAAGAAGGAGAGAACTTTGGCAGCCATTAATGGAGTTTTTTTAGAAGCTTTAGAAGGGTTAAGGAATGATTTTGGCAGCCCTTCGGGGTAGTGGAATCGGTCCCTTGAATTGTGGAGAAAGGGGCTATTTATAGGCGAAGTTTGAGGATAATGGCAATCTCGTAATTATGGTGTGCAGAGTTTGGATAGGCCATAAATTTGGGTCGGCCTAAAACTATTTACAGAAATGCCACTGGTTCATTTTATAGTTGTGTACAGCTAGCATATCCCATATATTATAGTTCTGCCACCGCTTTTATTAATATACCGACCCTGCTTTGTATTAATGTACCGATCCACTTCTCACAATGCACCGATCCACTTCTTTTTCAATGTACCGATCCAGTTCTTCATCAGTACCAATCCGGTTTTAAATAAAACAGCACTGATCCATTATAGTTAAACAGTGCCAATCCAGTTTAGTTTATGGGACGACCCAGTTATTTACACCTTATGCCACCTCCTTTTTTACATTATTCAATACTGACCCATACTTGTTTAATGTACTGATCCAGTTCATATCTCTACAGACCGATCCACGTGTCCCTTACTGAAGCCGCCACCCTGGTTGTAGTGCACTTTATATACACCGACCCATTCTTATCTTTTTGACACTGACCCATTTTTATATTAATAAGTGCTGATCCAAACATATTGGAGAGAACTGACTCCATATGTTTGCTTCACTACGGGTCTGTATGTTTCAACTTTAACACTAATTCACGTGTATAGACTCCATTCAAGATGCTTTATATTCACATTATCTTGGACCATTTCTCGCCATATAATTCTATGCCGACTCGAATATAATAACATGTCCATCATATCATTTTCCATGTCTTTGAGTGCACAAATGTGTAGATGAAATGGCTTAGAATTATAAGTGTAAAAAGGTCACATATGCATGCTTTGGATTGTATGTTGCATGCTGTATTTTTACATGAAGATATCTGTACTGATATATGGAGTTTCATTCCTATGCAATAATATTGCATAACTAATGCATGTTGTTCCTTTTAACGTGTTGATCCATGTCATGCGTAGTCACCTTCTGCGTAGCTTTGCACTTTGTATACCACTATTGTGTGTTTTAATAGAACCGTTCTTTATCACGGTATGTACATGATTCATCCCAGCTCCATATATTATCATACAACAGTTGTGTGTATATTAATATAGAAATGATCCCATACTTTACTGTGTGTCCATATTAGGACAATCTTTGCATATATTTCTGCACTCAACTACTAATCCAATGCTTGCAAATATTGATACCGACTACCTTTTCAATGATGCAGGCTCGAACACGTTGATACATGAAGTTTCTTTTTCCATTTGCATGTGTATAGCTTTGTATATTTAAGGATATTTACCCATTCATGTACGTATGTAATCAAACCAGTCGCTTGGAACCAAGCCATTCAAACTTGTCTCTCCTCGTGTTGACATGTGGTACGTTACTTAAACTAGCAAGTATTTTGTCACATCCAAATTTTCCCAAGCTAAGCTTAACATGTTTGATCTTTACGTATGAATTTATGACCAACCATATTGTCTTTAATGCCGATCCATTTGAATTTGATTTGGAACCGACCTCAGTTTGATGCTTACTGTGGTAAGTTGCTGATCTGCAATCTTTGTATAAGGACCAACTTATATAATATTTGTATGATCGAACCATTATTTTGTAGCGATCGACCAACCAGCTCTGAAGTGGCCAACCGATTAGTTATGTGGTAACCGACTGACTCGGCGTTTTAGGGATAACCAACCAGGTCCATTGATACTGACCGACCCAATCCGTTCTTCAAGCGAACAAGACCAACCCGCATTGTTGAGGCCGATCCATATTTGCGACTGACCCGATGCTTTGCAACTGACCGACCCGGTCCATTAATTTTGACCGACCTGACCTATTCTTCAAGAGATCAAGACCGACCCATTCTGAATGAAATGGACTGACCTGTTACTTTGCAAAATAGACCGACCCGCTGTTGTGTAAACATGACCGACCCACATTGTTGAGGCTGATCCATATTCGCGACCGACCCGGTGCTCTAAAACCGATCGACCCGATGCTTTGAACTGTGTTTTAACAGGGTTAACATTTTCCCTTCGAAGCTTGTATTTTTTGCTTGTGAGAAATGTGGGCTTCGAAACAAACATCGCTGCTGATATACTCTGCATTGAGATCCAGTTATAACTTTTTGTCTTGCTATGGCGAACTACACTTTGAATTCGTATGCTTCATGTCACCTGCTTTGTTAATTAAAACAAGTGATTGCACAATTTTGGACTCATACTCACCATCGACTGTCCACATCGATAGTGGTTAGTTAACCATTAAAAATGACTTATAATAAATTATATTTCAATTTGAATGAAGTATCTATACAGAATTATTTTATTCAATGGTTTATAACTCATCAAATATTGCCTGCGCAAATACGATATTCTAATTCGGATTCACATTAACGCTTAAAATCAACTAATCAATTAAAGCCGCTTGTGGATTTCAAACAATATCATTTTAATGACTTATATGATGGTATTTGATATTTCTCATTTGAGAAATATGTATTTGTGATTTATCTCTGCTTCTCTTTGGAGAAGTCTTTGATTATTGGTGCCCCGGCTTTGGAGGTCATCACCGGTCTTCACTATAGGAAGAATGTTACTGCTCAACGCTTGTTCATTTTGTTGATCAGTTTTGACATTGGACACTCCTTGGATGCCCCGTGTTTTGGAGAGGTCATTTTAATCCAATATTTGGTCTTCTCTTGTCGATTGAGTCAAAACGATGGAGCTCATCGAGCATTGTTGATTTTTCCTTTGGAGAAATTGCTTTCTGTATGGAAATGAATTTTGGTTGTCATATCATTTCACTGTGTGAACTCCAACGATCCTTGTGGTAAGGGTTGCACCACTTTGTGCTACGAATTTCCACGCTTCGTTTCGCACTTACGGATTCCAGCGAACCATTGGGTTAAGGCTGCATCGCTCCGTGCCTACGAACTCCTATGCTTCATTTCATGTATAGTGAACTCCAGCACTTCGTTTCGCGCTTACGGATTCCAGTGAACCTTTGGGTTAAGGTTGCATTGCTCCGCACCTATGAACTCCCACGCTTCGTTTCACGTATAGTGAAATCCCGTGCTTCGTTTCGCGCTTACGGATTCCAGCGAACCTTTGGTGGGTTGCATCGCCGTGCTTAGGAACTCCCATGCTTCGTTTCACGTACAGTGAACTACCGCGCTTCGTTTCATGCTTACGGATTCTAGCGAACCTTTAGTGGACTTGCCTCTATTATGGGAGGACTTTATTTTACCCTTGCTATGGAGGGACTTGCCTCTGCTATGGGAGGACAAATTTTTTATTTTTCCTCTGCTATGAGAGGACTTTATTTTAACCTTACTATGGAGGGACTTGCCTCTTCTATGGAAGGACAAGATGTTTATTTTGCCTTTGATATGGGAGGACTTTATTTTATCCCTGCTATGGAGGGACTTGCCTCTGCTATGGGAGGACAAGATTTTTATTTTGCCTCTGCTATAGGAGGACTTTATTTTTGGCATTGTTCCAGAAGGTGAACATTAGTCCTCGTGTTGGATATGCTTAACTATGATAAGCAATCGCAGCTAGACTAAGAGGTTATGACCCCTTGGAACTTGCAACTTATGGTATTGATTTTGGATATGCTTGTTGAAGTCTCCACCATTTGACTCTTGGCAAATCCTCCTGCTCACTCTTTAAGGTGGTGCTTTCCATCTTTGCATTATGCATATCGATGGTTAGAGCACTTGAAATTTAAACTGGTGTTTGTCGGAATTGCCTCACTTCGTTGAGCCTTGTGAGAGGAGACGCTCATTAGATAGCCTGTAATGAAAAATCGTCTGTTAGCAAATTTTCGTGTAAATTTGGTAAGTCAGAGATTTATAAAGGCAGGTAATACTTCATTTGTAATGCTATTGTTTGGTACAATGCACATAAATAATTACAGACTTTTTACAAGAAAGTAAAACATAACAAGGAGTAAAGTAATGCAGGAAGTAAAGTAAATGCTATAGTGATCACTTATTCTGAGCTGCAGATATTAGATCATCATCAATGGTCATCAGTTGATTATCAGCCTCGGAATAGTTTGAGCAGAAGCTACGTTACTTGGGCTGGCTTGATCATTTGATGACCCCAATCCCTAAGGAGTTGCTGAAGGATTTGTATCTTGGGAATTCTTCACATATTGTTGCAGATGATTCTTCCTAGTCAGTTCTTCGATCAATAATCTCAGGTGCCTGCACTCATTGGTGTTGTGGCCTGGCTAATTATGGAACCGGCAGAGCTTTTTGGATTTGGTCAGATGGTCATTCATCCTTATTGGCCGAGGCTCTGAATAATATTCTGCATCCTTTGTGGCAAGGTAAATGTTCTTAGGAGTTTCATTTAGAGGTGTCAGCTCAGACGAGTCAAGAGGACGAAAATTTTTATTAGCTTTGTTGTCGTTTCCGTTGTTGGCTCGCTTCTGCCCCGGAGTATTCTTCTAATTGGATTGAATAGCTGCACTTTTAGGAGCTTCAAGGAGTTGATTACCACCAATGATCTGAAGAGGTATATGATTATCGTCCAATCTCATGTACTCTTCCGCCTTTTTATAGAACTTGTCAAGTGTAGTCGGTTCCTTCATCTTTATCCATCTCCCAAATTCGCTTATTTTGTCGATAGCATCAAGTACAGCCATAAGGACTATGCGCTGTTCCGGATTCCTTACTTCAAACAAGGCAACATTGGATCAACTGAGGAAGGCTTTGACAGTTTTCCCTGGTTTTTGCTTCATTGCTAAGAGCATAATAGCATCCTTGGCTTTGGTAGCATACATACGGAACTGTTCCTTGAACTTTTTGGTCAGGTCAGAGAATCAATCGATAGATTTGGGTGGCAGCTTTGTGAACCATAATGATGCAGCACCTTCTAAGTAGAGAGGAAAATATGTGCATCTCATCTCATCAGTCGCCTTAGCCGCACTCATATGCCACTCGTATTTGAATAGAAAGAAGTTGGGATCAACGTGGCCGTTGTACGGAGGCAAAGTCAGAGGATTAAACTTCATCAGACATTCTGCTTCAAGGATTCTTTCAATGAGCAGAGTCCTATCAGAAGAGAAGTCCCATTCTATGTCATCATCTTTGTTAGCTTGATTCCTTTTCATGACTCGTTCTATCATATCCGAGATGTATTCTTCTGTGAAGCTGAGCTCTTTACCAAATGTTCGTCTAGGCATATGATCTCAATTAGAGAGTTTTGGCCAGTTGGCTTCTCGATGAGAAGGTGCCCCCATGACAGGAATAGTGACCTTTCAAGCATTCACTTAGGAATGATTCTTATCTTTTGATCTCAATTTTTCGATGTTAGCTTCGTCCTTGTCACTTGTCCAATCATAATCGTCTTCCATAATGTCATTGCGGTTATGATCGGAAGCGGGCGATTTGTCATTCTCTTCAAGATCAACATGGACTTTCAGAGGGGATTGATTTGGTTGAGCATTAAGGATGGCGTCAAGTTTCTCCATCATAGCTTTAGTAGAAGCGTTCATTCTTTGATTGACATTAGCGGCATTTAATTCGTTTCTAGTCACACCGTCTCCACTTATCGAGTTTTCACCAACATCGAAATGGTTAGCAAGCGGTGTCTCTTCATTAGCAACATTATCAGCATTTTCGATGTCTTTACTTATTATCTTCCTAGATTTCACCATAACTTCGGAGAAGGAGATGATTTAGAACTTTAATGCAAGGCTTTTAGGCTTGAGAAAAGTGTGAAGAAAGGAGATGCGAACGCAGCCCCACATTGGGCGCCAAATGTTTGGATCAAAAATAACACAAACACCAATGGTGTGAAATCGCCCTTCACCAATTATGGTCAGGAATTGAAAGAGCCGCAATCACAAAATAAACGGATAAAATCAAACAAGAGACACAGGATTTTTATATGGTTCGATTCGAAATGAATCTACGTCCACTTTTCAAGTATTTTTCATCATTATGGATAGGATTACATAGTTTACGTCTCATACATCTCGTTTGTTACATAGTTTATGATAATTCTCCACTTTATGATTTCTTTCTGCTTTAGATCTCACTTGGATTCGAGAAGGGACGGATTGGATCATGTAATTATATATTTTTCCTTGGCTCCATCACGAAAATGTGTTAGATCCGTGCTTCGAAGAGAAGCAATAGCGATTGGAGATCACTTGGAGTGGATCAGAGTGTGAATTAACGGTGCTCGGAGAAGATGGGATCCATTTCATGTAGGAGGAAGAAGGAGAGAACTTTGGCGGCCATTAATGGAGTTTTTAGAAGCTTTAGAAGGGTTAAGGAATGATTTTGGCAGCCCTTCGGGTAGTGGAATCAGTCCCTTGAATTGTGGAGAAAGGGGCTATTTATATGCGAAGTTTGAGGATAATAGCAGTCTCGTAATTATGATGTGCATAGTTTGTATCGGCCATAAATTTGGGTTAGCCTAAAACTATTTACAAAAATGCCACTAGTTCACTTTACAGTTGTGTACAACTAGCATATCCCATATATTACAGTTCTATCACCGCTTTTATTAATATACCAACCCAGCTTTGTATTAATGTACCGATCCACTTCTCGTAATGCATCGATTCGCTTCTTTTTTAATGTACAGATCTAGTTCTCCATCGGTACCAATCCGATTTTAAATAAAACAGCACTGATCCATTATAGTTGAACAGTGCCGATCCACTTTGGTTTATGGGACGACCCAGTTAATTACACCTTACGCCACCGCCTTTTCTATATTATTCAATACTAACCTGTACTTGTTTAATGCATTGATCTAGTTCATACCTCTACAGACTGATCCACGTGTCCCTTACTGAAGCAGCCACCCTAGTTGTATTGCACTTTATATACACCGACCCATTCTTATCTTTTTGACACCGATCCATTTTTATATTAATAAAGTGCTGATCCAAACATAGTGGAGAGAATTGACTCCACACGTTTGCTTCACTATGGGTGTGTATGTTTCAACTTTAAAAGTAATTCATGTGTATAGCCTTATCCATTCAAGCTGCCTTATATTCACATTGTCTTGGACCATTTCTCGCCATATAATTCTATGCCGACCCAAATATAATAACGTGTCAATCATATCATTTTCCATGTCTTTGAGTGCACAAACGTATAGATGAAATGGCTTAGAATTATAAGTGTAAAAAGTTCATATATGCATTCTTTGCATTGTATGTCGCATGCTGTCTTTTTACATGAAGATATCTGTCTTGACATATGGAGTTTCTACCCCATACAATAATATTGCATAACTAATGCTTGTTGTTCCTTTTAACGTGTTGATCCATGTCATGCTTAGTCACCTTCTGCATAGCTTTGCATCGTGTATACCACTGTTGCGTGATTTAATAGAACTGTTCTTTATCACGGTGTGTACGTGATTCATCCCAGCTCCATATATTATCATACAACAGCTGTATGTATATTAATATAGAAATGATCCCATACATTGTTGTGTGTCCATATTAGGATGGTCTTTGCATAAATTTTTGCACTCAACTACTAATCCAACACTTGAAAATATTAATACTGACTGCCTTTTCAATGATGCAGGACCAAACACATTGATACATGAAGTTTCCTTTTCCATTTGCATGCGTATAGCTTTGTATATTTTAGGATATTTACCCATTAATGTACGTATGTAATCAAACCAACATCTTGGAACCAAGCCATTCAAACTCGTCTCTCCTTGTGTTGACATATGGCACGTTACTTAAACTAGCAATTATTTTGTCAGTCTAGATTTTCCCAAGCTAAGCCTAACATGTTTGATCTTTAGGTATGAATTTACGACCAACCATATTATCTTTAAGGCCGATCCATTTGAATTCGATTTGGAACCGACCTCAGTTTGATGCTTACTATGGTAAGTTGCTAATCCACAATCTTTGTATAAAGAATGACTTATATAATATTTGCATCATCGAACCATTATTCTGTAGCGACCGACCGACCATCTCTAAAGTGGCCAACCGATCAGTTATGTGGTGATCGACCGACCCGTTGCTTTGGGGATGAACAAACCGGTCCATTGATACTAACTGACCCGGTCCGTTCTTCATGCGATCAAGACAGGCCCGCATTGTTGAGGCCGATCCATATTTACGACTAACTGGTGCTTTGCAACTGACTGACCCGGTCCATTAATTCTGACCGACCGGACCTGTTCTTCAAGCGATCAAGACCGACCCACTCTGAATAAAATGTACCGACCTGTTACTTTGCAGAATAGGTCGACCCGCTGTTGTGTAAACATGACCGACCCGCATTGTTGAGGCCGATCCATATTTGCGACCGACCCGGTGCTCTAAAACCGATCGACCCGGTGCTTTGAACTGTGTTTTAACAGTATTAACAGTAGGGAAGTCTCGAAATATATTGTTGAATTCAATACCTTATCTAAATATGGATTATCTCTTATCAATACTTCCTAGAAGAAGAACGAGAAGTTCATTACTGGCCTAGATGAGTGCTTGAGGGAAAGACTTATAAACAATATCGATGAGACTTTCAAATCTGTTGTAGGGAAAGCATTGAGATCGGAGAGCCTTTACCCTAAGCCGAAAACTGAGGTCGTTGTTACATCTACAGAAGAGCCAAAGTGTTGACAAGCGATGAAGGTAATAAGAAGTCAACAGAACCAAACCAAGGATGGTTAGAAAAAGAAGAATAAGAAATATATCGAGTGCTTTGGCTATGGCAAGAAGGGACACTATATTAGAGATTTTCGAGCAAAGCTAGGGGAGAAGAAATGCTTCAACTTTGACCAAGTGGGATATTTCAAGGATAAATGTCCACAACCCCCTAAGGAAAAGCAGATCATGAAAGCATATGCTATCAACGTTGTTCCTTCTTCGTTAAATGCCCCAATTGCGGCGGAGAAGGGAAAGAGTGTTGTTATTCAAAGTATTCTTTCTATTTGTGATGATCCTATTTGAGTATTGTTTGATACCGGGGATTCATATTCCTTCATATCTAGTGACCTGGTAGATAGGTTTCGATTGGAACCCGAGATAGTCGATAAACCTTTAGTTGTAACGAATCTGATCGGTGGTTTGACTATCCTTTGTATGATTTGTCATAATTTATTCTTATCGAATCATGAATGTATGTTTGCTTGATATTGCTTTGTTTTGGGCTTTATTGGGTTTGGTATTATTTTAGGAGTCGATTGGCTCCAAAGGTATGGGATGGTGGTCGACTGTGAGGGGTCTTCGGTGACCAATAGAGCGGATGATGGGAAGAGGGTGGTATTGGGTTGCCTACCTAGTGATGGGGTGATGGCTAGTTTTCTAAATTCCCTCGACATCCCGCATGATGAGTTATTAGATATACCCAGGCCCGGTCTAGGGGCAAGCCCACTAAGCCCATGTGATGGGGCAGTCCACTGGGCTGAGGGCAAGAAAAACCTAAGATGCCAGGCATGTTCAGCCTACCGAATCACATTCATCTCCTCATCTTCTCCCGCTTCTCAAATCCTATTCTTTCTTCCTACCGAATTCAATTTTTCAGCAAAAGCTCTTCTCTTAAAAAAAATTTAGGGCATGCCACAAATCCATCAATTTTCTGCATCAACGTCTTCAATTGTGCTCTCTCCTCTATTACCATCTCCAACTCTTCAAGCTACCGAGAAAAAGAGATGTCCAATCACAGCGAGGTCTTCAATTTCTTTCTCTTCCGCCTTGCACCCTGCTTTACACCAACGATTCAACATATAACGATAAAAAAGTAAAATTTTTAGTTCGAAAACCTAAATCCCTAAATTTGTTGTTTTTTTATTTGGATGTTTTCGGATTTTAATGGTGAACCATGTCCGAATATTGGACAGTAAATCAACAGATATAGTAGAACAATAGAAAATTGCTTTTTTGTATTTGGAAAATGCGAGATTGTCATTTGTTTTAGTATAATAAACTTTTTTGTTTATGATTCTTTAATAAAGATGATAGACTAATTATTTTAAAACAATTTGTAATTCTGAACTGTAGAAACAATCAGTAATTTTAAGTTATAAACAACAATAGAAAAATACATTTTTTACTTGGAAATCCAAAATAACTTTTTGATTTAATTCAAGAAATAAGATGAAGAACTCATTGTTTTAAAACTCAAAATTCATTTTCTGCTGTTTAGAATTACAAAATCGTGGCAGTTTTTAAGAACTATAAACTACATCAAATTAGATATTTAACTAAATGATAACATTAAGTTTGACAATTTATAATTAGATGATAATATTAGAGATAACAACGATTTAATTTTCAAAATATTTTTTTATATACTTGATAAAATGCCAAAGGAAAGGGAGGAAAAAA
The DNA here is from genome assembly GCA_030737875.1 of Allium sativum. NCBI lineage: Eukaryota > Viridiplantae > Streptophyta > Magnoliopsida > Asparagales > Amaryllidaceae > Allium > Allium sativum. Next base: position 327,805,406 of record CM060916.1, read on the forward strand.
AACGGATGAGATTTAGGAAGCAAAACTCCGAACTTATAATAAAAGAATAAAACAACGACAAGATGCAATATCTAGATCATTGGTTGGTTCATATTAACGATTCCTATCACGGTTACTTCTACTGAGAGAAGTTCTTCTAAATTAAAATTGATTGAAAATTATCTTCGAACGACTGTGTCTCAAGAATGATTAAATGAACTTGCAATGATCTCATTTGAAATTGATTTTTCTCCAAAAACTTGATTACAACAATTTAATTGAAGAATTTGCTAAAAAAATGCTAGACGAAGCATTTTCCTTTGAATTGGTTATGGAAGCATTGACCATATTTTGTGTGAAAGGTTGATATTTGATTTTATGTTTTTGAAACTTAGTAATGAAGACTACATGATGTGGTAACATTTTGTATGTAAGTTTAATATTATCGTTGTTGTTTTATATGATTTTGTGCTTGTAAAGATTTTATATTAAAAAAATTATGGCAAATGTGACGAATGATATGTCAATGGGCAAAAAAAAAATGTTTGAGCTTGGGCAACCGATCGTTTGGCTTGGCCCTAGATATACCTATTGCTGGCGGGTATCCGGACATCTTTAAGGAAGTGACTGGACTTCCACCACACCAAGAGATCGAGTTTTAGATTGATTTAGTGAAAGATACCAGACCTATAATGATGCCTCTTTGTCGTATGTCGCCATGGGAGCAGCAAGAGCTCCAAGTGCAAGTAGGCGATCTTATGAGGAAGGGATTTATCTGAAGGAGTGTTTCTGAGTGGGGAGCACCAGTTGTATTTGCTACCAAGGCCGATGGTTCCCTTCACATATGTGTGGACTACCGCGAGTTGAACAAGGTGACTAAGAAGAATAAGTATACTCTTCCACAAATAGATGATTTTTTTGACCAACTAAATGGAGCGAGAGTGTTCTCTGAGTTAGATCTCGCGATAGGATTTCATCAGCTTCGAGTAGCAGCTAAGAGTATACCCAAAACAACATTTCGAATGCCATACAGATTCTATGAGTGGTTGGTCATACCATTCGGGTTGACTAATGCACCCGCATATTTTGTGCATCTTATGAGTAGGGTTTTCACGGATCAATTAAATAAGTGTGTTCTTATATTCGTGGATTCTATCTTGATTTACTCTAGGACAGAGGAAGAACACAAGGAACATTTGAGGAAGTGATAGAGGTGTTGAGGAAGCACCAACTGAAAGTGAAATTTTCTAAGTATCACTTCTGGAGGAGGGAAGTGAGATTCTTAGGCCATGTCGTTTCAGAGAATGGTATTGCTGTAGACCCTATGAAGGTGGCTACGGTGTAGGATTGGTATACGCCTAAGAATGCAACAAACGTGAGAAGTTTCTTGGGATAAGCTGGATATTATCATAAGTTTATTCATAACTTCTCCAAGATAACAGCACCGTTAACTCAGTTGACCAAGAAGAATCAAGCTTTTGCTTGGGACGAAAGGTGTGAGGATGCATTTAAGAGTATAAAGGAGAATCCAACATGTGCACCAGTGTTAGTTATTCCTAAAGGGAATGAAGAAATGATGGCATACACAGATGCCTATGGTACCAAACTAGGTGTTGTACTGATGCAAGGAGGTAGTGTTGTGGCTTATGCTAGTCGGGAACTGAAACCACATGAGAAAAGATATCCTACCTATGATATGGAATTGGCAGCGATCGTGTTCGCATTAAAGATGTGGAGACATTACCTCTTGGGAGAAAGATTCGATTTGTTTGCCAATCATAAGTCATTAAAGTATATTTTCTCTCAAAAGGATTTAAACCTTCGTAAGTAGAGATGGTTAGAGTTCTTGGATTCATATGATTTCAATATTGCATACACACTAGGAAGGGAAATGCGGTAGCTGATGAATCGAGTAGGATACATGCCAATTTGGGGGCTATGTTTTTAGAATGGAAGCAATTGGAGTATATCGCAGGATATGATTTCAACCTAAGTGCGAATTGGATCCAGAGATGTTAGCAAGTTTGATGATCAGACCGACTTTGATTGTGTAACAACCCGCATTCTACGTACGGAGGATCATAGAATATTTATGTTATTTTCATACGAAGTCGTATGGTCGTGTAATTTTGGGGAACGACTATTGGGGTCATTTCCCATATTCACGATTTTTTCCGTTTTTTAAATGACCGTTTTACCCCTGGTGAATATTGTTTTTCCTATAAATTTTGATTGGTAAGGAGTTTTGACCTGAAACCACTTCCATTGGATTCAGATGATGGTTTACCTTTCCGTAGATGGTTACACTAATCAAACGGACTTACCGTTTGAGAGATATGGCTGAAATAAGGTTTGGGAGGTGGAAAACAGCTTAACCGAGCTTAATAGATTAATTAGCAGCTCAGCCTATAACCCATTTCAGGATTAGAATTATGGGAGGGCTGAAATGAGTTAGAGAATGGTTCCTTTTCATTTTCTCGGCTGCCATAAACATTTCTTCAAACCTAGCAATAGCTTCTACCTTCTAAATTCATCCTAATCATTTTCTAATCACATGTTAGCCAAATCAACATCAAATTAAAGCGGATTAGCATAGAAATCGAGATAGAATTGCTAGAATACATTGGGAACCGTGCTAAATCAGTTAGAGTTTCAGATCTAAAATTTGTTTGTGGCTAAGGTGAGTGATTTGCACTTTTATTCACTAATTACGGCTAATTAGGGGTGATTAGTGATAATTAGCGATATGATGCATTATAAAAATATGGAAAAATATTTTGAAATTTTAAAATATTATTTTATGTCACTGGTGAAAATTTGGATTAAGTTTGCTAATCTTATAGTTAAAACATGCTTAAGGGGATTAAGGGGAAAATCATGCTTTTTGGGTATGTTTGATCTAAAATATTCCATGTGATTGATATTTTGGTGTTTTTGGTTAATTCTACATATTACTACTGTTGTTTGGTATGTTTTGTGACTTCATAGTAAGGTCAGAATGGTTGAAAATGTCGTCGTTTGGCGAAATTAGCTTGCTGGAAAAATTGCAGAAAAACGATTCCTGAAGGGGAGGGGGGTATCCTTATGATTCCTAAAACGGGGTATGCTCACAATTCCTGAAGGGGGTATGCTCATGATTCCTAAAGGGGGTATGCTCATGATTCCTGAAGGGGGTATGCACACGATTCCTAAAGGGGGTATGCTCACGATTCCAGAAGGGGGTATGTAGCGCATGCTCACGATTCCTGAAGGGGGGTATGCTCACGATTCGTGAAGGGGGTATGCTCACGATTCCTGAAGGGGGTATGCACACGATTCCTGAAGGGGATATGCTCACGATTCCTGAAGGGGTATGCTCAAGATTTCTGAAGGGGTGTATGCTCATGATTCCTGAAGGGGGTATGTCACGAACCGAGAGAGGGATTCCGAAAGCGGGATTACGAGAGCAGGAATCCGAGAGCGGGATTCCGAGAATGGGATTCCGAGAGCAGTAATCTGAGCTTTCCTATGCTTTGTCACTTCCTCCAAAATAATGACTCCAAACTGAACTGGATTCATACTTCTACCACGCGATGACAATTGTGATCTCTTCTGAAGATCAAAACCAATTCAACTAAAATCCTAGATGCAAAGGAGTTGCAAGTGCGAAGTTATTACTCAGGATCTAGCTGGGAACCAATGAGTTAACTTTTAGAGTTGGGCTTTACTGCGGGACGTGTGTAAAGGGGTTATCAGTATCAATAATTTAGGTTCACCACTGAGAGACGGATTATGGGCTATGGATCAGTGCAGTAGGTTCACTGTGACTCTCAAGGGCGAAGTGATCGTAGCAAAGGATTGGGTGATCAAAGTGGTGGATATCGTATGTTTTACGCACTGAGTGAGAGATGTGAGGATGATTGCTATGTTTGATGTTTTCTATCACTATGACATGTGCACTTCCACTTTACACTTTATGTTAGTGTTACCTTAGAGTACTGTACATCTTGTTGTGCTAACTCTTTAGTTCCAGATCTAGGTACGATTATTTTACATGTTACTGTTTTGTTTTGCTGCTATCACTCATACCATACTTTTGTCTGACCCAAAGTTTTATGTCTCTTCTTATTACTCTGGGTGCTCCTAAACGAGTAGACTAGAGACATGTTAGGTGGTTATGCACGTGTAGTTGTTCGGAGACGAGCAGGAAACTTCTACGTACTATTTACATATATTCTCACTATGTTGTTGTCGGTCACTATTTTGGGCATTAGTAGTGTACCTTTCCTATTTTTCTTTAGAGATAATATTTTGAAGTTGTAATAATGGTTTGGACCATAAGCTTTATCTTGGATTCCACTGCTATGATGGTTTAGTTTTTAGCTTATGCATTGTCTCGCCTGTTTTATGTCAATTTATGTTATTATTATATTTTATTCCATGCGATGTGAGATATACTACAGGTTCTTGATTATTCATCGTTTCAAAACCATTTTTCTTTAACGATCATCCGGTGCTATTCAGGCATTGGTACAATGCATTTTGGGGACATGTCTGCTGGTTCGAGGCGGGCTGGCACACTTGGTATCAGAGCCTAGGTTGCGTAGTTAACCTAGGAGAAGACACCAAGGAAAGATAATATACATATATAAGAGCGCGTATTTGTGATATTTTGGTTTTCAAAAGATAGACGTGTATATATATACACTATTAGTATAGCTAAGGATGAAGTCACACTCCACTGGCACCACTAAGGAAATGTTAATTGTTTTCTCTTTACAGATTGAACGATGAGATGAAATACGAGGAGTACGGGTTCAGGGGCCAACAATGGGAATGTCCCTTATATGAGGACGATGTTTATTGCCTTCATGAGAGAGATGCTTAGGGATTCTTAGGGAGCAGTTCCTAATGCTGATAACGGTGGTAGTGCGGGCGCTGTAGGCGCCTAGAGCCGATTTCGCCAAGCTATGCAAGGATTATACTAGTCTTGGTGGGAAGCTGTTCCAAGGAACGGAATCGGCTACAGAGTTTCAAGATTTTCTTGATAGTTGTGAGCGCATCTTCGAGGATTTGGGAATCAATGATGCAATGAGGAGAAAGTTATCATCACGACAACTTTAAGGACGAGCTATGAATAGGTAGAATGCTATTAAAGCAGCTACTCCTGAGGATCAAGTTACTTGGAATAAGTTTAAGACTCACTTTAGTGAAAAGTTTATTCCAACTGCCCAAAAATAAGAATTGTTCAGGAAATTTTTGGAACTTAAGCAGAATGATAGGGCAGTCTCGGAATATATTGCTGAGTTCGATACCTTATCGATACTGCTGAAAAGAAGAATGAGAAATTCATAACTGTCTTAGATGAGTACTTGGGGGAAAGGCTGATAAATCATGTAGACGATACATTCGAGTCTATTGTGGGAAGGCATTGAGATCTGAGAGCCTTTACCCTATGTCAAAGGCCGAGGTTTCTATTACATCTGTAGGGGAGCCAAAGCCGCAGGCAAGCGGTGGAGGAAAGAATAATTCCCAGAATAAGAGGAAACAAGACCAAACAAAGGATGGTCACAAAAAGAAGAATAAAAAAGATGGTGAGTGCTTTAGTTGTGGCAAGAAGGGCCACTATGCCAGAGATTGTCGGGAAAAGCCTTGGGAAAGGAAGTGTTTCAATTGCGACCAAGCGAGACATCACAAGGATAAATGTCAGCAACCCCCTAAAGAAAAGCAGACCGTGAAAGCATATGTTATCAACGTTGTTCCTTCTTCGTCGAATGCCCCCAATTGCAGGGCAGAAGAGAAAGGGTGTCGTTATTCAAGGTATGCTTTCTATTTATGATGTTCCCGTTTGAGTATTGTTTGATACCGAGGCTTCCCATTCCTTTGTGTCTTGTGGCCTGGTAGATAGGTTGGGATTGGAACCCGAGATAGTCGATAGACCTTTAGTTGTGACGAGCTCGATCGGCGGTTCGACTGGCCTTTGCATGATTTGTCGTGATTTGGTCTTATCGAGTCATGGATGTATGTTGCTTGTGATTGCTTTTTTTTGGGATTTACAGGGTTTGGCATTATTTTGGGAGTTGATTGGCTCCAAGGGTATAGGGGGTATTGGGTACGTGCCTAGTGATGGCAATAATAACCAAAACTAGGGGAACAGAAAGATTCGGGTCGGCCATGACTCATGAAGGAAGAGCCTTTGGAATCATTTTTAAACGATGTGTGAATAGCATGAACATTGTGGTATTCCATAGAAAATGAGTGATTGTTATAGATTGTTTAGGAATTTATGTTGGTCTTCCCTTTGATTCAAGAATGGTAATAACTAAATTCAGTGGGGAAATCTCGAACCAATAAGATGTGTTCGTTGATCGTGGGGATGCAACGAAGGTTAGGACAATTCAATTTGGACTTGAACTTGTAGACAATGGTTGTTCGTTAATCTTGGAGATGCAACGAGTAGGGAGATGACTCATGTTGGACTTGATTTTGTGGGTAATGGATACTGGAGACTAGGTCTTAGTTTGTGGATGGTCGCAGGCGATGCCGTTAAGAGTTATAGAGAGATTATCTTTATCATAAGTTCTAGTAGTCTCTGGGAGGAATGCACGTTGGACGTGCAGTAGTCTGGCTAGAGTTGGGGTCGGTATTTACCCTTGACATATGGCCTGGGCCATCATGCGATCAACGATAGTTTCAAAGCAGGATTAGCGAGGATAGTCAGAGTTAGTTATGAGTGCTCGAGTGTTTGGTTATTTTGTTCATATCGTCTCACGTAGATTGTCTTGATTCAGAGGAGATGTTCCTTGGGTGCTTGTCTGGTATTGGTTTAGGCCTTTGGGGCTTATGCTTGGGGAATGTCGAGTTCGACTAGGATGGTTTGCGTGAGATATAAGTAGAGTGATTTCCATTGAATGATGTCTTGGTTTACTCAAGGAGTAATGGGCAACCGTGACATGATAATACTGTTCAATGAGGTGGACTGCCTCGAGTTGGACTCAATAGGGCTATGAGATGACTCGAGTGGGACTCGAGAAGGTTGCAAAATAATGGATTGACTTGGGTTCGACTCGAGTTGAAGATGAAGTTGTGGATAGCGCTTCTGATGCGGTGCCAAGGAATCATCAATAGTTTGGAGTGTTCTAGGCGGACTTAAAGCAGGGGTATCTGGGGATGCCCATTCACCGCGGATCCATTGGACGTGATCTAGTTATCCTTGGTGGATAAACGTACGTTGGACGTGTGGTAGTCCGTTTGGGGCTGGGGCTTCCGTTGGCCCTTGATATTGGTTGGACCAGTCATACAGGTATCGACGTATTCATGGCTTTAGCAGGTGATAGATAGGAATTGTTAGATGGATGTTATTGTTGCTGTGTTTGTTCCTATTTTCTTCTCTTGAGTAGACTATCACCTATAGGATTATGGCGATGGGAAATGAAGAGATGACATTATACATGGATAACTGTGGTACCGAACTAAATGTAGTAGCTAATGCATTAAGTAGGAGACATGCCAGTTTAGATGCTATGTTTCTTGAATGGAAGCAACTGGAGCATATCGCGGGATATGATTTCAGACCTAAGTATGGATTGGGTCTAGAGATGTTAGCAAGTTTGACGATTAGACCAACTTTGATTGAACGAATTGGTTCCAGTCAGAGGGATGATCTTAACCTAAAAGAAATCATCTCCAAGGAAGAGATGAATATCAATGGCGTGATAATGAGAATGACTGTACTTGGGAAACCGAGAAGAACATAAGTAAGTCATATCCAGAGCTTTTTGCCTGGCAAGATTTTAATATTGATAGTACTCCCTTGTTAGTAAACCGCATGCTAGGATAGGCTTGTTATTTATGTTTGATTGTTTGTAAATGGTTAATAGGCATGCAGGCCACCTTTGTATGTTTTGGTTAAGGAATTTCGGGGGTGAAATTTCTTAAGTGGGGAGAGTTAACGACCCGCATTCTACGTACGGAGGATTATAGAATATTTGTTTTACTTTCATACGAAGTCGTATGGTTGTGTAACTTTGGGGAATGACTATTGGGGTCATTTCCCATGTTAACAATTTTTGCCTATTTTTAAACGACCATTTTAGCCCTGGTGAATCTTGTTTTGCCTATAACTTTTGATTGGTAAGGAGTTTTGACATGAAACCACTTCCATTGGATTCGGATGATGGTTCCTTTCCGTAGAGTGATCACACTAATCAAACGGACTTAATGTTTGGGAGATATGGCGGAAATAAGGTTTGGAAGGTGAAAAACAGCTTAACTGGGCTTAATAGGTTAATTAGCAGCTATGCCCATAACCCATTTCAGGATTAGGGTTATGGGAGGGCTGAAATGAGTTAGAGAATGGTTTCTTTTCATTTTCTTAGTTGCCATAAACATTTCTTCAAATCTCGCAATGGCCCCCACCTTCTAAATTCATCCTAAATCACTTTCTAATAACATATTAGCCAATTCAACAATAATTAAAGCGGATTAGCATAGAAATCGAGATAGAGCTGCTGGAATACATTGTGAACTGTGCCAAATCAGTTGGAGTTTTAGATCTGAAATTTATTTGTGGATAAGGTGAGTGATTTGCACTTTTATTCACTAATTATGGCTAATTAGGGGTGATTAGTGATAATTAGCGAAATTGTGCATTATAAAAATTTGAAAAATACTTAAAAATATTAAAATATTATTTTATGTCATTGGTGAAAATTTGGGTTAAATTAGATTAAGTTTGCTAATCTTATAGTTAAAACATGCTTAAGGGGAGTAAGGGGAAAATCATGCTTTTTGGATATGTTTGATCTAAAATATTCCATGTGATTGATATTTTGGTGTTTTTGGTTGATTCTATATGTTACTATTGTTGTTTGGTATGTTTTGTGACTTCATAGTAAGGTTAGAATGGTTGAAAATGTCATCACGGCGAAATTAGCTTGCTAGAAAAACGACAGAAAAATGATTCCTGAAGTGGGGTATGCTCACGATTCCTGAAGGGGGTATGCTCACGATTCCTGAAATGGGTATGCTATCCTTAAGGGGGTATGGTCACTATTCCTGAAGGGGGTATGTCACAAACCGAGAGCAAGATTTTTAGAGCAAGATTCCGAGAGCGGGATTCCGAGAGTGGGATTCCAAGAGCGGGATTCCGAGAGTGGGATTACGAGAGGGGGATTCCGAGATGGGGATTTAGAGAGAGGGATTCCGAGAGTGGGAATCCGAGAGCAGGATTCCGAGAACGGGATTACGAGAGTGGGAATCCGAGCTTTCATATTCTTTGTCACTTCATCCAAGATGATGATTCCAAACTGAACCGGATTCATACTTCTACCATGCGACGAAAATTGTGAACTCTTCTGAAGATCAAAACCAATTCAACCAAAACCCGAGATGCAAAGGAGGTCCAAGTGAGAAGTTATTACTCAGGATCCAGCTGGGAACCAATGAGTTAACTTTTAGAGTTGGGCTTTGTTGCGGGACGTGTGTAAATGGGTTATCGGTATCCATAGTTTTGGTTCACCACTGAGAGACGGATTATGGGCTATGGATCAGTGCAATGGGGTCATTGTGACTCCCAAGTGCAAAGTGATCATAGTAAAGGATTGGGTGATCGAAGTGGTGGATATCGTATGCTTTACACACTAAGTGAGAGATGTGAGGATGATTGCTATGTTTGATGTTTGCTATTGCCATGACATGTGCACTTCCACTTTACACTTTATGTTAGTGTTACCTTAGAGTACTGTACATCTTGTTGTGCTAACTCTTTGGTTGCAGGTCCTGGTTCAGATATGATTATTTATACCTGTTATTGTTTTGTTTTGCTGCTATCGCTCATACCAGACTTTTGTCTGACCCAGAGTTTTATGTCTCTTCTTATTACTGTGGGTGCTCCTAAACGAGCAGAATAGAGACAGGTTAGGTAGTTATGCACGAGTAGCTGTTCAGAGACGAGCCGGAGGCTTCTACATACTATTTACATATATTCTCCCTGTGTTGTTGCCTTTCACTATTTTGGGCATTAGTGGTGTACCTTTCCAATTTTTCTTTAGAGATAGTATTTTGAAGTTGTAATAATGGTTTGTATCATAAGCTGTATCTTGGATTCTTCTGCTATGATGGTTTAGTTTTCAGCTTATGCATTGTCTCGCCTATTTTATGTCAGGTTATGTTATTGTTATATTTTATTCCATGCGATGTGAGATATACTATAGGTTCTTAATGAGTCATCGTTTCAAAACCCTTTTTCTTTGATGACCGTCCCGTGCTAGTCGGATATTGACACAGCGCATTTCGGGGAAATGTCGGCTGGTTCGGGGCGGGCTTTCACAGATTTAGCGGATCGGTTCCAGTCAGAGGGACGATCCTAACCTATTGGAAATCATCTCCAAAATAGAGATGGGTATCGACGTGAGGAAATGGACAAGTATGGACTTGATCGAGAGGGACGGCTTTAAAAGAATGGGAGACTGGTTATACCCAACGTTAATGGATTGAGAGATGAAGTGCTTAGAGAGTGTCATCACTCGAAACTGACTATACATTCCAGTGGTAACAAATTGTATCGAGAAATGAAGCAGACCTACTACTGGGAAGGGATAAAGAGAGATGTTGGGAAGTTTATATCCAAGTGCATGAATTGCCAGCTAGTAAAAGCCAAGCAAAAGAAGCCTAATGGTCTGTTACAACCGTTGGAAATTCCCGAATGGAAATCGGAACAAGTCTCAGTGGATTTCATTGATGTTTTTACCAAGGACTAGATCAGGTCATGATAGTATTTGAGTGATTGTGGATTAATTGAACAAAAGTGCACGGTTCGTACCAGTCAAGTCGAATAGAATGGCAGTTAAGTTAGCGGAATTGTATATGAAGTGGGTAGTGAGATTTCATGAGTACCTAAAAGTATTATGAGTGACCAAGATCCATTATTTACTAGTGGGTTTTGGAAGAGCTTGCAAGAGACCTTAGAGTTCGAATTACATCCTAGTTCCGCGTATAATCCTCAAACCGACGGTCAAACAAAGAGGGTGAATCGTGTATTAGAAGATCTCTTGAAGGCTTGTATATTGGATTTGGAGGGTCATGGGATGACCATTTGCATCTGGTTGAGTGCGCATAAAATAATAGTTATCAGACCAGCATTTGTATGGATCCATTTGAAGATTTGTACAGAAGACCGTGCAACTCACCATCATGTTGGTTGGAAACCTGTGAGAAATTTGTGCTTGGACCAGATGTAATAAGAGAAACTTCAGATAAGATCAAGATTATTCAACAATGAATGAAGGCTGTCCAAGATAGACAGAAGAGTTATGCTGATAACAGAAGAAGATATTTTAAATTCTCCATTGGTGATTCAGTGTTCGTCAAGATTTCCCCGTTAAAGAGTGTGATTCGGTTTGGTAAGAGAGGTAAGTTAGCAGCAAGGTTCATTGGTCCATTTTCGGTTCTGGAGCGAGTTGGGAATTTAGCGTATAAAGTTGGATTACCTGACAAGATGGTAGGAGTGTACAACATATTTCATGTTTCTCTGTTAAGGAAGTTCGTGCATGATTCTGATATGACTATTTCACCAGATTAGTTGGATGATATCGAGGTAGAATCCGAGGCAGTTAGAAACCGCAGACCGGTCCGTATTGTCGGACATGATACGAAGCAACTTCACAGGAAGACGGTGAAACTGGTTAAGGTCCAGTGGGGGTGATAATGAGAATGACCGTACTTGGGAAACCGAGGAGAACATAAGGAAGTCGTATCCAGAGCTCTTTACCTGGTAAGATTTTGATCGTGATATAGTTATTCCCTTACTAGTAAACCGCATGCTAGGACAGATTTGTTGTGTTTATTATGTATGTTTGATTGTTTATAAATGGTTAATAGGTATGGGACACTATTGTTTGTTTTCTTAGTTAAGGAATTTCGGGGGGGAATTTCTTAAGGGGGGAGGGAGGAGATTACAACGACCCGTATTCTACAAATCGGAGGATCGTAGAATATTTATTTTATTTTCATACGAAGTCATATAGTCGTGTAACTTTGGAAAATGCCTATTGGGGTCGTTTCCCACATTCACGATTTTTGCCGGATTTAAAATGACTGTTTTGCCCCTAGTGGATCTTGTTTCGCCCATAACTTTTGATTGGTAAGGAGTTGTGACATGAAACCACTTCCATTGGATTTGCATGATGGTTTCCCATTTCGTATAGTGGTCACATTAATCAAACGGATTTACCGTTTGGGAGATATGGCTGAAATAAGGTTTGAAAGATGGTAAATAGCCTAATTGGGCTTAATATAGTGATTAACAGTTAGGCCCATAACTCAATTCAGAATTAGGGTTATAGGAGCGCTGAAAGGAGTTGGAGAATCATCTCCTTTCATTTTTCTAGCTGCCACAAGCCTTTCTCAAACCCTAATCATGGCTTTCATCTTCTAAATCTCTCTCTAATCACTTTCTAGTTACTAATTAATCAAATCTACATCAAATCAAGCCGAATTAGCACCAAATTCAAGATTGGGTTGTTCCACAACATTGGGATCAGAACCAAATCAGAAAAGTTTCAGATTTATCACATATTATTAGCTAAGGTGAGTGATTTGCATGTTTATACACTAATTAGTACTAATAAGAGGTGATTAGTGAAAATATGTGAAATTTTACATCTATTTATTTTGGAAAAATATGCATAAGTTCTAAGATCATATTTTATGTCACACATATGAAATTGGGTTGAATTGGATTTATTTTGTTAATCCCGAAATTTAGGGGATTAAGGGGAAAATCATGGATTTGAGCATATTTGATCTAAATTAACATATGAAATCATTGTTTTGATGTTTTTGGTTGATTCTACATGTTACTTCGACTGTTTGGTATGTTTTTTGATTGCACAGAAAAGTTACCATGATTGAAAATGCCGTCGTTTGGCGAAATTAGCTTGCTAAAAAAACTGCAGGGTTTCAGTTCATGATGGTGACCCCTAAGGTGGTTACGACCCTTATGGTCACGACCACATGGTGACTACGACCCAATTCCCACGATGCCCACGACCCCTATAGTGACCACGAGCCGATGGTGATCACAAGCCGATGGTGACCATGAACCGAGCCGTGATGGACCCCGAACCGAACCAGATTTGAGCTTCTACCATGCGACTACGATCGTGAACTCTTCTAAAGATCAACTCCAATTCGACTAAAACCCGAGATGCAAAGGAAGTCCAAGCGGAAAGTTATCGCTCAGGATCCAAATGGGAACCAACGAGTTAACTTCAAGAGTTGGTCTTTGTTGTGGGACGTGTGCAAAGGAGTTATCGTTATCTATAACTTTGGTTCACAATTGAGAGAGGGGGTATATAGACGAACCATAGCCAGGGAGGTGTGGACTTGTTTGCCCGTACCTTAGACTCAGGGCGGTGTGGACTGGGTAGGGTTATTGACTATAGACCAGAATGGTGTGGTCATATTAATAGTTGTACAAAGTCTAGGGTAGTGTGGACTCGTCATGGCCCCAGTGGATTTGGCGATCAAAGCGGTGGATATCGTATGCTTTACGCCCTGAGTGAGAGATGTGTGGATGATTACTATAATTGATGTTTGCTATCACTATGAGACGCACACTTCCATTTTATACTCAGTATTACCTTAGAGTATTGTGCATCTTGTTGTGCTAACTCTTTGGTTGCAGGTCCAAGTCAGGTATGATTATTTATACCTGTTATTGCTCTAATTAGAGATATAGATTTTCTATCACTCACACCAGACTTTCATCTGAATCGGAGTTTTATGTCTCTTCTTATTACTCTGGGTGCTCCTAAACGAGCAGACTAGAGGCAGGTTAGGTGGTTATGCACGAGTAGCTGTCCGGAGACGAGCATGAGGCTTCTACGTACTATATATATTCTCCCTGTGTTGTTGCTGGTCACTGCTTCGGGCATTAGTAGTGTGCCTCTTTTATTCCCTTTTAGAGACAGTATTTTAAAGTTGTAATAATCGGATATGAAGCTGTATTTTGTTTCTGGTACTCTGATGGATATGGTTTAGTTTTCAACTTATATACTGTCTCTCCTTTTTTATATCAAGTTATGTTATTATTATATTTCATTCCATGCGCTGTGAGATATACTGCAGGTTCTTTGGTAATTCATCGTTTTAACCCTTTTTGACGATCATTCCATGCTAGTCGGGCATTGGCACAATGCATTTCGGGGAAATGTCTGATGGTATGGGGTGGCCATCACAAAATAAATTTCCACTCAAAAATTTCTTGTGTTTATTTTGAAAATTTCCTTCCAAAACCGCTTCACTTTCCTATAAAATAAATAAGTGATAAAAAGTTTTTTTTCCCTTTTTTCAAACAAAGTTTCCCAAAAACTTTCAAAATGTATTTTGTGAAAATTTAAACGATTCAAGTCACATGTTGGCGAAAAAGGAAGCTAGTCACGCCAAAATGCGAAGATTGAAATCACACAAAAAGAAAAAAAATTTAAGGTTTGACAAGGAATGGTGGTTTATTTATTTATATACCCATGACGTAGAACCATTCCTTTACTAAAATTTATCCAACACAGAATTATATTCTTTCCAGCCCGAGGGCAACTGTTAGTTTCGATACGAAAATGAGATTTCACTCAAGCTTGCATGCGTGAATGACATAAACATCTAAAGATAGAAATCTCATCAACCTAAGTTGTGCGATTTAAAGAACACTAAGCAGGAGTCACCATAAGACCAAGAAACTGATGTTAGAAAGGGATAACAGTAGAACAACACAAAAACTCCCAAAATAATGGATATAAATAACGAGATGTCTTGCTCCGTGACTGGATTTCAGACCAAATTTTTTATCTTTGATTAACCATAACATGGTAGCAAAATGCTCAATTTTGTTTTTCAAACACTATAATGTTGTTTGGAGGTCCTCACAGCACTATCTCTTCTAAGAGAGAATTTATGATGAGAAAAGAAAGCTACCACGAAAATTCTTCTCATGTAAACCCCCCTAATATTGCCTAAAGATAAAATAAATATGTGAAATTATAGAACATAACTCTATGAGACAAGACACAAGAACACAAGCTGAATCGAATATGATGCGCCACTAAATGATTGTTATGCCACCGATCAAGCAAAGAATTAGATCCCCGCATCATGAGACAAATCTAGTCATAATTTCCCATTTACAGAAAGATGTGCTAAACGGGTCAACGTCTACATGGGAAATTCGAACATAGATTCCCGACATCAAGAAAAAAAAGTTTTACCACTGTTGACCCGCTTTTTGGTCAAAGCAGTCACACATGGAATCTCTTCTCAACAATACACTCAAGCGTTGGGAATATCGTCAGAAGACATGAAGTGATTTGATCGAAATCGCATCACAAACAAAGAAAGGCCCAGAAATCCTACTAGACGGCCTCTTTTGGACCTGAAAACAGCGATTACGGAGCTGAGCTCAATAACTCTTGTAGATCTCTGAATCAGCTTCAGTTTGAGCTTTGGTTTGGCTCAATCGGACTTACGGTTTGAAAGTTATGCCCGTTTCCGTGAACGCATGCAGAACCGGAAACTTGGAATTTGGAAATTGGCTTGACCTCCCGGATCGGATCGGACCCGCTCCGACTCCTCTCTTCGAAGAAGCATAGCATTGGATGGTTTTGGCAGAGCTCTGACTCGGTTCGGATCGGGTGGAATGGAGCAATCCGACCCGCTTCGCATCGGATCCTCACAAGAACACAAAGTCTTCGGGTTGAAGACACCAACTCGATTCGGGTCGGACAACCGAACCGACCCGCCTTACACACTGCACTGAAGTGCTTCCACTCTTCGGATCGAAGACACCAACTCGTTTCGGATCGGAAGTCCGAACCGACCCGCATTGCACCAGATGTATAGCAACACGTCTCGCCTTCGGTTGGAATGCTCTGGATCGGTTCGGAAGGAAGAGGACCCGAACCGAACCGCTTCGACCTGCTGCTACACCTCAACTTTGACCTGTTCTCAAGGAGTAATTACCTCCTATTAATCCGGATCGGCTTACACCTGTCCTAGCACGATCTGAAGACCACTTCTCCACTATCTCCGAGATGGCCTCTCCACATGCCACGTGCCCCTCCGATCCGATCCGATTAAGAGCACCTAGCTGCTTCTCTACACCTATAAATACACCAGGAGATGGTCATTTCAAGGGACTTTTTTCTGGCACTAACACTTCCCGACCTCCATTACCAAGTATTCAAGGACTTTGGGTACTCCTCAACTCAATCAAACACGAGGCTATCGTGCATAAATTCAATCTCTTTTCTCCTCTTCTTCATTACAACATAAGGCTATTGTGTATAATCGAATCTCACGGATTGTGAGACACCATTGTAATTGTAATTCCTCAGGATATGATAAACTATAAAGTGGACGTAGGCTTGGATTGAGCCGAACCACTATAAAAATCTTGTGTGCTCCCTGTTTTTACTGCTTTTTATCTGTAATCTGTGATTTGTGAGGATTTCACATAGAGTTTGGGTGTTAGGCCCAAATTTCGGTCTAACATTTTGGCGCGCCAGGAAGGGGGGGCACACGATACAACTTCTTCTACTAGCTTGAACGGAAGCGGATTATTTGGCTATTGGATCAATGGTCAAGCGAAAGAAAGACGCAACCTTCTCTCATGCTGAGGATGTTGGCACTGAAGGCACAAGGAACGAGGCAAGCCAGGAGGCTTCCTCTCATGAAAATCCATCAGCATACTTAATCAGAGATGAAATGGATGGCGTTCTCGTTGAATTGAGAACTCAAATGGCAAGGCAAGATGAACTGCTCCGCAAACAATAGGAGATGATCGACCAATTCTTCGCTCGGATGGAAGGTAGGCCGAGTGGCAACACACAACTCACTGGAAATGGCACGGAAATAGCCCCAGCAGCAGCTGCAAACCGGATCGGTTCGGATCGGATCCGAACCGAGGACCAAAACTTGAATCAAGTGCAGATGGAAATGGGGGGGAATCCTCACCAGATCGGTTCGGATCCGATCCGAACCGCCACCTTACATGAGCTCGGGGGCAGCAGCCTCCCTTCTGGAAATCAAGACTTCGTTCCAGCACGACCTACCTCCGTACCGGTTCGGATCGGTAATTCCATACAGCCTCAGCATCAAGCTCCCCGGTTCGGAACAGGAGAACCTGATCAGATCGGCACATCCGATCCGAACCGTGCACCTCTCCATAACCTCCCTCGTTCCTCCGAGCCGCAGCAGGGGGGCACCTCCGAACCGAACCGGATGACCTGCCAAGCTCCTTATACCCTTCCACACACTTCTGAACTTAACGCTGGGGGCACCAGCTCTAGACTTGTCAACTTGCAACAGCTCTTTGAAGGCGATCGGCTCGTCAGCCTTATTGAACGCCTTTCGAGAGGCCGCATTTATCAGAATAACATGGATGATGTCAATCACAATCCATTCACACAGGAAATCAGGAATTCCCGCAATCCTCTAGATTTCAAACTTCCACAGCTGGAACCCTACACCGGCAGGGCAGATCCTACCGTGCACCTAATGCGCTATAAACGGCATATGGAAGTTCAATCGGTGTCGGAAAACGTCAAGGCTAAATGCTTTTCCCCTCTTTTTGACTGATATTGCTGCTATGTGGTTTCGGCAGCTGGAATCTGAATCGATCAACAGCTGGAACATGTTGGTCGCTCGCTTTATTGAACAATTTCGTGTCCATATCGCTCGACCCAAGAATGTAATGTCACTAACTACAATCAAGAAGAGGCCTAAAGAAACTCTGCGGTCATTTCTGGAAAGGTTCAACGTTGCAGCAGCATCAGTTGATCGACCTGAGCCATCTATGGTATTGATGGCGGCAGTACCCGGCATTCTAGACAACTCGGAGTTCAAAAAATCCTTGTACCGGGACCCATCAAGGAATCTCAGCGAATTCTACCTTGAATCGGATAGGTTTTTGCGTGAAGAAGACGCAACCTCCGAGAAGAAAGTTCTCGATGTTAACATGCTCAAAGACGGAGAACCGTCTGATTCTGATAAAGGCAAAGGAAAAGCTGCTGTCAAGAATGACCGCAACGCTCAGCCCCGGAGAGGGCCCAGATATGAAAAGTACACAGAACTCAATTCGTCACTAACCGACATCTACGTGAACACAAACGGTGACGTCTCCTATCCAAAGCCTCCCAGGAGGGAGCCATCGCAAAGAGAACGCGATTCTGGGAAATATTGCATATTTCACGATATGGACGGTCATGACACAAATGACTGTAGACACTTGCGAGATCTGATTGAGGAACGGGTTAGACGTGGAGAGCTACCCGAGTATGTGAAACAACCAACAACACCTGTACCTGTGCTGCCACCACCTGCTCCCCGGAGAGGGAATGACCCTGGAATGAGCTCCCATCGGCTCGTCATCAACTGATCTGGATTGGATCACTCTGCGTTTTCAGCATTTCTTAGGATTTAAGATATGTCTCTTTGCTTTCTTTAGGTTTTCCGATTGGCTAAATTGGAGTACACAGGTTCGGGGTTAGGATTTAGCTCCAAATCGTGCTCTGCACTCGATGACAAACCAATCAGGATTTGCTTTGGTTTTGTACTTTGGATTGAATAAGGAAGGACTTTCCGAGCATGGATTATGTTTGGCAATTTAAGTATCTTGTTAGGTTGTGGCAGGATTCTCAATCTCAACTAAAGTATGGCTTATACTTATCTCGGACCCCTAGGCATGGATTATGCCTAGGGACAGACTGTCTTGTCAGGTTTTGGCAAGCATAGCTCTATTCCGACATGAGTATGGATTGTACTCACTAGGATTCTTAAGTATGGACTATACTCTGGAATGGCTTATTGTCTTGTCAGGATTTGGCAAAGGAACTCAATAAGACTCGAGTATGGTTTATGCTCAGTTTGAACTTCCTGGTATGGCTTATATCTGGAAGGTTAGGTCCCTCGTCAGGTTTTGACAGGATGATTCGAACGTATCTTGAGTATGGTTTGTGCCCAAACAAACGCCCAAGCATGGTTTATGCTCGAAAAAGTAATGGGTTTTGTTAGGTTTTGACATAGCTGTTTGCTTTCTCTTCTTCGCAGGTATGGATTATACTTGCAGCTGGTAGGCCCGGCGTGGCCTTGGATTATCCAGAACACATCTTCCTTCAACCAGCAAGATATGTTCTGGGGGGCAAAATGTTGACCCGCTTTTTGGTCAAAGCAGTCACACATGGAATCTCTTCTCAACAATACACTCAAGCGTTGGGAATATCGTCAGAATACACTAAGTGATTTGGTCGAAATCGCATCACAAACAAAGAAAGGCCCGAAACTCCTACTAGACGGCCTCTTTTGGGCCGAAAACAGCGATTACGGAGCAGAGCTCTGTAACTCTTGTAGATCTCTGAATCAGCTTCAGTTTGAGCTTTGGTTTGGCTCAATCGGACTTACGGTTTGAAAGTTATGCCCGTTTCCGTGAACGCATGCAGAACCGAAAACTTGGAATTTGGAAATTGGCTTGACCTCCCGGATCGGATCGGACCCGCTCCGACTCCTCTCTTCGAAGAAGCCTGGCATTGGATGGTTTTGGCAGAGCTCTGACTCGGTTCGGATTGGGTGGAATGGAGCAATCCGATCCGCTTCGCATCGGATCCTCACAAGAACACAAAGTCTTCGGGTTGAAGACACCAACTCGATTCGGGTCGGACAACCGAACCGACCCGCCTTACACACTGCACTGAAGTGCTTCCACTCTTCGGATCGAAGACACCAACTCGGTTCGGATCGGAAGTCCGAACCGACCCGCATTGCACCAGATGTATAGCAACACGTCTCGCCTTCGGTTAGAATGCTCCGGATCGGTTCGGAAGGAAGAGGACCCGAACCGAACCGCTTCGACCTGCTGCTACACCTCAACTTTGACCTGTTCTCAAGGAGTAATTACCTCCTATTAATCCGGATCGGCTTACACCTGTCCTAGCACAATCTGAAGACCACTTCTCCACTATCTCCGAGATGGCCTCCCCACATGCCACGTGCCCCTCCGATCCGATCCGATTAAGAGCACCTAGCTGCTTCTCTACACCTATAAATACACCAGGAGATGGTCATTTCAAGGGACTTTTTTCTGGCACTAACACTTCCCGACCTCCATTACCAAGTATTCAAGGACTTTGGGTACTCCTCAACTCAATCAAACACGAGGCTATCGTGCATAAATTCAATCTCTTTTCTCCTCTTCTTCATTACAGCATAAGGCTATTGTGTATAATCGAATCTCACGGATTGTGAGACACCATTGTAATTGTAATTCCTCAGGATATGATAAACTATAAAGTGGGCGTAGGCTTGGATTGAGCCGAACCACTATAAAAATCTTGTGTGCTCCCTGTTTTTACTGCTTTTTATCTGTAATCTGTGATTTGTGAGGATTTCACATAGAGTTTGGGTGTTAGGCCCAAATTTCGGTCTAACAACCACAAAAATCTCCAAGGCCAGTCAAACAAGAGACCATTCAAGTCCACGTTCAACACGGATTCCTCTAAAATCTCATCGAGATTCTCCTCAGAAAAACCATCAAGAGATAGCTTAATCTTCATCTCCGAAACGACGATCGCCTATGAAAGAACCTATTTGAACATGGTATAGCAAAAGTGGATGCAACACAAACAATGAATCCTATTCTAGGATCTCAAAGCAATGGGCTGGTGCAAGCCCAACTGCCTTGCCAAATTTTCTTAGCCTTAGAGTGGTAAGACCTTTTTGCCCATTCTGATCCAACCAAATGATCTCTACCCAAGGATGAGACTAAAATGGTGTGAGTAGGATCGAATATTGCAACTAGGTATTATAGGCCAAGAAATGGTCAGAGAGAAGAAATTAGATCTTGGAGTACTAGTGAGGCCAGATCTAATGTGCGAACTAGCGCGGAGAAAGAGGAGAGGACGCGACAACAAAGAAAGAGAAGAAGGATAGAGATATGGCTCAGCTAGGTGGGGAAGAAAGAAAAAAGAAGGAAGTTAAGGGGTAACTTGGACGCAACTTTTATGGTTGAGTCTTAGGTCCAAGTTGTACCAAAGCTCATCAACTAATTGACCGTCCTAGTATAGCACCAAACGGTCAACTACCAAATGGGCTTTAGACAGAGGTTGAACCTCGAATCAGTGGAATCCACCATAGGTCATCTCATGCGCTTTACGACGAGATCGCCAACGTAGTGTGGGGTAAGATAGAATTGGCGAGAAACCTGAACTAAACATACTTCAACACTTAGTCGATTAAAGGCCATTTTAATTATTAGGCCCACGACTACTTCATTGTTGAAATAAATCAAAGTCAAGTAGGAAAGACAAAGAAAAACGAATTACATTGTCTCACGAGTCCTAATTTAAATAATTCCTCTGATCGTTTAATCTAAGCTCCAATACCAAATGTAACGGGCTCACACAACATACCTGTAACACCCCGTAATTTTAACAACACTATAGATGATAAATTAAAGGATAATTAAAAAGTTCAGAATTAAGTGAAACAGACTGCGCTATTGCATTTGTCTCAGAATTCTGGTCAAAGTAGACAGCAGGTTTGTGTAAAACGGACAACGTATAAAGAAGTTATTAAGGTTTGAAGTTCGTATATGCCTATTGGGACATATCAAATGAACATGTGATAATTGAACAGATTCTAACATACTAGGGACATCATAAACATGCATTTTGAGATCTAACAATGAATATCCAACTAGAAATAGATTTGATTTAGCCACAAACATAGTCAGAATAGGCATGAGTGATCTAAACAATGAATTAGATCTATAAACAATGGCAGATCTGACATGATAAATAGGTATAGGTTCAGATCTAGTTTAATAGTCATGTCAGAATAACTTGGATAAACAGGTAAAAACATATCTAATATAATTTGCATAGTTATAGGCATAAATCCAAATTATAGTCATGTCAATATTTACTTTTTAATTATTTAGATCTAAAATTAACATAGACTCACAGTGTTTGGATATAGAGAGATAAAAGAAAGGTTGCAGATGTTGAATCATAGATCTCTAAACTCTAGTTGACTACTGAAGAAGAAAAGGTTTGATTCAATCTGGGCAGAGACAACATCTAGTCCTCCATTATTTTCAGTGTGGACAAATAAGAGAAATGGGGTCTTATTTATAGCTTAAAGCCAACGAACCAGGTCGAGAAAGGAGTCCACATTCAGCCAGAATAATCTGCCCAGATCTGTTGTAGGAGGGTCGACTCCCCTACTGGGTCGACCCATGGGACGACACCCCTTTGAGGGGTCGTCCCAGGGGTCGGCACCCCCTTGAGGGGTCGACACCCCAGGGCGGGAGATTTCCCGCTCACCTCTTTTTTGATTTTCGAACAGACCTTTGAAATCTGGATTTATATATATATATATATATATTCTTCTTGTTCGTATACAAACTTCAACCTTAATAACTTCTTCATATGGTGTCCGTTTTACGCAAACCACATGTCTATTTTGACCAGAATTCCGAGACAAACACAATGGCATAGTCCATTTCACTTAATTCTGAATACTAAATTATTTATTCCTTAATTTATCATCTTTTAGTGGGTGTTACAGTGATTCAACATCAGCAATCCCTTTTCTATTTTTCTAGATCCAGTCACTATGAGTCTATATTAATTTTACATCTAAATAATTAAAAGTTAATCTTGACATGACTATAACTTGGATTTATGCCTGTGACTAATTGAATCATATCAGATCTGATATAACCTGTGTATTTATGTTATTCTGACATGACTATGAACTAGATCTAAGCCTATACCTATTTATCATGTCAGATTTGCCATTGTTAGTTGATCTAATTCATTGTTTAGATCTTATCATGCCTGTTTATGATGTCTCTATTATGTTAGAATTAGTTCTATTGTCACATGTTCATCAGATTTTTTCCTATATGCATATCTTGTCATTATGTCACCGTATATTTAAGACTATTTTTGCCATTATATGTCAATCTTGTTAGTATGATCATTTATGTCCTCTTCCCTTCATCTTTTCTCTTTTATTTTTATACTTAGTCTACCTTCGAGCTTAGGCATGCCACTGAAATATGCGAAGGCGTTAAAATTGGGAACGAGTGGAAAACGGTAAAATTGGGGCATAACTTGTAATTGGAAATTTGGGCATAACTTGAATGAGGTATATGGATATGAATTTGGGGCATATGGTTATTATGAACATAACTTGGGAAAGAGGCATGAAAACCGATAATGACATAGGAGTAATTGGTTAATAACGGAAATGCCTAAAATTACAGATTAGAAACTATAACTCCGCCTAGACATGATGTTAGATTACACTTGTGGTGGAAGTTTGCCCGAAACCAACCAGCATATCCAGGAACCACAAGTGGTGAATCTAATGTGAGGGGTCTAAGTGCATAAACACGTGACATGCTAAGACACGAGGTTAAGCTCGATTTGTGGAAGAAGTCTACCCGGAACCGTCCAGCATATCCAGCATCCACAAGTTGTAAGTTTAAAGTGGGAGGTTTAGTACGCTATAACCATAAATGAATATGGTAATAAAATTGAATACTTAACCTATTTGAATCCATAGGGATTGTATATGTTAACTTGAGTAGGGGTTAAGTAAAATTGTATGAAACAGTGGGAGGGTTAAGTATACTTGGGTTGGTGGGTAATATTTATATATAGGCACACAAACTTGACCTGTGGGTTTATGCAGTCTTTTACTCTGGTATGGCATAACCTGTGGAAAACCTAGTGGGGATGCAAGCATAAGGGGGAAGCTTGTATCATCTTGGGTGCGGGTCCCATTTCAGTTAATAACCCATATATGGTATTAAACGAGTACTCCGAACTAGGTCGGAGTCGGGGCACGCTTACTGGGCTGATGGTAAGAGATCCAAACGAAGAGGTGGTGTGGGCGGCACGTTCCGATGAAGTCATGTGTGTGCTTGGTTCTGGCAGAGGAGGTTTAGATGTTGTGACATCAATAGATATGGTTGTGCACATCCTAAAAACGAAGGGTTTCCACTTTAGGAAGCGATACATCCTACTGTGGAGTCAGCACAGGGTATCTACGGAGTAGGGAGCCGATCGATTGGGGTAGTAATTAAGGTACATCTAGACTCTGGTATGTTTAGGAGCCTGTTATTATCCTTAGGGGTAACTCCGATATGTTCGGTTGCCTGTTGATTGTATGGAGTTAAACCTCTCACTAGAAGTATGCCTAAGTCTACCATCTTATAGTTGTTGGGATCACCTCATCTTGGTTATACTAGTATTGGTGCAGAGAGAGAAAGAGAAAGTACTAAAGAAGCACAATATACTCTTTC
Source organism: Allium sativum (assembly GCA_030737875.1). Classification (NCBI taxonomy): domain Eukaryota; kingdom Viridiplantae; phylum Streptophyta; class Magnoliopsida; order Asparagales; family Amaryllidaceae; genus Allium; species Allium sativum. Next base: position 327,829,725 of record CM060916.1, read on the forward strand.
ATGTTTATCCTGTTTACTTTGTCATACCTGCCTTTTATGATTTTATCTCCCTTATCCACTTTATATGCCTATCATGATACTTTTACTTATTTATATGCTAAAAGTAACTGGACTCGCCAGATTTTATGTCTGACCAATTTTGTTTCCTCTTCTTTCTCTTCGTTTTCCCCCAGGTTCTCAGGGTGGGAATACTCAAGCTTGATTAGGACTCTGCTTTCATCTTGCTTGGAGTTGTTTAGATGTATGACTTGATGTCATATCTCTCAACTATGGCTATGCTTTGGGAATTATGTTTCTTTTTTATTGTACTCTGATGTTTTAAGTACAAGACAGAAGTATTAATGATGTACTGGGTTTTCTACATTTCATACATATGATGTAACCATGTTTTGAACTATGATGTTTTCTACATAATGAAATTTTTAATTCCGCTGCTATTTTATATTTGTCTTGTAATGTTTATGTTTATGTTTACCTATAATGCTTCACAAAACTTAATGCATTCTCTTAATGAGTGACATTAACGGATGTGGGGTGTCACACTTGGTACTAGAGCTGAAGGTTATCAGAACGGATAAAAGATTTTAAAAATTATTTTCAAAAAGTTTTTAAAAGTAAGCATTTTCAAAAGAAAAATCTGTTTTGAAAAACATATTCCCCAAAGCCGTATGTGATATCTTTTGATTCTCTGTTTGAGTCCCTTTCCTTTTCCTTTCAACATGTATGGGGAACATAATATTCCTGAGGGTGTTACGATACCAGGCTGGTTCCGTAGGTATCTAGAGGCCATGATGCCTGCTGGTGGTCCAACAAATGTTCCTTCCCCAGTTGCACCTACTGTTACTCATCCTCCTCCCCCGCGAGCAGATAATTTCTCTAAGATCTACAAAGATTTATGTGCTATGGGTGGAATGCCATTCTAAGGAACTGAAACTTTCGTAGAGGCAAGGAATTGGCTTAAATAGACCGAGGACTTGTTTGGATTTTTTGAAGTTGACGACTGCAAGAAGATTTAGTTAACCGCTTAGCTGCTGAAAGATGAGGCTTCATTCTGGTGGGAAGTGACACAAGCAGGGCGTCCAGTGGAGACTTAGGATGATTTTCAGTAGAGGTTTGAAACGAACTTTCTTTCTCAAGTTGAGAAAACATGCAAATGGAAATGTTTCTGGCATTCTAGCAAGGAGGCATGACTATCAAAGAGTATGTTAACAAATTCAATCAACTGGCGAGATTTGGATTGGAGCTAGTGGACACTTCACACAAGAAAGCTTTGCGGTTTGTTAAAGGATTGAATGAACCCCTCCATGGGTTAGCTATGTCTAACATTCCGATGGGAGAAACTTTTGAGAGGCTAGTTGATATGGCATTAATGCATGGGGAAGACAAAGGCGAAAAGAAAGTAACTAGGGTGGAGGAAACACAAAATAAGAAAGTGTGGCCGAAGAAGGGACAACAACAACAAAAAAGGGCGGAAAGAATGACAAGGCTAAGGATAAGAGGAAGTGCCATAATTGCGGATGTGAGGGTCACTTGGTAAAGGAATGGAAAAGAAGGAAGAATGCTTGCTTCAGTTATGGAAAGGTCGGACACTTTTCTAAGGAGTGCCCAAAGAAGAAAGGACAATGTCAAAGGGCAGGAGCTTCTGGTGGGCAGGTGCATGCTCTCGTGACCAGTGCTCCCGACAGAGGTAGGAAAGTTTCCGTGGAAGTTTGATTTCTCTTTCCAATCATCCTATTAGGACTCTTTTTGATTCTGGCGCTTCACTTTCTTTTATATCTGATTTTGTGGTTGAGTCTCTGCACCTTAGTACTAGTATGATAATGGATCCCAATGTTATCTCAAACCCCATTAGTGGTACTGCTCATTTATCTATGATTTGTCGGGGTTTGAGAATATCTATGTTAGGCGTCGAGTTTGAATGCAATGCATATGTGCTTGGTTTCATGGGCTATGGATTGATTCTAGGGATGGATTGGATAGCCAGGTATGGTGTCATTCTGGATTGTGAGAGAGGGTCGTTAGACTTTTGACTTGCCATAAGAGGACCCTCGAGATTTCTTGTGACCCAAAAGGGTGTGTCATGCTTAGTTTCCTAGAGTCACTTGATGCATCTATCGAGATTTGCGATCTGTACCAGTAGTCCGTGAGTATCTTGATTTTTTTAATGAGGTTCGGGGATTACCTCCGAGGCACAAGATTTAATTTCGTATATACTTAGTGGACAATGTAAAGCTAGTTGCATTGCCTGTGCGCTACATGGATCCATGGGAAAGGAAGGAGCTTAGAAAGCAAGTAGGGGAGCTACTTGATAAAGGGTTTATTAGGCGAAGCATATCTGAATAGGGTGCTCCGGTGGTATTCGCAACTAAGGCGGATGGTTCTCTTCGCTTATGTGTAGACTATAAAGAGTTGAATAAACTCACCAAGAAGAATAGGCACCCATTCCCGAGGATAGATGATATGTTTGACCAGCTTGTTGGCGCATCAGTTTTCTCTCAGTTAGACTTAGCCACGGGGTTTCATCAATTGAGGGTGGCCGAGGACAGTATAAACAAAACCGCTTTTAGGACTCCAGATGGTTTCTTTGAATGGCTCATTATGCCTTTTAGGTTGACGAATGCACCCGCCCATTTTGTTGATCAGATGAGTAGGGTATTTCGAGAGTTCTTAAATAAATTTGTTGTGATCTTTGTTGATGACATCTTAATTTTCTCGAAGAGTGAGGAAGAGCAAGCATTACATGTAAGGGAGGTTTTGAAAACTCTGCGTGCAAATCAGCTTAAGATGAAATTCTCTAAATGCAATTTTTAGAGAAAAGAGGTGAGATTTCTAGGGCATGTGATCTCGAAAGATGGTATAGCAGTAGATCCCGCAATGGTAGTTGCAGTTCAAGATTGGCAAATCCCAAATAATTCAATGGAGGTGAGAAGTTTTCTTGGATTGGCAGGCTATTATTGGAAATTCATTAAGGACTTCGCAAAGACAGAAGCCCCACTCACCAGGCCGACGAAGAAGAATATGACGTTTTCGTGCGATATATATTATGATCTTGCTTTCCAATGATTGAAGAGGGCTCTGAAAGCAGCCCCAGCCTTGACCTTACCTGACGGGAATAAAGTGTTTACATTATACATTGATGCATGTGGTACAGGACTTGGTGCGGTTCTGATGCAAGAGGGAAGGGTAGTATGTTATGGAGGTAGACAGATAAGGGTTCATGAGAAGAACTACCTTACCCATGACTTAGAGCTAGCTACCATAGTATTCGCGCTTAAGACTTGGCGCCACTATTTGCTTAGAAAGAAGTTCGAGTTGTACACTGATTATAAATCTCTCAAGTACTTGTTCTCACAAAAGGATCTTAATTTAAGGCAATAAAGGTGGATGGAGTTTCTAGCATCTTATGACTTTGAGATTGCTCATACACCTGGCAAGGGTAATGTAGTGGCAGACGCACTGAGTAGGCAGAGGATGGCCTTATGTCCTCTGTTTATGGAGAGGAAAAGCTTGGAGTTCATATCGAACTTTGACTTTTAACTATCCACCGTGTTTTTGCCCGGCTTATTTGCATCACTAGAGGTGCGACCTACTTTTATGGATCAGATAGGAGCTTCATAGTGAGAGGATCCACAGATTTTAGACATCTTGGATAGGCTCAGTAAAGGGGAGATTTCTAGTTACCTAAGTAGATATTCCATAGACGATAGAGGGTGGTTGCGACGAGATGGAAGGCTTTGGGTTCCCCAAGTTGAGAGTTTGTTGAGGACAGTCCTAGAGGAAGCCCATCATTCTAAGATTACTATTCATGCAGGCGGTGATAAGATGTATAGAGATATGAAGAGGGTTTTCTTTTGGGCTGGGATGAAGAAAGATGTGGCAGAGTTTGTTTCTCAATGTTTGATTTGCCAGCAAGTAAAAGCTAAGCAAAAGAAGCCTGGTGGTCTACTTCATTCTTTGGAGGTCCCGCAGTGGAAGTGGGAGAGAGTCTTTATGGATTTCATAGATGGTTTGCCTAGATCAAAGAAAGGCGACACCAGTATTTGGGTTGTAGTAGAAAGACTTACTAAGGGCGCTCATTTCATTCCAGTTAAGAGTAAGAGGACGACAGCATGGCTGGCAGCAATTTACGTTTGTGAGATAGTCCGTCTTCATGGAGTACCTTCCAGTATCGTAAGTGATCGTAACTCCATCTTCACTAGTGAATTTTGGAGGAGCTTGCAAGAAGCATTAGTTACACAGTTATGTTTGAGCACCTCTTATCACCCTCAGATCGATGGACAGACGGAAAGGGTGAACAGATTTCTTGAGGATCTTTTAAGACTGTGTATCCTAGACTTCGGAGGGACTTGGTAAGAGCATCTTCTTTTAGTAGAGTTCACCTACAACAACAGTTATCAAGCTAGTATTGGAATGGAACCCTTCAAAGCATTATACGGACGACCTTGTAGATCACCAACTTTTTGGTGGGAGTCTACAAAAAGACTTCTACTTGGACCGGATATGGTTAGAGAAACTTCCGAAAAGGCTGATCATATTAAACGACGAATGAAGACAACTCAGGATAGGCATAAATCCTACGCAGATAGAAGGAATGATATTGAATTTGAGGTGGGAGACAAAGTTTCCATTATGGTATCACCATTAAGAAATGTGGTTCGCTTTGGATCTGTAGGGAAATTGGCACTAAGATTTGTAGGGCCATTTCCCATAATAGAAAGGATTGACCAAATGGCCAATAGAGTAAAGCTACCACAAAGACTATCCGGCGTCCATGATGTTTTCCACGTTTCACATTTGCGGAAGTGCTTGCAAGATACCGCAGAAGTAGTTGAGCCGAGTATATTGGAGGAAGTAGAGGTGGAACGGGAGGCGACAATTAGACGAGTTCCTACTAGTATTCTTGGATCGAAAGTTGAGAAGCTACGCAACAAAGAAGTCAAGTTGATGAAAGTTCAATGGGAAGACAACCTAGAGGATGCAACTTGGGAGACCGAAGACAAGATTCGTGCTTCGTACCCTTTCCTTTTCAAGGGTATGTTCTTAACTTCCTTTCCAAAGCTTTTATTCATGCTTATTTCTATCATTTAAGTATATCCTATCGATAAAATCTTATACCTTTAGGTAGGAATCCCATGGAAGGAAACATGTGTTTGAGACATGTTATGTTTGATGGATACAAGCGGATGCATGTGTAACACCCCGTATTTTCTATGTTTATTAAATTAACGAATTAAAGAATACTTAATTTTAAAAGTGAGAATTAAGGGAAACGGGTTACACCATTGCATTCATCTCGGAATTCTACTTGAGATAGAGTCTGAGTTTGCGTGAATCGGACTCCGTATAAAGAAGTTATGGAGTTCAAAAGATTTCATGTTAAATCAAAAATTAAATAATTAAATAAACAAAACAGTTCGAATTTCAAAATCCCACAAATCAGCTGGGCGGGAAAATTCCCGCCCGTAGGGGTCGACTCCCCCTAGGGCGGTCGACATAGGTGTCGACCCCCCACCCCCCCTAGGGGTCGACCCCCTCCCCTAGATCCGAACAACGATGATTTTCTAACTTGTTGCTGAGTCACTAAGGCATAGGTGGTAATTTCTAGATAGCTCTATATAGCCTGGACGGTTCTGATTGCTCCTAGGTCAATCTAACAGCTCACATAAGTCTAAACTTTATAAAAGCAACCCAACCCACAACCCTAAACCACACAAAATTTATTCCAAGAGCCGCCATGTTGTCCATGGTCAAATTAGAGTAGCCACCATTCTTCTCCAACTAGAAAGAAAGTTAGAAGCCTCAAATCAAATCTAAATTAGAGAATCGATAGTCTACATCAAGGGTTAGCTTTCCAGTTTCAGAAAACAGATCCCAGAAAACAAGATTTGTTTTTTGTTTGTAAGTTCATATTACTTTCAGAAATAAAATTTAATTATGATTCTGACATTGTAATAAATCTGAATCTGAGATTATGCCTATTTTTATTTGTCTTTCTATATTGGATCTATCTTATTGATATTATTGTGTCCACTCTTTGTCTCTTCTTTCCTTCTTCCCTTTTGGTTTTTATAGCCAGGCTACTGCGAGCCTGAGCCAAATCTCATAAGAGATGAACGTACGTTGGAAAAAATTGGGCATAATATATGATTTGGACATGGCCAGCGCTAAAATTGGGAAAAGAATCAAATTATGTATGATTGGGCATAACTGATTTGTAACTAATTTGAGGATATAACACATGTTGTATTTAAAACATAAGTGTATCGAACATATGACTTGAGATTTGAGGCGTAAAGAATATTGGACATATGACTTGGGACTTGGGGCATATTATATATGATAGTTTATGACTTGGAAGAAGGATATTATTATGTATAGTGATTTATGGCTTAGGCATGAAAACATATAGTAAGATAGGGATAATTGTTAAATGTTGACACGCCTAAATTGGGATTTTAGGTAATTGGCATGCACTGTAATTAAAGGCTATAATTTGGCATAGTTTATACTGTGAATCATGATTAGGGTTTTTGGAAAATATTTTGTATGGTGCAATATGACTAAACCTTAGGGCATGTGTATATTGTGATTTTTGGGGCATGAATATTGCAAATTTAGGGAAAATTGGGTGTAACCTATTTTTGAGTAATAACTTGAATTTGAATTTGCGGGGCATAACTTGCAATCAATTTTGCTGGGGTATAACTTGAGAATTGGAACATGACTAGTTTTGTGAATTTAGGATGATTAGCATATAAAATCTAGACTTGGATGTATATGGTAAATATGCTAAAAGATAAACATGCCTAACCCGAGGTTAGATTGAGTTGCGGTGTAAAACTGCCCGGAACCACCCAACACATCCAGTAACCGCAACAACACATATCTAATATGAGAGGTTAGCGCATTTAGCCCAAAACCCGAGGTTAGAATGAGTTTGCGGTAGAAGCCTGCCCGGAACCGCTCGGCACATCCAGCAACCACAAACAACATTTCTAATGTGAGAGGTTGGGGCATTAATAAATTAATTAATGCCAATAAACAGACATGCTAAGAATGGTAAGGTTAAGTAAAATTTAGAACACTTAACTGTTATAACATGTTAATAAGACAAGAAGGTCGGGTTAAGTTAATTTAGAATACTTAACCGTTATAACATGTTAATTAGACAAGAAGGTGGGGTTAAGTAAATTTAAAACACTTAACCAATATGACATGATGAATGAATAGGGTTAAGTTAATAAGAAACACTTAACCATTATGACTTGATGAATGAGTAGGGTTAAGTTAATAAGGAACACTTAACCAATATGACATGATGAATGGGTAGGGTTAAGATAAAACAAGAGAGCAACACTTAACCAATATAGCAGGATGCGTGGAAGGGTTAAGTTAACATAAGAAGGCAACACTTAACCAATGTAACACGACAAGTAGGTGGGTTATGTTAACTTGAATTGATTGATGGCACTTAACCAATACAGCATGATGAGCGCGTGGGGTTAAGTTAATAAGAATCACTTAACCAATTTAACTTGATGAACGGACGGGGTTAAGTTAATAAGAAACACTTAACCAATCCAACAAGACGAGTAAGAAGGGTTAATAAGAAACACTTAACCAACATGACATGATGAGTGGGTGGGTTAAGTTAACATGAACGGACAACACTTAACCAATATGACATATGGTATGGGAAGGTTAAGTACATATTGGGTTGGTGGGTAATATTAGTAAATATAGGCCCACAAACTTAACCAATAAGAAACCCTAGTAACGGGGACCCATTTCAGCAGTAACCCACATAGATGTATCAAGGTACCCTGAAACTAGGCAGGGTGGGGCATGATTAATGGACTGATTGTAAGCAGTCAAAATAGCGGAAGGGGGTACGTCAGTGTAGGTTCCGACGTTTTACGGGCGTGCACGTACTCCGGAGTGGAAAAAGCAGGCAATGGGTACCGGTAGTTATACATTGTGCATCTTGAATCGTGTTGGGTTGCTATCATGAGGTTTGATACACCTTATGGTGGGACCAGCACAGGGTATCTACACGCAAGAGAGGACCGATTGACACAGACTCATGGAACATTAATACCAGTAAGGAGCCGATCGCTAGGGTAGTAAGGGTACATCTAACATCTTCATGGCAATTAGGCTAATTGAGGTAAGATCCTCATACTAGATGTACACCTGAAGTCTACCATAATTGCGGGGATTGGGATCACGTTGTAATATTATCATTTTACACAGATTACTAGTTGAGACACTAGTTAGGCGGTGCAGAGATATAAAAATCAGAATAACAAGGTAGTAGCGAAGCAAAGAAAGAGTATAAGCGCATTCAATTTATCTTGCCTTGTCATATCTTGTGCTAATCTTATGTTATCTTATTATCCTTGTTATCACGGTATTGTCTTATATTCAGTTTATTCATGTCATGATGCTTTTGCCAATTTACATGCTGAAAGTCACTGGACTTACCAGACTTATGTCTGACCTCGTTTGTTTTCACCTCTTATCTTCCGCCCCTCCCCCTGGTTCACAGGGAGGAAATGTTACCACTTAGCTCAGTTTTCTTTCCAAGCTCGAAGATAGTCGATGTATTGCTTTGGACTCTCTCTTCCACTGCTATGGTTGTTTCATGCTTTATTTAGGGAATATCATTGTTATTTTTATGCTTCTTTTATACTTGGAAGTTTTTGAATCAAGACAGAAGTTCTATGTATTACTTTTAAGTATGATTGTGACAATTGTTGTAAAAGCTTGACTGAACCACATTGTTTATAAAATGACTTTATTTTCCGCTGCTTTATCTTGTCTGTCTTATAATTTATTTGCATCTTTTACCTAAAATGCTCCATAGAAATTAAGGCATTCCCTTTGTGAGTGACCTTAACGGAGGTGGGGTGTTTCACTTGGTATCAGACCCGAAGGTTACCATATCAGATAAAAGATTTGAAAAATTATTTTCAAAACAGTTTTAAAAGAAGCATTTTCTGAAGAAAAGGGTTTTGTTTTAAAGGCATATTCCCCAAAGCCATAGGCACTATCTTTTGATCCTCTGTTTGAATCCTTGTTTTCCTTCTTAACTGAGTCTTCGGGGCTTCTGGCTTTCTGGGAGGTAACCTCATCGCGGCATGGTTCCATAGGCTTGATGAGACTACGATACCTGTCAAAGGGCGAAGAAGTGCTCAGCTTCCATCTATAGCCGCAGTAGTTTTACCTATGACTAATTTTCTTTCAAGCTTTGTAGGGTTTTTCGTGCGATGGAGGCAGTTTTCAAGAGACTTGTCAACAAGTTACACAAGGATGGAAAAGATGAGAATGAGGGAGTTTGGCTAAGGAGCACAACCCAAGGATGAGGAACTCATGGATATGGACTTGGTTCACAAAGGAGGAAAGAATAGGAAATCTAAGACAAGAGGCAGTGTCGTTATTATTGTATAACGGGTCATATTAAGGACAAGGGCAAGAACTAAGGACAGGATTTTCCAGAGGGCAAGTGCATGCTCTCACCACCAGCGTACCTGAGAGAGAGGTAGTAAAGATTCGGTTAAAAAAGTCTAGTTTTTCTTTTTGATCACCTTGTTAGTACTCTTTTTGATTCTAGCGCTTCACATCCGTTTATATCTGCTTTCATAGTTTAGTCTCTACACCTTAGTATTTGTATAATAAAAGATCCCATTTTTGTCTCAAATCCGGTTGGTAGTTCGGCTCGTTTATCTTTGGTTCGTAAGGATTTGAGAATAGCTATATTAAGTATTGGGTTTAAGTGTAATTCTTATGTTTTTTATTTCATGGGTTGTGGGTTGATTCTAGGCATGGATTGGTTAGCTAGTAGTTATAAAAGGAGGGTAGTTAGACTTTCAACTTGCCTTAGGAATACCCTCGAGATTTCATGCGATCCTAAGGGATCAGTTTGTTTTAGCTACCTAGAATCGCTTGATGCATCCATCGACAATTTGTGATCTGTTGAAGTAGTCCATGAGTGGGTAGATGTTTTTGATTAGGTTAGGGGTTTGTCCCCTAAAAACGCGAGATAGACTTCCGCATATATCTAGTTGACAATGCAAAACCAGTTGCATTACCTGTACAACACATGAATCCAAGGGAAAGGAAGATCTCAGTAAACAAGTAAAAGAGTTACTTGAAAAAGGGTTCATAAGGCGAAGTATTTCTGAATGGGGTGCTCCAGTCGTTTTCATTACAAAGGCGGATGGTTCACTTCACTTGTGCATAGATGATTTTTTGGAATGAGGAAGAACATGCTTTACATCTAAAGGAAGTCTCGGATACCCTCCAAGCGCATCAACTTAAGGGAAGTTCTCCAAAAATGTCATTTTTGGAGAGAAGAAGTAAGGTTTATAGGGCATGTGGCACCCAAAGAAGGGATAGCAGTAGATTCCGCAAAAGTAGTTGTGGTGCAAGACTGGAAGGTTCCGAGGAACACAACAGAAGTAAGAAGCTTTCTTGGACTAGCGGGCTAATATAGGAAGTTAATTAAGGACTTTGAAAAGGTAGCAGCCCTACTTATTAGATTGACGAAGAAAAATCTAACTCTTGCTTGGGGTTTGATTTGTGACATGATGGACAAGCTAAGTAGAGGAGATACCTCTAATCATCTTAGTATACACACTTGGTAACATGGTTAACATCTATCTACTTTCAAGAGATAGTTCTTCTACATGGATTGCAAGAAGCCATGAGTATGCATTTATGTTTATCATCCTCTGACAGAAATAGTGAATAGGATTTTGGAATACCTTTTGAGGAAATGTTAGCATGTCACAGCAAAAGTTATAGTGCCAAGCATACTGGAAGAAGAAGAGGTGAAACGGAAGGCGACATTGAAATGAGTTCCAACTCATATTTTGGAAACAGAAATTAAGGAGCTACACAATCATGACGTCAAGACAGTCAGAGCACAATGAAGCGAAGCTCAAGAAGATGAGACTAGATACGCGCATCATACCCTTTTTGAGGGTATATCCTTAATTCCTCTTTTTCTATAAAATCTATTTGCATGCTATTCTTTATCTTTTAAGTATATCCTCTCGATCCTATCCTCAATCCTTAGGTAGAAGCCAACGGATGTAAACATGTGTTTGAAACATGTTATGATTGGTGGTTGCAAGTGGTTGCTCGTGGATGCATATACACACATTAGGCACTAGATCGGCTCAGTCACTTTCATATTGCATATGCATGAGTGAATTTTTATATATACGGATTGAAACTTGATGTGTTATCATATGGACGTTGCATTTGTATGAATGATTGGGCACTCATGTAGAAGTTATAAAGTACGATTAGGAGTAATTGCATACATGATGGACTCATGGCCATGACATAATTCGCATTAAGGAGGTCAAATGAATCAGTAGACCGCCTGATTTTGCATTAGATAAGGACATGTACGCACACTATGCATATGGTTATGAAAGCATTAGAAATCTTTTTAAGGACAGCGGCGCCTACGATTGAATGGCTGAGTAGATGGATGTTGGATGTTAGGATACATTCTCCTTGACTTGGAGATTTTGGGGAGGAATCCTTTAAAGGAGGGGAGAATGTAACACCCCGTATTTTCTATTTTTATTAAATTAACGAATTAAAGAATACTTAATTTTGAAAGTGAGAATTAAGGGAGACGGGTTACGCCATTGCATTCATCTCAGAATTCTGCTTAAGATAGAGTTTGAGTTTGCGTGAATCGAACTCCGTATGAAGAAGTTATGGAGTTCAGAAGATTTCATGTTAAATCAAAAATTAAATAATTAACTAAATAAAACAGTTTGAATTTCAAAATCCCACAAATCAGCTGGGCAAGAAAATTCCCGCCCATAGGGGTCAACTCCCCCCGGGGGGTCGACATAAGTGTCGACCCCCCAAGAGGGGTGTCGACCCCCCTGTAGGGGTCAACCCCCTCCCCCAGATCCGAACAGTGACAATTTTGTGACTTTTTGCTGAGTCACTAGGGAAGAGGTGGTAATTTCTAGATAGCTCTATCTAGCCTAGACGGTTCTGATTGCTCCTAGGTTAATCTAACGACTCACATAAGTCTAAACCTCTATAAAAGCAACCCCAACCCTCAACCCTAAACCACACAAAATTTATTCCAAGAGTCGTCATGCTGTCCATGGTCAAATTAGAGTAGCCACCATTCTTCTCCAACTAGAAAGCAAGTTAGAAGCCTCAAATCAAATCTAGATTAGAGAATCGATAGTCTACGTCAAGGGATAGCTTTTCAGTTTCAGAAAACAGATCCTAGAAAACAAGATTTGTTATTTTGTTTGTAAGTTCATGTTACTTTCAAAAATAAAATTTAATTGTGATTCTGACATTGTAATAAATCTGAATCTGAGATTATGCCTATTTCTATCTGTCTTTATATATCCATTGGATCTATCTCATTGATATTATTATGTCCATTCTTTGTCTCTTCTTTCCTTCTTCCCTTTTTGTTTTTATAGCCAGGCTACTGCGAGCCTAAGCCAAATCTCATAAGAGATGAACGTACGTTGGGAAAAATTGGGCATAATATATGATTTGGACATGGCCAGCGCTAAAATTGGGAAAATTATTAAATTACGTATAATTGGGCATAACTGATTTGTAATTGATTTGAGGATATAACACATGTTGTATTTAAAACATAAGTGTATCGAACATATGACTTGAGATTTGAGGCGTAAAGTATATTGGACATATGACTTGGGATTTGGGGCATATTATATATGATAGTTTATGACTTGAAAGAAGGAGATTATTATGTATAGTGATTTATGGCTTAGGCATGAAAACCTATAGTAAGATAGGGATAATTGTTAAATGTAAACACGCCTAAATTGATATTTTAGGTAATTGGCATGCACTGTAATTAAATGCTATAATTTGGCATAGTTTATACTGTGAATCATGATTGGGGGTTTTGGAAAATATTTTGTACAGTGCAATATGACTAAACCTTAGGGCATGTGTATATTGTGATTTTTGGGGCATGACTATAATTGCAAATTTGGGAAAAATTGGGTGCAACCTATTTTTGAGTAATAACTTGAATTTGAATTTGTGGGGCATAACTTGCAATCAATTTTGTTGGGGTATAACTTGAGAATTGGAACATGACTAGTTTTTTGAATTTGGGATGATTAGCATATAAAATATAGACTTGGACGCGTATGGTAAATATGCTAAAAGATAAACATGCCTAACTCGAGGTTAGATTGAGTTGCGGTGTAAAACTGCCCGGAACCGTCTGGCACATCCAGTAACCACAACAAATAGATATAATGTGAGAGGTTAGCACATTTAGCCAAAACCTGAGGTTAGAATGAGTTTGCGGTAGAAGTCTACCTGGAACCGCCCGACACATCCAACAACCGCAAACAACAGTTCTAATGTGAGAGGTTGGGGCATTAATTAATTAATTAATGCCAATAAACAGACATGCTAAGAATGGTAAGGTTAAGTAAAATTTAGGACATTTAACCGTTATAATATGTTAATTAGACAAGAAGGTTGGGTTAAGTAAATTTAGAACACTTAACCGTTATAACATGTTCATTAGACAAGAAGGTAGGGTTAAGTAAATTTAAAACACTTAACCAATATGACATGATGAATGAGTAGGGTTAAGTTAATAAGAGACACTTAACCAGTATGACATGATGAATGAGTAGGGTTAAGTTAATAAGAAACACTTAACCAATATGACATGATGAATGAGTAGGGTTAAGTTAATAAGAAACACTTAACCAATATGACATGATGAATGGGTAGGGTTAATTTAAAACAAGAGAGCAACACTTAACCAATATAGCAGGATGCGTGGAAGGGTTATGTTAACACAAGAAGGCAACACTTAACCAATGTAACACGACAAGTGGGTGGGTTAAGTTAACTTGAATTGATTGATGACACTTAACCAATACAGCATGATGAGCGCGTGGGGTTAAGTTAATAAGAAACACTTAACTAATGTAACTTGATGAACGAACGGGGTTAAGTTAATAGGAAACACTTAAGCAATCCAACATGACGAGTAAGAAGGGTTAATAAGAAACACTTAACCAACATGACATGATGAGTGGGTGGGTTAAGTTAACATGAATGGACAACACTTAACCAATATGGCATAAGGTGTGGTAGGGTTAAGTACATATCGGGTTGGTGGGTAATATTAGTAATTATAGGCCCACAAACTTAACCAATAAGAAGCCGTAGTAACGAGGACCCATTTCAGTAGTAACCCACTTAGATGTATCAAGGTACCCTGAAACTAGGCAGGGTGGGGCATGATTACTGGGCTGATTATAAGCGGTCAAAATAGCAACACAGGGCACATCAGTGTAGGTTCTGACGGTTTACGGGCTTGCACGTACTCCGAAGTGGAAAAAGCAGGCACTGGGTACTAGTAGTTATACACTGTGCATCTTGAATCATGTCGGGTTGCTATCACGAAGACTTATACACCTTATGGTGGGACGTCACAGGGTATCTACACATAAAAGAGGGCCGATTGACACAGACTCATGGAACATTAATACAAGTAAGGAGCCAATCGATAGGGTAGTAAGGGTACATTTGACATCTTCATGGAAATTAGGCTGATTGAGGTAAGATCCTCACACTAGATGTACACCTGAAGGCTACCATAATTGCGGGGATTGGGATCACGTTGTAATATTATCATTTTACACAGATTACTAGTTGGGACACTAGTTAGACGGTGCACAAATATAGAAATCAGAATAACAAAGTAGTAGCGAAGCAGAGAAAGAGTAGATGTGCATTCAGCTTATCTTGCCTTGTCATATCTTGTGCTAATCTTATGTTGTCTTTTTTTTAAATAATATATATATACCAAAACGGAGAAACAAGCCTTTCTCCAACGGCTCACAAAAACGGATTTCGTCAAGCGAAACTGTGCACACACAGCCTGATAAAATAAAAAAGACAATGCTAAACAAAAATGAGGAAAAAAGGAAAACTGCAAGCCATCGGCAGTACGGAGCGACTGCCAAATCCCACTGAACTGGATAGCAAATCAAATCTCCTCCACGCAGGACTTAGACCAGCACAAAGGACTAGGTCCCCAAATGAAACAAGAAGGGACGGACTAGTAGTACCCACTCTGACTGCCCAGCAGTAACCCTCTAGCGCTACCAAGATCCAGTGCCACTCCAGCATCACTGTGGAACACCATCTGAATCTCCCGTCCAAGCAACTCCATAACCTAAAAACGCAACCTGCAACTAGGAAACAATATAAGTCCTTGGGGGGGGGGGGATGGAAAGGGAAACTGGAGGAAAAAGCAGCAAAAAAGGAAATAGCAACAGAAGGCGAGAAAGCCAGTAAAACCAAAGAAAACGAAAACAAGCATTCAACCAATGCCTACCCTTGGAGTGACCCCCATCAACAAAACATCGAAAGTAACAGCTAACCTCCTAGAGCGGGTGCCAATGACACCTCTGAAAGGCCTACCACGGAAGGCAAGGAACACATCGTTCCTCACTATTCGGATAATGGTTGGAGGATCCATTGGCACATCGTCAAAAACAGCCTTATTCCTGGCACACCAAATGTGCCAGCAGATAAGGCAAGGAACGAGGCGCAGAAGGATAGAACGAAAACTCTTGCTTGAGACACCGGACCACCATAGTTGGAGTAATTCCCCCGTCGAGTTGGCAATACGTCGGCATCCCGTAAGGTTCCCGAAGTAATTCCAGACAGCCCGGGAACAAGAGCCTGCTAATAAAAGATGAGAAGAGGATTCGGTACTACTAGCGCTGCAGCATCTGCATCTGGACGCAAGAGGGATACCAATACGCTGGAGATTCTCGTCTATCGGCAAACCTTCATGAAAGGTTTTCCACATAAACAGAGATACCTTCGGAGGGATACGGGCATTCCAAACAGAGCTGAAAACTGGCCGACGTGGATAAGGAGTCCTAATCGAATTCCATGCCGCTTTCAGTGAGAAGGGGTTGCCGTCCCAATTGGTTCCACCCCCATGATCATCCGAAATGCCTTTTACGGATTGCATCCTTTTCCAAGTCTCACTAGCGTAAGAAGGGACTCCGGAGTAATTCGCAGAAGCAAGCCTACGGTACTTGGCATGGAGAAACGATGCCCAAAGGGAGTTGTTCGCTCCAAACCTTGCCCATAACTTGCAGGCAAAGGCCAAGCAAATGTCTTTAGTGTCACGGAGACCAAGACCTCCCTCACACTTTGGACGACAAATGGTGTTCCAGGAGACCCAGTGGTGACACAAAGAGCCTTCCATGCTTCCCCAGAAGAACGCGGAAACCAAGGACCGGTAGGAGCGAAAGAAAGCGGCCGTGGGAGTCATGGCAGCAAAGATATGGGACCCGATAGAGTCAAGGACAGACTGAATGAGGACAAGTTTTCTAGCCTGGGAATTGAGGGAAGCGTTCCACCGAATGATCCTGCCCCTGACTCTATCAGTGAGGGGATCGAATATGGCGTTAAGCTTCCTACCACGGTAAAGAACAATTCCCAGATATGGAAGAGGAAGGTTGGCAGCAATAAAGTTTGTGGTGGACTCAATCCAAGCAGACCTAACGGAGGAGAGATCTTTTATGGCCACGAAGAGCTTTTAGAAGAGTTTACGAGTTGCCCTGAGCTACTCTCATACTGACGAATAAAGCAAGGAGGGACCTGATTGAACGACGAGAGACATTCGTGAAAATGATAACGTCGTCCGCGAAGGACAAGGAAGAGATAAGCGGACAACCCCTAGGAATGCCGAACCTATGAATCTGTCCAGCAATCGTTAGTGAGTGAAGCCCTCGAACGAATGCTTTGGCAGCAATGACGAAGAGGGAGGGGGACAAGTGGTCTCCCTACCTCAGACCTCTACCAGATCTGAAATAACCACAAACAGAACCATTGATCAGGACGGAAAACCAGTAGTTGGAGATGAGCCTCCAGACCACATCAATAAAGGGTTCAGGAAAACCAAAAACCCTAAGAACCTTGATGATAAAGAACCAAGACATGCGATCGTAAGCTTTAGCCATATCAAGCTTAACCACCACATTAGAGCCACGAGCTTTCTTATCTAACTGAGAGATCAGATCCTGGGCAAGTAGAATGTTATCCGTGATCAAACGTCCTTTCACAAAACCGGCCTGAGAAGAAGAAATAATGCGCTCAAGAAACGGTGCTAACCTCGAGGTTAAGAACTTAGAAATGACCTTGTTGGAGAAGTTACAAAGACTAATCGGTCTGAAGTCCCCACACGAGATAGGCTGATCGCATTTTGGGATAAGGACCGAGTTGGTCGAGGTCTAACCCACTGGGAGATCAGCGCCAGCGAAAAAGGACCGAATAGCAAGACAAAGATCAGCCTGAATTATCGGCCACACACTCCTATAGAAAACTCCGTTGAAACCGTCCGGCCCACTCGCACTGTCCTTACTCAGCGAAAATACGCAAGCGCATATTTCTTCCGAGGTAGGCAGGGCGGCTAGGTCGGTGTTATCTGACGGAAGAATGAGTCTAGGGATGTAGGCCAACAAGGAAGGGTCAGAAACAGAAACAGAAACAGACGGAGTGCTAAGGAAAGACTGGAAATGGGAAAGGATAGCTTCTTAAACATCAACCGGGGTTGATGCCAACGAGAGGTCATATCTACGGATCTGGCAAATAGTAAGGAGATTGTTCTTCTTACGGATAGACGAATGAAGAATTTGGAGTTCGTATCTCCATCTACCACCCACTTGATCCTAGCCTTCTGGCGAAGATGATCATTTTCGATACGAAGTTCCGAAGAGAAGGCAAGCTGAGCCACCGCCCAAGCCTCCTTGTTGGCAGCATTGGGAGCTTCATCAAAGGAAGCTTCTGCCAGAATAAGAGTTTCTTCAGCCGCTCTAACGCGGTCGAAGATATTCTTGAAGACAAGGAGATTCCACGCCTTCAGGCAAGTCTTAAGACATTTCAGCTTGTGGGAGAAAAGCACACAAGGGGAACCAGAGATGGGAGAACTCCAAGATTCTTCGACCACTGAGTGGAAGGAGTGGTGCGATCTCCACATACTCTGGAATCTAAAGGAAGAAGGCCCGGAAAGGGAGAGTGGGGAACAACTAAGAATAAGGGGAGCATGGTCCGAAAAAGTGCGATGAAGGTGGGAAATAGAGAAATAGAAAGGAAGGGAAAACCACCCTTCGGTGGCAAACAAGCGATCGAGTCTAGAGAGAATTCGGTTTAGCCCCTCTTGGTTGATACTCCAAGTGAACGCAGAACCGAAGAACGAAATTCCAGAAAGGCCAGAGCTGATGATAAAAGAGTTGAAATCTGCAACTACCAAGCGGTTAACTGCATTTCTGCCCCGCTTTTCTGCCTGTCTGGCGACGACATTGAAGTCTCCATCAAGCACAGAAACAGAGAATCCCAGGTCTGACAGAGAGAGGATGTCAGCCCAAAGACTAAGTCTCTCAATCCGATCACACTTAGCGTAGACCGTTGAGAATAGAAAGGAAGAAGAGAGCGCTGGAAGCGAACAAGCTACCGAGAAGAGCTAACACGAATCGAAGATGGGACGGACGACAACATCTTTGGACCACAAAATCCAAATCTTGTCGGACACGTTAGAAAGAGCACCACCGAAGCCAAGGGCTAAGACAGAAGAAGAGATTGCGTCCGGACCCATTACAGGTTCCAGAAGCGCAATAAGGCAAATAGAGTGCTTCCTAATGATGCGCTTAAGGCGAGCAATTGACGCATCATTCCCAACACCCCGCACGTTCCAGAACATAAAGTTCGCCATCAACATCACTAGCAAAGAAAAAGAAAGACAGCCAGGGGGAAGGAACCACACTGAAGAAACCACACGACAACTCAAATACGGTACAGGGTATGTCGAGTAGATCCGAGGATCTGCTCGGACGCCGCTATAGAGCGTGTATGAATGGTGCGAGGAGTGCGAGTGGCTTCTCATTTGCTACGACGATGAGGGCTCGCAAGCGAGGGCCTGGAAACAGGGCGACGGCATGGGGACCGAGAGCCAACGCGAGAAGGATAAGAGTTCTTAGTAAGTCTAGATAGCCGATCATTGATGATCGCTATTTCGGCTTTACTTAGAAGAGGGAGCGAACCAGAATCAGGAGACAAAGAAGACGAAGAGCAAGAAGACCCAACAACGTCAGCAAGCGGAATATGTGTGGAGTGTCTCAATAGAGCCAACCCCGGTTGAGTGTGAGCTTTACCGAAGCCAATCTATCGTCAACTTGATAGACCCGCAAAATAGGTAAAGATAGAGTGGCATGGCACAGGAAGCCAGTTGAAAGCCTGAACAAGCATCAGAGGCCACTTCCCCAGTAAACCGTATAGTGTACCACAGCTGTGTCCACTATACGCCTACATGAGGGAAGCCACATATCCCATGAAGTCAAGACCTCGAAGGGGTGCCTAGGGGGGATCTGAAAACAAAAGAACCTGACTCGACACGAACGGGTCACTAACAACACAGATGAGGCCTCGTAGTGACTCACAAGGCAGACAAAGCTCAACCAAAAGGCTAAGGCCCACAAAAACCTATCTGGACTAAGGATCTCAAACCAGTCCAGCATGCCAACAAAGAAACCACGCACAAGCCCGAGGGCGCACCAACCGATAGCCATAACATGGCTACCTGTACAGACCAACAAGAAACCTGCTAATCCGAATAGGTAGGCACCATAGAACCCAAACCCAACTGAAGGCATAAAGGAGAAAAGAGCACATTGGCAAAACAAGAAAAAAGGAGGACAACCAACAAAAACATGCCAGCAAACACACACATGACAAGGCATCTCCACATCAAAGATCGATGTAGTTATGCCAGGGAGAAAACACATGACAGTGTTAAATCTCAAAGCATCACACACAAGGCCCAAAGCAGAACAAAAAGAAACAGGACAAGCCACCGATAAGTTGCACAACACAGATTGGTGCAAATACATAACCGCATCATAAGCCCCGAAATCTGTATTATGCAGCACGGTTGGCAAGCCTGAAGCAATCCGACCATCAGTCACCAAAGGGAAAGAAGAAGAAAGCAACAACTTCGCAAGCCCACGAGGAGGAACAAAGAAAGAATAAGGACGTACCTCGCTAGTAATAGGAGCTACAAGGCTGTAGCGTCTTTTACCAATGTAAACCGACAGCAATCCAGCATCCACCAAAGCAAAAGAGCACTCGCTGAACATCGATGACGCGCCAGTAAGCCGAGTCTGTGGCTGTTCCCGAAGCACCGTCTTCCTCTTAACAAGCTGCCGAGGAGCATACGACCTCCGACACATCGCTACCTGACAACCAGCAAGCCCACTGAAACCGACATCCCGCTCCTTCCTACTCTTCCTTGACCGACGCACATTACGACGACGACAAGGGGCAGTAGGCTGAATAGGATAATCACTGTCTAAAGGATCCACCACTGCTCCCGATTCAAAACCCGAAGAAGGGGTGGTCACATCCCCAGCGAGGAGTTGATTCAGAGAAATTAAATTGCCAAAGTCAGGCCCAAACACACCGCCACAAGCAACGGAGCCAACGAGAAAACCATGGTCAGCCACTATTGGTGCCGCTGCCGACGCTCTGAAGGACAACGAAGGAATGAAAGGGGTGATGAAATCCCCCTTCACACAATTGATTTCAGGGTGAAAGCAACGATCCTCAGCCTCCACAGCCAAGGGAACAACACCACGGGGAGGCAGAGAGCACACTAGCGATTCCCGATAGATCAGAACCAACTCTAAAAACAAATCATCCACACAGAGCCATTTATGGCAAAGGAGGTCAGCAAAAGCATGAAGAGAGAACAACCGTACTTCAATCGAGGAAGAACCAGTAAACACCACCGACAAGGGGCGGCTGCCACCTCTAAAATCGATCTGGCAATCAAATCGAAATTAGGGCAAGGACCAGCAAACGAGCCAGAGATAACATACATCCCCTCAGATCGAGATGAAACCATAGCAGAAACTCAGCTAATAAGGACCACGATGAAGACAGCAGCACGATAAAAGAGAATCGCGAACAGCTGAGAAGGATCGATTGAGGAGATACTGGAGGAAGTTGCAGAAAAATCGCCTTTGGGGATTAGAGAGAGGCAGCCATTATTGTTACCGCTGAGATGTAAATTATAGCTTTGTTGTTTCTCTTATGTTGTCTTGTTATCATTGTTATCACGGTATTGTCTTATATTCGGTTTATTCATGTCATGATGCTTTTGCCTATTTACATGCTGAAAGTCACTGGACTTACCGGACTTATGTCTGACCTAGCTTATTTTCGCCTCTTTTTTTCTGTTCCCCCCCTCAGGTTCACAGGGAGGAAATGTTAACATTAGCTCATTTTTCTTTCCAAACTCAAAGATAGTCGATGTATAGCTTTGGACTCTCTCTTCCACTGCTATGGCTGGTTCATGCTTTATTTGGGGAATATCATTGTTATTTTTATGCTTCTTTTATACTTGGAAGTTTTTGAATCAAGACAGAAGTTCTATATGTTACTTTTAAGTATGATTGAGATAATTATTGTAAAATCTTGACTGAACCACATTGTTTATAAAATGACTTTATTTTCTGCTGCTTTATCTTGTTTGTCTTGTAATTTATCTGCATCTTTTACCTAAAACGCTCCACATAAGTTAAGGCATTCCCTTTGTAAGTGACCTTAACGGAGGTGGGGTGTTTCAATAAGTGTTTGCTAGGTGTTGCTTGTGGATGCATATACGCACACATTAGGTATTAGATCGGCTCAATCACTCACATACTACATATGGATGTGTGTGCAATTTTCTTCTTTTTATGGATGGAAATGGATGTATCATCATATGGATGTTGCAATTGGATGGATGATTGTGCACACATATAGAGATTATAAGTTATAATAGGATTATTTGCATACATGTTAGGTTCATAGCACTAACATACATTGCGTTAAGGAGGCCGACTAGATCAGTGGACCGCCTGATCTTTTGCGTTAGTATTGGGACATATACACACACCTTTGCATATGTTCATATATACATTAGAATTCTTTTAAGGACAATTGATTCCTGTGATTAGTGGATGAGTAGATGGATGTGGATGTTAGGATATACATTCTTTTTAACTTGGAGATTTCGGGGACGAAATCTTTTGAGTAGGAGAGAATGTTACACCCCGTAATTTTAACAACACTAAAGATGATAAATTAAAGGATAATTAGATAAATGTTCAGAATTACGTGAAACGGACTGCTCCATTACGTTCATCTCAGAATTCTGGTCAAGATTGACACCTGGTTTGCGTAAAACGGACATCGTATGAAGAAGTTATTAAGATTTGAAGTTCGTATACGCATAAGAAGAATATATATATATATATAATAAGCCCAGAATTCAAAATCAGTTCAAAATAATTCAAAATCATAGAAAAAGGGAGGAACGGGAAAAATCCCACTCAGGGGTGTCGACCCTTGGGTCGACCCCATAAAGGGGGTGTCGACCCATGGGTCGACCCCATAAGGGGCGAAGGGGGGTCGACCCACTTATGGCAGATCTGGGCATAATTCTTCTTGCTGAATGTGGACTCCTTTCTTAACTTGGTTCATTAGCTTTAGGTTATAAATAAGACCCAATTTCTCTTGTTTCTCCACACCTAAAACAATGGAGAACTCGATGTTGCCTCTGCCCAAATTAAATCAAGTCTTTTCTTCTTCAGAAATCAAGTCATGCAAGTTTAGAGATATATGATTGTGACACCACACATTCGTTAATGTCACACATTAAGAGAATGCATTAAGTTTCGTGAAGTGTTATAGGTAAACACAAATAGAAACATTACAAGACAGATATAAAATAGCAGCGGAATTAAAAACTTTTATTAATCATAAAGCATAACTTCATGGTTCAAAACAACATAAGTCTAAAAATACATAAACCTAGTACATCATCTTAAACATTTAATGTCTTATACTTGTAGTATCATAGTGCAATAGTAAAAGAAGCATAATTCCCCAAACAAAAACATAGCCATAGTAGAAAGGATAAGAGCTCAAGCAATACATATAAGCAACTCCAAGCAGATGACAACAGAATCCTGGTCAAGCTTGAGTATTCCAACCTTGAGAACCTGGGGGAGGCGGGAATGGAAGAGGAAACAAAATTGGTCAGACATAAAGTATGGCGAGTCCAATAACTTTCAGCATATAAATAAGTAAAAGTATCATGATAGGCATATAAAGTGGATAAATGAGATAACACCATAATAGGCAGGTATGACAAGGTAAACCTAACGAACATGATAGAGTATACTACGCTTCTCTAATGATTTCTCTGCACCAATACTAGTGTCTTATTAACAAGATGATCCCCAACAAGTATAAGATGGTAGACTTAGGTGTACTTCCAGTGAGAGCTTTTCACCCCATACAATCTACAGATAGTCCAGCATACCAGAGCTACCACTAAGGGTATTAACGGGCTCCCAACTTACCGGAGTCTAAGCGTACCCTAATTACTACCCTAATCGATCGAGTGCCTACTCCGTAGATACCCTATGTTGGCCCCACAGTAGGGTGTATCACTCCCTAAAGTGGAAACCTTCATTTTCAGGATGTGCATAACCATATCTACAGGTGTCACGGCATCTGAACCTCCTCTGCCGGACCCATGCAAGCACATGACCCTGTTGGAATGCACCGCCCACACCGTCCCCCACGTTTGGATCTCTTTCAATCAGCCCAATAAGCGTTCCCCGACTTTGACCTAGTTTGGAGTACTTGATTGATACCTATATACGAGTTACTGACTGAAATAGGTCCACACACAAGATGAAGCTTCCCCCTACGCTTGCATCCCCTCTAGGTTTTCCACGGGTTATGCCATAACAGAGTAAAAGATTGCATAACCCACAGGTTAAGTTTTTGGGCCTATATATATAAACATTACCCACCCACCTAAGATTTACTTAACCCATCCACTTTTTCAAACAAGTTTACTTAACCCCTATTCAAGTTATATGTTCATACAATCCCTATGGATTCAACTAGGTTAAGTATTTCAATTCATTACTATATTCATCTAGGTTATAATGTGCTAGAACTCCCACATTATGCCTACCACTTGTGGATGATGGATATGCCGGTCGGTTCCTAGCAGACTTTTTCCACAAGTCGGACTTAACCTCATGTCTTAGCATGTCTCGTGTTTATGCACTTAGACACCTCACATTAGATTCACCGCTGGATATGCCGGTCAGTTCCGGGCAGACTTCCACCACAAGTGTAATCTAACCTCGTGTCTAAGCGCGATTACAGTTTCTAATTACTGTAATTCTAGGCATTTCCATTATTAACCAATTATTCCTATGTTGTTATAGGTTTTCATGCCCCTTTTCCCAAGTTATGTTCATAATGAATCATAAGCCCCAAATTAAGGTCATTAGTCACAATTTGATTTATGCCCCAAATTAACATTCATATATTTCATTCAGGTTATGCCAAATTTCCAATTACAAGTTATGCCCCAATTTAAACGTTTTCCCCTCGTTCCCAATTTAACGCATTCGCATATTTCAATGGCATGCCTAGGCTCGAAGGTAGCCTGGCTGTATATAAGTATAAAGGGAAAAGATAGAGGGAAGAGGACAAAAATGATCATACTAACAAGGCGGACATAAAATGGCAGAAATAGGCATAAACATATAATGGCATAATGACAAGATAGGCATATAGGGGACAGATCCGATGAACATGTGACAACAAAACTGATTCTAACATAATAAGGACATCATAAACAGGCATGATGAGGTCTAATAATGTATATCTAACTACTAACAGATATGATTAAGCTACAAACATAATAGGAACTTGCATGAGGTGATCTAAACGGTGAATCAGATCTATAAACAGTGGCAGATCTGACATGATAAATAGGTATAGGTTCAGATCTAATTTCATAGTCATGTCAGAATAACTTGGATAAACAGGTTATAGCAGATCTGATATGATTCACATAGTTACAGGCATAGATCCAAATTATATCTATGTCAATATTTACTTTTTAATTATTTAGATCGAAAATTAACATAGAATCACAGTGTTTGGATCTAGAAAGATAGAAGAAAGTTTGCAGATGTTGAATCACAGATCTCTAAACTCTAGTTGATTGCTGAAGAAGAAAAGGTTTGATTCAATCTGGGTAGAGACAACATCTATTACTCCATTATTTTCAATGTGGGGAAAATAAGAGAAACGGGGTCCTATCTGTAGCCTAAAGCCAAAAAACTAGGTCAAGAAAGAAGTCCACATTCAGCTAGAATAATTTACCTAGATCTGTCGCACGGGGGTCGACCCCCCTTATGGGGTCGGCCATTGGGTTGACAACCCCCTTGAGGGGTCGACACCCCCATGAGGGGTTGATACCCCCAGGGCGGAAGATTTCCCGCTCACCTCTTTTTCAATTTTTGAACATATTTTTGAACTCTCTCTCTCTCTCTCTCTCTATATATATATATATATATATATATATATATATATATATATATATTCTTCTTGTGCGTATAAAACTTCAAGCCTTAATCGTTTTACACAAACCAGGTGTCTATTTTGACCAGAATTCCGAGACGAACGCAATGGCGCAGTCCATTTCACTTAATTTTGAATATTAAATTAATCATTCCTTAATTTATCTTCTTTTAGTGTTGTTAAAATACAGGGTGTTACATTCTCCTCTACTCATAGGTTTTCGTTCTCAAAATCTCCAAGTTAAGAAGAATGTATATCCTAACATCCACATCCATCTACTCATCCACAAATCATAGGATCCATTTTCCTTAAGAGATTTCTAATGCTTATATGAACATATGCAAAGGTGTGTGTGTATATGTCCCAATATTAATGCGAAGATCGGGCGGTCTACTGATTCTGTTGACCTCCTTAATGCAATGTATGTTAGTGCCATGAACCCATCATGTATGCAAATAATCCTATTATAATGTATAAGCTCTATATGTGTGCACAATCATTCGTCCGAATGCAACATCCATATGATGATACATCCATTTCCATCCATAAAAAGAAGAAAAATGCACACACATCCATATGCAGTATGAGAGTGATTGAGCTGATCTAGTGCCTAATGTGTGTGTTTATGCATCCACAAGCAACCACTAGCAAACACTTACATCCACTTGAATCCATCAAACATAACATGTTTTCAAACACATGTTTACATTCATGGGATTCCTACCTAAAGGTCGATGATTCGATCGATAGGATATACTCAAATGATAGAAACAAATATAAATAAAAGCTTTGGAAAGGAAGTTAAGAACATACCCATGAAAAGAAAAGGGTACGAAGCACGAATCTTGTCTTCGGTCTCCTAAGTTGCATCCTCGGGGTTATCTCCCTACTGAACTTTCATCAACTTGACTTCTCTATTGCATAGCTTCTTAACTTCTGATCTAAGAATACGGGTAGGAACTCACCTAACTGTCACCTCTCGTTCCACTTCTACTTCCTCAAATATACTCATCTCAACTACTTCTGTAGTATCATGCAAGCACTTCCACAAATGAGAAACATGGAAAACATCATGAACACTGGACAGTCTCTCTGGTAGCTTTACTCTATGGGCCATTTAGACTATCCTTTCTGTTATGGGAAATGGTCCTACAAATCTTGGTGCCAATTTTCCTACACATCCAAAGCGAACCATATTCATCAAAAGTGACACCTTGATGAAAACCATGTCCCCCACCTTAAACTCAATGCCAGTCCTTCTCTTGTCTGCATAGGACTTCTGCCAATCCTGAGCTGTCTTCATTCACCGTCTAATAAGATCAATCTTTTCGGACGTCTCTCTGACCATATCTGGTCCAAGTAGTAGTCTTTCTGTAGATTCCCACTAACAAGTCGGTGATCTACAGGGTCGTCCGTACAATGCTTCAAAGGGTGCCATGCCGATGCTAGCTCGATAACTGTCGTTGAAGGCGAACTCCACTAAAGGAAGATGCTCTTCCCAAGTACCTCCGAAGTCTAGGATACATAGTCTTAAAAGATCCTCAAGGACTCTATTAACCCTTTCTGTCTGTCCATCGGTCTGTCGGTGATAAGCGGTGCTTAAACACAACTGTGTTCCTAATGCTTCTTGCAAGCTCCTCCAAAATTCACAGGTGAAAATGGGGTTACGTCACTTACGATGCTTGAAGGTACTCTATGAAGACGGACTATCTTACGAACGTAAACTGCTGCCAACCATGATGATGTCCTCTTGCTATTAACTGGAATGAAATGAGCGCTCTTAGTAAGTATGTCTACTACAACCCAAATATTGGTATTGCCTTTCTTTGATCTAGGAAAACATCTATGGAATACATAGAGAAACTTTCCGACTTCCACTGTAGGATCTCCAAAGGATGAAGTAAACCACCGGGCTTCTTTTGCTCAGCTTTAACTTGCTAGAAAATCAAACATTGAGAAACAAACTCCGCCACATCTTTCTTTATCCTAGCCCGAAAGAAAACCTCTTCATATCCCATCTTCGTTTAGAATAACATGCTGAAAGTCTCTAGGACTATCTTCAAAAGACTCCTAGTTTGGGGAACACAAAGCCTCCCATCTCATCGCAACCACCCTTGTTGTCTATGGAATATCTACTGTGGTGACTAGAAGTCTCCCCTTTATTGAGCCTATCCAAGATATCTGAAATCTGTGGATCCTCTTGCTGTGAAGCTCCTATCTGATCCGTAAGAGTAGGTCGCACTTCCAGTGATGCAAATAGGCCAGAAAAAACTCCATGGAGGGTCTAAACTTGAAAGTCGATATGAAATCCAAGCTTCTCCTTTCCAGATACAGAGGACTTAAGGCCATCCTCTGCCTACTCAGTGCGTCTTCTACCACATTACCTTTGCCAGGGGTATAAGCAATCTCGAAGTCATAAGATGCTAGGAACTCCATCCATCTTTGTTGCCTTAAATTAAGACCCTTCTACGAGAACAAGTACTTGAGAGATTTATGATCGGTATACAACTTGAACTTCTCTCCATAAGTTCCTGCCCTTTGACCTTGTCCTTGCTTCTTTGGGAACTCCTTAGAAAAGTGTCCAACCTCTCCACAACTGAAGAAATCATTCTTCCTTCTTTTGCAGTCTTTGATCAAATGACCCCCAAGTCCACAATTATGGCACTTCCTCTTATCCTTAGCCTTTTGATTCTTTCCGCCTTTCTTTTGTTGTTGCTATTGTTGTCCCTTCTTAGGCCATACTTTCTTGTTTTGTGTTTCCTCAACCTTAACTTCTTTCTTGTCAGCTTTATCATCCTTATGCATCAAGGCCATATCAGTGAGCCTTTCAAAAGTTGCTCCCATTGGAATATGAGACATAGCTAACCCATGAATGGGTTCATTCAGTTCGCAAAGCTTTCTAATGCGGAGTATCCACTATCTCCAGCCCAAATCTCGCTAGTTGGTTGAATTTGTTAACATACTCTTTAACAGTCATGCCTCCTTACTTGAGTGCCAGAAATATTTCCATTTGCATGCTTTTCTCAGCTAGAGAAAGAAACTCTATTTCAAACTTTTGCCGAAAATCATCCTAAGACTCCACTGGACGTACTGCTTGCGTCACTTCCCACCAGATAGAAGCTTCATCTTTCAGTAGCCAGGCGGCTAACTGAATCTTCCTACGATCATCCACTTAAAAAATTCTAAATAGATCCCATGTCTCTTTGAGAAAATTCCTTGCCTCTACGGACGTCTCGGTTCCACGGAATGGCTTTCCTCCCATAGCACATAAATCTTTGTAGATCTTAGAGAAATTATTAGCACGCAGAAGAGGAGAAGGAATGACGGGTGCAACTGGGGGAGGAACGTCTACTTGACCACCAGTATGCATTGCAGCCTCTAGATATCTGCGGAACCTGCTTGGTATCGTAACGCCCTGAGGAATATTAGGTCCGCCAGACATCCTGAAAAGAAAAAAAGAAGAAGGAAAGGGATTCAGACAAAGGACCAAAAGATATTAAATATGGCTTTTTGGAATATGTTACTTTTCTTTTTGAAAATGCTTTCTTTTAAAACCTTTTTGAAAATAATTTTCAAAATCATTTATCTAATCTGGTAACCTTCAGCTTTGATATCAAGTATGACACCCCACGTCCGTTAATGCCACTCATTACGAGAATGCATTAGGTTTCTTGAAGTGTTATATGTAAATAGGAACATTACAAAATAGATATAAAATAGCAGCAGAATTAAAAACTTTTATTAATCATAAAGCATAACTTCATGGTTTAAAACATCATAAGTCTGAAAATACATAAACCCAATACATCATCTTAAACATTTCTATCTTGTACTTAAAATATAAGAGTACGATAATAAAAGAAGCATAATTCCCCAAACAAAAACATAGCCTTAATAGAATGGATAAGAGTTCAGGCAATACATGTAAGCAACTCCAAGCAGATGACAGCAGAATCCCGGTCAAGCTTGAGTATTCCCACACTAAGAACCAGTGGGAGAACGAAAGAGAAAGAAGAGGAAATAAAATGGGTCAGACATAGGGTCTTGCGAGTCCAGTTACTTTTAGCATATAAATAAGTAAAAGTATCATGACAAGCATATAAAGTGGATAAGAGAGATAACATCATAATAGACAAGTATGACAAGGTAAACAGGACGAACATGATATAATATACTACGCTTCTCTAATGATTTCTATGCACCAATACCAGTGTCTTATTAACAAGATGATCCCCAACAAGTATAAGATGGTAGACTTAGGTGTACTTACAGTGAGAGGTTTTCACCCCCATACAGTCAACAGACAACCCAACATACCGGAGTTACCCCTAAGGGTATTAAGGGGATCCCAACATACCGGAGTCTAAGTGTACCCTAATTACTACCCTAATCGATCGGCTCCTTACTCTGTAGATACATTGTGCTGGCCCCACAGTAGGGTGTATCACTCCCTAAAGTGGAAACCCTTCGTTTTCAGGATGTACACAACCATATCTACAGGTGTCACAGCTTCTAAACCTCCTCTGTCGGACCCATGCATGCACATGACCCTGTCGGAATGCACCTCCCACATCATCCCCACGCTTGGATCTCTTACAATCATCCCAGTAAGCGTGTCCCGACTCCAATCTAATTCGGAGTACTCGTTTAATACCTATACATGAGTTACTGTAATGTCCTGTATTTTTGGGAGTCAAATATTTTATTTATTTTATTATTTAAAATATTTTATTTGGAATATTAATGGATTTAAATATTTAATTCATTATTAAAACGAAGTTTGAACGTTATATATTTATATAATTATAAATCGAGCTCGAAATGGCACGGTAGTTCGTAAATTGGAGTTTTGAACTTAAATTGAATATATAGTATCGGTTATAAGTCGGATTTCCATGAAATAAGAAACGTTGGAATTTTGTTGATTATAATATTCTAATGAAAGAGAAAAATCCAAATTTCATGTTATAGATTATTAGTTACGTCAAAATCAAATTTAAAAATAGTCGTTATGGAAATCGTTATTAAATTATAACATTTATTTTATATATTTAAAAGGGTTTAATATATTTTGGATACTGTTTTCAATTCAAAAATGTTGATATCATGCTGTATAATCCATACTGGTTCATATTTGAAACCATATGATAACTTTATTTGGATAAATACGATGATAATAATATATTATTATTTTATTTTATTATTATGGGATTTAATTAATATTTTATTTATATTTATATAAGCCTTAAAAATAATCGTTCTTCAAACGACCTCCGTTTTCGACGAAACGAATTTCATTGGGACCGGAACGCCGAGAGGTAGCATTGTATATGTTTTTATTGCGTCTGGAGTTAGTGAGAGATGGAGCATATATTTAGTATCAACGTTAAATTATGGTGCATTGAATAACCGTATTAAATTATGTTAAATAAATAAATAAAATTCACTCCTAAGCCCATATTAACGCACATGCCCATCGAATTCTTTGCGCCTACCCTATGTTAACTTGAACCTTAAGTCTTAAGAAAATATATATAATATAAATATAGAAATAACCAACCTCTTTTCCAGCTACTCTATTTCCTACTTCAACGTTGCATAGCATGCCCTCATTTTTCAACAGCCTGTCTTGTGTTATCAAATGTGAAATCATACAGCTAAAAATTTTAGTACACCCTAACTAGTACCGCAGCCTATGGATTGGACGTTGTATTTATCCCATTTTGCATTCATCTATGTATGCTCAACACTGCATTCCTTTTATCGGCTTTCAAGTTCTTTCTAGCGAATTTATCTTTCAATTTTCATTTGTAAAAACAGTAATAATACACACATGGCTTCAGAAGAACCACACAAGCCTCCACTTATAATAAATTAAAACTTCCCTTTTGTTTTTCCATCTTTCCAATGAATTAAAAGCAAACATCCCTCCACGAGCACAAATGCCAAACTCCACATGTGTAATATTCGCCAAGAGGGTCAGATCTGGCTACGGATGAACGGAGGAGGAGCAGAGCCGGTGTGTGGTCCTCCGGTGACAATGTTGCAGTGAAATTGAAGAGGGTCATTGCATTTTATGTATGAAGGAGCTTCAGGTGTCCGTTACCGAGTGCGTGGGTTTACTGGGGGGGAATGGGGGAGGCCGATAGTCTCCAGTGATAGGACAGAAGGGGTGTGGCAGTGAATGAGCATTTGGTTCGAAACTTTGAAAATGCGGAAACCGCACCGCAATGCGGAAACCGCCCAAACCGAACCGTAAAAACGGTGTGGCAAACCGCACCGAATTCTCTTTCCAATGCAAACAACCCAAACCGAACCGACTCGGAATGATACGGTTCGGTTGCGGTTTGAACTTTTACCAAACTATACTAAACCGAACTGAACCGGATAGCTACACTGACAATGTTATAATATTTTTTTTTAACAAATTCCTATCTAACTTTTAATTTAACGATATATATTTTACTTTCAACGTAAGTTGTAGTTATATTAGTTAAAGATAACTCTATGTGTTTTAATCTTCAGGTGACACAATGTTATACAATTGTAAATTGATTGTTGATGGAAGTAATTTTCTTGTTTCATATTTAATACGGGTTCAAACCAGACCGAACCAAAATCGGACTGTATTAGACTGAAACCAAACCGAAACCGAACCATTTGAACGGTTAGTACAATGGTTTGTAGTTTTGATCAACCGATGGATGCGGTGCGGAAGCGATTTTAGCTTCAAACCGCACCGAATCGAACCGCGCCCACCCCTATTTTGGAATGTGAGGGAGAATTCTGGGTAAAAAGTTGGCTGGTCGATCCTTGTTTAATTAATTTAGGGTTAAGTTTTATTTTAAAAAAGTTAGTTAATTTGTTTTTTCCATAAAAACTGTGCAGTGATCTTAAAGAGGAGCATACGTGAACCACTGGGAGCACGAAGTAACCTAGGACGGAAGAAACAGAAGGTTACTGGCCTGTAACTGTATTGTCAAAACATAATTATTAATTTAATTATAACTTAATTAAGGGATGTTTTAGTTAATTAAATTTGTTTTGGAACGCAAGAGTCTACGTGTGGAAGGGTAAGTATGATTGGATCTTATTCTAAACGAAGTGATTGAACTGGTTACAGTGTTTTGGGTTGAAACAATAGAAAAGGTAGCAGCAATGAAGAATTTAGAAGGGATGGTATTCGAAGTAATCAGAACATTACTTGGGTATAATTAAATTATAATTAGACATTTAATTGATATTTGAAAATCGTATAATTATCAAATGATAACAAATGCAGGAAATGTGATGAACGAAGAGGACAATACAATTGTGAAGAAGGAAAGCCATTTTAATCGGCCTGTAATGTTAAGGGTAGACGCAAGTTTTAAATAATTATACTATAAAGGAATTACTACTTTAAATATATACACTCCTATTTATACTTAAACAAGGATTAATGCAGGTGTGCAGACCATACTGGAAAACGAAGACGGTGGGATACAATAATGGTCGATTATCCTAATTCTATGTAATTAAGTAATAATTTTAATTTAATTAAGAAATTAATTTAGTTTATTAAGAACTGTAAACTTGTAAGAATTATAATTCGTATGTGTGTTAATAGAATTGACCAAAAGAAAATTACATTGGAATCGTGGTTGAGAACACTGCAGTCTGGAGCAGTTTGGACAGAGCCAGAAGCCATTGGAATTTTTAATTAAATTAAACGCTAGTTTAATTTAATTCAAATCAACCATTTCAAAAATAAATTAAATCAAGGTGAGTTAAACTCACTCAGTTTTTCCCACTTATATTTTATATAAGTCGGGTTTATATTTCTGTGTGCTCTGGTTGCTAATGGTTAACTGTTTGCTAAGTATATATTCATTTGTCGATTTAACCAATGAAATGAAACTGTCGTTTAATTTCAGTAAAATACCAAATCCTTATTATAAAGATTGGAACCAATGAATGTAACTTACCATATTGGTCACGTTTTTAAAATAGATGTGTTTAATTGTTTGAAATGTTTTATTAATTGGTTGATGTTAAATAGTCGTTATTTACTGTTATAGAAATTACCAGTTAAATGGAATTGAATGATCTGATATGAGATAACCGATTTGAATACAGGGAAGAACAAGTTGGAGGGATCCAATGAGATTCCTCAAATATATTCAGTATTATTTATTTTCATATCATCATTATATGAACTGTTCTGATTGGATGATTGATCATTGACCGAAAATTCAATGTTTGTTTTGTTTTAACCAATAGGCAATATTAGTTGGGTAACTGGCAGCATATGGCCTGAAAAAACATCATTTTATAAATATTGATTTACCGTCAGGCGAGTCGATATAAATGAAGTTATAAATTTATTTTGTAACTAAATATAGGTTTTTAAATATATTATTGTAAATGGAGTTTATAAAGGAAATAAACCAACGACATATATATTGATTGTTTTAACCACCAATCACCAATTTTTTAAACCAAAATCTGCCGTGTGCGAAGCACATGCATTGTCTTAACGGTTAAATGATTTATAAAGCTAATTCTTATATTACTGAGATGGATAAGCAAGTGAGCAAGGATTAATGTAATGATTAATAACTGAGATTAATTGTTTTAAGTAACAATTAAAATGGGGTTATATTTAATTGATTATTATTTACTTAATAATAATCGAAGTAATGAGATTATTTAAATTAAGTATATTATTAATTAATTTAAATAAAGAGACGAGTTAAGGTTGATCAACGAGTTAATCATGTTTTAGTGTTGACCTAATCAGCTGTTTTAAACTAATTGATTTTTAAATTAAACTAGTTTGTGCCAATTAATCTGATAAAAATAGATTAATGAATATTTGTTTTAGATTTTTCTAAAATTAAACTTACTATTATTTTAGTTAATAAAGAAGTTAACTGCTTCTATAGTAGTTAACGATGAAGTAATTATTATCTGAATTAATAATGATTTAAAATGATTACTTTATAAATGGATTCATTCAAGTAAACAAAGTTAGTAATAAAGTATAATTGAATTTTAAAGGATGTTTATGAACGGGTTTATATTTAAACCGAGTTTGGTAAATTTAGTTATAAAGGAATCTTAAGCGAATACGATAGCTTAAATAAATGTTACTTAAATATTTGAATTAAGTGAAAGGAAACTGAGATAAAAATGGTTTATGTTAAACCTGAATTTTATAAACGAAGTTTTATAAAATGGAGTTGCGAAGTTAAAGCGTTAATTTTAAAGTAATGTTACCTAAATAATGGAATTAAGTAAAATGGGGGAAACCAAAATAAGATTTTCAAAGCGTGAATGGTTGGATGGATTAGAAAAAGGAATTGATAAAAGTGAATTTGGTAAAAGAAGCGAGTCATAGGATTTTGTAAACAAACCCGAATTATAAAATGAATTTGTTGTAAATAGGTAGGGATTAAAAGGGTGGAGTTTTATAAGGAATTACTTAATCATGGAATTGAGAAATAATGGCTGTATTCAAGAGATTTTCAAAAGATAAGAAGCTTTTATGATACCATATTTTGAATAAAATAGTTAAATGGAATTTGTACTGATATTAGAATGAAATATCAGTTTTGGATTACAACTCGTGTCTATCTTAAGATAAGAACATTATTGATCAAGGTCTGAGAGGTAATTAAAATACTCCACCTTGAATGACTTTAGGACTATCCGAGGATGATATTAGTTGCTAAAGGTAAAATTGGTTAGTAATAATCTATTATTTCCATTAAAGAAATAATAATGCTACGTTAGTGTAAGTTTGGAAATTTTATATGAGAAATCCAAAGTAAAAGAAAATGTAAAGTTAAGTATTGAAATAGGGTTATCCTATAAGAATAAGCATTGGTTGTTGTTTCAAATAATGAAACAAAAGATATTTCGTAACGT
Source organism: Allium sativum (assembly GCA_030737875.1). Taxonomy (NCBI): domain Eukaryota; kingdom Viridiplantae; phylum Streptophyta; class Magnoliopsida; order Asparagales; family Amaryllidaceae; genus Allium; species Allium sativum. Next base: position 327,865,158 of record CM060916.1, read on the forward strand.
TGTTCTACGAGTAATAAGTTGAACTAATTTTCAAATTATAGATAATGAATAATGTCGTAGCAAATGTTATGCAAATTGTGGACAAATGGAAATTGAATGTGTTATAAATTTTTTTCTAAAAATTGAAATGTTTTGCGAATATTAGTAAAGAGAGAGACGATGTTTTCCAAATATTGAGATATTTTAATTAACCATTCGTTAATTATTTTTAATTAAAAAAGCCAAGTGATGCTGAATACTGAACTGGTGAACTCATTTTATTTTCATGATGGAATAACTGTTTATTTTGATAGTTAAATAATTGACTATCAAAATTTGGCTAATGCATTGTTGGTACGGAAAGACCGGGATCGAATTTATATTCGAAAACCATTTCGAACAACAAATACGTGAAGATGAAGATTGAAGATGGAGCATTGAAGACCGTGGATCTTCATAAGCGAAAGGACTACTAATAATCTCTGGTCTGCAGCCAAAGATATACTGTGATTGTGTCGTGGCTGGAATCTTCGGATTGTAAGGACTACTCGCTGCTGATCCTTGGGGTGATACCTGCGTAGGATGTGGTAGGACAGTGCCCTCGGTTCACCCTGTTCCTGAATGACTTGTATGAACGAGTGTTTGACAGAGTATTTCCAAAGGGATCACGTACGTTGATTTCCTCAAATGTATTTCTGTTGATGGCCGAGAGGGCACGTCTCTTAGCTTATCATCTTGAGTGTTTTTATGGACGTCAATTAGTGATATCCAGCGGATCTAACGATGTGGCATTCAAAGTGCATGGTGACCATATGTTCTAAAAGAGAAGGATAAATAAATGAATTAATTAATTAATCTTGACCTCAAGCCTCATCAACCGGGAAATGGTTAAAATCTGGTAGGTCGCATGGCTGTCTGGGTCGCAGCCATCCAAAGGGTATATCATTACCTGATCTAGAGAAATCAAATGCCTTCAATTGTCCCTTTATTTTTATATGTATGCTATCAGTTCGGTTGGCTGGCCCCCAACCGTGGTAATGATATTTTCGGTACTCTCAAGAGAAAGTGAGGGGCCGGTCATGTTTAGCCTGGGATGCAAGATGTTCTTGTTGAACCACAATGTATTCATCTCTGGAGGTACATTGTCGGAAAGGTGGTCCTATACCTTGTCATGAAATCCACTCTCCATTAAGAACCTATGGTTTTGATTGTATACTATATATGTTGTGCATGAGATGCAAGTGTTCTGCTAGATTACTATTTATATGTATTTAGACACTATTATAATATTAGAAAAGATATTGATTTCAAAAATTATTTTAGGTTATCGTAAGGGAAAAACCATCTGAATTTATGTGTGGATTTGGTCTTACAATTATCCTTTTCTTTCGAAAAGATTTTTACTTTAAAATCAACCTAGATGTTGTTGTACACCTAGTGTGTTTTTCTCACTCTGGTTCACCAGACTGACCAGTTGTTAGTAATGCTCGGGTTAGACTGGGTCATACAGGTTCAGGTTATCAGATACTGCGAATTACAGAGACGAGCTGGAGGTGGTCAGACGTATGATATCTAGTTTTTGTTCCGTTGTGTGTTGTATATGAGGACATATTAATATAACTGTCCATATGTGTTGATGTACTCTGATGATTGTAAGTTTTTATTTAAAGCCCTCTATAAAGATTTATTTCTATATTATATTTTTTTCCGCTGCGATGTGAGAGTCGGTGTTGTGTTTGGTTCTGCTTCTTCTTCTTCTTCTTCTGTTCTAACTTTTTTCTTTCTTATCTCACCCTCTAATTTCTTTCTGATAACATTCCTGTGTTTTCGGTGCCTGAATAGTTGACATGATGTTTTTATGTCAATTTTCGGGGTCGAAAATTCGTGGGCAGTAACAAAATGGGTCCCACACTCAAGATGATACAAGCTTACCCCTATGCTTGCATCCCCACTAGGTTTTCTATGGGTTATGCCATACCATAGTAAAAGATTGCATAACCCCACAGGTTAAGTTTGTCGGCATATATATAAAAATATTACCCACCCACCCAAAATTTACTTAACCCATCCACAGTTTCAAACAAGTTTACTTAACCCATACTCAAGTTAAATGTTCATACAATCCCTATGGATTCAACTAGGTTAAGTATTCCAATTCATTACCATATTGATTTATGCTTATAATGTGCTAGTCATCCCACATTAAGCATACCACTTGTGGATGCTGGATGGTTCCAGGCAGATATCTTCCACAAGTCGGACTTAAACTTGTGTATTAGCACGTCTCGTGTTTATGCACTTATACTACTCACATTAGATTCACCACTTGTGGTCGCTGGATATGCCGGTTAATTCCGGGCAGATTTCCTCCACAAATGTAATATTACCTCGTGTCTAAGTGCAGTTACAGTTTCTAATTACTATAACTCTAGGCATTTCCATTATTAACTAATTATTCCTATGTCCTTATAGGTTTTCATGCCCTTTTTCCCAAGCTACGTTCATAATGAACCATAAGCCCCAAATTAAGGTCTTTAGTCACAGTTTGATTTATGCCCCAAATTAACATTCATATATTTCATTCAAGTTATGCCAAATTTCCGGTAACAAGTTATGCCCCAATTTTAACGTTTTCCCCTCGTTCCCAATTTAACGCGTGCGCATATTTCAGCGGCATGCCTAGGCTCAAAGGTAGTCTGGCTATATATAAATAAAAAGGGAAAAGATAGAGGGAAGAGGACATAAATGTTCATACTAACAAGGTGGACACAAATGGCAGAAATATGCATAAACATATAATGACATAATGACAAGATAAGCATATAGGGACATGTCTGATGAACATGCGACAATAGAACTGATTCTAACATAATAGGGACATCATAAACAGGCATGATGGGATCTAACAATGAATATCCAACCATTAACAGATCCGATTTAGCCACAAGCATAATAGGAACGAGCATGAGGTGATCTAAACAGTGAATTATATCTATAAACAATGGTAGATCTGACATGATAAATAGGTCTAGGTTCAGATCTAGTTTCATAGTCATGTCAGAATAACTTGGATAAACTGGTTATAACAGATCTGATATAATTCACATAGTTACAGGCACAAATCCAAATTATAGTCATGTCAATATTTACTTTTTAGTTATTTAGATCTAAAATTAACATAGACTCGTAGTGTTTGGATCTAGAGAGATAGAAGAAAGGTTGCAGATGTTGAATCACAAATCTCTAAACTCTAGTTGACTACTAAAGAAGAAAAGGTTTGATTCAATCTAGGCAGAGACAACATCTAGTCCTCCATTATTTTTAGTGTGGAGAAACAAGAGAAATGAGGCCATATTAATAGCCTAAAGCCAGTGAATGAGGTCAAGAAAGGAGTCCACATTCAGCCAGAATAATCTACCCAGATCTATCGCAGGGGGTCGACCCCCCTTATGGGATCGACCCAGGGTCGACACTCCCTTGAGGGGTCGAAACCTCAGGGCGGGAGATTTCCCGCTCAGCTCTTTTTCGATCTTCGAACAGATTTTTGAACTCTGGCTTAATATATATATATATATTCTTGTGCGTATACAAAACCTTAATGACTTCTTCATACAGTGTCCGTTTTACGTAAACCAAGTGTATATTTTGACCAAAATTCCGAGATGAATGCAATGGCGCAGTCTATTTCATTTAATATTGAATACAAAATTAACTATTTCTTAATTTATCATCTTTTAGTGTTGTTAAAACCCGTGATGTTACAGTGATTCAACATCAACAATCCTTTTCCGTTTTTCTAGATCCAATCACTGTGAGTCTATGTTAATTTTAGATCTAAATAATTATAAGTTAATCTTGACATGACTATAACTTGTATCTAAGCCTGCGACTAATAGAATCATATTAGATCTGCTATAACATGTGTATATATGTTATTTTGACATGACTATGAACTGATCTAAGCCTATACCTATTTATCATGTCAGATCTACCATTGTTAGTTGATCTAATTCATTGTTTAGATCTTATCATGCCTGTTTATGGTGTCCCTATTATGTTAGAATCAGTTCTATTGTCACATGTTCATCAGATCTGTTCTTATATGCCTATCTTGTCATTATGCCACTATATGTTTATACCTATTTTTGCCATTATATGTCAATCTTGTTGGTATGATCATTTATGTCCTCTTCCCTTCATCTTTTCCCTTTTATTTATATAGCCAGGCCACTTTCGAGCCTAGGCATGCCACTGAAATATGCGAACGCGTTAAAATTGGGAACGAGGGGAAAACGGTAAAATTGGGGCATAAGTTGTAATTGGAAATTTGGGTATAACTTGAATGAAGTATATAAATATGAATTTGGGGCATATAGTTATTATGAACATAACTTGGAAAAGGGGCATGAAAACCTACAATGACATAGGAATAATTGGTTAATAACGGAAATGCCTAGAATTACAGTAATTAGAAACTGTAACCGCGCCTAGACATGAGGTTAGATTACACTCGTGGTGGAAGTCTGCCCAAAGCCAACTGGCATACCCAGTGACCACAAGCGGTGAATCTAATGTGAGGGGTCTAAGCGCATAAACACGTGATGTCTTAAGACACGAGTTCAAGCCCGACTTTTGGAAGAAGTCTGCCCGAAACTGCCTGGCATATCCAGCATCCACAAGTTGTAGGTTTAATGTTGGAGGTCTTGTGCACTAACCATAAATGAATATTGTAATAAACTTGAATACTTAACCTAGTTGAATCCATAAGGATTGTATATGTTAACTTGAGTAGGGGTTAAGTAAAATTGTATGAAACTGTGGGAGGGTTAAGTATATCTTGGGTTGGTAGGTAATATTTATATATAGGCCTATGAACTTAACATGTGGGGTTATGCAATCTTTTACTCTGGTATGGCATAACCTATGGAAAACCTAGTGAGGATGCAAGCATAGGGGGAAGCTTGTATCGTCTTGCGTGTGGGACCCGTTTCAGTCAATAACCCATATATAGGTATCAAATGAGTACTCCGAACTAGGTCGGAGTTGGGGCATGCTTACTGGGCTGATTGTAAGAGATCCAAACGAAGGGGTGGTGTGGGTGGCGCGTTCCGATGGAGTCATGTGTATGCATGGGTCCGTCAGGGGAGGTTTACATGCCGTGACATCTGTAGATATGGTTGTGCACATCCTGAAAACGAAGGGTTGCCACTTTAAGAAGTGATACATCCTATTGTGGGGCCAGCATAGGGTATCTACGGTGTAGTCGATCTATTGTGGTAGTAATTAGGGTACATCTAGACTCCGGTATGTTTAGGAGCCCGTTAATATCCTTAGGGGTAACTTCGATATGTTGGGCTGCCTGTTTATTGTATGAAGTTAAACCTCTCACTAGAAGTACGCCTAAGTCTACCATCTTATAGTTGTTGGGATCAGCTCATCTTGGTTATACTAGTATTGGTGCAGAGAGGGAAAGAGAAAGTACTAGAGAAGCGCAATATACTCTATCATGTTTATCCTGTTTACCTTGTCATACCTACCTTTTATGATGTTATCTCTCTTATCCACTTTATATGCCTATCATGATACTTTTACTTATTTCTATGCTAAAAGTAAATGAACTCGCCAAACTTTATGTCTGACCTACTTTGTTTCCTCTTCTTTATCTTATGTTTCCCCTCCAAGTTCTCAGGGCGGGAATACTCAAGCTTGATTAGGACTTTGCTTTCATCTTTCTAGGTGTTGTTTGGACGTACAACTTGATTTCATATCTCTCAACTATGGCTAAGTTTTAGGGATTATGCTTCTTTTATTATTGTACTCTGATGTTTTAAGTATAAGACAGAAGTATTAATGATACATTGGGTTTTCTGCATTTTAGATATATGATGTAACCATGTTTTGAATTGCGATGTTTTCTGCTTAATGAAATTTTAATTTCCGCTGCTATTTTATATTTGTCTTTTAATGTTTCTGTTTCTGTTTACCTATAACACTTCATGAAACTTAATGCATTCTCTTAATGAGTGCATTAACGAACGTGGGGTGTCACACTACCCTTTAAAGGGCGTAGATACAAATGGTTACCCCAGACTCACCTGTTTTATGGCCAGCCTCGTGACTGCTTCACCAACCTATTCACTCAGGATGTGTAGGGGTAAGAATCTCCCGTTCACCACCTAACGTGAAGCGAGAACACCCTATCACCTAAGCATAAACATGCCAACATGATCTGGTGACAAAGAAATGTACAATACAGACTATAACACATGTTTTCCGTTTGGTTCAACCTAAGTTGTATGCCTAACAAGGATAGTAATTCTAGACCAACCTTGTTATTGTTTCCGCACGATTCTACGACTCTTTCCAAAATAGTATTCTAGTGTCATAATACCGAGATAGGACATTTACACATATTTTTGTGAATCCTTTATACTAGAACTTACTGTTTCACTATATCGAGAGTGGGCCCCTTATTTCTGGGTTTCTATCTATATATCATTAATTATTCTTTATTATTTAACGCTTCACTATCAATAATAGATAGAGTGGAGTCTCCTTGATTACTTAAGACCATAGCCGGACCTATTAGTTACTTATTAACCCTTGATAATATATCCAAGTTAAGATAAACTAGAGGGCACTTTCTACGGGCCCTACTAGTTAAGGCTTCCGTCATTCACGCATATATCCTTGCCCTGCATAAGGTGAGAGAAGTTATTTTATTGTGCGTTATACCTTCTAGCTGACCCTATTAGATAACCTCCTTAATCGCTTATTACTTCCCGTAGTATAGACAAGCATATCTGACCCTTTTAATTTCCAGGTTTGGGTAGGCCCACACACACATGTCATTTAAGAACCTTATACTAAAAAACGTATTCCCAGGTGGACCCTTTAACCCTAGTCACTTAGCCTTTTAGGACCCAGGAAGCAAACTATACGCGAAGGTTATTAGTTCGTACCTCATTTGCCTTTAACACCTATCCCTTTTTGGTATAAAGTAGGCTACGTTATAAGTCATTCCCGTTTGGTTCCTTTATATGGAAATACTATACATACACCATTTATTTGCATCATGGGTTTTTATATGGTTAATAATATCTTACATTATTAACCTACTAAGTCCAACTAAATTTTATATTTCCATTACTATTAATAAGGAAGGTTATATTCCTTTTTCCTTAGGATATTTATTTAATACCTTCCCTAATTTGGACTTAGTGTTTAAACGACAATCACAAATTCCCTTATGACAACCATTTCCTTTTATTTCATTTTTATTGACCTTTATGACTCTAACAATCATATTTTCTAAGGAAACTATTTATCAGTCCCAAGTTATCTATTTGTTGTACGCCAATGGAAAATTTCTATTTTTATTCATTTATTTATTATTTGACTGTTATATATATATATATATATATTTACGTACCAGGCCTTTCCCATTAAGTTGACTCCCTGTGGATGTCGGATTTGCTAGTCGATTCCGGACAGACTTCTACCATAAGTGAACTTAACGTCGTGCCTAAATACGATTATATTTTATGCATTAGACCCCTTACATTAAACTGACTACCTGTAGTTGCTGGACGGTTTTGGGCAGGCTGACACCACAAGTTGAGTTTAACCTCGTGAATAAATGCGGTTACAAATTTAAATTTCCTAGTTGGGGTCAAAAACAATTATTCTAATTTTATTTTAGGAATTGTAACCATTTTCCTATCACATTTACTTTTCCCATTCAACATTGTTTCCAATTGTTATCTACTGATTTGTGGTCCTATTTATAGTAATTAATTATATTGATTGCTGCAAATGGTCATCACAAATATATTCATTTAATATGGAATATAATTTACATATATGATTTCGTAAATGTATATTATCCACTCTTTTAACATTCCATACAATGTATATTTTATCGTTTTATGCTGATTTGGATGGATAATATGTATATATTTATTTTTATGTTTCCGTGTGGTCAACGTAGATTTTATTAGTATTATTATTTCACAATACTTATTTTTAAATTAATTATTTGGTCTAATCAAATAACCAAACATTCCTTTTTTATATTCAATCTTTCCAAAAAAGGTTTCAGGTCTCATAAAAGACCGTTAGTCGTAATCATTGTAAATAATGCCTATTTTGTGGATTTGACATATTTCTAAATCACAAGAAATATATGTAATATGTATATATTGGAATAGTCGATGCAAATTACATATAAAAACATGTATTTATATTTATATGTACCTTTTCACCACTTTTCCCTTTTTAATTCTTTTTTTTTTCGTACTTCTTGTGATTCCAAAATAATGCATCTTTCAATTTGAGGATGAGGAAACGACATATTTTACGATGCTTAAACCAAAACCCAACAATATTGGATATAAACAAGGAATATTTTTCTTTTCTTATAATCACATAATTCACAAATTCATCTTTTTACCCAAATTCACATACTTCATATTTCAACATTGAACTAAAGATCTGGAACATAATTACAATAGTTTATGTTTAATGGGCCTGATTTCCGGATCCACAGTGCTATGTAATATGTACAACATATTTCATGACATAATTGTAGGAATATATGGAAAAATAAATAAAAATCCTACAATTCATGTTATACATGGCCACAACTTATCATTTACTAATTTTAAACATATACACAATCAAATCCAATGATTGCCAATAATTCATAGTTAATTAAATAAACATGTTTGATAAGCATAAAACACAGATTGGATTCAAACGAAATAAATGAGTCATTATAATTGTATTAGTAAATTTCCCACTCACCTTGTAGCTTCCAATTTCTCAGTTTTGAACCCTTTTGGCTTACAATCCCCAAATTCGAATAAATCTGTAGTTTATCTAAAAAAGGGAAAATTCTAGATTTGTAGAAATGTAAAAAAATGGGAAGGGTACGAAGAATCTACCGTTGAGCATCCTCTTCCATTGAATCTATTAATCCTCCCAATTTCGTACGAATTTGATTTGATATATATATATATATATATATGAATATATCTTATTTAGAATTTAGGTTAGAAGAGGAAGAAAAATGGTAGAGCTCCGCTGCCTCTATAGATTGAAATGGAAGAGAATGGGGCTCTACCCCTTTATTTATAGGGGTGGAAATGGCCTAGAACCATATGATTAGTTTTAAGTTATATTCGTCCATCCATTATAAATAAAAATTAACCTAACCCTTTAAGACCTAGCAGCCACTGGGCGATTTGAAGCCCTGTAGGTCGACTTGGGCGGTCGGCCCCCATAGGTCGATAGCCGGTGCACCAGATTGCCCAGTTCGGCTGGGTTATATAAGGTAAATTATTAATGAAATATTCTGTTTATTTTTTTCAATCTGTTTTAGTATTTGGATGGTAAGTTTTTCATACGGACTCCGTTCGTGAAGCTCCCTACAAGAAAATTGCCCAGAATTCCAAGATAAACGCAAAGGTTAAAGTCTCGCGGCCAAATCCATCGTTTGCAGAAATTCCTATTTTTGAAATTCTAATAATTAATTTATATTGCAAAAAATCCTGGTTGTTACAGAATCGTGGGACACACCAACAACATATGGGAAACCAGTACGAGGTGTAACCCATTTACTCCAGCTATCCTTAATGTCGAATGGCATAAGCACTTCAACGCACCAAAACTTAACTCCTACTCAGGGAACTCTGATCCTCGTAACTTCATTAAACACTACGAATTGCACATGGACCCATCACATGTTATCGACTTATAAAGTGCAAGTGCTTCTCTGTCCTTATCTAAGACATCGATATATCATGGTTTTCCCAACTCCCATCAGGAAACGTTTCAACTTTTGACCAACTCATTAGAAGTTTGGTCATGAAAATGAGGGTACACGTCGAACTTCCTAAAGACACTCTCTCAGTCTCAAACACTAACCAAGGCTCAAGTGAAATTGTCAAAATCTACCTCGAAAGATTCGACACTGTCTCAGCCGAAGTCAAGGAACATGCTCCTCGAATCATACTCATCCAGCTTGCAAAGGGCGTACCACCTGACTCCGAATTCAGAGAATGAATCGAATGAGAGAAACTGAAGATTCCGAAGATCCTCTATGAGAACGCCAACAATTTCCTATGCCAAGAGATAGCACAAAGGAATCGAGCTTATCACCTCAACATCTTGCCTTGAGACGAGCCCCAAGCTCAACCAACTCTAATCCCATCGCTCTTCGCAATCTTGCTCACGCCGGCAATATCATAGGTAGTCGCTACAATAAGTGGAAGCGTCTTCGACTTCCGCCTTTCCGCAAATACACTCCTCTCAACGACACCCCCGAGAACATCTACCTTGCAACTTGCAATTCCAAACCATACAAAAGGCCAAGCCCTAAAGTTCCAATGAGCGCACCAAGGGACTCTATAGAATACTGTTGGCCCGCGGACACGACACAAACAAATGTTGTCACTTGCAGGACAATATCAAGAAACTCATTCACAAGGGTTACCTCGAGCAGCACCGACATGACCCACCGCATGGGAACTCCGAGCCACTCAACGCTCACCAAAGATTCCGGCTAATCAATATCTCGACTGATATTTAAATCCATTAAAGTCGTCTCCCTGGCTCACAAAGATTGCAACAATAATGAGCAGTCGTGCCTCATGAATCGCCTTGTGTGGGTCGCCTTTTTGTACCAATTTAGTTGTTATCAAATCTCAAGTGTTGTAAATCTGCTGGGTGGCTTATGTTCGACCTATAGTCAACTTTTACAGCTAATTTGCATACAAATCGCACTACATTGGACCAACAAGTCAGACACGGGAACTGGCCACCCTCCAATTAGTCGGGGGAACGCCGGGAAGTACTACCGAGGACACGCTTGGAAGCAGGCCCTAGGTTACCAATCCTGCACCAGTCCTGCAACCGCCCTCTATGACATAGGGATCTTGGAGGTCATCTTCAAAGGTGTTTGCTCGTGGTTCGTTCCCACCTTAGCCTCCCTTACCTAAGGCGAAGAGGGAATGGAAAGCGAATCTATTTTCCGAAAGATACCTGTTCTTCCCCGCATCGTAACCATCTTCTTCCTTCTGAGCTCTGGAAACCCTCTATTTAACATGGGGCACGACTAAAAGCTCTATCAAAGGTCCACTCGAGGGTGGGCCCGGGGGAACCGGCCCTCCACCAGTTCCTGCATCCTCACTACTAACATCTTCCCCGCCACTACGAAGTGACCTTCTGAGAGCAAATCCACTGTGCCAAGAGGATGGCCTGAAGTCGAATTCCTAGCACCACAGAAGCTGTCCACAGCACCACCCGATGTTAGGGATCATCACATAAGCACCCCGAAACATGATGACGACCTTTAGTTTTTACAAGTAAAACCATAGTCATCGTCGGTCGCTATAGCGATACTTAGGCCAAACTGCAACTACGACACGATTGGACCAAGAACCAAGCCCTTTGGACTGGCTACTCGCCCGGGCATGCACGTTTACCATACAGGTGTGGGCTGTCAGGCTAAGCCGCTCTACTTCTCGAACACTACGCCATTTAGCTGTGTTATGTTTGGCTTCAAATCCGATCCAATCATGCGACGTAGCGCGATGACTCGAACTTGCTAAATCAAAATTGAAACTGAGGAAGACTTGGCAAGTGCGCGGGCCCGAGGGCAATCACATGAACACCAGATCGGCACCCTGAGCATGGGAGCCAGTACCGCCACTCGATTCTCGAACTAACGAAGAGACTGAGTACAAAAAACACTGGACCGACAACCTGAGCACATGAGCTGGTAGCACCACTCGAGTCTCGAACTAACGACAAGACCGAGTATATATAACACAACTCGAGACTCAAACCTGCGACGGGATCGAGTCTAAATAACAGCACTTGAATCTCGAACCAACAACGAGACCGAGTATAAACCATTTCGTTCCCAAGTCTCCGGACTTGGGTGCAGTCCATCAGCCAATCTAGTGTGATACCGACCACTCCCACGGCTCCATCCGATCCATCAAGTTAGGATCTGGGTACCTCCAGAACCTCGAACCAACGACGAGATCGAGTATAATACATTTTGTTCCCAGGTCTGCGAACTTGGGGGACGCATCATCCTGTTTTCTCTTCTCCTCATGCTCCTTAGACTTTGCCATCATTTGGGCTTTCTGGGATTCCACCACATCATGCATTATATGCACACTCGCATCAGCTACACCCATCACCAGAGCACATCGACCATCCACTAACTCTCCCTCTTCAAAACGATTCTAATAAACACTACATGCGAAGTCCGCATTTGAAAACGTATCCATGCATTCTCCAACCTCCCTAAATTATATTTCCTGTAACCTCAATCAAGACTCAGACGTTTGGGGAAGCATGAGGGAAAAGCTTGGCGTCACCTCTGCTCCAAGGGGGCCTACACAGTAAAAAAAGCAAATATTTAGTTTTTGAGGATTTAGTTCTCTCAACCTCTTCAAGAACATAGGTTCGAGGGTAGCACTCTACCAATTCTTCCACCGTCTTGGCTATTGCAGGACCCGAGGTGGATCCCCACCAATTCCCACATTGGCATCACCATCGCAGCAACCTTTGAAGCAACCATCTTTAAGAGGTACTTCTACCTCGCGAAGAAGGCGATCCAGAGCCAAAGTCCAGGCCTCGGAAGTTTCCAACATTCAATCAGTGCCAAGACTCCATGAAACAGGCACTTCGCAATGCAATTGCAACCTTTAGCCTTAAACAAACCTCAAGCCCCTAAAAAAACTAGAAGACTTATTAAGTGTCTGTGATACGAAGTCTAATCCCGTATCCGCACATGCTCCAACTTCTGTTTCCCAAAATACACCGCTCCAACTTCTCGAGTGCCAACCACTGAAACCCTCTTACTTTCCATATTGCTCTTTCCACCGCCCGGAGACCTAGAAACAACTTGAACATCCATGGTACAAAAGTAGCATTTTGTATCCTCTATGCCTTAAGATAATTTTCCATCCAGAGTAGAGAAGAAAGGAAGAAAGTACAACTTTGGGATCGACACTCTCCAAATGAACATTTCTGGATCGATATCCAGGATTGTGCACCAAGCTATGGTCACATTGACTTGCCTTCGAGGCCCCGACTACCAAATCAATGTCGACTCGATGACCATTCATGTACTCACTAAATTCCCAACCATCCGAGTGTACGCGCTTGGCATTTGGGTTCAACTTCGGTTCGAAGGCAAATCTATGTGATCACATGCCATGACATACGCGAAATATTGTCCTTACAATGACATATGCATATACGGCTTCCCGAGACTTTGACAGTTGGGACCAGTTTGGACCGTTGAACGATTCTGTGTTCATGAATTTAAGTGATTCAGCGGGACATGCTAAACGATCAAGCTACAGTCCTACGACATTTCAAAAACCACATTATGCGATCGCGTGCCCAAGCCACCAAAATGACCACGCATACACGCTTTTGAAATCTCAACCGAGTAGACCGACTTGATTCGCTAACGAAATGTGTGCTCACAAGCTTTAATGGTTCAAGTGTACACACTAAACGATCAACCTCGATCCGAAAGCTTATCAAAAGCTAAATTGCGTGATCACACGACCATTGCATACAATTTACTTTCATATTACCTATTCCAACTCAGACCGCATCACGCAAAACCACGTGCAAACGTGTGAGTGCATACATGATTCTGACCCAACAATGAGCCACTTGCACCTTGGTGTAATTGTGAGCCAATGACTAACATTTAATCTCTTTAATCTACAGAAATTAGATGCCTTGGACAGGTTCCAACCCAAGCGGCAAGCTCAAGCGAGTCAAAGCTCTTAACAATGTTGGAGTCCTAAACTCATACCAACAGGTTTCAATAATGTGTCTCAACTGCTCCGAAGCAGCGCACTCCCTGGTATACAACTCAAGGAAAAGGTCATGACTAATCGCTAAGCGTAGCGTGGAGATCTTTTCGTCTATCACCATACTTGTCTCACTTCGAAGCATGTCCTGTTAACACAAGAATTACTTTGGGTGTAAAATGTTAACCTGCATTTTGATCTGGTTACCAGAAGTAGACTAAGCCCACAAGACTCGGCCCATCGCGTGGTTCTGCGACCCAGAGGTGTTTCCAACATATTCGAGAATCAGGCCAAGATTGAGTCAGACAAGAATAGTCGTCACGGCTCGTCAAACTACTCTCGCACAACACAAGTCTCGGGTCGGATCACTAGCCGAATTTTGTAACCCTCGGATACAAAATTCACCAACACCAAATAATGCTCGCCCGACATGCATCGATCACTTCTAAAAGAATGTGCAATAAGCACCGGTCAGTTCCAGGATCCAGCCCATACCTCGCATCACCGTGTCTCGCATCACCTTGCCTCGCAATACCTTGCCTCGTATTACATAAGCCTCTCCTTTCACCACTCCCCTCTATGTTGCATCCCACAAGGATATGATACCATCGAATCCCTCGGGTTGCGATCCCGTCGCATCCCTCGGATGCGATCCCATCACATTCACCAAATGCGACGTCATCGCACCCCTCGGATGCGATGTCGTCGCATCCACCGAGATGCGGTGCATTCATGATCCCTCTTAGGATGCGAAATTCGCATCCCTCCCTAGAATGCAAAATTTCGCATTCCACACTTGGGATTCGAATTTCTTCTTTTCACACTCCTTTTTATCCCTTTTCCTACTGCTTTTTTTATCTACTTCCATATCCCACCTACTCTCACCTAACCCTTCCACTATAAATACTCCATGCTCATTCATTACAAGGGTTGGGTTTGCTTGGCTTGAGAGCTTGGGGAACAACTTGGACACTCATCAATGGAAGCATAGCCTTTGGAAAAGAAAATCACCCCGGATGTCCAAAATTCCCGATACACTCCGGATGTCCGAAATTCCCGGCACATCCTGGTTTACAACATTCTTGATACACCCCGAATGTCCAATATTCTTGTTACACCCCAGATGTCCTAAATTCCTAGCACACCCCGGATGTTGAGAATTCCTGGTACACCCTGGCCATTCGACGACTCCCGATACATTCCAGACCTCAGGACCTGCCGACACCTTCCGGACCTCGGCGACTCCTAACTCCTTCCACACCTCGGCGGCTTCCGACACCTTTCAGACCTTGGCGAGTTCTGACACCTTCCAGATCTCGGCAACTCCGAACACCTTCCATACCTCGGTGACTCCCGACACCTTCCGCACCTCAGTGATTCCCGACACCTTTTGGACCTCAGCACGACCTCTTGACATCTTCCGCAACCCGGCAACTTCCGAGACCTTCTGCACCTTGGCAACTCCCGACCCTTTCCGGACCTCGGCACTCCCTACACCTTCCGGACCTCGACACCTCCTAATGCCTTTCGGACCTCGGCAACTCCTGACACCTTATGTACCTTGGCGACTCTGACACCTTCTGTAACTCAGTGACTCCTGACTCATCCTGGACCTCGGCGACTTCCGACTCATTCCAGACCTCGGCAACTCCCAACACCTTCCTGGCCTCAATGACTGCCAACAATTTTGGACCCCAAAATTTACCGACATGCTTTGGACTTCAGAAACTCCTCGACTGCTCCCGACCAGCAAGGAAGCCTGACAACAGGCATTAATCGAACATCGTATATCATTGTAACTTCTTGTAATGATACCTTATTGTACTTTGTTTAAAGTTAATAAAAGTAGCAATGCCTTTAAAGTGGATGGAGGTTCAATCTGAACTGAACCACTATATGTAACTGTGTCCTTTACTTTCCCGCACATTATTACTGTATCTGGCATGCTTTTCTGCTCTAGACATTTAATTTCAAACTTTTGGAATTCTCAGATGTTGTTGACAATTTTAGACGTCAACAGTTACAATATTTATTTCCTTATTTGTACCCATTGAATTATAGCAATTAACTCCACATTTATTGCTATCAACATACCGATTACAAATATTCATTTCCATTTGTTTAGGGAAATATTACCATTTATTTTCCCATCAAAATGGAACTATTCAAATTCAGACACATAACATACATTTATTTAGTAGTAGTAGATTTTACGTAGGTTTCAGACATATAAGGTATATTTATATGTTTTAGCGCGATATTTACGTAGTTACTAATTATGTTTTGTTGTTATTATTATTATTCTTATTATTCATATCTTAGTCCAGACTAATGGCCAGAACAACCCTTTTTATATTTGCTCTTGTTGAGATTCAAAATCTCGTAAAAAGGTTATTGACTGTAATTTTTGTAAAATTTTCCCAAACTATTCATAAGAGGGAATATTAAAAGATTTCAAATCATAAGAAATAAATAATATTTTATTTGGAATAGATGATGTAAACTACATACAAAATACAAGAATTTACACATCTTTTCCTATCTTCTTTGTTTATATTTCTTATAGATTTCAAATAATGCTTTTTTCTTTAAAAGAACAAAAAGGATAATTTACAACAGTCAAATAGAAAACCCAGACAATACCAAAAACAAAGAAGTTTAATATTTTGATCTGCCTTTGGACAAGGTCTCCAAGTTCACGAAGATTCATAATCAATGTTCTTACGACTTGATTTATACACAATCATGCACTAAGAAATCAAATGAAGCAATCACAACCAGGTCATGGATTCGGCTCGGCTAAGCTTAGTAAGCTGCAAAACCCGGATTGGTCAACATCTGGATTGGTGAAGACATTGGTAGCAAATCTGGTTCGACATGCTTCCAGCTCGACTATACCAACCTGGCATAGGGCGAGTCGGATTATAGCATCATGTAGACCAACTCTTCTACATCGTGACCAAGCCCACGATCTCTAGAGTCTTCGAATCGACTAGCAGATCTGGATCTAGACATCTCCTATAAGTAGCTCCTTAAAGCTACAGGAAAAGGACTTTGGTTTATCTTACGTATTCTTGCTATATGTTATCACTATGAACTCGAGATTTCTTTATCTCCAAGTCTTATGGTCGAGCCACTATAAATTGCTATTCATAGCGAAATTATAGTGGACGTAGGAAACTCATTGTCGAGCCACTATAAATTGTTATGCGTGATTTTTCCTCATTTTC
Organism: Allium sativum; assembly: GCA_030737875.1. Lineage (NCBI taxonomy): Eukaryota > Viridiplantae > Streptophyta > Magnoliopsida > Asparagales > Amaryllidaceae > Allium > Allium sativum. The sequence goes on from CM060916.1 coordinate 327,882,217, forward strand.
CGATTAAATTTCTTCATTTTTATCTATTCATTACAATCTTTGGTTCTTTATACCAATTTTTGGTGTAAACATTCTAGTGCTTTCACTTAGAAATTGAACTCTTAGAACTTAGGATTTTTTAGTCTACTATCTAGATCACGAAGTCCGAGCGAAAATCTTCTATCCCTTATCTCCGACAAAAATGGTGCATAAAAGAAACATTGTCTCCTACAAACCCTCTACCATGCCATCAAACTGAAGCCTCATCTCATCATGAAGGAATGAATAGGTAGCACAACAGCAATGACAATTTGTCTGGCCATAATGTGTACAAGAGCTCCGGTTTGGTAGGCACCCGGCTCGATTTGCTAATCTATCTCAACTCAACAATATCGAACTAGATCAGGTCGATATGGATAATGCCAAGTCGGCCCCTTCACGACCCAAATTCCTCCTAGACACTCAACGCCTCACACACTTGTCGCACTTCCATGCATGATATGTTACTGACCAAGACAACCAGGTGAAGAAAGTACCGCCCAGATGGCAGTTCAGGCGACATTGCCTGTAGTGGAAGTGGACAAGGCTAGAAAGGCCGAGACCTTAGACCTAGGCTTGTTTTCAATACTCCAGATCTGACTTCCACAGTGAGGCATATCATGAACGATAGGCGTGGATATAATAATGAAGAGTTGGGAATTAACTACAGTCATACACCGTTTACTAGTGACATCCTGCAGGTTGAGTTTCCTTAAAGATCCAATTTTCCTAGGATGAATCAATAATCGAGAAGAACAGATCCTTGCCAACACCTTATGAGATACAACTAGTATATGTATTTTTCCTCCACCCTTGATGCCATCATGTGTAAAGCATTCCTGTATTTCTCAATGGAGTTGCATTGATGTGATTTAATCGACAACCTCCTAGATTTGATCCGAAATTCGGGGAATTGACTAAGAATTTTATGAACTGATTCTGTCTTTATGCCTCAAAATTGAAACATGTAATGAATCTCTCCTATATGAATCAATCCTACGACGAGATGCTCAAAGACAACCATGGTCATTATAATAGTGCCATCACCGAGATGAGCAATCCTAATCCAGAGGTAATACTGATGGCATTAGTCGATGGTGTTAAATCAGAAAAAGAATTTGGAAAGTACATAATCGAGAATCCTCCATCAACCCTTGACAAATTTAATGAAAAGGCCAATGTGTATTTGAGAATTAAAGAGACCGACAGGAGCCGGAAAAGGATAACTAGTGACATGGTGAATGACGGTGTTCAAAATAATGCAGCAATGAAGCAATCCAGAGAGAATTCTAGGAAAGTTGAAGTTAATGTTCAGAATTGGAATAAACGAAACAATGATCAGCGAAAAAACGAAAATGGGGCGGGTCATAATCAAAAGGGAGATGCTAAGAATCGACTACTATTCCAAACTTTTGGTAACTATACTCCTTTGAATGACACGATAGAGAATGTGTATCTAGAAACATGCAATACTATGCAATATAAGAAGCCACCTTCGTGAGAGTTGCGGAGAAGGAGATGCAAACTAGAAAGTTTTGTTTATTCTACGAGATATACGGCCACATAACTGACAAATGCCTTCATCTCTAGGATATTGTGGAGAAATCAATGTGTAAAGAAAAGTTGAATGGATGCAAGTTCGTCCCTCAGGATAGGGCAAGGAGACTTCGGACCCCAAACGATAAGGTTAGGCAGTTCCTAGGACTATGGAACATTATGCGAATCCAGTAAAACACGTTAAAACTGGAGAGTGCAACACCACATATGGGACTATTCCTATTGAAGCACCAAGGATGATGATGGATGGTATCTTCCTTCGCGATTGTGAAGCTGATAGGGTGGAAGCCTTGATTATTGGCCCTTTTTTTGATATCGTCCATGATTGGGCCAAATTTGTGAGAAAAGTCGTTATTAATTATGGGAGTTCCATCAACATTTTATCCAAAGGAGCTGACGACTAGATGATGTTGAGGCTAAGGATATGAAGCAACGTAAAGGCAGGATTCTACAGCTTCAATGGCACAACAAATGAACCAATAGGAATGGTGGAATTACTAGTAGAATTAGGTGAGGGAGACCGCCGGTGAGTGTAGATACTCTCGTTTGTTGCAGAGGACATTAACTCTCCATACAATGCCTTTTTGGATCAACTAACCCTCGTTGAATTCTGAGCATGCATAGCTCCTTGGCGGTTGATCTTGGAATTTAAGTTTGAAAATTTGACCGGAATTATATGAGGACACCTAGTAGTAGGACGAGTGTGTTACTTGACTAAATGGAAAGACGTCCGCAATAAAGAGAAGGGAAAAGCTATCGGCAATTCCCTTTGTATTCAGGATGCATCCGCATAGCAAGTAAAGAGAAAATCCTGGCCTAGAAAGTTTACCCATCAATTCAAAGACATTGATCTGAGAAAAGGCAAAGAGCCGGGATACCAATGGGATACTCCCAGTGAGACCATAGTGGCAATCTCGACTGATAACGAGGACCCTACTCAGGTTTAGAAAATCAGATCCCACCACAAATCCCTCCGGATAAGGAAGCTGATTAACTTCCTCTGTGAAAACCTTGACGTATTTTTTTGTACCCATACTAACATATGCAGAATTTCACCGACCAACATGATCCTACCCAAAATACACCCCAATAAAGTAAAAGAGGCATATGCCCAGTGTTCAGAGGTCGGCAACTTTGAAGGAAGTGGTTGAAAGACTAAAGTTTAATGGTTCACTCGAGACTCATTGTACCCTAAGTGGATATCAAATCATGTTCTCGTAAATAAAAATAATGGGAAGCGACAAACATGCATCGATCTTTCTGATTTGAAAAAGGCATGCCTCAAAGATAGCTTTCCACTTCCCAAAATTGACCATCTCGTGGACTCAATGGATGGACATGAACTTATTTCCTTTATGGATGCATACTTTAGGTATAACCAAATCCCAATGCATGTGGTGGACAAAGAGCGCACTAGCTATATAATAGATCTTGGATTATATTTCTACGTGATCATGTCGTTTGTACAAAAGAATGCTAGCGTGACATATCAGCGGATGGCTAAACGCATGTTTCAAAACTAGATTGGAATTTCAATGGTGCTTTATGTGGATGATATGATCGTGAAGTTGAGACATATGGTGAATCATGTAATGATTTAGTGGAAATGTTCGGTATTCTCTTTCAATATGGGATGATGTTTAACCCTTTGAAATGCTCTTTCGATGCTTCAACAAATAATTTCTTGATTTCATCGTCAGGTCTCGGGGCACTGAAGTTAACCCAATCAGATTAAATATATACAGGACAATCAGGAGCCTAAGACGAGCAGAGATGTATAGAGCCTGAATGGGAAGGTAGTCCTTTGGGAAAATTTGTATCCAGAGCCATGGACAAGTGAATTCCTTTGTTTGATTTGATAAAGCGAGGTAGGTACGACTTCGACTGGGCTCCCGACTGTGTCGATGCCTTCTAGAAATTTCTGAGTCATCTAGAGAGACCTTCAATATTGTCGATACCGATCGATCATGAGGACTTATGTATCTAATGGTATCCTTACATGTCACTAGCTTAGTACTCCTTCGTGAAGAAAATCGGGTTCAATGGTCAGTATATTGTATGAGAAAGTGGTTGATGGGAGGAGAACACAACTATTAAAAGATCGAAAATCTCAATTATAACCGCTTAATAGCCTTGAGGAAGTTGGGCCACTATTTTCAAGATCACCACATTAAAGTTTATACTGATCAACCGCTATGATGGGTCCTTAAATGACCTAAGGCATCTGGAAGGTTACTCAAATGAAATATTGAACTAAGCCAGTTTGATATTGCATTCATTCCTTGGCTGCCAATTCAGGGATAGGCAGTGGCAAACTTTATTGCATATTTCACAGCTCTAGATGATATTAAAGTAGAGGCTGATCCATCAACCTTCATATGGAAGCTACACTCAGATGAAGCAATGATCGATGTTCTAGTGCCTAAGTTGTTTTACTAGCCTCTGAGGAATGATTGGTCTGTTATGCGCTAAGACTGGACTTTTATCTACCAACAATGAAGCTGAGTATGAATCCCTGATTACCAGGATGAAACCCGCTAAAAAACTTGGAGTAAAAGCTATTGACATTTTCTGTGATTCATACGTTGTTGTATTTCAGGTCAGGGGGGAATTCCAGACTAAGAGGGCAACACTTGCCATCTTTCTTGATCGAGTAAAGGATCTGTGGATTTGGTTCGACTACTACAATATATCTTATACCCTGCGAGAGAGTAATGAATAAGATGACTCTTTGGAAAAGCTGGCTAGCTCAGAGAACCTAGTAAAAAAGTAGTCGATCCGATAGCGACGTTAACAATCCTCAATATAGATTAGATGGAAGTTGATGTAGTGCTAGATGTCAATCCCGAAAGAGAATCATGGATTACTCCGATCAAGGACTTTCTTCTGCATGGAACCCTTTCTGAGTGAAAGAATGAAAAGTGTACTCTCTAAAGCTTTAAGCTACAGCATTTAGAGAGACATGATATACCGAAAGTATTTCTCTGCCCCTCTGCTTCGGTGTGTAGTTCACGACAACGCCAAGCGATTGTTGCAAGAAGTTAATAAAGGTGAGTACGGCGATCATATTAAGGGCAAACCCTACTATTGGCCTACTGTTAATCAAGATGCACTTATTATTCATTATGCTGTGAAAGACGCTATAGGTTTTCGAATATTTTGAGAGCTCCACCTACTGAGCTTACATAGATGTTTATTCCTTGGTAGTTTGCAGTTTGGGAGTTGACATTATCGGTAGCCTTCTAATATCCAAAGGTGGAGCGAAGTATGTAACACTCCAATTGATTATATTATGAAGCGGGCCAAAGCTGAACCACTGAACATTATCCCGACAAAGCGGTTGATCGACTTCATTGTCTTAAAATTGTATATTGATTTATACTTCCAAAGACTATTATATTGGTAATGGGACCCTGCTCGATAGTTCAGAGCTCAAAGATTTTTACTGACGTCATTGCATTGAGAAGAAATTTACTGCAATTGCACACCAGCAATCAAATCGCATGTTAAAGTTGTGAACAAGATTATCAATTCCATTCTCAAAAAGAAATTGGAGCATACTAGAGGCAAATGGATTGATGAACTAATCTTGTTCCTTTGGGAATATTGAACGACCAATAAGTTAGCGCTTGGCCACATTCCATTTGCTCTTTCTTATAGCTTCGAAGTGGTTATAGTCGTGGAGCTTGAAGTCCCCTCTCATAGAACGATGTATTGTGTTCCTCTGTTCAATATGGCACTTCTCTTGGAATCTCTAGACATGATTGACGAGAAGAGAGAGGATGTTGGCTTATGCACTTCAGCACATGGACATTAGGTAACCCGATACTATAATAAGAAATTTCAACCTAGAACCTTTGAGCCCGACAATCTTGTCTACAAGCATGCCTTTCCTAGGCTTCTTCATACGGGGCTCGAAGTGGAAAGGACCCTATGTCATTCAATGGAAGCTTGATAATGGAGCTTTCAGGCTAATGACTGTTGATAGCGACCGACTTCCGGAAGAACGGAATGCCGAACATCTGCAGCATTTCTGACTTGAGCTTTTATTTTTGTAGCTCTGTAAATACCATTTCATTTACAGACTATGCAATAATGCGTGACTAGCTGATTATAAGTTAAGGAATTTGTAAAAATTAAGTCGCAAGTATATTTAATGGAAAGTAGGATAAACTTGGCTAGACTGTATGACAGTTTATTTAAGTCACAAAATTAGTAAAAAATTAAGTCGCAAACAAAAAAGACTATTTTATTTGTAATGTAGATTTATTGAAGTCAAAAACGCGAGGGCCGCACTCGCAGAAACACATCTGGCTTACAAAATGAAAGTTACAACAAATAAGCCATCAAGTCTTCGGCTTCTTCTTCTTCTTATTAAGCTCCAGCTCCGTGAGCAAGTGCTTTCGGGACTTCTCACTAGACGACACTTCATCTCTTGACGTGGACTGGTCTCGTTTCTTCTTTGAGCGCTTTTCGCTGAATGGGGACGTATCTTGCCCAGACTATATGACAGTGCAAGAAGGAGGGATGACTTGTAGGGGATCGACAGAAATAGTCGTAGATACTGACACAACTTTAAGCTCAACAAGCTTTTCTTCCTGCAATGCCATTATTTCCGCCATGCCCCACGCTCTAGTTTTCCTAGACTCGCCGGTGTAAATTACATCATCATTGCCTTCGCCGGGAGCCTCTTTTCCATCCATGTTCTTAAGAGCATCGATCATATCTTCCTCCTAAGTCGTGTTGTCATCAGAGGATACTTGAGATCCTCCATCACTTTAGCTCATGCTTCAGGGACAACCTCCATCAACGTTGTACCTAAAGTGGGAAGAGTAACAACTGTCAGTCTTTGTGGGATAACGGGTTTCCCGACTGGAAGCACAATGGATAAGCGATGCACTATAATAATTTTCTGAAACCGAGGAGAAAATAAAGAAGTACCATCAATAGAGCCATCTTCGAGAGTTCAGGGAGCCTTGATTTCTTGAAACAGGAGTTAATGCCTTTCACGGGCCAAGACCTGAATCATCAGGATTGTACTCCTCTACTCCTTCTGAACTTTAAGCTGGAGGAGCGATACAAATACTCCTAAAGCAAGTGGATCCACATCATGGTTAGGCTTTCTACTTGAATGAGAAGAAGTCGCATCATCCTTAACCCTGCTGGGTATCCTTTAACCATAGACTTCCCTTTGAGCCGAAGTTGCTCTTCATCCTCCTCTTTAAGAAGCCGCTGACCTTCGATGAGAACCTCTGGCTCATCGCCCCTCGAAAATCTGACATTGGATCTTCTTCATTCATTGGGCCATTCCCAGAAGTTAGGCTCTCCTCCTCTAGTAATCTTTGCAAGTGTTGGCCAGGGTTTACGGGTGATCTTCAACCCATGTCAAATCCTCATACCTAATGACTCAAACATAATATGCCAACACTTGGTATCCAAATACATTCTCCATCTTCTACGACTCAACCAATTTAGCCTTGAGCTCCCGAATTTCTTTATCGTATTGGGCTTGGTAGCTCACGACAGACTCAAGAGCAGCACAAGCATTCTCTACGGCTTTCTTCCTAGCTTCTTCAGAGGTGGCTTGCTGGGCCTTTAACTGTGCATTCTCATTCAGTGCCTTGTTTTTGACCTTAAGAGATATGCTTTCCTGCTCAACAAGCTTTAGCTTGCCCTAACATTCTTGGTCTTGAGTGACCACTGATTACGCTTAGTATTAAATCTCACTCGAACCCCATCAATTTTAGTCAATGTCTTTTCACACAAATTTTCATGGTTGTGAGCTGGGCCTTGCACTCTACTAAGTCCTTCTTGGTGTAATCAAGGGCACTTTTATCACACTCCCACAGCTAGTTCATACTTTTTATGTCCAAATCCAAACCCTGATGAATTCGGGTAATTGCCTTGAGTACTTCACCATCTTCCAATACTGGGCAAGAATGTCATTGGCGTCCACTCTGAACGTAACATCAAAGGACTCCAGAATTGGACATAGAGTGGACAAAAATCGGATTTTAGAGAAATAATGCCAAAGGAAAACTTTTTCCAACTTTTTCCTATATTCGTTATTCTTCTCTTGCCCTTAGGGAAGTGCAGCTAGAAGCCTTTATCTTTTTGCCCGTTGGGAACAAAGGACCCCCCCCCCATGCCTTGGAGGTCGCAGACCAAGATTGCTAAGAAGGTTTGGTTGGAGGCTTATTTTGCGATGAGCCCTTAGATTGGGAATACTCGCTAGCCGTCTCATTGTGAGCCCGATAGGATCTATCATGAGAGTTAGGAGCGGACTCATGATGATGTCTTTATGTTTCATGTTCCTTCTCCTCTCTCAAGCGTGTTCCTTTTCTTCTTTCTCCCTCTCCTTCTCCTTTTCGTAGTCCTGGTCCTCTTAGTCCCATTTTTATGGGTATTCACAATCTGAAGAGCTTTGATAGGCATGACCATTTTTAGAGAGACTGGTGCGAAAATGTCTTTGGTACTTTTTCCCTTTACTTATAGAGCTTGTATATCAAAAAAATTCAAGTTAGAAATTGGCATACATGAGACGAAAAGAGTGTTGTGACGTGTAGTGCTCATGTTGTGTGTGTGTCTTAGTGATCCCCTTAACAGACTAGAGACCAAAGTTAGGCTTGCCAGAGTTGTCTTCCCCGGCCTGATATGAGTAATTTATTCCTCGGATCCTGGGAAGAATGTGGTGAATTCCAAATTACGAGCTGAGTATATGACGTCCGACAACCGTAAATCGCTCAAGCCTTTGAATGTAGGCTCAATGCCCTCGGCTGGAAATGTGGGATTGAGACTTAGCCACAGACGGAGTCTTGATATGAGATTTTTCAGCAGTTGGCTCTTTAGGAGAGGATCTCCTGGACGCTTCCTTGACTATTCTTTTGGGGGACTTCTCATTTTCCCTTTGCTTGGGCTCTTAAATGGACCAGCGGCCACCTTTTCCCTTGCAACATGGTTAACCCTGACTCAAGGTCGAGCTACAATGACTTCTGACTCCCAACTAGAGGCACGGCTGCTGGCACCCCGAAGGGTACAACTACTGGTGGCGCTACTGCTAGAACCCAAGCACCGCCCGCTCCTAAGGTTCAATCATCATTAAGCAAGTGAAAACGATGCAGGAACTCATCGATTATGCATCTATTGACACTCCGATCATTCTTCCAAATGCTTCTTAAAAATGATAGATGAGCGCGATACACATCGCTATTGGGCTTCATCGAGATATCGCCTGCAAAGGAGCATGAATGTTAGAAAATATCCAATGAAATTCTAAAAAGTAAGTTAGGACTTGACACTTACAGCATTTGATCCATCTCCTTGTGAAGCCTTCTTGCTGTGGAACATAAAATAGTCGGTTCTAACGTTTCTCAGCTTGTTGAATTCATCTATTATTAGTTTGTTACTCGAGGTGGACTCGTAGAAGAGATAGGATAGAGTATCCTTTCGGTGCTTGATGTTGTAAAATAAAATGATTTCGTTAAAGGTGAGATCTTGGTGTAGATGCTCTTCATAAACTATATACAATGTGAAGAGGAAAGCATAAGGTGTGGTATGTTATTACATAAGAGCCAATTTCATATGACGAAGGAAATCAATGATGAATGGACTGAATGGTAGGATGCACCCCACCACATCTATCGGTTGATGGTCATAAAGCCTTATAGAGAAGTGGCACTCTGTGCCGACACTCGGGTTTAATTGAATGTCATTATGTGCTTCGTACACAATCTTATCAACTCTAGATCATCCATCGATGAGGGCGAGGAATCAGTAGGTTGTTCCAAAAAAGTGGCTAAATGAAAAGCATTTGGAGCTCCTTCACCATCATATTCTTCTCCCTTTGAAGATGACTCTTCCTCGAAAGATGAAGTGGGTGGCTCCTCATCGTGAGATTATACTTCGAACTATGAGTCATCTTCCGATTCAGTTCTAGAGCTAGACCATTTGTTAATATCTCACTGAATGGCTTTCCCTACCCAGTTTTAGAAGCTCGGGTTGGGTATTTTCTAGACATTGTAGTTGTGCTATCCAAAAAATACTATTGGTCAGAGAGATTAACCAAAACCCTCTGGTGTGTGAACCAGTGCAATGCGTGCAATGGAAACTATGCAAATATAACAAGATAAATAAAGTTATGGAGATGTGTGTCAAACTTTGACCTAATAGACCGCTGTTGTGATAACCAGACGTACACCACAATTCTCAAAACTAAAAATTCTGCACAAGTACCAGATCAATGTAAAGCAGTCATCAAGAGAAAGAAATAGTAGAAAATGAGAAAAAGAAGAAAGAAAAGAAGGAACAGAAGAGAAAAAAGGAAACAGAACACAAACACATAACATGTCGTATATCTCATCGTGCGTCATATAACATATAACAATCAAACCACATATATAAAACAGGCGAGACAATAATACTATACAAACTGTATAAACATAATGTGTAGGTTCATACAGTTATTTAGAGTAACAATGGAGTTTATGTAACAAGTATATAAAATCAACTGATACACTGTCTCTAACAAATGCAAAACACTTTCAAGGCTCCACAGTGCTACACAGCGGAATAAACAGATATTACAAGTATAAATAGATAAACCATCACCTCCAACGAATCCACCTGTACATCTTTAGAAATACCCAAAACGATTACCAGTCTGCTCATCATCGATGAGCACCCAAAATAATAAGAGGGAATGCAAAACTTTGGGTCAGACATAAGCTTGGTGTGAGAGATAAACAAGTCTCAAAATACAATAAAGTCACTATAATAAACATAGAACAAAGGTACGGAGAGTCATACCCGCCCTACCCTTTCATCCGCAGAGCTAGCACATAACAACTGATATATGTTAAAATGTGATAAACCTCATGTAAAACTGGTGTGATAGATGTCTACGCACTTATGATGATAAATAAATAAACATCCATAGCATCTTTCATCCATCCACACATTCACTCACTCAGTGCGTAAAGCATGTAGCATCCAATACTTTGGTCACCCAATCCATCAAAACACTAATAGGTCGAAACGTCAACTGACTTTACCATTTAATTTCCATATCAACCACTATGTCCAAACGTCAACATACTCTAGTGGATAGCCCTACCCAGTCCACAACGTCAGCGGGTTCGGAGGTCTAGGCATATCAGGTCTAAAATGTCAACTCACTCCGCTCCTATCTTGTGCCATTCTCTCAAAGGTGTACCAAAGTCATGGATACCAACAACTCATTTGTGTATGTTTTGCTCAGCGTAATCCATCTCTAGACTGTCTGTATGGCTATCATCTAAATTCATCTCAAGAACTATCCTCGACGATCATCATGTGTCGTAGAATATAATCCTTTGTCTCCCATGTCTCTCTATCTGATGGTCACCTCAATAAGATTTAATGTCATTTTTTCTGCATCTCAGAGTAAAAAATCCATCGCAGCAGCCTTGCTCTCAATCACTATGTCGATCCGGGATTGGTTGAACCGACTCTGAATCGACTAGGTCGATCTGGCCTTGGTTGAACCTAGACTCACCTAGTCCTTATACTTCATTGCTTCATCCAAGTCCTCAAATCTAATGTCGAGCTCCAGTGTTGCTCTATCGTCAAGTCTAACCATGTGCTCTGAATCTCCATCGAGAATATATCTTACTCGTTTGAGTCTACCATCCTTGTGCATACAACTAAGATATACCAATATGTTCATTTGGTCGTTAAGCACCCTAAACTCTAATGAACGAAATATTTCCTAATACTAAGTCACCTATGAATGGCGTTTTAGACTCAACTAAGCAAACCAGTCAATCAATGCGACCAATAGTCATACAAGCACCCAAGAGCATCCAAAATAATCAATATGATCTATCTATAACAACCAAAGTACAATATGCGTCCAAATCCAAGTATAGCGACAGTGCCAAACTGATGTATAATGGTGCTTAATAGCGCGCACACAGGTAAAAGGTGATGTCTATGTATAATCTAGATAAGGTCATTACTAATCAGTTTTAGTTACTAATTACTAGGTTTACCTATCCTAGATGTTCCGCTTTCAAACTAGCAACCACAAATTAGCATCAGTAACAACATGTGCTATGACTCCAGTATTGTAAGAGATGATATCACACACCTTAACCAAATCAATGCAACGCTACCTTATAGCGTAGAGCTCGTCAATACGAGTCCAACGCTTAAAACAGCGTTTGATAAAATACGTAAAAGATATAAGAGTCACAATAATAACACAAACAACATAATTAAAAATGTAATTAGCCTATGCTAAATACCTTCCATGCTTCCATATCCAAACCGACTCCATTTCAGGTTCGACATAGTCGAACCTGATCCGGATCTATATGGTTGATCTGGGCTCCATCTTCTTCCCCAATCTCCATTTCAGCCAACACCCAAAACCCATTGCCTTCTTTTTGCAATATTCGCCACCTCTCTGATCCAATCGATGCCAAACCGCCACCATCTAAAGCGCCTCCCTTCAGAACACCTTCGCCAGAAAATTCGCAGCCCGATCATGCTCATTCGCGGGATAAACCCAAATAACCGAAATCACTAAAACGTAGATTTATCCCTTATACAAACTTCAATTGACCTCAAACCAGGGCCATTCTCTTCTTTTTTCAATCCTCTATAATTTTGTTATTGGTGCCAAGAGCTTATTCTCGACGAGGAAGCTACAATATGCAAAATAAAGAAACAAACATGCACTGGATATTGGTGATTTCCGGCCACCTCCATCTCCCGATTGACGAGCGCCCGACGCCTTTGAGCTCGCATCCATGATATGAACAAGTTTCATGATGGGAGTTTTGGCTAAAGTTAATGAATTAATTTGGCTACAAATGAAGGAAGATGGAAGCCTGAGATTGAATGAGTGGAGAGAAGGAGGATGCTTAAATAGCCTCCTTAAAAACACTATTCACCAAGCCCAAAATCTCTTGAACTCCAAACATATCGATCCTTATATTCTAAATGATCATGATGACCATTCTGTGACCAATGGAAAAGGTTTAAAGACCTAATTCCATCATACGCAAAAATTAGCTTTTAATGCTCGAATAATGTTAGTTTCTTATTGAAATTGAAACACGTTTGATTTATGCCTCATCGAATTGTACATCCGTTCGCTATGAAACTTGACGACATGCAACAACTCACTATGGCAATTCAAAAATATAAATTTCTTAACAATCCGATGATGTGTAACACCCTGTAATTTTAAAGAATACAATAATGATAAACTAAATAATACTTCATTAATTATTGGGAATTAAGCAAAACAGACTGCACCATTGCATTCGTCTCAGAATTCTGCTTAGGATAGACTCTGAATTTGCGTAAAACGAGCTACGTTTGAAAAAGTTATAAAGGATTGAAGTTTGTATACAAATAAGTAAAATATATATATACACGCACAAAAAATCAATTCCAGAAAATCAAAAATCGAAGAGCGGGGAAGTAAGGGAAAATGGCCCGTTAGGTGTCGACCTCATGTCCCATGGGTGTCGACCCTAGGAAACCCCGGGGTCGACCCCACCTAGATCTGGGGCAGATCCATTCTTTGAACCGGGACATGTTTCTTGACCAGATTCGTTGACCGTACGCTATAAATAGGACCTCATATCTATTGTTTTATTCATCAAAAACAATGGAGACAACAAGGTGCTGCCCAACTTAGATTGAATTAGCCTATTCTTCTACAACAACGATTTATACGTATACAAGAATCTCAGCTACAACATCAACAGTCATTTCTCTATTCTTTAGATCCAGTCCCTGTGAGTTTATGTTGCTTTTAGATATAAACATTTAAAAAGTAATCCTGACATGTTTAAAAATTTGGATCTAAACCCATGCATGTTAATAACTTGAATCATAACTAAATAGATCTACCACTACTTGTACACCTGATCTACTATTTAGTTCTCATATGTTTATTCCTGATATGCCTATTATGTTATTATGCCTTATTATGTTATCATATGCCCATTCTGCTACTATGCCTATTTTTGTCTCCATATGCCTATTATGTTAGTATGCTTATTTCTGACATCATATGCATGTTTTGTTATTATGCATATTTCTATTCTCTTCTCTCCCTTCTTCCCTTTATATTTTATAACCAAGCTACATTCGAGCCTAGACCTATCGTTGAAACATGCGAACGAATGAAATTGGGAATGGTTGGGAATGATAAATTGGGGCATAACTTGTACTATAAAACATGACTAGGATTTAGGGGCATAATCTATACCTTGATCTAAAACTTTAATTTGGGGGCATAACTTGTATCGTGAATCAGACTGGGATTTGGGGCATAACCTTTGATGAACATGAAAAATTGTTTAAGAATGAATATGCCTAAATTTACAAATAGAAACTGTAACCACACTTAGACACGAGGTTAGATTACACTTGTGGTAGATGTTTGCTTAGAACCTCCTGGCAAATCTAGCATCCACAAGTGGTTAATCTAATGTGAGTGTTCTAGTATATAAATGTACACGTAACGGGGCTAAGACGTGAGGTTAAGTCCATCTTGTGGTAGAACTCTTCCCAAAACCGCCCGACATATCCAGCATCCACAAGTGGCTGACTTAATGTGAGAGGTCTAGTGCATTAACAGACATAAATGGAATAATGATAACAACCTGTAATACATAACCTGTTTAAATCTGTGGGGGTCATATGAACCTGCCAAAATTGTGTAAGGGTTAAGTAAACTTGCTTGAATCAATGAGGGGTTAAGTAAATCTATAGGGGCGGGTTATATAAACCTGACAAACTTAACCTGTTTTATATGGTGGGGTTATATGGGCTTGTTAATCTGTTAGGCATAACTCGTAAAAATCCTAGTAGTGGGGATGCAAGCCTAGGGGGTGGCTTGTATCATCTATTGTGTGGGACTCGTATCAGTCAGTATGCCATCTTAGTATCAAAAGGAGGACCCCGAACTAGGTAGGGTCAGGGCATGCTTACTGAGTTAATTATAAGAGGTTCATTTGAGTGGGGGTGTTGACGGAGCAGTCTGTCCGACTCATGTTCATGCATGAATCCACTTGAGTTGGGATAATAAGACGCTGTGACATCAGTAGATTGTTGTGCCTCTCGAAAATAAAGGGGTTTCCACTTTAGGAAGTGATACATCCTATTGTGGGGCCAGCACAAGGTATCTACAATATAGTGAGCCAATCGATTGGGGTAGTGATTAAGGTACATCAAGTCTTGCTTGTTTAGAAGACCGTTATTATCGTTGTGTGTATCACCTGTCATTTCTGTTGGGCTGCCTATTATTATTGTTGGGTGGGAGGGGGGTAAAATCCGTTACTAGAAGTACACCTAAATGTACTATCTGTTTCTGTAGGGGTCATTCTTGTTTCTGTTATACTAGTATTGGTACAGATAAAAGTATTTGGGAAGTGCAATATATTTTGTTCTGTTTATTCTGTTTATCATGCTTAGTCTGTTATACCTGTCTTACGATACTATTATCTCTCTCA
The DNA here is from genome assembly GCA_030737875.1 of Allium sativum. NCBI lineage: Eukaryota > Viridiplantae > Streptophyta > Magnoliopsida > Asparagales > Amaryllidaceae > Allium > Allium sativum. Next base: position 327,897,303 of record CM060916.1, read on the forward strand.
TCCAGTTTAAATGCCTGTCATGATGTTTTTACTTATTTATATGCTAAAAGTAACTGAAATTGCCAGACTTTATGTCAGACCCTTTTTGTTTACTTTTCTCTCTCTTCCTTCCCTCCAGGTTCTCAGGGTGGGAATACTCAGGCTTGATTAGGATTCTCTCTTTCGTTCTGCTTGGAACTGCTTTGATTTTCTATTTACTCTGATATAGCTCTTTTTAGGGACTATGCTTTTGTACCACTGTACTTTAATGATTTTAATACAAGGCAGATACTTTAAATTGATGCAATGGTTTTTCTGTATTTTAGACTCATGTTGTAACTGAATTTGGACCACGTGTTTTTTATTTGGAAATTAATGTTTTAAATTCCACTATTATTTTATATTTGTCTTGTGATGTTTCTATTTCTGTTTACCTATAACGCTTCACGAAATTTAATGCATTTGGTTAAAGAATGACATTAATGGATGTGGGATGTCAAATTTGGTATCAGAGCTGAAGATTACTAGATCGCATAAAAAAGTTTTGAAAATTGTTTTCAAAAGGTTTTAAAAGAAACTATTTTCAGATGAAAACTCTGTTTGAAAAACATAATCCTTAAAGCCATATGAGAAATCTTTCAACTCTCTGTTTGAATACTTCTTCCTTTTTGTTTCAGCATGTCTGGGGAGCCGAATATTCCTGAGGGCGTTCAAGTATTAGATTGGTTCGTAGGTTTCTTAAGGCTACGACACCTACTGGGAACCAAGGAGACATCCTCCTTCATTTGCAACCGTTGTTCCTCCACCATTGCGAGTAGGTAATTCCTCTAATAAATATCATGGTTGTAAGCACATGGATCATTTGGCCAAAGACTGCCGAAGAAGGAAGAATGCTTGCTTCAACTGTGGTAAAGTTGGACACTATATATATTAGAGAATGCCTGAAGAAGCAAGGACATGGGAAAAAGGCCGATCCATCTAGAGAGCCGGTGCATGCTCTCGAAGGTAATGGACCAAACAAAGATAGTAAGGTTTCTGTTGAATGTTTGATTTCTCTTTCTGATCATCCTGTTAGAACTCCTTTTGATTCTAGTGCTTCGCATTCTTTTATATCTGATTGAGACTCTACACCTTAGTTCGTATGGTTTTGGATCTCGTTGTTGTCTCAAACCTAATTGGAGGCATAACTCATTTGTTTATGATTTCTCGGGGTTTGAGAATATTTGTTTTGGGCGTCAAATTTGAGTGCGACGCATATGTGCTTGGTTTCATGGGCTATGGTTTGATTCTAGAGATGGATTGGCTAGCCATGTATGGTGTCATTCTAGATTGTGAGAAGAGGGTCATTAGACTTTTTGACTTGCCATGGGAAGACCCTCAAAATTTTTTGTGACCCTAAGGGGCCAGTCATGCTTAGTTTCCTAGAGTCTCTTGATGCATCTATTGATGATCTACGATCTGTACCTGTAGTCTGTGAGTATCCTGATGTTTTTTAGGAGGTTCGGGGCTTACCTCCAAGGCACGAGATTGATTTTCGGATATACTTGGTCGACAACGCAAAACCGGTTGCATTGCCGGTGCGCCACATGGCTCCAAGAGAAAGGAGGGAGCTGCTTGAGATAGGATTTATTAGGCGAAGCATATCTAAATGGGGTGCTCCAGTGATATTTGCTACTAAGGCTGGTTCGCTTCGCTTATGTGTGCATTACAGGGAGTTGAATAAGCTTAATAAGAAAAATAGGCACCCAATTCCAAGGATAGATGACCTGTTTTACCAGCTTGTTGGTACATCTGTTTTCTCCCAGTTAGACATGGCCATGTGGTTTCATCAACTGAGGGTGGCCGAGGGCCGTATAGACAAGACTGCATTTAGTGGTTTCTTCGAGTGGCTCGTCATGCCTTTTGGGTTGACGAATGCACCGGCCTATTTTGTGGATCTAATGAATAGGGTGTTTCGGGAGTTTCTAAACAAGTTCGTTGATGACATCTTGATTTTCTCGAAGAATGAGGAAGAACATGCCCTACATTTAAGGGAGATTTTGAAGACTCTCCGTCTGCATCAGCTGAAGGAAAAATTCTCCAAATGTCATTTTTGGAGAAAGGAAGTGAGATTTCTAGTGCATGTGGTCTCTAAGGATAGGATAACAGTGGGTCCCACGACTATAGTTCAAGATTGGCAGATTCCAAAGAATGTAATGGAGGAAGGGAGTTTTCTTGGATTAGCGGGCTATTATAGGAAGTTTATTAAGGACTTCGTAAAGATATCAGCCTCACTCACCAGACTTATGAAGAAGAATCTGACCTTTTCTTGGGATATAGACTGTGAGGATGCTTTTCATCGATTAAAGAGGGTTTTGACAACAACCCTAGTCTTGACTTTTCCTGATGGGAACAAAGTGTTCATAGTATACACTGATGCATGTGGTAAAGGGCTTGATGCTATTTTGATGCAAGAGGGAAGGGTAGTATGATATGGAGGTAGACAGTTGAGAGTTCATGAGATGAACTACCCTACCCATGACTTAGAGTTAGTTGTCATTGTATTTATGCTTAAGACTTGGCGTCTTATCTACTTGGAGAGAAATTCGAGTTGTATAATGATCATAAATCTCTCAAGTATTTGTTCTCACAGATGGATCTTAATTTGAGGCAACATAGATGGATGGAGTTCCTAGCGTCCTATGACTTTGAGATTGCTTATATCCTTGGAAAGGGTAATGTGGTGGCGGATGCACTGAGTAGGAAGAGGATGACTTTGATTCCACTATTCATAGAGAGGCAGATCTTGGAGTATATATCATCCCTTGATTTTAGGCCATCTACGGATCTTCTACCCAGTTTATTGGCATCCTTAGAGGTGCAACCCACTCTTATGGACCAGATAGGAACATCGAAGAGAGAGGACACACAGATAGCAGACATCTTGGATAAGCTCAATAGAGGGGAGACTTCTAGTCACCTCAGTAGATATTCCATAGATGATAGAGGGTAGTTGCGACGAGATGGAAGGCTTTGTGTTCCCCGAATTGAGAGTCTATTGAAGACAGTCCTTGAGGAAGCTCATCATTCTCGGATGACTATCCATCCAGGCAGTGACAAGATTTATAGAGATATGAAGAGGGTTTCCTTTAGCTAGGATAAAGATGTAGCAGAGTTTGTTTCTCGATGTTTGGTTTTCCAACAAGTCAAAGCCGAGAAAAAGAAGCATGGTGGTTTACTTCATCCTTTGGAGGCCCCACAATGGAAGTGGGAGAGCGTCTCTATAGATTTCATTGACGGTTTGCCTAGATCGAGGAAAGGCGACACCAGTATTTGGGTTATAATTAACAGACCTACTAAGAGCGCTCATTTCATTCCTGTTAAGAGTAAGAGAACAACATCATGGTTGGCAGTAGTTTATATTCGTGAGATAGTTTGTCTACATGGAGTACCTTCCAGTATAGTTAGTGATCGTGACCCCATATTCACCAATGAGTTTTGGAGGAGCTTACAGGAGGCATAAGGTACATAGTTGTATTTGATCGCCGCTTATCACCCTCAGACTGGATAGGCAGACGGATAGGGTGAATAGAATTCTTGAAGATCTTTTAAGACTGTGTATCCTAGACTTCGGAGGGACATGGTAAGAGCATCTTCCATTGGTAGAGTTCGCCTACAACAATAGTTTCAAGCTAGTATTGGCATGACACCCTTTGAGGCATTGTATAGACGACCTTGTAGATCACCAACTTGTTAGTGGAGTCTACAGATAGTCTTGTACTTGGAACTGAGATAATTAGAGAAAATTTGGAGAAGGTAGATCTTATTCGCAGACGCATGAAGATAGCTCAGGACAAGAAGAAATCCTACGCAGATAAGAGAAGGACTGATGTTGAGTTTGAGGTGGGAGACAAGGTTTTCATCAAGGTATCACCTTTAAGGAATGTGACTCACTTTGGATATGTAGGGAAATTGGCACCAAGGTTTGTAGGGCCTTTTCCCATAACAGAAAGGTTTGGCCAAATGGCCTATAGAGTAAATCTACTGGATAGATTAACGGGGGTTCATGATGTTTTCCTTTTCCACGGTTCTCATTTATGGAAGTGCATGCATGATATCGTAGAAGTAGTTGAGCCGAGTATGCTTATCAAATGTTAAGAAGCTACGCAACCAAGAGGTCAAGTTTATGAAAATTCAACGGGAGATGGCCATGAGGATGCAACTTGGGAGACTGAACATAAGAATCGCGCTTCATACCCTTTTCTCTTTAAGGGTATGTTCTTAACTTCTTTTTATAAAAGCTTTTATTCGTACTTGCTTTTGTCATTAAGTATATCCTATCGATCAAATATTCGACCTTTAGGTGGGGAACCAATGGATGTAAACTTGTCTTTGAGACATGTTATGTTTGATGGATGCAAGTATTTTCTAGTGGTTGCTCGTGGATGCATACACACGCACACTAGGCACTAGATCAACTCAATCACTCTCATACTACATATGGATGCGTGTGCATTTTTCTTCTTTTACGGATGGAAATGGGTGTATCGTTATACGGATGTTGCTATTGAATGGATGGTTGTGCATGCAGATAACATTTACATGACATATTAGGATTATTTTCATACATGTTGGATTCATGGCACTAACATACATTGCATTTTGGAGGTCAACTGAATAAGTAGACAGCCTAATCTTTGGAATTAGTATAGGGATATATACACACACCTTTGCATATGTTCGTACAAACATTAGAAATATTTTAAGGACAATAGATGCCTGTGATTGGTAGATGAGTAGATGGACGATGGATATTAGGACATACATTCTTCTTAACTTAGAGATTTCGGTGACGAAATCCTTTAAGTAGGGAAGAACGTAACACCATGTAATTTTAAAGAATACTATAGCGATAAACTAAAGAATACTTCATTAAATATTGGGAATTAAGTAAAAAGGACTGCGCCATTACCTTTGTCTCGGAATTCTACTTAAGATAGACTCTGAATTTATGTAAAACGGACAACATATGAAGAAGTTATTAAGATTTGAAGTTTGTATACACATAAGTAATATATATATATACACACACACAAAATCAATTCCAGAAAATCAAAAATCGAAGAGCAGGAAAGGGAGGGAAATTGGCTTGTTAGGGGTTGACCCCTCCCAGATCTGGGGTAGATCCATTTTGTGAACCGGGCCCTGTTTCTTGACCAGATTCGTTGACTATAAGCTATAAATAGGACCTCAATTCTATTGTTTTATTCATCAAAAAACAATGGAAACATTGAGGTGCTGCTCCAACTCAGATTGAGTTATCCTATTCTTCTACAACAACGATTTATACATATACAAGAATCTCAGCTACAACATCAACATTCATTTCTCTATTATTTAGATCCAGTCCTTGTGAGTTTATGTTGCTTTTAGATATAAACATTTAAAATGTAATCCTGACATGTTTATAAGTTTGGATCTAAACCCATGCCTATTAATAACCTGAATCATAACTAAACAGATATTCTACTACTTGTACACCTAATCTACTATTTAGTTCTCATATGCCTATTCCTGATATGCTTATTCTATTGTTATGCCTCATTATGTTATCATATGCCCATTCTGCTACTATGCCTATTTCTATCACCATATGCCTATTCTGTTAGTATGACTATTTCTGACATCATATGCCTGTTTTGTTATTATGCCTATTTCTGTTCTCTTCTCTCCCTCCTTCCCTTTTTATTTAATAACAAGGCTACCTTCGAGCCTAGGCCTATCGCTGAAACATGCGAGCGAACGAAATTGTGAATGGTTAGGAATGATAAACTGGTGTATAATTTGTACTGTAAAACATGACCGGGATTTGGGGGCATAATCTATACCTTGATCTAAAACTTTAATTTTGGACATAACTTGTATCGTAAATCAAACTGGGATTTGAGGCATAACCTTTTACGAACATGAAAAATTGTTTAAGAATGAACATGCCTAAATTTACAGTAAATAGAAACTGTAATTGCACTTAGACACGAGGTTAGATTAAACTTATGGTAGAATTCTACTAGGAACTGCCGGGCAAATCCAGCATCCATAAGTGGTTAATCTAATGTGAGGTGTCTAGTGCGTAAATGTACACATAACAGCGCTAAGACATGAGTTTAAGTCCGACTTGTGGTAGAAGTCTTCCTAGAACCGCCCGACATATCCAGCATCCACAAGTGACTGACTTAATGTGAGAGGTCTAGTGCATTAACAGATATGAATGGAATAATGATAACAACCTATAATACTTAACCTGTTTAAATATGTAGGGGTCATATAAACCTGTCAAAATTGTGTAAGGGTTAAGTAAATTTTCTTGAATCAACGAGGGTTAAGTAAATCTGTTAAATCTGCAGGGGTGGGTTATATAAACCCGACAAACTTAACCTGTTTTATATGGTGGGATTATGCGGGCTTGTTAATCTGTTAGGCATAACCTATCAAAATCCTAATAGTGGTGATGCAAGCCTAAGGGTGGCTTGTATCATCTGTTGCATGGGACCCGTATCAGTTAGTAACCCATCTTGGTATCAAAAGGAGGACCTTGAACTAGGTAGGGATCAGAGCACACAAACTGAGTTGATTATAAGAGGTTCATTTGAGTGGGAATGTTGACGGCGCACTCCATCAAACTCCTGTGCATGCATGAATCCGCTTGAGTTGGGATAATAAGATGTTGTGGAATCAATAGATGGTTGTGCCTCTTGAAAATAAAGGGGTTGCCACTTTACGAACTGATGCATCCTACTGTGGGGCAAGCACAGGGTATCTACAGCATAGGGAGCCGATCGATTAGGGTAATAATTAGGGTACATCTAGTCTTGCTTGTTTAGAAGCCCGTTATTATCGTTGGGGGTAACACCTGTCATTTCTGTTGGGCTGCCTGTTATTATTGTTAGGGGTAAAACCCATCACTAGAAGTACACCTAAGTGTACCTTCTGTTTCTCTAGGTATCATTCTTGTTTCTGTTATACTAGTATTGGTGCAAAGAAAGTATTTGGGGAGCGCAATATATTCTATTATGTTTATCCTGCTCAGTCTATTATACATGTCTTATGATACTCTTATCTCTCTCACTCAGTTTATATGCCTGTCATGATGCTTTTACTTATTTATATGCTAAAAGTAACTGGACTCGCCAGACATTATGTCTAACCCGTTTTGTTTCCTTTTCTTTCTCTTCCTTCCCCCCAAATTCTCAGGGTAGGAATACTCAGGCTTGATTAGGATTCTCACTTTCGTTCTTCTTGGAGCTGCTTTGATGTACCGCTTTGATTTCCAGTCTACTTTGATTTGGCTCTTTTATGGATTATGCTTTTATATTACTATACTTTGATGATTTTAGTACAAGGAAGATACTTTAAATTGATGTAATGGGTTTTATGTATTTCAGACTTATGTTGTAACTGAATTTGAACCATGATGTTTTCTATTTGGAAAATAAAGTTTTAAATTCCCCTGTTATTTTATATCTATCTTGTGATGTTTTTGTTTTTGTTTCTGTTTACCTATGACACTTCACAAAACTTAATGCATTATGTTAAAGAGTGACATTAACGAACGTGAGGTGTCACATGATGTGCCTTTGGAACTACAACTTATGCGCACATAGAGATAGTTATGACTGCCAACTGGTCTGAATTCGAAATATATTGATCCATATACTTATTCCTTACGTAACGAACAATCCAGACTCAATGGAACTAGTTTCAAATCCTAATTGGATTGTTTATGGAAAAACCCATTTTGGGGCCACTAATCGAATAATTAACGATTAATATTTAAATATCCAATTGTTAAAATATGGGTTGTTACATTCTTCCCTCCTTAAAGGATTTCATTCCCGAAATCCTTAAGGACTAAACGTCATAAACCAATACTCTTGAATAAGTGATGACACAAGTCAGGTCATCACTTAACGCTCTAAACAACCATCCAACTCAGGATCGATGCAGCCAAACCAAAGCTCTAAGTTGTTTATTCATTTTCTAACAATTTGATATTGGAAGATAAAAGCGACACATTAATATTTGGATGACAATTTGACTTAGCACCACGTATTGAATTTCTTTCCAAATATGCCAAAATTCATGTAAAATTTCAGCAGCACCTCCCATGTATGACTTTATCGGAAAGACACCAAATCACCAAGCAAGGCCCATCTCATCAAAAGATAACAAAAGCAATAGGTGGTTGCCCATATCTGGGCATAAAACCATTAAAATGTACAAAACAGACAAAAAAACCACAACTCTACTTCTACTACATACCTCTTTTCAAGCAAGCTTAGCATTTTAAATGGAAATAAAAGCAAATTAGCATCCAACAAATCAATTATTTCTACTATGTACCTGGGCATATGCTTAACAAAGAGGATTATACATAGTAGTAGAAATAGCAATGCGAAAATAAACATGTTAATTAAACTGAGTTTATCTAACATATCATGTCAAGTCATGTATGAAATTTATTTCAACTAATAAACAATAGAACAACGTAATTATCATGCATGCCTAACAATCATTTAAATACGAATATGCAAACATCATCCATCAACACACATAAGAAAAATAATATCAATTATGGAAAATAACATCCATACTTATCCTAGCATGCAGAATATTGATTTGAAACATCAAATATTAAACTAAATCCATATATGACTCGACATCTATTCCCGCATCAATTATATTCAGCTGTAGCAAGCTGACATCACATTCATTATAAAATAAATGTGTAATCAACCCTTTCTAATGATGTTGAGAACAATAATACCGCTTTTATACAGAACAAACCACCTCAGTTGAGTCCGTACAACCTCACTTCGATTTATGGAATCATGACCATTAATAACACAAGCGACGTTCACTAAACGAATATCATTTCTGGACTGGTACATCTCCAACTCAACGCACACAAGCAACTTATATTTCCTATACGTACATATAGGAAACTCATACTGTCATGAGGTCAAGAGTTTCAACCATTGCCGCTATCAAAGGTCGAGATAATTATCGAGGAAGATAAATCTCGATGATGCAACGTCGTCAATGAATCTAACCCCTTGCTAATAAATAGGGCCTCCAACTCACTAAAACGAACTTTATCGCCATCGACTCTAAATCATGAGTTGAATAACACTAATGGATTTTGGTTATTGACTATAACGCAACAACCTCTCACTCGGAACAAGCCGCACTTAAAACCACTGACATACCCAAGTGAGTATTATCGTCTTCTTGTTCCTGCTCGAAACAAGAAATCAACATAGTCATGGTCAATTCTATCTTCCCAAACCATCCAAGTCCTCGTAGGACTCACAACGGCATCCTACTCGAGATCACGTGACCCAAGCACTTCACGTTCTCAACGGAAAGTAAAACTCCAACAAACCATTCTAAAAGTATGTCGACTCACTGGTTTACCCGAACAACCCAACCACCAATCACGATCAAAATAGCCTATACAATGATATAATCGGCATGCATCATGCGGCTACTTGCAATCGGCAAAATCCTCTTGGGATTCCCAACCAAAGGAACATCCATAACTAGATCGATATGGAACTCGACTCAAACATGGTGGCAATTTGGTCACCTCGTCGAATGCATCCAGATACTCTTAAGCTACTAGCTCAAGTGATGACTCGCTACTAGAGATCTATCTCAACCCACTATCGTCCAATCATAAGCGACTCGCCTACTGAAGATCTAAGTCTCAGCCCACTATCGCTAACTCAGGGATGGCTCACTACTAAATAGCTTGTCCTAGCCCACTATCTTCACCAACAACCTCTCACTACCACCCTATTTTGTATCCTCCTAATAATTGAACTTTGGGACTTAAACATTAAGTCCAATCAAGCTCAACAATCAATCAAGATTTTTTTTAGCAAACATGCAACCATGACTCGATGAATTTAGATTTTGATGAACCATGTATACTGCCAAGAATAGACTAGCGATGTCATAACACTCCCTACCTCGAGGACTAAAATTAACGCTATGAATGTTGCAAACATCCATAGTATTAATTTCTAGCGACCAAACATGGGACGTTACATACATACATAGTCTAACCAAGTCCTAGACACAGTAAATCACAACAAAGAGATACAAATTAATTCATGAGTCCTAATTTCATTCGATCCATCAAATCGCAAGATCAAATGGAATGATGAAATATTACTGTCAAACTAAAACACTATGGAAATTCCATTAATGGAAACATATATCAAATGTTGACATCGCTATTTCCCTCTTCATTAAGGGAGAACTCGATGAAATGAGAACGACAATCAACATATATGCCTCCATGATTTATCCCGACAAAGTAGGATAAACATCAACACTAGGTGCAAGCTTAAACATCACGAGCTTACTCGATCGAATCCTCCAAACTATCATTCCCTTGAAAGAAATCAACCATCCACCCAGTCAATCACTCAATTCAGCAATAAATTCCAAACTTCGGAGCGATAAAGGAGAGAATTAACTTTACTTCGAAGTAAACTGCTCTCAAGCAAATTGATTTCGAGAACTCGGAACAATAAAGACTCATAACCAATTCTGGCTCAACCTTGGAGTCCCTTAGGAGTTAGGAGTAAACTCTTAATTTATTCAATTCTAACTCCAAGTTACTGAGGAAAACCGTACAAGAACCTAAACATCTCTCATGCCAAAATAGTCGATTTCGTTCCAAGGAATGGTATGCCCCCAGAATACATAAGAAACCACATAATGCACCATATTTAACCCACTTTACTTGAGCGCCATGACTAATTGGAGATTCATGGGGTTACCAGGTTATGAATTGTCTATTAATGAACAACAAAACTATAAATCGAGACTAGTAGTTCTCGATTCTTCCCGACTCTCAACTATAGAGATGGAGTAATTAGAAGTATTTCTCACTCACTAGATCATCCAAAATTAGAACGAACAGTTGGTAGTAGAGAAAACTATTCCAATAGCACTCATGTGCAAAACAAACCGTACTATATATACTACTAATATATGGATTTGTAAACCAAAATATACACAAATATGTACTCTTTCGTATATATTAACTCCCGAATTCAGTATTGCTTAGGTTAAAACACCACAAACTAAGATCTAATACCAAGTGTGACATCCCGTTGTATGCCACCGGTACTCAGAATTAAAAATCCGCTAAGCTCAAGCACCCGATCAATGTAAAGAAGTCATCAAGAGAAAGAAATAGTAAAAATGAGAAAAGGAAGATAGAAGAGAAGGGAATAGAAGAGCAAAAAGTAAACAGAACATAAACACAAACATAGACACCTAACATGTTATATATCTCATAGCGCGTCAGATAACATATACAAATCAAATCACATATATAAAACAGGCAATACAGTAATAACTATACAAATCGTATAAACATAGTGCATAGGTTCATCCAGTTATATAGAGTAACAGTGGAGTTTATGTAACAAGTAAATAAACTCAACTGATACACTGTCTCTAACAAAATACAGAACACTATCAAGGCTCTATAGTGCTTCATAGCCGAATAAATAGATAATACAAGTATAAATAGATAAACCATCACCTCCCATGAATTCATATGTACATCTGTAGATAATACCTAAACCTAGTACCTAGTATGCTTATCAGCACCGTCGATGAGAACCAAAAGTAATAAGAGGGAACATAAAACTTTGGGTCAGACATAAGTCTAGAGTGAGCGATAAAAAATCTCAAAATACTATAAAAGTCACAATAATAAACATAACATATAGGTATAGAGAATCATACCAGCCCTGCCTGTACATCTGCAGAGTTAGGACATAACAACTGATATATGCTATACTGTGATAAACGACAAATAAAACTGGTGTTGTAGATATCTAAGCACTAATGATAAATAAATAAACGTCCATAGCATTCATCATCCTTCTTCACATTCACTCACTCAATGCGTAAAGCATATGGCCTCCGGTGCATTGGTCACCCAATCCATTAAAGCACTAATTGGTCGAAAACATCAATTGACCCTACCGTCCAATTTCCATATCAACCACTATGTCAAAACATCAACAGACTCTAGTGGGTAGCCCCATTAAACCAAACAAAAAATTTAGCATACCAAGATACGGAGATTTGATGTAGCTTTAAGCCATATCAAATTTGCTATAGCTTATAGCCGTATCAAATTTCCTTTGCGATCTGCACCAACACTAACACCTAAAATCTAACCCTGCGTCTTCAAATCCTTGGATCGGTTCATTTGATACGGTTTTGAGCCATATCAAATCTGCATCATATTTTCACTCCACCCCCGCTATTTTTCATTTCTCACAATCCTTAACATTATACGATAAATTGGCAATCGCTTCGTGAATCGGCAATCGCTTCCTTCCTGAATCGCAATCACCTAATGTAGCGTGATTCTCTATCGCTTCATGAATCCCATTCGCCTAAAGTCGCATGAATCTTCGCCATTACCTGAATCTGGTATTCTGAAAAAAATCGCTTCCTGAATCCTGAATCGCTCTGACTTTTCTTTATGAATTGCTTGGACCATCACCAGTGTGCTTTTATTTGGGTAATTTTTTCTTCTAACATCAGCATTTTCTTATACGATTCTATTGTTAGATATTGCACGATTGTAGTTGTAGCATAGTTTTGAATTTTTCATAAAGATGGTTCGACAGTTTATCATGTTGAAACCAAGATTGATTTTTTCTTCTTATTCTTAGTTAGGCATCAATTGAGGAGTTTATTAGCATTTGTTTAATAAATAGCAGTATTCGAAGTATTATGGTATAGTTAGGTATATCATCTTTTTGAGCTAGTATATGTTAATACATAATTACATTGTAGTTACCATTATTCTGGGCATTATATTGTGATGTTGATTTATTCTTCAATCAGTCAAGAAATTGTGTTGAAGTTTGTTGTTGCCAGTAAAAATGTGGTTCCTATGACTAGGAGTGTTATCATGTACTATTCAAGTTCCAAATTATTGAGTTTGATTCATATTGGGGTTGTAGATAAATATTGTTTGTAAAATTTCATACCCATTATCATTTTTTTAAATAGTAACAATCATTGCACTCCATAATCAACGTTAGTTTGAATTTCAATAAGAAACAACAGCCATCATAGATCTGGCTCACTTGCGAATAAGTGGACCTAACTTTCCACAACAACTTAAAAAAACATTTTAGCCCTCTCTTTTTTCAAGCTAGTATATGCATTCAATGTATGAGATGAAAAAATATAGTTTTTCCAAGACTTATAAACAAATGTCTTCTATAAATTTCATAGCTAGATCTGCTTATGAAAATATAATTGTGCATACCACACACTTGCACATCCACTCTTCAATGCACTCACAAAACCTATATACAAATGTACACCCTTGCGCACACAACCTCAGTCACATTAATTACATCAGAAAGTGTTTAGGTGAGAGGACCAAGTGTGTGCATTCATATTTATATGGGTATGTATGGAGTAGAGAGTTGTGTTCATGTGTTCCTCCCATGTTTCCATTTTTAAGTATTGTTTGATTTTTGATATAATAATTCAACTAGTTTGTTATAACAAACTGTGTTAACCCATTGTCTTACCGAGCCTTGTATGTGGGTAATATATCCATATACATTAACTAAAGCTAACTCTATTAGGTATTTGCACCTAAGATACAGTTGTCATCTATTTTTTAACATTAAGCATATTTTATTAGTTGCTTATGTACTTTTCCTTTTAAATCATATTGCAGTAAGTTAATTTGACTTGTATGGACCGCTGAGTGCCAGCGAACCTGACTTTCATCTGACTATGCAGCCTGGTCGGTAACGATTCTATATGCTCTCTTAGTTAATAAATTTCGCAAGACTTACAATGAAGTTGTAGTTAGCGGTAATCCGTCCACTTTATGAAATTATCGTGCTTTAAACATATGAATGATTGTACTAAATTTTTTTCTTTCACTTTCATGTTTATTTTCAAAATGTTGATATGTTCTATTTGATAGGAACTATTTTCGGGTAGATAATTTAGTCTCTAGCAAGTACTGTAGAAAATGGAGGAATAAAAGATAATGCTAAAATAGTTGATAAAATAGAAGAATTCTGGTGCCACCATTTGGATATGAACTACAATTTCAATTTTCTTTATTTCTGCTGGACTGTTCGAAAATTCATCACCAACCTCCTAAGATTATGCATTGTTAAATTATATTTAGACATCAAATTCTCATATTACATTTAGTATTATATTTTACAGCTTAAAACTAGGTTAATATGTCAGGCAACAATTATGTCATGTAAGCTCTACCTGTTCATGCATGATTCTGAAATATGTGCATAGGTTAACTGTTTGTGATGTTCAACCATGACTTTCATGTACATGCAAGTTCCTGTCGGTACTCACCTATTTAGTCTCAAAAATTTTCATGCTTATCTTGTTTGCTTCATTCTCATTCTAGTAGTAGCCAAGGATTAACCTTATCAACATCTAGCTCACATGAACTCAATTTGACTACTATTAACCTTATCAACATCTAGCTCACATTCTCATTCTAGTAGTAGCCAAGGATTAACCTTAACCTTATCAAAAATCTTCCACCTTTTCTGATTTCCGTAAAGTAGAGAAGGGTGTTTTACTTTGTACAAATGTTGTTGCGTATGGACTTGATATTCCATTTGTGAATTGGATTTTTCAATATGATCCTCCAAATGAACCAAATGAATACATTCATAGGGTTGGTAGTACTGTACAAGGTAAAGGTGAGAACGAGAGTACTCTATTGTTTCTATTACCTAAAGAGTTGCAGTTTTTGGTCTATTTGAAGGAGACTAAGGTGCAGGTAAAGGAATATGAATTTTGATTCAAACAAGGTGTTGAATTTTCTATCTCATGTGGAAAAACTTGTGGAGGAGAATTACCATCTTAGTCAATCTGCAAGAGATTCATATAGGGCTTATGTACTGTCATAAAATTCACATCCATGTCTTCGATGTACAACAAGCTCATTTTGGTGGAGGTAGCTAAATCATTTTGCATATCATCACCTCCAAAACTGAACATAGGCCTAGAATGTAGAGCATCTAAAGATAGAAAAATGAGATGCAAGAGTGATAGAAACCACCGTGTTACTAGGGCAGTCATACCTTACAGAAGGTGATGAAAATGCTAGATCAAAATCAGTTTACAATTGAATGTATTGTGAACTTATTTCAGCAAGTCTGTTAAATGCATCCGTATAGTATCACAAATTTGGATGTAATACAACGTGCTTATAACTTTTGAATGTATCTTTTTCTTAATCATATATTTTTATATTTTTTTAAAATTAGATATGGCCTTGAGCCATATCTAATTATGAATTAAATATGGCTCATGGCTGCAGTTGTAATACCCTGTAATTTTAAAGGACATTATAATAGTAAACTAAAGAATATTTAATTAAATATTGGGAATTAAGGAAAACGGACTATACCATTGCGTTCATCTTGGAATTCAGCTTGAGATAGACTCCAGTTTGCATAAAACGGACATCGTATGAAGAAGATATTAAGGTTTGAAGTTTGTGTAATGGCCCGCAAATCCGTACTATCTGAGTTGACTAATAACACCACACGTCCAACCCAGATTGCACAAAAATACGAATCATTATTAGAAAGAAGTTAGAGGATGAGAAATAGTAATAAAGAAATATTAGAATGGAAGAAAACAAAGATCACAAACTCACAGCGGAACGAATAAAATATATTATATAACATAACTTTTGAAATACAAATCAGTAACTTTATATATATACCATCATCAGAGCACAACAGTTATTCCTGGAACAGTTATAAACACCTGTTTCCAGATACAAACATGGTTCACAGCGGAATATATGATAGTCTATAGCTAACTGGTGAAGCCTCCTACTTCCAGCTCTTCCAAGTGAATCTGAAAAATCCCGACTACTTGACTGCACGTACAAATTTGGGCACCCAAGAGTTTAGGGGAAACAAACAAAATAAACTCTGGGTCAGTCATGGGACTGGTGTGAGTAAACTCCAACCATTTGTTTAACTTTCGAAATCCTTTCGAAAGAAAAGATAACAGTAAGACCAGCCCACACATAAACACAGACGGTTTTTACCTTACTATAACCCAAAACACTTTGATACGAAATCCAGTGATATTATAATAGTGTCTAAATGAAATTGATAACAATCTAGTAGAACGCTTGCATCTCACGCTCCACATACATAGCATAAAATCAAAAACTGCAAGGCGCTTATTGGAGATTGGATTTCCAACTATGACAAGGTATGGAACCACCTTCCGATAGTGTATCTCTAGAGAGGAATACACTGGGTTCAACAAGAACATCTTGCAACCCGACCCACACATAACCGCCCACTCATTTCGGATGAGTGTATCGAATGTATATCACCAACGGTTGGGATCAGCAGCCGTTTCCCGAATGGGACAGCATCGAATAGAATAAGGAATTAAATGAATCTATAGATAGGTAATTATACATCCTAATGGGAGCGACCCACATAGCCATGCTGCCTGCCCGATTTTTGTCATTTCCCGGTTGTTGAGGCCCGAGGCTACGCTTACTTGCCATTCATTTATGTCACAATCACTTTGAATGCGACATTGTCAGATCCATTAATCATTAATTGATTTGCACAAATATTCTGGATGTTATGCTAATGGAATAAATCCGTTGCAACCATATATATTTATACAGACCAACATATTCGATCATTGGAAATATTCTGTCAGACATTCGTCCATATACTTTCGTTCTGGGACTGAACGAAACTGAAGGCACCATTTCTATTAATAGAAAAAGCCCTTGCACTTTACTCCATCTTCGATTATCTTCATATATTCTGATTCGCAACGCTATTGCCAATACAGAGTGGTTCACGGATAATAATCCAACCGGTCTCTCCATATTGACAACGATATTGGTAAACACTTCGATAGTCGGTTATTTAACCATCGAAGAAAAATAAACAAACATCCATTCATCAATAACATCAATCAATCACTGGGATTGTAATTAATATTTCATTAATTAATTCACTTCTTCATTTCCCTATCAATATTTGTTAATCAAATATTTTCAATAATCATCTTGGTCTCCTATGCTATTTGGAAACATTTCCATACATCGACTTCTTTTATTTTCTATACTTAAAAAAATATTTTATTTGCAATTGAAAACAATTTCAGTCACTTATCTTTTTCCCGAGTACTTTAATTATACTCGGGAAGTATTTCCTTTTATATTTCCAAATTTGCACCATTTGTGTTAAAACGAATGCTGTGTAAAACATCGTTACAACAACCTAAAATATTTTATTCAACTAACTCTTATTCAAACACTCCTCTCCTGATCTTGCTATTTATCAATTAAAAATGAAATCAATCAAGTTGGGGTAAAATTACCTCTCAAACCTTGACTGAAAACATCCTCAACTTCAAAACGGCAAAACCACTAATCTAGAATAAACACACTATAAAACCCAATTATTCATTTTTAAAGCATGTATATGGTTCGCTTTCTATTTCTAATTTATAGATTTCCCTTTTTATTTACAATATTCTATTTTTAATTTCGTTTCCTATTGAATTCTATATATATCGATACAATGATTTCTAACTATCAAATTATCTTAAAAATATTCTAACTCCTTAAATTCCCGGAAAAATTCGCCATAACCTCCCTTGTACCGGGAGCAACGGGATATTTCAAATAGCCTCCCATGGCCCTCACCAATCCAAAAGAAAAAGAAAAAGCCAAGCGGCTTGCCGATACGGCGCATAAAATCTCATATATGAATTTAAGCATGTACCATTTTGTCGGCACATAAATTAAAATATTTATATACTTCATCCCATACCTGTCTAACACATTTTCACCTATTTCCAATTCAACTCAGTCTAATCGTTTGAATTTAGTTTCGCTCATTTCTTCTTTAATTTGCTATTTTGCCTATTTCAGTTCTTTGTTTGAACATAACATATTCAAAGAACATATTTAACTTGCTTATAACCAGATTGAATTTCAAATTCAATTCTAGTTTCTTTTTCGATTTCGAATATAAATTTTCAAATCGAATTCACTTATTCAAAGCCCAATATCAGTTCAAAATCTCATTAACTAATTACTATTCGAATTAGTTAATTCTATTCAATAATCAAAAATCTGATTTTTGTTTCAAAAATCAATTCATTACTCCACCTGAGTTCACATATAATCTACAACTCAAAATCTGAGATTTTCTAAATAGAAATTCGGATTTTATTCGCTTGAAATCCTTTTATAAAATTAAATAAACCGTTATGGTTTTTAAATGGTTATGGCGCTGCTTTTCTAAAATTTGATTTTGACATAACTCAAAATATATACAACGAAATTCAGATTTTTCTTCTCCATTAGAAAACTATTATCAAATCGGTCCTGACGTTTCTTGTTTCAAAGAATTCCAACTTCAATTGAGTACTTATACTCAATTGAAGTTCGAAACGACAATTTACGAACTGCAGCGCTACGGCGAGCTCGTTTTAATTATATTTATAAATGTAAACGTTTTAACTTCGTTTATAATAAATTCAACTCCATTCTGATATATTTTTAACATATATCAAATCCATTTCAACATAACATTTCTGATCTATTTCAAATTCTATTTGAAATGCTATATTCAAATTCCATTTCACTTCTATTTGAATTCTATATTCAAATTCCTTTTCAATCTCCATTTGAATTTCTATATTCAATCTATTTTCAAACTTCATTTGAATTTCTATATTCAAATCTATTTTCAAACTTCAATTGAATTTCTATATTCAAATCTATTTTCAAACTTCATTTGAATTTCTATATTCAAATCTATTTCAATTCTATTTGAAATTTATATTTAAATTCCCATTCCAACTCTATTTGAGTTCTATATTCAATGTCTATTTCAAATTCTATTTTGAAATTCTATTTCGAGTTCTATTTTGAAATTTTAATTCCATTTTGAAATTCTATTTCAATTTCTATTTCCAATTCTATTTTAATTTTCTATATTCAAATTCCCTATATTCAAATTTTATTTGAATCCTCTATACTCAAATTCTATTCAAAATCTATATTTAAATTTCGTTTATTTTTCCTATACTCAAATTCTATATTTGAATTATATATTTAAATTCCATAGTTTAAATTCCATTTGAATTCTCTATTCAAATTCCATATTTATTCTATTTGAATTTCAAATATTCAAACTCCTTTTTGAATTTCTATAATCAATTTCTATTTGAATTTACTTTATTCATTCTTTACACAAGTCTCGATTTCAATTTCTTTTGAAATCGATATTTCTACTTTTCGAAAACAGATTTCCCTTTTCAATTTTACACTTGTATTTTTATTTTTGAATTTATCCAATGATAATTCTTTTTACTTCATTCATAAACTTCGTTTATAAAAGAACTATTTATAAACTTCGTTTATAAAGGAACTACTTGTTTTATTTTCCAAACAAGTTTATATTTCAAATCTATTTAAAAATTCAAATTCTATTTTAGAAAAATAGAATTCCCCTTTTAAATCTCAAATACCCCTTTTAGGGTATTTTTATAAATTAACACTTAGCCCAGTGATATTTAAAACAATCAAATCATCCAATTTTCAATCTTTTGATTTTTAACACGTCATATATGAATATATATGAAATTAAGCAAATAAACAAACAGATAATATATTTTTCAGGAATCCAGTTGGATTCCTCCAACCTGTTTCCCTTCATCCACAGATGTTAGTCAACATAGTAATACCCATCCTGCTTCGAGGCAGGATATCGCGGTATAAAAGGGGATCCACTTATATATGTGGGCGTAGGGTCATCCGCTAATGATACTGCGGGCATCCGCTAATAGTATTGCGGGAAATATCCAATAACCACAAAAATTTCAATAATTCATTCATGCACCCAAGCAACCAACAAATTTATTTATTTTTTTGCAATAAAAATAAATTTTAATATATAACTGTGAGTGAGATTTACACACCGAAATTGCAGTTGCCGAATATCCTGTTTATTTCCAAATCATCGACTATGAACCGTCTTGAATAAATTAATTTTGTACCTATCATTATTTTAATTCAACGAATAAACGATTTTTAATTAACTTATCTGATAAATTAATTAGTTCTATGTATTTTTAAAATTTGTTAAAAATATACCTTGTGAATTTACTCGACCAATTCCTGAACACACTTTGAATTCTCACCAAAGACACTCTCCTTTCCTCACACCGGAGCACCCACCATCCCCAAATCTATCCTCGACCAAAATGCCTAGGAGAACTCGAACAATTCAAGCTCCAAAAATCCTCACTGTTAACAAAGTCAACCCAGTTCCCAACCATCATCTGCTAGACAGGCTCGAAGCACTTTTCAATTACCATAGGCATATGCGTTCACCAGATTCCGCCCAAACTTCTGCTGTGAACCCACAACCGTGATCCAATCCCTATACCAAAACTGCACAGTGTCTTCCCACTCCCGTCCCCTTCTCCTTCGAAGCACCTTGCCTGAAACCGCTTCCAAATCCCCAGCTCAAAACATAAATGTTCGACTTCTTTTCCCCTCTTTAACCCAATCGCGACTTTGAAAAGGTCCCCAGGAACCACTATCACTACCCCCGTATTGACCTCGACAAATCTTCTTCCACGCAACCCTTGACCACTCCCGAACTCCCCTTCGTGCCTGGGAATCAGCGTCGTGCTCTGGTTCGAGATGCCCCATCGATTTCGATCTCGACTTTGCTCTCTTTCTTTATTTTTTTTAAAGACTATCGGATTTTTGATGTGAAAAGGAAACGAAAGCACGGCTTATAAAGAAGAAAGGGAGAGGCTCGTTTTCAAATAGGAATAGAATAGGTAGTGTTAATTTCAACATAGGTCTGCTGTAGGATTTTTGAAAATATTAAGATAGATTTTGATTTAAAAAAATGTTTTAATTATATTAGATTTGATTTTATAATTTATACGATTTGATATAGAGAGATCTTTATTTTATTTAAACGAATTCTGATTTGATTACTGATTCGATTTTGATCTTATCCACAAAAATATCTCAGCGTTCACACACAAACCACTATTTCAACGTACCGACCGACATTTCAATGTTATAACGCCCTTTTGAACTGAACAGAAAAGATTATAAAATTTAATTCAAACGTAAATATAGAATAACTATATTAAATTAATATAATATAGTTTAAATTCAAAAACAAATAAATTCTTCCATAATAAATTATTATTATCGTCATTTATATTCAAATAGAATATATATTGATTAACTGAATTGTTTTGATTTAATTCTAACTTCGAATTGAATTATTTTAAATTCTCGTATTACGATGATTATCAAAATAAATTGTATTCGATTATTTAATCGATAATCCAATATAAAAAACTATTTATATTATAAATTCAATATTTAAAACCATATAAAATATTTAAAATAAATCGATCAAAAATCCGGGTCGTTACATTCTTCCCCCCTTAAAATAATTTCGTCCTCGAAATTGCTAAGGTAGGAAAAATAATATAAACCCAATAACTTTTCAAAACCCCTTTATGTTGAAACTTACCTCTTCATATTTCAACAAATTTTATTCTACCAAAACATTTGGTTTCCATTCACATAATACATCATCTATATACTCATTCATTTATTCTGAATGATTTATCACGAATTCATATTCCATTCAGATGTATTTAAATCCATTCAAATTGATTCTAGTCAATTTATTTACTTCGATTTACTTTCTTAAGTTAAATTCTAATTCCAGAATCCAAATCCCAGGGTTTTCATTTCAAATCCTTTTTGAAATCACATATATTTATAACTAATTCAAATTCAAAACATTTGAATTTTCAACTTACCTTGTTTTCTTGCAAACAAATTTCCATAAAAACTTTTCTAAGGTTGCAATCCATCACTTAGAGACTTGAAAATGAACACTGATGAAGCTGCAGTCATCACCAGAATTATTTTCCAGCCACGGAAGTGAGTTCAGTGATTTAACACTTTCAAAATCCACTCAAATATGATTTTGATTCAAAATCCTTGCAAAACAAAGCTATATTAATTTAATATACTTCAGAAAATATTTTCAAATTTCCCAGGATTTAAGATTCCAAATTCTGGTTTGAACTCAATTTTAATTCATCTCATTTGTATATTAAATTCATATACAAATCCTATTTTGGTTATATATAACCATTCCAATTCTTATAATCTAATTTGATTATAATATTAACATTCAACACATCCATATAATAATAATTTCAGAAAATTATTCTTTCTATATCAAAATAGAATTTTGGGTAAAATAATTTCATCCACCCACTTTAAAACAATATCGTGTTCAATCTTCTGTTCAAGTATTTACAAACTCTTATCGACGTCGTGGCGTCCCACGATTCGACCAGAATTCATAAACCACTCAACAGACTAACCAACAAAATATAAAACAAATTTTTATATCGAATAACAAATACGCGCTCTCGTATATATATATACACTCAACTCATTCTAGGGTACTACTGACCCTATCTCTAATGAGCACATCCCCATAAAGCCTAGGTGTTCGCTCAACCTAAGCTCTGATACCAATTGTAATGGCCCGCAAATCCATACTATCTGAGTTGACTAATAACACCACACGTCCAACCAAGATTGCACAGAAATATGAATCATTAGTAGAAAGAAGTTAGATGATGAGAAATAGAAAGAAAGAAATATTAGAATAGAAGAAAACGAAGATCACAAACTCACAGTGGGATGAATAAAATATATTATATAACATAACTTTTGAAATGCAAATCAGTAACTTTATATACATACCATCATTAGAGCACAACAGTTATTCCTGGAATAGTTATAAACACCTGTTTCCAGATACAAACATGGTTCACAGTAGAATATATGATAGTCTATAGCTAACTGGTGAAGCCTCCTGCTTCCAACTCTTCCAAGTGAATCTGAAAAATCCCAACTACTTGACTGCTCGTACAAATTTGGGCACCCAAGAGTTTAGGGAAAACAAACAAAATAAACTCTGGGTCAGTCATGGGACTGGTTTGAGTAAACTCCAACCATTTGTTTAACTTTCAAAATGCTTTCGAAAGAAAAGATAATAGTAAGACCAACCCACACATAAACACGGACAGTTTTTACCTTACTATAACCCAAAACACTTTGATACGAAATCAAGTGATATTATAATAGTGTCTAAATCAAATAGATAACAATCTAGCAGAACGCTTGCATCTCACGCTCCACATACATAGTATAAAATCAAAAACCGCATGGCGCTTATTGGATATTGGATTTCCAACTATGACAAGGTATGGAACCACCTTCACTGGGTTCAACAAGAACATCTTGCAACCCGGCCCACACATGACCGACCACTCATTTCGCTTGAGTGTATCGAATGTATATCACCAATGGTTAGGATCAACAACCGTTTCCCGAATGGGACAACATCGAATTGAATAAGGAATTAAATGAATCTCTAGATAGTTGATTAAGCATCCTAATGGAAGCGACCCACATAGCCATGCTGCCTGCCGGATTTTTGTCATTTCCCGGTTGTTGAGGCCTCAGGCTACGCTTACTTGCCATTCATTTATAGCACAATCACTTTGAGTGCCACATTGTCAGATCCGTTAATCATTAATTGATTTGCACAAATATTCTGGATGTTATGCTAATGGAATAAAATCCGTTGCAACCATATATATTTATATAGACCAACATATTCGATCATTGGAAATACTCTGTCAGACATTCGTCCATATACTTTCATTCTGGGACTGAACAAAACCGAAGGCACCATTTTTATTAATAGAAAAAGTCCTTGCACTTTACTCCGTCTTCGATTATATTCATATAATCTGATTCGCAACGCTATTGCCAATACATAGTGGTTCACGGATAATAATCCAACCGGTCCCTCCATATTGACAACGATATTGGTAAACACTTCGATAGTCGGTTATTTAACCATCGAAGAAAAATAAACAAACATCCATTCATCCATAACATTAATCAATCACTAGTCCTGTAATTAATATTTCATTAATTAATTCACTTCTTCATTTCCCTATCAATATTTGTTAACCAAATATTTTCAATAATCATCTTGGTCTCCTAGCTATTTGGAAACATTTCCATATATCTACTTCTTTTATTTTCTATACTTAAAAAAATATATTTTATTTGCAATCGAAAACAATTTCAATCACTTATCTTTTTCCCGACTACATTAATTATACTCGGGAAATATTTACTTTTATATTTCCGAAATTCCACCACTTGGGTTAAAACGAATGTTGTGTAAAACATCGTTACAACAACCCAAAATATTTTATTCAACTAACTCTTATTCAAACACTCCTCTCCGAGACTGGATCTTGCTATTTATCAATTAAAAATGAAATCAATCAAGTTGGGGTAAAATTACCTCTCAAACCTTGACTGAAAACATCCTCAACTTCAAAATGGCAAAACCACTAATCTCGAATAAACACACTTTAAAACCCAATTATTCATTTTTAAAGCATGTATATGGTTCTCTTTCTATTTCTAATTTATAGATTTCCCTTTTTGTTTACAATATTCTATTTTT
Organism: Allium sativum; assembly: GCA_030737875.1. Lineage (NCBI taxonomy): Eukaryota > Viridiplantae > Streptophyta > Magnoliopsida > Asparagales > Amaryllidaceae > Allium > Allium sativum. Next base: position 327,921,998 of record CM060916.1, read on the forward strand.
AATTTCGTTTCCTATTGAATTCCATATATATCGATACATTGATTTCTAACTGTCAAATTATCTTAAAAATATTCTAACTCCTTAAATTCCCGGAAAAATTCGCCATAACCTCCCTTGTACCGTGAGCATCGGGATATTTCAAATAGCCTCCTATGGCCCTCACCAATCGAAAAGGAAAAGAAAAAGCCAAACGGCTTGCCAATACGGCGCATAAAGTCTCATATATGAATTTTAACATGTACCTTTTTGTCAGGAACATAAATTAAAATCTTTATATACTTCATCCATACCTGTATAACACATGCTCACCTGTTTCCAATTCAATTCAATTCAATCCAATCGTTTGAATTCAGTTTCGCTCATTTCTTTTTTAATTAGCTATTTTGCCTATTTCAATTCTTTATTTGAACATAACATTTTCAAAGAACATATTTAACTTGCTTATAACCAAATTGAATTTCAAATTCAATTCTAGTTTATTTTTCGATTTCGAATATAAATTTTCAAATCGAATTCACTTATTCAAAGCCCAATATCAATTCAAAATCTCATTAACTAATTACTATTCGAATTAGTTAATTCTATTCAATAATCGAAAATTTGATTTTTGTTTCAAAAATCAATTCATTACTCCACCTGAGTTCACATATAATCTACAACTCAAAATTTGAGATTTTCTAAATAGAAATTTGGATTTTATTCGATTGAAATCCTTTTATAAAATTAAATACAACGTTATGGTTTTTAAATGATTATGGCGCTACTTTCTAAAAATTTGATTTTTACATAACTCAAAATATATACGATGAAATTCAGATTTTTCTTCTCTATTAGAAAACTATTACTAAATCGGTCCTGAGTTTCTTGTTTCAAAGAATTACGACTTCAATTTGAGTTCGGTTTACTCAATTAAAGTTCGAAACAACAATTTACGAACTGCAGCGCTATGGCGAGCTCGTTTTAGTTATATTTATAAATATAAACGTTTTAACTTCATTTATAATAAATTCAACTCCATTCTGATATATTTTTAATATATATCAAATCCATTTCAACATAACATTTCTGATCTATTTCAAATTCTATTTGAAATGCTATATTCGAATTCCATTTCACTTCTATTTGAATTTTATATTCAAATTCCTTTTCAATCTCCATTTGAATTTCTATATTCAATCTATTTTCAAACTTCATTTGAATTTCTATATTCAAATCTATTTTCAAACTTCAATTGAATTTCTATATTCAAATCTATTTTCAAACTTCATTTGAATTTCTATATTCAAATCTATTTCAATTCTATTTGAATTTTATATTCAAATTCCCATTCCAACTCTATTTGAGTTCTATATACAATGTATATTTCAAATTCTATTTTGATATTCTATTTCGAGTTCTATTTTGAAATTTTAATTCCATTTTGAAATTCTATTTACAATTCTATTTGAATTTTCTATATTCAAATTCCCTATATTCAAATTCTATTTGAATCCTCTATATTCAAATTCTATAATTGAATTTTCTTTATTTTTCCTATATTCAGATTCTATATTTGAAGTCCATTTGAATTATATGTTCAAATTCCATAGTTTAAATTCCATTTGAATTCTCTATTCAAATTCCATATTAATTCTATTTGAATTTCAAATATTCAAACTCCTTTTTGAATTTCTATAATCAATTTCTATTTGAATTTACTTTATTCATTTTTTACACAAGGCTCGATTTCAATTTCTTTTGAAATCGATATTTCTACTTTTCGAAACAGATTTCCCTTTTCAATTTTACACTTGTATTTTTATTTCTGAATTTATCCAATGATAATCTTTTTACTTCATTTATAAACTTCGTTTATAAAAGAACTATTTATAAACTTCATTTATAAAGGAACTACTTGTTTTATTTTCCAAACAAGTTTATATTTCAAATCTATTTAAAAATTCAAATTCTATTTTAGAAAAATAGAATTCCCCTTTTAAATCGCAAATACCCCTTTCAGGGTATTTTTATAAATTAACACTTAGCCCAGTGATATTTAAAACAATCAAATCATCCAATTTTCAATCATTTGATTTTTAACACGTCATATATGAATATATATGAAATCAAGCAAATAAACAAACAGATAATATATTTTGAGGAATCCAGTTGGATTCCTCCAACCAGTTTCCCTACATCCACAGACATTAGTCAACATAGTAATACCCATCCTGCTTCGAGGCAGGATATCGCGGTATAAAAGGGGATCCACTTATATACGTGGGCGTAGGGTCATCCGCTAATGATACTGCGGGCATCCGCTAATAGTATTGCGGGAAATATCCAATAACCACAAAAATTTCAACAATTCATTCATGCACCCAAGTAACCAACAAATTTATTTATTTATTTGCAATAAAAATAAATTTTAATATAAAAATGCGAGTGAGATTTACTCACCAAAATTGCAGTTGCCGAATATCCTGTTTATTTCGAAATCATCGACTATGAACCATCCTGAATAAATTAATTTTGTACCTAACATTATTTTGATTCAACGAATAAATGATTTTAATTTAAACTAACTTATTCGATAAATTAATTAATTCTATGTATTTTTAAAATTTGTTTAAAATATACCTTGTGAATTTACTCGACCAATTCCTGAACAAACTTTGAATTCTCACCAAAGACACTCTCATTTCCTCACACCGGAGCACCCACCATCCCCAAATCTATCCTCGACCAAAATGCCTAGGATAACTCGAACAATTCAAGCTCCAAAATCCTCACTGTTAACAAAGTCAACCCCAGTTCCCAACCATCATCTGCTAGACAGGCTCGAAGCCCTTTTCAATCACCGTAGGCATATGCGTTCACCAGATTCCGCCCAAACTCCTGCTGTGAACCCACAATCACGATCCAATCCCTATACCAAAACCGCACAGCGTCTTCCCACTCCCCTCCCCTTCTTCTTCGAAGCACCCTGCCTGAAACCGCTTCCAAATCCCCGACTCAAAACATAAACGTTCGACTTTTTTCCCCTCTTCAACCCAATCGCGACTTTGACAAGTCCCCAGGAACCACTATCGCTACCCCCGTACTGACCTCAACAAATCCCCTTCCACGCAACCCCTGACCACTCCCAAACTCCTCTTCGTGCCTGGAAATCAACGTCATGCTCTGGTTCGAGATGCCCCATCGATTTCGATCTCGACTTTGCTCTTTTTTTTTAAAGACTGTCGGATTTTTGATGTGAAAAGGAAACGAAAGCACGGCTTATAAAGAAGAAAGGGAGAGGGTCGTTTTCAAATAGGAATAGAATAGGTAGTGTTAATTTCAACGTAGGTCTGTTGTAGGATTTTTGAAAATATTAAGATAGATTTTGATTTTGATTTAAAAAAATGTTTTAATTAGATTTGATTTGATTTTATAATTAATACGATTTGATATAGAGAGATCTTTATTTTATTTAAACGGATTCTGATTTGATTACTGATTCGATTTTAAACTTATCCACAAAAATATCTCAGCGTTCACACACAAACCACTATTTCAACGTATCGACCGACATTTCAATGTTATAACGCCCTTTTGAACTGAACAGAAACGATTATAAAATTTAATTCAAACGTAAATATAGAATAACTATATTAAATTTATATAATATAGTTTAAATTCGAAAACAAATAAATTCTTCCATAATAAATTATTATTATCTACAATTATGTTCAAATAGAATATATATTGATCAACTGAATTGTTTTGATTTAATTCTAACTTCGAATTGATTTATTTTAAATTCTCGTATTACGATGATTATCAAAATAAATTGTATTCGATTATTTAATCGATAATCCAATATAAAATACCATATTTATAATAAATTCAATATTTTAAACCATATTAAATATTTAAAATAAATCGACCAAAAATCCGGGTTGTTACAGTTTGTATACGTATAAGTAAAATATATATACAAAACCTATCCAGAATTCAAAATAAATCAAAATCGAAGAGTAGGAAGACACGCGGAATTCGACCCGTTGGGGGTTGACCCATGCCTTCTGGGGGTCGACCCACACAATGGGGTGTTGACCCACCCCAGATCCATCCAGGTCTGTACCTTAAACCTGGACTTGTTTCTGGACGAGATTCATTAGCAATAGGCTATAAATAGTATAACATTTCTATTGTTTTATTCGCCCAAAACAATGGAGACAACGAGATGTTGCCCCAGCTTTGATTGAATTAGCCTATTCCTCTACAACAACGGCGTATACATACACAAGAATCTCTACTACAACATCAACATTCTTTTCTTAGTTCTTTAGATACAGTCTATGTGAGTTCATGTTGCCTTTAGATTTAAATATTAACAAGTAGTCTTGACATGTTAATAAACCAGATCGAAAACTTATGTCTATTAAGATGTTGATTAATGTTTAAACAGATATACAATAATGACATGAAATTCCCTATACACCTATTTTGTTCAATTATTTCTTTGTGTCTATTTTTATGCCTATTTCTGTTATTTATGCCAATTTCTGTTCTCACTACAGGACTCGGTCTTGTTTTGATGCAAAAGGGAAAGGTAGTATGCTATGGGAGTAGATAGTTGAAGTTTCATGAGAAAAACTACCCCGCTCACGATTTGGAATTGGCTGCTATAGTGTCCACGCTTAAGTCTTGGTACATTACCTACTTGGAGAGAGGTTCGAATTATACACAGACCATAAATCTCTCAAATATCTATTCTCGTAGAAGGATCTCAATTTGAGACAGTAGAGCTGGATGGAGTTCCTAGTATCCTATGACTTTGAGATTGCGTATAACCCTGGCAAGGGTAATGTGGTGGCAGACGAGTTGAGTAGGTAGAGAATGACCTTGAGTATTCTATTCGTAGAGAGGAAGAGCTTGGAGTATATATCGACCTTCAATTTTAGGCCTTCTATGGATCTTACGCCTGGTTTGTTAGCATCGTTAGAGGTGCGACCTACTCTTTTGGACCAGGTAGGATCTTCGCAGCGAGAGGACCTAAAGATAGTAGACATTTTGGATAGGCTTAGCAGAGGAGAGACTTCTAGTCACCTTATCAGATACTCCATGGATGATAAATGGTTGCTACAAAGGGATGGAAGGCTTTGTGTTCCCCAAGTTGGAAGTTTGTTGAAGACAGTCCTTGAGGAAGCCCGTCATTCAAGAATGACTATCCATCCGGGTGGCGATAAGATGTATAGAGATATGAAGAGGGTTTTCTTTTGGGTTGGGATGAAGAAAGATGTAGCGGAATTCGTAGCTCAGTGTTTGATATGCCAACAAGTTAATGATGAACAGAGAAAGAATGGCGGGTTGTTGTACCCTTTGGAGGTCCCACAGTGGAAGTGGGAGAGCATCTCTATGGATTTCATTGATGGTTTACCTAGATCGAGGAAGGGCAATACCAGCATCTGGTTTATAGTAGACAGGATTACTAAGAGCGCTCATTTCATTCCTGTTAAGAGCAAGAGAATGACAACATGGTTGGCATCAGTTTATCTTCGTGAGATAGTCCGACTACATGGAGTACCTTTCAGCATATTGAGTGATCAAGATCCCATCTTTACTAGTGAGTTCTGATAGAGTTTTGCAAGAGGCACTAGGTATGCAGTTATCTTTGAACACCGCGTATCACCCTCAGTTAGATGGGCAAATTGAGAGGGTAAAGAGAGTTCTTGAGGATCTTTTGAGGCTGTGTATCCTAGACTTTTAAGGAACATGGGAAGAACATCTTCCATTGGTGGAGTTCTCCTATAACAATAGTTATTAGGCTAGTATTGGCATGGAACCCTTTGAGGCATTGTATGGACGACTTTGTAGATCACCGACTTGTTGGTGGCAGTCTACAGATAGGCTTCTACTTGGACCGGAGATGATTAGAGAGACTTAAGAGAAGATTGACCTTATTCGCAGACGAATGAAGATTGATCAAGACAAGCAGAAGTCCTATGTGGATAAGAGAAGGATTAATATTGAGTTTGAGGAGGAAGACATGGTTTTCATCAAGGTATCACCTTTGAGGAATGCGGTTCGCTTTGGATCTGTAGGGAAATTGGCGCTATGTTTTGTAGGGCCCTTTCCCATAACGGAAAGGATTGGTTAAATGGCCTATAGGGTAAAGCTACCAAGGAGACTGGTGAGTGTGCATGATGTTTTCCACGTTTCTCATTTGCGGAAATGTCTACATTATACGGCAGAAGTAGTTGAGCTGAGCATGCTTAAGGAGGTAGAGGTAGAAAAGGAGGCAACAATTAGATGAGTTCCCACCCGTGTACTTGGATCAGAGGTTAAGAAGCTCTGCAATCGAGAGGTTAAGCTGATGAAGGTTCAATAGGGAGAAGATAGAAAAGATGCAACTTGGGAGACTGAAGGCAAGATTCACGCTCAGCACCATTTTCTTTTCAAGGGTACGTTCTTAGCTTCTTTTTCCAAACTTTTATCTGTACTTGTTTTGATCAATCGTCTGTATCCTATCGATCGAATCTTCAAACTTTAGGTAGAAAACCAAACGGATGTAAATATGTGTTTGAAACATGTTATGTTTGATGGATGCAAGTGGATGCAATTGTTTGCTAGTGGTTGTTCGTGGATGCATATACACACACATTAGGCACTAGATCGGCTCAATCACTACATGCTGCTTATGGATATGTGCGCATTTTAAAAAATTTATGGATGAAAATGGGTGTATCATCATATGGATTTTACATTTGGATGAATGATTGTGCATACATATAGAACTTACATGTTATACTAGGATTATTTGCATACATTTTGTTTACATGGCACGAACATAAATTGCATTAAGAAGATCAACTAAATAAGTCAACCGCTTGATTTTTCACATTAGTGTAAGAATATATGTACACACTATTGCATATGTTCATATAAGCATTAGAAATATTTTAAGCACTATGGATGCCTATGATTGATGAATGAGTAAATGGATGTGGATGTTAGGATGTACGTTCTTCTTAACTTAGAGATTTCGAGAACGAAATCCTTTAAGTAGGGGAGAATGTAACACCCTGTAATTTTAAAGGAAATTATGACAGTAAACTAAAGAATAATTAATTAAATATTAGGAATTAGGGGAAACGGACAATACCACTGTGTTTATCTCAGAATTCTGCTCGAGATAGACTCCGAGTTTGCGTAAAACGGTCATCGTATGAAGAAGATATTAAGGTTTGAAACTTGTATACATATATGTAATATATATATATATATATACACACACACAAAACCCGTCCAGAATTCAAAATAAATCAAAAACAAAGAGCTGGAAGGCACATGGGAATTCGACTCGTCAGGGGTCGACCCATGCCCCATGAGGGTCGACCCAAGGGTTGACCCACATAAGGGGGTGTGTCGACCCTAGGGTCGACCCTCCCTAGATCCATCAAGGTCTGTACCCTGAACCTGGACTTGTTTCTGGACGAGATTCATTGGCATTAGGCTATAAATAGGCAACATTTCTATTGTTTTATTCACCCAAAATAATGGAGACAACAAGATGCTGCCTCGTCTTGGATTGAATTAGCCTATTCCTCTACAACAACGACTTACACATACACAAGAATCTCTGCTGCAACATCAACATTCTTTTCTCATTTCTTTAGATCTGTCTCTGTGAGTTCATGTTTCTTTTAGATATAAATATTTAACAAGTAGTTTTGACATGTTAATAAACCAGATCAAAAACTTATGCCTGTTAAGATGTTGATTAATGTTTAAACACATCTACTATAATGACATGAAATTCTCTATAAACCTATTTTCTTCAGTTATTTCTATATGCCTATTTCTATACCTATTTCTGTTCTTCTTCCTCCCTCATTCCTTTTTATTTTTATAGCCAGGTTACCTTCGAGCCTAGGTCAATATCACTGAAATATGCGTACGAACGAAATTGGGTTTAACTGGCAACGGTAATTTGGGGGCATAACCTGTACTATGAATATGACTAAAATTTGGGGCATAACTTATACTATGCAATATAACTGAAATATAGGGTGTATGAATATGGAAATATGTAGGCTTAATACAAAGATTAAGGGAACATGTAAATGAAACTGTATGTCACCTATGTATTCTATTTGATCTGTTGGAGGTTAAGTAAATTTGTTAATCTGGTGGAGTTGTAGGGACACTATTAACCCGTGTAAAACTTAACCTGTGTAATGCCTAGTTGGTTTGGGGATGCAAATCTAGGGGTGCTTGTGTCATTTGTTGTGTGGGACCCATATTAGTCAGTAACCCGTTGTGGTATTAAAAGAGGACCATGCACTGGGTAGGGGTCAGGGAACACTTATTGAGACTAATGATAAGAGGTGCATTTTGGATGGGGTTTTCTGATGGTGCATTCCCACGGGGTCATGTGCGTGCATGGCGCGTTCCAACGGGGTCATTTTGGATGGGGTTATCCAATTAATCCCTACATGCATTGTAATTCATTACCAAATTAATATGCTAATCAATCACCATTTTAATTGTCATCTTTATGCACATTGATTTCCTTTCTTTTTTTATTTATTGTGTGTGTACATCCCACCTTAGTATTTAAAGTTACAATCATAATTATAAACTTTACCATACTTATTTATTGGCCATATATATGCTTGTTGTTATCTTTTTTTCGTTAATCCTTCATGCATGAACTCATTTATCTCAAGTTCAAATCCCTTATTAATTAAGAATTAATCACGTTATGCTTTCGATGTGCTCTAATTAACAATAAATGTTAACTAATTTTTTGCAAATATTATTCTATTACATGTACATTTATTTTCTTCTGTTTTGCACACACGTTTAATTTTAATTCTAAACACGCACGATTACAAGAATTAATACACGCACATTCATTTTAAATCAGAACATTACCTAACATTATGAAATTCCCAATAATTTAATTCTTTCTATGACACGTATTCATTTCAAATTTCAAATATGCGCCATATTTATGTCCATACATATTTTTATATACATGCACGTTTGTTTTTGAATTCCAAATGCACATTACTCATATAAATATTTTAATAATTTTATTATTAAAAAATGTGGGGTGCTACATTCTCCCACCCTTTAGAAAATTTTGTCCTCCTCCTCGCATGATTTGCGACCACCATTTGTTCACTTGTGTAGAGTGTAACGCATCACGAAAATACAATAATTAAATGAATGCCTAAGTGGTACATCCTATATAATTGCAAATTTTCTTCAAAATATTTTGAACACATAATGCACACACCTTAAATATACTGGCAAATTCTATATGAATGCAATATTTTAAAAACAAAAAAATACTCTTTTATCCAATTTTTCCTACACTCCTATAAAGTAACACCCAATTATAGCATCCAAACCTAACAACCAACTTTAAATTTTTGAATTTTAGAAAATCCAATTTCCTGAATTCAGTCTCTTATACTAGAAAAAGAAAGAAAATTCGGTTGATTTACATGATTGGTGTGATAGCCCGCCCCGCACCAGCCGACATTTCCCATGAAAGTGCGCTGTGCTGATGTCCAACCAGCATGGGATGGTCGCCAAAGAAAGGAAAAACAAGGGAACTTACTAGTGAACTAACAAAGAACCTGCAGAATATCTCACAGCGCATGGAATAAAATATAATAATAACATACTTTGACATAAAACAAGTGAGACAACGCATAAGCTGAAAATTAAACATTACAGCAGCAGAAAATCCAATTATAGCTTATGTTCCACATCATCTTTATTACAACTTTGAAACTATCTCTAAAGCAAATAAGTAAGGTTCACTACTAATGCCCAAAGTAGTGACCAGCAGTGACATAGGGAGAATATATGTAGGAATACGTAAGAGCCTCCCGCTCGTCTCCGGATCAGCTACTCATGCATAACCAGCTAACCTGTCTCTAGTCTTCTCGTTTAAGAGCACCCAGAGTAATAAGAAGAGACATAAAACTCTGGGTCAGAAAAAAGTCTGGTGTGAGCGATAAGCATCAAAACAGAACAATAACAGGTATACTAAACCATACCTGAACCTGGACCTGCAACCAAAGAGTTAGCACAACATACCGCTCAATACTCTAAGGTGCCACTAAACATAAGGTGTAAAGGATACGGGCGTGGGGTGTGCATGACATAGTGATAACAAACAATCAAGCATAGCAACCATCGTCACATCTCTCACTCAGTGCGTAAAGCATACGATATCCACTGCTCTGACCACCCATTCCTTGCTATGATCACTCTGCCCCATGGAGTCATAATGACACCACTGCACTGATCCATAGCCTCTAATCCTTGCTATTTCCACTCTGTCGCATGGTGTCATAACAACTCCACTGCACTGGCTCATAGCCATGCTACGATCACTCTGTCTCATGGAGCAATAACTACCCCACTGCACTGATACGTAGCCTTACATCCGTCTTGGTGGTGAGTCAAAGCTATGAACGTCGATAACCACTTTGCACACATCGCGCCACAAAGCCCAACTCATGAAGTTGACCCGTTGGTTCCCAACTGGATCCTGAGTATAAACTTCCCATTTGGACTACCTTTGCATCTTGGGTTTTGGTCTTCTCCGGATCGGTTCGGTTCCTGTTCTTCACTTTAACTCATACTTCCGGTTCGGATTGTGGTTCACACCTCAAACCCAAGCATCTCGGTTCAGATCGGAATACCCCCTATGGGTCGGATCATGGCCCTTGCTTCGGATCAGTTCGGATCATCTCCAGAGCATCAGATCTTTACTTCAGGCAAGCGGTTCGGTTCTTCTTCCCAAGCACTCAAAATCGGGTCGAGCCTCTCAAGTCCTTCCATGGTGCATCGGTTCGGGTCAAGTGATGCGGTTCGGATTGGGTGCTCTCTTAAGGTCATGCCACCATGCATAGGTTGGTCGTGGAGCTTCAAGTGCGAGCGGTTCGAATCGTGCTTCCCCCTCCGATCCAATCCGGTTCGGGTAGTTTCTATTGGATCTAGATTAACCCTAGAGGGGGGTGAATAGGGTTTATCACAGTTTTTAACTGAATTAAAATTCTAACGAAATAATAAATAGATCACAGATTATAGCAGAAACAGAAATGCAGAAAATAAATCACACACAGATATACCCAGCTTTGGCAAAACCCTGCCTACTGCTGCATTTCTAAGGTTTCTACCAGGTGATAGAACAGATCCCGCATACAAGACCATGTACACTCGCAAACCCTGCTCCTATTCTAACCCTACACTCAAATCCCTAGACTGATCGGTATTCCCTCGATCAGATTTCCCCTGATTACAACCCCGTAACCAGTAACCTAGATTTTACAGACTCTGTCAACTGTCAGTCAACACCCTGACTGAAACTCCTAGAAATTTTACAGACCTCTAGAAAAACTGTTCAGACGATTATTACACAACAGAATAAAAAGGCAAAACAAATTAAAGAGGAACACCCTTGGAGTTAAAAAGAGGGGTCATCCCCTTTTTTAATTAAACCACTAAAGCCCTTCACTATTAAAATGGCCGGCCCATTTTCTTTTTCTCCCGATCCCTTAATTCTCTGGAAAAATGGCGGCGGCTTGAAAACTAGGGTTTTTGTATTCCCAATCGGATTGATGCTTGATGAATTGATTAATCGCTGAAGTTCTAATTCACGTTGAGTTTCTTGATCGATTGCTTGTGGCTCGTTGCTTCTCCGATTTGGGGTTTCGACTGAAAACCGATTGTAAGTGAAATTTTGTTTGATTTTTTTTTTGCTCTTCTGGTTTTTGGCTTGTGGTTTTTCCCTGTTGATTGCCGATGATGTAATGGTGTTAAAATAGGGATTAGAAACCCTACACCCTCTCTGATTTCGCCAAAGACTTGGCTGATTTGCTTGATGCTTTCCCCTTTTTTACTCTCGGCTTGAATTGATTTTGGCTACTTTCCCTTTTGAATGCGTGATTGAATTTGTGGCCTCGGCCCTAAATACTTGCTTGATATGATTCTGGGCATGCCTCTTTTGTGATTTTGGCTTGAATGAATTAGACCCGAAACTAGATGAGCATTTCTGGAAAAAGACAAACAAATTTTCAATTTGTTCCAAACCAAAAAATATTGCACTGATTTGTTGCCTTGTATGAATCGGATTTCTGGAAATTAATTCATGTCGAAAAGAAAAAAAACTGGAAATATTTGGAATATTCTTGCACTTGTCCAGAAACTCGATTTAGATTTGTCCAAAAAATTGGAAAGAAATGATTTCGTCCTTGACGTTTTCTTGTGTGAAAATTTTGTGATTAGAGCTGAAAACATAATTGAGAAATATTTTCCCAGAATGGTTTCTCAATCATTTAAGAACAATCCTTATTTGAAATCAAATCAAAAAAATTGATTTATTTCCATGCAGTGCTCAATATGATTTCTGTAAACTGATTTTCTTGATTGTTTTCATTTCTGGAAACTTCTTTATAACTTGCCGTATCACCATGAACACTATACACCTTGGTTAGCACTGAGATTGCTTGTATATGATTTACTGTTTGCACTTGCCAAAGATACTATGCCACTTTAACATTATTTTCCATGCATGTATACAACCCTTGTGTGTGTACACAACTTGTAAAACTGGAGCACACAACTTGTACTCACTGTCTTGAAGCTGAACCATGTTATTGATCTGCCACTTTAAACTTGCTGCTTCGACATGCTTGCTGCAGTAACACTTGGAATTTGCTCTACCATGTACAATCTGATCTGGCCTCTAGTTACATGCTTTACATTATTGCACCATATGCTGTAGTTTCATTTGAAACTGATTTCATATTTTGTTGAGCAATTCCTGTTTGCTCGACCACATATTCATGCTTGAAACCATGCATCGCTCTACTTTTCATTTGTGAACTTGTATTTATGCATTTTTGCCTTCATGCAGACCTAACCATTTTGAGGTGCACACTTTTTCTTTGCTGCTCCACTTTGTCATACTACTGCACTTCACACTGTTATTCAATTTGCCTTTATCATGCTATGAGTACATGTTTGTACTTGTATTACTCTCGACCATGTTTGGCTTGATCTGACCACTTGCTGCACTTGCAACTTGAACACTTGTATATACTTGAGCTTGTGCTTGCTGCTTTGACCATTCTTGTGCACATTGTATTATAACTTGATTGTTATGAAATGCCTTATAGTTTGGTCATGCCTCGACAACCTTGGTTTGAACCATTTGAACATCACACATTTACTTTTGAACCTGCACATGCTTTGCCATGCTGTATCACTTATGAGCTGTCTCAACCATTTGAGACAATGTTGACATTGCTATTGCATTACTGTGTATACCATATTTACATGCTTGTACTATTGCCCCTCTCACCATCATGCTTCAATGAAATTGCTTACTGTCTTGATAATTGTATAGCTGCACATGTTTGCTGCCATGATCACTCTTACTTTTGAACTTTGTACTTGACCATTTTTGGATTTGTATTGATATTTGCACTGAGTCGAGAAGGTCCTTATGGCTACTCCTCAGTTGCACGCTGATCGGCGTGGCAGTGCACACGTGTATACACGTGTGTACATGCAGCCATCAGAGGAGTTGTCCCTGTCCCTGCATTGAAATATATGTGTTGTCTGCCTTGTGGTATTTACAGTGTATTACTGTGAATATCACAAGCTGTCTAGACACAAATTGATGGTTTTATAATTCAGATCAAGTCATGAAAAAATGATGAGAAACACACCAGAAAACTGAGGCAAATAATTTTTTTTTTAAATAAAATTTATATTTGCGTGCATTAGAATATATTTCTGTTCTGGATACTGTGTGTGTGTTCCTGTGAATGACAGGTATGAAGACTGGACTGACTGGATAACTGGACTGGATTGACTGAGCAGTGAAGACTGGACTGGACTGGCAGAAGACTATGTATGAGTGAATGAAAAAGTATATCGAGTGTGAATGTTGTAGTGAGTCAGTAGTAAAGGAGTTGTGTATATGAAAGAGATTGTACTGTTTGTTTGTAATAAACAAATTTGTCTGAAATAAAATATCATTTTATTGATGTCAAACAAAACTTGTCTATTATATTCTGTTTATATACAAGTACAATATACAGTGAATGTTTAAATAGTGGAGTTATAAAAAGTTGTACTGTTTGAATGTTTGAAATATAATATTCAATTCAAATATTATATTCCTATCTATGTTGTATATATATAAAACAGTACAATAACAAACACATTTATAATAATATATATTTGTTTGTTATCATCAAACCAAAAATCATACAATTGTGTATACAACTGCGTTATATACAACAATTTCCAGCACTTCTTTCCAGCGACTGTTTTACGCCATTCGACGGCGCTTTCGACCAATCTAACTTTTCTAATCGATCACACAACATAACATACAGTCATAACAACTTAGAGAATCAAAAATAAACACCAAAACAACAACTTGATAAGTTAGAACGGATCAAACATAGCCAATATCTCATATTTTCCCTTAAGCGTGTTTAAGAAAAACTAATGATAGGATTAGTAAAACTTAACCAAATTAACCAAATTTTCTAACAGAGGCCTAAAACAATATTTCGAAATTTATAAACATTTTTCCACATTTTTAATATGCATAAATTCGCTAATTAACACTAATCACCCTAATTAACTGTAATTAGTGTAAAAACAAGGCTAATCACTCACCTTAGCCACAAACAAAACTTTCAAAACTGAAACTCCACTAATTTGGGGCGATTTCCAGCGTCTAACAACAGCTATAACTCTGAAATGGTGATATCCCTCCTTAATTTGACGTAGATTAGGCTACTACCCGATTAGAAAGTGATTAGAGGTGATTCTAGATGTTGAAGGCCATTGTTAGGGTTCCTAGGAGGTAAATGGCGGCTAGAAAACTGAAATGAAATAAAAACCTAACTCATTTCAGCCTTTCCATAACCCTAATCCCGAAATGGGTTATGAGCCCATTCACTAATCACCTCATTTGGCCCGGTTAAGCAGTTTTTCACCTCCTAAACCTTGTTTCAGCCATATATCGCAAACAGTAAGCCCGTTTTTCACATATGACCACTCCACGGAAAGGTAAACCATCATCCGGATCTAATGGAAGTGGTTTCAGGTCAAAACTCCTTTCCAATCAAAAGTTATGGCCGAAGCAAGATCAGTTGGGGGCAAAATGGTCATTTAAAAATCGGCAAAAATCATGAATAGGGGAAATGACCCCAATAGTCGTCTCCCAAAGTTACATGACCATACGACTTCGTATGTGAAAGAAATAAATATTCTATGATCCTTCGATACGTAGAATGTGGGTCGTTACAATTGGCTAGTCGAGCACAAACTCTTAAGAATTGTCGTGAGGAGGGTGGATATTAGTTTTGGGCAAAAGAAAGACCCGGCGAATTACCTCTATTCCTTCTCGAGTAACGCGGTTCAGCCAAGAAATCCGTTCTATAAGGCATAGTCCGCGGGCATAATCGGATGCCAACCTCTTGGCTAATGTGTCGTCCGTGTAGGAGATGGATAAGCATTATTTCACAGCTTCGCTCTTAGCTTAACCCCCTCATCATCCTCGGGGAAAAAAACCGGTATATCCGTTAAGAGATGAAAGGCAAAGCGCTGTCTTTTAAAGAAGCATCTGGTTTGGAAAAAATGCTACATTTTCCATCCCACTTTTATGCACATTTTTTTTCAATACTTGGATCTTTCCATTGTTATTTTCTAAAAATTCCTATCTTCTATTCCGAGCATAGATGACATTTTTTTTTTCCAAATTACTTACCTTGCAAGGATTTAATTTCTCATTTATTGCCTTTACTGTCTTGTTGTTTTCTGTAAATTTTGCATCTTTTTTCCTTTTAGGTATTCACCTTTTGGTTATATTTTTTTTTTTTTTTTTTTTTTTTGCAGAGCCGACCACTTCTTAAAGTGACAACAAACAACTTTTATTATAACAAACAATAATTACAATGTTACAGGAGATTAGCGGATTACCAATCTGCTAGTTCGGTTTCTAAGGTGGACCGTCCACCACAATCGGAGTTTAAAGTGGTTGTCCAACTTGTCTAAACTAGATTACAGGACCGGAGCTAGATACTATTTTTAGACTACGTATTACATCAACAAATTCCACCCGGAGATTAACATAGACCATTACATACTTCGATAGAAGTGAAAATATCATAGCAGTACATTAAACACAATATAGATAATAAGCAAACTAAGTATACCATTCGTTGTTAAGGAATAGTATAACCACAATACAACTAGGTATGTACTTCCGCACTGTGTAGCTAAAGCACAAGCTAACATAAACATCTGACATGGAGAGGTCACCAACATCGTATTCTTTCTAGCGATAATCTTAAATACCTAGAAAGAGAATATCATACTAAACTATTATGTTTTCCTATGAATAAATAAAATACTACATAGGAGTGCAAATCTACACTAAAAGAAAACTTGTTCTACTGCAGCCTCTACTAGGTAAAAGATACAATGACTAGCTATAGTTATCCACTAGGATAAGGAGGTCTAGGACCATGTCTCTCCTTACAAAAAAAATCCCATCACTGAATCTAGACAACCTTAGAGCTCTTCCTTTCTCTCCACCCATCCCAACAAACTCATGTTGTATACACCTAGTTCTCATAAGGATTACCAAACGTTTTCTATTCAGCTTGTACCATTGATTAAATCCATATTTATGGAAAATTCATCTCTCTATCTTTTCTATAAAAACCATACAAGTTTTAAGATTTTCTTTAACGCTCTCGAATAATTCATCGAAGTTTACACACTTTAAGTTAGTTAATGCTCTCATTTATTTTAATACACATTTCATTTTCAAGAGGAATTCTCAAGGTTAAGTTTCTATGAATCTTTTCTAAAGAGGGATTTTATATTTTATGTAAAGTAACAAGGAAACTTCATTTTTTACGTTGAAATAGGTAGAACAAAATATGGTGATTCACCTATATTTTATATGCCTCTTTCGCTACTCATTTCCTTGCTAGTTTTAAAAACATGTTTACTTACAAACTTATTGATTTATGAATACTTATCTTATAATTCTTCTCATTCCAATAAGTTAAAGTGTGTCACAACCCATTCCTTATGAAAAACTTTTATATTACCTTTCCACTAAGGTTCGCCTATGCGCCACACCTAGCCGATTCACTTATGTGCTTTCTCTTAATCACTTATATTACTTAACCCCGCAACTTGCTAATGCATTTCATTCTTTTCGAAAACAAGTTAGCATAATTTTCTTAAAAATTGTCTAATGGAAATCCAGGTATTACAAACCAGTAAATTCATGAAAACTATAAACTTTTCAATTTGAAAATTGAAAACTCTTCTAGAAATATTTTTCTGTATATTTTTTTTCAACTTTTTTAAAGTGTGGTTATGAGACGAAGTACAAAGTGGTTTCTAACTTCTGCGTTCTCAAATCTTTTGCGGGAAATTATATTTCTTTGTCCAAAATTCCTCTTTATACACAAATTCCTCAAAAACTACATACAAACTGAAAAATAAGACTAGCTTTCTCAATATATAAGGCTCTACTACCCAACCACTAATCTAAAATACAAAAATTACGGATATTAACACAACGAATCTTTTCTCTTTTTTTTTCAAAACATATTGCAAACTCTAGCTTCTTTGCCACTCATAGGCCTATAATCCTAAAATTTCCATAACCATTTTCTTAATGTACAAAACTTAAATTCAAACTTTCTTCGTGTGTTGTTTCACTTAATTAGTGGGTTCCTTCATGGATATTGGGGTGTGTGTGTGTATATATGTACAAATACGTTCACTCACTATTTATATAGGAATCCAAAACCTAAGCTTTGAAACCAGATGTAACAACCCAAATTTCAACTGACCCGAATTTTTCATACAAATGCTAAAAATCCAAATCTATTAAAACCCGAATTGGTTTGTCCAGTATCCTGCAAAAAGGAAAAGATAAAATATATTAGAGCTCACGATAAAATATCTCACATCAGAATGAATTAAATATGATAGTAACTAAATGATTACCAACATAACGACATTGTCTAACAAGTGTCTCTAAGCTGTAGAATCTCAAATACTTGTCCAACCTACGAGTTTGTTATGAGGAAGGGGTCAGAACAAAAGTTCTGGTGAATGGAAAAATTATACTTTCTACAAATAACACTACATATAACCTTTGATCACCGGTTTATCTTTATTAAGTTATTTGGATTTACTTTACATTACCTTCTTATTCCACTAATAAATCGTACCCATCTAATTCCAAGTAGGTTAACCTAATAAATAATATGTGTATATATAGCTATAAGCCTAATATATCGAGGTACACCCCTATAGTACCTTTCTCGAGTAGTCTCCATCGCCGTACTATGAAAACATACAAGACGTCCGTCGCAACGCTACGAAAGCATATTAAGCTGCGCTACGTAAGTGAATAAGTTACTACCACTGCGCCGTAAAGGCGCCCGAAACCTGACTTCTCCCCACAGAAATCAGTCGCGAGATTTACCATATCTGTCAAGAATGGCTTCGTTAGGCCCAAAATACAGATATAAAAATTTGGTCTATCTATTTTGGTGGCTCTTCTAGGCCCCACCTAGACTGCCCCTAACTAATGAAGACCCTTCAAATAGCTGAATGACCGCTCCTAACAAACAATATGAACAAACATGTGGTCCCTCATCGAATGATCCCATAGTAAAAGGTCATTGGCCTTTTGGTTTAAGCGTTAGTTTTTCTCACACATGCTCTGAATGATGATGACAGATGTCCGATGACCTACTATCCTTTGTTGAGTCCTGACCTCGAAGCCTCCCACCTTGAGGCAGCCGCCGAATCATCCTGAAATCCATCCTAATCGGTTGTTAGGGTGTCTACAACGACAAACGCAACCAAGGCATACTCACCGAACGGTACCGTATAAACCATGCCTCTGTGGATACAACACGGGGCCTGCCACAAAGGATCATCATGGAGTATCCTCACGTCCTGTAGAAGTCTCGCACTTCCTTCAAGTCTTGGATGTGCTTCCACTAGGTCTTCCGACATCTTGGATGATCTACTATGAACTGGTCCAAACACATATCATTATATTCATTAGGCTTTATGTCTACTGTACTATTATTACACATTCCACTTACTTTCCTTTTTGTTGATTTACAATATTCATTAATCTGTTTAATCAAAGATTATTTATTAATAAATCAGCTTTGTCAGTTCCCAATAAATCATCTAGTCACAAGGCCAACATAGAACACCACCTAATTACAAGGCCATCGTAGAATATCTTTAGGCTTGCTAAACTTAATTTCCAATTACTTTCTTATTTATAATAATCTTTTCTTCCTTTCTTTTCACTTTCCAAATTATAATATTTATATTATAATCTTTCTTATACACTATTTCCACTGAACTATGATTATTATATTTCAGTTATAGGCTTACATTTAGCCTTTATCTTTTTATAACCTCTTTCAATTGTCACCTTTTCTTTTCCATCTTTACAACTTATTCCTTTTTTGGATAGCATGCCTATTCCAAATTGATTGGTTACTAGAACTTTGAAACAATCTATTTCCATTGTTTCAATTACTGTAATAGGAACCAATGAGTGTATTAAATATGTTAATTAATGTTTCCATTTGTTTTATATATGTATCTACTTTGTATTGCCTTTAAACAAGTTAATTAATGTTTCCATTAATTGTTGTAACCAAATACATTATTATATTTATTATATTAATTATACACATATGATTTACATTTGAATTTTGAGTTCATTTGATGGATTACATGTATGCCTAGTATTTAATTACTACCCAATTAATCCCTGCGTGCATTGTAATTCATTATCAAATTAATATGTCAATCAATCAGCATTTTAATTGCCAACTTTATGCACATTGATTTCCTTCTTTCTTTTAGTTATTGTGTGCATACATTCCACCTTTAAA
Organism: Allium sativum; assembly: GCA_030737875.1. NCBI lineage: Eukaryota > Viridiplantae > Streptophyta > Magnoliopsida > Asparagales > Amaryllidaceae > Allium > Allium sativum. The sequence continues at coordinate 327,941,980 of CM060916.1, forward strand.
TTTTGAATTACAGTCACAATTATAAACATTATCATACTTATTAGTTGGCCATATATAGGCTTGTATTTATCGTACCTTTCCTAATTATTTGTATGCATGCACCCATTTATCTCAATTTCAAATCCCTTGTAAATTATGAATAAATCACTTTATGTTGTCCATGTCCATTAATTAACAATAAATGTTAACTAATTGTTTGCAAAGCACATTTTATTACTTGCACATTTATTTACTTCCATCACATATGTCTAACTTTAATTTCAAATGCACACCATTTCTTGAATTGATGTGTGCATATCCATTTTAAATCAGAACATTACTTAACATTATCAAATTCCCTATAATTTAATTCATTTATGTTGCATGTTTATTTTCAATTTCAAATGTATGCCATATTTATGTCTATACATATTTTTATATATATGTGCCTTTGTTTTTGAATTCCAAACGCATATTACACATATAATTATTTTAATAATTTTAATATTAAAAATGTGGGGTTCTATAAAAACTTTTCGCCTTCTCACGACATGACAATTTACCAAGTTTGGTTCGACTATCTCGATCTGGAATATGGCTCGAATATCGAGCAGGACCTAAAAAATGTATGGAGAATATTGGAGAACTATTTCTGATAATCTTATGACTTGGTCAATGACTACACGTGCGACCATTAACTTGACTTTATCATGCGCTCGACCTGCGCATAAAAGACAATGTCGTTTGGTAATGACCCGTACGTATGCAATCACATACAGGAGCCAACAATTCAACAAGACTTGACTATATGGTAGACGTACTCAATCTCTTGACCCCCACTAGCTTAGAGTAGCTACTTATGTCACTCGATGACCTTAGTCAACAATTTGGCTGAGTAGGTACTATCTGGCAAAGTATGAAGCAACATTAGCTATTTATGCAGAAAAGAAGAATCCAAGTGTCACGACTACTCAAAAAAGAAACAACTATGCATCATCATTTTCCTCAAGACTAATGACATACGAGGGAGGTGCTGCTCGACGGATTCAAAGCACAATTGTCTACAATGCGGCGGACAATGAGAGGTGCCTGCCTTTTTAAAAAGTTGTCAAGTTCATGAAGCTTTATAATTATACTGCTTAGGACTTGATCTATATGCATTCATGCTCCAAGGAACCAAGTGAATCAATCACAACTTGGTCATGCATATGGCTCAACTTATTTCAGTGCAACTAAGCTTGGTAGGGTGCAAAATTTGGATCGGCCAACATCCAGATCGGTGAAGACATTGGGAGAAAATTTGGTTTGACATGCATCGACTTGACTATGCCGATCCGGGCATAGGATGAGCCGAATTATAGCATTATGTTGACTAGATCTTCTGCATTGTGACCAAGCCCACGATCTGCCACGTGTCCGTACCGACCTGGATTTGGACATCTATTACAAATAGCCCCCTAAAGCTATAGAAAAAGGACTTTGTTTCACATACGTGTTTTTAATGTCTGTAATCACTTTGTACTTGAGATTTTATAATCACTAAGCCTTGTTATCTCCTTTTTATTAATATTTAAAAATAAGTTGTAAAGTGGACGTAGGAAACTCATAACCGAATCATTATTAATCACTTGTATTTGACTTTTCCTCATTTTCCATTTACATTTCTTCATTTTTATCTCTTCATTACAGTATTTGGATTTTTGTACCAGTTTTTGGTGTAAACAAAATTCTAAAGCAATAAACTGCAAAAAAATTATCTTTACAACCAAATCCTACAATTCTGGAATAATAGCATCACATTAAATCTAACAGCATATAGGGATCGATTTTCAGATTTAGGGTGTTTATAATAACCATAAAATATCCAAAGGAATTGTAGGTAAGGTACGAATACTAGCACTAAAAGGCTTATAAATCCATATTAGATTTTCACATTTACAATTTCAGATTTGATACAAACAAGATATATCTGATATTTTTAGGCATACAAATTCAGATTTGACACAAATGAAATATATATGATATTTTTAACAATGAATGTATTTCCCACTTAGCTGAAAGCCAAATCCAAATCTGAATACAACTTTTAGGTCAATAATTCCAAATTCTACAAATCTACAATATTCATGTAAAAAGCGAATACATATATACACATTAAAATTATAGATCTGAGAAAAGAATTGGAAAAGGAGAAGGGAAACTAATAATAAAAATTACCCACATGTGGAACCAACTTTTTAGCACAAATCTTGATTCAATGTCTCTGATCCTTGATTATTAGATTTGAATGTATCTTCATTTTACAGCTTCAAAAGAGATTGGAGGAAGAGAAATGGAAGATCTTTGAAGCTTCCTCCAAAAATATGAGCAAAAGGGTGGAGGTCTAGGCCATAATTTATAAGCATAGAAATGACCCTACCTTTAGATTTAATTCCAATGAAATTCGTCAATAAATAATAGTTTTACATATCATAACCCTAACCGCCACTAGAAAGCAATGACCAGGGTGTCGACCGTTAGGTCGACCACTCTGGTTGTCCTGCCTTTAGTAGGGGTAACTTACAAATGGTAAGGAATAATTAATATTTTTTGTTTAATTATTTTCTATCTGTTTTCAAATTTCATCCATAAATTTTTCATATTGACTTCGTTTATGAAGTTCCAAACATGAAAATTGACAAAAATTCCATCACGAACACAATGATGTGAGTTTCATCATCAAATTCCATCATTTTCAAAAATTATATTTTGGAGTTTAACAAAATAACTAATATTATTGCCAAATTCCAAGGTGTTACATTTGCTGAGTCAAGGATCTCATAGAGTTTTGATTTCTGACAAAGAAATGAGCAATGATCGACAAAAAGACGATATTCATTGGTTTAAAGAAATAAAGAGCTACATATGGTATTATTTATTAGAGGTTGATTATTTGGTATGTTAGGAGCGTTTATTAATGTTAAAATCTATCCTCAAATAATCAATATTTTTATATATATATACAAATATGTATATATATGCACATTGATTGTGCAAACTGGACATAACCAGTCGACCGCCTAGAAAAGGACCAGTCGACCGTTTTTACGTAGTTTGCACAATAAACGTGCACACATATACACATAATGTATATATATTTAAATTCCTGTCTACTGGTCCATTTTGACCTGTCGATCGTTTTTAAACAGAAGCAACTATTTGAATAGTCACTTCCATTTCTTCAAGAGTTGCTTCTCTTCCTCTTCACCAATGATCATATCCATTGTTTGTAACTCTTTACTAATGCTTACAACTGTTTATTTCTTATATAAACGTCTTGAATTCATCATTTCAACCAACCAATTCTTTCTGTCTAATCTATATACTATTGATCTCATTGTTGAACTCTCAAAGTGCTCAAACGCTCATATTCTTCATAATATCGTTTTTTTTAATCCTAGAATATATATATTATTCTTTTGATTCAATATGATATCATCTTCCAAAATCTTCATAAACACAAATAATATTTAAGGATAAGACAATAGGAAGGTTGTACAAAAATTGACAAATTCGTGTTATTGAGAACACATATTGTCAACTACAAGTATATTCATCTTTATTGAAGTCCTCCTTGTTGTAAGAGGCAAGTGTTGAAGTCCTCGGTATTGTCAGAGGCGTGAAATCCCGTTCGTCCGCTCGGGTGTTGTAAACCTGTTTCCTCCGGGTGAAGTGAGGTTGTTGTTAATGAAAATCCAGATGGAAGTCTGGGACTGGACGTAGGAAGGTGCTCCGAACCAGTATAAAAATCTCTGGTGTGATTTTTCTATATTTACTGCATTTACTATTATACTGTTCTGTGATTAGCTATTAATTTATACTTAAATATTGTTCATCATATTACACGATCCATGTGTATTATACTTGGAAAATACACGTGATTTTTCAACATTCTTCTCTCCATAAAGAAATTTCACCCCTAACTTGTACTAATGACTAAATCTGCAACGACCCGAATTTTGAAACCAATTTAAAATTTTAAAAATGAGAGTTTTAATAAATTAGCATAACCTCAGAAGGTTCTAGATACATACACTCATTTCTAAATACAATTTCAAAAAGTATAACAATTGGATAGGTTATTTAAATTAGTTTTTATCAACTTATCGGGTTAAACAGTTTTGACAAAACATTATTCGCTGAAATTTTAAATTTTGAGATTTTGAGAAAAGTATTTAAATATAACTTATTAAATAGTTTAGATAAGGTTAGAGAATTTTTAAAATTGGTTTAAAAGATTAATTATATTAAAATATGATATTTTAGTATTATTCTGATAGGCTAGAAAATAGAAATTTTGCACGATCTCGATCGAAATTCGTCGAAAACGTCATATATAGTACGATTCCAAATTTCGCGTCATTTGGAGTTAATATGTGCCCGTATGAAATCTATGTGTAAACTGATCAATAATTTGAAATCGAAACGAGGTCAAACATGAAAATTTTGAGCATACGGACTCGGAATTTGACGAAATCAGTTTCATTGGAACCATAATGGAAAAATATGTCAGGATCCCAAATTTCATCGAAAATGGAATCAATATGTGATCGCATGAATAAATAGCTTGAAGACTAACTACATGTGCCTTAGTTTATGTTCACACCTTAATCTAGTTAGTTACTATTTTTGTTTGTTTGGAGTTGTCATGCATCCAAGGTTACATTGTGTGTTTCCTCTCCTTGCTTAGATTAACGACAACTTACTAATCCATGTAGACAAATTTTGGCTATAAATACGAGCTTCCTTTACTCTTTTTTCTCATTTTTTATTCTCTTCTTTATTTCTTCCCATCTTCTATTCTTGGCCAGCCATGGCCTCCCCTCTTCATCCCCATGTTGCCACCAGCTCCTTTACCCACCGTCAGTCCCCTCCAACACTGTATCCCCTTGCCATAGGCCCCTTTCTACCCCTAAACCATCCAAAACCCCTTAAATCTACAAAATAACACCATTCTCTCCCATTTTAAGCAAAAACAACCCCTCTTCCACACAACACAACCCACACCCTCCACCACCCTGGCCCATCATGTCCCATACAACCCACTAACTCCCCCAATCTCCTCCTTAAACCTGAACTCTGTTTAGTAAAAACCCATTCTGTTCGCTCCAAAAAAGGCCCCCTTTATTTGCCATAAAATACTAAACCCAAATAACATCGAAAACTCTACCAAAATTTTCCAAGAATATGTTCGATGACGCCGGAAGGTTGCCGAAATGGTCCGGAAACATTTAGACATTCTTCGGTTGAAGTTAGGAGGAGTTGAAACCAAAGATGGGAGATATTTAACCACAATAAGGGCTAGTTTACATTAATTGTTGTTTTTGAACTTTGTCGAGTTGTTTAATGACCTACGATGGTTAGTATCTATTCATAACATGATTTAGTGATTGTTAGTATGAAAAAGACTCGATCTTTAAGTAGAATTTGTGTATTCACTTAAGTATATGACACTTATAAGTGATGAGGTAGACATTGGAAATGGTTTGAACCTTAAATGGTTGTGGAATGGGAAATTAACTTGACATTGGTTAGTGGATATGGGTATAAATCCCATTTGGTATTGAATGCTATGATTGTTGATGATTGTGTATTGCGATTTAATCTGTTGATTGACAAAAATTGATGGACGTAAAGTTTAATTCATTACGATTAATTTTTCAAAAGAAAGAAATTGATTTGAAATAATTTTCAAGTAGTTATGACATATTCAAGTTTTATTTTAAAATGAATAGTAACTAGAAAAAGTGAAGTTCGGTTAGAGTATCTACGAATTTTTTAAAAATATTTCCTTTTCACAACTTTCTTATTTATTTCTAAAATGGATGTTAGGAAAATTTGAGTTTAAAATAATGAAGTTTGAAAAATAATATTATAATATCCATTTATTGGAAATATTTGATATTGAAGTTGAAATTGGAAATATAATTTCCAGATGTTGTTATATAGTTAATAAACTATTCTAGAAGCGATTCGATTAAATACATATTAATCGGAGTTGGTTTGAATATAACTCATCGTACAGCGGTAGTTCGCAAACTTCGACCTGTGATTTCAAACTGACATATCAGGATATCCGACCGTCAGATTCTCCTGATGTAAAAACCATTTGGTTTGAAATGGAAATAGCTTTCCAATTATATGTAGAGCTTTAAAATTTAATTGTTAGAACTTGAGATAAGTTCCAATAAAATTTAAATAAAAACAACGCCAGTGAAGTTGAATGATCTAAAACGTCGTCGGACTGAAATGACCTACTTTTAAATAAATAAAAATAGGGGAAATCATTATAAATTATAATAAATGATTTGAAAGAGTTATGAACCAAATATACTTGGTTTTTGATATTTATTGTAGTCTATTATACTCTGATATATGTTCTTGTACTTTGATGTAACATTTTTAAGATGTTAATGAAAAGTTTTATGTTACTATCTAATGTGTCGTATGCCCAAAATCAATGTCTCGAGGGTTTCTTCCCTTTTGGATCGAACTTGTGTGGTTTACAATCGATTCGAAAGGTGGCAATTTTTAGCTTGTTATAGCTGGTATCAAAGCTTTAGTTTTTTCAAAAGCTTTGGGGTATGACTCTTTAGAATGGAATAAAAGGCTCATTAGAGCTACGATTAGTAATATCCTAGAAGAGAAACTCAATTGGGATGGGATCAGTAGTATCCTAGAATGAGTGACACATTTGAGATAAGGTTAGTAATGCTTTAGAGTGAGTCAAGAGTGTTACATATACGAGGAAGCATAATCATGATATAAAAATTGAAGTAATCGACAATTTTGGATAGTTGATAAGTTCTAAAACCTGTTAGGTCAGAACATAAATTAGCTTACTTCTTCGTTCCTTTTCAAGGATGAAAAGTTTCTAAGTATGGGAGAATGTAATGACCCGGAATTCTAGAACTAATTTAAAATTTTGAAAATACGAGTTTCTAAGAAATTAGAATAATCATGCACGGTTCTAGATACATGCTCATTTCTAAATATGATTTCAAAAAGTATAACGATTAGATAGGTTATTTAAATTAGTTTTATCAACTTATCGGTTTAAACAATTTTGGTTAAACACTATTCACCAAAATTGTAAATTTTGAGATGACTATTTAACTACAACTTATTAAATAGTTAAGATAAGCTTAAAGAACTTTTAAAATTGATTTAAAAGGTTAATTATATTAAAATCAAATATTTTAATATTTTCGAATAGGCTAGAAAATAGAAATTTTGCTAATGATCTTAGAGTCTGATGAAACCAATTTTATCAGATCTAAAATGTCAAAATATGTAGGATTCGAAATTTCGCATTATTCGAAGTTAGTATGTTGCCGTATGAAATTTAAGTGTAAACCGATCGGTAATTTGAACTCTAATTGAGCTCGGATGAGAAAATTTTGAGCAAACGGACTTGGAATTCGACGAAATCAGTTTCTTTGGAACAATAATAGAAAAATATGAATTGATTCCAAATTTCATCGAAAATGGAATCAGTATGTGATCGCACGAGTAAATAACTGAAGATTAACTACACGTGCCTTAATTTGTGTTCACACCTTAATCTAGTTAGTTACTATTTGTGTTTGTTTGTAATTGTCATGCATCTAAGGCAACATTATGTGCTTTCTCCCCTTTATTAGATTAATGACAACTCACTAATCCATGTAGCCAAATTTTGGCTATAAATACAAGCTTCCTTTACTCCTTTTTCTCCCTCTTCATTTCTCTTCCCTTTTTTACTTCTTTGCTACTACTCTTCTTGGTCGGACATTGCCTTCCGGTTCATCCCCACGCTGCTATCAACACCCCCACCCGCCACCAGCTTCCTCCAACACCGTACCCCCTTGTCGTGGGCTGCCTTCCACCACTAAACCACCATAAACCCCTTAAATCTCCAAATTAACATCATTCTCTCCCTTTTCAAGCCAAAACAACCCCTACACCACCCAATATAGCCCACATCCTCCACCACCTTGGCCCACCATGTCCCACAAAACCCACCAATGCCCCCGATCCCCTCCTTCTTGAACCTGAACTCTGTTTTGCAAAAAAAACTTCTCACTGGCTTCAAAAACAAAAAACCAAGCCCCTTTTATTTGCTGTAAAATACAAAACCCAAATAGCATCGAAAACTCTGCCAAAATTTTCCGAGAATATATTCGGTAATGTCGGAAGGCTGCCCAAATGGTCTGAAAACATTTAGACATCCTTCAACTGAAGTTAGGAGGAATGGGAACCAAAGGTAAGAGCAATTTAACCACAATAAGGGATAGTTTACATTGATTGTTGTTAGTGAACTTGGTTGAGTTGTTTAATGATCTAGGATGATTCGTATGAGTTCATAACATGATTTAATGATGGCTAGTATGAAAAAGACTCGATCTTTAAGTAGAATTTGTGTATTCACTTAAGTATAGGACATTTAAGTGATGGTGTATACATTGGAAATGGTTTGAATCTTAAATGGTTATGGAATGGGAAATTAACTTGACATTAGTTAGTAGTGATGGGTATGAATTCCATTTGGTATTGAATGCTATGTTTGTTAATGATTGAGTATTGTGGTTAATCTGTTGGTTGACAAAAATCAGTTTTATGAATATTTTAATAATATAATAATGGATGAAAAATAAAAGTCAAAATTTGATGTCCGATTTTTTTTTGCAAAAGAAAGAAATTGATTTGAAATAATTTTCAAGTAGTTATGAAATATTCAAGTTTTATTTTAAAATTAATAGTGACTGGAAAAAGTGAAGTTTGGTTATCTAGGAATTGTTTTGAAAAGATTTCCTTTTCAAAACTTTCTTATTCATTTTTATAATGGATGCTAGGATAAACTGAGTTTAAATTAATAAAGTTTGAAAAATAATATTATCTTAATAATAAAATAATATTATAATACCCATTTATTCGAAATATTTGAAATTGAAGTTGGAAATAAAATTTCTAGATATTGTTATATAGTTAACAAACTATCATAAAAGAACCGATTAAATATATATCAATCGAAGTTAGTTTGAATAAAACTCATCGCGCAGCGGTAGTTCGCGAACTTCGACCTCTAACTTCAAACTGACATACCTGGAGATCCGACCGTCAGATTCGCCCAAAATAAAAACCATTATGTTCGAAATGGAAATAGCTTTCCAATGATATGTAGAGCTTTAAAATCCAGTGGCTAGAACTTGAGATAAATTCCAATCAATTTTGAATAAAAAGAGCGCCAGTGCAGCTGGTTGACCTGAAACATCATCGGATTGCACCGACCTATTTTTAAAATGTAAAAATAGGGAAAAATCATTATAAATTATAAAAAAATGATTTGAAAGAGTTATGAACTAAATATACTTGGTTTTTGATATTTATCGTAGTTTATTATACTCTGATATATACTCTTGTACTCTAATGTTACATTTTTAAGATGTTAATGAAAAGTCTTTTGTTCCTGACCGATTTGTCGTATGCCCAAAGTTAATGTCTCGAGGGTTTCTGCCGTTTTCGATCGGACTTTTGTGGTTTATAGTCAATTTGAAAGGCAAGAATTTTCAGATTGTTACAAAGTCATGGTGCAAGCAACTACTTATCCTAAACTATACAACCAACTAGTTTACATCTAATTTTGCAACCAAACATGCACATGTGCACAGAGTACATAATATATCACAACCATAAAACATGTATGCATAAAGATTCTAAATCGGATTCTCCCATGTGTATGCATTTCCTTTTGAAAACGTTTTTGAGAACATGATGTGAACATCTTAAAACATAATGGTAGTTCTACATGAATGCAACTTTTTGGAAACATTTTCCATCCAAAACTCTCACAGGACTACGAATAGAAGTGTGAAGCAATCAATTTTGCATCCAAATCATAACGTCCAACACATCAGTGCATCAAAATCGCTTCCTAAAAATTTCTCCTATGTTGGAAAGAGGAAATTAAAGCAGAGAATTCAACGTTCTTATCACTAACAATTTTCCAATTCCCTTCCAATAATGGAATTGTACGTCAATCGCTCTAGGATACTCCAAAAATTTCCATTTATTAATTGCTAAGGAGGCTTAAAGAAAGCTCTAAAATGTAAAGTGAGTTAAAAATAACCCGCATAATTCGTAGTACGAAAACGACGTTCCCAAAGCTAAAATAGATTTTCCCTTTTTTACCATTAATGCTTTGAACGTATCATCATCCCTAGTGCACCGCTACAATCGCAGAACTAACCACAAAAAATCTTCTTTACGCTTTACATGTGACCATAAAATAGAATTTTTCACAAAAATAAATTTCTGCATCATAAAAATTCACATAAATTTTGGAATTCTTTTTAGTACTACTTTACTTTTCATATGAGATTTGTACAAAAACTAAAATCTTGGTAATATGTATTTTACTATGTTTAAACCACCTATTTTGTACGAAATAGATGTTTAATCATATGTAGGTTATAGTACGCAAATATGTGTTTTTGCACAAATCAAATTTAAAATAAAATGGAAAGAAAGTAAATAAGACCAAATAAAAATATTTTTTCCAAACGATATCTGCAAAAAGTTTAAAAATTATTTGTGGAAACTTAAAATCTTAGGTCAAATTTCAGTGTAAAAAAGAAGTCGGATACATAGAAGAATGCAAAAACCAAAACAACACACAAAACCCAAAAATAAATTTTTGAAAAAATGGAATAGGCGACAAACAATTGTAATACCCGTGACAAAATAACATAAAAGATGTCCTTCGCTAAAATTTATCTACCACAGAAATCTATTCTTTCCAGCTCTAAAATAGTTGTTAGTTAGATAAAGAAAAGTGATATTTCATTTCCAATTCAAATTATCGATTAGCGCGAACATAAAATATTTCCAAACAATTGAAATCTTATTTCATCGTCACGTGGTTTTCAAAGACAACACACTAACAGTTACAATCACGAACTACCACAAAGCCAAAAAATAATTGCTGGAAAGAGAAAAGTTAAAAGAAAACAACACCGAAACTCCAAAACATTGCCTGTAAATAACGATACATCTTGATCTACAGTCGGACTACGAACAATTTTCATGAACATTGATTAGTCATATTATAGTAGCAAAATGCTCAATTCTTTGTTGCATACAATGCAGGTGCTGTTGGAGGTTATCACTTCACCATTTCTTCTAAGAGAGAATTGGCATAGACAAAAGGAACCTACCATAAAACTGATTTTCATGGAGATTCGCCTAATATCATCTAATGACGAAAGTGGATAAATGAAAATATAGAAAATAACTATGCGAAATAGCATATAAGAAAACAAGCTAAATCAAAGATGATGCGGTATTAAATGATGGTTACACCATCGATCGAAACAAAGATTGGTTTCTGCATCATGAGACAAATCTAGTCATAATTCTCCATCATAATATGTTAAATAAGTCACATACCTGCATGGGTGGTTTGTTCAGAGATACACAACTCAAAAATCGACAATTAGGAAAAGGTGATCTCCTGCAAGTCTCTAAAACCGTTCAAACTAAGGATCATTCGAGTTCGCACACATCACAAATGCCTCTAAAATCTCATTGAGATTCTCCTCAAAAAGATCATCCAAAGATAGCTAAATCTTCGCCATCGAAACTATAATTTCCTTTAACAAAATCTATTTCAACACGATATGGGACAAGCGAATGCAGCACAGACAACAATCCCATTCAAAAATCTCCAAGCAAAGGACCGGTACAAATGCTAATACTATGACTAATTCTTTTATCCCTAAAGTAGTGGAACCTTATAATCATTCTGATCCAACCAAATAATCTCTCTAGGGATGAGACCTAAATGACATAATGAAGATCAAATAGCACAAATAGGTGTATGGGATAGGAAATGATCGAAGAGAAGAAATTGGGTTTAGATCTTGGAGTAATAGTGGGCCGAAATATAATGCGCAATCTAGTGCAGAAAAGGAGGAGACGAGGCGATTACAAAGAAAGAGAAAAAGAATAAAGGTATGGTTCAGCTATATGAAGAAGGCAGAACGAAATAAAGAAGTTTACGGAGGGGATTTTGTACATAGATTTCATGGTTAAGTCTTAGGTTCGAGTTGTACCAAAACTCATTAACTATTTGACCACTCTAAGTATAACACAGATGGTCAATTGCTAAACGAGCTTCAGACAAAGATTGAACCTTAAGCCTATTATGGGTGGATTAAAACACCAATCGTCCCGCATCATCTCTTAAAATTTAACGTGATTTGAAAAATATTTGTCCTCATCACTGCTGTATCATGGACCACAGTCAAACTCTGAACTGTCTCCAAATATTCAAAGTAGTCTCAACAAAAGGTTGTGACCACGCAATAAACTTAAGGATACCCCAAACAAATTCAATTGAAATTCCGTAATAAAATTAAAATGGATTTATCCCATTACTCAGTTGACAACCAAATCAAATGACTAAAATGAAATACCCTAAGCTAAATTTAAGTTTTCCTTAGTCCAGTCGAGAGAAAGTTTTTGGAGTTTTATTATTTAAACTAAGTAGTATTTATAAATTAAGGGTCTCGTATTATAAGTCTATTTTGTTGTTTTAGTTAATTTACATTTTTGCTCATGCTATTGACTAGAACAATCCTTCCATGTCCTGAATTATCAAAAAAGGGTTATTTGTGATAATTTTCATAAATTATCCAAATGTCTAAAAAGAGGAACATTAAAAATCACAAGGAATGGGCAATGGTTTTGATTTTAGGCATTTTCCTTGAAATTTCTAGAAAGATTTAAAACTTTTGAAACCCTTTTTCCTTTCCAAAACAGATTTAAAATAAAATTTCTCCCGAATATTAAACCAAGAATTCAAAGAAATGGTTCTAACAAAAGAATACTCAGATTTCAAAATAAAGTATCAAATGGATGTACTTCTAAATATTATTTTTGGACAAATACGACATATTATCGTGAATTTCTCGCTCAGATCCAAAATCAAGAAAAGGTCATTGACTGGCACTCCTAATTGAAATCAAAAATAAGAAATCACGATTATCTTAGTTATAACTAGCTTTCCATCCATTCATCAAGCTCAAAACCACGGGATTCACCATATGTTATTCTCATGATCTTCAAGACAAATCACCAAATGCGCAGTGGGGTAAGTCGGGGTTTGCTATAAACTCAAACTTAAAACACTTCTAACTCCTAGCCGTTTTAAACCCATCTTTAATATATATGTTCTTAACTATCTCATTATCTAAATTATTTAAAGTCAAGCTATGAAGACCAAAGAAAATAGAAAATAAACTCGAATACATTCTCTCTCTAATCTTAATTTACTAATTCCTCTGATCATCTAAACCTAAGCTCCGATATCAAATGTAAAACCTCATACTTCTGTGATCCTAAATTTTAATAAAAATATAAACTCAAACCCAATCATGCATGGAAAGTATAAATCTGGTACTGGTAAATAACGAGCATATGCATAATCATAGTACAATAGAACTAACTCACAGCAGAATTAAGATAGGATAACAAATATTGACTAAGGCAACTATCTTAAAAGAAAGTCACCACATCAATACTGGGCATGAGAGAACAAGAAATAAAAACTGAACTTGAATACTTGCAAAGACCCGTATTCCCCTAGATAAACTTAAGAGTTGTTATAAGGAGGAAGTCAAAACAATAAGTCCCGGTGAGTTGAAAATGTATAACACTGTCTATAATACACAAATACATCTCATTTGGTTCCACCTAAATCATGTGTCTAACAAGTCTAGTAATTGTAACCTAACATTTTAAAGATTTCGTAAGACGATTAACTACCATACCGAAGGTAGCACTTTTCAAAGATAACGTTATCACTATATACTGAGATAAAACTTTACACATAAGTATGAAACCTTTAAACCACCATTCGAACATACATCAAAACTAAAAGGCGGGCCCTCCAATTACTCAATACCCTAATAAAGGAGGTAGGTTATTTCTATATAACCACTTATGGCCTCACTTATAATATATAATAATGGTGGATCCTTACAATCACTTAAGGCCCAAGGTAGATCTATTGATCACTTAGTACCTTACTAGGCGGTTTGCTACATGTTGAAATATATTAGAGGACAATAGCTACTAAGTCCTTCTAACTCAAGGCTTCCATCATTCACGCATATTCTCAAACCCCGCATAAGGCGAGAGCTAGTAAGCAGTCACTTATTACCTACAAGCTATGTAAATGACTAACTATTATTTATGACCTTCCCAGATGGACCCCTATATTGCTACCTAGCTGACCTTATTGGATAATCCCCTATTCACTAAGTACTTTCCGCATGATATGCAGTCATATGGACATTTAGTACCTTATCCCTAGACGGACTTTATCCTAGTCATTTACTACCTAGACGAAGAGGATTATCGTGGACATTACCGATCTCGCACCCAATAAGCCATTTTAAACTTTTTATTTATAGGGCAGTGATCTATCCGATCATTCAATACCTTTTTAAGGGCAGACCCTATGACTCTACCATTAAGGGGAAGGGGAGTCCAATTACTTAATACCTAATAAGAGGATCTCACTACTTAATACATCTAATCCCGAAGTAGGCTACGCTATCAAACTATTCCTTTTTGTTTTCTTCTTTCGAAAGAAGATGGGCCCTACAACCACTTGATACCTGTAACAACCCGAATTCTGACATATCGATTTTTTTCGAAATTCTAATCTATCGAAACCCATGCTGGGTTATCTGGTATCCTGCAGAAAAGACAGAGATAGTTAACATATCAAAGCTCAAAAGACATCTAACAGCAACATGGAATAAAATACAATATAACCAAAATATAGCCTTACCCAAATAATAATACTGTCTAACCATTATCCAAAGCTATCATATCTCTTCCATAAATATAATATGCGAGTATGTTATGACGAAGGGGTCAGAACACAAGTTCTGGTGATTGGATTTAAACTACACATTTTGGATAACCTTACATATACTGTTCAGTTACATTTTCTTATTTATTAGGTTACCTGGGTTAACAACACTCAAGGCTACACACACATCATGCCTATCTACTTCCTAGTGGGTTAACCTAATACAATATATATGTAGCTACCCCTAAAATTAAGGTACACCTCATGGTACCCCACTCGCGTGGTCTCCGTCGTAACGCCACAACAACATATGCAATTCCTTATCCTATGCCTGAACGACGTACGAATCTCTGTAAAACCATGCTACGTTCCACATAGAACCACCATCGCCATGCTACGTAAGCATACAGGATGCCACCTTTGACCGAATCAGATTCCATCACAGACTAATGCCCTAGAGTCTATGATACACCACCCAGCACAGACATGCATGTATCTAGACTTTCTCACATATGTATCGTCAATCGTACTCAATGCCTTAACCTTTACGATACATTATTCGAAAAGGGCATGCATGTATCCGCACGTATTATCTGTTGTGCACCGAGTTACGTAATAGAGTTGTATCAAAAATACGGAACTCGGTCGGCAGCTTTTCAGATATCTGTATACACAGACGCTATGGTCCGCATTTTCAGTGGCAATTGTCCCACCCGACCCCTCCCTCATCTAGTGAAAGAAAAACGGAATTGAGAGCTAGTGATGTGGCCCTAAACAAAAACAAACAATATCCTAACTGGCTTGTCCCGCAACCAAAGCTTTGATAGTGAAAGGTCGATGGTCTATAGGTTTAGGTCTCCGTCTTTCCGCATCACACATCATGCTGACTGTCGATGATTGGCACCCGACGATTACTATCAATCAGATGGTTAGACTCGCCTAAGGCAAACAGATGAGATGGTCAAATCCCGCCTAGTCACAAGGCAATAGGTTCATCGAATCACCTATACTACCCTATTATCTTTTGACTGCTCCCTATTGTGGCAGTAAAGGTATACTCACCGGGTAGTAACGCGCGGACCTGATCTCTGCGAACACTGCCTAAACGTTGTCACCGCACGTAGGACTACTAGGAGAACCCTCCACGTCCCTGGAAGCCGTGTCCTTCCCCTTCTATTCCTTCAGTGCCAACAAAACATTAGCAGAAGAGCAGGCAGAATGATCAAATGGACGTGCGCTCCCCTCGTGCCTAATTGCACCACGATGATCTACCCCGTTAGGTTATTCACCTTCAGACGTACAGACTGGTCCAAGCGCCTCTGGTTGATGTGTTATTAGACCCTATATCTAAACATTTAATTACATGCTTGTTATACCTCATCAGATTTCCAGTTAACTTGGTTATTTCCATTCATATTGACTTCTTATTCAAGTTAACAAGCTCCTCTTGCTTATTAATTTTGTTATATAACTTAACCCATTTGAGTTCATTAATAAGCCTTTAGCATGTTATTCTTATCAGTATATTTTAGATTCTCAGGTTTTCAGATTACTTAATTTTAATTAAGTACAACTTTTCCCATTCCAAAAGTTATCTTATTTTCTCTATCGTTTATTATAGCCTAATTATAATTTCCACTTGTCCCTAGGACATGCCTACCTATTATATTTCCTGGTCCCCTTTCAGGTTTATTTGCAATAGGTTATTATCATTCCCTGTTCATTCCAATTATCTTGTTGTTGTAGGATTCACTCATTTACATTAATTTCAATTAATGTAATTTATTTCTACCATGCTATATACATATATTCATATATATGTTTATGCACCAGACCTATCACATTAAGCCGACCACTTGTGGATGCTGGATTTGTCAGACGGTTCCGAGCAGACTTCTACCACAAGTTGAACTTAATCTCGTGTCTTAGCACTGTTATACATATGTTTACGCACCAGACCCCTCACATTAAATTAACCACTTGTTGATGCTAGATTTGTCGGTGGTTTCGGGCAGACTTCTACCATAAGTTGAATTTAACCTCGTGTCTTAGTGCAGTTACAATTTTTCTATTTAGTGTAAATTTAGGCATATTTATTCTTCCAGATTTTACTATAAATCTTATTTACAATCTTTTGGCACAATAATGTTCTTAAGAAATGTTCATTGTAAATTTCATAATTACAGTGTTCACAGAAATTCCCAATTCAGACAGGTGATCAATGTAAATAGGCTTTTATATAATGCAAATAAGTTAAATAGGTTAATTATTACAAGTTAACGGGTTCATATAACCCCAACGGATTAAACATATTTACTTCAACCCGCAGATCCAACAGTTTCCACAGGTTACTTACAGTTTCATTAACATGTTCCTCTTAATCTTACATTAAACCTACAGATTTACATGTTCATATAATCCCAAATTTGCTATCATATTCCACATTACTAGTTTCAACAAATTTCAGTAGGTTTACAGTTCAGTAGATTTATTATACATATTAACGGGGAATGCCAAACGATAAATATACCATTATAAAAAAAGAACAACTTAAATCCACTCATCTAATAGCTTTCCAATTCATGAATCTGGTCTAGTCCTA
Organism: Allium sativum; assembly: GCA_030737875.1. Taxonomy (NCBI): domain Eukaryota; kingdom Viridiplantae; phylum Streptophyta; class Magnoliopsida; order Asparagales; family Amaryllidaceae; genus Allium; species Allium sativum. The sequence continues at coordinate 327,959,463 of CM060916.1, forward strand.
GCACTCCATGGCTCCCTTAATTGAATCTAGAACCTAAATAACCATGGATCCACAATTCTCAACTAAAAGAAAATGGGAAGAAAGAGAGAAATTTAAATTGACCAGATCCAAGAATTTACGTCTGTTTTATCAGAATTCAGAACACCCATTTGCAGATATACATTCTTTTCCCCCAGATCTTGATTCAGAATTTCCTTAGGCTAATTATTTTATTTTCTGAAGAGATTTAAGGAGGAGGAAGAATGGCATAGTCTAGAAATTCTCTCAGAAAATATGAGATTTAGGCTAGGCTTTTCTAGCCTATTTATAGGTGTTCATGAAAGCTCTGAACCATCGAATGTAAATAAATTAAATCTGAATCGCACAAACAAACAAAACAACATCACAACTGCTTGCTGGAATTGCCATGGGTCGACCCACCTATTGCATGGGTCGACCCACTATTACATGGGTCGACCCACCCTCCTTGGTTCGACCCAGGCAAGGCACGGGTCGACCCATTTGGGCCCTAGCGTATTGTTGTGTGCGTGACCATTTATTTGATAACGTTTAAATTCTAAACGTTGGCCACCTTCTTGTTTTATTATTTCCAACATTTATTAATTTAATAAACGTTTAATTACTTCCTTGTTTATTTCCCTTTTTATATATGTATATATGCATGCGCTCTCTTATTTCTCTTTATTAATGCATTCTCTTTTGAACATTACCGCATGTATGCACCTATTAATTACTTCCACTACCGCATGCATTGTCTTTTAAATCATTGCATTAATTTTTCTTATTAGTGCCTGCATGAAATTTAATTGCATTGCATGCATTTCTTTGTATAATTTTTCTCTTCAATGCATGTATTGCATGCATTTTACTATATTAATTCTTACTTCATTTTTAATCCATTACCATGCATTACATCAATTACTTTAATTCTATTCCTTCTTTTCAGTGCATGCATTTATTACATTCAATATAACAATTGTTTTTATTATATCGTTTATTTATTAATGTCCATGCATATATATACACACACACATACATATATGCACTATTAAATATTTAATTGTCATAAAATGTGGGTGTAACAATACCTCAACACTTGAAGTAAACCTTTTGAATAATTTATGCTACATAATTAATTATTGTCATAGGTTCTGATGGTTAATGATAACTCACATCAGTTATACCTAAGGATTTAAATCTCGGATATCGGTCGCATTTCGTCTCGGTGATTTTAGAGACTTGATATCGTATCGGGGGAGATCTCGAACGAGATGAGTCTAAATTGGGGGTTTGTCTCGGATTTTCATCTCGGGTCTGAAAGTACATATCAGAACAATCTTGGGGTACATGATATGATAAAAATTGATATTCTTACAAAATGATTTTTATGAATACTATTAAAAACATAGTAACTTAAACATGAATTGCAGAATCACTTTTTTATTCTTAATTTACGAAAGATCATTCATACTTTAAATAATAACATGCTTAAAAGAAAAATATAACACAATGCAAACAGATTAGTGCATAAAACATATAATCCATGAAAATGAATTATTGTTAGACATAAAACATTAAAAAGATCCAAAACATTAAAAAAAATACAGCATTAGTAGACTATAAAATACATAATTTCATAGGTAACATGTATGTAAAAAAGACGAATTTGAAAATCATAAGCATTGTAGAACATATATGTATATACAATATGGTCATTTAACATACAAAATGTAAAATAACAAGATATTATCGTGGATAGATTTGAGTTTTTCAATTACAGTCTGGTTCAGGCACATAATTAAATCTTAACCCAAAAAAACCAAGATCTCAGACAATATTCCAGTATTTCGTGTCAGTCGATATATCATTTGATATTATAATATCTCCGGCGATATATTCGAAAGGAGATTCACAGTGATATTTGTTGTTTTCGTTTCGGAAGGAGCCCAAAACGAGATCTTAGAGGAGATCTCGAGCGATGTTTCCGAGATTTGAAACAGTGGTTATACCTATATCCGATTGCTGAAAAGTGCAGACTTCTGTCGAATAAGGCAAGTGACCTAGCATCATCAACCTACTAAGTCCTATCCTTATTTTAATCAAAGACATTATTTCTAAATTAAACTATAATAAGATAATGACGATTTCCTAAGATTCAGACTCTAGGTTATTTATTTATTTTCTTATTAGACTTAGTATTTACTATGGCCATTAATGTCCATCAAATTCCATTTAATTCAATTTATTATTATAACGGTCATATGTCATTAATGACCTAATGGTCTTAGGCAATAGAAACCCTTTTAAAATGTCATTTATATCATCCTCATTTTAAATTCTACTTGTTGTAACTCCGATAATCTTACTATCATTATTTAATTTTATTAGTTCTTATATAAGTATATACATATATATATATCGATTTCCCTAATTGTAGTCATAACATTTAGTCATATCCATTTTAAATTGTAACAATTTGACATTTATTACCTACTCATTCTTTGCCCCATAACATTCATGGTTACAATATTAATTCCCTTATTTGTACACTTTTAGTTATAGCAATCAACTCTGTATTTATTGAAATTAACATAAAATTTACAAATATTCATTCCCATTGATTAAAGGAAATCTTAACATTTATATTCCCATCAAATTATAAACCATTCAAACTCACACACAATATAGATTTATTTAATAATAGCTTTGTTTATGTTGGTTTCGGATGGATAAGGTTATAATATAATTATATATTTATGTATGTTTATGCGCAATATTTACGTAGTTACTAATTATGTTTTATAATTATTATTCATATTCTAGCCCAGACTAAAGACTAAAACAACCCTGTTTGTATTTAATTTATTAAGATTCAAAATCTCATAAAATGTTATTTACTGTAATAATGGTAAATTTTGACCAAACTATTCGGAAGAGAGAGTATTGACATATTTCAAATCACAAGAAATTGTTAATATTTTATTTGGTATAAATGATGTAAACAACGTACAAAACACGCAAATTTACACATCTCTTCATGTCTAATTTGTTTATATTTCTTGTAGATTTCAAATAATGCCTTTTTATTTATAAGAGAAAAAATGACAAATTTACAACAATCAAGTAAAAATTCATAAATAATACCAATCATAAACAAATTTATAATTTTAAAGATATAAACTACACAAATTATATCCTTACGCCTAAATCCTATAAATATGGAATAATAACATCACAAATCTAACAACATATAGAGACTGATGTCTAGATTCATGGTGTTTACAATAACCATGAGTTATCCAAAATAATTGTAGGCAAGTTAAGAATACTAGAACTAAAAGGCTTACAAATCCATATTAGATTTCCACATATACAATTTTAGATTCGACACAGACAAGATAAATCTGATATTTTTATGCATACAAATTCAGATTTGACACAGATGAAATATATATATTATAGTCCTAACAATGAATATATTTCTCACTCACCTGAAAGCATTCCAAATCTAAATATAGATTATAGGTCTATAATTCCAAATTCTACAAATCTATTATACGTAAAGAAAAAGGAGATACGTATATACACATTAAAATTATAGATTTAAGAAAAGAATTGGAAAAGGAGAAGGAAAACTAATAATAATGATTACATGCATGTAAAACCACCCTTTTTGCATAAATCTAGATTTAGTATCTCCAACATTGGTTATTTGACTTGAATACACACACACACACAAACACACACACACACACACACAAACATATATATATATATATATATATATATATATATATATACACACATACATACACATTGTCGGCCCGAGCATTAGTGCTGCCCTAGGCAACTGGCAACTTAGGCGGAAAATTTTGAGAAAATGATGCCCCAAATTCTACAGCACCGTACCATGAAGAGTGATAACAATAGAGTTTTTTATACTTTCTAGAAAACAAGCCCAACAATTTCCAATATATGTATTTGAATTCTTTTCGCCCCCAAATTTTCAAGAACTCAGAAATCTAGTGTTCAAATAGAATTTTCCCATATCGTTATGTCAGTTAGTTACTGTATATCAAATGCACAACATAAATACATTTGCTATTAGAGATAAGCTAAATGCCAATTGAATCCAGAAAGAAACCTAGTTAACATAAGTCAGATTGTATTACTATAACTCACAATCTAGAAAATAAAAAATAGTGCAATTTAAACCAATTAAAGACACAAATGCTAGACATTTCAACATGCACACAAGGATGAGCAAGACAATAAACAAAATATAACAATGCACGTTAATCAAACCTACGTATCAGTTGTAGATGAAACAGAACAAACTTGGGACTGCAATTGACGAATTTTAGGAAGTAACTTATGTTAACAACATCGCTAAAAAATTAAGTAATGAAATAAAAGCACTAGAAGATATATATGTATATACATTGGGACACCAAGAACATCACTTGATAAGTGCACAACATAACCACTGTGGTGATAAGGTTATAAAATGGCTCCTCCTAAAACACAAATATGAAGCACAGTTGACCCAACAGGCAACATGGGCGAAAATTTTGAGAAATGATGCCCCAAATTTGGATGGCAAAGGAAGGGCATCGAACCCCCCCTCCCCCCACCTCACAGCAATGTGGTAGATGCTTAACCACTCAACTACAGATACATCTTGAGAAAGAGGGCAACTAGAATTATTAAATAGAAAATAAAACATACTCTCACCATACCTCCTCCTCCCTCTTGCTGCCCCTCCAGGGTGGGTTTCCCTAGGCTCTCAAAATATGAGCAAAAGATGGGGTTCAGGCCTTAATTTATAAGTGCAAAAATGACCCTGAACATTAGATTTGATTCCAAAAGGATCCATCTATAAATATATAGTTTTACATATCATAACTCTAGCTGCCATGGGAAAGCAGCGACCAAGGGGTCGACCCTTAGGTTGACTACTCTAGTCGTCCTGACTCCAGTGGTGATAGGTGATAAATGATATGGAAAAATTAATATATTCTATTTAATTATTTTCCATTCGTTTTCGTAGTTTGTGCGTATCTTTTCATAGGACTTCGTTCACGAAGTTCGACACATGAAAGTTGACCAAAATTCCATCACGAACGCAACTGTGTGTGTTTCATGGTCAAATTTCATCGTTTGTAAAAATCCCATTTTTTTGAATTTAACTGAATAACTAATTTTATTATTGCCAAATTTCGAGGTTTCACAATTTAGGAACCCAAGCTTCACTAAACTGGCGTATGTTTGCTAATGCAAACAATGGCAATTCGAGCACTAGGTGGAAACCACTTATATTTAACTTTTTCCATTATCAACTGATCATCCTATGATAAAATTGGGACATGCTTGGGATATGAAAATGAATTTGAAATTTCAACCAATACCCGAGAAAAACCAATTTTTCTAATTCCTTTTATAAGTTTACCATGTTTAAGAAGGATACAAGAATCGACGTAATATGACTTATCCCCTCCGCAGTTTAATAGTCAGAGGCAACCATGGGAAATGGATCCAAATTGGGGTATGATGTAACATTTCTTTATTAAGCTAGATACCCATCAATCAATGCTTCATCTTCATTAATTTCCTATTGTAAAAATAATAACTTCCCTCTAAAATCCTACCACGATCCCTTTTTTAATCAAATTTGTTAATATAAAAACCAACTTCCTTAGTGCAAATATAAAAATATCTTATCGGCTTCCAAACCCTATGAATATATGCTTTGAAAAAAGGGTGGCGGAGTCTGGAGTCGGCAACATAAGTAAGCATAGCATTATCCCACTTCTTTCTACTTTTTTTGACTAACTCTGTATACATTTATCACAAGACATGCTATTAAATTCCTTTAGCTTGTACTTAAGTGGCGTAAAAATGAGAAGTTAACTACCAGAAAAATACCTGTTAGGGAATGCGGATTTTAAGGCAAAACAAACACTAGAGGAGAGTGAATAATGTTTATGAGTAATTTATGAAAATCTTAAACTTATATGATCTTCTATATGAATCACAGACACCAAAGATGATCACAAACATAGAATAAAACACAATCACAGAAACAAATAAATATAAAATGTGGATAAGGAAAGAATATACTGGATTTTATATTGGTTCAGATTACTCCTACGTCAAGTCCCGTGCAACGCTGGATTGCGTAGAGTTTAATTATTATCAATATCCAAGTACAACCCATTGATTTCATGACTACAAGGTTAACAGCGCTCCAAACACTCTTGATTTCACGGCTACAATGTTAACACTGCTCCAAACACCCTTGATTTCGCGGCTACAAGGTTAACACCGCTCCCTTTCCTTGATTTCAGGGCTACAAGAAACACATCCTTTCCCAAACACTTCCCAAATGATTACAAAAGGCTTATAACTCCTCAAGAACACTTCAATTCAGACAATAATGGATAGAGAGTGAAAAAAGAAGAAATTTTATATAATTAGAATAGAAACAGGCAAAGTAGAATTGTAGAAATCAATAAAATGATAAAGAATAATGGTGGGATGAAGAGGGGTGAAGAAGGAAAAGAAGAATGATGAAAAAATTCGAAATCAGCCTCTACTTATAAGATTTGAAAGGTTGCAATGTTTCTGGAACGTTACAAATAATGAAAAGACACTTCCTTTGAATATTGAATTTCTAACAGTTGTATGTCTACATACCCATATATGTATGTCGACATATACATGTTGAAAATATGAATTTTGAGCTTTTCCAAGTGTTTAAACATATATATTATTCTGGAAATTCTTGAGTCAAATCTTAGTGATATAAATGAGTATTCTAAATTATGAAATCATATGAAAACATAATTATATATTATATAAACATATTTATAAAATTATAAGGTTTAAAACAATAAAACCGTAAGATTATAAAATGATATATATATATATATACTTATAACAAATTATATATATATATTAAAAATTTAAAACTTGTATGTTTGAAATCATAAGTAAGATAAAATAATATTGAATCAGAATTTGAAATTTAAAAATTTGAAATTGAAAAACAGAATTTGAATTTGAACCTGAAGTGCTATTCGGAGTCTAACATATAAACTAGACTATATTACTATATTTTTCTTGAAATCTTGAACTCTTAATATCTTGATCACTTGATTACTCATGAATCTTGAATCTCCTCTGAATTCTAAATCTCTTGAAATTCTAAAACTATATAATCTTCAGTATTTAAGTCCTATATACAAGTCCTGCATATATGTGTATGTGTGTGTGTATTATAGATAAAGATGTTAGTATATATTTTATAATCAATGACAATTAAACTAAGGTTATTGTCATCGAACTCCATTCTCCAATAATACCTTTCCACGCACTACCCCCATTCTAGCCAAGACTGTTGTTAGCATGAGATTGATCAGACGTTGATGTTAGAGGCATAGGATGAGGAATCAATGGCAACAAAAGTAGGCTAGAAGCAATGTGTCTCTCTCTCTGGAAACACGATGACCCATCAGAATTGAATTAGTCTCAACAAATTTCATTTGTGAATCTTCTGCCTGACCGGAAGGCAAATAGCCAGCAGCATCAGTTGTTGGCAGTAGTCAATTAAGAGAGGAAGGAGCATAATCCACCAGAGACCTTAGGGGCTTGGAAGAAAGCCATGAATTTTGATTTTTATAAGAGACAACCAGCTGAAATCCATCCTTATCAGACTCGCTTTGGGATTTTTGAAGAGGCGGAAATTGGTCAGCCAGTTTTATATGAGGAGAGATTGAAGACAGTTGGAAAGGAGGAAGAGACTTGGATGACTGCAATTTCGAGGGTGGTTTCCATCACCCAAAAAAATGGTTTTTAGGAGCCATGAACGTCAGTCTCCGTTATCATATTTCTAAAACTAAGTGAGCTTGTTATATTGAGGATTTTATCTATATTGACATGTTAAAAGATCAGTTTGGTATCTATCACTATATCACACTAAATACAGCCTTTATTATTAAAGTAGCAACGCTAGAAATGGAAACTTGCGCTATAGATAATAATAATAACAGGTGGTTGAACCTGAGATTGTTTTGACTATGTCTTTTAATATTCAGTGTTTTGTGCCTCTCCCTTGTGATATTGTGCTTGATCCTGACATTTCTTGGGTTGATAAGGAGCGTGACTGGGTGCGTGAACCTTTTGGGATACGTCTGGATTTTGAAAATTACTATTATCGGTTAGTTGGGAAAGAGGCTTATTGTCCCTTTTATCAACCATTTGGAGATGAATTGAAGTTGTGGGACGAGTGAACTTGGTGAAGTTAATAAAGCTGAAGACACAGATGAGAAGGAGGAACTACAGTTGAGAGAATTATAAAGCTTGTTATTTTATTCAATAAGAAATTGTTTTTGATTGATACAAAATAGGACAGAAAGACCTGATATATATATAGGTGAATGTAACGGTAAAATACATTATTTCGGGTAAGCAAAATATAACTATAGCAATGTGACGTGGCTCGGTATAGGACAAACTTATCCATAATTAAATGTTTTGCTGACTCATCGTTCTATTCCAGAATTCAGTGTCTTTTCTTTTATTTCCCCAAACCTAGGGTTGGCCATGTCAAACCCTAGTTTGCTTCTGATCTTTTCTCCATTCACTTTGTACTTGACTTAAGTGTGCTGGATCCGAACTATGAGCCTCAATTGGGTCTCTTTCCCTTGTCATTCGAACTGTAGCTTTAATATTTGGCTTCAAATTGTCGATTTGAAGTTCTGGTTACTGGTTAGCTACACTTGACGCTGATTTTGTGTCGATTGGCCTAATATTCAGGGCGTTGCGTAGTCTGGTAAAGTTTTTAGCTGAGAGAGCCTTGGTAAGTATGTCTGCTTTTTGATGGTAAGACGGTATGCAATTTACTTGTAGTTTTCCCTCCTTTACTTGCTCTTGAACGAAGTGAATGTCAATTTCTGTGTTTAGTTTGTGTGTGCTGAATAGGATTAGTTGTCATGTATATCGAGCTTTGATTATCACACCAGATTGTTGCTTTTTGATTGTTTAATAGATTTAGCTCCTTTAATATTGATTACAACCATATTATTTCTGATGTAGCGTTGGCAATGCTTCTATACTCCGCTTCCGCACTTGATTTTGAAATTGTTAGTTGCTTTTTCGATGTCCATGATATTAGATTCTCCTATATAGATATAGTACCCTATTACCGATCTTCTATCATCAGGATCTGCTGCCCAGTCTGAGTCAGTGAATCCTGCGATATTTAACTCATTTCCTCCTTTTATTGTTAAGCCATACTGTATAGTCCCCTTTAAATATCTCAGTATTCGTTTTACTGCTTTCCAGTGTTCATTCCTTGGATCCTGCAAAAATTGTGAAACTTTGTTAACACTGAATGAAATGTCTGGTCGTGTTATGGTTGCATATTGCAATGCTCCCACAACACTTCTGTACTCCTTTATATTATTTATAGATTCTCCCCTGTTTTTAGAGAGATGCTGGCTAGATATCATGGGTGTTGGTTGAGGTTTTGCTTCATGCATATTAGTCTTTATCAGGAGTTCAGTTATGAAATCTTTTGACTAAGAACCATTTCTGTTTTTGATCTTCTTTGGGCTTCTATTTCCAGAAAATATGATAAACTACCAAGATCCTTTATTGAGAATTGCTCATCTAGATACCGAGTCAGTTGCTTTAGCTCACCTTCATTGTTCCCTGTTACAATTAAGTCGTCAACATATATTAGTACATATGTTGTATAGTAATTATTTGATTTGATGAATAATGAAGTGTCAGATTTAGTTGGCTGATATCCCTATGTCACTAGAGTTGATTTTAATTTGTCAAACCATACTAGGAGCTTGTTTTAGACCATAAATTGTTTTCTTCAGTTTGCATACATAATTTGGATTCTGAATGTAGCCCTCTGGTTGTTGCATGTAGATTTCCTCTTGTAACACTCCATTGAGAAATCCGTTGTTGACGTCTAAGTGCTTTATATTCCATTGTTTAGTGAGAGCAATCATGAGAATTAGTCTTATGGTAGCTGGTTTGACTACAGGTGAAATTGTTTCATTGTAGTCAAATCCATACTCTTGTGTATATCCTTTAGCTACCAACCTTGCTTTGTATCTTTGAATAGATCCGTCTGGATTTCTTTTTGTTCTATATGTCCATCTGCATGCAATTAAATTTTTGTTGGTTGGTAGTTGAACAAGTTCCCATGTTAGATTATTCACCAGAGTTTTGTACTCTTCGTCCATGGCTTCTCTCCAGTTTTCATATTGTGTAGCTTGCTGATATGTAACTGATTCCTCTGAGTTGATAGTTGTTGTGAGCAATTTTGGTTTAAAAATACCACTTTTCGCCCTGGTTATCATTAGATGCCCAATATTTGTTGGAGATTTTGTCTCTGATTGGCTCTCTTGATTGACTGTGGTTGCTGGCATATTGCTTTTGTTTGTATTTCTGATGTTGCTTTCAATATTTTGGCTCTCATTTTCTTCTTGTTGTTGTCTTTCAGGTGAATAGTCGGCGAGGCTGATTGGCTCTTCATTGCTGGTATTGGGTGTAACAGATCCGGTAGTGCAGATTTGATTGCCTTCAGCAGCCATTGCTTTGCTAGTACCTGCTAGAGAGTATGTATAGTATGGCATGCTAGGTATGCTACTTTTACCTGTGATTACTTTATTTGTGGTTTTGATGCCTGAACTTTTGTATGGAAATACATGTTCATTAAATACCATATGTCTGCTAATGAAAATTCTGCCATTTTCATCTGTACACATATATCCTTTTTTGCTTTGTAGCATATCCAATAAATGTACATGGTTTGGATCTGAAATTTAATTTATTTGTGTTGTATGGTCTTAAGTATGGGAAACACAAACATCCGAAAGTTTTAAGACCTTGGTAGTCTGGTTTGATGTTATATAGTTTTTCAATGGGACTTAAGTCTTTCAACACTGCTATAGGCATTCTATTTATTAAGTACACGGCAGTGTTGAAAGCTTCTGACCAAAATTTTAGTGGCAGAGATGCATGAGCCAATAAAGTTAGTCCAGTCTCCACGATGTGTCTGTGTTTCGTTTCTACTAAGCCATTCTGTTCAGATGTGTAGGGGCAAGTGGTTCTGTGTATAATTCTCTTAGTTTTGAAGAATTCGCATAGGTTTTTATACTCGGAGCCACCATCAGATTGCAACACTTTAATTTTGGTATTGAATTGATTTTCAACCATATTAGAAATATTAACAACAGTAGCATAAGTGTCAGATTTTGCTTTTAGAAAGTAAATCCAGGTGTACCTAGTGCAAGCATCCACAAATGAAATGTAATACTTGTAGTTAAAGTCGGTGCAAACAGGGGCAGGTCCCCATAGATCAGTAGCTATCAATTCAAATGGTTGTGTGTAGTTAGTTAAAGAATTTATAAACGGTAGTTTGTGGCTTTTGCCCATTTGACAATAAGTGCAAACATAGGGATAAGATATATCATCAAAAGCTATTTTATTATTCCTAAGAACTGTTTTGACTACGTTTACACTAGGATGACCTAACTTGTAATGCCATTTATCAAAAGTACTTCTATTATTTTTTTTAAGTAGCATGACAGCAACTTTTCTCTTTAGTATTGTTGTCTTGACCATTAACTTTAAACTGATACAGTCCATTAATAGTGTTCCCCTACAATAAAATTTCCTTAGTCAGTATGTCCCTGACTAAGCAATATTCCGGGAAAAATTCAAAGTAAACATTGTTATCTTTTGCAAATTGTGATATGCTTATCAGATTTTTCTTAATATTGGGTACCCTGAGTAGGTTATTTAAATATAGTTGATTTTTACCATTAATTATAGCATTTCCCGTATGAGAAATTTTTACGCACTTACCATTACCCAAGCTTATGGTTTGATTACCTCGATACTCCTTATTTCCGAGATTAAGATTTTCCAAGTTGCTAGTGATGTGGTTTGTTTCTCCCGAGTCCGGATACCGGTTACCGTCATGAATATATTCTCCTTTGGCTTTATCATTTTGATTATAAGCTCTGCTGTTATTGTTTTTATTTATCCCTTTTGTTTGAGACACAACCATGTTGACATTAGGATTGCTTCCTCTTTGATTATTGTTACCTTTATTTGGTGCATAGTTTGAGTTAAATCGAAAGTAGCACTTCACCGCAGTGTGTCTAACTTTCTCACAAATTTGACATTTAGGTTTGTTGTTAGGGCTCCACCTGCCACGTCCTCATCCACGATTAGAGTAACCACCTTTTTGACCAGTGTTATTGTAACCACTTCTTTGACCAGTGTCGTTGTACCTATTACTTTGATTTTTCCCTCTGTTGCTAGTAGTGAAGTTCAGCGAGTATTCACTTTCTGATGGTTTTTTTCGTTGATTCTGGCTTCGTGAGAGAGTAGTATAGCGCAGACATCGTCCAGTGGCGGTGTTGCCTTTTGTGATGTTATGACAGCTACGGCTTCATATTCGTCTCCAAGTCCATTTGGTAATGTCAATACATGTTCAGCTTCATCTATGTTGTTGCCAATAGCCTTCAACATATCGCATATATTTTTAACTTTTGATATGTATTCTCTCATACTTAGATTTTCTTTTCTACAGTTTCGTAGTTGTCTTTTATAAAATAGCGACTTTGCAGCCGATTGTGTGTTGAATACTTTCTCCATAGTTAGCCATATATCACTTGTTGTTTTACAGCCTATGACTTGAGATAGTAGGCTTGGACTGATGGATGACAACAGTCATGCACTGATGAGTTTTTCCTATCTATGATATTTTGTATATTCGTTGTTGCTAATGACACTGTTTTGATTGTCAGTTATATATCTTGCTGGAGTTGATAACATGCCATATAAGTAGCCTTCCAATCTGTAACCTTGCACGGCAGTTTCCACCTGAAGTTTCCACAATAAATAATTTGTTTCTTCAAGTTGGATAGTGATTAATTGGTTTTGTGGGCTGATGATTGTCTTGATCAGTTTTTCGGCAGATTGCATGGTAGCATTAATGTTGGAAGTAACAGAGTTCTCTTCAGACATGATTATAGATCACAGATTTGAATCCACGAAAAGCAGGTAAGTGGTGAGAACTTTCGTTGCCTTTTGAATTGCGGATTTTCGAGAACTTTAATATGGTCTTGGGTATTATAGGTGATGATTGTATGATGAGATTTAATTTCAGATGGGTAAAGAATCAAGTGACGATGGTTCTTTCTTGATTTCAATCAGCTTGAATCGTTGTAGCCGTTAGGCTGTTGCTAGCTCTGATACCAAGTTAATAAAGCTGAAGACACAGATGAGAATGAGGAACTACAGTTGAGAGAATTATAAAACTTGTTATTTTATTCAATAAGAAATTGTTTTTGATTGATACAAAATAGGACAGAAAGACCTGATATATATACAGGTGAATGTAACGGTAAAATACATTATTTCGGGTAAGCAAAATATAACTATGGCAATGTGACGTGGCTCGGTATAGGAAAAACTTATCCATAATTAAATGTTTTGCTGACTCATCGTTCTATTCCAAAATTCACTGTCTTTCCTTTTATCGGTGAGGATAATCAGACTGTTTTGCAGAATCCTTCTTGGGATAGAGGATGTATCTACTCCCCTGTTTCTTCATGTTATGTGGAAGTTTAGTACGATGTTCCTCTATTCATATCTTGTATTTGACTCCCTTTACGGGGCCCTTTTATGTTGTTACTACTGATTAGGTAGTGTCTTTTCTACGATATATGCTTTGATGCATGATTTTTTTGTATGTTGATGGTGACTGGACACTTCAAACCAATAAACTACTCTGCGCATGTGTAGAGCACCTATCTTAACTTGGTATATAAAAGTGGTATGACCACTATAATCCGGCTTATCTTGCCAAAAAAGAAAAAAGAAAAAGAACAAGTGGGTGTGGAGATCTTCTATTATTTATATTTTAGCCTCTTATACTATGCCAACATGGCTACAAATAAAATAACCATGAAAAATGTTTCAAATTGTTATATGATTAAAAAATAAAAAGAACAATATTAACTACAAACTAAATTGATGAATTTACCCACAAAATTATTATTTCAAGCATCATATTAATATTAATTCCCTGTTGAAATCATAATAAACTCAATGCATGCAATAATAAATGTATGATATCAAAAAATAATCTATGCAAAGATATCTTATATATAAAAAATAATTACTAAATAAATTGACTTTATCCATAATTATTATTTGAAGCGCCATATTTATATGTGTTCCCTATAGAAATCATATAAAACTCAAAGGATGTAAATGATAAATGTATGATGATTAAAGAGAGAGAAAAATCAATTCAAAGATATCATATATACAAGTTTGTCTTTAATTATTCATTGCTTAAAAAGTGAAAATTAAGATCATTGTATCTGAACAATTAGATTGTACTTGATTTGGATCCCAAATGTGAACACAAGCATTAGGATACAATCTGAACAATTAGATTGTACTTGATTTTGATCCTAAGTGTGAACACATGCATTAGGATACAATATTTCGGGATCAACTGTTTCGTCAATTGTGTTTTATTTTATGTTCATATTATCGGTATTAATTTTTAATGGCATCTTATCTTTTACATCAGATTTATCAAATGATCTGCAATGAATTTTATCTAAGTAGGCATGTAAAGCCAAATTACGTGAAGCCCAAAAATAAAAGTAACACGTTTATTCAAATATCTTCAATGCTATTCACTTGTAATCTACATAAATATTAACATAGTATAATCCAATGTTTGTACTTATATGGCTCAAATATACGAAGACACATATGGTAGTCTATTTATTAGAGAACATGAACATAACTATTTATCCATAGAGAACATGAACTTAATTAATGATTAATATGTGGAATAAATGCTTAGTATGAAACCACATATAAATGTTCATGAAATAATAGTTTAACAGGTCAAATTACCATATGCCACTACTAGACCTCAATCAAATATCTTTTTTTTTCCAACATAGTATAATCCAATGTTTGCACTTATATTGCTCAAATATACGAGGACACATATGGTAGTCTATTTATTAGAGAACATGAACATAACTATTTATCCATAGAGAACCTGAACTTAATTAACAATTAATATGTGGAATAAATGATTAGTATGAAACCACATATAAATGTTCATGAAATAATAGTTTAACAGGTCAAATTACCATATGCCACTACTAGACCTCAATCAAATATCTTTTTTTTTCCAACATAGTATAATCCAATGTTTGCACTTATATGGTTCAAACATAAGAGGACACATATGGTAGTCTATTTATTATAGAACATGAACATAACTATTTATCCATAGAGAACATGAACTTAACTAATGATTAATATGCGGAATAAATGATTAGTATGAACCACATATAAATGTTCATGAAATAATAGTTTAACAGGTCAAATTACCATATGCCATAAATAGTGAGTTTGCCAAAGTAGTCCTTTTAAATTGTGAGTTTAATTGAACGATTCAGTACTATATGCATAGACATAGAAATAGGAGGATATTAAGCAATAAAAAGAAAAAAATAGAGAGAAAAAAAAAATCAGTTTATTCAGTAATTCACAATGACGACCTATAATGAGGTTGGCACTCATGGCTTTCCTGTAGCTTGCTCCAAAAAAGGTGGATGGACAGCAGCATTCTTCATCATAGGTACCATACACCTAACCCTTTCTACTATTATTTTTTTGTTCAGGATTAACTTTGCTGAAAATTGGCAACAGGAGTAGAGATAGCAGAGAGATGCGCATACTATGGCATTTCATTAAACTTGATCACATACTTTACTGGCCATCTTAACCAATCTATAGCTTCATCAGCGGCAGCATTAAACGCCTGGTCCGGCGTGTTATCAATGATGCCGCTGCTTGGTGCATTTCTTGCTGATTCTTATACTGGACGCTACAAGATGATTGTTTTCTCTTCAGTTCTGTATGTACTGGTTAGTCTCTACACACTATTCTTCTTCTTTTTTCCTTCTACTGCTGACCATTGGCAAAGCAGTAAAATGTTTTATAATTGCTGCAGGGAATGGGATTGCTAACTCTTTCCTCTTCTCTTCACGATCTAAGCAACCATTCCCAACTTGTCTTTATGTACTGCTCCCTTTACTTGATCGCACTCGCTCAAGGAGGTTTCAAACCATGCGTGCAAGCTTTTGGCGCGGATCAGTTCAGTGAGATGGCCGATCCAAACGGGATTAAATCGAGAAGTTCATTCTTCAACTGGTGGTACTTCGGCATGAACATAGGCGCTATTGTTTCTATGCTCATATTAAGTTATGTTCAGGATAACATTAGTTGGAGTATTGGGTTTGGAATACCTAGTATTTTAATGGCTATAGCTCTTATCGTTTTCTTGGTTGGAACCAACAACTACCGGCATTGTTTGTTAATGAATAATCCTTTCCATAGAGTAGGGAGATCTTTCATTGCTTTGTCACAAAGTTGGACGTCCAAGTTTGTAGGTCCGAACATTGACAAGTAAGTGCAACATTTTCTTTAGAGTCTTTGATGTCTGTCTTCTTCTTTACTTTTTATCATTAAATATCCGACGACATCACGGTTCAGACAAAATAAAGATGATGCGGTGAAAGCTGAACTAATAAGGGAAGCAAAGGAGATTCTTGGACTGATTCCTATTTGGTTAAGCTGTTTAGTATATGCTGTTGCATTCGCACAACCTGGAACTTTGTTTACAAAGCAAGGAAGCACTTTGGATAGAAGGATTGGTTCCAACTTCCAAATATCACCTGCTGCACTACAGTGCTTTATAGGAGCCTCCAGTGTTGCTTTTATCTTGATCTATGACCGTATCATCGTGCCTGCAGTGCGAAAATCGACCAAATTACCGACAGGTACTACCTAAACCATTTACTTATAGCCTACCACCCTTTGAAATGTTTGTTCATATATCAGAAACTATACGCTTATTATTAATAAACACTATACTGCCACAACAGGCATTACTGTTCTACAACGCATAGGGATCGGGATGTTCATAAACACAACTGAGTATGTGATAGCAGCACTAGTTGAAACCAAAAGGCTGAAAACTGCAGCAAGATTCGGACTAGTGAACCAACCAAATGCGACTATACCAATGTCATTATGGTGGTTGGCTCCTCAGTACATACTAAATGGAGTTGCAGATGCATTCACAATTGTTGGACTTCAGGAGTTTTTCTATGATCAGGTGCCTGACGGACTGAGAAGTCTAGGGCTTGCATTTTATTTAAGCGTGATCGGAGTTGGAAGCTTCATTAGTAGCTTTCTTGTTTCTGTTATTGATAAAGAAACGGGCAAAAGAGGGAAGAGTTGGTTTTCAGACAACATGAACGATGCTCATATTGATCACTTTTACTGGTTGCTAGCGGGATTGAGCGCCATTAGTGTCTTGATTTATCCATTTGTGGCAAGGGCTTATGTTTATAAGCATTAAAACCGTTGCCGAATTGAACACCGTTAGTTTATATATATATATATATATATATATATATATATATATATATATATATATATATATATATATATATATATATATATAGGGTAGAATGACTCAGAATAGTCCAAATTAATGCCTTCAGTTCCATTAGTATGTTTCTTAGGATATCATGTTTTATAATTGTTGTTGTACTTTATTTGTTTATTTCTGATTTCTTTTCCACTGTTACTGATTGAAGAAGAATGACATGTATGTTAAAGCAACCGTAAATTTTATTCTAATACACAATTTTAATCAGTTAATGTTGGAATTTAAGAGGAGGAGGATACTTAAAGTTCTTGCAATACTTCTTACAATATTTCTTGCATTACTTACAATAAAATATGACCACCCTTATATAGTAGACTAGACACCCTTACAAATACCAATAGACACCAATTGATTAATAGACACAACACTAAACGAAGTGACATTACACTTAAACAAGAGACATAACTCTTGACTCAAAAGACACAACAAATAATGAGAGAACCATAAATTGGGTTTAATTTCCAATATCCCCCCTTAAACCCAATTCTTCAGTAATTTTGAACTTTCTTCAAACTTTAAAGCTTCTGACAACATCTCAGCTTCGATTGATTTATATCTCACATGTTTCGGTAGAAGGATAGAAAATTTCCGAACTTTCTTTTTCATCTGCTCGTCTTCGTTTGCTTCTTCACCAGTAGGAACTTTAGGTTTTGCTTTAGTTGTTTGTTTTTGATTTAGGCTCTTGTTTTTCATCAAAATATCCAGAACGGTAATTTCCTTTCCAGAAAAATGTAACATGACCAAATTTAATGGTCTCACTGCAAGCAAAAGTTTGCACACCATTTTTGATCAAGTATTCACCAGATGTCCTATCAATCTCAGGAGGAGTAACATTATACTTAGATGAAAGCTTCAATTCACCATCATATTGAAGCATACCAGCATATTGGATCTTTGGTACTCTGACCCGGTCAAACATGTTAAAATCTTCATATTCAAGTGCTTTGGCAAGCATAACCATTCGGTCTGCATGGAAATTGATAATTACAAATGCAACACCATCAACAATAGGTCTCACGGCTTTCAGAAGTTTGCAGCCTCCACTGATTCCTTCTATGTAATCACCAGCAATTTCACCACTCTTCATGGGTTCAAGTAAAGCATCATCCTTTGCTTTGTCACCTAACTTCCCTTCTTGAGATTTTTCAGATTTTTCCATTGCTATTCTCAAAGCTTCTCTCTTTTCATTCAACTCCTTATGAGCATCTTCCAACTTTTCTAAAGTTTTCAGCTCAGGTTCTTTTGCTACCTCGATTTGAGCAATGACAGCAGCGCCCAGTTCATTTAGCAGTTCCTCGGCTTCATGAACCTTGTTTGCAAACCCAATATCTTGTTTTTCCTTTGCTGCATCCAATACAACCTCCTCTTTTTCATTCTCTGCTGAAGTCACCTCATCACTATGAATAATTGTTTCATTAACCTCCTCCACTTCTTCTTCTTTATTCTCCATTAGTGCTTCATCAACATGATCTACAATAATCATTTGTACTGATTCCTCATCAGCAGCCTCATCTCCTTTATTTGCCATTGGAGCTTTCTCATATGCGTACACCTCTTTCAACAAATTCCACGAATCCTTTGGGGATTTTTCTCCAATAATATGGTCGAAAGCTTCTTCATCGACGTTCTCACTCATTGCAGCACGTGCACAACGACCTTTCCATCTCAACTTGGTGAATGCCCTACTCTCTTTCCCCGTCATATTTTTGACATCTTTTGGATATTCGTAGCCATTCTCAACGATCTCCCAAAGCCCTTTGGAGATCAACTCTTCTTTCTTTTTATCACTCCACTCTTTGAAATTTTCTTTTGTGAGAACAAACGGTGAGAAAAATAGCATTGCCATAGTTTCAACTTGAGGCTCTGATACCAATTGTTGGAATTTAAGAGGAGGAGGATACTTAATTTTCTTGCAATACTTCTTACAATATTTCTTGCATTACTTACAATAAAATATGGTCACCTTTATATAGTAGACTAGACACCCTTACAAATACCAATATACACCAATTGATTAATAGACACAACACTAAACGAAGTGACATGACACTTAAACAAGAGACATAACTCGTGACTCAAAAGACACAACAAATAATGAGAGAACCATAAATTGGGTTTAATTTCCAATAGTTAATCCACTCTATAAAATTGAATATTTGACTCCTAATAACATTTAAAAGTTAATTAGTTTATCCACTTAAAAATATCAAATATGTATTTTTTTTTCTTTGTTTTTCGTATAGTTCTTCTTTCCAACATTCTACATCTAATAACAAATAAAGGACATGAAGGTGATGTTAACACTGTAATTTTTTTCTAGATGGGACCGATGATGGTACTTGTAAGTTGTTCGATACGACGACAGGTCATCTACAAGTTTACAGTCAATAATATAGTAATAATGACAATCATACGCACACTGTTACATCGATTGCTTTCCAATTTTTGGAAGGTTGCTATTTGCTGTAAATTCCAATGGTGATTGCTATGTATGGGATACGCTAATGGCTGTGGCAGTCCGGAACCTAGGATCACTACGAAATTTGCATGAAGGCAGAATAAGTTGCCTCGGTATTTCGGCAGATGGCTGTGCATTGTGCCCAGGAAGCTAGGACAAGAACCTTAATATAGAAATTTGGAGGAGAAAGGAAGGTCTTCAGGATATCAAACCAAGTCTTGTAATTTTATGTTTTATTTGAGTAGAGATTTGCGAACAATGTTGTCCAAGGATTAATGTACAACATCACTGTATCAACAACACATATCTGTGGTGTTCAGCTGTTGAACAAATCCAGTTAAATCTTTTGTGGGTAATTTTTTTTAACATAACATAAATTTTTTAAGCTAATCCACTTGTGGATTAACTTACAAAATAGTTGTGCATCAACTTATTAAAGTAAAATGGTGGATTAACTAATGGAAGACGTTGATGAAAATAAAACTTACCTAAACCAAATTGCTTTTACTGAGTTGTTTCTACACGTTATATAACAAGTATGTTTCCATATTTCATTTAAGTGAAATGTCATACTATTGCAAGTTTTTTCTTTATTACATAAACTAGGGTGGGGCCCGTGCTTCGCAAACAGACGAAATTCAGTCGGTAGTTAAGGGGTAGAGTAGCAAGGCTTTGAGCTGGATATGTACACGTGTGGATAAGTAATGTTGCACTGCTTGCATGTTGTTTGTGCGTTATTATTTTTGGCGAAAGGCGTTTGGCGTATATGAACAGGTACAAAACGTGGTTTGCGTTATATGAAACGGATTCGGTGGAGAAAAATGTTTCTAAAAATTGCAAATCCAATATGTTATCAAACAGTAGACAGTAAATATGTCATAAAATACCACTTCTGCATGAAGAAGATATGTTGACTGGTCCAGTTTATGATCAATGGGAGCAGTATGGCAATGACAGAATAAACTTTAATTTTTAACATCATACAAATTGCGAAGCAATACAAGCTTTTTTTGAGGTAGCAGTTGTTTCACAAATACACAATTGCACAAGAAATTAGGGAATCCATACATATATTTCACTGAGACCAATTAAAAGCGAGATGATAACAGAACAATTTGTGAAGCACGTAAGGATTTGTCAGTGTGTTCTTTAGTTCATCTTACGTCTCTTTGGTTTGCTCTTGTTTCCAGGGATTTGCCTACATAGCCAACGGTGTAATGTGACGGAAGATGAGTATGCAGTTAGGTGAACATGCATACAAGTGTTACACAGTGGTTGCAATGAGTAATATATGCAATGCCGTACGTTCAAATTAAACGTGAGCATGTTAACGTAAGTGGATACAAACACATGCGTATTTAGCCACCATATTGGTACAATATATTTACCTCTCAATAGTCATCATGCATTTGCAGCAAAATGAACATACCTGAAAGGATCAAAACAAAGTTTACTGCTAGAAAAAGAATCCTCTAGTTATTCTGAACAAAGCAAATAGGCTTATATAGTCTTACAGCAGGAACTGGAAACAATCAAAAATAATTTAAACAAACTAAAGACCTGAAAAACTAAGCCTTAAGAATAGGCATTTATTAGCTAACTAATAACTAATTCAAATAATAAACTATCTATCATTTCCTCCCTTAAACTGAATGCTGCAAGTATTCAGTCTATATCCTTCTGTGAGCAAACTCCCAGCAATACTCACATCTTGAAGAAAGCTTCCAGCTTGAGCGGTTTTGTCATCACATCAGCCAATTGATTCTTAGTACCACAATGTACCAATTTAACAGTACATGCGTTAGAGAGCTCTCGATGAAAATGAAAACGCACATCTATGTGTTTACTACGACCATGCATTACCGGATTTTTTGACAACTTGATTGCTGAACTGTTATCACATAAAATATTGATTGACTTCTCTTCATTTTGGCTCAGCTTTCCTAACAATCTTTTCAACCAAACAGCCTGACATACACATGAAGCCGCAGCAATGAACTCTGCTTCTGTTGTTGAAGGACTAACTACAGGCTGTTTTCTAGATGACCAAGATATTGCGCCCAAGCTCAACAAAAACACATATCCTGAAGTGCTTTTTCTGTCTTCTAAATCCCCTGCATAATCACTATCAGTTTAGGCAAAAGTTCATCGCCTCCTCCCTGCTTGTAGAAAATTCCAAACTCAGTTGTTCCTTTCAAACACCTTAGCACCCTTTTAGCAGCTTGTAAATGAATCTAAGTAGGATTTTCCATATATTTGCTAATAAGACTTAGTACAAACATCAAATCTAGTCGAGTAGATGTGACATACATGAGACTGCCCATAATTTGCTTATAGTATGTCTTATCTACTTTGACTCCACCTTCATCCTTTGCAAGCTTAAAACCAGGGGCAATAGGATTATGGACAGAGTTGCAGTCAACCATTCCAAATCTTTTCAGCATCTCTAAGATATACCTTTTTTGACCGATAAAAACACCAATGGATTTTTGCAAAACTTCAAGTCTTAAAAATATCTCATCTTACCAAGATTCGTTATGTCAAACTCATGCTTCATAGAATCTTAAAACTCATTAAACATCAAGTCATCATTTCCAGTAAAAATTAGATCATCAACGTACAGACTTACAAGCAATATTTGACCTTCTTTTCTTGTCTTGATGAATAATGTATGGTCATAGTCACACTTCTCAAAACCTTCTTTGATGAAGTAAGCTTCTATACGGCTATACCAAGCACGAGGCGCTTGCTTTAAACCATAAAGCGCTTTCTTTATCTTATAAACCTTATGCTCTCGCCCCCTTTTCACATAACCACAGGGCTGTTCAAAAACATCCTCCTGCAATTTACCATGCAAAAATGCAGACTTCGCATCAAGTTGATAAATAGTCCTTCCTTTTGTAGCAGCAACAGCGATGATCAAACGAATTGTTCCATGTGTGCGACAGGTGCAAACACTTCTGTATAATCTACTCCATATTCTTGCGTACACCCCTTTGCTACAAGTCGAGCTTTGTATTTGTCTACCTTCCCATTTTCATTGTATTTAGTTTTGTAAATCCATTTTACGCCAACTTTCTTTCCATCCTTATAAATTCGTTAATTCCCATGTATCATTTTTCTAATAGCTTCTATTTCTGCATCCATTGCTTTCCTCCATTTTTCACTTGTCACGGCATCTTCAAAATGAATAGGATACATAGCCAGAAATGCTTCATTGTCTTCCTCAGAAAATTTTGCTCCTGTTCATAATCTTGCATCCAAATTAGTGATCTTCCATTCCTCCTTTCATTCAAACAATAAGAGCCTTCTTCGGTTGAAGAATCTTCAGAATTTTCATCATCCGTATTATCATTTAGATCGGATCCCGTATTATCATCACCATTAGGTTCATCTCTCTCCACATTATTATCAGGTATGGTTTCCTTCTCATTTTCAGAATAGTCCAAGTCACATATGATGTCTTTATCATATTTCATATCCCAATCTCATTTCTTGTCTTCTTCAAATATGACATCCTTGCTTATTACGATCTTTTCAGAAATTGGATTATAAAGTCTATAATCTTTAGACTCTTCACTAACCCCTAACAAAACACAGCTTATACACTTATCATCAAGCTTAATTCTTCTACTATCAGGTGCATGAACATGAGCAAGGCATCCAAAAACCCTGAAATACTCAACTGAAGGCTTGAATCCACTCCAAACTTCATCTGGAGTTTTATTTCTCACAGCCAATGTAGGGCTCCAATTTAATACATGCACAGTCCAATTTACCGCTTCAGGCCAAAATGTTTTGGGAATTTTCTTTTCTGATAGCATGTTGCGAACCATATTCATAATGGTTCTGTTTTTCCTTTTTGCAACTCCATTTTGTTGTGGTGTGTATGTTGCTGGTAATTGTCTTCATATGCCATTTATTTCACAAAAATTAGTAAATTCTTGTGATGCATACTCCCCTCCTCGATCAGTGCGTAAACATCTAACAAATGAATTAGTCTCCTTCTCAACTTGAATTTTAAATTTTTTGAAAGCTACAAAAGCTTCAGACTTTTCTATTAAAAAGTAAACCCATGTTTTTCTACAAAAATCATCAGTGAAAGTTATCAAATACCTTTTGTTGCTGTTGGAGGTAGGTTTGATTGGTCCGGAAATATCAGCGTGCACTAACTGAAGGATCTCTGAGGCTCTCCATTTGCTTATCTTTGGAAATGCATCTCTTTGTTGCTTTCCTACCAGACAGACCTTTCATATCTTTGTGGCATATTTTAGTTATGGTAAACCAATCACCATGTTCTTCTGTTGAAGTGCCTTCAAGCCTTTAAAGCTCAAGTGCCCATACCTACAGTGCCAAAGTTGCTCCATATCTTCTGTAGAGGTGTTAAAACAAGCAGATATAATAGGTTGGGATATAAACTGAAGTGAAAACTTTTCTAGAAAAATGTCGACCGACTTCCTCTTCCAATCCAAGTCTCGCTCAAAATAAAAATTAATCTTCAATTCAGATAACAGATCTGCAGATCCACCAAATTTTAATATCTCTCAGTTACATGCAAATCGATTTCGATTCAAATCAGCCCGAGAAATTATTCGAAGTCCAGATTTTGAATCGAGGAAAGATTTTCCAGATCTGGTTATGAAAGATCGGGTAGCCTCTCAGGTTAGCAATTCCAAGGTAATTTCTACACAAACTAGGTCCTAGTTAGAAGCTATTAGAGAAAATAAATCTCATCAAAGTGTAGTCCAATTAATTTAGTATGAGCCAGAGATGACAATGTTAGACATGCTATAATCAGTGAAAGTTTGGTTAAAACTACAAGAGATAAATGGATAAATTCAACTGTGTTTTATGTATATAGGAGAAAATCTTATTATAATTACCTTAAAGACTATATTGACAGAAATTGGGGATTAAAAGGTAATTATAATCTGTATTCTAGGGACAATGGATTCTATATCGTTAAGTTTGAATTAATTGAAGATTGTGATAGAGTGCTTGCTACTAGTCCATATTTTTATAACAAGAGATTGATATTTATGAAAAATATGTTCCTAGTATGAAATTAGCTAGAGAATTTCTCAACTTAATTCCTATATGGATCAAATTTCCTAATCTAGACTGAGATTTCTAGACAACTGAGGCTATAAGTAGGATAGCTTCTACTCTAGGTTATCCTATTAGAATGGATGCTGTGACTGAGGACACCTCTCGAATCTCTTATGCAAGAGTATTAGTAGAAGTGAAAATAGACTTTAAATTCCCAGAAATGGTTCCTATATAATATTTTACTGGGGATTTGGTTTGGCAAAAAGTACAATATGAATGGAAACCGGATGCATGTACTAATTGTAGAGTATTTAGACATTCCAATATTTCATGCAAATCAAATAGAATGTGGATTCCTAAAGACAGTGTGACACTTAATAATAGAATGGATGTTGATGTGGCTATTAATGATAATGGTGTAGTAACAAGGCCTGATATTCATACGGATATAGACGGGAATTTGGTGAAACAGAATATGAATACTAGTGAACTGTTTGGAAAGGATAGTGCATATAGATTAGCATCTTCTCCAGTGGGATATTCTGAAAGGAATGGAAACAGGTTAAAGTCAGCAAAGGATATTGAAATGATTATCCCATCAAGTTCTGATACATTTCAAGATGCAGATAACAATGTTAAAATTTCAAATCCTTTTGATGTTCTTGCTATGCCTGATACAAAAAGACAGGGTGTAGATGATAAAGAAAGAGGCACTTCTACATTCGATAGAAGAATGGAAGGAGTAAATGAAATTGATAATGCACAGAAGGAAGAGATACATGGAAATAATTTTGAAAGGGTAAATGAAGCAGATAAGTCAAACAAGGAAGTTTATGTTGAGATAGTTAAAGCTAAGGGTATCTCTTTAAATAATTCTGACTAGCAGGGAGTGGATAATATTCATCACCTTTGCAATGAGTCTTAAAATGGAGAGAATGCAACCAGTAAAGATTCTTTTATGTATGAGTCTGATAATTCTTTTAGTTCTTTTAGTTTGACAAAATAAATAGCTTCAAAAAGAGGAGAACAAAACTTATATCCAATATATACAACAACAATATGTAGGATCCAAATTAACCCTAGAGGGGGGTGAATAGGGTTTATCGCAGATTTTTGTAGAGTAATTAAATAAAAACAACACAGATAATAATCAGAATAAATGCGGAAAATAAATAACACACAGATATACCCAGCTTCGGCAAAACCCTGCCTACTTCTGCATTCCCCAAGGTTTCTACTAGGAGTTAATACAATCTCCACGCTTACAATCCCATGTAAACTCGCGACACTTGCTCCCAACTGTTCTTAACCCTACGCTCAAAACCCTGCACTGGTTTCTATCCCCGAAACCAGATTTCCCTGAATTACAAATCCCGTAATTTGTCTCCCTAGTTTGAGAGACAAACTAGAAAACTCTAAGTCTTGATTACAATTTGAAACGAATAAAAAACAATTAAAAACCCTAAAATCAAATATAAAAAACCCTAGTTTTAATTTATTTAAAAAACACTTTAAGCCTTTGACTCCTTTAATTAACTTGGCCGACCACTTTTCTATCTTGCTTCACCCTCTCTATTTTGGTCCGATCTTCTTATCTCTCTGGAAAACAAAAATGGCGGCCGACGAATACGAACTAGGGTTTTATATGATGCTCCAAATCGCTGCTTAAATTACTTGAGGGAATTGATTCTATGATGCTCGATTCTTTGATTCTTCGATGGCTAGCAATTTGAGCTTCTAGCGATCGAAAACTGTAAGTTTTGGAGATGATTTTATTTGATATGCTTTAGGTTTTTTTTCAGCTTTGGTTTCGATGCTCTTGCCAATGAGGAAAAGGGTGTAATTTATAGGATTATAAATCCCTGATATTTCTCTGATTTCGAAATGACTTGGTTTGGTATATACGAAATTTGTACATGAATTTTGGGGTATTTTAAATCTTCTGAATTCCTGGGTAATTTGATTTGTATATATCCGTGACTTTTAGAATTTGATTGAGGTTGAAAAATTCAAACTTCCTGGAGGCTTGCGTGATATTTGGCTATGAATTCTGTCTTGTTTTTTATCATTAATTGATTTCGGTTGAGTTGGAAACACAGGAAACACATATATTTTGCTCCCAATTAAACTGTTGCCATAAAACCTGAAACCTGATTTCTGGAATGATTTAAACATTTCCAATTTCTGGAACAAATAAACCATCACACTTTGTCAAAAATGAATTTAACGTTACTATGCATTGTTGTGTACCATGACTTGATTAAATATGGCATGATTCCCTTGCATTTCACTTGAATTAAATCTTCCTTGAATTTGAACCTAATTTGTTGCTGTTATGAAACCTGATGCATGTATTCACCATGGACTTGAACTTGTTCAGCTACTGTCCCGACCACATTGACTTGAACACTTGCTACTTGAAAACATGATTAGTCATTCTTCATCCATATACGTTATGTCATTGTGTATTGAAACATCTATGTATACACATGTTAATTTTGTTGCATCTTTGACCATGCACTTGCTTGTCCATTTGCATTGTTGACACTTCTGTTTCACCATATGCCATGCTTGAGCTTGCCAAAGGCCTGACTTGCATTTCTAGCCCATTTATTTCCTTGATTATACACAAAACTGTGCACACTTGACACATGAAGTTAGAAACTGGACACAAGACTTTGTCACTTGGGCTCGACTGCTTATTGTATACTTTGAGCACTATATATTATTATGCTGCTGTACACTTCATGTTGCACTGACTATTTTTGTTTGTTATACCATCATCATTTTGAGCTGCAATGAAAAATTATACATGCTGCAATGTGTATGAGTGTGTCATTTTGACCATTAGTTTGCTACATCACCTTGGACTGAGCTCTATGTTATTATTGTTGACCCATTTGTTGATGTACATGGTTCGACTAGTCTTGCTTGCCTATTGTATATGTGCTTTATCCCTGTCTTTTGTGAGTTTGCCTTGTCCTCTTAACTACTTGAATTTGAGCTGTGTTGACTCTGTTTGATCAGACCTTGCACTTGAGCTTGAATTGTTTGCTCCACCTTGTTCTTTGTAGACTTTACCAACCTGACTTGTATTTGTGTACACTACTTTTGTCCATACTGCCTTGCTTAGTTACTTCATTTCACTTCCATGTTCACTGTAGTGTTGCACCACATATATGTTGGCTGCTATCCATGAATACTTGCTGATGCTTGCCTTTGTGCATGCCCTGATCGTTGATGTGTACATGTCTCGGCCATGTTATCTGAGCTGTGCCTTGTATTTGATTGTCCCACTATTGATTGTGCACTGAGTCGAGATGGTCCACGTGGCTACTCCTCAGTTGCACACTGATTGGCAAGGCAGTGCACACGTGTATAATTTATACATGTGTGTATAAGCAGCCATCAGACTAAATTTCTTATCCCTGCACAGAAATATTTTGTACATACACTGACTGCCTTGTGGTATCTACGGTGTATCACTGTGAATATCACAAGCTATCTAGACACATATTGATAGATATATAATTCAGATCAAGTCAGAAAAATGATGAGAAACACACCAGAAATCTAAGGCAAATAAAAATTTTAAAAAATAAAATTTATATTCGCAAATATTCACTTTAAATTCTATTGTAGTGTACTGTGTGTGTGTTTCATTATGACAGGTAAGCAGATGATGACAGGACTAACAAGGAAGATGCTATGAAGACAGAAGACTGAAGATGACAGAGAAAAATATATAGGAATATGTGTATATGAGTGAGTCTGTAAACCGAGTGTAGTGTATATGAAAATGTACTGAGTGGTGAATGAACTGTAGTGAGGAGCTGTGAGAGAATTATATTGATATAAACAAATTTGATTGAAATAAAATATTATTTTATTGTTGTCAAACAGACTTGTCTATTGTATTCAGTTTTTTTACAAGTACAATCTCATGTGAATTGAATAAATAGTGGAGTTATAAATAGTTGTACTGTTTGAATATTTGAAATATAATATTCAGTTTAAATAAAATATTGTATGAATATATGAATATCTTTACAGTCGTATTCTATTTAAATATAAATATTATATTCCTGTCTGTGATGTATATAATTATTTGGTTGTTATCATCAAACAAAAATCATATAATTGTGTATACAACTACAACAATCTCACCCTTTTGATGATGACAAACAAATAAAAGATTTTGAGCACAATAAATGTATTTGACAGTGAATATTGAACTCCCCTATTTATTAGTTCCCCTTACAACTAAACTCCCCCTGTATATGTGGAAAATATGAATGATGAAATCCAATTGACCATTCTCCCTCTAGATATTTAATTTTCAATCTTAAAATATTTTTGAATTAAATACCCATCAATCAAAATCTTGACCATTCTCCCCCTTCTGTTATCATCGAAAGGATAATAGAAATTGAAATAGTGATGAATATAGACTAGAAATATAAATTCAGATTAAGAGAGAATATATTGTAAAACCCATTTAATCAAACAAAAATCATAATAATCTTTAAATCAGAAGCAAATTTCACTTTCAGAATGAATGGATTTACGGTGGATATTATAGAATGAGGAGAGTTCAATAAAATTGAATATTTGAATATGAATTTTTAAGATTTTAAATAAGCTTAAAATGTGATAAGCATTTACTAACCACGCATAGCCCAAAGGTCTTTTAAATGGGGCCAGTAATAACTTAACTTTATCCTATCTAATGAGTTCCATACATGCACAACCCAAAGGTCTTTTAAGTGAGAATGGAAGCACATAGAGATTAAGGTAATTTACCCACGCATTACCGCAAGGACTTTTAAATGGGAGTGAATACCAAGGATAAATTATATATATATATATATATATATTTCTTTTTATTTATTTTTATTTTATTTTAATTCCAAGAATAATTAGAACTCTCCAAATTAAATAAAACCATGATGAATGACAGAAATATGATAGATATAGAAGATGGTCGTGAAATAAGCTCTAATTCAAAGATATTATAGAATCTGTCCAATCATCATGAGTTTTAAAATAATATCTCCTCTAGTTATGAATTATACCATAGTCACAACTCATCACAAATTCATAAATCTATTAATAATTTTGATGAGTCACAAAATGGTTCAAATCAATCAATAATTTCAATTTTTGAATAAATAGTCAAAAATAATTTTAAAATTGAAAATATCAATTTCAAGAGGAGTTTTTGAAAATATCAATGCAAGTTGAAAATCAGTTTCAAAAATCAATTAGTAAAATATGGAATTTTCTAATATTACTACCACTAATTGCTCCTAGACAATTTTAAAAGATACTTGTTTATGAAATTCAAAGGTAAAGAAATCTAATTACAGATTTTTTAACTCATCGTCCAACCACCAAGGTATTCAAACAAATCAAATCAATTTCCTTAGCAGCACAAGATCATTTCCAAAGAATGAATCACAAGTGATTTTTTCAGAGAATTTTTAAACAAGCACAAGAAACAATCAACGAT
Organism: Allium sativum; assembly: GCA_030737875.1. Taxonomy (NCBI): domain Eukaryota; kingdom Viridiplantae; phylum Streptophyta; class Magnoliopsida; order Asparagales; family Amaryllidaceae; genus Allium; species Allium sativum. The sequence continues at coordinate 327,990,075 of CM060916.1, forward strand.
CAAATCTGAAGATAATCACAAAAAAATAAATTTTTATTTATTATTTATTTATTTTATATAATCCAAGAAATTCAATAATCAATAAAGAATGAATTAAAATCAAGTCAAGAAAAAAATGAAATTTTCACAACTAGTCAATCATGGATTTCAAGTAGTCTACTGTATTGAGTTTGATTTCTCAATATTTTCCAAAGTGAAAAAGAAACTCAAAACAGCTAAAAATATGTGAAATTTCATTTGCATACAAGAACATCATAAATTTTAAAATTCCAATTTGCCGTGTTCAAGATATGTTAAAAAATTGCGGTCTTATCAACAAAAATCAGCATAAAAAAATAAAAGAAATAAAAACTAAAAAGGGAAATAATCTAAAAAAGGAAATAAAATAAAAATATGAGTTTAGAGATCATACCTGACTTACCATAATCGACGTAATCCAATGAATCTCCAACTCTGAATCTATGGCTAAGGAACTCCAAATAATTCGATAATATGAATCAATTTGAATTTTATCTCTCTTAAGCACAGTCGTTCCTTAGCCTCTCTCGGTACCTAAATGTTCCTATGATCGAGTGGTCTAACAAAAGTTGTTTTGCCACTCTTATCTTCGTTTACACGTTTTGTACCCAAACCCGTTTATATAATAATCCATTACTATCCACAATAGTGTCCTTTGGAACCCAAATTTGTTTAGACTTATTCAAAATCATTTTGTTATTTTTTGGAATCCAAACATGTTTGAATGAATTGTTTTTAAATGAGTTATTATTTTGTTTATGATTTAAAAACCCTTTGAAATTATTAGATTTCAAAATTTCAATTCGATCATTTTCAAAACCATTTAAAGGATTTTTAAAATCATTAGAATTTTGTTTTTCAACTTGATCAGATTCAAAGCCAAGTCCCTTTTTATTCTGAACAAAAATTTGGTTTTTTAACAACATATTCAACGATTTCTCTCCTTTAGAAAATTTAATCAAAGTTGACTCAAGTCATTGAATTTTAAATTTAAGGTCGCTATTTTATGTCATTAAATTTGAGCAATGATTAATAGCGATTTTCCTCTTTTCAGCATCAGTTTGTTTTAAAACCAAAATTTCGTTTTCAAGTGCTTTGATTTTAGCATTGGACTTAGAAATTTCGATTTCAAATTGTTTTCGCTTGACAAAATCAAGTTTTTCAGATTCTCTAAGCTTTTCAATCTCCTTCTCAAAATCACAATTTTCGTTTTTCAAATTCTCGTTTTCACCTTTAAGTAATTCAAAATCAGTTTTGAATTTCAAAGGTTCATTACTCAAAAATTGACATTTTTCGCATTCTGAAAACGATGAATTCTTAACTTTTTCAAGTTTTCTTTCTAAACTGTTATTTTCTTGAACTAGTTTTGACCTTTTAGATTTCAATTTCGTAACTTTTAGTTCAAGAGAATCAACGGTTTTTGTGAGATCGTGACACATTAAAATTAAATCTTTATAAGTAAAATTCGATACCTCGCTTGAATCCTCTTTACTACTATCCGAATCAGATCGTGTCATAAGACACAAATTAGCTTCCTCTTCATCACTTTCAGAAACTTCTTCTCCTTCCTCGTCATCCCATGTAGCAGCAAAAGCATTCTTCTTTTTTCTGAACGTCCTTTTCTTTTCATTTTTAAGTTGTGGGCAATTTGGTTTGATATGTCTGGGTTTCTCGCAATTGTAGCAGAACATTTCATCGTCTGAACTTTCAGACTTGTTAGTTTTTGAATTCTTCTTTTGTGGCTTGTAATTTCCTTTGGCCCACTTTCTCAAAACCATGGCTAGATCTTCAGCGGGATCTTCATCATCACTTTCCACAGTATTATTTAGAGCGATCGTCTTTTTCTTTGATTCAGAATTCGTTCATTCTTCTCTTGATTTAACTCCATCTCATAAGTAATCAGATTTCCGATCAACTCTTCCATGCCTATTTTATTCAGATCTTTTGATTCTTGTTTCGCCGTCATTTTAGCTTCAAAATTCATCAGTAGCACTCTCAATATTTTTCTGACCAATTCCACTTCAGTATAAGTTTTGCAAGAGCTTTTGCATTGTAGACTAATGAGGAGAAACGTCCATACATTTCTTTTATATCTTCGTCTCTTTGCATAGAGAAGTTTTCATATTCATTGCTGAGTAGAGCGGAACGAGATTCCTTCACTTGAGATGTACACACGTGTGTGACCTCCAACGTATGCCATATTTCCTGCGCAGTTTCACAATGAGAAATTCGATTAAATTCAGTTTTATCAAGAGCACAGATTAATGCATTCATTGCTTTGGCATTAGTTGAAAATAATTTTTTATCATTAGCATCCCACCTGTCTTTTGATTTTGGAACATCAATACCATTAATAATAACAGTGGGAGTCCTATAACCCATTTCGATGATATCCCACACATCATAATCGACTGAACTCAAATAAATTTTCATTCTAGCTTTCCAATAGGCATAATCAGTTCCATTAAACATTGGTGGCCTAGCTATGGTCTCACCCTCAGAAAAAGCGTTATTAGACAGATTCATGACTCTAGAGTTAAAATAAAATAAAAAATACCTGCTCTGATACCACTTATAGGATCCAAATTAACCCTAGAGGGGGGTGAATAGGGTTTATCGCAGATTTTTGCAGAGTTATTAAATAAAAACAACACAGATAATAACCAGAATAAATGTGGAAAATAAATAACACACAGATATAGCCAGCTTCAGAAAAACCCTACCTACTGCTGCATTCCCCAAGGTTTCTACTAGGAGGTAAAACAATCCATGCGCTTAAATTCCCCTGTAAACTCGTGACACTCGCTCCCAACTATTCTTAACCCTACGCTCAAAACCCTGCACTGGTTTCTATCCTCGAAACCAGATTTCCCCAAATTACAAATCCCGTAATTCGTCTCCCTAGTTTTAGAGACAAACTAGAAAAATCTAAGTCTTGATCACAATTTGCAACGAATAAAAAACAATAAAAACCCTAAAAACAAATATTAAAAACCCTATTTTTAATTTACTTAAAAAACACTTTCAGCCTTTGACTCCTTTAATTAACTTGGCCGACCACTATTCTATCTTGCTTCACCCTCTCTATTTTGGTCCGATCTTCTTGTCTCTCTGGAAAACAAAAATGGCGGCCGACGAATACGAACTAGGGTTTTATCTGATACTCCAAATCGCTGCTTAAACTACTTGAGGGAATTGATTCTCTGAATGCTCCATTCTTTGATTCTTCAATGGCTAGCAATCTGGAGATCGAAAACTGTAAGTTTTAGAGATGATTTTCTTTGATATGCTTTAGGGTTTTGTCAGCTTTGTTTTTGATGCTCTTGCCACGAGGAAAAGGGTGTAATTTATAGGATTATAAATCCCTGATATTTCTCTGATTTCGAAATGAATTGGTTTGGTATATACGAAATTTGTACGTGAATTTTAGGGCATTTTAAATCTTCTGAATTCCTGGGTAATTTGATTTGTATATATTCGTGACTTTTGGAATTTGATTGAGGTTGAAAAATTCAAACTTCCTGGAGGCTTGCGTGATATTTGGCTATGAATTCTGATTTGTTTTTGATCATTGATTGATCTTGGTTGAGTTGGAAACACATATATTTTGCTCCCAATTAAACTGTTGCCATAAAACCTGAAACCTAATTTCTAGAATGATTTAAACATTTCTAATTTCTAGAAACAAATAAACAAGTCACACTTTGTCAAAAAATGAATTCAACATTACTATGCATTGTTTTGTGCCATGACTTGATTAAATATGGCATGATTCCCTTGCATTTCACTCAAATTAAATCTTCCTTGAATTTGAACCTAATTTGTTACTGTTATGAAACTTGATGCATGTATTCACCATGAACTTGAACTTGTTCAGCTACTGTCTCGACCACATTGACTTGAACACTTGCTACTTGAAAACATGCTTAGTCATTCTTCATCCATATATGTTGTTTCATTGTGTACTGAAACATGTATGTATACACATGTTAATGCTGTTGCAATTTTGACTATGCACTTGCTTGTCCATTTTCATTATTGACACTTCTGGTTCACCATATGCCATGCTTGAGCTTGCCAAAGACCTGACTTGCATTTATGGACCATTTGTTTCCATGATTGTACACAATTGTGCACACTGGACAAATGAAGTTAGAAACTGGATGTAACACCCCGTAATTTTTAATATTAATGTTCACAAATTAAAGAATAACTAATCTCAGATGTGAGAATTAAGGGAAACGGGTTGCGCCATTGTGTTCGTCTCGGAATTCTGGTTGAGATAGAGTCCGAGTTTGCGTGAATTGTACTTCGTATGAAGAAGTTATGGCCATCAGAATTTTCAGAAAAATTCAAAACAGATTTCAAAATTAAAAATTTCAGAGTCAGTTGGGCTAGGCGGTAAAATTCCCACTAGGGCCAGGTCGACCATAGGGTCGACCTGGGTGTCGGCCTACCCTAACCAGGTCGACCATAGGGTCGACCTGGGGGTCGACCTGCCCCCCGGGCAGATTTGATTAGTGACAAGTTAATGACTAGATGCTGACTCATTAGGGTTTCTGATCTGCTCTGATTGGCTGGGATTAATTCTGGGTTGATCGGACAACCAAAATTAATTCAAAACTCTATAAAAAGACATGTAGACTCAAACCCTAAAATCAAATTAAAATTAGATTCATGGCCTCCATGCCGTCACCTTGCAACTCAGAATAGCCGCCGCCAATTAGAGAGGAAGAAAGCTAATCAAATTCAATTCAATTCAATTCAACTTTAACAATGAATCTTCTTCAAAGGAAAGGTAATACAACTTCAGAACTCAGAATTCAGAAATCAAGACCTTCTTTGAGTTGTGAGTTCGATTTCTTTAATAAAATAATTAGCAATTTAATTGGATTAAGTTATGATGTGGATTATATGGATATGATGTGAATTATTGAACGCATGTTATAATTATGTCGTAAATTTGTGATGTTATCATATATGTTGTAAATTCTATGATGTTATGTTGTGATGTTATCATCTATGTTGTAAAGTTATGATGCTATCATCTATGTTGTAATTCTATGATTGGCTTATGTATAATCAAATCATCATGTTGTTCATATGCTAGTTTGGTTATGTTGATTCATATGATAAATGCAAGTTTAGATATTGATTTAGACATGAACCATATGCAAGTTAGTAAAGATTATGTATAACCTTACATGTTTCATGACATCTATTTTAGATCTAAAGTTAGGCTATGACATGTGTGAGTTATATGATAAATTCTACATGCTAGTTTACATGTTTAGATGTAAGTTTACGCCATTGTTGTGTTGCATGAATCACATATGCAAGTTTATATAAATATATGAGTTTGGAATATGAATCAAGTTATGTAAGTTTGTGGTTATTGCCTATGCAAGTTTACACCTTTAGATGTAGATCTATGACATACATGATTTATGCAAGTTTGTGACTACTACCTAAACAAGTTTACACCTTAGATTTGGATCTATGACATATGTAGTTTTATGCAAGTTGTGACTTTGGCCTATGCAAGTTTTAGATGTAGAACATCATTCACACATGCAAGTTCACCCCTTATGTTTAGATCTAGTTTTAATTATATGTATGTTGTGATGTTTTCTCTTTATTCCATGAGTTAGACTATTCGAGTCTAACGTATATTTTACGTTAAACGAAAAAACGTACAACGTGGGGTAAGGGGATAATATTAAAAGATTCAATATTGAGAATTGGCATAAATGCCTTAAATGGCATAAAATAAATTTGTGATGATAATTGGTATGATTTTACATACCATAAACAGATGGACATAACTGAGTCAATTATGGCCATAGTTAAATTTGGAATTGATTGATAGGTTGAATAGGGAAACTAATTCAAATTGGGGGAATTATTAATTAGGTGTAATTAATCGTCTAAGACACGAGGTTAGGCTCTTTTGTGGTTAAGACTGCCCGGACCCTCCCGGCAAATCCAGCTGCCACAAATGCCAGTCTAATGTGGGATGTCTTAGGCATAAATTAAATGTGTAACAATTGTAAAGACACGAGGTTAGGCTCGTTTGTGGTGTAAAACTGCCCGGACCCGCCTGGCAAATCCAGCTGCCACAAATGCCAGTCTAATTTGAGAGGTCTTTATAAGGTTACGGTCTTAATGAATTAAGAAACACTTAACCAAATAAACTTGTAGTGGGACATGAGGGGGTTAAGTGGCTGCCTTTGGTGGCATGTGGAATTTAGTGGGTGCCTTGGGTGGCATTTGAAATACGATTAGAAACACTTAACCAAAATTGAAACATGTAAGTGAACATAAATAAGAAGAGGGTTAAGTGGGATGTACTAGAGGGGACCAAGCTTAGTTGGATAGCTTGTGTCAAGTAATGGGGGCCCGTTTCAACCAGTAACCCATAAGTATCTTTGTGGGCTCGACCCAAGTGGTGTAGGTATAAGCCGTGCATTATTGGTGGTATCGGGTTGCCACTTTGGGAAGTGATACACTCCACGGTAGGGCCAGCACGGGTATCTACGAGTTAGTGAGCCGATCGCTTGGGGGTAGTGGGTACACCTAGTGGAGATAGGGGCAGGCGGCACCTATGAAGGCAACTAGGGGTGCAGGAAACTACCATTATCATTATTAAGTTTTGTAGGCGGGATCAACCTTAGGGTGACTAGTGGTGGTGCAGTATAGTAATTATCTTATAGTGGTTTAGGTGCGCCTTTAACGTTATCTTTGTTCAATCTTATTTCCTTGTTTACTCTGTCTTACCCAATTGTTCACGGTCATTTCCTTATTTTCTAACTTATGCCTTAGCCTAGTTATTTTGGTAATTATATTGTTAAAGTTATCGCACTCGCCAGACTTTATGTATGACCCCCTTTGTTTCCACCTCTTTTCTTCCTCCCCTCCCCTCAGGTGCTCAGGTTGGAGCTAGCACCAGTGGAGCTTGATTTTGGACAGCTGTATCTCTTGCTTTTAGAAGTTGCTTGGATCGCTGAAGTAAAGTTCAGCCTCTCTTATTTATGGCTATTTTGTACTGGGGTTATGTATTTCAATTTATGTACTTTGGTGTAGTCAAGATGGATATTATGTACTTTGACTCTGGTTTTTGATGATGTAATCAAACATATGTGTTTACCGCTGCAATGAATAAAGTTTTAAATTTACAAGTACTATTTATATATGTCTTGTTGTTAAGTTTCTGTTCTACACTCACTTAAAATGCTCCGTAGAAGTTAATGCATTCCCTTTGTGAGTGACATTAATGGACGTGGGGTGTTACACGTCGTATCAGAGCCGAAGGTTACCAGAACAGATATGAATTTTGAAAAAGCTGTTTTTCAAAACCACTTTTATAAAGAAGTACCTACAAAAGTATGTTTTAAGGAAAGTATTTTCAGGAGAAAAGCTTATTTTAGAAAGCATAACCCCAAGAGCCATATATCTTTCCTTCGGTCCTTTTGTATTGAATCTTTCCTTTTTCGTTTCAGCATGTCTGGAATTCCCGAGATACCCGAGGGGATACCTATACCAGGATGGTTTAGGAGGTATTTGGAGACTAGGGCCGCCACCGCCGGTCCAGTAAATCCTCCTCCTCCTCCTCGCGTCGATACTTTTGCTAAGATATGTAAGGACTTTCGGGCAATGGGTGGAAACCTTTTCACGGGACAGAGACATTTGTTGAAGCTCGAAACTGGCTAAAGGAGGTGGAAGAATTGTTTGGGATCTTTGAGGTGGAAGATGGAAGAAAGGTCCAGTAAGCTGCCTGGCTAATGAAGGATAAGGCCTCGTTTTGGTGGGAGGTCACTAATGGAGAACGTTCAGCCGATACATGGCCAGATTTTAGGCGGAGGTTTGAGGCAAAGTTTCTCTCACGGGCTGAAGAGAATCTCTACATGGAAAGGTTTCTAGCATTGAAGCAGGGGAATCTATCGGTGAAAGAATACGTCAACAAATTCAATCAGTTGGCGAGATTTGGCATGGACTTGGTGAATACACCAGAAAAGAAGGCCCTGAGATTTGTTAAGGGTTTGAACGAGTCGCTTCATGGGTTAGCTATGACCCACATCCCCATGGGGGCTACCTTTGAGAGACTAGTTGACATGGCGCTTATGCATGAAGAGGAGAAGGGCGCCAATGCTAATAAGGCACCCAAGAAGAAAGGGGATCAAAAGAAACCGTAACAGTAACAACAGAACAAGAAAGGTGGTAAAGGCAACAATGGTAAGGGAAAGAAGAGATGCTTTAACTGTGGGACACCAGGCCATCTAAGCAAAGATTGTAGGAAGAAAAAGAAGACTGGTTGTTTCCACTGTGGCGAAGCGAGACATCTGATTAAGGACTGCTCGAGGAAAGGCAGAGGGCAGGGTCTACCTCGGGAGGACAGGTGCAAGCTCTTATGGCACCAGGGCAGGCAATGGGGCAAGTTCAGGCTCTCGTGGTCCCACCGCTGCAAGAACGAGGTAGAGCAATTTCCATTGAAGGTTTAGTTTTTCTGTTTGATCATTATGTCCATACTTTATTCGATTCTGGCGCATCACATTTGTTTATCTCTACATCATTAGTTGAAACACTTCACCTAGATACTAGTCTAGTTACAGATCCCTTAGTAGTCTCAAATCCTATTGGTGGTTCAGCTCATCTTTCTATGATTTGTCAGGATTTGAGAGTGTTTATCTTGGGTGTTGGGTTTGAATGCAACGCCTTTGTTCTTGGCTTCATGGGCTATGGCTTGATTCTAGGTATGGATTGGCTAACTAGATACGGGGCCATCCTAGATTGTAAAAGAAGGGTAGTTTGATTGTTGACTCGTTGTGGAAAGACCCTTGATATTTCTTGTGACCCTAGAGGTCTAGTAATGCTTAGCTACCTAGAATCCCTTGACGCATCCGATGATGGTTTACATTATGTTCGCATAGTCCGTGAATATGTTGATGTCTTCGATGAGGTGAGGGGTTTACCCCCAAAACGTGAGATAGACTTTCGAATATGTCTAGTAGATAATGCAAAGCTAGTTGCATTGCCAGTGCGCCACATGGCTCCAAGAGAGAGAAGAGAACTCAGTAAGCAAGTGAAAGAATTGCCTAAGAAGGGGTTCATCAGACGTAGTATATCAGAGTGGGGTGCTCCAGTAGTATTTGCCACGAAGGCAGGTGGGCCCCTTAGACTTTGTGTGGACTATAGAGAACTTAATAAGCTTACTAAGAAGAATAGGCACCCACTGCCAAGAATTGACGATCTCTTCGATCAGTTAGTTGGTGCCTCAGTGTTTTCGCAGTTGGACTTAGCCACTGGTTTCCATCAGTTGAGAGTGGCTGAGGATAGCATAGACAAGCTGCCTTTAGGACTCCAGATGGTTTCTTCGAGTGGCTTGTGATGCCCTTCGGTTTGACAAATGCCCCTGCATACTTTGTTGACTTAATGAGTAGGGTGTTTAGGGAGTACCTTAATAAATTCGTGGTAGTCTTTGTGGACGACATCTTGATCTTTTCTAAGAGCGAGGAAGAACATGCCCTACATCTTAGGGAAGTGTTGGAGACTCTTCAAGCGCATAGCCTTAGAGATAAATTTTCTAAATGTCACTTTTGGAGGAAGGAAGTGCGATTCTTAGGGCATGTGGTTTCCAAAGAAGGGATAGTTGTGGATCCCGCAAAGGTAGTGGCCATCCAAGATTGGAAGGTCCCTAAAAATGCTACCGAGGTGAGGAGTTTCTTAGGGTTGGCTGGCTACTATAGGAAGTTTATCAAAGACTTCGCAAAGATATCAGCCCCATTAACACGCTTGACGAAGAAGAACCTAGTTTTCATATGGGACATAGATTGTGATGATGCGTTCCAACGTTTAAAGAGAGCTTTGACCACAGCCCCAGTCTTACTGTTGCCAGATGGGAGTAAACCATTTACCGTTTATACCGATGCTTGCGGGACAAGACTAGGCGCAGTCTTAATGCAAGAGGGAAGGGTAATAGCCTATGGTGGAAGGCAGTTGAGAGTGCACGATAGAAATTACCCTACACATGACCTAGAGTTGGCCGCTATTGTTTTCGCGCTTAAGTCTTGGCACCATTACCTTCTTGGTGAGAAATTCGAATTGTTCACTGACCAAAAATCGCTAAATTACTTGTTCTCTCAGAAGGACTTGAATTTGAGGCAGAAAAGGTGGATGGAATTCTTAGCGTCCTACGATTTTGAGATAGCATATACCCCTGGCAAGGGTAATGTGGTGGCAGACTCCTTAAGTAGAAAAAGGTTGTCCTTGAGTCCGTTGTTTGTTGAGCGGCGAAGCTTAGAGTTCATCTCTACGTTTGACTTTAGACCTTTCGTTGACTTTGTACCCGGTTTGCTAGCATCCTCAGAGGTCAGACCTACGCTTTTGGGACGGATTGCTGAGGCACAACGAGATGACCCATAGTTGGTTGAGTTAGTAGAGAAGCTCAAAAGGGGGGAATCATCGAGCCATCTCAGTAGGTATACCCTAGATGATAAGGGTTGGTTACGTAGGGACTAGACTTTGTGTACCACGGGACGAGAACTTGAGGAAGACCATTCTTGATGATGCACATCGTTCGAAGATGACCATTCATCCCGACGGGGACAAGATGTACATGGACATGAGACGCATTTACTTTTGGGCCGGTATGAAGAGGGATGTGGCAGAGTTTGTCGCTAGATGCTTGGTGTGCCAACAAGTAAAAGCAGAGCAAAAAAAGCCCGGTGGATTGCTTCACCTGTTGGAGGTCCCACAATGGAAGTGGGAAAGTGTCTCGATGGACTTCATCGATGGGTTACCGAGATCAAGGAAGGGTAATACGGGGATTTGGGCCGTGGTAGACAGACTTACTAAGAGCGCCCATTTCATTCCCGTGAAGATTAAGAGGACTGCTCCATGGTTAGCCTCCATATACATTCGTGAGATAGTTCGTTTGCACGGTGTTCCTTCTAGCATAGTGAGCGATCGCGATCCTATCTTCACTAGCGAATTTTGGAAGATCTTGCAAGAGGCGGTAGGGACTCGGTTATGTTTTAGCACCGCATATCATCCTCAGACAGACGGCCAGACCGAGAGGGTGAATCATATTCTAGAGGACCTATTGAGGTTATGTGTCTTAAACTTCGGAGGTACATGAGAGGAACATCTTCCGTTGGTGGAGTTCGCATATCATAATAGCTTTCAGTCTAGCATTATCATGGCACCGCTCGAGGCTCTTTATGGACGGCCGTGTCGTTCGCCTACATGTTGGTGGGAATCTACAGAAAAGATCTTGCTTGGACCCGATATGATTAGAGAGACTTCGGAAAAGATCGATTTGATTCGAAGGAGGATGAAGACGGCGCAAGATAGGCAGAAATCTTATGCGGACAAGAGGAGGATAGATCTTGAGTTTGATATTGGGGACATGGTCTTTGTCAAGGTGTCTCCATTATGGAACGTCGTTCACTTTGGGTCCGTTGGGAAGTTAGCACCAAGGTTCGTAAGGCCGTTTCCTATTAAGGAGAAGATTGGCCAGATGGCGTATAGAGTGGAGTTTCCTAAGAGACTTAGTGGTGTACATGATGTATTCCATGTATCACATTTAAGGAAGTGATTGCATCAGATCGCAGAAGTGGTAGAGCCCAGCTTGCTTAGAGAGGTGGAGATAGAGCGCGATGCGATGATTCAACGAGCTCCTACGTGCATTCTTGGGTCGGAGATTAAGAAGTTGAGGAATCGAGAGGTCAAGCTAGTCAAAGTTCAATGGGGAGATGATGAGAGCGACGCTACTTGGGAGGCGGAAGAGAAGATGTGTTCATTGTACCCTTTTCTTTTCGAGGGAATGTCTTTTAATTTCTCCTTTATCGCTTAGCTTGTACTTATCTTTTCTTTAGCATGTCCTCTCGCCAGTATCTTTGACCTTTAGATAGGGTAGTCCTATGGTTGAAACATGTGTTTGAGACATGTTATGTATGATGGATGCATGTGGATGCAAGTGTTTGCTAGTGGTTGCTCGTGGATGCATATACACACACTTTAGGCACTAGATCGGCTCAGTCACTTCAAATTGCATATTGCATATAAATGTGTGTGCATATTTAAGTTCATGGATGTATAATGGTTATGCTATCATATGGATGCTGCATTTTGGTGAATAGTTGTGAACACATGTAGAAATAATATGTATCGATAGGGTTTTTTCGCATACATAATGGACGCATGGCACTGTCATGGTTTTCATTAAGGAGGTCAACTGAATCAGTAGACTGCCTGATTTTGCATTAGATAAGGAACATATACACACACTTCTTGCACATGTTCATACAAAATTAGGAATTTTATAAGGACAATGGATACCTGTGTTTGATGGTTGAGTAGATGGTTGTTTGGATGTTAGGATATGCATTCTCCTTAACTTTGAGATTTCGGGGGCGAAATCCTTTAAGGAGGGGAGAATGTAACACCCCGTAATTTTTAATATTAATGTTCACAAATTAAAGAATAACTAATCTCAGATGTGAGAATTAAGGGAAACGGGTTTCGCCATTGTGTTCGGCTCGGAATTTTGGTTGAGATAGAGTCCGAGTTTGCATGAATTGTACTTTGTATGAAGAAGTTATGGCTATTGGAAGTTTCAGAAAATTCAAAACAGATTTCAAAATTCAAAATTTCAAAGTCAGATGGGCTAGGCGGGAAAATTCCCGCCAGGGCCAGGTCGCAGGGTCGACTTGGGTGTCGACCTACCCTAACCAGGTCGACCATAGGGTCGACCGGCCCCCCCTCCCCGGGCAGATTTGATTAGTGACCTGTTAATGACTAGATGCGGTCTCATTAGGGTTTATGATCTGCTCTGAGTGGCTAGGATTAATTCTGGGTTGATCGGACGGCATAAATTAATTCAAAACTCTATAAAAAGACATGTAGACTCAAAACCTAAAATCAAATTAAAATTAGATTCATGGCCTCCATGTCGTCACCTTGCAACTCAGAATAGCCGCCGCCAATTAGAGAGGAAGAAAGCTAATCAAATTCAATTCAATTCAACTTTAACAACGAATGTTCTTCAAAGGAAAGGTAATACAACTTCAGAACTCAGAATTCAAAACTCAAGACCTTCTTTGAGTTGTGAGTTCGATTTCTTTAATAAAATAATTAGCAATTTAATTGGATTAAGTTATGATGTGGATTATATGGATATGATGTGAATTATTGACCGCATGTTATAATTATGTTGTAAAATTGTGGTGTTATCATATATGTTGTAAATTCTATGATGTTATGTTGTGATGTTATCATCTATATTGTAAAGTTATGATGCTATCATCTATGTTGTAATTCTATGATTGGCTTATGTATAATCAAATCATCATGTTGTTCATATGCTAGTTTGGTTATGTTGATTCATATGATAAATGCAAGTTTAGATATTGATCTAGACATGAACCATATGCAAGTTAGTAAAGATTATGTATAACCTTACATGTTTCATGACATCTATTTTAGATCTGAAGTTAGGCTATGACATGTGTGAGTTATATGCTAAGTTCTACATGCTAGTTTACATGTTTAGATGTAAGTTTACACCATTGTTATGTTGCATGAACCACATATGCAAGTTTATATAAATATATGAGTTTGGAATATGAATCATATTATGAAAGTTTGTGGTTATTGCCTATGCAAGTTTACACCTTTAGATGTAGATCTATGACACACATGATTTATGCAAGTTTGTGACTACTACCTAAACAAGTTTACGCCTTAGATTTGGATCTATGACATATGTAGTTTTATGCAAGTTGTGACTTTGGCCTATGCAAGTTTTAGATGTAGAACATCATTCACGCATGCAAGTTCACCCCTTATGTTTAGATCTAGTTTTAATTATATGTATGTTGTGACATTTTCTCTTTATTCCATGAGTTAGACTATTCGAGTCTAACATATATTTTACGTTAAACGAACAAACGTACAACGTGGGGTAAGGGGATAATATTAAAAGATTCAATATTGAGAATTGGCATAAATGCCTTAAATGACATAAAATAAATTTGTGATGATAATTGGTATGATTTTACATACCATAAACAGATGGAGATAATTGAGTCAATTATGGCCATAGTTAAATGTGGAATTGATTGATAATTTGAATAAGGAAACTAATTCAAATTGGGGGAATGATTAATTAGGTGTAATTAATCGTCTAAGACACGAGGTTAGGCTCTTTTGTGGTGTAAGACTGCCCGGACCCGCCCGACAAATCCAGCTGCCACAAATGCCAGTCTAATGTGGGAGGTCTTAGACATAAATTAATTGCGTAACAATTGTAAAGGCACGAGGTTAGGCTCGTTTGTGGTGTAAGGCTGCCCGGAGCCGCCCAGCAAATCCAGCTGCCACAAATGCCAGTCTAATGTGAGAGGTCTTTATAAGGTTACGGTCTTAATGAATTAAGAAACACTTAACCAGATAAACATGTAGTGGGACATGATGGGGTTAAGTGGGTGCCTTGGGTGGCATGTGGAATTTAGTGGGTGCCTTGGGTGGCATTTGAAATACTATTAGAAACACTTAACCAAAATTGAAACATGTAAGTGAACATGAATAAGAAGAGGGTTAAGTGGGATGTACTAGAGGGGACCAAGCTTAGGTGGATAGCTTGTGTCAAGTAATGGGGGCCTGTTTCAACCAGTAACCCATAAGTATCTTTGCAGGCTCGACCCAAGTCAAGGACGGGACACACGTACTAGGCTTGACTGTAAGAGGCCAAAACGGGTTAGCGGTGGCAACGCAAGTCCAACGGGTTCATGTGCGTGTGTGGACCCTGGCTGGTAGGTAAGACGTTGTTGCATCGTGTAGGTATAAGCCATGCATTATTGGTGGTATCGGGTTGCCACTTTGAAAAGTGATACACCCCACTGTGGGGCCAGCACGGGTATCTACGAGTTAGGGAGCCGGTCGCTTGGGGGTAGTGGGTACACCTAGTGGAGATAGGGGCAGGCGGCACCTATGAAGGCAACTAGGGGTGCAGGAAACTACCATTATCATTATTAAGTTTTGTAGGCGGGATCAACCTTAGGGTGACTAGTGGTGGTGCAGTATAGTAATTATCTTATAGTGGTTTAGGTGCGCCTTTAACGTTATCTTTGTTCAATCTTATTTCCTTGTTTACTCTGTCTTACCCAATTGTTCACGGTCATTTCCTTATCTTTCAACTTATGCCTTAGTTTAGTTATTTTGGTAATTATATTGTTAAAGTTATCGCACTCACCAGACTTTATGTATGACCCCCTTTGTTTCCACCTCTTTTCTTCCTCCCCTCCCCTCAGGTGCTCAGGTTGGAGCTAGCACCAGTGGAGCTTGATTTTGGACAGCTGTATCTCTTGCTTTTAGAAGTTGCTTGGATCGCTGAAGTAACGCTAGGCCTCTCTTATTTATGGCTATTTTGTACTGGGGTTATGTCTTTCAATTTATGTACTTTGGTTTAGTCGAGATGGATATTATGTACTTTGACTGTAACACCCCGTTTTTCTGTGAACCTATAAGTAACAGATCAGAGAATAATTAATTTTTAATATAAGAATCAAGGGAAATGGGTTACGCCATTGCGTTCGTCTCGAAATTCTGCTTGGAAACGAGTCCGAGTTTTCGAGAAACGGAGTCCGTATGAGGGAGATATGGCCCTCCGAAGTTTCAGAGAATTTCAGAATCGAAAACAGCTCCAAAATTCGAATTCAAAATCCCAGAACAGGCTGGGCGGGAAAATTCCCGCCCATGGACCAGGTCGACCTGGGGGTCGACCATAGTGTCGACCTCCCAGGGACCAGGTCGACCACAGTGTCGACCTCCCAGGGACCAGGTCGACCACAGTGTCGACCTGGGGGTCGACCTGCCTCCCGAACCCACTTTCTAAACCTGATGCATTCTGATGTATTTAGACTCGTTTTCTATCCGGATTCGTCTGCCTAATCCTATATAAACTCACCCCTAGCCTCATTCTCTCCACACCATTTCATTCTGTCTATATTCTGCCTCTGTTCTAATTAAAAACAAAAATGGTGTCGCTACTCTGCTGGAATCAAAACTTGGACTGATGCATCTTCTTCCAACCTGAATAGAATTAAAAGCTAAATCAAATCTCAAATCCAAGCTTAGAGCTACGACAATTAAAGAGGAATAATTCAGCATTTCTGCGTCAACAACAGTTTATTATCCTTTCTTAAAACCACGAAAGGCAAGTACAGTTATTTTCCGCTATAAACTGTAATTACAATTGTGACATGATTATAAATCTGAATCTGAGGCTATGTATATTCTTATCTGTCAGATCTGTTTTTCTGTGACTATTCTGTACCTCTTTCTTCTTTCTGTTCTATAGCCAGGCTACTGCGAGCCTGCGCTGAATCTCATAAGAGATTAACGCACGAACGCTAAATTTTGGGACAAATAACAATGCATAATTGGACATGAAACTGTTGCCTATGAGACTATTGCCTATGACTATGATTCATTGACTATGAGACTATTACTCATGACTATGATTCATTGACTATGAGACTATTGCCTATGACTATGATTCATGACTATGAGACTATTTCCTATGACATTGAATAAGAAACTATTGTAATTAGTCGCCCATGACTATTATGGTTAGTTGCCTATAACTATGGTAGTTAGTTTCTTATGCCTATTCCCTTAATGATGTTAGATCTCATATTTAGTATGTAACTTTGCTAGTTTATTCCCATTCACTGTTATGCCTATAGGGCCATTTCATGAGTATTTAGAGAACTTGTGGAAACATGTTATACGGGGATTGGACGTAGCTTAATTAAGTAAATCTGGCATAGCAAATATGTTGGCATAATCTGAGTTGGCTATAATAGAGAATGATTTACATGTGTATTAGTCTTGGACATAAATGGTGAGCTAGAATATTGAATCAAGCTTTGACATGAACGGTAAATGGGAATATTAAGGCTAAGATTTTGGCATATATTGTATTATGAATTATGACCTTGATTTAGGCATGTAAGTTTAGGCTAAGTTTATGATTGGGCAATATATGTAAATAGAGTTTTAGATATATATATATAATCTGTTATCTGCTAAATCTGTTATGTTGCCTAATCTGCTAGTTCTGTTATATTGCCTAAACTGCTAATTAGATTGAATTGCCTAATTTGCTAATTATGTTAAATTGCCTTATCTGCTAAATCTGCTAAATAGCCTAATCTGCAAGATCTGTTATCTGTTTAATCTGTTGAATGACGTAATCTGTTGGAACTGAAATGCTGAAATTTGAAGTATGTGAATATGTAGGCTCAACTTAAAATTGAGCAAAACTTGTTAATAGAACCTCGAATAATCTACTGTAACTTGTACAGAAGTTTAATCTGTTAAGTAAACAGAATTAGTCTGATATCTGGAAAATCTGTATTGGAATGAATTGGCTATGACACGAGGTAAGACTCTGTTTACGGTAGAAGCCTGCCCGGAACCAACCGGCTTAACCAGCGACCGCAAACTGTCAGTCTAATGTGAGAGGTCGTAGGCATAACCAAAATATGCTTAGACACGAGGTTAGGTCTGGCTTGTGGAAGAAGTCTTCCCGGAACCGCCCGGCATATCCAGCGGCCACAAGCTACCGACCTAATGTGAGAGGTCTGTGCATTAATATTTAATTAATGCAAATCTGGGATAAATATGATGTATAAAACGTGTTGGGTGGATAGGGTTAAACCAATTGGACTAATGAATTAAGCAAACCCGTTTTGTGAATCTGTAGGCCCAATTACAAAGTTAGACAAATCTGTAAATCTGTTAAATCAGTATATCAGATCCGTTAGTCTGAAACTTGTCTGATCTGTGAACTATTTGATCTGAACTCTGTATGTCTGAACTTGTAAACAAGTTAATCTGAAATCTGTTAGTCTGGGGACACAAGGTTAGGAGGGAAATTACTTGTGTCATCGGTTGTTTGGGACCCATATTAGTCAGTAACACTTTATGGTATCAAAACTTTGACCCAACAGTAGGTAGGGTCCGGGCACGCTTACTGAACTAATTATAAGTGGTTCATTATGATAATGGTGAGGGGTGTTGATGGTGCGTTCCAACCGGGTCATGTGCGTGCATAGTTCCCGGTCTGCCTCTGAGGATGTAAGACGCCGTGACATCTGTAAATAGGCCTGTGCCAATTGGTTGTCACTTTAGGGAGCGATACACCCTATTGTGGAGCCGACACAGGGTATTTATGTATTAGGGAGCCAATCGCTTGGGGTAGGGTTTTAGGGTACACTTAGTTCTGTCCGTTTCTGTTGGTACCGTCTGTTTCTGTGGGGTGGCAACACCTGTCTGTTTCTGCGTGGTACCGTCTGTTCGGTGGTAAAGGCCAATTTACTAGTGTACACCTAATTCTACATTCTGTTTCTGTAGGGATTAATCTGTTTCTGTTTCTGTTTCTGTTTCTGTACCTTCTGTTCGGGTGGTAAAGGCCCACTATTAGCATTCTGTTTCTGTCTGTTTCTGTTCGGGTGGTAAAGGCCCATTACTAGCATTCTGTTCTGTGGAAATTATTCTGTTCCCGTTTCTGTTTCAGTTTAGACATTAGGGTGACACCTAATCCTGTTATACTAGTATTAATGCAGAGAAGTGAAAAGTAATATTATTCTGTTTCTTCTGTTTAACCTAAGTACATCTGCTGCTCCTGTTACTATTATCTCTCATCCAGTTTTATTAGCATGCCATGATTATTATTATCTGTTCATATGCTGAAAGTCACTGGACTTGCCAGACTTTATGTCTGACCTTGCTTGTTTTCGCCCCTTTTCTTCCGTTTCCCCCCCAGGTTTTCCAAGGAGGGAATACTTTAGCTTGAACCGGATTTCTTCTGCTTGAAGTACTTAGGGTGCTTAAAGTATGGCTTGACTCCTTATGGCAACTTCTATGGGGATTATGATTTTAAAGTTTTGTACTCCGATGATTTTCTGAACAAGACTGATATTTATGTACTTGAGTTTTTTTGTAAAGATGTAACCATATTGGTTTCTGTTTTCCGCTGTAATAAAGTTGTAATTTCTCAAGTATTGTTTATCTGTCTTGTAAATTTCTGTTCTGTCTACTAAAACGCTCCACTAAAGTTAAGGCATTTCCTTTGTGAGTGACCTTAACGGAGGTGGGGTGTTACATTTGACTCTGGTTTTTGATGGTGTAATCAAGCATATGTGTTTACCGCTGCAATGAATAAAGTTTTAAATTTTCAAGTACTGTTTATATCTGTCTTGTTGTTAAGTTTCTGTTCTATACTCACTTAAAACGCTCCATAGAAGTTAATGCATTCCCTTCGTGAGTGACATTAATGGACGTGGGGAGTTACACTAGACACATGACTTTGCCACTTAGGCTTGACTGCTTGTTGTATACTTTGAGCACTATATATTATTATGTTGTTGTACACTTCATGTTGCATTGAATATTTGTGTTTGTTATACCACCGTCATTTTGAGCTGCACTGAAAAATTATACATGCTTCACTTGCATGCTGCAATATGTATGAGTGTGTCATTTTGACCATTAGTTGCTACATCACCTTAGACTGAGCTCTATGTTATTATTGCTGACCCATTTGTTGATGTACATGGCTCGACTAGTCTTGCTTGCCTATTGTATATGTGCTTTGTCCCTGTCTTGTATGAGTTTTCCTTGTCCTCTTAACTGCTTGAATTTATGCTGTATTGACTCTGTTTGATCAGACCTTGCACTTGAGCTTGAATTGTTATGCTCCACCTTATTCTTTGTTGACTTTACCAACCTGACTTGTATTTATGTACACTACTTTTGTCCATACTTCCTTGCTTAGTTACTTCATTTCACTTCCATGTTCACTGTAGTGTTGCACCACATATATGTTGGTTGTTATCCATGAATACTTGTTGATGCTTGCCTTTGTGCATGCCTTGATCATTGATGTGTACATGTCTCGGCCATGTTATCTGAGTTGTGCCTTGTATTTGATTGTCCCACTATTAATTGTGCACTGAGTCGAGATGGTCCACGTGACAACTCCTCAGTTGCACACTAATTGGCGATGCAGTGCACACTGATTGGCGACGCAGTGCACACGTGTATAATTTATACATGTGTGTATAAGCAGCCATCAGACTGAATTTCTTATCCCTGCACAGAAATATTTTGTACATACACTGACTGCCTTGTGGTATCTACAGTGTATCACTGTGAATATCACAAGCTGTCAAGATACATATTGATAGATATATAATTCAAATCGAGTCAGAAAAATGATGAGGAACACACCAGAAATCTGAGGCAAATAAAATTTTTAAAAAATAAATTTTATATTCACAAATATTCAGTTTAAATTCTATTGTATTGTACTCTGTGTGTGTCTCATTATGACAGGTAAGCAGATGATGACTGGACTGACATAGAAGATGATGTGAAAACAGAAGACTAAAGATGACAGAGAAAAATATATAGGAATATTTGTATATGTGTGAGTCTGTAAACTTAGTGTAGTGTATATGAAAATGTACTGAGTGATGAATGAACTGTAGTGAGGAGTTATGAGAGAATTGTACTGATATAAACAAATTTGATTGAAATAAAATATTATTTATTGTTGTCAAACAAAATTGTCTATCATATTCAGGTTATTTACAAGTACAATCTCATGTGAATTGAATAAATAGTGGAGTTATAAATAGTTGTACTGTTTGAATATTTGAAATATAATATTAAATTTAAATAAAATATTGTATGAATATATGAATGTCTTTATAGTCGTATTCTATTTAAATATAAATATTATATTCCTGTCTGTGATGTATATATAGAATAGTACAGTAACAAACACATTTTTAAATAACATTTATTTGGTTGTTATCATCAAATAAAAATCATATAATTGTGTATACAACTACAACACAATAATAGACTTGTAATTGATGTACCATTGGTAGAGGAAAACCCAGAGTGGGATAAGCTTATACAACAAATTCAGAATCTATCTAAAGCAAGGAAATCAAAAGGAGGTGGCAGAAAAGTAGATGGAGTTGCTAAAGTTTGTGTATCTAAGAAATGATTGAAGGTTTATCGTATGGCGGATGCATTTCTCTGCTGTCAGCTATGTGGGTGAAGTTTTGGGCCTTTAGGTTTTCTTTTGGAGCTGCTGTCTTGTTTTTAAGTGGGTTGTGTTATTTTGGGCCTTCTTTTGTTTTTCTTCTGTGCTTCTCTTGTTGCTTTTTGTGTGTTATGGTGTTGTTTTTAATCGGGTTTGGATGTTTGCTCTCTGCTTTTGTAGACTTTGAAGCTGCTGAAGAGGCTTTTGTATGCTTTTTTATGTTGCAAGAGGATCTTTGGTATGTGCATGGTTTCTTAGGCATTGCCTCTGTTGTGTCTGTTTGTTGGTATTTGTTGTGTGTTTGTTGTGTTAATCCTGGAGTTTTGTAAGTGCTGTTTGTCTCTGAGAAGCTTGGTTGTTTACTTGTTTTTGTATAGTTTTTGTTTGCTGTAAGGTGTTATTATTGCCAAGCTTCTCTTATATGTACCTTTCTTTTATGTATATATAAAGTACCCTGTTTTTCAAAAAAGAAAAAAAGAAAAAAAAAAGGTTGGGATATAGCATGTAAGATGAACATACGATTCAAAGACATCTGCATCTCCATAATCAAGCCTCTTTCAGGATGAAAAACTTTGCACATTCCAGGTTGAATAAGAATGGAAAAGCCTTTTTTTCTTGCAATTGTCCAATACTTAACAAATTAGTTTTCAGTTCTGGAACATAAAATACTTCTATAATGATTTGTACTATGCCATTCACTAATAGCCTTATGTTACTCTTTCCTCTCACTTCCATGCTAGAGTTATTGCCCAACTTCACATTTTCTCTAAATTTTTCATCAAATCTGAAAAATATTATTCTTTCCAGTCATATGATTGCTACATCCTGAATCAAGAAACCAAGCATCTTTTCCATTGCTGTTTGTGTTTAAGTATGCCATCAATAACATCTCTTCTTGAGTTTTGACATAGTTTGCTTCGTTCTCCACGTTTGGACACTCCCATTGGAAATGTCCTAACTTGTGACAATTGTAGCACTCTATTGTGGATTTATCAAAGTTTTGTCTGCCTCTTCCCCTTCCTCTTCCTCTAAAACTTCCACGACCACGACCTCTTCCTCCATGTTGATCTCCATAAGTAATCTTCAAAGCTTGTTCTTCCTCAATAGTAGGGCCTATTCGTTGTTCATTTACTAGTAGGCTGCTTTGGAGTTCATCAATGGTTAAGGTCTCTATATCTTTAGATTCCTCAATAGAGCATACAATATAATCAAACTTGGGAGTCATAGATCTCAAAACCTTTTCAATAACATCAGTATCACTCTTGTTCTCACCATTTTCTTTCATTTTGTTAGCAATAGTACGAGTTTGAGCGAAATACTCATTTACAGATTCTCCACTTTTCATATGTAGAATTTCAAACTCCTTTCGTAATGCTTGCAATTGTGCACGTTTGACACGCCTTGAGCCTTGATATTTCTGGTTCATCGAATCCCATATGCTCTTTGATGTATCCTTGTTGAGGATTGCCTCTAATATTTAACGATCTAATGCTTGAAAAAGGTAGTTTTTTGCTTTCAAATCATTCAATTTCTGGTCTTCAATATTTTTCCTCTGCGCATCTGTGAGAACATCTCCCTCCACTGCTGTAGGAATTCCAGTCTCTATCAGACCCCAGTACTCCTTTGATCGCAGGAAATTCTCCATAAGCATTGCCCAGTGATCATAATGTCCATCAAATCTGGGAATTGCTGGCTGCACAAATGAGTTCTGTTCTGACATAGATTCCAATACAATAAAAAGCTGCTGCTTCTAAACTTAACAGGCCCTTGCGTTAGGGATCTGATACCAAATGAAAGGATTAAAACAAAACTTACTGCTAGAAAAAGAATCCTCTAATTATTCTGAACAAAGCAAATAGGCTTATATAGCCTTACAACAGGAACTGGAAACAATCAAAAGTAATTTAAACCACCTAAAGACCTGGAAAAAATAAGCCTTAACAATAAGCATTTATTAGCTAACCAATAACTAATTCAAATAATAAAATATCTAATAATACCATTTTTCGGCAGCCTAGACCATGATCATACGAAGCTGTGTAACTTGTTATGAGTTCCAGTTAATGTACCTTAATGGTCTAAGTGTTAAAATAGGTAATGAATCATGAGTGTGTAAAAATAAAATCTAGTCCAAAGTTGGACATCATTATGGCACTGCTGCATGTGTAAACATGTGTGGCCGCAGCCATAAACAAACATATGGTAATGTACACATGTTATTTAACATGAGTGCAACCTTCATTACTAGGACAGAAAACTTGCCAAAAACATAAGACGACAGTGGATGATAGTGGAACAATTACACCGTCTTATTGTTGTTTTACATGGACAATGAAATAGTAAAATAATATGTACGACTTGCAAACACAGTTTGGAAGGTGCGTAGCAAATACGGTCAGTAATAGTTAGCCAACATTAAATCGAATGAAGGAAATAAGTTAAGGAGGCAGGGATGGATTTCTAGTGTTGTTATAATAAAATACATGTTGAAAACACATATGAAAACCGAAGTGAGAGACAATTTCACACTACATTGTTGGAAGGGTGATAACTCATGCATCTAATTAAGTAAAAGTAAGTATAATATCTACATTTAGTTACATGGAAATATTGCCAAGTACTAAGCATGGAAAATTGGTATAATCTATCGCCTGGATGGTTGAGACGTGTGGACACATAGCGTAGTTATAAAATATGTAAGTAATAGGGGAACCATGAGATACACATAAGTGGTCAGCGTTGTAAACATAATAATACGTACATTTATATGTTGATAATGCCAGTGAGACTTACAGACAACCTTTGTGTTTAGTGAAACACAGAGGGAAAAGTACAATCAGATTAAATCGCATGACAACGTAAATAGAAGAAGATGATAATCTATTAAATGTCCAGTTTAGTGCATGATATACTTTTCAAATAACAATCAAACAACTGAACAAATACAACTATGCAGCTGGTGTATAGATGATCCTTATTTATACCCTGGTATATACATCATTGAGTAAGCTTTTGCAGCTTTTAATGATTCAAAATGTGTGATCTCTTAGGTACTTTTGTTATGTTTTCTAAACTTATTGTTTGATACGAGTAGTGATGAGGCAAAAAACAATGCTGTTTCATAACAATAATAAGGAATATGGATATGCAACATTTCACTTCTCTTCCGTTACAATTAATTAATGTCCCTATGTGATAGTCTTTCAACCATGAAAGCTACATACACACCCTGATAGGATTAAAAATAGGACAGAGATCAACATTATTAACCAACTTGCCATTTTATTCATCGTTATATAAATTTATACAAACACATAATTGGTAATGGAATATTTAAATGAGATATATGGATATCCTCAAATAAATGATGTAATACGTTAGCGAAGCAGTATTACTACGTATTAAGGAACAATTAAGATATATCAAATAATTATAAGTGTTGTGTATATTTGCAATTTTAGATCTATGTTGCAGCTTAATTTGTTAAGGATTTTTTGGATCAAAATGAGAACATTATGTACTATAACAGATAAATTTCAATAAGAAACTGAACTAATGAGTACATATAAAGCTAGGTAGCCAAATAAGAAACAAAATAAGAAATAGAAATGGGTAAGATTATCTTCAAAATGGTTTGCAGTAAGAAAATACTGAAAAATGGTTAATAAGCATGGAATATCATTGTGTAAAAGGATATTTGAATACAAAATACGATATGGCCGCGACCTGGTGCATATCCACACATGTAACTGGAAAAACATACATTTGGTTATCCACTTAAAAATTGTCACGCGGAGCTTAACCGTTAAAAAGTCGCTTAACCATGTGAATATTGAAAGGACGAATGTCATTTTCGTAAAACTGAATTTTTATATTATACTAAGTAATAAATAGCCATTTAAATGCCAAAGTGGGTGTATATTGCATAAGGTTGCCTGCCGGGTAGAACAAATTTATTTATTTATTACAAACCTCTAAAACGGTCATTTAGAAGCAAAAAGCTGATCATATTTGAAAAAAAATAAATCATATCTTTTGGAACTCATTGAAGTAATGGCAGATGGACATGATCTCGTTGACCTATGTTTTAAGATGTTTCTCACTTATTATCCGAAACTAAAAAAGGGTGAAAAATATTAAACTGGAAATTATTGGGTTACATGTTGCATTCAGTAATTCTAACCGTTGTTTAAATACATATGGAAAGTTTCAATTTAAACAAACAATAAGGTGGATAGTTTCCATTTCTATGGCACTTGCAATACTGGAAAGTTTGATCCCCCTTGTTATTTGAAAGTGATTCATAACTCATAGGGTAGAAAGTAACATTAGAGTTGTAACAAAATTCTAAAACTGGAAGCATACTCCTCTCTATCTGATTAACACAACAATGTTGAAAGGTGAAATATTTTAGAAGGTATAACAAATATGCATACGTTGCCATCTTGCATAGCACATGCATTACTTAACCTATTCTATAAAAGGATTTGTCTATAAGGAATTTGCGATAAATATGCATACGTAAACCTACTTGTCTTGTACTCTTCTTTATATTTGTGTCAAAAGCACTTTAATATTGCATCACATTGCTAACATTTCTCGTTCCTCGCATTACTACACACGGATAGAAGTAGCTATTAGTGTCATTTTTTAATGCTAACGCTAAAAAGGTTAAGATAAAATATGTATATATTCATAAAGGAAAATAATAACATGTAATAGGCATTCGAATTATTTCACAACCCTTGTTAATGGCGGCAGTGCAATCTTCATCTCAATCCCCTCCTTCCTCTTTATGCCTTCGACATAGCCTTTCCACCTCTTCCATCTCGCCCTCCTCCCTTTAAACCCCCTGACCCACCTCCATCTCTAGAAAATCCCTCCTCCTCGTTAGATGCTTCTCCAGTAATCAATCCCGAGAATCCTTCGAGGGCAACTTTTCCTTTGTTCATTAAATCGGATTATGCTTCCCTATTCAGATCTACACTGCGCAACGCAGGATTTTATAAACCTATCCATTTTGATACCGCGAGAGACGGTAAAAGGAAATCGATTCCAGATATTGTCAAGAAGGAAGGCCTCAAATACTGAAGCAATTTTTTGATTGGTTTTTCTAGACGGTACATTATCATTCCCTGCATTATCTAATTACTTACATAGGCATCAGAAATTATTAGGGGAAGTTGATATTAAGTCAGATGGACAACATTTTTATTTCAAATTCTCCAATGATACTGATCGCGAGAATATTCTCCGATCTAGTCCTATTTTTATTCGCGGTAGGATGTTTATAATTTCAGTTTGGGATCCCTCTATAGGTAGTGCCCAATCACAAATTAAGAAAGTTCCTATATGGATCCATCATCCGTCTATACCGTATCCCGATGATTCTTTGGACTCTAATTGGTATAAATTGGTTAGTTAATCAAGTTGGTAGGCTGATTTGCTATGATACTAGTACTGAAAGAATGGATAGGTTTAGATATGCAAAAGCCTTAGTGAAAGTGTCCCTTGAGTATCAAGTACCTAAAAAATTGAAGTAGATGGCTTAGGTGATGTCTGTCCATCTATGATAATTGGCTACGATTGGAAACCTAAGATCTGTACTTATTATAAGATTTTTGGCCATGATTCCAAAAATTCTAAGTTAAATGCAAACAATAATGATGATAACACCAAGCAGGTGAAGGCTGATTTGAAGGATTTTAATGATGAGGAGCATGTGAACTTTGCTACGCCTAATAGAAATTACCATGCTTATGCTAATTATGATAAATGGACAAATGTTCATACGAAGAAGAAGAAGCATTGGAAGAAGAAGGATATAGGTAATAATAGGGAAAATGCCACTAGTACTGTTGCAGTAGAAAACATAGATGAGAATCCTTTTGCTAATTTAGACAATAATTGGGGTGATGTTAATGAAGTTAATGGTTCATAAGTTTGTGATATTGATGGTGCTGTTCAGGATGTGGTTAACAAGGATTATTCAGAACCAAATATGAGTGTTAAGCATGAGGAAGATCTCATTGTTATTAAGGATGTCAATGTGAATACGTCTTCAAATGTTGGCGATGAGGAGGATAATGTTATTGGGAACTTATTTAATGAGAATAATGATCATTTGAATAATGCTCAAGAGACAATAGGTTACACTTCTAATTCATATTCTACATGTTTGTGTTCAACAACCTCTACTTCTTGCACTGGTTTACTTGCCTATGTTTCTTCTATTGCTGGCGCAATGTCCTGCACTTCTAACTACAGCCACAGTTCACATTCATTAGCTAGTTCTTCATCGAATGAAACTTTAGTTATGTCAAGTGCAACTAAGTCTAGTGTGAAGAAGTCGTCCCCATACATTGGTAGCAAATTTCCAAATGGTAATTCAGGTTTGTCGATTTTTGCTACTTCATGTGGTTCGATGAGTACCAATGCTGTTAATTCAATCACTTCTAGATCAACTCCTATTGTCACTACATCCTACACCTCAGCAAATATATCCACCCTCGCAATCTTCCCCTTATGATAACTTGAAACCTCCCTCAAACTTTCAGCTACCACCACCAAATGTAATAGGATCAGGTCTGACTTTCCCTGCTGTTAACTCTACTCTGTTATCCACTGTGGTGCCCACAAGCTCGCTCCCATCATCTAAATTCAAAGATAAAAAACTAAAAGTAAAGTTTTAGGCTGATGATGATCTTGATGAAGGGATCGATTATGGCCCAGAGGATGTGATGCCTCTCGGTAGTAAACTGAAAACTTCAAGACGACATATGCAAAAAAATTCAATGTATGATTCTACTCTCAATTGATGCTACTTCGCGTCTGCACGAAAAGATGAAGTGATATGCTGCTTTGGTACTGCAAGGCAAGGAAAGTAGTTATAAATTCTTGTTTTAGTTATGTATGCAAAAGGCATGTGAGTCATTAATGTATGGTGAGGGTCTAAGTAGAGATATGTATAGCTGTGTAGTTACAGTTTCGATGTTATTGTAAACTGTATTTATCTCACTATTAATAAAATTTTATGCCGCCTTTCAAAAAATAATAATAATAACATGTTTAACTCAATATGTGTAAAAAATATGCTATATAGCTAATGGGTGCACAACATGATCCATGCACAATGATACCTACTTATGCAAGTCATGCCAAATTAGTAAGACTTGCAGAAGTGAATGTATTTTTTTAAAAAAATAAGCATTGACGAATTATTCTTTCACTCACTTCTTCTATCTCCTTCCCTCCTACTTCGACAGTAAGTGAAGGGAGAATTAATAACTGCAGTATTATAATAAAATAAAAGACAAAAGAAGATAAATGACTATATGAACATAAAACAAAAAAAGAAAACAAAATAAGAGAAAATAGAGTTGACTATCGAGTTCCCTTCCCGTTTGGTGCTGGGATTTGAAGGAAATCCAATGTTTAAGATTCATTTTGTCATAAATTATGTCTTCACCTTGTGTTCCAGTAGAATTATAGTTTACATTATTTCATTAACAAACACATAAGCGAGGAGCACGTAGGTGTATAAATATGTTGTGTTTTTTAATCTAGGATGTAACAAAGAATGAACACCAAAATTATGTATCATATGTGTATCAACAACTGTAATAGATATGGGTTTCGATTTGGTTTGCTCGGTTATTATTAAGTGCATGTCAATAGTTAAATTGATGAAGAGTTGAAGAGAAGGATGCTTTGCCATTCATAAATCACAAATATACAAAGTTACAAGATACATGCTGTCATACGCACTGCAACAATTATGAAATAATATCATTAATGATATTTATGGAATTATATCATTAATAATATTTATTATATTTCTCATAATATGGCAACCATTTTTACATGATGGTCCAGTTATAGAATAATATCATTAATGATATTTATTATATTTTCTCATATTACGGCGTACCATATATGCAGAGATTGACTTAGATTATGTCAATCCTTATCACGCCTCCTCAAAACGGACGACCGAGAGGAAAGACTTATTTTGCTAACCAATGTTGTGAAGAAGGTATGTGGTAGTGGTTGATGAGGGCATCCGCAAGCTGGTCATTGATGGAGATGTAAGAGACCCTCAAATTTCCACTTTGCACATTTTCTCCGATAAAATGGTAATCCAATCCCAAATGCTTCATTTTAGAATGAAAAACCGAATTAGCACTCACATATGTAGCTCCAACATTATCATAATAGATGACCGACGCAAGAGTAAGGTTATGACCAAGCTCCTTTAATAAATTTCCTACCCAAAGAATTTCGGCAGTAGCATTTGCCACTGCCATGTACTCAGCCTCGGTAGATGATCTAACTCTTGTATGCTGCTTCTTTGACGTCCAGGAGATAGGATTCTTGCCCGAATAGACTATATATGTTGTTGTAGAAATGTATTCAATTTTTTCACGAGCCCAATCCGCATCAGAATAAGCATGGGGAGTGAGAGGTGAATCTTTGTGTATAATTAAACCCATATTAGATGTACCACTTAGATACCGATCAAAGAAGATGATGTAGAGATTGCATGTGTTCCTCAGTTGGATGTTGTATGTATTGAGCTAACTTATTCACTGTGAATGCCACATCGGCCCTTGTAAGATTTAAATATTGTAAACTTCCTATCAAAGTACGATACTCAGTAGGATCGTTGAGAAGATTTCCATGTATAGTTAACGGAGAATGAGTTGCTAATAGTGTTGCAACTGGTTTGGCATCGTCCATATTAGCTTTGCACAAAATATTAGCAATATACCTCTTTTGACTCAAAAAATACCTTTTGGATGAGGCATTACTTCCACTCTCAAGAAGTAAGACAATTCTCCAAGGTCTTTGAGTGAAAAACGTGTCGCCAATTTTTTATTATAAAAGCTTCCAATGCATGGGCTGCATTACTTGTAACAATAATATCATCTACATAAACCAACAGATAAACGATGTCACCATTTTATGCCATGTGAACAAGGATGAATCAGAGACCATATTCTTGAAGCCCAACTCAATTAAGTACTGCCGAAATTCTTTACACCAAGCTCTCTTGGAGCTTGTTTTAACCCATACAGTGTCTTGTTTAATTTACATACATGTGTTGGATGTATAGGATCTGTGTAGCCAAAAGGTTGTATGGTGCATACATCTTCAGTGAGTGTGCCCTATAGAAAAGCATTGTTTATGTCAAGTTGGCGCAATGACCAACCTTGACTAACCGCAAGTGAGAGCACAAGCCGAACCGTGGCGGGTTTAACCACGGTGCTAAAAGTCTCTCCGTAGTCAATGCCAGCTCTCTGATTAAAACCTCTTGCAACATAGCGGGCCTTGTACTGAATAATGTTACCATCCTTATTCTTTTTAATTCGAAAAATCCATTTGCATCCCACTAAATTTTGTGACATAGATGAAGGTACAAGATCCCAAGTTCTATTTTTCACCAATGCATTAATCTCTTCATCCATAGCTTTACGCCAAATGGGGCTTTTTAATGCTTGGGTGACATTTTTTGGGATCTCCATTTCATGGACCTCCGCATTTAAATTCAGTTACAAATTGGTTCCTAATGCCATGTTGAAGCCTTGTGGCCACTTGAGGAGAAAGTATAGGATTGTTGGGTGTTGAATTTGTAGATGTGGATATATCGAGGTTTGACTAAAATGAAGTAGAGGAAAGCTCAACAGTGGTATTAGGAGGTTAAGATGAGTTTGTTGCGGACATATGAGATGAAAGGGGTGAAGTGGGGAATGAGGTAGGAGGTGTGCTGGAAGGTGAGTTAGTTTGCAATGAATGAGAGGAGGAAGATTGAGTATTTGATAATATAGATAATGTGAGAGGTTCACATTGTTCCACTAGGTCAGACAAGGAGACAGTTGAATTTTTAAGTTTAGAAAAAGGAAAAATGTTCTCTTTGAAGTGAACATGATGAGAAACATAAACACGATTAGTGTTTAATTCGAGATAATAATATGCACTTTGAGTAGGTGAATAACCAACAAAAATACATGGTTGAGATTTGAGTTCAAGTGTGTTAGAATTATCGGGTTTAAGCCATGGGTAGAAAGGACATCCAAAACTTCGAAGCTTGGAATAATTAGGATGTTGGCCGAATAATTTAAAGTAGGGTGACACATTGTTTAGAGTTGGCATGGGAAGTCGATTAATCAAGTGCACAACTGTTGAGCAAGCATGTGTCCAATATTCAAGGGGGATTTTAACATGAGTTAAGAGAGATAGAAATGTCTCAACAATGTGTCGATGTCATGGCTCTGAATAGCCATTGTGTTGAGGGGTGTGGGGTGGAGTTGTGAGATGCAAAATTCCATCGATAGACATGTAGTTACATAGGCTTTCATACTCACCACCGTTGTCCGAGTAGAGAGTTTTGAGAGGCAGTTGAAAGTATTTTTTCGACTAGAGCTTTATAGCGAATGAATATATGTTTTACATATGATTTTCATTTAAAATTATACGACCAAATGTATTTAAAAAAATGATCAACGAAAATAAGATAATATTTAAAGCTATCATGAGAGTAAATTGGCGATGTCCAAAGATCAGAATAAACATACTCAAGTGGGGCAATAGACACAATAGAGGAAGTATAAAAAGGAAGTTTATGACTTTTATTGCAAGCACATGAACTACAATCTAAAGTGGAGATACTAGGAACATAAAGTTTATTTTTGGAAACAATTTTCCTAAAAACATTACGAGACGGATGCCTTAAACGATGATGCTAATCAAGTGAACTAGTTGTGCTATCGTAGACTGCAGGGGTTGTGGATTTGAGCTGATAAATGCCTGTTGCAACCAACCCCTGGAATAGAGATTCCCCCGTTTTGAGATCCTTCATATGAAAAGAGGTGGAAGAAAAGATAATTGAGATATTGTTATCATGACAAAATTGAGAAACAGAAATTATATTTTTAGACATGGCAGGAACAACTAAACATTATTTAGTTTGAGTGATGATAAAGAACAAGAACCAACGTTAGTGATTTTAAGGCCTTTGTTGTAACACCCTGAATATATAACGACACTAAAAGAGGATAAATTACATAATAATTAGTTCAATATTTAGAATTAAGGAAAATGGACTACGCCATCGCGTCCATCTCGAAATTCTAGTCAAGATAGACATTTGGTTTGCGCAAAGCGGACACCGTATGAAAAAGTTATGAAAGTTTTAAGTTTGTATACGCACAGAAAGATTATATATATACACATAAGTCAGAGATAAGTCAGAATCTTATCCAAAATAGTTCGAATTTGAAAAATAAAAAGTGGTGGCAGATTTCCCGCTTTAGGGGATCGACTCCCCTAGAGGGGTGTCGACGCCGGGGTCGACACCCCTAGGGCTGACGTGGCAGTCGGCTTCAGAGGGTCTGACAGCTATATATACGTGGTCATTTCTCTTGTTTTCTTCATTGAGAATTCATGGTCGCCAAATTTTGCCGGTATCTGAACTGATCTGGATCTGTTGTCTTCTTCAACTTAAGGAAAATCAATTGGAGATTCAAGATCCAAAGTTTTCTAGTTCTATTTTCTAATCCTAACATTTTCTAGTTGCATTTAGATTTGAATATTTAAAAGTAAATATGACACGACTATGACTTGGACTTGTTCATATGCCTAGATTATATTAGATCCATTGTAAATCATGAACACATGACATTCTGAATTGGTTAGGATTTGAATATAAATCTCTATCTTGTTGGATCTATTGTAACCCTTGGGGCATTCTATGATTTGTGCTAGATCTATTTTAACTATTGCTCTAAATCTCTATCTTGTTAGATCTATTGTAACTTCTATCACATGTCGTGATGTGAATCTTAAACCTTAATAGTGTAGATTTACTTTTAAACTATATCATCTAAATTGTGTGGACATCGGATCTGGATTATTATCTTGTGCCTATTATGTTAGATTTGAATAGTTGGACATCTAAATGGTAAATTTAGATCTTATCATGCTCATTATGACATCATAATTATGTTAGAACTAGTAATCCCCACAAGTTCATCAGTTTTATGCTTATATGTCCACCTTATCACCAT
This sequence comes from Allium sativum, assembly GCA_030737875.1. Taxonomy (NCBI): domain Eukaryota; kingdom Viridiplantae; phylum Streptophyta; class Magnoliopsida; order Asparagales; family Amaryllidaceae; genus Allium; species Allium sativum. The sequence continues at coordinate 328,023,276 of CM060916.1, forward strand.
GATAGTTTATGTTTATGCCAAGTTATGGTAAAACAATCACTTTGGTTATATTCCTATTATTTTCCCTATAATCGTTTATGACTAGGCTATTGTCTAGCCTAGGCATGCCACTAATTTTGTGAGTGTGCTAGTTAAGGAATGGGGGAAAATATTAATATTGGCATAATTTGAATATAAACATCATTGGAAATATAATTCAAATTATTGGGTAAAATGGGCATTAGCACCTATAGAGTCATAGGTTAATTAATTGATTAATTAATAATGAATGCCTAGGATTACAATTAGTAATTGTAATGGCACTTATGACACGAGGTTAGGTTGCATTAGTGGTAGAAGTCTTCCTGGACCCGACCGGCATATCCAGCAGCCACTAATGTTGAACCTAATGTGAGAGGTCTAAGTGCACAAATACGAATCGGGCTAAGACACGAGGTTAAGCCCAACTGTGGAATAAGACTGCCCGGACCCGACCGGCATATCCAACATCCACAAGTTGTAGGCCTAACGTGGGAGGTCTAGCCCATTATAAACCATAAATGGACAGGGTAATAAATTGGAATACTTAACCAAATCTAATCCATAAGGATTGTATGATTGTGAACTAAATTTAGGGTTAAGTAAATTGATTGGATAGTGGATGGGTTAAGCGAATCTGGAGGGGGTGGGTAATATTTACATATAGGCCCATAAACTTAACCCGATAAGGTTATGTATTTAAAGACACCTAATGGTATACATAACCAGAGGAAATAATAAAGTTATGTAATTAAAGGAACCTTTTAGGGTAAGCATAACTTGTAGAAATAATAGGGTTATGTAATTAAAGACATCTAGTGGTATACATAGCCAAAGAAAACCTACTGGGGATACAAGACAAGGGGGAGAGCTTGTATCATATTGTGTGGGATCCGTTTCATCCAGTAACCTGTAGTAGGTATCAAAACATGTACTCCGTACTAGGTCGGAGAAGGGGCACACTTACTGGACTGATTGTAAGAGATCCAAACTTAGAGGACAGCGCAGGCGGCGCAAACCGACCGGGCCATGTGCATGCATGAGCCGGGTAGAAGGGGATAAAATGACTGTGACACCTGTAGATATGGGGTTGTGCACATCAGCGAGGGGTTGCCACTTTAGGACGTGATACATCCTACGGTGGGGCTGGCACAGAGTATCTAAGCGCATTAGGGAGTCGATCGATTAGGGTAGTAGTTAGGGTACATTTGGACGTATGCCTAAGTCTACCACCTTATAGTGGAAGGGATCATCTCATTCTGGTTATACTAGTAATAGTGCATAGTAGTCATTAGAGAAGCGTATACACCTTATCATGCCTACCTTGTCACACCTGCCATTTAGATAGTGACTCTTATCCACTTTATATGCCCGTCATGCTATTTTTATTTATTTACTTGATAAAAGACACTAGACTCGCCAGACTTTATGTCTGACCCTTTTGTTTCCTCTTCTTTCTTCTGTCCCCCCCCCAAGGTTCTCAGGGATGAAACACTCAGGCTTAGTCAGGACTTAGATATCATCTTGCTTGAGCTGCTTTCGAAGTATGACTCAAGTTCTTATCTCTACTATAGCTTTGTCTCTTTCATTTGGGGAATTATGTTTTCTTTTAAATATTTATGTACTCTGATAGTACAAGATAGAAATTATATTGTTGTAATGGTTTCTATGACTCATGGTATTTTCAACCACGATGTATGAATTGTGTTTGAAATAAAAAATTGAATTTCCGCTGCTTTCTTATTTATATCTATCTTGTAATATTTTGTGTCTGTTTACCTATAACGCTTCCCGAAACTTAATGCATACCCTTTGTGAGTGACATTAATGGACGTGGGGTGTCACACTTGGTATCAGAGCTAAAGGTTACTAGATTAGATAAAAGTTTTTGAATTTTTTTTCAAAAAGGTTTTAAAAGAAAGCATTTTCAAAAAGTAAAGTCTGTTTTGAAAAACATTCCCCAAAAAGCCATATGTAATATCCTTCGGTCCTTTGTCTAAATCTCTTTCTTTCCTTTTTCAGCATGTCTGGGGAACAAAACATTCCTTATATCACAGAGGGCATCACGATACCCGGATGGTTCCGTAGGTATTTGAAGGCCACGGCGCCTGCCGAAGGCCAAGGAAATGTTCCTCCCCTAACTGCACCAGTCATTCCTCCTCCTACTCCAAGAGAACTTAATTTCACTAAGATCTACAAGGACTTCCGTGCTATGGGAGGAAAGTCGTTCCATGGGAAAGAGACATTCGTAGAAGCAGGAAATTGGCTCAAGGAGACCGAGGACTTGTTTGTAATATTTGAAGTGAAGGATAAAAGGAAGATTTAGTTAGCCGCCTAGCTACTGAAAGACGAAGCCTCATTTTGGTGGGAAGTCACCCAAGTTGGATGACCGGTGGAAACTTGGGAGGATTTTAGACAAAGATTTGAAATGAAATTTCTCTCCCAAGCTGAGAGAAGCATGCAGATGGAGAGATTCTTAGCATTCAAGCAAGGAAACTTGACGGTGAAAGAGTATGTGAACAAATTCAACTAGCTAGCAAGATTCAGGTTAGAGCTGGTGGATGCGCCGCACAAAAGGGCTTTGTGATTTGCTAAAGGGATGAATGAACCCCTTCATGGGTTAGTCATGTCCCATATTCCAATGGGAGCCACTTTTGAAGAGCTTATCGATAGGCCCTAATGCATGAGGAAGACAAGGGAGAAAGGAAGGAAGTAAAGGCTGAGGAAACATCGCAAAATAAGAAGGTGTGGCCCAAGAAGGGGAAACAACAACAACAATAGCAACAAAAGAAAGGTGGAAAGAATGATAAGGGCAAGGATAAGAGAAAATGTCACAATCGTAGGAAAAAGGGTCACTTGGTCAAATATTGTAAGCGAAAGAAGAACTCTTGCTACCATTGTGGAGAGGTCGGGCACTTTGCTAGGGAGTGCCCGAAGAAACAAGGATCGCAGGGACAAGGTCAAAGGGCAGGAACTTCTAGAGGGAAAGTGCATGCTCTCACGGTCAGTGCTCCAGATAGAGGTAGAGAAATTTCTGTGGATGGCTTAATTTCTCTTTCTAATCATCAAATTAGAACATTTTTTTTTTCTGGCGGTTCACATTCATTTATATCTAGTTCTATGGTTGAATCTCTGCACTTAATTACTAGTATGGTAGTGGATCCCGTAGTCGTTTCAAACCCCATTGGTGGTCTGGCTCATTTATCTATGATTAGTCGGGATTTGAAAATATATGTGTTAGGCTTCGAGTTTGAATGCGACGCGTATGTGCTCGGGTTTATGGGCTATGGGTTGATTCTAGGAATGGATTGGCTTACCACGTATGGTGCCATTCTGGATTATCAGAAGAGGGTTGTTAGGCCTCTGACTTGTCATGGAAGAACCCTCGAGATTTCTTGTGACCCACAAGGGTCGGTTATGCTTAGTTTCCTAGAGTCTCTTGATGCATCTATCGATGATCTGCAATCTGTTCCAGTAATCCGGGATTATTCTGATGTTTTTGATGAGGTGTGGGGCTTACCTCCGAGGCGCGAAATCGACTTCCGTATATATCTGGTGGACAATGCAAAGCCAGTTGCATTATTAGTGCGCCATATGGCTCCAAGGGAAAGGAAGGAGCTGAGTAAGCAAGTAGGGGAGCTACTTTAGAAGGGGTTTATCAGACGAAGCATATCTAAATTGGGTGCTCCAGTAGTATTCGCAACTAAGGCGGATGGTTCGCTTTGTTTGTGTGTTGACTATAGGGAGTTGAATAAACTCACCAAGAAGAATAGGCACCCGCTTCCGAGGATTGATGATTTATTTGATCTGCTTGTTGGTGCCTCGGTATTTTCTCAGGTAGACTTGGCCACGGGGTTCCATCAGTTGAGGGTGGTCGAGGACTGCATAGATAAAACCGCTTTTAGAACTCTGGATGGTTTCTTTGAATGGCTAGTTATGCCTTTTGGGTTGACGAATGCACACGCCTATTTTGTTGATCTGATGAGTAGGGTGTTTCGGGAGTACCTAAATAAATTTGTTGTAGTCTTTGTTAACGATATTTTGATCTTCTCCAAGAGCGAAGAAGAGCATGCCCAGCATTTGATAGAAGTTTTGAAAACTCTCTGTGCGCATCATCTTAAGGCAAAGTTCTCCAAATGCCATTTTTGGAGAAAAGAGGTGAGATTCTTAGGGCATGTGGTCTCCAAAGAAGGGATAATTGTATATCCCGCAAAGGTGGTTGCAGTGCAAGATTGGCATATTCCTAAAAATGCAACCGAGGCGAGAAGCTTTCTTGCGTTGGCAGGTTATTATAGGAAGTTCATTAAAGACTTTGCAAAGATATCAGCCCCACTCACCAGGCTAACAAAGAAGGATTTGGCATTTTCATTGGATATAGATTGTGATGTTGCTTTCCAACGACTGAAGAGGACTCTGACAATAGCCCCAGTCTTGACCTTGCCTGATGGAAGTAAGGTGTTTACCATTTACACTGATGCATGTGGTACAAGGCTTGGTGCGGTTATGATGCAAGAAGGGAAAGTGGTGTGTTATGGGGGTAGACAGTTGAGAGTTCATGAGAAGAACTACCCCACCCATGATCTAGAGCTAGCTGCCATAGTATTCAATCTTAAGACGTGGCACCATTATTTACTTGGAGAGAAGTTCGAGTTATACATCGATCATAAATCTCTTAAGTATTTGTTCTCATAGAAAGATCTCAATTTAAGGCAACAACGGCGGATGGAGCTCCTAGTTTCTAATGATTTTGAGATTGCTTATACCCCTGGCAAGGGTAATGTGGTGGAAGATGCACTAAGTAGGAAGAGGATGGCCTTGAGTCCTCTGTTTGTGGAGAGGAAGAGCTTGGAGTTCATATCAGCTTTTCATTTTAGACCCTCCGTCGAGATTTTTCCTGATTTTTTTGCATCCTTGGAGATATGACCAACTCTTATGGATCAGATAGGAGCTTCGCAACAAGGTGACCCACAGATTTTAGACATCATGGAAAGGATCTGAAAAGGGGAGACTTCAAGTCACCTCAATAGATTTGCCATAGATGAAAAGGGGTGGTTGCGAAGAGATGGAAGGCTTTGTGTACCTCAAACTGGAAGCTTGATAAAGGCAGTCCAAGAAGAAGTCCACCATTCTAAGATGACTATTCATCCAGGCGGTGATAAGATGTACAAAGACATGAAAACGGTTTTCTTTTGGGCTGGGATGAAGAAAGATGTGGCAGAGTTCGTTTCTCAATGTTTAGTTTGCCAGTAAGTTGAAGCTGAGCAAAAGAAGCCCGGTGGTCCACTTCATCCTTTGAGGTTCCTCAGTGGAAATAGGAGAGCATCTCTATGGATTTCATAGAAGGTTTGCCTAGATCAAATAAAGGCAACACTAGTATTTGGGTAGTAGTGGACAGATTGACTAAAAGCGCTCATTTCATTCAAGTGAAGAGTAAGAGGACGGCATCATGGTTGGCAACAATTTATGTTCGAGAGATAGTTCGCCTTCATGGAGTACCTTCCAGCATCGTGAGCGATCGTGACCCCATTTTCACCAGTGAATTTTAGAGGAGCTTGCAAGAAGCGTTAGGTACAAAGTTGTGTTTGAATACCGCTTATCATCCTCAGACCGATGGGTAGACGAAGAGGGTTAACAGAATTCTAGAGGATCTTTTGAGACTGTGTATCCTAGATTCCAGAGGGACTTGGGAAGAGCACCTTCCTTTAGTAGAGTTTTCCTATAACAATAACTATCAATTTAGCATCGGCATGGCACCCTTCGAAGCATTGTATGGACGACCATGTAGATCACCAACTTGTTGGTGGGAATGTATAGAAAGATTATTACTTGGACCAGAAATGGTTAGAGAAACATCCGAAAAGATTGACCTTATTCGACGGCGGATGAAGACTGCTCAATATAGGCAGAAGTCCTATGCAGACAAGAGAAGGACTGACATCGAATTTGAAGTTGGAGACATAGTTTTTATCAAGGTATCACCTCTGAGGAATGTGGTTTGCTTCGGATCGGTAGGGAAGTCGGCACCTAGGTTTGTGGGACCATTTCCCATAACCGAGAGAATTGGCCAAATGGCTTATAGAGTAAAGCTCCCAGAAAATCTATCTGACGTTCATGACGATTTCCATGTTTCTCATTTGCGGAAGTGCCTGCATGACACCGCAAAAGTTGTTGAGCCGAGTGTATTAGAAGAGGTAGAAGTGGAACGGGAGGCGACAGTCAGACGGGTTCCTTCCCATATCCTTGGATCAGAAGTTAAGAGGCTACGCAATAAAGAGATCAAGTCGCTAAAGGTTCAATGGGGAGACAACCCAGAGGATGCGACTTGGGAGACCGAAGACAAGATTCGTGCTTCATACCCTTTCCTTTTTGAGGGTATGTTCTTAACTCCTTTTTCTAAAGTTTTATCTGTGCTTGTTTCTATCATTTGAATATATCTTATCCATAGTATTTTCGGCCTTTAGATAGGAATCCTATGGATGTAAACATGTGTTTTTGAGACATGTTATGTTTGATGGATGCAGGTGGATGCAAGTGTTTGCTAGTGGTTTCCTGTGGACACCTATACACACACATTAGCCACTAGATCGGCGCAATCACTCTCATACTACATATGGATGTGTGTGCATTTTCTTTTTTTCTTTTATGGATGGAAATGGATGTATTACCATATGGATGTTGCATTTGGATGAATGAGTGTGCACACATATAGGACTTGCATGTTATAATAGGATTATTTGCTTACATATTGGATTCATGGCACTAACATATATTACATTAAGTAGGTCAATTGAATCAGTAGACCGCCTGATTTTTGCATTAGTGTTGTGATATATACACACACCCTTGCATATATTCATATAAGCATTAGAAGTCTTTAAGGACAATGGATACCAGTGAATGGTGGATGAGTGATGGATGATGGATAGTAGGATACATTCTTTTCAACTTAGAGATTTCGGGGACGAAATCCTTTGAGTAGAGGAAAATGTAACACCTCAAATTTCCAACGACACTAAAAGAGGATAAATTAAACAATAATTAATTTGATATTCAGAATTAAGGAAAACGGATTGCGCCATAACGTCTGTCTCGAAATTATGGTCAAGATTGACATTTGGTTTGGGTAAAACGGACACTGTATAAAGAAGTTACGAGGGTTTTAAGTTTGTATACGCGTAGAAAGATTATATATATACACATAAATCAGAGATAAGTCAGAATCTTATCCAAAACAGTTCGAATTTGAAAAATAAAAAGTTGCGGAAGATTTCCCGCTCTAGGGGGTCGACCCCCTAGAGGGCGGTCGACACCGGGGTCGACCCCCCTTAAGGGGTGTCGACAGCGGGGTCGACCCACCCACAGGGGTGTCGACACCCCTGTGGCTGACGCGGCAATAAGTTTTAGAGGGTCTGGCAGTTATATATACGTGGTCATTTCTCTTGTTTTCTTCATTGAGAATTCATGGTGGCCAAACTCTGCCGGTATCTGAACTGATCTGGATCTGTTATCTTCTTCAATTTAAGGCAAATCAATTGGAGATTTAAGATCCAATATTTTCTAGTTCTATTTTCTAATCCTAACACTGTGAGTTTAGTTGCTTTTAGATTAGAATATTTAAAAGTAAATATGACACGTCTATGACTTGGACTTGTTCATATGCCTAGATTATATCAGATCCATTGTAAATCATGAACATATGACATTCTGAATTGGTTAGATTTGGATCTATTTCTCTATCTTGTTGAATCAATTGTAACCCTTGTGGCATTCTATGATTTGTGCTAGATCTATTTTAACTATTGATCTAAATCTCTATCGTATTAGATCTATTGTAACTTCTATCACATGTCGTTATGTGAATCTTAAACCTTAATCGTGTAGATCTACTTTTAATCTATTGGATCTAAATTGTGTGGACATCAGATCTGGATTATTATCTTGTGCCTATTATGTTAGATCTGAATAGTTGGACATCTAAATGGTTAATTTAGATCTTATCATGCTAACTATGACATCATAGCTATGTTAGAACTAGTAACTGCCACAAGTTCATCAGTTTTATGCTTATATGTCCACCTTATCACCATGCTAGTTTATGTTTATGCCAAGTTATGTTAAAACAATCACTTTGGTTATATTCTTATTATTTTCCCTATTATCGTTTATGACTAGGCTATTGTCTAGCCTAGGCATGCCGCCAATTTTGTGAGTGCGCTAGTTAAGGAATGGGGGTAAAAAGATTAATACTAGCATAATTTGATTATAAACATGATTGGAAATATAATTCAAATTATTGGGTAAAATGGGCATTAACACCTATAGAGGCATAGGTTTAATTAGTTGATTAATTAATAATGAATGCCTAGGATTACAATTAGTAATTGTAATAGCACTTATGACACGAGGTTAGGTTGCATTAGTGGTGGAAGTCTGCCCGGACCCGACCGGCATATCCAGCAGCCACTAATATTGAACCTAATGTGAGAGGTCTAAGTGCATAAATAAGAATTGGGCTAAGACACGAGGTTAGGCCCAACTGTGGAATAAGACTGCCCGGACCCGACTGGCAAATCCAACATCCACAAGTTGTAGGCTTAATGTGGGAGGTCTAGCACATTATAAACCATAAATGGACATGGTAATAAATTGGACTACTTAACCAAATCTAATCCATAAGGATTGTATGATTGTGAACTAAAGTTAGGGTTAAGTAAATTGATTGGATAGTGGATGGGTTAAACAAATCTGGAGGGGGTGGGTAATATTTACATATAGGCCCACAAACTTAACCCGATAAGGTTATGTAATAAAGACACCTAGTGGTATACATAACCGGAGGAAATAATAAAGTTATTTAATTAAAGACACCTTTTAGGGTAAGCATAACTTGTAAAAATAATAGGGTTATGTAATTAAAGACACCTAGTGGTATACATAGCCACAGAAAACCTAGTGGGGATACAAGACAAGGGGGAGATCTTGTATCATATTATGTGGGATCCGTTTCATCCAGTAACCCGGTGTAGGTATCAAAACATGTACTCCGTAATAGGTCGGAGAAGGAGCACGCTTACTGGACTGATTGTAAGAGATCCAAACGTGGAGGACGGTGTGGGCGGCGCAAACCGACCGGTCCATGTGCGTGCACGAGCCGGGCAGAAGGGGATATGACGACCGTGACACCTGTAGATATAGGGCTCTGCACATTAGCGAGGGTTTGCCACTTTAGGACGTGATACATCCTACGGTGGGGCCGACATAGAGTATCTACACGTATTAGGGAACCAATCGATTAGGGTACTAGTTAGGATACATTTGGACGTATTCCGAAGTCTACCACCTTATAGTGGAAGGGATCATCTCATTCTGGTTATACTAGTGATAGTGCAGAGTAGTCATTAGAGAAGCGTATACACCTTATCCTATCTACCTTGTCACACCTGCCATTTAGGTAGTGATCTCTCTTATCCACTTTATATGTCTGTCATGCTACTTTTATTTATTTACTTGCTAAAAGTCACTAGACTCGCTAGACTTTATGTCTGGCCCTTTTGTTTCCTCTTCTTCCCTCCCCCCCGGGTTCTCAGGGAGTAAACACTTAGGCTTAGTCAGGACTCAGATATCATCTTGCTAGAGCTGCTTTCGAAGTATGGTCCAAGTTCTTATCTCTATTATGGATTTGTCTCTTTTATTTGGGGAATTATGTTTACTTTTAAGTATTTATGTACTCTGATAGTACAAGACAGAAGTTATATTGTTGTAATGGTTTTTGTGACTCATGGTATTTTGGACCACGATGTATGAATTGTGTTTGAAATAAAAATTTGAATTTCCGCTGCTTTCTTAATAATATCTGTCTTGTATTATTCTGTGTCTGTTTACCTATAATGCTTCACGAAACTTAATGCATTCCCTTTGTGAGTGACACTAACGGACGTAGGGTGTCATATTTTCCATCGCCGACAATCAACTCTTCGGTTCCATCATAAGGAGCATGGAGGGATAGATTGTTCAGATCTGTCGTGACGTGGTGGGAAGCACCACTATCGAGAATCCATGTTGAAGAGGATGAAGAGGCAGAGGGATTTATGATGTTTTCTTGAGGTTTTGGTGTGAATAGGTTTGACGTAGGTTGAGAATTTGAAGAAGGAGGAATGGCATTTGAAAACTTTTGCTTAAATAAAGGACAATGAGCAATCACATGTCCTTGTTCCCGGCACCATTGACATTTTCCTAGAAAAGTGTAGGGCTTTGTGGGATCACTGCCATTAAGAATCTGATAGGATGAAGTTTGGTTAATGAGAGCCATTGAAGAAGAGGAAGTTGAACTGTTTTGGATCAAGGCTCTGATACCATGATGAAGAGTTGAAGAGAAGGATGCTTTTCCATTCATGAATCACAAATATATAAAGTTACAAGATACATGCAGTCATACGCACTGCAGCAATTATGGAATAATATCATTAATGATATTTATTCTATTTGTCATATTATGGCATACCATTTTTACATAATGCTCCAGTTATGAAATAATATCATTAATGATATTTATTCTATTTCATCATATTATGACATACTATATATGCACAGATTGACTTAGATTATGTCAATCTTATCATAAATTTATAGATAAAATAGTTAAAGATCACTCTTTGGTTCAGTTTTTAGCAGTGTATACCATAGTATTGTAAAATTCAATACCTTCTCATTTGTAGTTGAACAGAAAATACAACGCTTACATAAATGACCAAATAAGAAAAAAATGCAGACATCACATGTTTACAGACATGTGTGAGGAGTCATAGCTCACTATTTCATAAAGCAAAATAGTAGACAGTAACAAAAAAAAGTAACCTTTGCCTTGACATGATGCTTCACAAATGGATTAAAAAGTAAGAGAAAACATAGGTATTCTGAAAATCCACAACAATCTTAAACACTAGTGAGTACAATTTGAAAGAAATTTGAGTAAAGGAACACAATAGTATGCATGTTATATGCATATCACTTGCCACTTTGGTAAGGAAAATATGATTTAGAAAATAATGTTACTTGATATTTCGATGTAGAATAACAATTTTTTAGCTCAAACGCGAATGTAATTTCGTTTGTGTAACTAAATCGATAGGAGAGTTAAAAAACAGTCCTCATTTTATTACAATGAAGCTATATTTGACATGGGTTGGAAACAAAATATTTTACCATTTAAATTGGATCTAAAATAATTCCTTAAATATAATATAAAACAAAAAAAATAATTCACTCCGGTGTTTATTAAAATAATTTCATTCAGTGAAACGATATACAACTTCTTTCATAACTTTGTTTGTGTTGTAGATGTTATCCGGGTATACTTCGTTGTCCATCTTTCCAACCTTATACATGTATTTAAGCAGTGTGATAAATATGAATTATAGATGCACAAGTAAAAAAATATAAATCCACAAAGCATGACATAAAAGAAAGTAGAGGGAACGGGTCGGAAGGGAAGTGATTAATTTATGATTTTCGACCCTAATGGGTTGTTTTGAAATACTGTAGATGAAGTGATGTCAACCTATTGTGCTTATGTTCCTTTTTCCTATTATAAGTAATAAATTCTACTAAGTTTACCTCAGTTATCCATCAACTTGGATGTCATTCATATATACGGTGCAACCATGGCATGTGAATACAGTTAATCTCTTGCATACCAGTCATTAGTTTCGGCACGATTGTAGGTATCTAAATGCAGGAAAAAGTTAAACTGAAATCAGCACTTATATAGGCACCACAACTGAATCAATAAGACAAATGTAGGTTTGGAATGATCAAGTTTTCAACCAAAAATGGTATGGATGCGGTACCAGAAATCAAATGTTAGTTTTAAGGGGTGTAAAATAACTTGATGTAAAATGTCAACCTAATTCATATGTTGGTATGGAGAAAAAATGTGAGCATCTCAATCAGGTATAATACTAAACAAATAAGAGTCAAATAATGAACCTAATGTTTGTGTTGCAAAAAAGAAAATTATAGGGTTGATGTACAAAATAGAAGTGGGCGAGCAGAATTGGCGTTATAAAAACTGACACTGTAATAGACTAAATCATACCAGGGGATACCAATGTAAGGGTAGTGCAGGTCGACACAACAACATAAAACAGATTGCAGCGACGATCGAACATTTAGATGTACCTTTCAGAATTGGTTGAAGGCATCCGATTTTATTTTGGTAAAGGTGGTTGACAAGCTGTTGTTGCCAACCGCCGATGACAAGCTGTTGTAGCCGACTGCTGATGTTGGTTTACTGTTCGAAGAAGAAATTAGTCGCCATTGGAATTATAGGTCATTGTTAGTTTGGTTTGGGGGAAAACACAGCGAAAAACAATAGGGAAGAAAGAGGATGTAGAGGAAAGAAAGTAAAAGGAACGGTTGGGGAGGGATTAATTTGCGATTTTCGGTCATATTGGCTTATTTTGAAATACCGTAGAAGAAGTTTTTTTTCAAACAAAAATAATATTTTATAACTAAAGGGAGAATCTAGCCATTCTCCAACAACTCACAAAAACGATTTCTAAATAATGCAGAAACCGTGCACACAAAGAAATAAAAGATATAGAACCAAAATACATCTAACACATACGACTGGCAAAAATAAAAGCTGGCTCAGTAGCAGACACGACCATTAAGGCATCAGCAGACGAACAGAGAAGTGAAAGTAGGCGTGGAAAACCACCAAACTCCCCCAGAAGGAATAAGGAGCTACAACTGCTAAATCATCCGATGAGCCATCCAGTAAAAAGCCAAAGGCATAGGGTGAGATGTCCAAAAGGACGGTCCTGATCCTATGCATCCTCAAAGTCCAAGTGCTCCATCATACCTACTCCGTCAGACCCATCTAGGTGAAGTAAAGAAATCATCAACCTGCTCATGTCCTACCAATAGGATACCTGCACTTCAAAACCTGCACAACTAGCAAATGACGTAAGATCAATGGGGGGTAATGTAGGATAGGGGTAAGCAGCAGAAAAAAAACAAACACATCTATACTTAAATAAAAAAACCATACAAACCAAAAATAAACACAAAATCAACTGATACCTTCCCTAGGAGTGGCCGATACCGATGTAACATCAAAGGTCGTAGCCCACCTCCTAGAGAGGGAGTTGATCAGTCCCCGGAAAGGCCTACACGAAATGCAAGGAACAAATAATTCCTTACTTTTTGTATAATGGTAGGAGGGTCCATCGTCACTCTCTCAAATATCGCCATGTTCCGCGGGCACCAGATGTGCCAGCATACAAGACAAGGAATCAAATGAAGAAGGATCGACCGAAAAGACTTTCCAGAAACACCTAGCCACCAGAAACTCAGAAAATCTTCAAGGGAGGTTGCATTACCTTGGTAACCCATAATATTCCTAAAGTAATTCCATATAGTCCTAGCACAAGACCTTGAGAGCAAAAAGTGGTTATAGGATTTGGAGTATCCTGAACTGCAGCACCTGCACCTGGATATTAGAAGGATGCCGATTCTCTAAAGGTTCTCATCTATTGGTAATCCATTATGCAAGGATTTCTACATAAATAGAGAAACTTTTGGAGGTATACGGACATTGCAGATGAGGGAAAAGAGATGAAGACGAGGACCTGGAATTTTATTATAATTCCAAGTCGCCCTTATCGAGAAGGGGCTGCCATCCCAAACGATGCCACCCCCATATGCATCTGACAAGGCCTTCCCGGATTGTATTCGTTTCCATGTTTCACTAGTATATGACGGGATACTGGAGAAATTCGTATCATCCAACCTGTGGTACTTGGCATGGAGGAAAGCCACCCAAAGGGAGTTGTCCTCTCCAAATCTCGCCCATAGCTTGCAAGCAAAGGCCGAGCAGATGTCCTTAGGGTTACGGAGGCCAAGACCTCCCCTGCTTTTTGGCTGACAAATGGAGTTCCAAGAAATCCAGTGTTGATGAGAAGCATTGTCCTTGTTACCCCCAAAAGAAGGACGAAGCCAAGGAACGGTAAGAGCGGAAGAACAAATCAGTGGGAGTCATAGCCGCGAAGATATGAGATCCTATAGAGTCAAGAACAGACCTAATGAGAACCAATCCGCCAGCCTGAGAGAGGAGGGTAGCATTCCACCGCATGATATTTCCCCTTACATTGTTAGTTAGGGGATCGAAGATGGCGTTGAGCTTTCTACCTTGATATAACACTATGTCGAGGTAAGGGAGAGGAAGGGAGGCTGCCTTGAAACTAGTAGAGGCCTCAACCTAGGAAGATTTGACCGCGGGATGTTCCCTCGCGGACACGAAGCAACTTTTAGCCGAGTTAACGAGTTACCCCGAGCATCTCTCGTACTACCGAATAAAGCCTAACAGGATCCTAATAGACCAACGACTACCATTAGTAAAAATGATGATATCGTCTGCACAAGACAAGGTAGAGATAAGCGAACATCCCCTAGGAATGCCGAACCTATGAATCTGGCCAGCAATTGTAAGAGAGTGCAGCCCTCGAACGAAAGCCTCGGCTGCAATGACAAACAAAGTAGGGGAAAGGGGGTCTCCCTGTCGAAGACCCCTCCCAGATCTGAAAAAAACAGGCGGTCGATCCATTGAAGAGAACGAAAAACCCGCAGTTGGAGATAAGTCTCCAAACAACATCGATTAGGGGTTCTGAAAACCCAAAAGTCCTCAGAACCGTGATGATGAAGTACCACAACATGCAGTTGTAAGCTTTTACCATATCTAGCTTAATGACCACATTAGAGCCTCATACCTTCTTATTGATCTAAGAAATCAACTCCTGGGCTAAAAAGACGTTATCAGTGATCAAACATCCTTTTACAAAACCAGCCTACGAAGAACATATAAGACACTCGAGAAACAGTGCTAGTCTAAAGGTTAGAACCTTGGAAATGACTTTGTTAGAGAAATTACACAAGCTGATCGATCGAAAACCCGAACAAGAGGTAAGATGGTTGCAATTAGGAATGAGGATCAAGTTAGTGGAGGTCCAACCCATATGGACCTCTCTACCTGAGAAGAAGGACTGAATGACAAAGCAGAAATCCGCCTGAATAACCTGCCCCACACACTTCTGTAAATTACTCCGTTCAAACCATCTGGCCCACTTGCACTGTCCTTGCTAAGAGCAAATATGCACTCACGTATTTCTTTCGAAGAAGGGAAACTAGCAAGATCATGATTATCCGTAGGGAGAACCAGACGGGGAAGGAACATGAGCAGGGATGGATCAGAGATTGACTCAGAGGGAGAGCTCAGGAAAGACTGGAAATGGGACAAAATAGTTTCTTTTACTTCAATCGGAGTAGAAGCCAAAGAAAAATCTGGATGCTGGATTTGGAGAATTGTGAGAAGTCTATTCTTCTTACAAATGGAAGAATGAAAAAACTTGGAGTTCGTATCTCCATCAACAATCCATTTAATCCTCGCTTTTTGGCGAAGATGGTCATGTTCAATACGAACCTCCGAAGAAAAGGCTATTTGGGCCAAAGCCCAAGCTTCCTTGTTAGCAGATGAAGGATCCTTATCAAAAGACGATTCAACAAGTACAAGAGTTTCTTCGGCCATACGTACTCAGTCGAAGTTATTCTTGGAAACCTGAATATTCCAGTCCTTGAGGCAAGCTTTAAGCCGCTTCAACGTATGAGAGAAAACCACACACGGGGAGCCACTAACAGGGAAATTCCAAGAATCTTCCACTACACCATTGAAAGAATGGTGAGATCTCCATATACTATGGAACCTAAAGGAGGTCGGCCCAAATGAGGAAAGGAGGGAGCAGCTGAGAAGCATAGGGGCATAGTCGGAGAAGGTACGGTGGAGATGGGAAACCAAGAAAAAAATGGAAGGCTGAACCACCCTTTAGAAGCAAAGACTCTATCAAGCCGAGAAAGAATAAGGTTCGGCTTGTCTTGGTTGTTACTCCGAGTAAAGGCCGAACCGACAAAAGACACCTCAGAAAGACCCAAGCTAAGGATAAAAGCATTGAAATCTACTACCACCAAACGGTTAACGGTAACTCCCCCTCATTTTTCGGCTTGGATGGCGACACCATTGAAGTCGCCTCCTAAAATAGAAACGGAGAAGCCTATTGCAGATAGAGATAGAATATCAGACCAAAGGGTCAATCTTTATATCTTGTCGCGCTTAGCGTAAACAGCCGAGTAAAAAAGGAAGAACATATGGAAGGACACGAACAAGCAACCGACAATAGTTGATCCAAGTCGAAGATAGGGCGGACGACAATATCTTTAGACCAAAGGATCCAAATCTTGTCGGAGACATTAGCTAAGTGTAACGAACCAACATTTTCCTGATCCTGATTATCGATATAAATACCATATCGACTAACCAAATACCAGAAATTACTGGATCATTAATAGAAAGAAGTTAGAGGATGAGAAATAGAAAGAAAGAAATATTAGAATAGAAGAAGAAGAACATAAATATAACATCAGAGTAAACATAAACCTCACAGCGGAACGAATAAAATATAATATATAACAACTTTTGAAATAAAAATTTAACTGTATATACATCACATTATCAAAGTACAACATTTGTTCATCACATACACTACACAGCGGAATAAACTCTTTGTATATTTAACGTTGAAGCCTCCTGCTCTAAGCTACTCCGAGGATATCTGAAAATACCTGAACTACTTGACTGCCCGTACAAATTTGGACACCCAAGAGTTTAAGGTAAAACAAAAAAAAACTCTGGGTCAGTCATGGGATTGGTGTGAGTAAACTCCAACCATTGGTTTAACTTATAAAAATTCTTTTTGAAAGAAAAGATAATCGTAAGACCAAATCCACACATAAATACAGATGGTTTTTACCTTATGATAACCCAAAACAGTTTTGGAAATCAATATTCTTCTGATATTACAATAGTGTCTAAAACAAGTAAATAACAATTTAGTAGAACGCTTGCATCTCACGCTCTACATATATAGTATACAATCAAAACCGTGGGCTCTTATTGGATAATGGATTCCAACTAGCAAGGTATGGGACCACCTTCCGATAGTGTATCTCTAGAGAGGAATACACCAGGTTCAACAAGAACATCTTGTAACCCAAGCTAAATATGACCGGCCCCTCACTCCGCTAAAGATTACCGAATGTATTTTCACCAACGGTTGGGATCAGCAACCGTTCCGAAGCAACAACATCGACATATTTAAGAAACAAAAGGAATTTCTCTAGATCAGGTAACAATACACCATACTTGGTAGCTAACCACTTAGCCATGCGACCTAACCCATTTTATACCATTTCCTGGTTGTGAGGCTTGAGGTTATGATTACTTGATAACACCATCACTTTGAATGCCACATTGTTAGACCATTAATCACTAATTGATTTACACAAAGATATTCAGGATATTATGCTAAGAGAATAAATACTCCGCCACCAGATGTACATTTGTACAGACAACATATGTGATTGCTGAAAATAATCTGTCAGAAATTCGTCCATACACGATCGTTCTGAGATTTAACGAAACTGAAGGCACAATTTTCATTAATCCATCTTAGGAAATTTCTACCTAGGATGACAGAAAAGGCCCTTGTACTTTACTCCGTCTTCGATTGTCTTCATATAATCTGATTCACAACGTTACTGCTAATACATAGTGGTTCTCGATAAAAATCCAACCGATCTCTCTATATTGACAACGATATTGGCCAATACTTCGATAGTCGATTATTTAACTATCAGAGAAAAATAAATAAACATTCATCCATAACATCAAATGTTCACACCAAAAATGGTCTAAACACCCAAGGTACTAAACTGTACTTAGCCAATTTGGTAAGAAATAAATGGAACCGTGTTTAATCAGCAATTAAAAATGAAAAATGCAAGAAAACTAAAGTAGAGGCGAGATTTAGACTGGTTCAGCCGTTAACTAGGCCTACGTCCACTGTGAAGGTGAGTTTCAATCTTATAACGAGGATTACAAAATACATCAATTCTCTCTTTTCATACATCTTTGCATTCACTCAATATACCCTCGTCTATATATTTCAATTTTGAAATTGTAAAAGAGAATGGTAAAATTTGAGAAGAAGGAGAATAGATGGATAGATGATTGAGAAAGAGGATGGCGCCGTCTTCCATGATCATAAAATTGTTCTTGATGCCATGGCCGAATCAGTGGTTGAGGATAGAATTTGGCAGCACTTCCTGGTTTCAAAGATCGGATCCCCTTTATGTTGGTAGCCATGGTGTATTTAAAGGTGAGCTCCCCTTGGGAAATGACCTGAAGTCTATTTATGCCAGCTACGGATCACTCATTTTGTTCATTACAACCATGACTAGCTGTAGCCAGCTGTCTGCGGCTGTATTTGGTTACCATGTGCGAGCGACTCAACGAAGTGAGCGTCTTGAGTAGTCGTGCGAGCCCGTAGGAGAGGGCCTCCAGGTGAGCATGACCGCTTTGAGAGATCTTATAAGAGAAGAACGTGGGACTGGAATCAATTCTCCTTTGTTCCTTGTGCGACCGACCTTTTTAGTTCCAGGGCGCTCGTCTTTTTGCTGCCTTTGTATGGCGCTGTTTGTCCCTATGGATGTGCCACAAGGTCGCTCCCGCCTACGTTGAATGGGCGATTTGTTTTGTTTCCGTGTTTGAGCATCTTTTCCCCAGTATGAACGATCGACCTTGGCTCCTGCACCTGATCACAATTCGTATCCAACTTTGATTGGAGATGCAGTCATATGAGATGTTGCGAGTGCTTGTTTTGCAGCTCCATCCCAGGCTTTGTCTTTTGACGGGTTAACATTTGCCCCTCAAAGTCCATAGTTTTTAAGACATTAAGAACTACGAGCTTCAAAGTAATGAGATGAAATGCCATTGGATGGAACTGCAAAATAGGCATCCTCACAGATAGCTTACACCTTCAAAATTTGGATATTTTGACAATTGCATGTCTTTGGACATTTGGCGGGATATTTCCCGGGTATGTTAAACCAGATCACTAGATCTTAATTGAGCTGTCATATCATAAAAAGGGGTTTCTAGTCCTTTTATACATTGTCTCTTCATTTTCCCGCTTTTGTATTTCTTCGATAAACTTATTCCATTGGCGTCTTCATCGTAGAAGACCTCGTTGTTGCTTCTTGGAGCTCCGATTTTCTTTATTTTGATCGATTGTCCTGCCTGACCCTACTTCGGTTGACGATTTTCCTCATCTTTATTTCCAGCTACAATGCTCCTTTCTCTAAATTGAATTTCACTTGTAAGTGAACTTCCTTTCTTTTTCCTCTGATTTTGGGTCAATTCTCTTGGTTTTGTAAAAGACGTTCTCAATTGGCGACATCGAGTCGCTGGAACACATGGTTGTGATATTTGAGAAGCGTTGATTTGACTTGTTATGTACTAGAACTTTCCGCGGAATTCTCTGGCGGTTTTGACTTATGTGATAAACTTTAGCCTTTTTATGCTGGCAAATTATTCACTGAAATGCCTTTGAAACAACATTTCCTAATTCATTATGTCTTTGTCGGATGTTTAATGGAATACTTATATCATAGCTGAACTTCCGCTCTTCCCTTCTCGTTATTCTCTTGGTAAGTGCGATTAACAGTCGTGATCGACCAAATCAAAACCTGTGTTTCTCATACTTTTGAATTTATAATCCTTCCTTTATGTGATAGTAGACCCTTTTTATCGGTTAGGGCTGATAATCTGGTTTGGAGGATGTATTCATCTTGAGTTGCTTTCTTTAACTTCAAACAACTCAATTCGTAATTTCTTTTTAAGCATGCTTATTTGTGCTGACATGTAGCTGACTCCTAATTCATCTTAATCCTAGTTAACCCATCATGTTTGGGGAACAAGAGGGTCTGGATCAGGAACTTGAGGTTCCCCTAGCTACTGATTCTGACTTGATAACTAGTCAGATTCATCCTCAACCTTGCTTTTTTGATAGGGTGGCGACCGGTTGTCGTAAATCGATGATTTCCTTTGATCAGTATTTACGAATGTGCGATCGCTTCGGATTTTCAAAAGGCGCAACCAGATATCTCAAAAAAGGAGAATTAGCGGATTGTCCGCCCTCTGGGTATGTAGCGGTCAATTATCACATGCTGTCTAGTGGGGCGATTCCCCCCTTTAACCCTTATCTAGAGTCCATTTTGCGGCAACTGGCCATTGCCCCATATCAGTCGCATCCTAGTGGATATCAAATTCTGCTTGGGTTATACATACTTTTCATGAAAGTTCGGCAGCAGGAACCCATATTTGCAGATATTTGTTCTTTATATACTTTCAAGAGAAGAGAGGTAGGCGATCCTTCTTTCTTTTTAATGGAAAGTATGCATGATAGAATCATCACTGGCCTGATGGATGTTGTTAAGAGGTTCCCGGATCAATATTTCTTTGTCTGGTGTCCTTGTAAATTCTATGGACGATGTGCACAAGGAGATAACTATGCCTTTGCTCTCGGGGTTCTTATTCTTTTTCTCTTTCTCATCTGGCTTCCTCTCTGATTCTTGTAGTGATTCCTTCCGTTGTGGGTCTTACTTTAGATCAAGCCCTCCTTAATTCTTTAATTTCTATTGACAAAAAGGAAAGGAGTAGAGAGGTGTTTCTTTCAGAGGAAAACCTCCGCAAGTACCAGCTAATTCACTCTACACGATCTCCCGGAAAGACTTTGGTTCACTCTCCATGTTCTGCTAGTAAGCCTTTTAAAAAGAAGCGTCTAATCCCCGATGTAAGTGGTCAGCCTTCGTCGTCGATTATCGAAGGGAGTGACTGTTGAGTCGATGAGGATGCGAACGGTTTGAGGGTCGATGTAATTTCTGGAGTGACTGTCAATGGTTCTACTCGCCCTGTTGCTCAGGCGGATGGTTCCTTAGGGACTTTTTTAGACCTGGGGGATTTGGACTCTGCCAAATACTTTAGCCAGGGTGATGTTGTGATGTCTGACCCCACTGTATCTGATATGGGAAGAATCTGAGGGCCTGCTCAGCGTCCTGGAAAAGGTTCCGCTTTCATAACTTCCCCTGGAACCGGTTTTGATATCATTTTACTTGTGGCATAATTTCTCGTAAACCTGATAATCTCCGAATGCTTACTGAATTCATGCTTAATTTACTTTTTAGGTGTCAATGCGAACTACTCGTTATCGGACAACTTCTCTCAACAATTGGATCTTACTGATCCACGAAGCCTCTTACAGTCTCATCTTCCCTGTTATTTGCCCCAATTGTCTTCAAGTTCTTAGGTCCAACATACCCTTGAACTTCCAATGGTTGAATCTTTAAGGCATGGGGGACTTGACCAGGCTAAGGTGCTTGCATCGACAGAACCTTCAGCAAGATCCATTGTCCCGACCCTCGCTCAAGTCTAGATAATACGCGATCGTCCACCTTATAGGGTTTCTCCTGGGAACTTAATGCTTAAGAATCGCTTTAGCGGTTGGGACTTAAGGGGAATTCATTTTGACCTGGATTTACATCCCAATGATAGGCGAGATACTGTGAAAAGTTTGGATATACCAGAAGAAGTAGCATGACCCATCAGCTAAATACTGTTAAGAATCAATTTGAGACACAATTGAATTTTGTCATGAAGGATGTTGATAGGCATCTGGAACATTGGGCCAAATTTGGTTATGAATTCCAGAAATTGAACGCTCAACACCTTGACCACATTGAAACCTTAGAAAACGACAAAGCTGGCCTAATCCACTTGATTACATCTCAAGAATCTGAGATTACTTCTTTAAAGAATGGAAGCATTAAAGTGAATAGTTTAGAGGCCAGCAATATCGAGCTCAGGAGGGAGATGGAGTGTGTGCGAGCGCGGCTTTTAAATGCTCAATCTGCTCAAGAGCTTGCTGAGCACCACTTGGCTCTAGAAAAGCAAGCTTTAATTTCTTTAAAACAGGAAAACACAGCTCTTGAAGGCCAAATTACTTCTCAGGATGAAACCCTTAGGACCTTTGAGGAGGATAAAATCAGGTTGCAAAAAGATCCTGATGAAGCCAAGATCGAAACCGATAATACTCTGTTTCAATTCTATGTCCGCAGCGTCATGAGTCGCGGAAGCTTGAGTTATTTGAACAAGGATTTTCCGTGAACTCTGCCTCTTGTTTAGGAGCAAAGGATTTTGTATTCCAATGACTTTGATGATTAGTTCCTTCAAGAACGACTTTTAGAAGAAAAAGATTGCAAGGCTCTAGTTGAAGGTAGGAGGATATTGGCAAACGAGCGAGCTCAATCGTTTAGGAGTGGACGTTCAGATGCTATCATTCCTTGTGTCCCCTGACTCCGTCGGAATTGATACTTCAAGCTCCCTTGTTTGCCCTATGGATCACTCTGCCTTAGAGGTTACTAGAGTTCTACCCATTACTGAGTGCCCAGATCAGGAAAATGTTGTTACACAGTGCACGAGCTACGACAATACTTCTTCAAATGCGAACGATTGTAGGGCTGACTTTGTATACCCAGCAACTTCAGGTAAAATTGATATCTATCAATCTACCCCGGATTTGGATTTTCTTATTTCTTCACCTGAGATTGCTGAGTTTAGCGCTTGTTACCCATTTGCATTAGGTGTACTTTCCCCCCTTCCTTATCTGCTTGCGGCGCCACTGCTCATCCTGTCGTCGTCGATTCTGTTTCAATATCTGCCAGCGCTAATCCTCTCATCACACCTTCACCAGATGACCCATATTTAACAGATGTGCCCGATCCGTATGATGAAGATGAGATTTGGAATACAAAGGCTGTGTCTACCTTGAAATGCAAAAGAAAGCTAGTTGGTTAATAGTTTAGTATCATAAGTTTTCTTTTGATGGCCCTTCTATATGGACAGGCCAGCAAATGCCAGAACAGTCGGCTCATCTTCCTCTGCATAAGAAATAGCATTTGTGACTTTATGGTCTAATTCCGACCTATTTTCTTTCACCTTTTATGTACTCAGACCAGTTGTATGTGCGAGTGCCGGCCCTCGCTTAATATTTTATGTTTGCGCACTTACGCTTGTATCGTTTAGGTGTTATCATAGTTTTGTTATTTTCATTCTTATGAGTGGTCGCACCTTTAGTTTGTTGTTCGCGCGAATCTTATCGTTCCAATAGTTCTCGCAATAAAGTAGTAACTAGCCTGTTGTATATTTGGGCGGGCATTGGTGATTTTCTACATAATGGTGAAGTCCCCGTATCAAAGCTCTTTTCAATTTCATAGATTCTGTTTATTTGAATCATAATTTCATTTGATAAACTTATGATTTTTTTTAAAACAACGCGTGGTTATTATGTGTTTACTTTTGGTTGCCCCCATGGGAGGTCTTGGGTTCCAATTTCGACCCAATTCGACCTTATTAGTCCGGATTTTTCTAGGATTGAAAGGCCTTGTTGGATACCCCCATACGGCTTGGATTTCTGATTACCCCCTTTCGGCTAGGATTTCTGATTTGCGCTGGTCCTTCCAGCATGTTTTGTCGGTCCTTCCGACACTAGGACTGATGTCTCCAACCTAGGTATTTATCCGTGGGACATTTTTATCATTTCCCTTGTACCTTTTTTGAAGCTTGATGTTAGCTTTTCCAGCAAGTGCTTGCTTTGGGAAGCTCCACCTTTTAGCTTGTTGTTTGTCTTAGGACAGCATGTCTTGTTGAGGTGATACGTTTATACATCCATCTTGGTTTGCATGCTTTTGCGACGCTTTCAAGCTGTTTTTCTCAAGACGTGCTTTGAGAACCTTCCCTTTGCATTTAGGATGGGTGTAATTAATTGCTTCTATCATGCCTACATTTGAAAAATCAGCTTTTATCATGAAATGATGAGTACGGCACCCAAGATAGGCACACGATAATTTCCTTTGTAAACGGCATTCGTAAGTAATTCATTGTCAAACACAAATACAGCAAGTGGTTAAACAAAGTAAAACGACTACTATCTCTTAAGTAAACAAAATAAAAATGGAGTAATAAAATGGATTCATGGGAACTTTAGTTCAAAATCCCATGATCAGGAAGCCGGTTACTGATCCTTAGCCAATTAGTTCTGGGCTAGTTTAGGCCTTTTCCTCGGAGAGTTTGTTGCCCCTTGTTTGCAAAGAAGCGGGACAATGGCCTTGGACATATTGTTGCAAATGGTTCTCCCTGACCAGTCTCTCGATCAACGACCTCAGGTGTCTACACTTGTTAGTATTATGTCCTGGTTGGTCATGGAATTGACAGAATCTTCCTGATTTCATGGTAGCATCTTTGACTGGCATCCGTTCTGGAACTGGATATTTCACATTGTTCTTATTTGCCTTGAAGATGTTCTCTATGGTGTCGTTGAGGGAGGTGAATTTCAAATTCTTGAAAAAGCACGGTTTCCTTCTATGTTGCTTGTTTTGCAGTTGCTTAGTTTCACCTCTTGCACCTAAGATATACCTTCGATTTTCATTCCGATCTGTGGAAAGAGCACTTTTCTCCTTGCTGGGCCTTTGCCAGGGCCTATAATCATGACATGAAGTTTTCGGAGTGGAACTTTATTGCTCAGCAGAAAACTCAATTTCGCTTGCTCGACTTGCTCGAGCGAACGGAGAGTCAGCGACACCTGGTGTGGTTTTTGTGACTGGGGCTTGGATAATGAGCATTGACTCGATCTTCTTCATCAATGCGTTGTTTGCAGTAGTTATTTGGCTCGTTATCCCTATCATCACCTCTTCCAACTCCCTCTTGGTTACAACCACCTCAACTCTTAACTGTTCCTTTTCTCCATGATGGATGGTAAGCGAAGTGGCAATGTAACACCCCGCCTCCGCCAGGGTGTCTCTTGCAAGCACTCTGACTTTGGAGGGGCGTTTGAATCAGGTAAACATGCATAATGATATATCAAGGCAGAACAAGAACATATGTATATATGTAAACAGAGTAAATAACATAGATAAAACAGCGGAAGATTTAAAACATTTCAAAACAAGTCTGGTACAACATAGCTTTCCAAATAAACAAGTCTAGATAAAACACCATCAACTGAAAAAATGAAATAAATAAGTGCTATCCCCAATTAAGTGGTAACCATAGCTAGCTTCATGTCGAAACCGTACATGAGCTGAAATCCCACAAGCAAGCAATCCGAAATCCAAGCTAAGCTCCAGTATTCCCTCCCTGAGAACCTGGGGGGGGGGGGGGAGGGGGGTGGGAAACGGAAGAAAAGAGGCGAAAGAAAACAGGTCAGTCAAAAAGACTGAGTAAGCCCTACTACAATCAATGTAAACTGATAAAGTTAACTGGCATGAGCAGCAGGGATGAACATAAGGATAACAATATACTAGCATGATGATTAACTAACAAGGTAGATAAAGGTGTCATCGCATAATCAGGATTAAGGTTTTGCACCACAGGTGTATTAGCAAACTAACATGACTTGAATAAACAAGTATTGATCCCTTGGCCCAAGCTTTGGCCCAATAACATGAAATGACCCTAATACAAGGTCCAACCAAATGGTCTAGTCGATCGGCTCCCTAAGCCTAACTCGTCACGTGTTGGTGTCAATATGGCCCAATCAAAATTGTAGTCGAACTGTGCCGGGTCCACCCTTCGGGTGTATCAAGCCCTAGGGTGTCAACCCCTGGACACCATGAACATGAGTGCACAGTCCCGATCTACTGGTACCCGTGCATGTTTTCTCCGGCTACGGACTATGTGCACGACCAGAGTCCGCCCGGAACTACACCGGCGTACCCTCTACCGTCGCTTTTGGTCACTTACCTCCAGTCCAGTAATCGTGCCCCCACCCTAGCCTAGTCCCTAGGGTCATAATGATACTAACTTGGGATTACTGCTGGAGTGGGCCCCCATTGCTAGGATTTTTCTAGTGGGTTAAGTACGGTTTAACCCTCTTGCTAATCCTGGATTAACTTGGTTAAGTGTAACGATGAGTTCACGACTTAACCCCGATTAATCTACCAAGCCCAAATTGGTTAAGTATTAAGTGGACCATGACTTAACCCTAATCACGAGGCATTAATTAATTTAATGCGCCTTAACCTCTCACATTAGACCTTGTTGTGGTTACTAGTTAAGCCGGGCGGGTCCGGGTAGCTTTACACCACAACTTGGTCTAACCTCGGGTTCAAGGTACAACATGACCAACTTCTCACATTGGGTCCTATTATTTGTAGCAACTAGTTAAGCCGGTCGGTTCCGGGTAGGTTTACGCTACAAACTCAACCCAACCTCGAGTTGGCCACACTTATCTTTTCTAAGTGTCATGTCCATCATGTTTCCAAAACATGTTACAAGTTTTTAAGCAATTGGGTAGACCTAACTTAATAGGTAAATTCCCAATGGGTAGACCTAACTTAATAGGTAAATTCCCAAGCTTATGTTTTATGTCTTTTAAGTTTACCCAACCCCAAACGCAATCCCATCGCTTACATATCGCAATAGCGCATAAAGAATAGAAAGAGGGAACTTGGCATAATCATGACATAAAGGTATTGAAGCCGCAAGCTTAACATGGTGGCATATGAAATGTTCATATGTTCATACACTTGCATATTACATTTTTAGGCCTCAAAAGCATGCATAAAACAGAACTTAGCATATTGGTGATACATGGTGCTAAATGACATGTAGAGATGGCCATAAGTTCGCATTTAGCCTCACATGCAAGTTATCATAAGAGATATGATAACTTACATGTTGCTAAAATGCAACCTTTGGCATAAAGCTTAAAGCTTTATGTTCATAAACCCAAAATAAGCTTGCATAACATGATAGCATGAACAAAATGTTCAACCCAAACTTGCATAACATAACTTGGCATACTTGCATATAAACTTGCATATCACAACATGAAAAACTTGCATATAAACTTGCATATCACAACATGATAAACTTGCATATAAACTTGCATATCACAACATGATAAACTTGCATATAAACTTGCACATCACAACATGATAAACTTGCATATAAACTTGCATATCATACATTTAACTTTAGAGTTTAAGTATGAAAGTAGAATAGGGCTTACAATGCTTAAGAAGTCACAAAAATATGACAAAGCCCTTATGAAATCAATTAAACCCAAAATGCAAGCAAAACCCTTGAGCCAAAATGATCAAGACTCTTTCTTTATGATGCAAATATATAAACTTGACTTGAATGCAAGCTAGTGATGCTCATACAAGTTTGAAAACACTTGTATGCATGGAAAATCACTTAGGAATTTATTTAGGAATTTTATGAAGAGAGTGGAGGCCATGAGAGGATTGATTTTGCCATAGTTTAGTTGTATGAATGAATAATGATGATTTAGGGTAGGTTAGGGTCTTATTTATAGATTAGGCAAGTGTTTTAGGCCATAGGATTAAACCTAGATTCAATCCAAGCCATCAAAGCATGTCTTGGGGAAGAAGTCAAGTGTAGGAACCATCTAGGGCCTTTAGATTAAAGATGGACCATGAGAACCATTCAAATGCAAAATCTGCATTTGAGCGAATCGGCCCATGGGTTGACAGCCAAACACCCTGTATTAACCCCTAGTCGACCCAGCGGGCTCGGGTTGACCTCAAAAATCGGCCGGTTCGGTTATTCCCCTCTCCCAGTTCGCTGTTTTGAACATTTTTGCATATTTATTTATTTAATTTTCAATTACATATATATATATATATCAATATATATATATTTCTCTGCGCAACCCATTTCACTTAATTAAGTATACTTTAATTTGGGAATTTTTCGTGAAACTTCGCGAGGCCATATCTTGGTCATACGGACTCCGATTTTCGAAAACTCGGACTCTATTTCGCGTATTTTTCCGAGACGAACGCAATGGCATAGCCCGTTTCCCTTGATTCAGATTTTACATTTTAATTCTGCCTCCATTTATGTTATAACATGTTATTCAAAAATACGGGTTGTTACATTCTCCCCTCCTTAAAGGATTTCGTCCCCGAAATCTCAAAGCTAGGAAAAACATATCCTACCATCCATCATCCATCTACTCAAAACATCATCCACGAGCAATCATTGTTCTTAAAAGGTTCTAAATGCTGTATGATCATATGCAAAGGTGTGTGTATATGTACTTATCTAATGCGAAAATCAGGAGGTTACTGATTCAGTAAACCCCCTTAATGCAAAATATGTTAGTGAAATGAGTCCATATGTATGCAAATTCCTAACATAATTTATAATCTCTACATGAGTGCACATAACATTCATCCATATGCAACATCCACGTGATAGCATAACAAGTTTTCATCCATGAATAAGCATAAACACTCATGCATATGCGGTATGAAAGTGTGTCAGCCGATCTTAGTGCCTAACGTGTATTATGCATCCACGAGTATCCACTTGCAAACACTTGCAACCACTTGCAACCATCAAGCATAACATGTTTCAAACACATGTTTCATCCAAAGGGTTTCTACCTAAGGTTCTCATGACAAGATTAACACGATAAACTAGATAAACACGGATAGCAAAGAGAAAGATATGCTAACAAAGAAAAGAGATTGAGAGTGTACCCTCAAAAAGGAATGGATAAAGCCCACGCATCTTCTCCTCGGTTTCCCAAGTTGCGTCTTCTTCGGCTTCACCCCATTGAACCTTCACCAATTTGACCTCTCGATTCCTTAGCTTCTTGGTCTCCGTCCCCAAGATACGAATTGGAGCTCTCCTCAAGGTAGCCTCTTTCTCCACTTCTACATCTTTTAGAACACTTGGCTCAACAACCTCTGCTGATTCATGTAAACACTTCTGGAGATGCGAGACATGAAAAACATCGTGTACTCCAGCAAGCTTCTCGGACAACTTCACTCTATAAGCCATCTTCCCGATCCTCTCTATAATAGGGAATGGTCCAACAAACCTCGGTGCCAACTTCCCAACAGCTCCAAATCGGACCACATTCCGCAAAGGAGAAACCTTCACGAAAACCATATCCCCAACATCAAACTCCAAATCCGTTCTTCGCTTATCAGCATAGGATTTCTGTCGGTCTTGGGCCACTTTCATCCGTCTCCGAATCAACTCGATCTTCTCGGATGTATCTCTGATCATATCAGGCCCAAGTATAAGCTCATCTGTAGTCTCCCACCAACATGTAGGCGACTTTCACGGCCTCCCATATAAAGCTTCAAATGGTGCCATCCCTATGCTTGCCTGATAACTGTTATTATATGCAAACTCAACAAGAGGAAGATGGTCTTCCCAAGTACCACCAAAATCCAGAATACAAAGCCTCAACAGATCCTCGAGTACCCTATTCACCCTTTCGGTTTGACCGTCCGTCTGTGGGTGATAAGCCGTACTTAGATCCAACCTTGTGCCTATAGCTTCTTGCAAGCTATTCCAGAATTGACTTGTAAAGATTGGGTCACGGTCACTGACTATACTAGAAGGGACTCCATGTAGTCTCACAATCTCACGAAGATATACAGACGCTAGCCAAGATGCGGTCTTCTTGCTCTTCACCGGAATGAAATGAGCACTCTTCGTAAGTCTATCCACAATAACACAAATGCTCGTATTCCCTTTCCTTGACCTTGGTAGCCCATCGATAAAATCCATGGAAATACTCTCCCACTTCCAAAGTGGAACGTCTAGAGGATGCAATAGCCCACCGGGCTTCTTCGACTCGGCCTTAACTTGCTGGCAAATGATACATCTAGAGTCAAATTCTGCCACATCCTTCTTTATCCCAGGCCAAAAGAAAATGCGCTTCATATCTTTATACATCTTATCTCCGCCCGGATGTATAGTCAACTTAGAGCGATGCGCTTCCTCCAGAACTCTTCTTACTAGCTCTTCTACCATAGGAACACATAACCTTCCGTCTCTCCTCAGCCAACCCTTGTCATCAATAGAATATCGAGCGAGATGACTAGACGTCTCTCCTCGAATCAGCTTATCCATAATCTCAACTATCTGAGGGTCTTCTCTCTGCGAAGCCCCAACTTGATCAAGAAGGGTAGGTCTGAGTTCCAGAGATGCTAAAGAACCGGTCATCGACTCAATCGCCAAAGAGAAATCAAAGGTTGCCACATACTCTAAATTCTTCATCTCAACGAATAGAGGACTTAGGGTCAACCTTCTTCTACTCAATGCATCAGCTACCACATTCCCCTTGCCAGGGGTATAAGATATCTCAAAATCGTAGGACGCCAAGAATTCCATCCATCTTTGTTGCCTCAGATTCAGATCCTTCTGAGAAAAGAGATACTTCAATGACTTGTGATCGGTATAAAGCTCAAATCTTTCTCCCAGAAGATAATGGCGCCAAGCCTTGAGTGCATATACTATTGCTGCCAACTCTAAGTCATGAGTGGGATAATTCTTCTCATGTACTTTGAGTTGTCTACCGCCAAAGCATATCACCCTTCCTTCTTGCATAAGAACATCTCCTAACCCCGTGCCACATGCATCGGTGTATATGGTAAATAACTTCCCTCCATTGGGCAAAGCTAGAACAGGTGCTGATGTGAGGGCTCTCTTGAGCTTCTGAAAAGCAAGCTCGCATTCTATGCTCCAAGCAAAAACTAAATTCTTCTTCGTCAATTTAGTGAGAGGAGCGGATATCTTTGCGAAGTCCTTGATGAACTTCCGGTAAAAACCCGCAAGACCTAGAAAACTTCTCACTTCGGTTGCATTCCTTGGAGTCTTCCAATCCTGAACTGCCACTACCTTAGCGGGATCCACCGCTAAGCCTTGCTTAGATACTATATGCCCAAGGAATCTAACTTCCCTTCTCCAAAAGTGACACTTGGAGAACTTGGCCTTCAACTGATGCGCTCTAAGCGTATCCATCACCTCCATGAGATGCCTTGCGTGCTCTTCTTCATCCTAAGAGAAGATCAGAATATCATCTACGAAGACCACGACAAACTTGTTCAAGAACTCCCTGAACACCCTACTCATCAAGTCCACGAAATATGCGGGTGCATTAGTCAAGCTGAACGGCATGACAAGCCATTCGAAGAATCCATCTGGAGTTCTGAACGCAGTCTTATCTATACTATCTTCAGCTACCCTGAGCTGATGGAACCCCGTAGCAAGATCAAGCTGAGAGAAAATAGAAGCACCGAAAAGCTGGTCAAAGAGATCATCAATCCTCGGTAACGGGTGTCTGTTCTTCTTAGTCAGCTTATTCAACTCTCGATAGTCAACGCAAAGTCGGAGAGAACCATCCGCCTTGGTAGCAAATACCACAGGCGCTCCCCATTCAGATATACTTCGTCTAATGAAGTTCTTCTCAAGCAACTCTTTCACTTGCTTACTTAGCTCCCGCCTTTCACGCAGAGCCATGTGCCGAACGGGCAAAGAAACAGGCTTTGAATTATCCACCAGATAAATGCGGAAATCAATCTCTCGCTTAGGGGGCAACCCCCTAACTTCATCGAAAACATCCGGATACTCTCGAACCACTCTCACAGACTGAAGAGTTTCCATTGACGAGTCGAGTGATTCCAGATAGCACAACATGACGGGACCTCTCGGATCACAAGAAATCTCTAGGGTGTTTCCGAGGCGAGTCACGAGCCTCACAACCCTATGCTCACAATCAAGAATGGCTCCATATCTGGACAGCCAATCCATGCCCAATATCAATCCGTATCCCCTAAAACCAAGAACATAAGCAGTGCACAAGAACTCTACACTCAGTATAGAGATCCTCAAATCCCCACATATCATAGACAAATGGGCGGAACCCCCAATAGGATTTGAGACACAGACGGGATCATCTACCAAGCTAGTACTAAGGTGCAAACTATCAACAAGATCAGATGAGATAAAGCTATGCGATGCACCAGAATCAAACAAGGTACGAACTGGAAAATCAGAAATATATACAAGGCTCTCAACAGAAATACTACCTCGATCAGGAACTGGAGCGACATTGAGAGCATGAACTTGCCCTCCTGAAGGTCCAGCACGCTGAGTCTGACCCTGGCCTTGCCCTTGCTTCCTCGGGCAATCCTTACTGAAATGTCCAGTCTCACCGCAGAAAAAGCATTCACCATTCTTCCTTTTCCTCTTCTTACAATCCTTAATAAGATGCCCAACTGAACCGCAATAATGGCACTTCCCCTTGTTGTTCTTGCCCTTGTTGTTATTGCCCTTGTTGTTGTTCCCCTTATTGCCTTGACTCTTGTTCTTGTTCTGATTGCCTTGACTGCTCTGACCACTTGGATTACCCTGATTTCCTTTTCCCTGGGAATCAGTCTTCTTGGCTTGAGTATCATTCATCTTGGTTTCTTTCTTGACATCTCCCTGAAGTAACGCCATATCAACCAAACTCTCAAACGTGGCCCCATGGGGAATATGTGACATAGCCAATCCCTGCAACGGCTCATTCAATCCTCTAGCAAAACGAAGAGCCTTCTTCTGAGGAGTATTCACCATATCCAAGCCAAAACGAGCTAACTGATTGAACTTGTTCACATATTCTTTGACAGACATATCTCCTTGTTTCAAAGTTATGAACCTCTCCATTTGCAGATTCTCCTCGGCAGAAGATAGAAACTTAAGCATGAACCTTGCCCTGAAATCGACCCAAGTATCAACAGGCCTAGTACCATTGGTGACTTCCCACCAATAAGCGGCTTCATCCTTCATAAGCCAAACCGCCAACAAGAGCTTCCTCTGATCGTCTAACCCAAAGATAGCAAACAAATCCTCGGTCTCTTTCAACCAATTTCTGGCCTCTACAAAAGTCTCAGTGCCTTGAAAGTTCTTGCCACCCATTGCTTTGAAATCTTTGCAAGTCTTTAAGAAGTCCACTTGAGGATGCTGGGGGGGAGGAGGAAGAGGAACCTCAGCGACAAGAGGAGGAGGAACATTAACCACCGGAGGAGGAGGAGGAGGAACATTAACTGTTGGATCTAGAATAACCCTAGAGGGGGGGTGAATAGGGTTTTTCACAGTTTTTAGCTGAATTAAAAACTTAACGAGATATATAATAATAAACTGATCACAGAAAATAGCAGAAACTGAAATGCAGAAAATAAATCACACAAAGATATACCCAGCTTCGGCAAAACCCTGCCTACTGCTGCATTTCTAAGGTTTCTACTAGGTGATAGAACAGTTCCCGCATACAAGACCATGTATACTCGCAAACCCCTGCTCCTATTCTAACCCTACGCTCAAAACCCTAGACTGAACTAAACCCCTAGATCAGATTTCCCGAATTACAAACCCTGTAACTCGTAACTCAAATTTACAGACTCTGAAACTGACAGTCAACACCGTGACTGATTCCCCCTAGAGATTACAGACTCTAGAACTGCTGGACGGTTTGCAGAACAATTTAAAACAATACAAAATTTGAACAAAAAAACAAAGTAAATAAAAAAAACAAAAACCCTTGGAGATAAACTAAAAGGTCATTCCCTTTTAAAGCTTAACCCATAAAGAAATAGGCCGGCCCCTTCTTATTCCATTTGCATCCGATCCTTTTGCTTTAGCTCTGGGAAAAGTAATGGCGGCTGGAAATTTGGCTAGGGTTTCTTCAATACACCCCAAATCGAATCGATCTCTTGATGAAATGAAGTTCTCTGATGCTCGACTTCTCTGTTGCTTTCTGCTACTTCGATCTGGAATTTGTTCGGTCGAAAACGATTGAAAAAATGTGAGTTTTCTCTGATTTGAAATTTTCTGCTCTCAAGTTGATTGTAGTTCTTCGATCTGTATGTTTTGTTAGTTTTTCCCCTTGACTGCCGATGATGAAATGGTGTGTATAATATAGGGTAGAATTGAAACCCTAAAACTCTGATTTCACCATAAATGACTTGACTTGATTTGAGTTGGTTTCCCTGCTTTCGTTACACGACTTCAATGAATTTTTCCACTTTCTTTTAGTCCTTGCGTGATATTGTTGTTGCCGTGACAAATAATTGATGATTCAGGAAAATAAATTTTCCTCTTTTGAATTTGTTGCCTTGAGTTTCCTTTGCGTGATTTGTGCATGTCCATGAATAAAATCCCTGATTGATAAATTGCGAAGATAATTGATTTTTTTTTTTTTTTGAGATCTGGACATAAATGAACACATGCCAAAAATGTTGAACACTGATTGAATGATTTCTGAAATAACTTCTTGCCAATTTCGATCCCTGAATTTTCTGGAAATGAATTTAAACCGAATTGGATTTTTGCCAAAAGAAATGTGTGATTCTTCTTGCCATTTATAAGATATATTAAATGCAATTTCTTGGCACCTTGATTAAATCTGAAAACAAAATAAAAATGATTTCTTGATCCTTATGTGATATCTGAATGGACTGAAAGCCAGTTTCTTGCCAAGTATGTTTCCTGATTGCATTTTGAAAAGATGCTTGCCAAATATGATTTCATAAAAAAAAAACTGATTTAAAAACTTCCCAAAAGAGCATTATGATTTCTGGAAAAAAAGTTCTCTTGCAAAAAAAAAAACTTGCTGATTTTCTGAAAGTATACTTCTTGCATTGAATACCTTGCTCGATTCTGACTTACTACACAACATGTTACCTTGACCATGAACTAAACTGTTTTGCAGTCCTGAGTTGTTCACTTGAACATCAAAATTTGCTCAATTCACCTTGCACCACTATGACACATCATTTGTACGTTGGCTTGACCATCTTTGTCTTCATGTAGTTGATGTGCAATACTTCTTATGCTTGTGCTTGACCCATTAATGTTGAGCTTTGGCTCGACCATGACTGAAACTGTCTTGACCATTTTTGAGCATGCATGCTTGATCACTGTTGTACCCTAACCTGAGTTGTTCCTTACATTTGCTGCTTCCTTGTATGACTTGAAAAAAAAAAACTGAACCATGTATACTTGAGCTATGCTTCATGCTGCTCCATTACTTGCCCTGCAACTATGACTTGTACACCTGGATTGTGTCGAGTTGTATTTGCTCTCTTGATCATGCAAACTGTTTTGAAACTGACTTGAACCATTTGCATGTACCGAACCATGAATGAGTGTCTGGATCATGTTGCATATTTGTTGTTTCATTCATGACTACCATAATCAGTTTGTAATGTGTATCTTTATGTTGACTCGGCCATTTGCTTGCCAAACTTGTTGACTGGACCATGTTACACTGACTCTTTGATTATTACTCCTACATGTTGCAATGGCTCGACCACTTATCATTGTTATATTTGTACATGCTGTTAGCCATTTGTCTTGGCTGTGTATACTCTTGTTTCATTATGACTTGTCCACTTGATTACTGACTTGAATTGGCTCGACACATGTTTGAGACATGTATGCATTTACATATTCCTGCTGCACTGTCTTGACCATTTTGCTTTTACTTGTCTCACCACTTGGACTTGTTTGCTGTTTTGGCTTTGCATGTGTGTGTTTGCACTTTGGCTTGACCATGTATTTTGTACCTGAGCCTTTGTTCCATGCTTATGCACATTCCTGAGCTTGAATCAGTGTTTCTGGTTTGTGCGTATATATGAATTGTGTGCATGTATACATATATGTATATATACACATATGTGTATATATATATGTATGTATATATGTTTTTCTTTCGAGATGCTCGTCCATGTATGACTGTCTCTTGCTTGTGCACTGAGTCGAGCAGGTCCACGTGGCTACTCCTCAGTTGCTCGCTGATTGGCGTGGCAGTGCACACGTGTATATTCATGCACGTGTGTACATGCAGCCATTAGACGAGTTTTCCTGTCCCTGCACTGTAATATGTGTATATACATACACATGTATGTGTATACATGTATCGTGCGCGTGCTACATTAACATATCAGATCAAGT
This sequence comes from Allium sativum, assembly GCA_030737875.1. Classification (NCBI taxonomy): domain Eukaryota; kingdom Viridiplantae; phylum Streptophyta; class Magnoliopsida; order Asparagales; family Amaryllidaceae; genus Allium; species Allium sativum. The sequence goes on from CM060916.1 coordinate 328,059,064, forward strand.
CATGAAAAAGGATGAGAAACACACCAGAAAACTGAGGCAAATAGAATTTTAAAAATAAAATTTATATTTGCATGTGTTCAGTTTTATTTCTATTGCAGTATACTGTGTGTGTGTGTTTCATGTGACAGGTAAGCAGGTGATGACTGGACTGACAGTGAAGTGCTGTGAAGACTGAAGACAGAAGACTGAGAGACAGTGTCAGTGAATGTAAATGTATATATAAAAATGTGTAACGAGTGTGAATGTTATAGTGAGGAGCTATGTATAGAAAATTTATTGTACTGTTTATTTGTAACAAACAAATTGGTTTGAAATAAAATATTATTTTATTTGTTTGTTAAACGAACCTGTCTATACACTTCTGTTTGTTTACAAGTACAAAATTCAGTGAAGCGTAAATAGTGGAGTTATAATACTGTACTGTTTGAAATTCTGAAAAAAAATATTATATTTAAACAAAAAAATACTGTGTAGATATTTGAACTTCTGTGAGGTATTTTGTTTAAATATAAATATTATATTCCTGTCTGTGATGTATATAACAGTACAATAACAAACACATTCAAAATAATATATACTTGTTTGTTATCATCAAACAAAAATCATATAATTGTGTATACCATACCGTTATATACAACAATCTCCCCCTTTTGATGATGACAAACAAATAAAAGATTTTGTATATAATAAATGTGTTTGTTCGTGAATATTTGAACTCCCCCTATTTAAATGCTCCCCCTACAACAGAAACTCCCCCTATAACTGTGCATGAGTGAAATGTATAAATAAATTTTCAAGATTAAAGATATTTATAAAATATTCACACATAAATCAAAATCTCAACCCATTCTCCCCCTTTTGTTATCATCAAAAGGATACAGATTTTAAGACACCGATGAAAATTGACTAAAAATATAATTTCAGCTGAAAAGGAAGAATGGTCATCATAAATTTCAATCAGTCAAACAAAAATCATAATATTCTAAGAACAGGTGGCATATTTCACATTGTAGAAAATGACGGATATACGATGAATTTTATAAAAATGAGGAGAGTTATAAAAAAAAAATATGAATATTTCCTAATTATTTTCAAAAGAGTTTTATAAAATTAAAGCACAAAAAAAAGAAAACAGTGATGGATTTGGGACTATAATTATTAATTCAATTAAAGTGATAAAATCGATTAATCTCAAATTCCAATACCTATCAATCAACAAATCATAATACGTCATAAAATTTCAACACATTTCACAGATTAGAAAGTGGATAGATAGGCTGGTTTTTATAAACACCAAGGAGAATTTCAAATTAATTTCTATTTATAGAACATTTTCCCCTTTTTTTTTTTTATTTAAGAGCACACTGACCACACATAACCAGAGCTTGGATTTTTAAATGGGATCAGTTGCAGCTTAAATTATAAGTTGTCTCTTAACCATGCATAACCAGAGCTTGGATTTTTAAATGAGGTTAGAGACACACTTATGTATTAATTATATATTTTATCGTTTTCAGTTTTAAATAGAAAAAGTCCTTGGTATATACAACCAATATGAATGACAGAAATGTGGTAAGTACAGAAATGGACTGTGAAATAAATTTCTAAATTAATTATATTATGATGTATGACCAACTGTACCGGGATCATTGAAAATTTTCAATTGACACTAATTCTGAAAAAAATAGCATAACCACAATTCCATCACAACTATTTTCACTGTTTGTTCAAGGTGATTTTTTTAATATTAAACTCTCCACATTAAAAAAATTATCATGGATGGTAGAAGGATGATAGATAATGAGAATGGTCGTGAAATTATTGCCAGTTCAAAGATATTATAATAAATATTCAACCATCATGAAAATCCAGATAAAATCTCCTCTTGTTGTGAAATATACTGCAATCAAAATTCATCACAATTTCGAAATCCGATAATAATTTTGATGAACTACAAATACAGTTCAATTTTGATATTGATTTCAATTTCTGAATGAATAATTAGTAAATAATTCTAAAATTGAAAATCAAATACAAGAGGAATATGCTGATCTATATACAACAAGAGGAAAAAAAATATATACAGCAAAAAAAATATGCAGCACTTCTAAACTGATACCACATGGTATCTCGCTCTCGAGAATTTTAAACACACCCCGGTGGCTAACATTGGTACCTCAGTCAACATAAAAGACTTAATTTCAAAGCAAGCAACTCAAGCACACAAATTTCATTTATCATAGCACGATAAGCCTTTGATACCAAATCAAGCAGTCCTCAAAAAAATTATTTACAAATCAATTTCTTATAATCAGAGCAGCATGATTCCAAGACAAACATTTTTCAAAAACAGTATCAGAGCAGCATAGAAAACAATCGCACATCAGACTTGCCAGAGGATGATGGTCATGTAAAAATGATTCATGGTCCAAGATTAAAAATACAGTTTATTTGAAATCATTTGAGGAATATGAAAAACTCTAGATTTAATGAATCAATCACACCAGGTTATATTTCAGATTCAAGATATGTCTGAGATTCAATAAATAAATAGTTTCAAATGATTTTAAACAAACATATATTCAAATCAAATAATCATAAAATAACAGTGATATTTATGACCATATTTTCAAAGGAATTTTCAAAAATTGTCTCAGCCAAGTCCCAAAGAGACTTCAGATCATTTACATCAAGTATGAGATATATTCATGATCAAATGAAATTAAGTTAATTTATTTGAAATCACTTGAATCAATAACAAGTTTGAGATATAATGTAATATTCACACAAGATTGATAATTTCAAATATAAGAGGTGTGTGATATTCAAAATATTAAGAATTTCAGATGATTTCAAACAAACAGATTCCAAGATGTATCACTGATTCAAGCCAATCTAAAAAAACAATGAAATTATCACAACTGATAAATAACAGAGTGCTGTAATACTTTGAGCTTTTCTAAAATGAATTAGAATAAACTCAGAACAGCAAAGGTGTGTGAAATTTCATTAAATATTCAGATCTTCAAAAAAAAATTAGAATTCAAAATAACAGTGTTCAAGGTATACTATGAATCCTTTAGCACTGTTAAGAATTCAGAAAAGAAATAAAACTTCAAAACAATTGCAGATATTTACAAACTTAAATTCAAGTTCTGGAAATAAATATAAACATGTGAGTTTTACCCAAATAGAGTAAATTTCCAAACAAATATGAATACTGCAACTGGAAGTTTCAGAAGCACAGAAAAGAAAAACAACGAGATAATGCAGTGACAAATCAGAAGAAAATAACATAGAAAGGGGTAGAAGAAGGAGAAATAAACAAAAAATATATTTACAAAGATGAGGTTAGAAATCATACCTGATTCACAGAAGACGTTGTGGATCTCTAACTCATCAAGCTTTGGCTAAGGAACTCTGAATGATATAGACAAGTGGAACAACTTGAATATCAATCTCCTTTGCATAGCAGTTCCTCAGCCACTTCTGGTACCTAATCGTTGAGATGATCAAGTGGTCGAACAAAATTAGTAAAACCACTCACAGTTGTATTCATTTGTTTTGGTACCCAAACTCGTTTATATAACAAACCATTCGAATCTACCTTTGTACCTTTCGGGACCCAAATCTGTTTGAATTTAGTCAAAGCCGTTTTATTTTTATTTGGGGTCCAAGATTGTTTAAATGATTTGTTATCAATCAAAATCACATCATGTTTTTGATTTAAGAATCCTTTGAGAATGTTAGAGTTCAAATTTTCAAAACAAACATTTCCAAAATGATTTGAAGGATTTTTAAAACCAATTGAATTCCGTTTTTCAAACTCATTTGTTTTTCCAAGAACATCATTTTTTCCGAAGCCAAGACCCGATTTATTTCCAATAGAAACTTGGTTTTGTAACAACATATTCAATGATTTTTCCCCATTAGAAAATTTATTCAAAGTGGATTCTAATCGTTGAATTTTGGATTTTAGATCGCCATTTTCTTTTAATAAATTTGAGCAATTATTTATAGCGATCATCTGTTCAGCATTGGTCTGTTTTAAAACCAGATTCTCATTTTCAAGCAATCTAATTTTGGCTTGATATTCCGAGATTTCAAATTCAAATCGTTTTTGTTTTTCAGACTCAAAAATCTTGAATTTTTCAATCTCATTCTCAAGTTCTTTCAAAATCAAATCACTTCTCACCAAATTTTCATTTTCAGCAATCTCAAATTTGGAACTTATATCAGTCTTAAAAACTTCAAATTCCTTTTGTAGAAGATTGTTCAAATTTGATAACTCAATCTTGTTTTCTTTTAAGATCAGAATTTCCTTTTCAAACTTTTGAATATTTTTATTGAGATGAACAAGATTGGTTTTCAATTTTAAACAATTTTTGCAATTAGAATTTGAAGAATTCTTAACGTTTTTGAGTTTTGATTCCAAAACATTATTTTTGCAGATCAACTCAAGCTTCTCAGATTTCAGAAGTTTATTTTTAGATTTTAACTTCTCAACAGATTCAGTTAAACCATTTAAACGGTGAATCAAAGAAATATTTCCTGTTGAGTCTCCATCTGGATTTCCATCTGTGCAACCTGTCAAGTACAAATCTGAAGCCGAGTTATCTTTCTGGGATTTTGAGCATTTGTCAATTTTTCCATATAGCGCGTTGAGAGTCTGCCAGATCTCCTGCGCAGTCAAACAATGGGAAATAAGGCTATATTGAATATCATCAATATAAGAATATAAAATATGAGTAGCATGTAAATTAAATTCAATATCAACCCTACTTACAATATCATACCCATTTTTAATACTATTCCAACATTTAATATCAACAGATTTTAAATAAGATTTCATTTCTGATTTCCAATTTAAAAAATCTGTACCATTGAAAATAGATGGAATATGACTGGACTGACTCTCTATGGACTGACAACTAGGATTCACCATTTCTCTAGAGTTAACCGAATACCTGCACTGATACCAATTGTTGGATCTAGAATAACCCTAGAGGGGGGGTGAATAGGGTTTTTCACAGTTTTTAACTGAATTAAAAACTTAACGAGATATATAATAATAAACTGATCACAGAAAATAGCAGAAACTGAAATGCAGAAAATAAATCACACAAAGATATACCCAGCTTCGGCAAAACCCTGCCTACTGCTGCATTTCTAAGGTTTCTACTAAGTGATAGAACAGTTCCCGCATACAAGACCATGTATACTCGCAAACCCCTGCTCCTATTCTAACCCTACGCTCAAAACCCTAGACTGAACTAAACCCCTAGATCAGATTTCCCGAATTACAAACCCTGTAACTCGTAACTCAGATTTACAGACTCTGAAACTGACAGTCAACACCGTGACTGATTCCCCCTAGAGATTACAGACTCTAGAACTGCTGGACGGTTTGCAGAACAATTTAAAACAATACAAAATTTGAACAAAAAAAACAAAGTAAATAAAAAAAACAAAAACCCTTGGAGATAAACTAAAAGGTCATTCCCTTTTAAAGCTTAACCCATAAAGAAATAGGCCGGCCCCTTCTTATTCCATTTGCATCCGATCCTTTTGCTTTAGCTCTGGGAAAAGTAATGGCGGCTGGAAATTAGGCTAGGGTTTCTTCAATACACCCCAAATCGAATCGATCTCTTGATGAAATGAAGTTCTCTGATGCTCGACTTCTCTGTTGCTTTCTGCTACTTCGATCTGGAATTTGTTCGGTCGAAAACGATTGAAAAAATGTGAGTTTTCTCTGATTTGAAATTTTCTGCTCTCAAGTTGATTGTAGTTCTTCGATCTGTATGTTTTGTTAGTTTTTCCCCTTGACTGCCGATGATGAAATGGTGTGTATAATATAGGGTAGAATTGAAACCCTAAAACTCTGATTTTACCATAAATGACATGACTTGATTTGAGTTGGTTTCCCTGCTTTCGTTACACGACTTCAATGAATTTTTCCACTTTCTTTTAGTCCTTGCGTGATATTGTTGTTGCCGTGACAAATAATTGATGATTCAGGAAAATAAATTTTCCTCTTTTGAATTTGTTGCCTTGAGTTTCCTTTGCGTGATTTGTGCATGTCCATGAATAAAATCCCTGATTGATAAATTGCGAAGATAATTGATTTTTTTTTTTTGAGATCTGGACATAAATGAACACATGCCAAAAATGTTGAACACTGATTGAATGATTTCTGAAATAACTTCTTGCCAATTTCGATCCCTGAATTTTCTGGAAATGAATTTAAACCGAATTGGATTTTTGCCAAAAGAAATGTGTGATTCTTCTTGCCATTTATAAGATATATTAAATGCAATTTCTTGGCTCCTTGATTAAATCTGAAAAAAAAATAAAAATGATTTCTTGATCCTTATGTGATATCTGAATGAACTGAAAGCCAGTTTCTTGCCAAGTATGTTTCCTGATTGCATTTTGAAAAGATGCTTGCCAAATATGATTTCATAAAAAAAAAACTGATTTAAAAACTTCCCAAAAGAGCATTATGATTTCTGGAAAAAAAGTTCTCTTGCTAAAAAAAACTTGCTGATTTTCTGAAAGTATACTTCTTGCATTGAATACCTTGCTCGATTCTGACTTACTACACAACATGTTACCTTGACCATGAACTAAACTGTTTTGCAGTCCTGAGTTGTTCACTTGAACATCAAAATTTGCTCAATTCACCTTGCACCACTATGACACATCATTTGTACGTTGGCTTGACCATCTTTGTCTTCATGTAGTTGATGTGCAATACTTCTTATGCTTGTGCTTGACCCATTAATGTTGAGCTTTGGCTCGACCATGACTGAAACTGTCTTGACCATTTTTGAGCATGCATGCTTGATCACTGTTGTACCCTAACCTGAGTTGTTCCTTACATTTGCTGCTTCCTTGTATGACTTGAAAAAAAAAACTGAACCATGTATACTTGAGCTATGCTTCATGCTGCTCCATTACTTGCCCTGCAACTATGACTTGTACACCTGGATTGTGTCGAGTTGTATTTGCTCTCTTGATCATGCAAACTGTTTTGAAACTGACTTGAACCATTTGCATGTACCGAACCATGAATGAGTGTCTGGATCATGTTGCATATTTGTTGTTTCATTCATGACTACCATAATCAGTTTGTAATGTGTATCTTTATGTTGACTCGGCCATTTGCTTGCCAAACTTGTTGACTGAACCATGTTACACTGACTCTTTGATTATTACTCCTACATGTTGCAATGGCTCGACCACTTATCATTGTTATATTTGTACATGCTGTTAGCCATTTGTCTTGGCTATGTATACTCTTGTTTCATTATGACTTGTCCACTTGATTACTGACTTGAATTGGATCGACACATGTTTGAGACATGTATGCATTTACGTATTCCTGCTGCACTGTCTTGACCATTTTGCTTTTACTTGTCTCACCACTTGGACTTGTTTGCTGTTTTGGCTTTGCATGTGTGTGTTTGCACTTTGGCTTGACCATGTATTTTGTACCTGAGCCTTTGTTCCATGCTTATGCACATTCCTGAGCTTGAATCAGTGTTTCTGGTTTGTGCGTATATATGAATTGTGTGCATGTATACATATATGTATATATACACATATGTGTATATATATATATATATATATATGTATATATATATATATATATATGTATATATGTTTTTCTTTCGAGATGCTCGTCCATGTATGACTGTCTCTTGCTTGTGCACTGAGTCGAGCAGGTCCACGTGGCTACTCCTCAGTTGCTCGCTGATTGGCGTGGCAGTGCACACGTGTATATTCATGCACGTGTGTACATGCAGCCATTAGATGAGTTTTCCTGTCCCTGCACTGTAATATGTGTATATACATACACATGTATGTGTATACATGTATCGTGCGCGTGCTACATTAACATATCAGATCAAGTCATGAAAAAGGATGAGAAACACACCAGAAAACTGAGGCAAATAGAATTTTAAAAATAAAATTTATATTTGCATGTGTTCAGTTTTATTTCTATTGCAGTATACTGTGTGTGTGTGTTTCATGTGACAGGTAAGCAGGTGATGACTGGACTGACAGTGAAGTGCTGTGAAGACTGAAGACAGAAGACTGAGAGACAGTGTCAGTGAATGTAAATGTATATATAAAAATGTGTAACGAGTGTGAATGTTATAGTGAGGAGCTGTGTATAGAAAATTTATTGTACTGTTTATTTGTAACAAACAAATTGGTTTGAAATAAAATATTATTTTATTTGTTTGTTAAACGAACCTGTCTATACACTTCTGTTTGTTTACAAGTACAAAATTCAGTGAAGCGTAAATAGTGGAGTTATAATACTGTACTGTTTGAAATTCTGAAAAAAAATATTATATTTAAACAAAAAAATACTGTGTAGATATTTGAACTTCTGTATTGAGGTATTTTGTTTAAATATAAATATTATATTCCTGTCTGTGATGTATATAACAGTACAATAACAAACACATTCAAAATAATATATACTTGTTTGTTATCATCAAACAAAAATCATATAATTGTGTATACCATACCGTTATATACAACATTAACTACCGGAGGAGGAGGAGGAGGAACATCTGCGGGGCCGGCTTCGGTCGCCCTAGCCTCCAAAACTCTCCTATACCAAACAGGTACGTGTACTCCCTCCGGAATAGCAAAGTTATCGGCCATACTGAAAACGAAGAAAAAGACAGATTCAGAATGGAGAAAAACGAAGGAATTTTGCTAATGGCTTTTTGGGGAATAGCCTTTAAAATAAACTAGACTTTTCTTTGGAAAATACTTTATACTTGGTTTTGAAAATAGTTTTCCAAAAGTTTTAAAAACCTTTTTGTTCCTTCTCATAAACCATATGCTCTGATACCAAATTGTAACACCCCGCCTCCGCCAGGGTGTCTCTTGCAAGCACTCTGACTTTGGAGGGGCGTTTGAATCAGGTAAACATGCATAATGATATATCAAGGCAGAACAAGAACATATGTATATATGTAAACAGAGTAAATAACATAGATAAAACAGCGGAAGATTTAAAACATTTCAAAACAAGTCTGGTACAACATAGCTTTCCAAATAAACAAGTCTAGATAAAACAACATCAACTGAAAAACTGAAATAAATAAGTGCTATCCCCAATTAAGTGGTAACCATAGCTAGCTTCATGTCGAAACCGTACATGAGCTGAAATCCCACAAGCAAGCAATCCGAAATCCAAGCTAAGCTCCAGTATTCCCTCCCTGAGAACCTGGGGGGGGGGGGAACGGAAGAAAAGAGGCGAAAGAAAACAGGTCAGTCAAAAAGACTGAGTAAGCCCTACTACAATCAATGTAAACTGATAAAGTTTACTGGCATGAGCAACAGGGATGAACATAAGGATAACAATATACTAGCATGATGATTAACTAACAAGGTAGATAAAGGTGTCATCGCATAATCAGGATTAAGGTTTTGCACCACAGGTGTACTAGCAAACTAACATGACTTGAATAAACAAGTATTGATCCCTTGGCCCAAGCTTTGGCCCAATAACATGAAATGACCCTAATACAAGGTCCAACCAAACGGTCTAGTCGATCGGCTCCCTAAGCCTAACTCGTCACGTGTTGGTGTCAATACGACCCAATCAAAATTGTAGTCGAACTGTGCTGGGTCCACCCTTCGGGTGTATCAAGCCCTAGGGTGTCAACCCCTGGACACCATGAACATGAGTGCACAGTCCCGATCTACTAGTACCCGTGCATGTTTTCTCCGGCTACGGACTATGTGCACGACCAGAGTCCGCCCGGAACTACACCGGCGTAACCTCTACCGTCGCTTTTGGTCACTTACCTCCAGTCCAGTAATCGTGCCCCCACCCTAGCCTAGTCCCTAGGGTCATGATGATACTAACTTGGGATTACTGCTGGAGTGGGCCCCCATTGCTAGGATTTTTCTAGTGGGTTAAGTACGGTTTAACCCTCTTGCTAATCCTGGATTAACTTGGTTAAGTGTAACGATGAGTTCACGACTTAACCCCGATTAATCTACCAAGCCCAAATTGGTTAAGTATTAAGTGGACCATGACTTAACCCTAATCACGAGGCATTAATTAATTTAATGCACCTTAACCTCTCACATTAGACCTTGTTGTGGTTACTAGTTAAGCCGGGCGGGTCCGGGTAGCTTTACACCACAACTTGGTCTAACCTCGGGTTCAAGGTACAACATGACCAACTTCTCACATTGGGTCCTATTGTTTGTAGCAACTAGTTAAGTCGGTCGGTTCCGGGTAGGTTTACGCTACAAACTCAACCCAACCTCGAGTTGGCCACACTTATCTTTTCTAAGTGTCATGTCCATCATGTTTCCAAAACATGTTACAAGTTTTCAAGCAATTGGGTAGACCTAACTTAATAGGTAAATTCCCAATGGGTAGACCTAACTTAATAGGTAAATTCCCAAGCTTATGTTTTATGTCTTTTAAGTTTACCCAACCCCAAACGCAATCCCATCGCTTACATATCGCAATAGCGCATAAAGGATAGAAAGAGGGAACTTGGCATAATCATGACATAAAGGTATTGAAGCCACAAGCTTAACATGGTGGCATATGAAATGTTCATATGTTCATACACTTGCATATTACATTTTTAGGCCTCAAAAGCATGCATAAAACAGAACTTAGCATATTGGTGATACATGGTGCTAAATGACATGTAGAGATGGCCATAAGTTCGCATTTAGCCTCACATGCAAGTTATCATAAGAGATATGATAACTTACATGTTGCTAAAATGCAACCTTTGGCATAAAGCTTAAAGCTTTATGTTCATAAACCCAAAATAAGCTTGCATAACATGATAGCATGAACAAAATGTTCAACCCAAACTTGCATAACATAACTTGGCATACTTGCATATAAACTTGCATATCACAACATGATAAACTTGCATATAAACTTGCATATCACAACATGATAAACTTGCATATAAACTTGCATATCACAACATGATAAACTTGCATATAAACTTGCACATCACAACATGATAAACTTGCATATCATACATTTAACTTTAGAGTTTAAGTATGAAAGTAGAATAGGGCTTACAATGCTTAAGAAGTCACAAAAATATGACAAAGCCCTTATGAAATCAATTAAACCCAAAATGCAAGCAAAACCCTTGAGCCAAAATGATCAAGACTCTTTCTTTATGATGCAAATATATAAACTTGACTTGAATGCAAGCTAATGATGCTCATACAAGTTTGAAAACACTTGTATGCATGGAAAATCACTTAGGAATTTATTTAGGAATTTTATGAAGAGAGTGGAGGCCATGAGAGGATTGATTTTGCCATAGTTTAGTTGTATGAATGAATAATGATGATTTAGGGTAGGTTAGGGTCTTATTTATAGATTAGGCAAGTGTTTTAGGCCATAGGATTAAACCTAGATTCAATCCAAGCCATCAAAGCATGTCTTGGGGAAGAAGTCAAGTGTAGGAACCATCTAGGGCCTTTAGATTAAAGATGGACCATGAGAAGCATTCAAATGCAAAATCTGCATTTGAGCGAATCGGCCCACGGGTTGACAGCCAAACACCCTGGATTAACCCCTAGTCGACCCAGCGAGCTCGGGTCGACCTCAAAAATCGGCCGGTTCGGTTATTCCCCTCTCCCAGTTCGCTGTTTTGAACATTTTTGCATATTTATTTATTTAATTTTCAATTATATATATATATATATATCAATATATATATATTTCTCTGCGCAACCCATTTCACTTAATTAAGTATACTTTAATTTGGGAATTTTTCGTGAAAATTCGCGAGGCCATATCTTGGTCATACGGACTCCAATTTTCGAAAACTCGGACTCTATTTCGCGTATTTTTCCGAGACGAACGCAATGGCATAGCCCATTTCCATTGATTCAGATTTTACAGTTTAATTCTGCCTCCATTTATGTTATAACATGTTATTCAAAAATACGGGTTGTTACAGGCAACGCCGAAGGCACCGTCGACTTTGTTAGTGATTTCCTTTGGCATGCTCATGATTTCAAGCACAGTGCCTCTCAGAAAATCTTATTGGATCTGAAATGGGGAAAGAAGCAAACACGGCCCCACGGTGGGCGCCAAAATGTTTACACCAAAATGGTCTAAATACCCAAGGTACTAAACTGTACTTCACCAATTTGGTGAGAAATAAATGGAACCGTGTTTAATCAGCAACTAAAAATGAAAAATACAAGAAAAGAAAAGTAGAGGCGAGATTTAGAGTGGTTCAGCCGTTAACTAGGCCTACGTCCACTGTAAATGTGAGTTTCAATCTTATAACAAGGATTACAAAATACATCAATTCTCTCTTTTCATACATCTTTGCATTCACTCAATATACCCTCGTCTATATATCTCAATTTTGGAATTGTACAAGAGAATGGAAAAATTTAAGGAGAAGGAGAATGGATGGATGATTGATAAAGACGATGGCGCCGTCTCCCATGATCATAAAACTGTTCTTGATGCCATGGAAGAATCAGTGGTTGAGGATAGAATTTGGCAGCACTTCCTGGTTTCAAAGATCAGACCCCCTTTATGTTGGTAGCCATGGTGTATTTATAGGTGAGCTCCCTGGGGAAATGACCTGAAGTCTGTTTATGCCAGCTGCAGATCGCTCATTTTATTAATTACAACCATGATATCGGCTAGCTGCAGCCAGCTGTCCGTGGCTGTATTCGGTTACCATGTGCGAGTGACTCAATGGAGCAAGCATCTTGAGTGGTCGTGCGAGCCCGTAGGAGCGGGCATCCAGGTGAGCATGACCGCTTTGAGAGATCTTATAAGAGCAGAACATGGGAGTAGAATCAATTCTCCTATGTTCCTTGTGCGACCGACCTTTTTGGTTCCAGGGCGCTCGTCCTTTTGCTGCCTTTGTATGGCGCTATTTTGTCCATATGGTTGTGCCACAAGGTCGCTCTCGCCTACGTTGAATGGGCGATTTTTTTTGCTTCCGTGTTTGAGCGGCTTTTGAAACACCCCACCTCCGCTAAGGTCACTCACAAAGGGAATGCCTTAACTTCAGTGGAGCATTATAGGTTAAAAATGCAGATAAAATACAAGACAGACAAATAAAATAGCGGAAAAAAGTCATTTTATTAACAATGCGGTTCAATCAAGCTTTTACAGCAGTTGTCTCAATCATACTAAAAGTAATACATAGAACTTCTCTCTTGATTTAAAAACTTCCAAGAATAAAGGAAGCATAAAAACAATGATATTCCCTGATAAAGCATGAACTACCATAGCAGTGGAAGAGAGAGAGTCCAAAGCGATACACCAACTAATCTTCAAGCTTGGAAAGAGAAGAGGTCCAGGTTAGGCTGAGCTATTCCCTCCCTGACTACCTGAGGGGAAATGGAATAAAAGAGGTGAAAAACAAACTAGGTCAGACATAAGTCTGGTAAGTCCAGTGATCTTTCAGCATGCAAACAAGATAAAGGAACATGACATGAAAAAACCGAAAATAGGACAATACCATAAAAACAAGGTAACTAAAGACAAGGTAAGTGCAAGGTGAACTGAATGCGCTTCTACTTTTTCTCTACTTCGCTACTACTCTGTTAATCTGATTTCTATATTTATCTCTGCACCACCTAACTAGTGTCCCAACTAGTAATCTGTATAAAATGATAATCGTGATCCCAACCCCCGTAATTGTGGTAGCCTTCAGGTGTACATCTATCGTGAGGATTCCACCTCAATCAGCCTAATTGCCATGAACACGTTAGATGTACCCTTACTACCCTATCGATTGGCTCCCTACTTGTATTCATGTTCCCTATGACTGTGTCAATCGGCCCTCTCTTGCATGTAGATACCCTATGCTGGTCCCACCATAAGGTGTATCAATCCTTATGATAGCAACCCGACACGATTCAAGATACACAGTGTATAACTACTGGTACCCAATGCCTGCTTTTTCCCACTCCGGAGTACGTGCACGCCCGTAAACCGTTGGAACCTACACTGACGTACCCCCTGCCGCTGCTTTGACTGCTTATAGTCAGCCCAGTAATCGTGCCCCACCCTGCCTAGTTCAGGGTACCGTGATACATCCATGTGGGTTACTGCTGAAATGGGTCCTCGTTACTAGGGTTTCCTATTGGTTAAGTTTGTGGGGCTATATTTACTAATATTACCCACCAACCTAATATGTACTTAACCCTCCCATCGATTCAAGCATTTTTGATAAACGGTTAAGTTTTGTGGGCCTATATGTACTAATATTACCCACCTACACGAGATGTACTTAACCCTCCCATCGATTCAAGCATATTTATTTAATAGTTAAGTTTTGTAGGCCTATATTTACTAATATTACCCACCAACCCGATATGTACTTAACCCTTCCATTGATTCAAGCATGTTTATATAATGGTTAAGTTTTGTGGGCCTATATTTACTAATATTACCCACCAACCCGATATGTACTTAACCGTCCCGCACATTACGCCATATTAGTTAAGTGTTGTCTGCTCATGTTAACTTAACCCACTCATTCATCATGTCATGTTGGTTAAGCATTTCTTATTAACTTGACCCTCCTTACTTATCATATTGGATCGGTAAAGTATTTCATATTAACTTAACCCCTTTCGTTCATCAAGTTATATTGGTCAAGTGTTTCTTGTTAACTTAACCCCACGTATTCATCTTGTTGTATTGGCTGTCATCAATCAATTCAAGTTAACTTAACTTACCTACATGTCATGTTACTTTGGTTAAGTGTTGCCTTCTTGTGTTAACTTAACCCTACTACATATCAAGTTATATTGGTTAAGTGTTGCCTTCTTATTTTAACTTAACCTTTCCATAAATCAAGTTATATTGGTTAAGTGTTTCTAAATTTACTTAACCTCACCCACTTGTCTAATTAACATGTTATAACGGTTAAGTGTTCTAAATTTACTTAACCTCACCCACTTGTCTAATTAACATGTTATAACGGTTAAGTGTTCTAAATTTACTTAACCTCACCCACTTGTCTAATTAACATCTTATAACGGTTAAGTGTTCTAAATTTACTTAACCTCACCCACTTGTCTAATTAACATGTTATAACGGTTAAGTGTTCTAAATTTACTTAACCTCACCTATCAGTTTAGTTAACATGTTGAATTGGTTAAGTGTTTCCTTAATTGACTTAACCCTACCAATCTTGACTTAGCTTTATTAAAGCACCAACCACTCACATTAGACCAGTATTGTTGTGGTCATTGGATGTGCCGGTCGGTTTCGGGCAGTTTTACACCACAAATCAGTCTAACTTCGGGTCCTTTTTGGGCTCAATGCACTAACTACCCACATTAGATAGGTATTGTTGTGGTCACTGGATGTGCTGGTCGGTTCCGGGCAGTTTTACACTACAACTCAGTCTATACTCGGGTTAGGCATATTCGTCTTTTCTAAATTTACATATTTCTTATTTATGACAAATTCCATATGTAAATTATTCCTAATTTAAT
Source organism: Allium sativum (assembly GCA_030737875.1). Classification (NCBI taxonomy): domain Eukaryota; kingdom Viridiplantae; phylum Streptophyta; class Magnoliopsida; order Asparagales; family Amaryllidaceae; genus Allium; species Allium sativum. The sequence goes on from CM060916.1 coordinate 328,074,577, forward strand.
TATGCCATAATTATCCTTTTAATTATGCTCACAATTAATGGTATACGAAATATACCATTTCATGATCCAATTTATGCCATGTAATTTTTCATGTTTATTCTGCATATTTATATGTAAATTATAAATCAATTATTGTCATGACCCACTTTCCTTCTAAATCACGTTCAAAATTTTGGTATATAGATTATACCATTTTCATGCCACTTATCATGCTTATGTGTCAAACATGCCAATTACATGTAATTTCATGTTTTCCCCAACGTTACCCCCGTTTTATGTTCGCAAAATTACATAGAATGTTAGGCTCGATATTTTAGCCTAACTTATAAAACAAAAAGGGAAAAGAGGAGCTTTTCAACATTCCAACATCATACAAAAGTATGGATCTAACTACACATATGTCACATGGATTTGGCATAGAACAATATACTTTAACTTTGAACTTGCAAATTTGATCTATGCGACATGAACCACAAGCATATGAATTTACATAAAACTATACAAGTTAAACTTGGCATGTAGTGGTGAACTTGCAAATTAGATCTATCATAAAGGCATATGCATCTAACATATAAAGTTGTAGATCTAAACATATAAGGTCGTAGATCTAAACATGTATGCTTAATGGCTCTAAACAATTAGGCATAAACGACATGACTTAGCCTAAAACTTGTATGTATCATAATATCACCAAAATTACATATGATAATTCATTCCTAAATTCCTATACAACATCATAGGTTTACTCACCAATTTCCACATAACATGATAGGTTCGATAGACCACAATAGTTCATAGGCATATATGGTAGAATAGACATGAATAAACATGAATCAGCATCACATACAACTTGATACAATTCTATTTTACAATTCATTACAAATCCTGTCTTTAATTTATTAACATCTGAAAGATATACACTTACAATCAAAAGGAAAAACTTGATTTCAGGGATAGAGTATTCTGAAAGTGAATTGCTCGCCTTTGATGTAGATCGTTGAATTCTCTTAGTTGAATTAGATTAGTTTTGATTTGATTTAGGTTTTAGTGGCGTCTAGGTTTAGATGAGAGTAAATAATAGAATTAGGTTTTAGGTTTAGGGTCCTTATATAGTTGTAGAGAGTGTATTAGGACCATTAGATTAACCCTGAACCATTAGAACCAATCAGATGCCACATCTGCCTTAGAGCGAATCGGCCCACGGGTTGACAGTCAAACACCCTGAATCAACCCCTAGTCGACCCAGCGTGGCTCGGGTCAACCTCAAAAATGGGCCGGTTCGGTTATTCCCCCTCCCGATTCGCTGTTTTGAACCTTTTTTGCATATTTATTTATTTAATTTTTATATATATATATATATATATATATATTTCTCATATGCATACAAACTTCAAGGCTTAATAACTTCTTCATAAGGCATCCGTTTAATGCAAACCAAATGTCTATCTTGACCAAAATTTTGAGACGAACGTAATAGTGCAACCCATTTCACTTAATTCTTCTTCTAAAAATTAAGTGTTCTTGAATTTGTTAATTTTAATATTCTCAAAAAATTCGGGGTGTTACATTCTCCCCTCCTTAAAGGATTTCGTCCCCGAAATCTTTAAGCTAAGAAGAATGCATCCTAACATCCAATCATCCATCTACTCATCCATCATCCACAAACATCCATTGTCCTTAAAAGACTTATAATGCCATACGAACATATGCAGAGTGTGTGTATATGTCTCTTATCTAGTGCTAAATCAGACGGTTAATTATTTCAGTTGACCTCCTTAATACGAATCATGAGAGTGTCATGCATCCAATATGTATGCAAATATCCCTAATCATGTAAATACTATATGTGTGCATATTCACTCATCCATACGCAACATCCATATGATAACACATCAAGTTTCAATCCATATACAAATACATTCATATGCATATGCAATATGAAAGTGACTGAGCCGATCTAGTGCTTAATGTGTGTATATGCATCCACGAGAAACCACTAGCAAACACTTGCAACCACTTGCAACCATCAATCATAACATGTCTCAAACACATGTTTTCATCCATTGGCTTCTACCTAAGGATCGAGGATAGGACCGAGAGGATATACTTAAAAGATAAAGATTAGCTTGCAAATAAATATTACAGAAAAAGGAGGAATCAAGGATATACCCTCAAAAAGGGTATGATGCATGTATCTAGTTGTGACGGCCTGAAAACTTCCCCGGCCTCCGAAGAGATGAGAAAGAACGAATTACTGTGAGGACAAGACAAAACAGAACGCAGACGGAAGAACATTTCATTGTATATTACAACAATGCATCAGATTACAAGAATATACAGAGTATAAATGAATAAATATTACACAGAAATATCAGAGATTTAAAATTACATTTAAATACATAGCAGCGGAAAATAATACAATACACAACTAGAAGAGGTATACGGATACAAAGCTTTCCGGATATCGTTCCAGCTGTAAACCAGGATCCTGTGAATATAAATCTGCAAAACCAAAACTACTAGCTGCCCGTGTCAAAATAGGGGCACCCAGAGTTTAGGTTAAAACAATAAACTCCAGGTCAGTCATGGGACTGGTGTGAGAACTAAAACAGTTATAAATCTTTATTTTAAAGTTAGGTAAATCAAGGGACCACGCCGTAAAACACGGAACGGGTTTCCTCCCAAGAATACCAGTGCATAAAACAAACAGCGCAATGCTAAATAAAGAAAGATGAAGCTGTTATAAGACCCAGGTCCTATCACACAATGCAACGCAAGCCGGGGGATAGGGTTTTCCCTTATAACAGCCAAAGAATGCTTGATACGTTTTAAAACAAATCATTTGATACTATTATAAGTGCATAGTGTATAAAACAACTTCAAATCATAAGTATCAATCATAGGCGGCATGAATGCCCCATACCACTATGTCGCCACATATAGGTTTACAATCAAAACCGCAATGTCGTATTAGAAGTTGGGTTATCATTTATGGTATGAACCGAGGCTAGGGGCATGATCCTCACCAATTTTAGACAATCTAGCCCATGTCTAGGAACAGCCGCAACTGCCCCTTGGATCGTCAGGGCCGGTCCACCGATGTGGATTATTATGCCTGAACACTGCGTTTCCCCGCCCTTTGGGGCATAAGCCTGGCCCGTCAGCCGACCAGAAGCATCGGCCGAAACCGATATCACGAGGCGCCTCGCTTTTCAGCAAGTAATAATAAGCAACATCCACATGAGTCAAACTCGTCAGCCAGTTCAAGCACTGACGCCACTCCTAACTAGAAAGAAACGCATGTCCTCCCTGATGTCCTCTCCCGTTTTTGGTTCATACCGGGTGTGATACTCGCGAATCAACGTTACACAAAGCTACGCCACACAAGGCCGTGCTTTGATCATCAACCACAAGACTTTGCTTTTCAACAAAAGCCTTGATCCATGCAACTCAGCATGCCACATTGTCAGTCCATACTGTACCACTGATTTCTGCCAATATATAACCTCTAGGCTCGTACGTCTCAGAGAAGGGTGTATAGCAAGAGAATAAATTCTCTACCACCAAACAGATATATATTTAGCAGAGATCACCAATACAGTATAAAGGAATACAACGTCAGACACACTATCCATTTACAAGTCCGTTCTGGGTCTGAACGAAACCGGAGGCACTTTCCTCGCATATTCATCCATCTCCAAGTACGTCTGGACGACCACCAACTATTTCCATCCTCTTGGGTGTACAGCCCAATCAGGATCGTCGGTAATTATCCAAACGATGTGAAGACTTCCGGTCTTCAACCACCGTCTTCATCTTCGACATATCGTCGAATCGGTTATTCAGAATGGGTATAAACCCGGCCTTTCCGAACAACCCGCGTATATTAAAAATAAATGTTACATAAACACAACATACGCCTCATTCCAATTCATTAGTTATTAACCGTAAATTAATCAAGAGAATAATTCCCCAATTATTAACCCCGAAGGCCGAAACCAACATCAGATCAATATCCAGAAAACCATTCTGCTTAGCTAACCGACAGTTAGTTTCTAAATTTCACATTCATAGGGAAAGGTTCCCATTAATTTTATCCAAGATAAATTTCTTGAATTTATTCTTTAATCTATTTTTGAATATCAATTCAAACTAGTCGGGATTAGCGAACCTTACCGAAGTAATCATTTGTTTTAATTTCTCAATCCCAACCTATTCATCCCATGAAGCAAAACTGGTAATACTCCATATTTAACATCACAGTGTTCGGTAAAATTAATTACCATTTCACGTTCAAATCTGATTAAAGATTTAACTAACGCTTTGGAGCATAACTAGTGGTACTCCATTTTCGATCTTTTCAATCTAATTAAAGATTCATTAAAACTCCACTTAGTTTTAATCTTTAACTGGGTTAAAGAATCAGTGTCATGTAAAACACAATTCACGATAAACACAAAATCACATTTATTAATTATCGGGTTAAAGAACGAGTGTTATTTAAAACACTGTCCACGATAAACCCAAAAATCAATATCAATTCAATTCCAATTAAATATTATCTAATTGGTACACTTCATTAAATCTAAATAAAAAGATTCAATCTTTTTCTCAACTGGATTCAAGAACAGTGTTAGTGAAGACACCATTCCCGACAAACCCAAATCACATTTGATATTAAATACAAGGCTCTGAATAGAAAATATACCGGCTTATATTCAATATCAAATTCTACGACTAACAAATATCGTATTGGAAATAACGATATATATATATATATATATATATCTTTCAAATTTCCATAACAACATCTGTATAATCACGAATTCCAACATCGAAATATTCCGAAGACAATTTCGATTCAAATCCACTCCAATGCAATCATTGGAAATTCTGGTTATTTTTAAAACCCTTTTCTAATTCAATTTGTTTATTTAAAAATAAATAGAATTATAATTCTATTCAAAACTAGTTCATTTCGATAAAAATCTATTTTTATCTTTTCAAATATGGAGTTTTTCATCCCAATTCTTTCTAAATCATTTCTTATGATTTTACACAAATTATTACTATTTTTAATAATTTTATCAAGGCCCGTACAGTCGATTTCCTTCAACGGCCATCGAACTGCACTTACAGCGACCTTTTTCGAATTAGATTTGGACGTATCTCCAAATCCAACCATTAGATTTCAAATTTCTAACATTCGTTAGAAAGCTCTTTTCGATACGAACCCAACGGTTCCGGTTTTAGGAGAATCCGACGGTCGGATCTCCATTTGAAATAAATGGTCGAAATTCACGAACTGCCGCGGCGCGGCGCTTTCTATTCAGGCCATTATATTATATATATAATATATATAATATATATTTCATCGATTTCTTATTTAAAACGAATTATATAAATAGTTTTAAATTCGTTTCAAAAGCAATTTCAACTTCCATTTCAATTCAAATCAAAATTGAATTCTTCTTTATAAATTCGTTTTAAAATTCATTTCTATTCAATTCAAATTTCAATTCAATTTGAATTCATTTCAATTCAATTCATTTCGAAATCCTTTTCAATTCAATTCATTTCGAAATCGTTTTCAATTCAATTCATTTCGAAATCGTTTTCAATTCAATTCATTTCGAAATCGTTTTCAATTCAATTCATTTCGAAATCGTTTTCAATTCAATTCATTTCGAAATCGTTTTCAATTCAATTCATTTCGAAATCGTTTTCAATTCAATTCATTTCGAAATCGTTTTCAATTCAATTCATTTCGAAATCGTTTTCAATTCAATTCATTTCGAAATCGTTAAAATCGATATAAATATCGTTCACGTCAAAATGGCGTCAATCTAATCAACACGGCTTCATAAATTTCTATTTTCAAATATTCTATTTCAAATATTTCTTTTTCCAAATAGTTGTTATTATCAAAATATTTCGTTCAACACATGACCAATCTCAATGGATGAGTACTGTCAACACATGAACCTTTATTTTATATTGATAAAGATGTAAATTTTATTACTAAAATATTTCGTTCAACACATGACCAATCTCAATGGATGAGTACTGTCAACACATGAACCTTTATTTTATATTATTTTTTATTTTTCAAATTGGAATGAGGCCCAATCAATTACCATATAAAGTTAATTATATGGATTCCATACAACACATGTATATAATAGCATTGAAAAATAATCAACCATCAACCAAAGTGCACTACACTGTATAAGCATCAAATATAGATATCTAACGCTTATAACAGCATGTCAATCGATCGATCGAATATTTAATCAATCAGGATGAGTGAACTTCAAATTTCATCCTAACACCCGTTTGGGGTTTCAAACAATCAAACACATATTTTATTTGTGCAGTTGGGCGATGTGTAAAATTTATCGTCCCAATCAATGTCCTTCAAATAGGTGTACATAAACAAACCGTCCGGTTTGTAAATGAATATTTATTTATTCACATTCACGTTAAAAATTATATTTTTAACGATCGAACTATTTTATTCAACCTATGAATTTTCTATTCGATTCATTTATTAAATAAAATGTTATCTTTATTTTTCTAACTTATTTTTAGAAAATTCGGCGGCATAACGACACGATACTAGAAACGGGACAAGGCCTAGCCTTATCCCCGGTCTAGTGAAGGCCCACGCCATTCACACATCAATCAAAATCACCAAACAACCAAATTCAAATCAAATCATATAACTAACCTATGCAACCAAACAAACAAGTCCATGGTCTGTGGACGATTGTGTCGGGTGCTACTAAGCACCGTCTGCATCCTAGTATATATATATATAACTAGAAAAAGAAATTGAAAGGTGAGAAATTCTCACCATTAGCTATCCAATACCACGACTCTTCTAATGCAGGAAATCTTCACTGTTCTCGCCTCTTATCACTTTCTTCGCCCGTATTCTCTACATATGTAAAAATCGAATTTTTACTTCGCTATTCAATATATAAAAATCATATTTTTACTTCGATGTTCAATATATAAAAATCACATTTTTACTTCGATGTTCAATATATAAAAATCATATTTTTACTTCGATGTTCAATATATAAAAATCAAATTTTTACTTCGATGTTCAATATATAAAAATCACATTTTTACTTCGATGTTCAATATATAAAAATCATATTTTTACTTCGATGTTCAATATATAAAAATCATATTTTTACTTCGATGTTCAATATACAAAAATCATATTTTTACTAACAAAGTAAATTTCTATTTGCTATTTTCAATTTTATTTTTATTTACATAACCAAAGATCGTACCTTTACTCCATTAAAAATCTAATCCTTTCTTCTATAAAAATGTAATCTTTTCATATAGAAAAATATAATCTTTCTCTTATAAAAAAACAAATCTTTTTATTCAATAAAAATCAAACCTTTTCTTATGATAAAAATTAAATCTTTTCTCATATGAAAAATTATATTTTTACTTACATTCAAAAAAATAAAAAAAACTGATTTTTAATAAATAAATGAAGATAATATAAAGGGAAGAACTTACAGCGTTTTTATAGATGGAGGGGTGGTCGGAGTTGTCGAGGCGACGACGGATGGACGCGGTAGGGGTTGAACGGCGGCTAGGGGATTCGGTTTTGGAGGGCTTGGGGTCTTCGTGGGGTAGGCCGAGGGAGGCGACGTTAAGCCAGCAGGTGGCGGCGAGAAGCTCCACCGGCGTTGGTGGGCGATTCGGTGGTCGGAGGGGCTAATTCGAGGCTAGGGCGCGGGTGCTTCGACCTTCGAACGAAAGTGGAAAGTGGTGGGAGATGGAAGAGGGGAAGGGTGGCGCTCGCGGTGGACGGTGGTAGGGCGATGGGGACTGGCGATGGCGATTTGAGGAGCAGCGTTTTTTTTTCTTTTTCCAGAGGCCGACGGTGAAGAAGGAAGTGAGGGAGAGAGAGAAAAGGGAGTGGGGCTTTTATATTTAATTATTTATTTTATTATTTTATATTTTTCCAAACCCTAATTGTTGACTTTTCATTTGAACTCAGAATCGAACCCACCGACTGTCACCCCTAGCGTTTTACCCTCATTCCGAACACAATGGGATATACCACGCAAGCTGATTCGGCTGTTACAATCAGTTTCCGTTAAATTTACATTTAAATTACTATATTGAATTTTAAACGTACATTTCAAATTACCGGGATCGCATACGAACTTTAAAAATTCTAGAAAAATATTTTCTAGCTTCGTATTGACGATACGGTCCTAACAAAACTAGTTTCGTCGAATTCTGAGACCGTTTGAAAAATGGCCATTTTCCAGTCGATTAAAATCAACTTAAACTAGTCAAACGCGTTTTCCTTTGCCACGCTCACATATTGATTCGAAAAATTATGAAATTTGGAACCTAGCAATAATTTAACATCACGGACCCAACAAAACTGGTTTCGTCGAAATCCGAGGTCGTTTGCAAAATTTTCATTTTTAAGGGCCTGAATTCTATAGCGACTATTCAGAATTTTCAACTGGACATATCTTTTGATCCCCGCTATGAAATTTTGATTTTTCGGATTCGTTGGAAAGATAGTCACAATTAGATCCCATTATTTTTGGTTTCACTAAAATCCGGATTGTTTTGCACCCGGTACATTCAATTGAAGTTTGAAATCGAATTATCGAACTACCACGCCATTTTCAATTCCTATTTATAATTATATATAATTATTTATATTCTAACGACGACGTATATAATATATACGATCGAATTCTATTCAAAATAAATTTCACGTCGTTTTTATTTAAAATAATTCATTTTAAATAATCAAAATTCGCTAAAATTGCCAAAATAAAATTTTTAAACTGGCCCAGATTTTCGGGTTGTTACACTAGACTTCAGTCTTCTAAGTCGCATCTTCTTTGAGCTTCACTCCACTGTACCTTAACTAATTTAACTTCATGATTGTGAAGCTTCTTGACCTCCATTTCCAAAGCCCACTAGTAAAGATAGGACCTCGATCATTTACTATGCTAGAGGGTATCCAATGTTGTCGAACTATCTTTCCAAGATAAAAAGAAGTTAACCATGATACCAAGTGTATATACTAAGATGATTAGAGGTCTATCCTCTACTTAGCTTATCCATCATGTCACAAATCTGAGGGTCTAAAGCTAAAGGTTGCTATGTACTTTTTACCTCTCTTAAGGTTAGTTTTTTTTCTACTTAGGGCGCCTGCCACAACTATTTATCTCTCACGCAAACCATCCTAGTCGAACTTGACATCCCTCAAGTACAAGCCCCAAAGGACTAAACTAATATCATACAAGCACCCAAGGAATACCTCCTTCGAATTTGGACGATCTACGTGAGGTGATACCAGCAAAACAACCAAACAATTGAGCACTTAACTGACTCTGGCTATCCTCGCCAATCTTGCTCCAAAACTATCGTTAATCGCATAACTGGCTTTGTATTGTCAACTGGATATATGCGGAAGCCTATCTCGAGTTTTTAGGGGGAAAACTCCTAACCTTAATCAAAAAAACATCTGCGTACTCATGGACTACTCTAACGGATCGAAAATCGCCGATAAATACATAAAGTGATTCTAGGTAGCTAAGACAAACTGATCCCTTAGGATATCACGAAATTTCGAGGGTATTCCCGAGGCAAGTCGAAAGTCTAACTACCCTCCTTTCACAATTACTAGCTAACTAATCCATGCCTAGAATCAACCCATAGCCCATGGAAACAAAAACATAAGTATCTCAAATCCTTACAAACCAAAGATAAATGAGCCGAACCACAAATTGGACTTGAGACAATAATGGGACCTCTACTATACAAGCTCTAGGGTGCAGAGACTCAACTATGGAAGCAAATATAAACGAATGCGAAGCACAAAAATCAAAAAGAGTACTAGCAGGATGATCAAGACGAAAAAACTAAACTTTTCAACAGAAACCTTACTACCTCTCTCTCAGGTATGCTTTTGGTGAGAGCATGCACTTGCCTTCCGTAAAATACTGTCTTTTGTCCTTGCCCTTAATTATACGGCCCATTATACCAAAATAAAGATACTTCCTCTTGTTTTAGGTTTTACTATTCTCTCCTCCCCTCCTTTGTGAACCAAGTCTATATCCATGAGTTCTTCATCCTTGGGTTGTGCTCCTTAGCCAAACTCCCTTATTCTCATCTTTGCCATCCTTGTGTAACTTGTTGACAGGTCTTTTGAAAGCTTCCTCCATCGCACGGAAAATCCTATAAAGCTCGAAAGAAAACTTAGCCGTATGTGAAACTACTGCGGCTATAGATGGAAGTTGGGCGCTTATTTGCCCTTTAACAAGTGTCATGGTCTCATCAAGCCTACGGAACCATGCCGCGATGAGGTTACCTCCCAGAAAGCCAGGAGCCTCGGAGACTCAGGAAACAAGGTTTCAAACAGAGGATCAAAAAGATAGTGCATATGGCTTTGGGGAATATGCCTTTAAAACAAAACTTTTCTTTTGAAAATGCTTTTTTTAAAATCATTTCGAAAATAATTTTTCAAATCTTTTATCTGATCCGGTAACCTTCAGCTCTGATACCAAGTGAAATACCCCACCTCCGTTAAGGTCACTCACAAAGGTAATGCCTTAACTTTGGTGGAGCATTATAGGTAAAAGATACAGATAAATTACAAGACAGACAAATAAATCAGCGGAAAATAAAGTCATTTTATTAACAATGTGGTTCAGTCAAGCATTTACAACCGTAGTCTCAATCATACTAAAAGTAATACATAGAACTTCTGTCTTGATTTAAAAACTTCTGAGAATAAAAGAAGCATAAAAACAATGATATTCCCCGATAAAGCATGAACCAGCCATAGTAGTGGAAGAGAGAGAGTCCAAAGCGATACACCAACTAATCTTCAAGCTTGGAAAGAGAAGAGGTCCAAGTTAGGCTGAGCTACTCCCTCCCTGACTACCTGGGGGGAAACGGAAGAAAAGAGGCGAAAAACAAACTAGGTCAGACATAAGTCTGGTAAGTCCAGTGATATTTCAGCATGCAAACAAGATAAAGGATCATGACATGAATAAACCGAAAACAGGACAATACCATAAAAACAAGGTAACTAAAGACAAGATAAGTGCAAGGTGAACTGAATGCGCTTCTACTTTTTCTCTGCTTCACTACTACTCTGTTAATCTGATTTCTATATTTATCTCTGCACCACCTAACTAGTGTCCCAACTAGTAATCTGTATAAAATGATAATCGTGATCCCAACCTCCGTAATTGTGGTAGCCTTCAGGTGTACATCTATCGTGAGGATTCCACCTCAATTTGCCTAATTGCCATGAACATGTTAGATATACCCTTACTACCCTATTATCTTCCTACAGTTAAACGATCTTCTTCGGATAATTCATCCAACCCCAGGATAGCTATAATGTCCTGAAGTTCTTTGTAATGTTGTAAAGTTTCCTTAACTCTTTGAGTAGTTTCATAACGTTCCTCGCCAACGATCCGAGGTTGTAACATAGTTGACATTGAATCTAAAGGATCTACTGCTGGATAAATACCTTTGGCAGCTAATCCTCTTGATAGTACGGTAGTAGCATCTAAACGTGCAAATGTCGTGGCAGAAGCAGGGTCGGTCAAATCATCTGCAGGTACATAAACTGCTTGGATCGAAGTTATAGACCCTTCTTTGGTGGAAGTAATGGCTCCCTACTTGTATTCATGTTCCCTGTGTCTGTGTCAATCGGCCCTCTCTTGCGTGTAGATACCCTGTGCTGGTCCCACCATAAGGTGTATCAATCCTTATGATAGCAACCTGACACGATTCAAGATACACAGTGTATAACTACTGGTACCCAGTGCCTGCTTTTTCCCACTCCGGAGTACGTGCACGCCCGTAAACCATCGGAACTACACTGATGTACCCCCTGCCGCTGATTTGACCGCTTATAATCAGTCCAGTAATCGTGCCCCACCCTGCCTAGTTCAGGGTACCGTGGTACATCCATGTAGGTTACAGCTGAAATGGGTCCTCGTTATTAGGGTTTCCTATTGGTTAAGTTTGTGGGCCTAATTTACTAGTATTACCCACCAACCCGATATGTACTTAACCCTCCCATCTATTCAAGAATTTTTAATAAACGGTTAAGTTTTGTGGGCCTATATGTACTAATATTACCCACGTACACGAGATGTACTTAACCCTCTCATCGATTCAAGCATGTTTATTTAATAGTTAAGTTTTGTAGGACTATATTTACTAATATTACCTACCAACCCAATATGTACTTAACCCTTCCACTGATTCAAGCATGTTTATTTAATGGTTAAGTTTTGTGGGCTTATATTTACTAATATTACCTACCAACCTGATACGTACTTAACCCTCCCGCACATTACGCCATATTAGATAAGTGTTGTCCGCTCATGTTTACTTAACCCACTCATTCATCATGTCATGTTGGTTAAGCATTTCTTATTAACTTGACCCTCCTTACTTATCATATTGGATCGATTAAGTGTTTCCTATTAACTTAACCCCATTCGTTCATCAAGTTATATTGGTCAAGTGTTTCTTGTTAACTTAACCCCACGTATTCATATTGTTATTTTGGTTAAATGTCATCAATCAATTCAAGTTAACTTAACCAACCTACGTGTCATGTTACTTTGGTTAAGTGTTGCCTTCTTGTGTTAACTTAACCCTACTACAAATCAAGTTATATTGGTTAAGTGTTGCCCTCTTATTTTAACTTAACCTTTCCATAAATCAAGTTATATTGGTTATGTGTTTCTAAATTTACTTAACCTCACCCACTTGTCTAATTAACATGTTAGAATGGTTAAGTGTTCTAAATTTACTTAACCTCACTCACTTGTCTAATTAACATGTTATAACGGTTAAGTGTTCTAAATTTACTTAACCTCACCCACTTGTCTAATTCACATGTTATAACGGTTAAGTGTTCTAAATTTACTTAAACTCACCCACTTGTCTAATTAACATCTTATAACGGTTAGGTGTTCTAAATTTACTTAACCTCACCCACTTGTCTAATTAACATGTTATAACGGTTAAGTGTTCTAAATTTACTTAACCTCACCCATCAGTTTAGTTAACATGTTGAATTGGTTAAGTGGTTCCTTAATTGACTTAACCATACCAATCTTGACTTAGCTTTATCAAAGCACCAACCACTCACATTAGACAGGTATTGTTGTGATCACTGGATGTGCCGGTCGGTTCCAGGCAGTTTTACACCACAACTCAGACCAACCTCAGGTCCTTTTTGGGCTCAATGCACTAACCACCCACATTAGACAGGTACTGTTGTGGTCACTGGATGTGCCGGTCGGTTCCGGGCAGTTTTACACCACAACTCAGTCTAACCTCGGGTTAGGCATGTTCGTCTTTTCTACATATTTCTTATTTATGACAAATTCCATATGTAAATTATTCCCAATTTAATTATCCTTTTAATTATGCTCACAATTAATGGTATACTAAATATACCATTTCATGAACCAATCTATGCCATGTAATTTTTCATGTTTATCCTACATAATTATATGTAAATTATAAATCAATTATTGTCATGGCCCACTTTCCATCTAAATCACGTTCAAAATTTTAGGTATATAGATTATACCATTTTCATGCCACTTATCATGCTTATGTGTCAAACATGCCAATTACATATAATTTCATGTTTTCCCCAACGTTACCCCCGTTGTACGTTCGCAAAATTACATAGAATGTTTGGCTCGATAATTTAGCCTAACTTATAAAACAAAAAGGGAAAAGAGGAAATTTGCAACATTCCAACATCATACAATAGTATGGATCTAACTACACATATGTCACATGGAGTTGGCATAGAACAATATACTTTTAACTATGAACTTGCAAATTTGATCTATGCAACATGAACCACAAGCATATGAATTTACAAAAAACTGTACAAGTTAAACTTGGCATGTAGTGGTGAACTTGCAAATTAGATCTATCATAAAGGCATATGCATCTAACATATAAAGTTGTAGATCTAAACATATAAGGTCGTAGATCTAAACATGTATGCATAATGGCTCTAAACAATTAGGCATAAACGACATGACTTAGCCTAAAACTTGTATGTATCATAATATCACCAAACTTACGTATGATAATTTCATTTCCAAATTCCTATACAACATCATAGGTTTACTCACCAATTTCCACGTAACATGATAGGTTCGATAGACCACAATAGTTCATAGGCATAAATGATAGAATAGACATGAATAAACATGAATCAACATCACATACAACTTGATACAATTCTATTTTACAATTCATTGCAAATCAAGTCATTAATTTATTCACATCTGAAAGATAAGTACACTTACAATCAAAAGAAAAAACTTGATTTCAAGGATCTGTATTCTGAAACTGAATTGCTCGCCTTTGATGTAGATCGTTGAATTCTCTTAGTTGAATTAGATTAGTTTTGATTTGATTTAGGTTTTAGTGGCGGCTAGGTTTAGATGAGAGTGAATAATAGAATTAATTTTAGGTTTAGGGTCCTTATATAGTCTTAGAGAGTGTTTTAGGACCATTAGATTAACCTTGAACTAGAAGAACCAATCAGATGCCACATCTGCCTTAGAGCGAATCAACCCACGGGTTGACAGCCAAACACCCTGAATCAACCACTAGTCGACCCAGCGAGGCTCGGTTCGACCTCAAAAATGGGCCGGTTCGATTATTCCCCCTTTTGATTCGCTGTTTTGAACTTTTTTTTGCATATATATTTATTTGATTTTTATATATATATCTATATATATTTTTCTCATATGCATACAAACTTCAAGGCTTAATAACTTCTTCATAAGGTATCCGTTTTATGCAAACCAAATGTCTATCTTGACCAAAATTTTGAGACGAATGTAATAGTGCAACCCATTTCACTTAATTCTTCTTTTAAAAATTAAGTGTTCTTGAATTTGTTAATTTTAATATTCTCAGAAAATTCAGGGTGTTACATCTTTGCCCCAATATGAACGATTGACCTTGGATCCCGCATTTGAGTCACGATTTGTGTCCAACTTTGATTGGAGATGCGGTCACATTAGATGTTGCGAGTGCTTGTTTTGCATTTCCATCCCAAGCTTGGTATTTTGACGGGTTAACATCAAACAATCACTGGGCCCCTTAATTAATATTCCATTAATTAAATTCCTTCACCATTTCCTTGTCGATATTTGTTAACACAATATTTCAACAATCATCTTGGCCTCTTACACTATTTGGAAAGCATTTCTCCTATATCATCTTATTTTATTTTCTATACTTAGAAAATATCTTCTATTTGTATTTGGAATTCATTTTCAATTACTTCTTCCTTTCACGACCATTCATTTCTATGCTCAGGAAATATTTATTATTATATTTCCAAAATTTCACTTATTTAGGTTAAAATGAATGTTGTGTAAAACACCGTTACAACAACCCAAATCACTTCACACAACTAAATCTAATTCAAACATTGATCTTCGAGACTTAATCTTGTTATTTGTCGATTAAAAAAGAAATCAATCAAGTTAGGGTATAATTACCTCTCAGACCTTGATTGAATAACATCTTAACTTCAAAATAGACAAGACCAGTTGTCTCGAATAATCAACGCCGTAAAATCCAATTATTCATTTTTAAAATGTGTATATGTCTCTCTTTTTATTTTTACAAGATTTAATTATAAATTTCCTTTTTGTTTATAATATTCTATTTTAAATTCGTTTCCTTATCGAATTCAATATACGTTGATATATTGATTTTCTAGTTATTTAATTTTCTTAAAAATATTATAAATCCTTAAATTTCCGGAAAATTTCACCATAACCTCCTTTGTATGGGTCACTAGGTACAACTACAAAACGCCTCTATGGGCCCTTTCCCTTCAAAAAGAAAATTAGAAAGCTAAGCGGCTTGCCGATTCGGCGCATAAAACCTCATATGGAATTTAAACATGTACCTTTTTGTTGGGCACTTAAATTTAAATCTTCATTCTCTTCATTCCACACCTGTTTAACACACATGTGTCCATTTCTAATTTATTCCAACTCAATCTAGTCATTTTAACTCAATTCCCTAATTTATTCTTTAATTAGCTTTTTTGCTTATTTCTCTTTCTATTTGAACATATCACGTTCAAACATACTTTTAATTTGTTTATAACCAATCAAAATCCATTTTCAGTTCAAGTTTCATATTCGATTTCGAATATAAATTTCCGAATCCAATTCACCTTTCAAAGTCCAATTTCGATTGGAAATTCCGTTAACTAATTATTCTTCAAATTAGTAAATTCTAGTCAATAATTAAAAATATGATTTTTGTTCCAAAAATCATTCCATTTACACAACTTGAGTTCGTATTTATTTTACAACTCAAATCTGGAATTTTCTAAGGAAAATTCAAATTTTATTTGATTCCTTTTATTTATTTAAATAAACCATTATGGTTTTTACACAATTATGGCGTTGTTTTTCTGGAAATTTGATTTTGACATAATTCAAAATATATACGACGAAATCCAGAATTTTCTTTTCCATTAGAAAACTATTATCAAATCGGTCCTGACGATTCTTGTTTCGAAGAATTCCGACTTAAATTGAGTTCTATATACTCAATTGAAGTTCGAAACGCCAAATTTACGAACTGACGCGCTGCGCCGAGTTCGTTTTAAATTATATTTAAATCTAAACGTTTAAACTTCATTTATAAATAAATTTCAACTCCATACTAATATGTTTTAAATATATATTCAACGAATTTTCCCAATTCAACTTGATATTCCCAATTATCCCAAATCGTTAATTATTTCATTACTCGGTTATGAATTAAATTCAACCCTCTATTTTATATTCTAAATGCTATGGAAATAAATTATTTAATATAATTCGATATAGATCGAATTTCAATTCCGTTATTTTTATTCAATTTAGTTTATATTCTGAATTCCCGAAATATAATCAATCGTTCTATTTTTCAACACATTTTACAATCCACTGTTAAATTCATACTTGAATTTAAAATTCCAAATTATACCACGATATTTATCTTATTTAATTTATAAACACTTTTTATAAATTTAACTTTCTTGTTTTATAATTTAAAACAAGTTTTGTTGCAAAAATCTATTTGAAACTCAATTCCTTTTATATTCTGGATTCCGGAATAAAGACCGCCGTTTCCATTTCGAAATGATTTCAAATTATATTTTTAAATTCATATTTGAATTTAAAACTCCAGTTTATCTCTGGACAATTAATACACTACAAAATTGTTTATAAATTCACTTGTTTTATATATTTAAACAAGTTCCATTTCAAATCTAATTGAAATTCTACCCCTTTTTGCAATATTTTATTTTTATAACTTAAATATAAATCTAGAATCTATTTCCATATTTAAATTTAGTTCTTTCTAAACAATTCCAATATCTTATTTAAAAATCATTTAGTTTATAAAAGTCTACATCGTCGAATAATATCATAAATCCCTATGGATTTATTTTAGTTTAATTTATATTCCGAACAATGGAACAAATACCATTGTTTCCCTTTATAGCACGATCCCAATTCTCATTTTAAATTCATATTTTAATTTAAATATTCCTATTATCCAATGATAATTTATTTCCATTTATTTATAAACACCATTATAAATTCATTTCAGTTTCCTGCATTATCCAATGTAAGTTATTCCATTTAACTTATAAACGTCGTTTATAAATTCACCACTTTGTTTTTATTTTTCCAAATAAGTTAATATTTTTATAGCCCATTCGAAATTCAAATTCTATTTTTGAAAAATAGAATTTTCGTTTAAAATCTAAAAATTCCTTTTCACGATTTTTTTTTAAATATCAACATTTAGGCCTAATGATGATTAAACACCCAATTTAACAATCACAGGTTTTCTAACACATCATATATGACGATATATATGCAAACAAACAAATAATAAATTTTGAGGAATCTAGTTGGTTCCCTCCAACCTGTTTTCCTGCATTCACAGATGTTAGCCAACATAAATAATACCCATCCTGCTTCGAGGTAGGCTATCATGGTATAGAAGGTCATCCACTATAATATTGTGGGGCGCATAGGGAAATCATCCGCTAATGGTACTGCGGGCATCCGCTAATGATACTGCGGGAACTATTCAACCACCAATATATATAATAGCAACCACCAAGCCAAGATAACTAATATATTTTTATAATAGCCATAAAATTATTTAAATGCATCCAAACAATCAACCAACAACATGTATGATTTATTTTAAATAAAATCCAGAGAGTGAGTTTACTCACCTTATTTTTAAATCTGCACTTGTACTAGTTTCAATTTCTTTCCATTGATTTCCGAGTCTTCGAACTCCACACGAATGATTGTATTTGATTTGTCCTTGCCTAGGAAAAATCTGAATAAGCTAATGAATTTTCTTTACAATGTTTTATATCGAGAATATACTAAAATAAAATGTTCTTCTTCTTTTTTCTGACTTCTTAGTTGAACAGCTAATGATTTTAGATTTAAATGTTTCATTAATCTAATTTATAAAATGATTCACTAAATAAAATTTTCTTTCTAGTTTCCAAATTCCTGATTAGTAGTAACCGACATTTCTTTTCTAATACTATATTGATTTTAGTTCAACTAATATACTAAACAAATTCCGAATTTACAGTTAATAACATTTTCATTTAACAGTATACAATAATTTTTTTTAAACGGATATACTAAGTAAGAAAAAAATCAAATTCAAATGAGGATGCACCTTCTATGAATTTAATCTCTCCGCCTTTAGTCTTCCCACTGCAAATCTGTACACTTCGAACCCAACACCTATGCTGCTTTCCGACGTTGACTCCACCAACTATCACCAATGCAGCTTCTCCCCATCGCGAGTGCAAATAGCGCCTTCATTCAACTATCGATCATCCGAGTACCCCCAAAATTCACAACCCTAATCACTGCTTTGATATCGAGTTCAACAGAAAGCTTCGCACCCTTCAATACGTGAGTGTCGAAGTCGAGATCCAAGAGAAAAAAAACCAATCGCAACCAACTCCATCACAACTTCAAATTGCATATCGAAACTCTACATCGTTTAAATAAAAGTTGACCTCCCGAATCATCATCGCACCCCTACTGACAACACTCAACTGCTCCAAAATTGTGAGCGCCGCCTAGTGTCGAAGTCGAGCTCCAGATGGCCTTCAATTTCAGATTGTGATTTCTATTTCTGTTTGCTGAGGATTATCAAGGAATACGGCTTAGATTTATTAAAGATTTTCTAAGAAATAAAGAGGAAGACACAAATCGGTACTTTGCCTGAGACCGATTTTCGAAGAGGGAAATGAAAGAGGGCTTGGTTTCTTTTTAGCTGAGGAACAAGGAAAGAAATTGACAAAAGGGGCACCGTGTATTTATAATGGGGAAAGGGAAACAAAACATGCAGTCAATTATTTCTTGTTTTACTTAGTGGTGAAGGTAGAAAACCATTCGTATGTGATAGGAAAGAAGAGGGAGTAGCTTAGGGTAGGTTTGCAGAGATAGAGAGGCATGCAGTGTACCTCATTGCTTAGCATGGAAGGAAACATATTTTATTTATTTTACTTTAGTTTTGAACTAAACTAATACGATTTTAATTAATTCAAAATATCACGTGATTCTGAACTTCTTTTATAACACAATAACTGGCATTTCTAGGGTTATACCCCGATGCTGAACACACTGAGACAGATTTCAAAGCCTAACTCGATCATATGGAAAAAATATTAATTTAAATCGATGTATATTAATTTAAAAACAATTAATTCCTCGAAAATAAATTAACATTATTATTATAATTCAAATAGAATTTTGTATTGATCATCTGAACTATTTTTAATTCAGTTTTAACTTTGAATTCAAATAAAATTAATTTTCGTATTTCGATAAATATATATATATTCGAAATAAATCGTATTTCGATTATTAAATCGATAACTCAATATAAAAATTCTTTTATGTTATTAAATAAATATTTAAAACCATATTGAATATTTAAAATAAGTCGATCAAAAATCCGGGTCGTTACATTCTTCCCCCCTTAAAAGTATTTCGTCCCCGAAATTACTAAGGTAGGAAAAATGCTACAAACCAATTAATTTTTCAAAAAATCACTTATGTTAAAACTTAACTCTTCATATTTCCACAATTTTAGTTCTACCAAAACTTTTGGTTTTCATTCATACTGTACACCATATATATTCATACTCATTTAATCTGAATAATATACTCACATCTAATTCATATTTCATTCATCTACATTCAATTTGATTTTAATCAATTTACTCACTTCGATCCATTTAACTTGCTAAAGTTCAATTTAAGTTTCAGAATTCAAATTCCTGGGTTTTCATTTCAAATCCTTTTGAAATCACATAATTATATACATATATTTATAACCATTTAAAATTCAAAACATTTGAATTTTCAAATCATCTTGTTTTCTTTCAAAAAAATTACCATCAAAACTTTTCTAAGGTAGCAATCCATCACTTAGAAACCCGAAAATGAACACTAATGATGCAGCAGTCGTCATTAGAATTATTTTCCAGCTACTGTAGTGAGTTCAATGCTTTATCACTTCAAATCCATCTAAAATCCTTTTAAAATAAAGATATATTATTTTAATATACTTCGAAAAAAATATTTTCCAACTTCCCAGGATTAAATTATGAATTCTAGTTTGAATTTAACTTTAACACATATCATTTGTATAATTCATTCATATACAAATTTTGTTTGGTTATACATAACCATTTCAATTTTATAATCTCATTTGATTATAATAATAATAACCAACTCATCCATATATTATAATAATTTCAGAAAATTATTCTTTTTATATCAAAGTAGAATTTTGGGTAAAATTATTTCATTAACCCCTTTTTTAAAACAATATTATGTCGAATTGGTCTGCTCAAGTGTTTAAGAACACCTATCAATACAGTTGTACTTCCTGTATCGACCAGAATCCATAAACCACTTGCTAAACCAATCAACAAAATATGAAACAGTTTTTTTATCAACTAACAAATATGCGCTCTCATACATATACACTCAACTCATTCTAGGGTATTACTGACCCTATCTATAATGAGTAAACCCCACCAAAGCCTAGGTTTTGCTCAACATAAGCTCTGATACCACTGTAACGAACTGACATTTTCCCGATCCTGATTATCGAAATAAATACCGTATCGACTAACCAAACACCAAAAATTACAGAATCATTAATAGAAAGAAGTTAGAGGATGAGAAATAGAAAGAAAGAAATATTAGTATAGAAGAAGAAGAACATAAATATAACATCATAGTAAACATAAACCTCACAGCGGAATAAATAAAATATAATATATAACAACTTTTGAAATACAAATTTAACTATATATACATCACATTATCAGAGTACAACATTTGTTCATCGCATACACTACACAGCGGAATAAACTCTATATATATCTAACGTTGAAGCCTCCTGCTCTAAGCTCCTCCAAGGATATCTAAAAATACCTGAACTACTTGACTGCCCGTACAAATTTGGACACCCAAGAGTTTAGGGTAAAACAAAAAAAAACTCTAGGTTAGTTATGGGACTGGTGTGAGTAAACTCCAACCATTGGTTTAACTTTTAAAAATTCTTTTTGAAAGAAAAGATAATCGTAAGACCAAATCCACACATAAATACGGACGGTTTTTGCCTTATGATAACCCAAAACAATTTTTAGAAATCAATGCTCTTTTGATATTATAATATTTTCTAAAACAAGTAAATAACAATTTATCAGAACACTTGCATGTCACGCTCTACATATATAGTATACAATCAAAACCGCGGGCTCTTATTGGATAACGGTTTCCAACTGGCAAGGTATGGGACCACCTTCCGATAGTGTATCTCTAGAGAGGAATACACCGGGTTCAACAAGAACATCTTGCAAGCCAGGCTAAACACGACCGGCCCCTCACTTTGCTTGAGAGTACCGAATGTATTGTCACCAACGGTTGTGATCAACAACCATTCCGAAGCAACAACATCGATAGATTTAAGAAGCAAAAGGAATTTCTCTAGATCAAGTGACAATACACCCTACTTGGCAGCTAACTACTTAGCCACCATTCTGAAGCAACAACATCGATAGATTTAAGAAGCAAAAGGAATTTCTCTAGATCAGGTGACAATACACCCTACTTGGCAGCTAACTACTTAGCCGTGCAACCTACCCGATTTTATACCATTTCTCGGTTGTGAGGCTTGAGGTTACGATTACTTGATAACACCATCACTTTAAATGCCACATTGTTAGATCCGTTAATCACTAATTGATTTTCATAAAATTATTCAGGATATTATGCTAAGAGAATAAATTCTCTGCCACAAGATGTATATTTGTACAGACCAACATATGTGATCGCTGAAAATACTCTGTCAGACATTCGTCCTTACACGTTCGTTCTAGGATTGAACGAAACTGAAGGCACAATTTCCATTAATCCATCTTAGGCAATTCCTACCTAGGATTAACAGGAAAAGCCCTTGTACTTTACTCCGTCTTCGATTGTCTTCATATAATCTGATTCGCAACGTTATTACCAATCGGGAGTGGTTCTCGGATAAAAATCCAACCGGTCTCTCTATATTGACAACGATATTGGCCAAGTCGGTTATTTAACTATCAAAGAAAAATAAAGAAACATTCATCCATAACATCAAACAATCACTGTGCCCCTTAATTAATATTTCATTAATTAAATTCCTTCTCCATTTCCTTATCGATACTTGTTAACACGATATTTCAACAATCATCTTGGCCTCTTACACTATTAGGAAAGCATTTCTCATATATAATCCTATTTTATTTTCTGTACTTAGAAAATATCTTCTATTTATATTTGGAATTCATTTCCAATTACTTCTTCCTTTCACGACCATTCATTTCTATGCTTAGGAAATATTTATTATTATATTTCCAAAATTCCACTTATTTGGGTTAAAATGAATGTTGTGTAAAACACTGTTATGACAACCCAAATCACTGCACTCAACTAAATCTTATTCAAATATTGATCTTCGAGACTTAATCTTGTTATTTATCGGTTAAAAATGAAATCAATCAAGTTGGGGTATAATTACCTCTCTGACCTTGATTGAATAACATCTTAACTTCAAAATAGACAAGACCAGTTGCCTCGAATAATCAACGCCGTAAAATCCAATTATTCATTTTTAAAATGTGTATACGTTTTCCTTTTTTATTTTTACCAGATTTAATTATAGATTTCCTTTTTGTTTATAATATTCTATTTTAAATTCGTTTCCTTATCGAATTCAATATACGTTGATATATTGATTCTCTAGTTATCCAATTTTCTTAAAAATATTCTAACTCCTTAAATTTTCCGAAAATTTCGCCATAATCTCCTTTGTACGGGTCACTCGGTACAACTAAAAAATGCCTCTATGAGCCCTTTCCCTTCAAAAAGAAAATTAAAAAGCCAAGCGGCTTTCCTATTCGGCGCATAAAATCTCATATAGAATTTAAACATGTACCTTTTTGTCGGGCACTTAAATTTAAATCTTCATTCTCTTCATTCCACACCTGTTTAACAAACATGTGTCCATTTCTAATTTATTCCAACTCAATTTAGTCATTTTAACTCAATTCCCTAATTTATTCTTTAATTAGCTTTTTTGCCTATTTCTCTTTCTATTTGAACATATCACGTTCAAACATACTTTTAATTTGATTATAACCAATCAAATTACATTTTCAGTTCAAGTTTCATAATCGATTTCGAATATAAATTTCCGAATCCAATTCATCTTTCAAAGTCCAATTTCGATTGGAAATTCCGTTAACTAATTATTCTTTAAATTAGTGAATTCTAGTCAATAAATAAAAATATGATTTTTTTTCCAAAAATCATTTCATTTACACAACTTGAGCTCGTATTTATTTTATCACTCAATTCTGGATTTTTCTAAGGAAAATTCAGATTTTATTTGATTAAAATCCTTTTATTTATTTAAATAAACCATTGTCGTAACGACCCGGATTTTTCGACTATTTGAATTCGAATATTTAATTATAATTATATATTTTATTTGAATTATATATGGATTTTAATATTGAATTCCTTAATTAAACGACGACTTAACGTCTAAATTTATATTTAATATAAAATGAGCTCGAAATGTCGCGGCAATTCGTAATATTGGGTTTTGAACTTCAATTGATTATACAAAATCCGTTTTAAGTCGGAATTATGTGAAATAAGAAATATTGGAATCTAATTGTTTATAATTTTCTAATGAAAGAGAAAAATCAAAATTTTATCGTATATATTGTAAGTATGTCCAAATCAAATTTTGAAATAGTCGCTGTGGAATTCAATTATAAATTATAGCGTTTATTTAATTTATTTAATAAAGAATTTCTATATATATTTGGATATCGTCAATTCGAAAATATTAATTTCAAGTTATAATTGGTTGAATTTAAAGTGATAAATTATTTTATTGGGATATATTCGATAATAATAATAATTTATTATTATTTAGTTTAATTTTTTTGGATTTAATTTTAATTTATCGATATTTTATAAGCGTTAAAAATATTTATTTTTCAAATAACCTCTGTTTTCAATGAAACGAATTTTATTGGGACGCGTATAGCTAACTATTGCTAATTTTCCATTTTGGAGCGAATTTGAATTATTTTGTCGGTAGACGAAATTTAAACCATGAACTGATGCATAATTTGAAATTTAAAATAAGCTATTTTTCCAAATGGAGTCAGAATTCGACCAAACAAATTCCATTTGGACCGTAGCGTTAAGACATAGCAGTGTGTCTATTTCCGTGGTGTTTGGAGTTCGTGTGTAACGAAGCGTATATATAATGTACAACGTTAAATGACGATAAAAATTAAAACTAACCGCATACTAAAAAAATGTAGATTACAAAATTCTACCCTAAGATAACACTACCCTAAGATAACATATAACTTCATAGACAAGCATTGTACACTCTAAATTTTGAGTAAGTCTACCCTATGTTTAATTCTGTTAACCTATCCTCTTAACTGAATGCACCCAAAAGCTTCCATCAAGAAAGGAAGACACACTGCCTTGTCTTCAAATCAAAACGTGGCGAAATATGTACACCACCACCCTGTACTCTACTAGCTACAACTTATTAGCCTATGACTTGTAAAATAATGTGCAGATCAATTTCTTTTTAACTCGGCGACTACGTACAAGCTCAAGCTTTAAGTAAATAAAACTGAAAGGACTAAACACACAGTTACCTTACATTTTTCCTGCAGACACCTATTCCATTCCTTAATCCCTAATCAAGCTAACGTACAACATTGTTTTTCGTGCATCCAATATAACTAAAAGGAATGCACAACTAGCGAAGTTATTCGGCATACCTGTACCCTATAACAGCTTGGCACCCACGCAGTTCAGATCTTATAAAAAGCTGCTCCAAATTAGTTATTTATTTTCCGCTTCAGTAAAGGTTTAATGGTGAAACTGAGATCGAAACTCTTAGAAATTCTTTCAATCATCCAAACTTAAGGGTGCGTTTGGTTTTCCGTTTTCGATCCATTTTCAGTTTTTAGTTTCGAAAAACGATGAAAATTTGTTCCTTTTACCATTTTGAAAAACTCGTTTTGAAAAATCAATCATTTTCATAAATAGGCCCAGTAAAGAAAACCCAAAACAGTTTTTTTTTTTATTTTCATTGTTTTGAGGCCCACATAAAAACGAAAAATGCATCCCTGAAAACAAAGCAAACGCCTAAAAAAACCATCACTCATTTTCTGGCCGCACTTTCTCCTTTCTCTTCCTTTCTCCGATTTTGATCGAACAATTCAAAATTAAGGTAAAATCGTAAATTGTTATTTCTCTCGTACCTTCTTTGATTCAGTTTACGTAATCGATCAAGTTTTTTGTTTAACAGTGCTCCTTCTCTTCGGCGGCATGGATTAGGGTTTTAACTTGGATTAGAGCTGCTTCCTATTCATCTGTTATAAGGTAAAATCGCAACTAGCTGTACCTCCTCAATGATTTCGGCGATTAGGGTTTTAACATTTAGGGTTTTGTGCTCCATTCTTTGTCATGACCCATTTACATCACTGATGTGGGCGATTTATTGTCTTCCGTCCAGGGTTTTGTGCTCCAAATAAATTCTCAGGTCTTTAGTTCAGTTCTTCCGTCCAGGGTTTACAAACCTAAATGAGCTGCAATCATTTTTCTATCAAATATTTTAGTATTATTCTATCAAATATTTTTTTCAACCAAAAATTTAATCAATGCCCCTTATTTATTGTACATGGAATATGAGAAATTTCTCATTTACCAGACAATGTTTTAAGGAATCTTTTTTAAGATTTTGCTTTTACATAGAGACTAGCTTCTCAAAACATGATGCTTATTATTTACCCAGATTACTAATTTTAAAGCTTATTATTTCATTCACAAATTAAGTGCCCAATGCAGGTCAACTTCTTATAACAATATTTTCTTACTCATAAATACTGTTGAGTTAGACCAGCATCAATTAATCTCCAAATGAACTTTTTACCATTTACAGGTTCAAATCTGGTAACTATCAATGCTTTTAACATTTTTTGGTTAAAATCTAATACGTTATTTTTGTTTATGTTGACAAAATCTCAACTAATAATCAATACGGTTTCATGGTCTAAGCAGTTCGATCGCCAAAGTCTTCGACCTTAAATAATCACGTTTGGATAAGCAGCTGGTCATCAAAACTCCGCCTTCAATTTTATGTTCGATATCTACTTACAGTAGTTATCTACTAATTCATTACCTTACGTACTTTAACTCATTTACTAATACCCTTTTAATTTTCTTCACCAAGTTTTCAATTCATTTCAACCCTTTTAGCTGCACTGTTTATTGAACTTTATTGATATAAATTATGATCTTTCAGTATTCTTTTACACACTGAAAACGTTCATTACAATTGAATAGATAAAAAACAAATATCCATTTTCAGAATTGCACATTGTATTGTTTACCCACGATTATATTCATTATCTGAATGTGAACGTCAACTCTTCAATTGATATGCTTTAAAAGGAAGATGTATTTTGGTAATGCAAGTAAAGGTACATGATTGGGATAACAAATAAAGTGCAATAATTATGTGCAGGCCATGAAATTTTATTACTTACTAAAGAGATATAGAATCTATTGATGCATTGCTATTTTTAAAAAATTTCTTTTATAATAAAGGTATGTTATCACCCCTCCAGATTTAATTTGCACATCATCACAGAGTGCCTTCTGACAACATCTAATAAAACTTTGACTTAAGTTTTAATATGTCTGCAAACTCGGTATTGTTTTTTATTATTGTCTTTAGTTGAGGTTTGTCATCTTTTATCTTCTAAAAAAAGGGTTTGCATTTGAGTATTCTCATTTGAGTTGGTGTTTGTTTAAACTGCATTTCTGTTTTGTTTGTAGTGTTTGTGCATTCTGTTTTTAGTGTTTATGCACTTCTGTTTTGTTCTGTTTTTATTGCAAATTTCTGTTTAAACTGTATTTCTCATTTGAGTCTCTTTCCCTCCTGTTCTTTGTTGGGAACATTTAAAAAAAATAGTGGTCATATTCATCTCATGCCATAATTTCTGTTTTTCTCTGTTACAATTATTTTCTGTTTTGTTTCAGCAATAATTCCTTTAGTAGTCTTTCCATTTGTTTATGCATCACCGTCAGTCATCCCCATGATTTAGACCTAGTTAGATATACATTTTTATGTTTGGTCGCAGCTTACAATTTGTTCAGTCCACCTTTTGATGTCTAGTTTATTGGATATACCATTTTGGCTTTGTTGTACCTTGTAATATGATGTTTTGTCCACATTTGTATGTTTACTACTCAGAGATACAATTTTGTGTCTAGCTGTCCACATTTTTGATGTTTCAGTCGTCATCGGACTATGCTTCACACATCCCGTTTTATTTTGCATGTGAATGTGATTTCAAATTTTATATTTAGAATATTTCAAGAATATATGCATCAATGTAAACTTCAGACAATAATTATTAATGCATCTAACCTGACCATATATTGTGTTCTGTGTAGATTATACAATCTAAATATCAACCAAATATATTATGTTTGCACAAGTTATAAATTTTGATAATCCATCTAACCTGACCATGCTTCTCAGGTTAAAAAAACTTCATAATATACCTTATCTGTGTTAGGAATGAAACCATCAAGCTTGCTTATTCTGTTACTGATTATTTTTCTCCTTTCCTGTTAGAAAAAAAAGGGACTATATCATTATCTAGTTAGTTAACTTAATATGCATATAATTTAATATGAGTGCAACTGACCATGAACACATGTATCATAACACAATAATGCACACAAATTACAAAACAGATAGTACCTATTATAATTTATCAATACAAACCGTTGGACAGCCTGTATATAAAAGATGCAGAGAGATGGAGAAACAACTACATACTGACCCTTTCGGCAAGGCTCCTAGGATTAGTGGCTCACCCACGCTTAGCTCGAACTTTACAAACAGTAGAGTTTGGCTGACACTGGTATAAACATGTTTAGATGTGTCAGAGCGTATACATATGGTTGGGATTATAAATTATTGCATAGAAAATACCTGGTAATTGTTGAGGCATGAATCGTTATATTTTGATCTCTTAACTGAAGGAAAATCAATAGAATTGGTGTGACCACTAGATCCAACTGTGTAATTGCCAGAAATGAAAGACTGCTCAAAATAACCTGTAGTTTCCTCACTGCTATCTCTCATATTGGAGTATTGAGGCAGTGCATTCTGTTTTGAGAAGATCGGTTGGGAATTAAATTGTTTGTTAGGCAGTCTTTGGACGTCAGCTACAAAATATGCAAAAAGAAGACTTGTTATAATTTAAGTTGATTCACACATCCTAATGTAACTTATTGGGCTGATAACAGAAGTATAGTGCGATGACTTATGATGCAACTTATTGGGCTGATAACAATCTTCTTTGTTAGGACTATACCCTGGATTAGATTATTTTTTTCACTCATTGTACCATTTCATATGATTCATTTTGCTATGCTTTTTGTCTTCGGTTTCTTTCGTGTAATTAGCGATTAGTGTTGCACTTGGTTTACTTGACCTTAATTTGTTTACATTTTCGTCTCCGGTTCTATATTGATTTGGATAAGTTAGTCTTGGTTGTACGCTACATAAAATGGGCCATGTAAATGGGCATGATGTGAGACTGTATATCAGGTTGATGCATGCTCAATTTGTGTGTACTCGGTATATGTTTTCACTGATATTTGCATTCTAAAAGTACATGCGCATTTATTTGAGAAACAACATTGCATTCATATCACCATTTAAATCAAATATGTACGTAGCTTGGCCTTTTATGCCATTTCATATCTGCTGATTCTTAATTTTGTATCATATATCAGTTTTTACTACTTTGCTCCATTCATTTAAAACTATATAAGCAAAAATAATAAGTTATGTATATATTGTCATATAGCATAAAATGGGCCATGCAAATTTTTATTATTTTTGAATGTAATTTTGTTTCTGGTGTCTTAATTGTTCACTCTGTTATGAGTTTTCCTATAAACTGATAACTGCCTTCTCATCGATTTCTAGTGTCTTAATGGTCTGTTCTGTATTTTTTTTCCTCACATGTCTTATGCATTTGTTTATGCACCATTTAATTGCTGTCATGACAAAATTAAAGTTGTAACCTAGCTAGTCTGATTGTATTTATCACCATTTATTATCGTACACAATGCAGATAGAAGCAGGCATTCAGGGTTACATAACAAAAACTGAAGCTGTGTTTTTTGGTTGCAGTAAGCCTTTGATATTTTTGTTTAATGATAAAATTCTACCCATGGTTACAAATTTTATATTACATATAACACGTATTTGTTTGACATTTGCTCCGTTAACTTTATATTAGGTACTAAAGTTACTGTAACATGGATGAAGAGAGCATAATGGATTCTACCAAGTAAGTTTATAATTTAAAACTTGTCTAATTTTTCAGTCAACCTTTTGAAAATTTATTATAAATGCAAAAGTTCATTAAATGATGAATTCATGTTAAGCATTTTTCCAGTGAGATGCCTGTTGAGTTTGGTGAAATTTCAAACATATATAATGATGGTTCAAGCGACAATGGTTCAAGCGATGATGATTCCATAACAATGGATGACATTACATCAGATGACAGTGAAGATATAATGATGATTAATTTTTTATTTGCTAACCGAAGAAGTGTCGTTAGTGGAAGGCCTTGTAGGACATCATCTCTTACCGGAAAAGGATTTATGCTTGAGATTTTAAATGGGCATCCATCTGTCTGTCATGAAATGTTTCGCATGCAAAAACATGTGTTTCTAAACTTTTGTAATGCTTTGAAAGAGAAGGGACTACTAAAAAATGGTAAAAAAGTGGATGTTGAGGAGGGTGTTGCTATGTTTTTGATGATTATAGGACACACAACACGCTACAGAGTGGTTGGTGATCGTTTTCAGCATTCCAATCATACAATCTCAAAATGGTATCGTGAAGTTTTGCGAGCTATTTGCTCGTTAGGCATGGAGGTTATTCAACCAAAAAATCAGAATACTGTCCATGAGCGTCTTTTGCAAAAGTATCCTCATTTCAAGGTGATACAATCGAATACTTATGATATTTATCTAGTTAGAAATGGAATAATAGTAATATTGTCATTTAATATCATACAACAGAATTGTATTGGAGCAATAGACGGAACACTTGTTTCAGCGTGGGCTCCTTCTTCAAGGCAAACATCCTTCCGTGGCAGGAAAAATGCCGTGACACAAAATGTGATGGTTGCATGTGACTTCGATATGAGATTCATATTTGTATATGCTGGATGGGAAGGTACCGCTAATGATTCTCGAGTATTTATCGATGCAGTTTCAAAACCAAGCAACAAATTTCCATTGCCACGAGGAGGTACTTTTAACTAGTTTTATTTGTGATAGATAACAAAAAATTACAAATATTTATAATTAACTTATTCAAAAGTACAATTCTTTCATATGATGGTTTTTATAATTTATTTGTAGAACAATTCTATCTTGTTGATTCTGGATATCCAAACATACCTGGATTTCTTTCTCCTTATCGTGGACAAAGATATCATTTACGTGACTATAACGGACAAGGAAGACTACGTGGAAAGGAAGACTTATTTAACTATAGACATTCATCATGTCGGAACATTATTGAGCGTTGTATTGGAGTTCTAAAAGCAAGATTTCCTATTTTAAAGTTGATGACAAATTTCCCGCTTTCTAGACAAAGGCAAATTCCAATTGCATGTTGCACAATACACAACTTTATTCGGGAAGAACACACGATGGATACTCTATTTACTGAATATTCATCTGAAAACATGGTATTTCAACCCATATTGGAGTCAAATCATGAACAAGAGGTTGTGCAGTTTAATGTTAGTCAATCGGCTCAAATGGGATATGTTAGAGATCAAATAGCCACAAGGATGTGGAACGAGTATGTAACAACTCGTCATTTATAGTTCAGGTACAATTTTATTTCAATTCCAATTTAATAAATCAATCCATCTTTATTTCAGTAACATATTTGAGTTGTTCAGGTACTCTTATTTTTATTTACTTTTATGTTGTGATTCAGTAGATGTCTTACTTTTGTACTATCATTTGCAGATGTAACTTGGAAAACATCAGAAGCACGTTGCTTACAAAGTTTGTGGCTAATATAAATATCATATTGTTATGATAGATGCTTGAGTTGTTCTCTTTTAACTTTCTCTTTATCTAGCCTATCTCTTATGTTAACTTTAAAACCGTGTTATGAACTTTTTTATTGTAATTTTATTCATGTACTATTCGGCCTTATGTAATTTAAAATATTGTATTCTTTCTAATGTTTTATCATTATGTTTAGAATTCAGCTTATTATCTTTCATATATAATAGTTTTTAATTAGCAGCTTGATATATTTAAAGTTGTTTTTATTCAACTTCTTTTTGTTTGAATTCTTCATTTTGTTTTTTGTTCGATTTACAACATGTAGTATGTTCATGCAAACATGAAAAATGAACAATATATATCATTGGGGGCGACTATTTAAATAATATATGTTTGAATTGCCAAAATGAAAATTCAAATTTTCAAAATTTGAAAACTATATTTCAAACCAAACGCATTTTCAATTTTTGGTTTTGAAAACTTGTTTTCGAAAAAAGGATAACCAAACGCATTTTGAGAAATAGTGAAAACATTTAAAATGGAAAATTGAAAACAACCAGGAAAACTCAAAATTGAAACCAAACGCACCCTAAACTTCTCAGTAGCAGAATCAAATGAAGACTTCCATTCTTTATTCTTTACCTCAGCACGCAACGAAATATAATGAAACATATTTTTTTCACCAAGATAAAAGCAAGCGATCCCGAACCTTCTTAGTGAAGTGACGAACATCTGTCGGAAGGAGGCTCGAGTGGGTGAGGCCTAGCGTGGCGACCAAAGATGACGGGTTCGAAGCAGGCGAGGTCTAGGTGGTTGCGAGATCTGTTCACATCATCGGTGGGAGAGTTGCGGCACGGTGAATGGACGGGCACGCTCTGGTGATATGTGGAACGAAGGCATGGGGTCGATGGTCTGAGATGATAGAAGGTTGGGTTGGGGCAGCAGTGAAGTAATGGTGAAGGCGCTGGGGCGTGCGTGGTTCGGTGGGGGAAGCTACTGTGTTGGGTTCATTGTTCATAAAGGAGAGGACATTTATTGTTGCGTGAATGGCTTCCAAGAGGGGACATGTGTTCTGGAAAAAGGGAAGTAATAGGGAAAAAGGGTGTAGCATGCGGGGAACTGGGTGTGTAAGGAAAGGCTTACGTGAGTTGCATGGGGAAGGAAACCCGTACTGTTAGGAAAAAAATATATGGGAAGAAGCGTTGGCAGGTAAGAGGAATCAAAGGAGGAGCATGGTAGGTGCATGCCTTTAAGGCCTTACATTCTTCTTACAGAAATTCTATGCTCAGTCGCTCAAAAGCGAGTGCATGCACACTCGCTGACACCTGTTATTGCATTTTTCAGTTAAGTCCAATACTGTGGTTTTGTGGAAATTCTGCACATGTAATTTGGGCTGAAATAAAAAAGTAAAGGACAGGTGGCAGCAAGTTTGCACACGGTCTCTTTTAAGCGACTTACCATAGAATTTCTCTTCTTCTTATTGGTATTAACATATTTGTTTTTCCAAATCTGCTTTTTCTTGTTATTTACAAAAGTCCACTTACTCTTATTAACATCAGTAAAAGCTTCTTGATGTGAGATTGCGAGCATCCATTGATGGATCCCACCTCGTGATGATTGTATTACAATATTGTTTTAAATAAGAATAAATCAAAATTTGTTAGCATTCCATCAATTTAGCAACATATACAATTTTCGTTTTGCCTATTTAAATGATAGATAGACATAAGAGAAATGATAAAAACAATTTACATTATTTTTTCTTCTTCCTTTAAAAAGAATAACAAACATTTTTTTTCTTTCTTCTTCAAAAAAAAGTATAACATATTTTTTTCTTCTTTTTTCAAAAATAAATAAATTCTTGAGCAGTGTTTCAGAGTGCAAATCAGAATTGAATTTGTCAGTGCAAATAAGATCAATATTTTTTAGATTAGAGACATTGTTTTATCCTCAAGGTGGTGGTGGAATTTCGAGAACTGTTTTGCACTTCGAGCAAATAACCATAACGTCTTCAAGATAGTGACTTAGTACACGATTCGAAAATTATTTTTCAATAATTTGGAGACATTCTACATAAAACAATGACTCCAAATTCAAATCTGGATGACGCTGCCCTATAATCCATGTTACAGCTTTCTAATCAAAATCAGTTATGAGACCTTTGGAAAAGACAGTAAGTCCTGAAACTAATTTTGAATGATATAAGGTTGATTTAAATATGGTTAATATTGAGCAAATATTATAAATATAATTAAATATTTACATCAATAATTAGAGATAAAAATGTTATCTCTAATTCTTAGTAAGTTAAAAGGATTGCTTTAGAGAACCATACTTAATTAAAATCGTAAGCACTTGAATTTAGTTTTGTGATAACTTATTGAGGTATATACTAATAATTTACTGATCTATAAAAATTTGCAGAAAGAAATATTAGTGTAAAAGAAAATATTAAATATTCAAATGTTAATAGTAATCACTAACTAAATTGACTTTTATCCACAAAACTATTATTTCAGACATCAAATTTATATTTATTCCTGTTGTGCAAAAAAAAAATATTGCACAAATTTCTCGGATACTAATCCATTAAGGTTTTGTGAGAAACGAAAAGGACGAAACACAAAAAGAAGGATCTTTTTTGTTGGAGATGCAGAGTAAGGATCTTAAGGCAAGTTAAACATCAGAAGAGAGGTGAATAGTGTTTAATGGAATTTATTAAATTTTTTGAAATCTTCAAACAAATAGTATATAGATCACATATTTTAACAAACACAGAATCAATCACAGAATGCAAAAAGTAAAAGTAAAAGCAATAAAAGAAAAGTGCACACCTGGTTCAGGACTCACCAACATCCAGTCCCACACAAAGCTTGGTTGATGCAGATTTTTTATTCAACAATATACAATTACAATCCTTGATTTCAGAGCTACAAAGGCACACCCCAACTAATTCCAAGTACAATGAGACGTAGTAGATTTTCGAACCACAACTTGAAACCCAAAGGATTTTTGGGACACAATGCACCGAATCACTTTAAACGGGACAGGACCACACTCTTCTTTTATCTGTTTTTGAAGTATTAACACTATAGGAGTTGAATTTGAGATCTTTGATTACAAATAACCTATAACTCTCGAGAAGCACTCGAAATCAAAGAGATTTTGATTTGGAATTGAAAGAGAAGAAGCACGATATGATTTCTATTGAAATCGGCAGAGTATAAGTATAGAAAATCATGAAATAAAGTGTCATATTGGTAGAATGTTAAGAGACGAAGAAGAAAATGATTGGTTACTAAAAAAATGAATTTCGGAAGGTATTTATAGGTTTCCAATAGTCACAACGTTTCTGAAAGGACTTGAATTCAAAAGATACCTTTTTCAAAATTTAAAAAACATTTTAATGGCTTGTATGTCGACATATGCCAGTGTAAAATCAAAAAATAAATTTAAAAACGATGTAAATGATGTTTAAATAAATTATCGTGAATCCAGAGTTAGGGCAAACTAAATTCCTTTATATTTAAACATTCTTTTCAAAGTAAAAATAAAATAAAATCTTATAAGATATAATAAAAATTATTAAGGAATTAAATATAAACTGATACAAATGTAAATACATAAAACTAGATATATATATATATATATATATATACATACATATATAAGAAAATAAAAAATATAAGTGATTATAAAACAAGTAAAACTTAAGTTTTCAGGAGTTTAGAAAATAACTATCAGGAGTTAAAATATTTATTAAAACAAAGAAGTATATATATTATGAATAAGGAAGTAATTTTGAAATCATTTGAAAACAAGATTTAAAATCAAGTAAATAAATTTGAAATCAAGTCTAAAATTAGGATTTAAATTTTAAGATCAGAATTTAAATTTGGAAATAGAATCAAGTGCTAACCAGAGTTTTAACAGAATTTCTAGACAAACTGACTCTATAATTCTTGAACTCTTGATTTCTTGATACTCATAAGTCTTGAAACTTGAAGTCTTCTATTTTGAAATCTTTATTCTTTGAACTGTACAATCTTCAATAATAAATACCTACATAGATGTCCTATACACACACACACAAAAACATATATATATTCTAGAAAATAGTGTCAAGTATATATTGTATAATAATAATTGAAACAAAGTAGAAACAAGGTTGTCATCATCAAAACCATCATCATTAACATCTCAGTCCTTAATAATCTCCCTCTTTTTGATGATGACAACCTTGGTTATAAATATTCATATCTGGTGTCTTGATTCTTTGGTTACTCTCCCTGAAACTACTAACTCCCCCTTGATCTAAGCTCTATTTCATAATTCACCCCTTTTGTCATCAACAAAAACTATATTATCCTAACTAGATACTAATACTTCCCTAAAACTAAGGGGTAATTCTAATAACTGAACAAAATAACTATAACACCCTAACTATTATATCTTGAATAATTTTAAACCATAAACGCCATTTTAAGTCATACAAATCATACCAAACCAATCCAATATATTTATCAATATTTATCAGTACAATTAAACAACCAAATCAAATCAAGCCACATCATAATTATAGTAGTTTATCTACAAGTTTTAAAATTTTGAAATAAATCAGACAATCCACCAAAATTAAAACAAATTCACACATTTCGAGAAGCTTCAACCCAACCAACTTCATCGAAGACTGGATCAGACATTATAGCATCCCAATCTTCATCGTTTTTGGTGAGAGGTGCTCTAGTGATGTTTTCGTCTTCATCTTTTGAAAGAGAAGTAATCATCCATCAAATTGCATCAAAATGTTTCTCTTGTTGTTTGATCATTTATATTTAAATTAATTGTAAATGATGCTGATTATGGAGAATAATTGAGAGAATATTCCTAAAAGAATTAAGAATTTCTTCAAGGTTTTCACTAAGGTTATGGATTTGAGTAGGTTTTGATTATTTTAAGAATTAGTGAAAGGAAGTATAAGAGAAATGAATGGATAAGTTTTTCTGGATGGGAAGGGTATAAATATGCTTTAAAATTCATTTAAACTGAATAGACATGAGTTTGTTAGAGTAGTTTCAAATTCAAACAATTCTGGAAATTGTACTATTATATGTCGACATAGGTAAATGTATATCTCGACATATACATGCGTTATTTCAAGTTTTGAAGAATTTTGATGTTTTGTGATACGTTTTGACTTATACAAACTTATTTTTATTGTCTTAATAGTAATTCCAGAGATGTTTAAACAAGTATTGATAGAAACAAAGAACTTAATTTTAATCTAATGACAATGATACATGAAATAAGTACATAACATAAGATAGAAATGCGGAAATAGAAACATAAGCAAACACAATACGAAGTTAAACTTCGAACTCAACGAAGGAGTAGGATGAAAAGGATGACAAGCTAGGTTTTCTTCTAACTCTGCCAAAGA
Organism: Allium sativum; assembly: GCA_030737875.1. Classification (NCBI taxonomy): domain Eukaryota; kingdom Viridiplantae; phylum Streptophyta; class Magnoliopsida; order Asparagales; family Amaryllidaceae; genus Allium; species Allium sativum. The sequence continues at coordinate 328,111,900 of CM060916.1, forward strand.
ACTTACTCATTTTAGTAGAAATATTTTCAAATTTCTCACTAAACGATCTCTTAAGCAACTTTGGTTCTTGGCAAAAACATATTTGATTTTGGAGAATGGTTTTCTTAGAGGGGTTAGTAGGAACTTCAACTCTTTCTAAAGAGGTATCTTATTCCTCTTCTACAATGTCCATTTGATTGATTTATTCTTCTTGTTTAGTCCTAGCTTGATTTTTCCGCATATGTTTCATATGAATAAAACAAAGTGGAATCTTCATAAAAGATATATTTCCTACATTGAATTTTTTTTCCAGAAATGAACTCTTCTCCTTTGAAATCGACTCCAAAATATTTAAAAATACATGTAAGGTAAACTCCATGACATAATGTATTTTCCATTGGTTAAAACTCACCTAAAATCACTTTAGCCCAATTAATTTCATAATTTCCAAAGACAAGGAAAAAAGGCATTGTTAACTTTCATTGTAGGATTATTGAAATTGCCGGATTGAGGGGTGACGGTAAGTTGAAGTAGCAAATTGACAATTCTTGCTTTTGGACGATAAAAACTATTTTTGAATTTCAAATTTTCATCGTTTTCAAAAATGTGATGAAAAGTTTCCAAATAACTTTCATTCATATTAAAATCCTAAAAATCCAATCGACGGACAAAAGCTTCATTTATCAGAGGAAAAACATTAATGGAGACAAGGTCATAAATTTCTTCTTCCGCATCGTCTTCTCCTCAAAATCACTTCTTCATCACTTCTAGCTCTACAAAACTCGTCTACTCACCCACATTGATTTCACTATGCTTGTTTTTCCTCCTTTAAACATTTCGTATCTTCTACATCTGAAGCTTTGACCATGGAATCGATTCTTTACAAAGCTTCTTTGCGAAGAAACTTTTGCTCCTTCGTTCAACTACCTTTTCACTTGTGATTTAAGCTTTGTCAAGAATCTTCGTTGAGCACCGTTTACCCTAATTTATCAATCTCATTTTTACTACCTTCTTCTACCAATAAAATCCACTGACAACTCTCCCTTTCGCAGTCTGGTGGCCACTATAGGCAACTGTAACAACCCGTATTTTCAATAACCTGTTATAACATAAATGGAGGCAGAATTAAACTGTAAAATCTGAATCAAGGGAAATGGGCTATGCCATTGCGTTCAACTCGAAAAAATACGCGAAATAGAGTCCGAGTTTTTGAAAATCGGAGTCCGTATGACCAAGATATGGCCTCGCGAAGTTTCACGAAAAATTCCCAAATTAAAGTATACTTAATTAAGTGAAATGGGTTGCGCAGAGAAATATATATATATTGATATATATATATATATATAATTGAAAATTAAATAAATAAATATGCAAAAATGTTCAAAACAGCGAATTGGGAGAGGGGAATAACCGAACCGGCCGATTTTTGAGGTCGACCCGAGCTTGCTGGGTCGACTAGGGGTTAATCCAGGGTGTTTGGCTGTCAACCCGTGGGCCGATTCGCTCAAATGCAGATTTTGCATTTGGATGGTTCTCATGGTTCATCTTTAATCTAAAGGCCCTAGATGGTTCCTACACTTGACTTCTTCCCCAAGACATGCTTTGATGGCTTGGATTGAATCTAGGTTTAATCCTATGGCCTAAACACTTGCCTAATCTATAAATAAGACCCTAACCTATCCTAAATCCTCATTATTCATTCATGCAACTAAACTATGGCAAAATTTTACCTCTCATGGCCTCCACTCTCTTCATAAAATTTCTAAATGGTTTCTATGAGAGATTTTCCATGCATACAAGTGTTTTCAAGCTTGTATGAGTGTCATTAGCTTGCATTCAAGTCAAGTTTCTATCTTTGCATCATAAAGCAAGGGTTTTGATCATTTTGGCTCAAGGGTTTTTATGTTAGAGCTTGCATTTTGGGTCTATTTGATTGCATAAGGGCTTTGTCATATCTTTTGTGCCTTCATAGCAATGTAAGCCCTTTCCCTACTCTTAGATATTAACTATGAAGTTAAATGTTCATGTTGCAAGTTTGGGTTTGATCATTGAGTATGATACATGCTATCATGTCATGCAAGTTTATGAAGTCATTATCTTGATCTTGTGAGCTAAAAGCTACAACCTTTATGTTGAAATGTTGCATTAAGCAATACGAGAACCCTCATAACCTTTATGTCGACTTGCATATGAAGTCATAACCCTTATATGATGATATATGCGAGTTACTAGTCATCATTCCATATCTTTTGTCACCATGATTCGCTTATGTGCCAAGTTTGGGTTTATGCATGTTTTGAGGCTTAAGAATGTAACATGCAAGTTAATGAACACATTTGTGCCTCATTTGCCACCATGATTAACTTGTGGCTTAATATCCATTTTTTTCATGCCTTTGCCAAGTCTCTTCTTTTAATCCATTACGTTGTCGCGAACGTATATGCGAGTTTAAAAGCGTTGGGTTATGTTATGGGTAATTTCTAATGACATGAAAATACAACTTGAAAACATGACTTGAAATATAACATGGAAGTTGACATGTAAGTATGCATAAAAACATAAGCTTGGGAATTTACCTATTAAATTAGGTCTACCCTTTGGGAATTTACCTATTAAGTTAGGTCTACCCAAATGCTTGAAAACTTGTAACATGTTTTGGGAAACATGATGGACTTGACACTTAGATAATATAAGTGTGGCCAACTCGAGGTTGGGTTGAGTTTGCAACGTAAAACTACCCGGAACCGACCGGCCTAACTAGGAGTTGCAAACAATAGGACCCAATGTGAGAAGTTGGTCATGTTGTGCTTGAACCCGAGGTTAGACCAAGTTGTGGTGTAAAGCTACCCGGAACCGACCGGCTTAACTAGTAACCACAACAAAGTCTAATGTGAGAGGTGAAGGTGCATTAAGTAATTAATGCCACATGATAGGGTTAAGTTAATTTGATTAATGACTCTTAACCAAATATGACATGGACAAATGGGTTAAGTAATTTGATTAGGCTAATGATACTTAACAAAACATGACAAGGTTGGGTAGGTTAAGTAAATTGATTTTCCTAATGACACTTAACCATTTTTATATGACTAGTGGATGGGGTTAAGTTAACCAACACTTAATCAATCCAACGCGATAACTTGGTAAGGTTAAGTAAGTTTTCTTAATGACGCTTAACCGAAAAATACGGTTAACGAATGGGGTTAAGATTAGACTCAACTAGTCTAAACATGGAAATCAGATGGGGTTAAGTTAGCCTAGACTTAATTAATCCCACTTGGTAGTTTAACGGGGTTAAGTTAAACACTTAACTAATCTAAACATGATGAATTGATGTGGTTAAGTGACCTATACTTAACCAATCTAACTCGTGAATTTATTGAGGTTAAGTTAACCTATACTTAACCGATCTAACGTGAAAACATGATAAGGCTAAGTCACGAATCGCTTGAATACACTTGACCGATTTGACTGAGTAAATTGATAGGGTCAAGTTAATATATACTTAACCAATCTAGAATGATAATTGGACGAGGTTAAGTCGTGAATTGCTTAATACATACTTAACCAACGTGAGCATGGTTTGTAGGGTTAAGCCTTGAACTTGGATACTTAGCCAATTTTGACATGATTTGAAGAGGGTTAAGTCATGAACTTAAGTGGCACTTAATCCATTATGTAAACCCTAGTTCTGAGGATTAGGTGGATAACCGTAGTTAACTAGGATAACGGGAACAATGCTAAGTGGTAAACCTTAGTTGAAGAATAACTAAGTAATGATTCTTAGTCAAGGAAATTTAGACCAGTTCATAGATAGATGAGTAACCTGATACGGTAGGTCATCGTTTAAGTATACGAGTAGGAGCAAGTATCTGATTTAGATAAAGGCTCCAGCGAACTGGGTAACGAAGCAGCGGCTTCGGGGAACGTGAGGATATTCTTGGTATCCCTCTATGAGCTGCCAGGTGATTATACTAGGCTCATGAGAGGTTAAGGTCTGTGTTAGAAGAACCAAGAGTATGCCTTGGTTGCTATACGAGCGACCTAAAGACGGGGATGGATAGGGGATAGTCGACGATACACGGTCGTACCCTAGATAGCATTTCGTCAGGCTACCTACCATCTTTGGTCAAGCGTGTACGTACGGAAAGGCAGAGAACACCCAAAAGACCATAATTGCTATCTAATTATGGTTGCGGTAAGGCTTGGATATGGGTTGGCCAGTGTTGTGTTCTCATACAGGATTTATCCTGTCTTGTCTTTCACTAGTTGAGGGAGTGGTCTCGTGGGACCATAGCCACGTATAAGAAAAACAGACCTTAGCATCTGCATCGGCAGATAAATCGAAAGCTCCCGACCGAGTCCTGTATTTCTTGATTTGCCCTGTGATAGGACTCGGATGGCACGATGTGATACATGTGCATACAGTCATGGAAAAGCGATTCACGATGAATGCGTGGGAAAAAGGGCACGGTTGGCGGTTAGCGTTATCCCTAGTGGCCCTAGGTGGTTGAACCCAAACCGAGATACGAAAACGTGCAATAGGTAAGCATAATCCCTAGTAGCCCTAGGTAGCATAAGTCCTAGTTGTACAAACAATAATTCATGTTGGAAGACCCTAGCTAGGTTTAGGGTAACAGTCCAAACCGATCTTAAGGATCATGGAACTATGTTAAAGTAATATAGAATCTCATGGGAAAGCCCGTATGGTCTACGGTAAGGGACTGAACATTTACATGGAATAAAACATACAAGTTGAATAACCTATATATGCGATATATTAGGTTGACATGGACCATTACACGACTTTTGAGTGAGGGTCATTCTTGGTTAACACATGACACGGTGGGGATACTAGTACGGTAGGTGCAGAGCTAAAATACAGGATAGATATCACGGGGTGTTATACGTGACAGATATCTTGGGGATATTATACCTGATAGAAACCTGACGATGTGATACCTTGTTTTATCTTGACATCGTAATTTATCATGACACCTTAGTTTATCTGAGTTCAGTAGTTTGATTTAGCTTATCTATCTTGTTATCATGCTTATGTTCATCTCAGTTTCTCATGTCAGTTAACTTTACTAGTTTTTATGCTAATAGTAGATAGGGCTTACTCAGTCTTTTTGACTGACCCGTTTTGTTTCGCCTCTTTTCTTCCGTTCCCCCCAGGTTACAGGGAGGAAATACTGTTGTTTAGTTCGGACTTCTTCTGCTTGAAGGTCATCATGGATGGCTTGGACTTTTCTTGGCTAATGGCTACTTTACTGTTTTTACTTGGGGAATAATTTATGAAAATGTCTTTATGCTTCTTTACTATTGCAAGACAGGTTTTGATGTACTCTGATGTAAAAGGCTTTAGACCTTATTTATTCATGTTATGAAAGTTTGATTTTACTTCCGCTATTTTATATGTTCTGTCTTGTGATATTTCTGTGCATGTTTACCAATAATGCCCCTCTAAAGCTAGTGCATTCCTTTGCGAGTGACCCTAGCGGAGGCGGGGTGTTACAGCAACTACTTGCCTTCGTTTTGGATGCTTGTTCTTCAACTGGTGGGCATGGATGGAGATGGGGCCTGACACTGATGCAGAATTTCATTATAAGCAGTAACTCGCAAGGTTTGAATAGTTTACACATCTTGACTATTTTGTTTGTGATAGGACTATTTGATCTTGGGTATTCAATGTTTGCGATGGTCTGTCTTGTTGGTAGTTCACAATCGATGGTCTTGTTAGTTTGGTTGAAGTGGTGTTGTTAAAATGTTTGGTTTTCTCCCTTGGTATTCGGATGCCTAGTGTTTTTCATCTAAACTATTGTCTGCTTGGGCCATTTCGTACTGTTTACATGGTTAGATCATCTACTTTTGTATGTTGGCTATACATGAGATGCATCTGCACTAAACATAGCTTCGTACAGTGGTCGTCTACCTATGTAATTTTCGGTCTCCTTTGCAGCTTGGTTATGAAATTTGTTGGTGTAGTCTTGATTTGTTAGAGATGGGTTCCCTGGTTAAATGCTTTGTTTCATCTCGGTGAACTGCTCTTCCCTCCCTCTCTGGAAACGAAGGTTAGACCAACTCATGGGACCTATGCTGTTTTGGTCTTTATGTCATTTCACAATGGAAACAGCGTGCACTGCATCTTCTTTGGTGTGGAGCTCAAGAAATCAGTACAGGATATAGCATGGAGCTTGCTGAAGCCGCAATGTTCAGCTATTATTTGTGTTATATGGTCCTGTCATGTAATAGTCTTGGATACCCTAGGCTTAGTTTTAAACAATTTTTCCGTTTCATTCATATTCAAATGTAATTCACTACTGCTGTAATATGTAATGTACTCTCTGTACGTGGAGAGTTAGGTCATATAAGGATGTTATTATTGTAGTCTAGTAATATGCTAGCTCTAGTGCTCTAAGCCTGATTAGGTATAGTGGACGGAACATTTTAAACTTCGTATGTGGTGGACGATCCACCTTAAAAACCAAATGTAGCTGACTGTCAACTACAGTCACCAATACTATATTGTATTTTTTTTATTAATAAAAAGGTGTTTGCGGTTACCTTAAAAACTGGACGGCTTTGCCAAAAAAAAATCCAAAAAATTCATCCTCGTATTCTTGCAACCCACAATTGTACTTAAAACATCACAATTTAAAACAATTTGTGTACCTTTAACATTACTCCAAATTTGATCTTTGCTTCCTTGATAAAAGTCACGATTCAAATTTGCATAAAACATTTTCATAAGATTAGGATAACAAACTTCATCATTATCCCGAGAATCAATGAGACTCAAAATTTCATTTTGATAAAATAGAGGTTCAAGATAAGAAGCAAAATCACTAAAGAAATGAATTTCCCTATGTCTACATCACCCAAATTTACATAGATATTTAATCGTGGATAGCATCTAGGTTATTGAAGAGGAAATACTTGATAGGCTTGGTTGATCTCATGGTTTTGGGAGTGCTTGAGGAGACCAATAGAATAGTTATGAAGAGTAGTTTTGAATTTTGAAATAAAGGTGGAAAAGAAATGAAAGAATAGGTAGTAAATATAGAGAATCAAAGGACAATTTGCTGGTTTGAAGGACACCTATTCAGTCACATTGAAGTTGGTGGGAATTTCAAAAGTTTAAAATTTGAATTTTGAATTTCAAATTTGACTTTTCTGGTATATATCGACATAGGCAAATGGTCATGTCGATATATCCCTTTATATTCTTAATGTGACTTTGGAATTTTGACATTTTGGATTATTTATAATCCTATATTCTTATTTAATTATTTCATAGAATAATATTTATTATAAAGAACTTTTTATATTATTATTTTATTATCAAATAATTATTATTTTAAATTTAAATTTCAAACATAACAAACAATCAATCAAGTAAATAACCATTCAACCAAAAATCTAAAAATTATTATATAAATGCTTACCTTTTTTTAGTTCCGTTCTTCGATTCCATCTTATTTGCGAATTGTAGTAAAACACATATTCGAATTATTTGTTTCTTGATCTTTATCACTGGAAGATGAATTTGAGTCGTTTAATGTTGCTGCATTAATTCTTTTCCTTTTCTTTGATGAACTATCATTAGTAGGTTGATTTTGTTTCTCAGGATATGGACATAATCTTTTCATGTGGCCTAATTTGTCGCAGTTATAACGTCTAATATTATTAAAATTTTCATTATTATTTTTCACTTGATTTCTCTGCTCATTCTTCTTGAAATTATTCCTTTTTCTGTATCTTAGAAATTTTCTGAAATTCCTTGTGATTAGTATTGTCTCTTCATCATCATCACTATTTGAGTTTGAAACTTCAATTGATGCCCTAAATGCTATTTATTTCTTGTCTGATGATTTTTTTTCTTCCTTGCATCTGAACTTCAAACGACATTAAATTGCCAATTAATTCCTCAATTTTCATTGTACTGATGTCATTGGCTTCTTCAATTGCAAGTGTCTTTTGATCCCAATCGGATGTTAACGAATTCATAATTTTTCTGACTTGATTCTCCTCAGAATGCGATTTTCCCAAAGCCATTATTGAATGCACTATTTTCTGGTACAGTACATATCGGAGATAGACTCATTCTGATTCATTTTAAATAACTCAAACTGATTTGTTAACATGGATATCTTAGTCTGTTTGACTTTGCTTGTTCCTTCATGAGTCACTCGCAAAGTTTTCCAAATTTCGTACGCAGACTTACAAATAGATATCCTATTAAATTCATTCATATCTAATGAATAGAATAAAATTTTCAAAGCATTAGAAATATTTTGTGCAGTGGCTTTCTGATCATTAGTCCGTTGTGCAAAATTAACAGTGGGTTCAACGTATTTGGTTTGTGCGATATTCCATTTATCTAACCCTACAGATTGTAAATTTATTTTCACTCTACATGCCCAATATGCATAATTACTGCTATTAAAAAGTGGTGATTTAATAGTGGAATGACCCTCTATGAATGAACTACATTAGTGACAATTCAAGTGTTGGTTGCAATTTAAACTTTTCAAAATTCAGATTATGAAAACTTTGAAAACTAGTGCTCTGATACCAATTTTGGAGATGAGGATTAAGGATCTTAAGGCAAGTTAAATACTAGAGGGAGGTGAATAGTGTTTACTGGAATTTATTAATTTTTTTGAATCAAACACACAATATACAGATCATAGTTATTAACAAATAGCGAATCAATCACAGAATGCAGAATGTAAAAGCAATAAAAAGAAAGTAAACATCGAGATTTTGTACTGGTTCGAGACTCCCCTACATCCAGTCTCACACAACGCTGGGTTGATGCAAATTTTCTTAATAAACAATATCCAATTACAATCCTTGATTTCAAGGCTACAAGGGCATACCCCAGCTGATTCCAAGTACGGTGAAACTTATTTGATTTCCAGGCCACAACTTTACACCCAATCTATTTTCCGGACACAATCACACCCAACCACTTTAAACGGGGCAGAACCACACCCTTCACTTATCAGTTTTTGTAGTATTGAATCTATCGGACTTAATCTTGAGATTTTTGTTAATAAACAGTCTATAACTCTTGAGAAGCACTTGAATTTAAAGAGATTTTGATTTAGAATTGAAAGAAAATAAGAATGATATGGTTTCTATTGAAATCGGCAGAGTATAAATGTGTAAAATCAAGAAATAAAGTATTATAATGGTAGGATGTTAAGAGAGGAAGAAGAAGATTATTAGTTATTAAAAAAATCAAATTCTGGAAGGTATTTATAGGTTTCCAATAGTCACAACATTTCTGAAAGGATTTGAATTCAAAAGACACCTCTTTTCCAAAAAAAAAAAAAAAAGACACCTTAACGGCCAATAAACCGACATGCCTAAAAGCATATGTCAATATATGCTAGTGTAAAATCAAAAAATTAATTTTACGACAAAGTAAATGATGTTCAAATAAATTATGGTGAATCCAGAGTTAAAACAAACTAAATTCCTTTTTGTTTTTAAACATTCTTTTCAAAGTAAAAATATGTTTTAAAATCTTATATAAAGATATAATAAAAATAATTAAGGAATTAAATATAAATTGATACAAATGTAAATATATAAAACTATATATATATATATAATTGAAAATATAAGTGATTATAAAACAAGTAAAACTTAAGTTTAAAATCTATAAAACATAGATTTGAATATAAACTAGTTTTCAGGAGTTTAGAAAATAACTATCAAGAGTTAAAATAGTTCAAAATCTATAACACTTAAGTATATATATTTTGAATAAGGAAGTAACTTTGAAATCATTTGAAAACAATATTTAAAATCAAGTAAATAAATTTGAAGTTATTTTGAAATCAAGATTTAAATTTTTAAGATCAGAATTTAAATTTGAAAATAGAATCAAGTGCTAACTAGAGTTTTAATAGAATTTCTAGACAAAGTGACTCTATAATTCTTGAACTCTTGATTTCTTGATACTCATGAGTCTTGAAACTTAGACTCTTTTATTTTGAAATCTTGATTCTTTGAAATGTACAATCTTCAATAATAAATACCTGCATAGATTTCCTATGTATAAACATATAGATATATATTCTAAAAAATAATGTTAGTATATATATTTTAATAATAATGAAACAAAGTATTAAAACCTGAGATATGCGTCCTCTAATGTCCTCCTCTATGAATTTCCTATCCAGCCTTACATTTTCCTTGAGCCTCATTCCTTCCTTCCTTGACCAAATGTCACTTCTTTCTCCTCCACCCCCCCCCGATTACGCCACTGCCCGATCCACCAGACCCTTCCATCAACTTGATCCCACCTCTTAATCCAGATCTACCCACCCCCATCCTTAATTCCTAACTGCCACCAACCAATTTATGCAATGGTGCCAACTTAGTGAAATGGTCTTCATTGCTTTTTGCCAAACTGAAGAACGTAGTGGAATCTGCTCCACCTCCGATTTCACTTAAGTATTCAGTAAATGTGATTGTCCCTTCTAAAAGAAATTCTTCAAGCGGCTAAAGAGCAATGTTAAGAATATCTGGTAGGCTTTTTCTGGATAAGCCTCTGAGCTACACAGCGGTCACCACGCACTTGCAAAGGCTTTGGAAACCCATAGGAGGTATTGAAGTTAAATCGAATGGTGTAGATTTCTTTTTTATTCTTTCAAGCATTGAAGATAGGATTGGAATTACCCGTGTAGACCCTATTATCATCCAAAATAAACACTTTATAATTAGACCATGGGGCGTGCATTTAGGTAGTGAAGCTAGATTAATTAAAAGTGTACCAGTCTGAATTAAATTGAGGAATATATAACCTCTGTTTGCTTGGTATAAAATTTGGATTAGCTGGTTAGCCACTAGAGTATGAAAGCTTTTATGTATGGAATCTTCGGTTGAACGATTGGAACAGTTGGAGTATGCTAAGTGTACTGTCGAGGTGACCCTTGAATCCCCTTTGACTGCTGAATTTGATGTTGAATTGCCTGATAGGAGCGAGTAAATGGTGATTGTACACAACTTATGGCAACCCGAGGTTTGTGTAAACTGTAAGACCATAACCAACCATCCGTTATGTTCGGTTATTCTCTCTCATGTTCTGCAACTGGTCCAACGAGCCGAGCACCCAGAAAGAGGGAACCAGCCACGGGACTAGCTACAGATGGGATTATAACGGCAAACAGTTTGCCGTTATAATCAAAGTTCTTCTTTTACTTGGCACATGCGTACGTGTGCAGCTCCTTATCTTCATAGCCAAACAAATAAAATCTTACTTTATTTTCTTTGGGTGGACCAATCAGCAGCAAATGCGTGTGCAGCTCCTTATTCACAGCCAAACAAGCACATGCCTGGACCAATCAAATAGCATATGTTGCTATTTTCAAATAATGCGGCAGCATCTTTTAATATTTAATACATTGTTGCAGCATTTCATTTTATAACGGCAAACTCTTTGCCGTTATAAACTTATAATGGCAAAGTGTTTGCCGTTATAAACTTATAACGGTAAAGACATTGTCGTTATAAGAACCAACCTCTGTTCAGTGAACCAGCCACGAACGAGCTCTGAACTAGCCACGGGCTAGCTTCAACTGACTGAACAAGCCACACCTGGTTGCTCTGTGGCTTGTTTAGTAACTGAACAAGCCATGGTTGGTTGTGCTCTAAGGCTTTCAGCCATATGAAAGAGAATCGTAAGTTGATAAGCTCTAGGAACAATATGAATGAAAGTGAACTACCTAGTTCTGTTGAGCAGAGGTTGAACTCAGAAGAAGCAGAGGTTGCTTGTAATACACTGAATAGGGAAAACAGTGAAGGGAACAAAAGGCAAGGAGGTTTATAAAAAGAAGCATGTGGATGAAGTTGAACAAGTAACTAAGAAGAATGATGACTGGAGGAAAGTTTCTTTCAGGAAAAAAGCTTTTTATAAAGCAACTCATGGAACTAGAAAGATGAACAGTTGGTTTGTGCTAAAAAAAAGGTTCAAACTGCAATTGTGAGCTCAAGGGTTAACGATTGTATGCATAGTTTAGCTGTCTCTAACAGTTTTGGCATGTTAGAGCAACCCAAAGAAAAGATAGATAACATTAATACTGGAAACATAATGCTAGGTGGATCTGAATCTAAATATGAAGAAGGTTAGATAGCCAAAGTTAATTCAATGCTATTTCAAGCTCTCACTACTGCTCCAGCTATTTTTGGTATAATTGTTGAAACTGAAAGGCAAGAAATAAGTATGGTGGATAATAATGTTAATGTTACAGGAGGAAGTGATGTTATAAATGAAGTAAGTGTAGAAAGAGGTACAGTAGATCTGATACATGATACCGAATTAGATGGAGCAAATGCCAGTGTGAAAATACCCAAGAATATAGCTGAAAATCAGTGTGAATTGATTGAAGTTGGAACCATTAAGTCCACAATTCTAGATTTCACTTTTAATGCAAGTCGAGATACCAAGGAGCATTAAGTAAGCAAAAGTTTAGTGCTGTAGCATTGGGTAATAGTGGTGGACATGCACAGTGTGCACAACGTGACAGAAGCCATTTGTTATAACTTTGGTGAGCTTCAGGCTATAATTGATAACGTAAATGCAATATTAGCAACCAGTGGTTAGCAGCTACAACAAGGAAGGCGTGTGTTGCTTGAGAAGCATATTAATGGTTACAACTCCATAGAAACCACTAAAGTATTGGATAAACTCAAGCTTGAATCAATCAAGAAAGAACTACAGATGTGGAAAGCCAACAATTTGCATCTCTTTGCTTCACAACACAAAGTACCAAATCAAGACACATATAGTAATCCTTAGTGCACTGCATCATCATATGTAACCATTGTTCTACCTCCGGGGGACAAGGCACGTTCACCTGAAATTAGCACTGATGCTTCACATGCTGCGCTTCTTCTTCTGGAGAGAAGGCGGGGCCGTAGACCCCCATCATCACACGTAGCATGAAAAGGGTATGCTAAAGAATCAACATGATAACAGTTAGAAGGCATGAATAAAGTTAGTGAAGTTATGCTATGGACTTATGGCATATAATTATGCAACATGTTATGTATTACCATTGTCAGTTTGGTTAGTTGTAATGGGATATGTAATTCATTCTGTTTTTCTGCATGGAAACATTTTTTATATCGATGATGTAATATGGCTAACGGTCAACCATTAAAACTGTCTGTAGCTGATTGTCACTATCAATCACTGTACCACCCTGTATTTTATTATTAGTTATAATAAAAGGTGTTTGCGGTCTCCTCAAAACCGGTCGGCTTTGCCAAAAAATAAATGAAACAAAGTAGAAACAAAGTTGTAGGCATCAAAACCATAATCATTAACATCTCAGTCCTTACCATTTTTCACCCAATCACTTGAAGATGAATTAGATTGAAAATAACAACACAATAGATCAGAAATAATAACAATACCCAAATATTCCACCCTACCACCCTCTTTATTGATTCACCAAAATTTTGTTTACGCTTAACGGAATAAAGCTAAAATAAACAAAATACAATTGAATTAATAACTAAATTGAGGAAGAGAAAGAATATCTAGATGACTATAGTTATTGTTGGAAAAGAAGAGAAATGAAGAACATTGACAAATCCTTGAATCAACCTGGAGGCACAATTGCGTCTATTACTAGTAAATAGAAATTGCTTCTCTCAGCCCTAATTCCTACATCTTCCTCTCCAGGGCTCAATTCCTGAGGCACACAACCTCTCAAGATATTCTCATACGGTTTCTGATTGTTTTGATGTAACCAAGAAGGTTGCATATATAGGAGAATAGAAGAGATAGACAAATATCGAAATTGGCCCTTCAAAATATCTCCATAATATAAACTTTTATTTTTTTCCTTCTATGATAAAATCAATCAATCAAATCAATTAATCAATCAACCAATCAACTAATCAGACAACCAATCAATTAAATCAATTAACTGATTACATTCCTCTTCAAAAAATATTTGAATCAACAAATTCAACACTCCACCTTGATTCAAATATCACATATCTCCAAAACTACAAAATAAGTCATCCCTAGCAAATTTACAACCCTCGATTTCAAGGTTACGAGATACGCTCTGCCTGTTTTCAGAGTATAATGAGACTCAATTGATTTTCGAGATATAATCACACTCAATTGATTTACATGCTACAATCACACCCAGTAGATTTGAACAGGTTATGACCACACCATCTTTTCTTCTTCTTCTTCTTCTTCTTCTTCTTCCATCTTACCTCATCCATATCAGAGGGCTTCTTCTCATCTTTATCAATCAGACCATTGAGGCATGGAACATCTACCATTATGGACTTCCAAATTCCCCAATACCTACCATAAAAAATAGTCATCTGCAAAAGCAATATCATCTCCAATATCTACAATCTTCAATCCAAAATTACTCCAAGCTATGAATGATCTGATCATTGAAACCAATTTGTTGGGGTTCTGTGCACAGTAAAAAAGACAAAACCCCTAAAAGAAACAGATCTTTTTCACCCAATCACTTAAAGATGAATTTGATTGAAAATAACAACACAATAGATCGAATAAAATAGCAATACAAAAATATTCCACTCAGCCACCCTCTTTATTGATTCACCAAAATTTTGTTTACACTCAATGGAACAAAACAAAAATAAACAAAATACAATTGAATCGATAACAAAATTGAGAAAGAGAGAGAATATTTATATGACTACAATTATTGTTGGAGAAGAAGAGCAATGAAGAACGACGACAAACCCTTGAATCAACCTAGGCACAACTGCGTCTATCAGTAGTAAATAGAAATAGCTTCTCTCAGCCCTAATTCTTACATCTTCCTCTCCAGGGCGCAATCCCTAGAGGCACACAACCTCTCCAAATATTCTCACATGGTGTTTGATTGTCTTTATTTAACAAGGAAGGATACATATATAGGAGAATAGAAGAGCTAGAAAAATATCCAAACTGCCCCTTAATAATATCTACATAATATAAACTTGTATTTCTTTCCTTCTATGATAAAATCAATCAAATCAACCAATCAATCATAACAATTAATTGATCAATCAATCAAATCAATCAATTGATTACATTACTCTTTAAAAACATGTTTGAATCAACAAATTTGATAATCCTTATAAAAAATCATAATATTTTAAGAGGATATAATTGACAAATGTTTGATGACCAAAGAAATAATCTATACAAGTATACCACTTTTACAACTTTAATTTTAATTTATTATTTTTTTAAAAGATTAAAATTAAAATCATTGGATTACTTTAGGACCCAACTGTTCTAAACATACTATCAGCCAATTTTTTTTACTTATACTAATTTTAAATGGCACCTTATCCTTAACATAAGATTAATCAAACCAATTATTAACAGGTAGCTTATTTACTTTAGACATGGAAAATAGAACGAGAGAGTACGTCCAAAGTCCATATTAAGTTTCAAAGTAACAAAACAACATTGTCTAAAAACACTATAAATTAGGTCCCTATTTATCAAAAATCATCAAAAAAATATCAGAAATCAACGTAAAAGACTACCAATCTTCTAAAGTTAATTCGATATATAATCTTCTTCGTAATCATATAAGAAAAGTAAAAAAATGCTTGAAAATGGAAAAACAAAATAATAATGCTTCAGCAAAACATGTAAGAATACTATAGTTTTTCAAAAAACTGTAGACATCAATGCAGTTATAACTAAAATTGCATACTTTTGTGCAAATTTTGCTAATTGCTTCAAAATTTCAAATTTAATATCTAACATCATTCAATATCACATTATTGTAGAAAAATAGTTAGAAAAATAATGTAAATTTCATACAGGTGAAAAATATCTCACTTTTAGTAAAAATGCCGAGAAAAACAACTATACAGAAAAATTGCTGACATGTCTGTGGTTTTTTGATACACTGAAACATGTCTGCAATGCATTATATGGATAGATAAAAATATTTCTACAACTTTTTTCCTTCCTAATTTCTGCATTACACTATGAGAATAGCCACATACATGTCTACAATTTTTCACAATAAATGCAGATATTTCTACAATTTTTTTCTTTTTCAGTAATCTTCTGTTCATGTTAACAATTTTTTGAATTTTTTTTAAGCAGTAGCAAAAAAAATCATGGTAAACACATTGCTGTTATAACATGGAACTGCTATACAACAAAACTCACATAAGGATGTGCTTCACATAATATTTGCTTTTAGGAAACTCATCCCTAATATTCACAAACATAATTATGTGAAGCGTAAAGAATAATAGATGCGATCTTAATTTATCTCCTTGATTATTTTCAAAAAAGATTATTTTTTCCATAAACATAACCTTAAACCTCTTCAATTTTAATGTTTTCCCAACACATTATAATTTAATGTTTAGTTGTAACTAGTAAAAACCAAATTAATATTTTTTTCGAAATTATGTAACTGAATCGTCGGTTCTCCATTGTACTTGTATGACTCTAAATTATAGAATTACTTTTAGTATGGTAGTCTGTTAATCTATACTATCTATACTATATATATATATATACACACACACACATACATATATATATACACACACATATATATATATATGTTATAATTACTGAGTTAGCGATGCTGCACCGACAGCTATTCTCGCAATGCAAACTGAAACGTCTCCCAAAATTTAATTATTTTCTCTCTCATCGCTGCTCTCACTTCCCAATGTATCTTAATTTCCTTCCTTTCACACCGTTGCTCTCCCCTTTCGTCCTATGCTTCCTACCATGATTTTTTTTTTCTATGCCCTACCCTTTTGTTCAGTTTATCTCCTGCGCCGCATGGAAGAAAAGCTTCCCAAACCACTTGACCTAACGACATCTCTTTCTCCACCTTTCTTCCCTTCTCCAGCCGGATAGCACGCTGCATCCCATTTTTGCTGATTCTCACTAATACCGTCTCCGTGTATGCTCAAATTGTCGGATGCCATTGGGCTAGCTCCAATTTCTAGATTTGATTACAAATTAAGGTAATTCTATATTTTTTTTTGCGCTATTACTCTTACATTTTGTTCGAATTAGGTCTTTGTGGATTTATTTTTATGTTGTAGTTAATTAAACATACATTGTATAAATTGGTACATTTTACATATATTTAAGGTGATTTATTGCACAAATGTGTTCCTGTATACATATTAGAAAATATTAAAAAACATAGTTTATACTTATCAGACCTATAGAATATGTATTTACATTTTTCATACTTATTTTTTTTTGGTTAGCTGGTTTCCTAAATTAGTATTAATATGTCTTGCTTTTACGTTAGATTTCACTCATTCTTTAACTTCTGCGAAATTAAAGTGACTTTCAGCGATTACTCTTTTTCCCTGTCTACATACATTTTAGATCTTGATTTTTCTATCTTACAAATGGTGCTTTTTCGAAGTTTTTAAGTTCACTCTCTTTGATTGAGATTACAATCTTTTTTGGTTTTACAATTTTTTTCATCCTTTATTTACACTTTGAGAAAATTAGGGATCTTGATTTATTCTCTATATTTCATATTGCTTTTAAATGTTTTGAATCTTCTTTGATAAAAAGTTAAGTAAATTGAAAAATGAAAAATACGTTACATTTTATTTAAAAAATATCGGTGTGTTGTTAAGACATTTTTTACTTTGTTTTACAATTTTCTAAACTTTAGCCAAAAAATTAAATCATCCTCATTGTTTATTATTCAGGTGGTTGTTTTTTGAAATTTATTTAATTATTATACAATTTTTGAAAACAAATTGATCTTTTGTGTTGGCTCAGT
The DNA here is from genome assembly GCA_030737875.1 of Allium sativum. Classification (NCBI taxonomy): domain Eukaryota; kingdom Viridiplantae; phylum Streptophyta; class Magnoliopsida; order Asparagales; family Amaryllidaceae; genus Allium; species Allium sativum. The sequence continues at coordinate 328,129,686 of CM060916.1, forward strand.
CTTCTATATGGTTGCTATCAAAATTATAACAATAATAATTTTGTTCAACTATCTATTTTCTAATTGAGTGTACACCTTACGCAAGTAGATCAAAAAATAACCCATAATGATAGATAAAAAGGGCATTGATTTCACCAAATTTTTGATTGTTGTCAGTACATACCCTCTTATACAGTGCTCCAATGTACTTTTGTAAACATTATATAGTGTAGTAGGTTCGTTATAAAAAAAAATTTAAAGGAAAGAATCGAACTATAGACACCCAACAACATGTTTTGTAATTCTTTCGCTCTACCCTAATTTATCTCCTCTCTATGTAAGGATCATATTTATTGATTTTGATGATGGTAATGAAGAATTCTAAAACACTATTCAAATTAATTTACATGGATTCTTTTAAAGCACCAATTTACTGATGGACGCTGAAAAATTATTGATTTTCTTATATACTTTTTGTTGTGTATGATAATATTTAGTCATGTAGGTTAAAGAGCATGTAATAATGCATATTCCTTAAAAATTGAGAAAAGGCCAAGCTACAATAATTCGGCAACCAAATTATGTAAGTAGGCACATGAAACTTATATCGCCATGTTTCTTGCTTCTATTTTACTATGACATTTTCTAAATTTAGTTTTCATCGTAAACTTTTCATTTCATATCATTTACTCATACCAATTCACAATTTTGATATCAGTATTCATTTTTTTATTAGGTTTTGTGATGTTGGTAATGGAGATATCTGATGTACCACATTACTTGGATCAAAGATATTTAAGTTGATGTAGATTACTTTAACCAAATTTCTCTGAAAGAATAAGGGTCCGTTTGATTTTGAACGGGAAGGAGAATTTGGAATGGGTATTTTGAAGGGTTATTTGAAGGGAAATTGTTACGAACGGGTATGTGTTTTTTTTAACGAAAGGGGCAAATTGTAAGGGTAAAATTATTATTTTATTAATTATTTGTATGTGTTTTATTTGTATAGGTATGTATAAAAAGAGTGAAAAAACAGCTGTTGGCTTGCGTCGGACGCGTCGCCGCGTCAGACGCGAAAGCTAACTTTTGAACTGTTTGGTTGGAAGGGGAAAATGGTGTGGGCCCCTGATCGACGCGTCGGAAGCGTCCTACGCGTCCAACGCGGACGCGAACGTTAACTGGCCAGTTGGAAAATCAAACGCTACCTAAAGAACATGTTGAGGTAAATTACTTGACATCGACTTTTCTACGTAATACAAAGACCGTAAGGGGTTGTGTTTTTAAAACAACTTTCGAAATTTTCCCATATATGAAAATTAATATTGGAATAAAATTTCAAATTGTGCCAAGAAAGGCTAAAAAACTCGTAATGTTAGTAGTTATTTACTTGAGCACTCCATTCGCCGATGCTTTTTGTCAGATCATTATAACTGAAACAAATATGAAAGTTTATTATCCATATTTACTCATTTGATACTGGCCCATTACATTATAATTAACCATTTGAAATGTAGCAATTTAATGGTTGTTTCACTCCAGCGCGTGAAATTCCACAAAGAAAGCTATAACAGAAAGAGTACACGAGATATTGTTAAATAACATGGTTTTAAGTATATCTTAATATGCTGAACTTTATATTCTTCGTAGAAATTATATTCAAACTGCTCTAATTTTATGGGAGTTAATTTTCACTTTTAAATGCAAGGAATTGTAAAGAGTTCATGGTACATAGGAAGCGCCTTCCGTAATTCTATACTTCTTCTTCACCCTATTGGCGGAAACTAATAGACTATTTTGAACCTCCATTGAGTGGTTGTAGACTCATTCAACGGTCATTTTGAAAGCTACCGGGCCGGCCTACCATCAATCTGCAACAGTGTTTGTGTTGGTTATAGCTACTAAGCAGATTGTCGTCTGCTGCTTTCGTCCTTTGTTTCCACCTACAATGACTTGCCTTGGGGATTGCTTTTGGTTATTCTACAACATGTTTAGATAATCTCCATTTCCAGTTATTCCTGCTCTCCAGTTAATTTCCTTTTGTTTGAAATTTGCGCTCGCCCTATGGTTAACTTTGGTTAACTTCTGCTCGAGATAATGTTTACTAACTATTTTTTATGTGTTCATACCCAAGGTTTTCAAAATAAGATTCAAATCGTAAATCGTAAAACTCAAAATATGAATTGAAATGGGATTTAAATCGTGAATCGTGGATTCAAAAAACATATATTCTATAGTTTGCACACACTTTGAAATTAATTTTGATGTTTAAACTTCTACATCTAAATCTAAAACATTATTTTCGATTATGTTCCAATTTTAATTTGTTTTTAAATGATTAAAATTGGAATTGTAGACTCAAATAAGTATATTAAATATATTAATTTGAATTGAATGATATTTCTAAAGTGTAGTATTAGCTTCGTTTGAATCGAAATATGAACCGAATCGTAAAGGGTGAGATTCGATTTAAAACGAGATTCAAATTGTAGGATTTTAAGATTTTTGACAACAATGTTCATACCAAATACCAGTCAATGATTTCATTAACTTTTTCCTACTGTCAGCATGAATTTCTGAATTAATCATTTGACTCAATTGAGATGATTTTAATTCTAAAATTATTTACCTCTTTTTATTATTGGTTTGATTTTAAAATTTTGCTTCAGTCCAACTAATGTAATACTGGCCTAATATTGTAAATCAGTGAATTCACTGCATTGTTTTCTTTGCAATAATCTATATCCTATTAGTGTCGTAGGAACATGTGTTTTTGAAAAATTATCCCGTTTTCTGAATCGACGTGTTACGTCTTGAAATAGAGTGTATTATGCACTGTTTGAACGTATATTGCATTTGGTTGTTGATGAAACCATCATAAACTGTTGTATTGCAATTTGTTGTAAAAGGCATCCAAATTTGGAGCATACATTGATGTATAGTTTCTGGACAATCAAATAGACAGTTTTTGCAAATTTAAGTTCACATTGTCACTTTCTCCATTACTAAGATATGCATGCAAATCTGTAATGATGAGTCTACAATACTGTAATCCATTTTGTATTTAAGGCCTGGGTATTAAGAGATTATTAATAGTTTAATAAAGAAATGAACGGTACAACTACAAGAGCGTTATATGGTTTCCTTTCATTGTGTAATAATGAGACAAAAATGGACTAGCAAGTTCATATGTATTCTATTAGCCAGGATATCATTAAAGAATCAGGATTTAGAATATCCATCGTTTTCGTTCTATTTCATACAAAATAATCGAGTTTCAAATTTATGCAGTTTGTATATTTTCCTTATTGAGGTTTTTGTTTAGTTCAGTTTGATAACGCTACTGTTATGATTTTTTTTTCAGTTTAGAAAAGATTCAGATATGCTGAGTTGTGGTTCTATTCAGAGTTCAGAACTTTAACAATTTGCACCCCACAAAGGCTTTTCAAACTAAATCTTATTTTGTGCATCCTATAACGTCCAGTTCACATTTTAAGACAATTGCAAGACGGATTTATTGTAATAACAATTTATATCCTTTAACACTTTTTTGGAAGGGCATTTTTTAAGATTTTATGAATAATTGTTTTGTACATTGAATGGATATTGCTTGCTGCTTGGATGTTGCGTAGATTTTGAGAATATTTATGGAACTTTTTTTCCATCGAATTGTTATATCATTTGGTAGTCATCTCTGTCTTAAATTTGTAATTGATGTTTATTAAAGGTTGACTTCATTACAAATTTTTAAAAAAATTGAAATTTGAACTTGTGTGAGATTTATGCATAGGTTGGATGAGTATAATTTACACGTCAAATGAGTAAAGATAGAATGTTATATTAGGAATATTTTATATGTGGCTTCTGATAATCCTTTTTGATGTTAATTTTAGAATTTAGAAATAGGAAGAACAAATTAATGATTCATTAAAATTGAAGAACTGAAATATGTCAACCACAATAAATATCCATGTAAAGACCAAATACGTTTACAACTGCAGTTGTTTTGATATGATGGTATTTCTGTTCCATCTTTTGTGAAACATATTTTTCTTCTTCTGGAATTCAAAGCAAACTGGTGTAATAAATATTTCGAATACGTTGCTTTTCATTTAAAGGAAGTACTTGGTCCTTAAATACACAAGTAATTGGAGTATCACCAATTTGCTGTTTTATTCACTATGAAACATGCTATATGGCCTAGCATAAGCTCATTAAGTTTTTACTAATTAATTTGAAATGTATAATCTTCTACTTTTTATATTAGCGCACCGGTTATAGTCTCTTTCTCTATCCTAAACATGAAAGAAAATTATTTCACCATAAAATGTTAGTTGTCCAACATGTGAACTGCAATGTTTGATGCTTCCAATCCTTATTCTCCATGAAGTTAAATCGTTTATCTGTTTAAATCATTTTTGACTAAATCATCAACGATTTTTTTGTCCCACCAAATATTTTCATCTGTTTCTATAGTAGATTAAAAATGGAGCAATCGCCTAGATGGTTGTTTTCAGCACTATTTTCATCCATTTCTACGCTAATTTTTATGAACATCATCTAGGCTGTTTTCAATACTATTTTCATCTATTTCTACACTAATTTTTATGAACATCAGCCATATCTACCAATGGACTGGAATTTTAATTTTCAATATTATAGCTCAATTTAATACAATGCATTGATCAAAAAAATAAATAGGACAAACTCTGTATGCTCCTTTTATTCATAAGTAGCATTTTTTTAATCCTTTTTTTACTGTATTTTTATTTGTAATTAGCATTTAACTTCTTTTTTTGTTACGAAGAAGCACATCAACTGTGTTGCTTCGTTGTGAATTATTGCACATCAACTGTGTTGCTTCGTTATGAATTATTCCAATCCTTTTAATATTATACTGTTTTTTCCATCAATCATTCTGTTCAATGAATGAGCATGTGCTACATTGAATCTCATCTTTTATCATTTTAGCTTAAAGAGGATTCTACAATGATATAACTATTGTACTTCCATTTTTCTTTTTATGTTGCACTCTTTGTTTCTTTACCATTTGACATAATTGCATTCATTTTTATAACTGAAGGTAAAGTAGAAGAGATTGCCATAATCCATGCAGCAAGGATGTGAAAATTTGAAAATAGTATTCATTCATACAATGGTTCATGGGGTCAACATTTTTGCCTATACAGCGAGAGAAATGTAAATATTGAAAAAAGGTTGCTTAACGACGCATGGTCATTTCTGTTACCTTTACTGAATATATAATATAATACGTAATATAATTATTTTGAGATGGTTTTATATGAAACAATTGCATTTTTAATGATCAGCGTTTACCTTCCTTCATAGGAAGTATGTTTTGAAATCAACAAAATCACTTCGAAGAAAAGAAATTCACCATTGTGCATGGAAAACACAATTGGTCGTAAATAAAACAGTGTAAGTAGGTAAAATTGTTCCGTTTTTAGGAGTTCCATTTCCAATGCATGAGCTATCTTTCAGTTTTTGCTTGGGGCATACCATGCTTAGCAAGCCATCTTTTTCTCTCTTTGCCCCCTTCTCACTGTTGAGATCACGCTTGGCCTGCGGTGCATTACTCCCGTCGTTCACCTTTCTCTCTGTGCCCAAGGTAGATGTTTTCCCTCTTATTAATGTTTTCCAATCTGCGGGTTTCCATTTATATGACGCGTCATTTCCATTCATTAGAGTGTGATGGTTTATCATTAATGACAAGTAGCCGTTTAATTCTCGAACAAATGCATTAATATTTTACATGGTTCCTCTATTTTATCATATGTCCTTTTTATGTTACAAGTCTTAATAATTAATGCAACCATTGATTAAGCAAATCATATGATTATAGGATGGAACTAGGAAGCGACACCATGATTGATATATGTCATCATACGCCAATTCTCTAATACTGCTTCTTTTTACCTGTAGTATTCTTAGTTTTGTAACAAAACCACAGAATAATTCAAAAATAGAATTCTCTTTATGTTATATATATATATATATATATATATATATATATATATATATATATATATATATATATATATATATATATAACAACTCAATCTGAAAATTTAAATGATGGGTCATTCTCTCTTCTCTACATGCATGCTATGGTGCGTCTATGTATTGATGCCGACAAAATTTTCTTTTGATAAAATATAATTATACATTTTATTTAGAAAAAAAAATGTATATAGAACCAACTAATTTTGGGTTAGATTAACGACAAGATTCTAAACAATTTTCCTTTATATGCATACACGTATGTGTGGACGTGGAAAAAAAATGTATACACGATACTATAAAATATATGTAAATAGAAACGTTTACTTTTATTATCGAAATTAGTGATTGGGTTGTAAACTAAACGAGCCCATCGAATTCCAGCATTTAAGCTTCCTAAAGAACCGACTAGAACTAGGCAAGCATATTGGAAGCTCGACCCTACTGCAGTGCTTGAAACAGTACCAATGAAAGGATGGTGCAGGTCCGTATAACACATACTTTTGCTAAGTTACTGGCTAGCAAGATATTATATATACACGTGTCTTTCCTTTTGACCTTGAGAATACATATACATCTTGGTTTAGCATTACATAACTAAAGTTTTATATGCTTCTTACTGTCTTAATCTTGCTTCTTCAAATGTGACTTCAAATCTTAGGAATGCACAGTTACTGGGTTGCTTGCTTAGACTGTTAACTGGAATACAAAGTATTGTTATGTAACGACGGTCGAAACAAAATTCCCCTTCCTTGCACGCATATGAGCTGACATACAACTCCCATATAACAAAAGGAATCCCTGTTGTTACGTGCCTACCAACTCATATTTGTACACAATTCCTTTAATATATTCTATGATGTGGGACTATTGTATTCAAACTATCATTCCTCCTTAACAACATGCGAGACAATCCTAACAGTCTCCCTCTTGACTCGCATGCTACGAGTATTTTTTGAGAGCACTGCCTTACCTGTATGGTCCAGTCCGAACCTTCGGCTCTGATACCACTGTTATGCGACGACGGTCGGAACAAAGCCCCCCCTTTCTTGCACGCATATGAGCTGACATACAACTCCCATAGAACAAAAGGAATCTGTAATACCCGTAACTTCCTCGTGAAGGAAAGAGCGGATACTTTGAGAACAACACACAAAATGAATGCAGACGGAAGGACATTTCATTGCTATTACAACAATTCCATCAGATACAAGAATATACATAGTATAATTGAATAAATTACATTCGATAAATATCAGAGATTACAATAAATTACATAGCAGCGGAAAATAAAACAAGCACAACTGAAGGTGATATACGGATACAGAGCTTTCCGGATATCATTCCAGTTGTAAACCAGGATCCTGTGAATATAAATCTGCAAAACCAAAACTACTATCTGCCCGTGTCAAAGTAAGGGCACCCAGAGTTTAGGTTAAAACAATAAACTCCAGGTCAACCATGTGACTGGTGTGAGAACTAAAACAGTTATTTAAAGCTTTACTTTAAAAGAGAGTAATTCAAGGGACCATGCCGTATAACACGGAACGGGTTTCCTCCCAAGAATACCAGTGCATAGAATAAACAACGCAATGCTTTTTCGAAAAATGAAGCTATTATAAGACCCAGGTCCCATCACACAATGCAACGCAAGCCGGAGGATAGAGTTTTCCCTTATAATAGCCAAACATGCTTGGTACGTTTAAAACAAATCATTTGATACTATTATAAGTGTATAGTGTCAAAACATTTTCAATCATAAATATCAATCCTAGGCGGCATGGGTACCATCTATCATGTCGCCATACTAGGCTCTACAAATAAAACCGAAATACACGTATTGGAAATTGGATTTCCGTCATGAGTCGAGGCAAGGGGCAAGCTCCTCTCCGCTTCGAGACACTCTAGCAAATGCCTCGGGACTACACACTCTGGGTAACCCTTGGATGCTTCAGGGCCGGTCCTCTCTTACGTTTGAGGATTAGTATTCCTGAACACACGTTTCCCGGTCCTTACAGACCTAAAATCGAGGCGCCTCATCCAACAACCACATAGGTGAAAAGTATATAAATGTCAGGGCTGGTAAGTCACCGACACCACCAAAGCTAGAAAGAAACGTCGTGCTCTCCCTGCAGTCCTTATCCCATTTTTAACTCATACCGAGGTGTGAGGCTCGCGAATTCACATTATACACAAAGCTGCCACGTAGACCATGCTTTGATCATCAACCACAAGACTTTGCTTTTCAACAGAAGCCTTGATCCATGCAACTCAGCATGCCACACAGGCAATTCATGCCATGCGACCGATGTCCATCGATATACAACCTCTGAGCGTGTACATCTCAGAGAAGGGCGTTAAGCAAGAGAATAAATTCTCCGCCGCCAAACAGATGTATATTTAATGGAGATCAATCAACACATAATAAAATCCAATGTCAGACACACAGTCCATTTACAAGTTCGTTCTGGGTCTGAACGAAACCGGAGGCACTTTCCTCGCATATCCATCGATCTCCAAGTACGTCTGGACGACCACCAACTATTTCCATCCTCTTGGGTGTACAGCCCAATCAGGATCATCAGTAATTATCCAAACGATGTGAAGACTTCCGGTCTTCAACCACCGTCTTCATCTTCGACATATCGTCGAATCGGTTATTCAGAATGGGTATAAACCCGGCCTTTCCGAACAACCCGCGTATATTAAAAACAAATGTTACACAAACACAACATACGCCTCATTCCAATTCATTAGTCACTAACCGTAAATCAACAAGAAAACAATTTCCCAAATATTAACCCCGAAGGCCGAAACCAACATCAGATCAATACCCAGGAAACCATTCTTCTTAGCTAACCTACAGCTAGTTTCTAAATTTCATATTCTTAGGGAAAGGTTCCCATTAATTTTATCCAAGATAAATTCTTTGAATTTATTCTTTAATCTTCCTTTGGATGTCATTTCAGACCAAATAAAGGTTTTTCCAAACTAGTCGAGATTAGCGAACCATACCAAAGTAATTATTTATTTTATTTCCCAATCCCAACCTATTCATCCCATGAAGCAAAACTGGTAATACTCCATATCTAACACCACTGTGTTATCGGTAAAATTTATTACCATTTCACGTTCAAATCTAATTAAAGATTTGACTATCGGTTTGGAGCAAAACTGGTGATACTCCATTCTCGCTCACTTTCTATATTTGATAATTTAAATTATCAATTCACATTTCAATCTAATTACAAATTCATTAAAACTCCTTTTTCTAGGTTAAAGAACTAATGTCATTTAAAACACAGTTCACGATAAACCCAAATCTCATTCTATTTATTATCGGGTTAAAGAACAAGTGTGTGAAAACCCGCAACTTCCCCGTAAAGGAAAGCGTCGGATAGTTCGAGAACACGACAAAATAGAACGCATATAAAGAACATTTCATTGTTAATTACAACAATGCATCAGATTACAAGAATATACAGAGTATAAATGAATATTACACAGAAATATCAGAGATTTAAATTACATTTAAATACATAGCAGCGGAAAATAATACAATATACAACTAGAAGTAGATATACGGATACAAAGCTTTCGGGATATCGTTCCAGCTGTAAACCAGGATCCTGTGAATATAAATCTGCAAAACCAAAACTACTAGCTGCCCGTGTCGAAAATAAGGGCACCCAGAGTTTAGGTTAAAACAATAAACTCCAGGTCAGTCATGTGACTGGTGTGAGAACTAAAACAGTTAATAATCTTTATTTTAAAGTTAGGTAAATCAAGGGACCACGCCGTATAACACGGAACGGGTTTCCTCCCAAGAATACCAGTGCATAAAACAGCAGCGCAATGCTAAATAAAGAAAGATGAAGCTATTATAAGACCCAGTTCCCATCACACAATGCAATCGCAAGCCGGAGGATAGGGTTTTTTACCTTATAATAGCCAAGAATGCTTGATACGTTGAAAACAAATCATTTGATACTATTATAAGTGCATAGTATATAAAACAACTTCAAATCATAAGTATCAATCATAGGCGGCATGAGTGCCCCATCCCACTATGTCGCCATACTAAGCTCTACAAATAAAACCGCAAATGTCACGTATTTGGAAATTGGATTTCCGTCTATGAACCGAGGCAAAAGATAGTCCTCAACCGATTCGAGACAATCTAGCCCATGTCTCAGGATCAGAGCTCGAGTGACCCTTGGATCGTCAGGGCCGGTCCACCGATGTGGATTAAAATGCCTGAACACTACGTTTCCCCGCCCTTTGGGGCGTAAATGAGCCAACTAAATGACTCCATCGGTTCGAGAACGACCGATCAATCCGAGACGCCTCGCAACAGCAACAACCACATAAGTCAAACTCGTCAGGGCGTGTAAAACCACTGACGCCACTTTTTATCTAGAAGGAAACGCATGCCCTCCCTGAGGTCCGACTCCCGTTTTTGGTTCATACCGGGTGTGAAACTCGCGAAGTAAACGTTACACAAAGCTACGCCACAAAGGCCGTGCTTTGATCATCACCACAAGACTTTGCTTTTCAACAGAAGCCTCGATCAATTGCCACTTAGGCATGCCACACAGGCAATTCACTCCATGCGATTGATAACCATCAATATATAACCCCTGAGCTCGTACGTCTCAGAGAAGGGCGTTAAGCAAGAGAATAAATTCTCCGCCGCCAAACAGATATATATTTAATAGAGATCAATCACACGGACTAAAATCCAATGTCAGACACACAGTCCATTTACAAGTCCGTTCTGGGTCTGAACGAAACCGGAGGCACATAGTACCCCGCATATCCATCGATCTCCAAGTACGTCTGGACGATCACCAACTGTTTCCATCTTCTTGGGTGTACAGCCCAATCAAGATCATCAGTTATCACCCAAACGACGTGAAGACCTCCGGTCTTCGACCATCGTCTTCATCTTCGACTTATCGTCGTATCAGCTATTCAGAATGGGATAAACCCGGTCTTTCCAAATAACTCGCGTATATTTTAAATAAGTGTTACACGAACACAACATACGCCTCATTCCAATCCATTAGTCACTAACCGTAAATTAATCAAGAGAATAATTCCCCAAATATTAACCCCGAAGGCCGAAACCAACATCAGATCGATATCTAGAAAACCATTCTACTTGGCTAACCGACAGTTAGTTTCTAAATTTCACATTCATAGGGAAAGGTTCCCATTAATTTTATCCAAGATAAATTTCTTGAATTTATTCTATAATCTATTTTTGAATATCAATTCAAACTAGTCGGGATTAACGAACCTTACCGAAGTAATCATTTGTTTTAATTTCCCAATCCCAACCTATTCATCCCATGAAGTAAAACTGGTTATACTTCATATCTAACACCACGGTGTTATCGGTAAATTCAATTACCATTTCACGTTCAAATCTAATTAAAGATTTGACTATCGCCTGGAGCAAAACTGGTGATACTCCATTCTCGACCATTTCAATCTAATTAAAGATTCATTAAAACTCCACTTAGTTTTAATCGTTAACTGGGTTAAAGAATCAGTGTCATTTAAAAACACGGTTCACGATAAACCCAAAGTCACATTCATTAATTATCGGGTTAAAGGACAAGTGTTATTTAAAACACTGTCCACGATAAACCCAAAAATCAATATCAATTCAATTCCAATGAAATCTCATTTAATTGGTACACTTCATTAAATCCAAATAAAAAGATTTAATCTTTTCACAACTGGGTTCAAGAACAGTGTTAGTGAAGACACCATTCACAACAAACCCAAATCACATTCGATATTCAATACAAGGCTCTGAATAGAAAATATATCGGCTTATATTCAATATCGAATTCTACGACTAACAAATGTCGTATTGGAAATAACGATATAAATATATATCTTTCAAATTTCCCTAACAACACCTGTATAATCACGAATTCCAACATCGAAATATTCCGAAGACAATTTCGATTCAAATCCACTCCAATGCAATCATTGGAAATTTTGGTTATTTTCAAAACCATTTCAAATTCAATTTATTTATTTAAAAATAAATAGAATTTTAATTCTAGTTCAAAACTAGTTCATTTCGATAAAAATCTATTTTTATCTTTTCAAATATGGAGTTTTTCATCCCAATTCTTCACAAATCATTTCTTATGATTTTACACAAATTATTACTATTTTTAATAATTTTATCAAGGCCCGTACAGTCGATTTCCAACAACGGCCATCGAACTGCACTTACAGCGACCTTTTTCAAATTTGATTTGGACATAATTCCAAATCCAACCGTTAGATTTCAAATTTCTAATATTCGTTAGAAAGCTCTTTTCGATACGAACCCAACGGTTCCGGTTTTAGGAGAATCCGACGGTCGGATCTCCCGCAATGTCCGTTTGAAATAAATGGTCGAAATTCACGAACTACCGCGGCGCGGCGCGTTCTATTCAGGCCATTATATATAATATATATATATTATATATATTTCGTCGATTTCTATTTAAAACGAATTATATAAATAGTTTTAAATTCGTTTCAAAAGCAATTTCAACTTCCTTTTCAATTCAAATCAAAATTGAATTCTTCTTTATAAATTCGTTTCAAAATTCATTTCTATTCAATTCAAATTTCAATTCAATTTGAATTCATTTCAATTCGTTTTCAATTCAATTCATTTCGAAATCGTTTTCAATTCAATTCATTTCGAAATCGTTTTCAATTCAATTCATTCGTTTTCAATTCAATTTGAATTCGTTTTCAATTCATTTCATTTCGAAATCGTTTTCAATTCAATTTGAATTCGTTTTCAATTCATTTCATTTCGAAATCGTTTTCAATTCAATTCATTTCGAAATCGTTTTCAATTCAATTCATTCGTTTTCAATTCAATTTGAATTCGTTTTCAATTCATTTCATTTCGAAATCGTTTTCAATTCATTTCATTTCGAAATCGTTTTCAATTCAATTCATTTCGAAATCGTTTTTCAATATTCATTTCATTTCGAAATCGTTTTCAATTCATTTCATTTCGAAATCGTTTTCAATTCAATTCATTTCGAAATCGTTATAAAATCGATATAAATATCGTTTACGTCAAAATGGCGTCAATCTAATCATCACGGCTTCACATATTTCTATTTTCAAATATTCTATTTCAAATATTTCCTATTATCAAAATATTCTTTATTTTCACGATTGGAATGAGGCCCAATCAATTACCATATAAAGTTAATTATACGGATTTTCATACAACACATGTATATCATAGCATTGAAAAATAATCAATCATCAACCAAAGTGCACTACACTGTATAAGCATCAAATATAGATATTCAACGCTTATAACAGCCTGTCAATCGATCGATCGACATATTTAATCAATCAGGATGAGTGAACTTCAAATTTCATCCCAACACCCGTGTGGGGTTTCAAACAATCAAACACCTATTTTATTTGTGCTGTTGGGCGATGTGTAAAATTTATCGTCCCAATCAATGTCATTCAAATAGGTGTACATAAACAAATCGTCCGGTTTATAAATGAATATTTTATTTTATTCACTTCACGTTAAAAATTATATTTTTAACGATAAAACATTTTATTTCAACCTATGAATTTCTATTCAATTCATTCTTTAAATAAAATGATATTTTTATTTTTCTAACTTATTTTAGAAAATTTCGGCGGCATAACGGCACGATACTAGAAACGGGACGAGGCCTAGCCTTATCCCCGGTCTAGTGAAGGCCCACGCCATTCACACATCAATCAAATCAATTTCATCTCACTAAACAATTCAATTCAAACAAATAATTCAACTAATCTATGCAACCAAACAAACAAGTCCATGGTCTGTGGACGATTGTGTCGGGTGCTGCTAAGCACCGTCTGCATCCTAGTATATATATAACTAGAAAAATTAAATTGAAAGGTGAGAAGTTCTCACCTATAGCTATCCCGATTCCACGATTCTCCTAATGTAGAAGTCTTCGTTGTTCTCGTCTCTTCGTCATCTTCGTTGCCCGTATTCACTACATATATAAAAATCGAATTTTTATTTCGTTATTCAATATATAAAAATCGAATTTTTACTTTGCTTTTCAATATATAAAAATCCGTTTTTACTTTTATAAAAAATCCGTTTTTACTTTGTAAAACATCAGTTTTTACTTTTTAAAACATCAGTTTTTATACTTAAAATAAAAATCAGTTTTTATACTTAAAATAAAAATCAGGTTTTTACTTTTTCTAAAAATCATTTCAGTTTTATTTCTTTTTTTAAAAATCAGGTTTTAACTTTTCTAAAAATCATTTCAGTTTTTAAAACCTTTTTCAAATTCTGTTAAAAAAAAACTTAAGAAATCAATTTTAAAATACAAAAAAAAAAAAACAGTTTTCAAATTAACAAAAACAAAAAAAACATACAGTAAAAATAAAAACGTTACCTTCTTCCTCGATCAAACACTACAGGCCGACGTTCTAATCTGCAACCCATTCTTCAATGCTAGGGTTCTAATTTACTTCCTCCTCGAGCCGCCGTTCCTCGTTCAGGAACCATCACGTTGTTGCCCATCGTGCGTCGCAGTTGGCCAACGAACGGAGCTGGTTTGGGGGGGCTAGAACGACCTCCTCGGTGAACAAAAATGGATCCCCCTTGTATGAATGGAAAGAGCACGAGATGCTCTCTGATCTTCACGTTGGAAGGGCTCGAAACAATGAGAAACGGAGGGGATCGATGGCTCTGATTTTGGGAGGACGAGGGGCGTTCTTTTTGGGCTGGAGGCGGAAAGAGGAAGGTTGACCAACGAATGAATTTGACTTAGGGTTTGACCATTCAAAGGGATATAAATATTTATTTTATTTAATTCATTAAAGCGAGATTTTGCATTCGAACTCTAAATCATACCAAACGACTGTCGCCCCTAGCTAATTACCCCCATTCCGAACACAATGGGATATGTATCGTAAGTTGAGTCGATCTGTTTGAATCAGTTTCTGTTAAATTTACATTTAAATCACTATATTGAATTTTAAACGTACATTTCAAATTACCGGGGTCACATACTAACTAGAAAAATTCCAGAAAAATATTTTCTAGCTTCGTATTGACGATACGGTCCTAACAAAACTAGTTTCGTCGAATTCTGAGACCGTATGAAAAATGGCCAATTTTCAGTCGATTAAAATCAACTAAAACTGGTCAAACGCGTTTTCCTTCGCCACGCTCACATATTGATTCGAAAAATTATGAAATTTGGAATCTAGCAATAACTTAACATCACGGACCCAACAAAACTGGTTTCGTCGAAATCCGAGGTCGTTTGCAAAATTGCTATTTTTAAGGGCCTTATATATATAAAAATATATATAAATTCCACAGCGACTATTTCTAATTTTAAACTGGACATATCTTATCATTTCTAAGATGAAATCTCAGTTTGCTAACTTCGTTACAAAGATATAGTTATACAGATTCAAATATTTCTTGTTTCGTTCAATTCTGGGTTATATTGAATTCTGCATAATCATTTGAAATTAGAAATCGAATTTTCGAACTACCGCGCCATTTTCAATTCCTTTTATAATTATATATAATTATTATATATATTCTAACGACGACGTATATAATATATACGTTCGAATTATATTCAAAATAAATTTTCGTCGATATTATTTAAAATAATTCATTTTAAATAATCAAAATTCGCTATAATTGCCAAAATAAAAAATTTAAACTGGCCTAGATTTTCCGGGTTGTTACAAAGTGTTATTTAAAACACCCTTCACGATAAACCCTCAAATCAATTCTTATTTACAACCCATTTCAAATCCAATTTATTTATTTAAAAATAAATGGGTTTTAATTTTAGTTCAAAACTAGTTCATTTCGATAAAAATCTATTTTTGTCTTTTCAAATATGGAGTTTTTCATCCCAATTTTTCCCAAATCATTTCTTATGATCTTATGCAAATTATTACTATTTTTAATAATTTTATCAAGGCCCGTACAGTCGATTTCCAACAATGGCCATCGAACTGCACTTATAGCGACCTTTTCCAAATTTGATTTGGACGTATCTCCAAATCCAACCGTTAGATTTCAAATTTTTAATATTCGTTAGAAAGCTCTTTTCGATACGAACCCAACGGTTCCGGTTTTAGGAGAATCCGACGGTCGGATCTCCCATAATGTCCATTCGAAGTCAATGGTCGAAATTTACGAACTACCGCGGCGCGGCGCGTTCTATTCAGGCCATTATATTATATATATAATATATATTTCGTCGATTACTATTTAAAATGAATTTTATTAATAGTTTTGAATTCGTTTCAAAAACAATTTCAACCTTTATTTCAAATTCAAATCAAAATTGAATTTTCTATTTTTAAATCCTTTTTACTTTCATTTCTATTTGATTTCAATTCAAATCGATTTTAATTCGATTCGAATTCATTTTCCTTTCAATTCAATTCAATTCGAATTCGTTTTCTTTTCAATTCAATTCGAACTCGTTTTCTATTCAATTCAATTCAAATTCATTTTCTATTCAATTAAAATTCGAATATAATCGATATAAATATCGTTCGCGTCAAAATAGCGCATCTCTAATCAACACGGCTTTATATATTTCAAAAATTCTGTAATTCTATTCAACAAATGAATATTTATTCTATTCAATACGTGAATCTATATTTTTGTCAACACATGACTAATCTCAACGAATGAGTACTGTCCACGTGTGACTATTTTTGTTATTTAATATATTTTATAAAAATTATGGTATCTATCGTTTGATTTAAAATCAGACTCCAACCGTAAACTAGTAAGAGAACGATTCCCTGAATATTAACCCCGAAGGCCGAAACCAACATCAGATCAATATCCAGGAGACCACTCATCTTATCTATTTTCCAGTTAGTTTCTAACTTTATATATGATAAAGATGTAAATTTTGTTGTTAAAATATTTCGTTCAACACATGACTAATCTCAACGGATGAGTACGGTCAACAATGAACCTTTATTTTATAATATTCTTTATTTTCTAAATTGGAATGAGGCCCAGTCAATTACCATATAAAGTTAATTATATGGATTCCATACAACAAATGTATATAATAGCAACGATAAATAATCAACGATCATCCAAAGTGCACTACACTGTATAAGCATCAAATATAGATATCTAATGCATATAACAGCCTGTCAATCAATCGATCGACATACAACTAATTATTGGGATTAGTGTATGTCATATATTATCCCAATACCCGTGTGGGGTTTCAAACAATCAAACACATATTTTATTTGTGCAGTTGGGCGATGTGAAAAATTTATCGTCCCAATCAATATCAGTCAAATCAGTGTATATAAACAAATCGGCCGATTTGTTTATAAATATTTATTTACTCACATTCACGTTAAAAATTATATTTTTAACGGTAATTAATTTATTTCAACCACCTACATTTATTATCGATTTCACATCAACAACACAAACAAATTTCACAACACAACAATTAAACAAACAAGCCATCCATGGTCTGTGGATGACGGGTGTCGGGTGCTACTAAGCACCGTCTGCATCCTAGTATAAATATATATAACTAGAAAAAGAAATTGAAAGGTGAGAAATTCTCACCAAAGCTATCCCAACTCCAAGACACTTCTATTGTAAGAAATCATCGCCATTCTCGCCTTTTGTCACTTTCGTTGCCCGTAGCCACTACATATATAAAAATCGAAATTTTACTTCGCTATTCAACATATAAAAATCGAATTTTTACTTCGCTATTCAATATATAAAAATTGAATTTTTACTTCGCTATTCAATATATAAAAATCGAATTTTTACTTCGCTATTCAATATATAAAAATCGAATTTTTACTCCGCTATTCAATATATAAAAATCGAATTTTTACTTCGCTATTCAATATATAAAAATCAAATTTTTACTTCGTTATTCAATATATAAAAATTTCGCCTTTTCAAAAATAAAGATTTCGCCTTTTCAAAAATAAAGATTTCTCCTTTTCAAAAATAAAGATTTCGCCTTTTCAATTATAAAGATTTCGCCTTTTCAATTATAATGATTTCGCCTTTTCAAAAATAAAGATTTCACCTTTTCAAAAATAAAGATTTCGCCTTTTCAAAAATAAAGATTTCGCCTTTACAATTATAAAGATTTCGCCTTTTCAAAAATAAAGATTTCGCCTTTTCAATTTCAAAAATCTAATCTTTTCTATTTTAAAAATCTAGTCTTTTCTATTTTAAAAATCTAATCTTTTCTATTTTAAAAATCTAATCTTTTCTATTTTAAAAATCTAATCTTTTCTATTTTAAAAATCTAATCTATAAAAACTGAATTATAAACAAATAACAATAAAACAGCTTTATTTAAAACAAAAGAAAAAGGAAAGAAAGGAACTTACAGTCAACGGTTGGCGGGGGGAGTGAAACGGGAAGGGAGGAGAAGAAGAAAGGGGGCTGGAGTTAGCGCGGAGGGGCGAGGCAGAGCTGCTCGGCGGAGGCTGGTTGGACGGTGAACGACGAAGGGTGGGCTAGGGCTTGCAGTCGCGGGGAACGAGAGGAGATGGGGGAAGAAAGGGAGGAGGGAGGCGCCGCGAGGTGGGGGTCTGGCCTGGGGTGGTCGGCGTCAGCGCGACGGCGGCGGCGAGGAGGATGGGCGGCGGCTTCTTCCCCCGTCGATCCCCTTTTTCTTTTTTTTCTTTTTTCTTTTTTTTAACTATCGGCTTGATTTTGAAGAGAGAAGGGAGGGTGAATATAAGGGAATTTATATTATTTAATTATCTTAAACTTCTTAAAAGTAACTTTTTATTTTCAAATCGAAATCAGACCCACCGACTGTCGTCCCTAGCATTTTACCCCCGTTCCGAACACAATGGGATATGTATCGTAAGCTGATTCGACCGTTTCGATCGGTTTCCGTTAAAATCAACCTATAACTCTATATATTGAATTTGAACGCGCATTTCAATTTACTGGGGTCACATACTAACTCGAAAAATTACAGAAAAATATTTTCTAGCTTCGTATTGACGATACGGTCCTAACAAAACTAGTTTCGCCGAATTCTGAGACCGTTGGAAAAATGGCCATTTTCCAGTCGATTAAAATCGACTGAATCTGGTCAAGTGCGTTTTCCTTTGCCTCGTTTACATATTGATTCGAAAAATTATGAAATTTGAAACCTAGAAATAATTTGACATCACGGATCCAACAAAAGTGGTTTCGTCGAAATCCGAGGTCGTTTGCAAAATGTCTATTTTTAAGGGCCTGAATTCCATTGCGACTATTCAGAATTTTCAACTGGACATATCTTTTGATTCCCGCTATGAAATTTCGATTTTTCGGATTCGTTGGAAAGATATTCCCAATTAGATCCTATTATTTTTGGTTTCACTAAAATCCGGTTTATTTTGCACCCGATAAGTTCAATTGAAGTTTGAAATTGAATTATCGAACTATCGCGCCATTTTCAATTCCTTTTATAATTATATATAATTATTTATATTCTAACAACGACGTATATAATATATACATTCTAAATATATTCAAAATAAATTTCTCGTCGATATTATTTAAAATAATCTATTTTAAATGTTCAAAATTCGCTAAAATTGCCAAAATAAAAATTTTAAACTGGTTCAGAATTTCCGGGTTATTACAATCTCCCCCACTTAAAACTTTTCGTCCCCGAAAAGGAACAAAGCCGAAAGTTGTTTAACAATTCAACTCAACTTCCTTATTTTGATTACGGCTTAAGTTCTTCAACTTTTCAGTTTCTAAGAATTTTCAAATTTTTCAAAAATTTGGCTAACACCCTAAATTTTCGAAAAATTTCGCCATAACCTCCCCTGCACCGGGAGCCACGGGAAAATCCCGAAATTGCCATACAGGCCTTCTGATCTCAAAAAGAAAAAGCTAAGCGGCTAGCCAATAGGCTCATAAAATCATCATCACCCAAACAAAACAGTAAATTATAGTAAACATGTACCTATTTGTCGGGCAAACAAATTTTATTCTCTGCTCTAGCCTTACATGCATATGCATGCAAATGCGACCAATTTTCAATACAATTCAATATGTGATTCAATTAGGCTAAATGGTTCAAAATTATCAAACAAATAAACAAACAACACAAACATCAATCAATTAGGGGATTAACGTTTCAAATTCATAAATTTGATATATATACAAAAATCATGTTTTTGATGCCAAATCACAACAATAAATTTATCTATATAAGTTTTTGTTCTCACACCAGTCTAATGGAAATATATAGATATCACTCCTTCGAAACAGGAAAATAAACCACTGATGCCATACGTCATCAGTGGAATCATCGCCGGGCTACTTGAGTGCGATTCTATATCTATCCAGTATATTAAAACTTCGAATATACGTTCATGACGCGTATATGCAAAACCTTTATATACTAGATTGTCCAAATCAATACAAATAAAATATTCAAATACGTATAAAACGATTTAAATTTTCAAAACAAAATTGTTTTCATTTGAAAAATATACTCTTCACACTCGTTCTAGGATACTACTAATCCTATCTCTAACGAGTCATTCTAATTGGATATTACTAATCCAATATCTGATGAATTCTTTCGTATGGTTCTAATGTGTCTTGTTCTCGAGCTCTGTAAACCAAAGCTCTGATACCAAATGTAATAACGCGTAACTTCCCCATGAAGGAAAGAGCGGACACTTTGAGAACAAAACACAAAATGAACGCAGACGGAAGGACATTTCATTGCTATTACAACAATTCCATCAGATACAAGAATATACAGAGTATAATTGAATAAATTACATTCGATAAATATCAGTGATTACAATAAATTACATAGCAGCAGAAAATAATACAAGCACAACTGAAGGTGATATACAGATACAGAGCTTTCCGGATATCATTCCAGTTGTAAACCAGGATCATGTGAATATAAATCTGCAAAACCAAAACTACTAGCTGCCCGTGACAAAGTAAGGGCACCCAGAGTTTAGGTTAAAACAATAAACTCCAGGTCAGTCATGTGACTGGGGTGAGAACTAAAACAGTTATTTAAAGCTTTACTTTAAAAGAGAGTAATTCAAGGGACCACGCCGTATAACACGGAACGGGTTTCCTCCCAAGAATACCAGTGCATAGAATAAACAACGCAATGCTTTTTCGAAAAATGAAGCTATTATAAGACCCAGGTCCCATCACACAATGCAACGCAAGCCGGAGGATAGGGTTTTCCCTTATAATAGCCAAACATTCTTGGTACGCTTAAAACAAATCATTTGATACTATTATAAGTGTATAGAGTCAAAACATTTTCAATCATAAATATCAATCCTAGGCGGCATGGGTACCATCTATCCTGTCGCCATACTAGGCTCTACAAATAAAACCAAAATACACGTATTGGAAATTGGATTTCTGTCATGAGTCGAGGCAAGGGACAAGCTCTACTCCGCTTCGAGATACTCTAGCAAATGCCTCGGGACTACACACTCTGGGTAACCCCTGGATGCTTCAGGGCCGGTCCTCTCTTACGTTTGAGGATTAGTATTCCTGAACACACGTTTCCCGGTCCTTATAGACCTAAAATCGAGGCGCCTCATCCAACAACCACATAGGTGAAAAGTATATAAATGTCAGGGCTGGTAAGTCACTGACACCACCAAAGCTAGAAAGAAACGTCGTGCTCTCCCTGCAGTCCTTATCCCGTTTTAAACTCATACCGAGGTGTGAGGATCGCGAATTCACGTTATACACAAAGCTGCCACGTAGGCCGTGCTTTGATCATCAACCACAAGACTTTGCTTTTCAACAGAAGCCTTGATCCATGCAACTCAACATGCCACACAGGCAATTCATGCCATGCGACTGATGTCCATCGATATACAACCTCTGAGCTCGTACGTCTCAGAGAAGGGCGTTAAGCAAGAGAATAAATTCTCCGCCGCCAAACAGATGTATATTTAATGGAGATCAATCAACATAGAATAAAATCCAATGTCAGACACACAGTCCATTTACAAGTTCGTTCTGGGTCTGAACGAAACCGGAGGCACTTTCCTCGCATATCCATCGATCTCCAAGTACGTCTGGACGAACACCCACTATTTCCATCCTCTTGGGTGTACAGCCCAATCAGGATCATCAGTAATTATCCGAACGATGTGAAGACTTCCGGTCTTCAACAACCGTCTTCATCTTCGACATATCGTCGAATCGGTTACTCAGAACGGGTATAAACCCGGCCTTTCCGAACAACCCGCGTATATTAAAAACAAATGTTACACAAACACAACATACGCCTCATTCCAATTCATTAGTCACTAACCGTAAATCAACAAGAGAACAATTTTCCAAATATTAACCCCGAAGGCCGAAACCAACATCAGATTAATACCCAGGAAACCATTCTTCCTAGCTAACCTACAGCTAGTTTCTAAATTTCATATTCCTAGGGAAAGGTTCCCATTAATTTTATCCAGGATAAATTCTTTGAATTTATTCTTTAATCTTCCTTTGGATGTCATTTCAAACCAAATTATGGTTTTTCCAAACTAGTCGAGATTAGCGAACCGTACTGAAGTAATTATTTATTTTATTTCCCAATTCCAACCTATTCATCCCATGAAGCAAAACTGGTAATACTCCATATCTAACACCACGGTGTTATTGGTAAAATTTATTAACATTTCACGTTCAAATCTAATTAAAGATTTGACTATCGTTTTGGAGCAAAACTGGTGATACTCCATTCTCGCTCACTTTCTATATTTGATAATTTAAATTATCAATTCACATTTCAATCTAATTACAAATTCATTAAAACTCCCTTTTCTGGGTTAAAGAACTAATGTCATTTAAAACACAGTTCACGATAAACCCAAATCTCAATCTATTTATTATCGGGTTAAAGAACAAGTGTTATTTAAAACACCCTTCCCGATAAACCCTCAAATTAATTCTTATTTACAACCCATTCCAAATCCAATTTATTTATTTAAAAATAAATGGGTTTTAATTTTAGTTCAAAACTAGTTCATTTCGATAAAAATCTATTTTTGTCTTTTCAAATATGGAGTTTTTCATCCCACTTTTTCCTAAATCATTTCTTATGATTTCATGCAAATTATTGCTATTTTGAATAATTTTATCAAGGCCCGTACAGTCGATTTCCAACAACGGCCAGCGAACTGCACTTATAGCGACCTTTTCCAAATTTGATTTGGACGTATCTCCAAATCCAACCGTTAGATTTCAAATTTTTAATATTTGTTAGAAAGCTCTTTTCGATACGAACCCAACGGTTCCGGTTTTAGGAGAATCCGACGGTCGGATCTCCCGTAATGTCCATTCGAAGTCAATGGTCGAAATTTACGAACTGCCGCGGCGCGGCGCGTTCTATTCAGGCCATTATATTATATATATAATATATATTTCGTCGATTACTATTTAAAACGGATTTTATAAATAGTTTTGAATTCGTTTCAAAAACAATTTCAACCTTTATTTCAAATTCAAATCAAAATTGAATTTTCTATTTTAAATCCTTTTTACTTTCATTTCTATTTGATTTCAATTCAAATCAATTTTAATTCGATTCGAATTCATTTTCCTTTCAATTCAATTCAATTCGAATTCGTTTTCTTTTCAATTCAATTCGAACTCGTTTTCTATTCAATTCAATTCAAATCCGTTTTCTATTCAATTCAATTCAAATTCGAATATAATCGATATAAATATCGTTCGCGTCAAAATAGCGCATCTCTAATCAACACGGCTTTATATATTTCAAAAATTCCGTTATTCTATTCAACAAATGAATATTTATTCTATTCAATACGTGAATCTATATTTTTGTCAACACATGACTAATCTCAACGAACGAGTACTGTCCACGTGTGACTATTTTTGTTATTTAATATATTTTATAAAAATTATGGTATCTATCGTTTGATTTAAAATCAGACTCCAACCGTAAACTAGTAAGAGAACGATTCCCTGAATATTAACCCCGAAGGCCGAAACCAACATCAGATCAATATCCAGGAGACCACTCATCTTATCTATTTTCCAGTTAGTTTCTAATTTTATATATGATAAAGATGTAAATTTTATTGTTAAAATATTTCGTTCAACACATGACTAATCTCAACGGATGAGTACGGTCAACAATGAACCTTTATTTTATAATATTCTTTATTTTCTAAAATGAAATGAGGCCCAATCAATTACCATATAAAGTTAATTATATGGATTCCATACAACAAATGTATATAATAGCAATGATAAATAATCAACGATCATCCAAAGCGCACTACACTGTATAAGCATCAAATATAGATATCTAACGCTTATAACAGCCTGTCAATCAATCGATCGACATACAACTAATTATTGGGATTAGTGTATGTCATATATTATCCCAATACCCATGTGGGGTTTCAAACAATCAAACACATATTTTATTTGTGCAGTTGGGCGATGTGTAAAATTTATCGTCCCAATCAATATCAGTCAAATCAGTGTATATAAACAAATCGGCCGATTTGTTTATAAATATTTATTTACTCACATTCACGTTAAAAATTATATTTTTAACGGTAATTAATTTATTTCAACCACCTACATTTATTATCGATTTCACATCAACAACACAAACAAATTTCACAACACAACAATTAAACAAACAAGCCATCCATGGTCTGTGGATGGCAGGTGTCGGGTGCTACTAAGCACCATCTGCATCCTAGTATAAATATATATAACTAGAAAAAGAAATTGAAAGGTGAGAAATTCTCACCAAAGCTATCCCAACTCCACGACACTTCTATTGTAGGAAATCATCGCCATTCTCGCCTTTTGTCACTTTCGTTGCCCGTAGCCACTACATATATAAAAATCGAATTTTTACTTCGCTATTCAATATATAAAAATCGAATTTTTACTTCGCTGTTCAGTATATAAAAATCGAATTTTTACTTCGTTGTTCAATATATAAAAATCGAATTTTTACTTCGCTATTCAATATATAAAATTCGAATTTTTACTCCGCTATTCAATATATAAAAATCGAATTTTTGCTCCGCTATTCAATATATAAAAATCGAATTTTTACTTCGTTATTCAATATATAAAAATTTCGCCTTTTCAAAAATAAAGATTTCGCCTTTTCAAAAATAAAGATTTCGCCTTTTCAAAAATAAAGATTTCGCCTTTTCAATTATAAAGATTTCGCCATTTCAACTATAAAGATTTCGCCTTTTCAAAAATAAAGATTTCGCCTTTTCAAAAATAAAGATTTCGCCTTTTCAAAAATAAAGATTTCGCCTTTTCAATTATAAAGATTTCGCCTTTTCAAAAATAAAGATTTCGCCTTTTCAATTTCAAAAATCTAATCTTTTCTATTTTAAAAATCTAGTCTTTTCTATTTTAAAAATCTAATCTTTTCTATTTTAAAAATCTAATCTTTTCTATTTTAAAAGTCTAATCTTTTCTATTTTAAAAATCTAATCTAAAAAAACTGAATTATAAACAAATAACAATAAAACAGCTTTATTTAAAACAAAAGAAAAAGGAAAGAAAGGAACTTACAGTCAACGGTTGGAGGGGGGAAGTGAAACGGCGAAGGGAGGAGAAGAAGAAAGGGGGCTGGAGTTAGCGCGGAGGGGCAAGGCAGAGCTGCTCGACGGAGGCTGGTCGGACGGTGAACGGCGAAGGGTGGGCTAAGGCTTGCAGTCGCGGGGAACGAGAGGAGATGGGGGAAGAAAGGGAGGAGGGAGGCGCCGCGAGGTGGGGGTCTGGCCTGGGGAGGTCGGCGTCCGCGCGACGGCGGCGGCGAGGAGGATGGGCGACGACTTCTTCCCCCGTCGATCCCCTTTTTCTTTTTTTTCTTTTTTTATTTTAACTGTCGGGTTGATTTTGAAGAGAGAAGGGAGGGTGAATATAAGGGAATTTATATTATTTAATTATTTTAAACTTCTTAAAAGTAACTTTTTATTTTCAAATCGAAATCAGACCCACCGACTATCGTCCCTAGCATTTTACCCCCGTTCCGAACACAATGGGATATGTATCGTACGCTGATTGAACCATTTCGATCAGTTTCCGTTAAAATCAACCTATAACTCTATATATTGAATTTGAACGCGCATTTCAATTTACTGGGGTCACATACTAACTCGAAAAATTACAGAAAAATATTTTCTAGCTTCGTATTGACGATACGGTCCTAACAAAACTAGTTTCGTCGAATTCTGAGACCATTGGAAAAATGGCCATTTTCCAGTCGATTAAAATCGACTTAAACTGGTCAAGCGTGTTTTCCTTTGCCACGTTCACATATTGATTCGAAAAATTATGAAATTTGAAACCTAGCAATAATTTGACATCATGGATCCAACAAAAGTGGTTTCGTCAAAATCCGAGGTCGTTTGCAAAATGTCTATTTTTAAGGGCTTGAATTCCATAGCGACTATTCAGAATTTTCAACTGGACATATCTTTTGATTCCCGCTATGAAATTTCGATTTTTCGGATTCATTGGAAAGATATTCCCAATTAGATCCTATTATTTTTGGTTTCACTAAAATCCGATTTATTTTGCACCCGATAAGTTCAATTGAAGTTTGAAATCGAATTATCGAACTACCGCGCCATTTTCAATTCCTTTTATTATTATATATAATTATTTATATTCTAACGACGACGTATATAATATATACATTCTAAATATATTCAAAATAAATTTCTCGTCGATATTATTTAAAATAATCTATTTTAAATGTTCAAAATTCGCTAAAATTGCCAAAATAAAAAATTTTAACTGGTTCAGAATTTCCGGGTTATTACAATCTCCCCCACTTAAAACTTTTCGTCCCTGAAAAGGAACAAAGCCGAAAGTTGTTTAACAATTCAACTCAACTTCCTTATTTTGATTACGCCTTAAGTTCTTCAACTTTTCAATTTCTAATAATTTTCAAATTTTTCAAAAATTTGGCTAACACCCTAAATTTTCGAAATTTTTTGCCATAACCTCCCCTGCACCGGGAGCCACGGGAAAATCCCGAAATTGCCATACAAGCCTTCTGATCTCAAAAAGAAAAAGAAAAATCCAAGCGGCTAGCCAATAGGCTCATAAAATCATCATCACCCAAACAAAACAGTAAATTATAGTAAACATGTACCTATTTGTCGGGCAAACAAATTTTATTCTCTGCTCAAGCCTCCTTGCTATGACCTGTTCAATAGATATACAAGCATATGCATGCAAATGCGACCAATTTTCAATACAATTCAGTATGTGATTCAATTAGGCTAAATGGTTCAAAATTATCAAATAAATAAACAAACAACAAAAACATCAATCAATTAGGGGATTAACGTTTCAAATTCATAAATTTGATATATATACAAAAATCATGTTTTTGATGCCAAATCACAACAATAAATTTATCTATATAAGTTTTGGTTCTCACACCAGTCTAATGGAAATATATAGATATCACTCCTTCGAAACAGGAAAATAAACCACTGATGCCATACGTCATCAGTGGAATCATCGCCGGGCTACTTGAGTGCGATTCTATATCTATCCAGTATATTAAAACTTCGAATATACGTTCATGACGCGTATATGCAAAACCTTTATATACTAGATTGTCCAAATCAATACAAATAAAATATTCAAATACGTATAAAACGATTTAAATTTTGAAAACAAAATTGTTTTCATTTGAAAAATATACTCTTCACACTCGTTCTAGGATACTACTGATCCTATCTCTAACGAGTCATTCTAATTGGATATTACTAATCCAATATCTGATGAATTCTTTCGTATGGTTCTAATGTGTCTTGTTCTCGAGCTCTGTAAACCAAAGTTCTGATACCAAATGTAATAACCCGTAACTTCCCCGTGAAGGAAAGAGCGGATACTTTGAGAACAAAACACAAAATGAACGCAGACGGAAGGACATTTCATTGCTATTACAACAATTCCATCAGATACAAGAATATACAAAGTATAATTGAATAAATTACATTCGATAAATATCAGAGATTACAATAAATTACATAGCAGCGGAAAATAATACAAGCACAACTGAAGGTGATATACGGATACAGAGCTTTCCGGATATCATTCCAGTTGTAAACCAGGATCCTGTGAATATAAATCTGCAAAACCAAAACTACTAGCTGCCCGTGTCAAAGTAAGGGCACCCAGAGTTTAGGTTAAAACAATAAACTCCAGGTCAGTCATGTGAATGGTGTGAGAACTAAAACAGTTATTTAAAGCTTTACTTTAAAAGAGAGTAATTCAAGGGACCACGCCATATAACACGGAACGGGTTTCCTCCCAAGAATACCAGTGCATAGAATAAACAACGCAATGCTTTTTTCGAAAAATGAAGCTATTATAAGACCCGGGTCCCATCACACAATGCAACGCAAGCCGGAGGATAGGGTTTTCCCTTATAATAGCCAAACATGCTTGGTACGTTTAAAACAAATCATTTGATACTATTATAAGTGTATAGTGTCAAAACATTTTCAATCATAAATATCAATCCTAGGCGGCATGGGTACCATCTATCATGTCGCCATACTAGGCTCTACAAATAAAACCGAAATACACGTATTGGAAATTGGATTTCCGTCATGAGTTGAGGCAAGGGGCAAGCTCCTCTCCGCTTCGAGACACTCTAACAAATGCCTCGGGACTACACACTCTGGGTAACCCCTGGATGCTTCAGGGCCGGTCCTCTATTACGTTTGAGGATTAATATTCCTGAACACACGTTTCCCGGTCCTTACAGACCTAAAATCGAGGCGCCTCATCCAACAACCACATAGGTGAAAAGTATATAAATGTCAGGGCTGGTAAGTCACTGACACCACCAAAGCTAGAAAGAAACGTCGTGCTCTCCCTGCAGTCCTTATCCCGTTTTTAACTCATACCGAGGTGTGAGGCTCGCGAATTCACGTTATACACAAAGCTGCCACGTAGTCCGTGCTTTGATCATCAACCACAAGACTTTGCTTTTCAACAGAAGCCTTGATCCATGCAACTCAGCATGCCACACAGGCAATTCATGCCATGTGACTGATGTCCATCGATATACAACCTCTGAGCTCGTACGTCTCAGAGAAGGGCGTTAAGCAAGAGAATAAATTTTCCGCCGCCAAACAGATGTATATTTAATGGAGATCAATCAACACATAATAAAACCCAATGTCAGACACACAGTCCATTTACAAGTTCGTTCTGGGTTTGAACGAAACCGGAGGCACTTTCCTCGCATATCCATCGATCTCCAAGTACGTCTGGACAACCACCAACTATTTCCATCCTCTTGGATGTACAGCCCAATTAGGATCATCAGTAATTATCCAAACGATGCGAAGACTTCCGGTCTTCAACCACCGTCTTCATCTTCGATATATCGTCGAATCGGTTATTCAGAATGGGTATAAACCCGGCCTTTCCGAACAACCCGCGTATATTAAAAATAAATGTTACAAAAACACAACATACGCCTCATTCCAATTCATTAGTCACTAACCGTAAATCAACAAGAGAACAATTTCCCAAATATTAACCCCGAAGGCCGAAACCAACATCAGATCAATACCCAGGAAACCATTCTTCTTAGCTAACCTACAGCTGGTTTCTAAATTTCATATTCTTAGGGAAAGGTTCCCATTAATTTTATCCAAGATAAATTCTTTGAATTTATTCTTTAATCTTCCTTTGGATGTCATTTCAAACCAAATTATGGTTTTTCCAAACTAGTCGAGATTAGCGAACCGTACTGAAGTAATTATTTATTTTATTTCCCAATCCCAACCTATTCATCCCATGAAGCAAAACTGGTAATACTCCATATCTAACACCACGGTGTTATCGGTAAAATTTATTACCATTTAACGTTCAAATCTAATTAAAGATTTGACTATCGTTTTGGAGCAAAACCGGTGATACTCCATTCTCGCTCACTTTCTATATTTGATAATTTAAATTATCAATTCACATTTCAATCTAATTACAGATTCATTAAAACTCCCTTTTCTGGGTTAAAGAACTAATGTCATTTAAAACACAGTTCACGATAAACCCAAATCTCATTCTATTTATTATCGGGTTAAAGAACAAGTGTTATTTAAAACACCCTTCACGATAAACCCTCAAATTAATTCTTATTTACAACCCATTTCAAATCCAATTTATTTATTTAAAAATAAATGGGTTTTAATTTTAGTTCAAAACTAGTTCATTTCGATGAAAATCTATTTTTGTCTTTTCAAATATGGAGTTTTTCATCCCAATTTTTCCCAAATCATTTCTTATGATTTTACGCAAATTATTACTATTTTCAATAATTTTATCAAGGCCCATACAGTCGATTTCCAACAACGGCCATCGAACTGCACTTATAGCGACCTTTTCCAAATTTGATTTGGACGTATCTCCAAATCCAACCATTAGATTTCAAATTTTTAATATTCGTTAGAAAGATCTTTTCGATACGAACCCAAAGGTTCCGGTTTTAGGAGAATCCGACGGTCGGATCTCCCGTAATGTCCATTCGAAGTCAATGGTCGAAATTTACGAACTACCGCGGCGCAGCGCGTTCTATTCAGGCCATTATATTATATATATAATATATATTTCGTCGATTACTATTTAAAACGAATTTTATAAATAGTTTTGAATTCGTTTCAAAAACAATTTCAACCTTTATTTCAAATTCAAATCAAAAATGAATTTTCTATTTTTAAATCCTTTTTACTTTCATTTCTATTTGATTTCAATTCAAATCGATTTTATTTCGATTCGAATTCATTTTCCTTTCAATTCAATTCAATTCGAATTCGTTTTCTTTTCAATTCAATTCGAATTCGTTTTCTATTCAATTCAATTCAAATTCGAATATAATCGATATAAATATCGTTCGCGTCAAAATAGCGCATCTCTAATCAACACGGCTTTATATATTTCAAAAATTCCGTTATTCTATTAAACAAATGAATATTTATTCTATTCAATACGTGAATCTATATTTTTGTCAACACATGACTAATCTCAACGAATGAGTACTGTCCACGTGTGACTATTTTTGTTATTTAATATATTTTATAAAAATTATGGTATCTATCGTTTGATTTAAAATCAGACTCCAACCGTAAACAAATAAGAGAACGATTCTCTGAATATTAACCCCGAAGGCCGAAACCAACATCAGATCAATATCCAGGAGACCACTCATCTTATCTATTTTCCAGTTAGTTTCTAATTTTATATATGATAAAGATGTAAATTTTATTGTTAAAATATTTCGTTCAACACATGACTAATCTCAACGGATGAGTACGGTCAACACATGAACCTTTATTTTATAATATTCTTTATTTTCTAAATTGGAATGAGGCCCAATCAATTACAATATAAAGTTAATTATATGGATTCCATACAACAAATGTATATAATAGCAACGATAAATAATCAACGATCATCCAAAGTGCACTACACTGTATAAGCATCAAATATAGATATCTAACGCTTATAACAGCCTGTCAATCAATCGATCGACATACAACTAATTATTGGGATTAGTGTATGTCATATATTATCCCAATACCCGTGTGGGGTTTCAAACAATCAAACGCATATTTTATTTGTGCAGTTGGGCGATGTGTAAAATTTATCGTCCCAATCAATATCAGTCAAATCAGTGTATATAAACAAATCGGCCGATTTCTTTATAAATATTTATTTACTCACATTCACGTTAAAAATTATATTTTTAACAATAATTAATTTATTTCAACCACCTACATTTATTATCAATTTCACATCAACAACTCAAACAAATTTCACAACACAACAATTAAACAAACAAGCCATCCATGGTCTGTGGATGACGGGTGTCGGGTGCTACTAAGCACCGTCTGCATCCTAGTATAAATATATATAACTAGAAAAAGAAATTGAAAGGTGAGAAATTCTCACCAAAGCTATCCCAACTCCACGACACTTCTATTGTAGGAAATCATTGCCATTCTCGCCTTTTGTCACTTTCGTTGCCCGTAGCCACTACATATATAAAAATCGAATTTTTACTTCGCTATTCAATATATAAAAATCGAATTTTTACTTCGTTGTTCAATATATAAAAATCGAATTTTTACTTCGTTGTTCAATATATAAAAATTGAATTTTTACTTCGCTGTTCAATATATAAAAATTGAATTTTTACTTCGCTATTCAATATATAAAAATCGAATTTTTACTCCGCTATTCAATATATAAAAATCGAATTTTTACTTATTCAATATATAAAAATTTCGCCTTTTCAAAAATAAAGATTTCGCCTTTTCAAAAATAAAGATTTCGCCTTTTCAATCATAAATATTTCGCCTTTTCAATTATAAAGATTTCGCCTTTTCAAAAATAAAGATTTCGCCTTTTCAAAAATAAATATTTCGCCTTTTCAAAAATAAAGATTTCGCCTTTTCAATTATAAAGATTTCGCCTTTTCAATTTCAAAAATCTAATCTTTTCTATTTTAAAAATCTAATCTTTTCTATTTTAAAAATCTAATCTTTTCTATTTTAAAAATCTAATCTATAAAAACTGAATTATAAACAAATAACAATAAAACAGCTTTATTTAAAACAAAAGAAAAAGGAAAGAAAGGAACTTACAGTCAACGGTTGGAGGGGGGAAGTGAAACGGCGAAGGGAGGAGAAGAAGAAAGGGGGCTAGAGTTAGCGCGGAGGGGCGAGGCAGAGCTTCTCGGCAGAGGCTGGTCGGACGGTGAACGACGAAGGGTGGGCTAGGGCTTGCAGTCGTGGGGAATGAGAGGAGATGGGGGAAGAAAGGGAGGAGGGAGGCACCGCGAGGTGGGGGTCTGGCCTGGGGAGGTCGGCGTCAGCGCGACGACGGCGGCGAGGAGGATGGGCGGCGGCTTCTTCCCCCGTCGATCCCCTTTTTCTTCTTTTTTTTTTTTAACTGTCGGCTTGATTTTGAAGAGAGAAGGGAGGGTGAATATAAGGGAATTTATATTATTTAATTATTTTAAACTTCTTAAAAGTAACTTTTTATTTTCAAATCGAAATCAGACCCACCGACTGTCGTCCCTAGCATTTTACCCCCGTTCCGAATACAATGGGATATGTATCG
Source organism: Allium sativum (assembly GCA_030737875.1). Taxonomy (NCBI): domain Eukaryota; kingdom Viridiplantae; phylum Streptophyta; class Magnoliopsida; order Asparagales; family Amaryllidaceae; genus Allium; species Allium sativum. Next base: position 328,162,921 of record CM060916.1, read on the forward strand.
TAAGCTGATTCGACCATTTCGATTAGTTTCCGTTAAAATCAACCTATAACTCTATATATTGAATTTGAACGCGCATTTCAATTTATTGGGGTCACATACTAACTCGAAAAATTACAGAAAAATATTTTCTAGCTTCGTATTGACGATACGGTCCTAACAAAACTAGTTTCGTCGAATTCTGAGACCGTTGGAAAAATGGCCATTTTCCAGTCGATTAAAATCGACAGAAACTGGTCAAGCGCGTTTTCCTTTGCCACGTTCACATATTGATTCGAAAAATTATGAAATTTGAAACCTAGCAATAATTTTACATCACGGATCCAACAAAAGTGGTTTCGTCGAAATCCGAGGTCGTTTGCAAAATGTCTATTTTTAAGGGCCTGAATTCCATAGCGACTATTCAGAATTTTCAACTGGGCATATCTTTTGATTCCCGCTATGAAATTTCGATTTTTCGGATTCGTTGGAAAGATATTCCCAATTAGATCCTATTATTTTTGGTTTCACTAAAATTCGGTTTATTTTGCACCCGGTAAGTTCAATTGAAGTTTTAAATCGAATTATCGAACTACCGCGCTATTTTCAATTCCTTTTATAATTATATATAATTATTTATATTCTAACGACGACGTATATAATATATACATTCTAAATATATTCAAAATAAATTTCTCGTCGATATTATTTAAAATAATCTATTTTAAATGTTCAAAATTCGCTAAAATTGCCAAAATAAAAATTTTAAACTGGTTCAGAATCCCCGGGTTATTACAGAATCCTTATTGTTACTTGCCTACCAACTCATATTTGTACACAATTCCTTCAATATATTCTATGATCACTACAAGAAAACATTGATTTTGCGTCAGATTTTAGAAGCGGAAATTTCCGTCGCTAATTTGCGACGGATTTCCAAGAGATCTACGAGGGATATTTTCTTGGTTTTTCAATTTTCTTTTCTTTTTATTTATCACCGACGTTTTGTTCTTTCCCTCACTAATCCGCTGCAATTTGCGTCAGTTTACCAACAAAAAATTTCCGCTTCTATTTTCCGCTGCAAATGGAGACAGAATACCGACGGATATGTTTTGACGGTATTTTACAGCAAAATTCTAATGTATTTGCAAGAATTTTTTGTGTTATTTTCATAAAAGATGCTTTAGTGTTATTTTTTTACAATTATCAACATGTTTAATAATTAATTACAATGTGATTTTTTTTATTGTTTGATAATTACTTTTATATAGTCAATAATCACAATAAAATAATTTGAATTATTGAGTAATAGATAATATTAGTATTAATTGATAATAATAATAATAATAATTACAAAAAAATTATTGAAAATTAAGACTAATAGTCCATATTTAATATTTAGTTAATACTTTTTAATAATTATTGATTAATAAACAATCTTTGATGCTTAAAAAGAAAATTCATTATTTAAAATATATATTTAACAATTATAATTGGCCATTATTATTTAATAACAATTATAATTGACCAATATATATTTAATAGTCATTATTTAACAATCTTTCCTTTGGTGCGTCATATGGAATATTTGTGCTTTTAATAGTCATTAATAAACAAATCTTTCCACTCCACCATTATATATTTAATAGTCATTAAAAAGAAATTTTGTCATATGGAATATCTGCCGCTGTTTTCATTGGTGCGTTTAACAGCTGATTTTCATTCGGTGCGTTCAACAGCCGATTTTCATTATTTCCTTTTTTTTCTTTGCCCTCCTTAATTTCAATCGCTGTTTGCCTTTTTTTTTTCATTTCAGCCGTCCCTCCACTTTTTTTTGTTTCCCACTCCTCTCTTCTCGTTTCTGCCGTTGCTTTACTTTTTCACTTTTCCCTCTCTCTTTCCAAAACCCTAAATCTAATTCGTCAGCTAACCGATGAAGGCAACCAAGATATTGACATAGATTCCAATTCGCATTATCGTTCGTTGCCGAGATTCCAAATTCCATTTTTTGGGTGAGGGTTTTGAAGCACTGCGGTAGTGAGCTATCTACTTGATTCCGAAGTCCAATTACTAATTTTGGTAAATTCACCTCCAACCCCTTTTTTTATTGCGATTACTTTTTGATTTTACATAATCCTGTAATTTTTTTTTACATCCCTCTTGTAGAATGTTGAATTTTGATTACTGCATGACATGGATCTTAAAAGATGAATGCTGTACAAAAACCCATGTTCACATCCATTATATTTCTCTATTTTGTTGTGTATTTTTTCTTTTGTTATGGATCTTAAAAGATGAATACTTGATTGAAATGGATGCATCAAGAATGAACTCATCAGAGCCTCTTAGCATGACAGAAAACCCTAATCTATTGTTTTCTAACCCTAAATGTATAAGCACTACATCATATTGAATTTCACTTTATAAGCAATGCTTGATTTTTTGTTGTCTAGATCACCTGAGCTGATTATTCATATTATAAAAATGAATATCAGCTGAATCCATGCTTAAACTACATTGCTGTCATGTATATTTGAATATCAGGTATTTAAAAATGATTGCTGTCATGTATTATTTGCTGTTATGTATATAAACTAAATTCAACAATGATGTCGTATATAAAACTAAATTGCTATCATGTATATTTGAATATCATGCTTAAACTAAATTGCTGTCATGTATTATAAAATTGAATATCAGATGGAAATTACCTATGAAGGGAAAATATACTTAAATATCATGTATATTTCAGTACTGAGATGGTCTTTAAGTATAAGCTTCAGGCACCTGAATATCATTCACACTTGCATGTTTCTTGCATACAATTCTATAAACTTTTTGTGGTCTGTCATCTTTTCATCTTTAAGGGATCACTTGCATGTTTCTTGCAAATAATTGCTTACAGGGATTATGTTCATTTTCATAATCTGAATCATTTGGCATTGATGTTAATCACATTTAAAAACCTTGTAAAAGAAATTAATTATCTAATTTGTGGATTTTTTGCAGTTGGTGTACAACATACGAGGATTTGCTATCAAACAGTCAACCCTTCGTGCAACCAATCCCATTATCGGTAAGTTTCCTTTGATATAATTCATTAAATTACACTTAATTTAAACTTCATTAAATAGCACTTAATTTAAACTTCTCTGGTAAACTTTCGCTTTTGGTATTTGCAGTTAAAGCATCATCGACATCTCTACTTATAGGACCAGGCTGAATTAGGGTGGTAAATCAGAGTTTGGATTACTCATTAACAAAGGTACTGCTACATTAATTCTACTTATAGGATCAGGCTGAATTAGGGTGTCATTTTTTTAGTCGTAACATATAGTGCTTTGTATCTATTTCCATCAACTAAATTGCTGTCATTATATCAATTCACTCTTACATTGCAGTCCAACCTTTTTTGGATAATACCATAAAAAAAATATGCTTGTTACAAAATGTGAAGCCAAAGCATTTTAAATTGAATATCTGAATTTCCTTGTTTGTGTATCAGCTTTGCTATGTGTCTACAGAACTAACAAAAAAAAAATTAATTGCAAGAAAACATGCTTTGCTATGTGTATCAGTTTTGCCTAACCATAACAAACATGGTAGACTGGTAGTGCTTGAAAAAAAGAGATAAAAACAACAATAACCAAGAAGCCTTTTTATGTTCTGAACTTTATGTATACACAAATACATAAAATAACCAAGAAGCCTTTTTGTTAAACTTCAAAAGTGAAGATACCGCTGATTTGCTATTTTTAGTTCTGAATTTTATGTATACACAAATACAGGGCCTATATATCGTAAAACGATTAATTTAGAAAATAAAGTTAACAAGTAAAATAGGAAACAATTTATTTTTATTTTTATTTTTTGTGTTTCGGAAACAACAAAAAAATGAGAAAAAATTCAGCTTTACGCCGTTCTTCCATGCCTTTTTGGAGATAATAGAATCCCTTCAATGTTATCACCTCCAACAATCATGATCCTACCATCCCTACAGTAGCCACAATAATCTCCATATACAGCCCAAATTTAAATGAAAATTAAGTGAAGAAGGGATCATTCAATGCGGAAGGGTTGCGCCTGGTGTGCCTTTAAGTTTGCATAAGGAGAACTAGCCAGTGAGGAAGTGGACATGCTATTGAAGGTAGTTAAACATGACGTTGAGGCAGATAAGGATGAACAAGATGCAAATGTATTACCTGATGATGAAATGCCAGAAGAAGCCAAAGCAGGGGTAGATGAGGTCGATGTGTTTAAACCATAATTATTGCTCACATCAACCGTTTTCTTTGAAAGATCAGTATCCTGTATATCAGCACTTTTATCTCTACCCATATCATGTAGATCCACAGTATTTTCATTTATATTTGTTTCGGCATTCTCATTATCAATAACTGTTTGAACATCACCATTATTCACATAGAGATGTTGGTTAAGTATGCATATCATGTTCCTTCATTGTTGTAATATCAGTTGATAATAGTATGTCAAATAAAAGGTGCAACGCACGCACTCTAGAGAATTTACCTACAATGTTTTATTAAACTGAATGCTAAATGAAAACTATATATCCATGAAATATGTAGAATGATTTTTCTCAAACAAAGTAGATAGGTATTCCTTTCCAGTATGATATGATCAGACCGATCGTTATGAAGATCTATTAATTGTACACTTATGAAACAAAAAAAAACAAGCATGTGACTTTAACATGTCTTGTTAATTTTTTTCAATATTATTTATCTTTCTTTTCATAACTGTCTTCTTAAATTTTGCGATTATATACATTTCTTCAAAACTAAAATTGATGAAATTTTGGAAATTATTGTGTTCCACCGTTATGTGGTTTTGTAGTTAATAAATGAGGTATTATTCTCAACAGATTTTGCAGTAAATTTTTTGCTGAAAGTTGATGGATATTTAGTATTTACCATGAGAAATGAAAACAATGTAGCCTCTGTCTTTCTTTACAAGGAATAATGTGCTGTTTTATTTAATAATACTGTACCTTTTGTAAGCATATGCTTAGCCTAATGTTTCGGTGCCAATCCATATGCTTCTCTAATCATTAGCACTATCACGTTACTTTGCTTCATATCTTCAAACTTTTATTTTATTTTGTAATATGATAAGTCTGTACAAGTAATTGGTAATATGATAAGTCTGTACAAGTATCATGGCCTTTAACCTGTCTAAAGCACCACTACCATTAGTGCACATAACATATTAAAATATGTATATACCTGAATATTATTGACGTTGTCTTTATGATAAAAGGGTAGGAAAATAGCACAAAATGCATGTATTATTATTTATTTGGAGATGATTTATTTTCTATTTTTTCTTTTTTCCCTTCTTTTTCAAACTTCTATAAATGCTTTCAAATATCTCATACAATGGAAGGATTTTTTTTCCCCCTTTAATCTTTCCCTTTTCGCGTTCGTGTGCGGGCGGCATATCAGCAAGACAAGGGACCTATGTTGGGTAACTATTGCATTGTTACTATGACCGTGATCATTTCTAACATGCATGAATTGCTAAGAATTTGGTTCAAAAACTTTATGTTGCCTGTATGTTTCAGGTCTATAAGTGTTCAACTGATTTTATAATACTAGTTTAATAGTCATATCAGTATACTATATGTTTGATAAGTCAAACAGTTGATGTGTTCTTGGATAGATGTCGGGGATGCTGGTTCAACAATTTCAATATCTCAGATTCTCATGTACCAAATAAACTTGACTAGGAATTCAACTTCGTGCTCCTAATTTTGTGATTGTGCAGCACCATTGATGCACTTGGTTAATATGTTCCTGAAAAAAATTATTTTCTAACAGGACAATTTCACGAGAGCTTGCACAGAGAAACTAGCATCAATTCGAGAGACAACCAGTGACGACATATTGGAGTTGCCACCAGAGACAGCTGATGACATATTCGAATCACTTGTGGTGCCAAATGCAAAAAAACGTTTTTATCCCATTGGGAATCTAGAGGTACTTCAAAGTTTTTTTTTCCTATTTATACATCGAGTTTCTCATGCCGTACATTTGACTAACCGTTTGACTGAAAATGGTGAATTCACAGAGATATCGATGCCATTTTGATTGTGCCGTATTAAGTTATTTTGATAATAACAAAATACTAAAGCTATTGTTGTTGCGGGTACTAAATTTACTAATACATATACAAACACGTGTATTAAGTCCCTGCAATAGTCATTAAGTAAATTAAGTCCCTATATATTTAGAAAACCGAAAATATAAGGCAGCTTGCACTACCACAAAAATGAGCTATTAAAAAACCGAGAATAATACAAGTGTCAACAAAATCACACTTTATTGATTGCTATATAACTGGAGTGAATATGGCAGGTTTTAGGTCATTGGAATATGACTACTAATTATATAGCGTATTATTTTATAGACTGAATAAATTTATTATGCGTTGAACTGCAGATTATAATGAATTAATCGATATCCCTACTGATAATTGAGTGCAAATATGATCACAAAAAAATCTATCATCTGCCTATTACTTATGATTGTATATACATAGAGTAATAATATGTATTTGCAGTTGGAATTATGTATGCGGAAGTTTTCTTCATTCTAATTGAAGGTTGCACAACCCTTTTTTTGAAATGGAAAAAGGTTGCACAACCCTTTTTTCTTCATTCTACTTGATTTAATATTTTGCTTGTATGCCTGCATAATAACACACAGTGGTAGTCATCTGTACTTAATGAGCATAAAAAGAACCATATGTATGTACATACAAAACCATGGGGCATGCACACACCTTACATGCTGTTTTGCTACTTCTGCATCTAACCAAGTATATTATAAGGAAAGAATGAAGGACATCAATATATTCATCTCTGAAAGTATGAATTGATGGCATTGTGTTGAAAGTCTGAAAGTATGAATGTATGGGGCAATAGTTTTATACTGTTGTTTTTACAATTTTTTTTTTTTGTGTAATCTCTTTATAGCTTCCCTCTTCTCAACGTTCAAAGCGACATTATGTTGACAATGAAGATGATGTTCATGAGCTGCAAAAAACCGTTGAGGAAATGCGCTTAGAGCTCGAGAATGAGAGAGCAGAGCGGATTAGGATTGAGGCAGAGAGAGAGCGTGAGCGAGCTAATTGCCAAAGACTTGAGGAAGAGCAGGCAAGACTTGCACAACAACAAAAGGCTGACAGAGAAAACTTTCAAGCACAAATGAAACAAGTGATGGCAATGCTTCAGAGAAATGATGAACTTGATTATGAAAATCCTTCGCCATCGTCATCTTCATGAGTTACTCGGGTATGGTAGCTAGATATATTTTGTTGTAAATGCTTCTTTTATGAGTAAGGATGTATAGCACTAGCTGAATAGTTTTGTTAGTTATAATTCAGCCTAGTGTATGTACGAATTGATGGATGATTATGGACGGTATTATTTATGGAATATTAGCTGTAATAAAAAAATATTGTTGTGATAAAAAAAACTAGCAGTTGCGTTTTCTTTTTTGTTAATGTCGCTCATTTTATGTGCATGCATATATATACATATGTATAAATATATATATATGTGTGTATATATATACATATGTATATATACATATATATAATTATCGAATAGTAACGGTGAAAGCTGGAAAAAATAATAATATACAGAATAGAAAGGGAATACCGACGGAAAATTTGCAAAATTTTACAAAAACCGACACTAAAACGTCGCTAAGCTGAAACTAAAATTATAAACATAGCGACGGTTTACCGACGGATAACAATGGTTGTACACGTGTAAATAGATAAGGTCGTCGGTAATTCGTCGCTAAATAGCTAGGATTTACCGACGGATAATTAAAATGCATAATGTTTGTCATTTATATTCGTCGGTAATCCCTTGCTAAATAGCGTGAATTTAGCGACGGATATGTATTTAATTATTTTATTATTATATATATATCCGTCGGTAAAACGTCGGTGAAATAATTTACAAATGAAATGGTAATAAATCATAAACGACGGTAAAGTAACGGAGAACCGACGCTAATTTCCGTCGCTAAATTTTCCCAAAAACACCGACGTGTTTTTTAGCGACCACCTTGTTCTGCTGCAAATCCGTCGCTAAGTAACATTTAGCGACGGATTACCGACGGATTTTTCCGCTGCAAAATCAATATTTTCTTGTAGTGGATGTGGGACTATTGTATCCAAACAATCATTCCTTCTTAACAACATGCGAGACAATCCTAACAAGTATGACCCAACCAATGCTTCGAGCGAGGCCTTCAGACATGATCACTATTTTTCATACAGGAACTACTGATGATGCACTTAATGTTGACCTTGCAGCATGGGGCTCTTTGACATAGTTTCATGAGAATGGTTCATTTTGTTTCATGACAGTGGTTCATTTCTTAATATAACACGCATTTATGGTGTTATAATGAATGCTTTGATCAATAAAAAAAATCATATTTAATGTTCTTTCAAACTGAGTTGAATTTTAAGTTGTATTTTATTAACATGAATACCATTCAAATGTGTGGTATACAAAAATATTTTTAATGTTGATTCACATTTAAATTCATTTAAAGTGAATAATCATTAAATCAACCTTGTATTTAACAAAATAACTTTATTAATTTTGAATAATATTTATATAGATATAATGTTTAATTAGTCATATATAAAACATATGCATGTGTGCCTATGATATGTCATGTTTTATTTTGAATGTAATATTTCCAAATGGTAAGTGGTGTCCTTATATGTTATTTTGCCGACATGCCATTAATGGGTATATCAATGTTTTGTCATTCATCTTATAAGGCATAATCTGTCTTCGAGCAAGCTATAGTCTCCACATATTAATTTTTGTAAATAAGTATTAGTTTTGTTAATTATGTGGATAAGTTACTATCGAAGTTTCTTAGAACTGTCGAAAAATACCGTTTGATCTAATTGTATTAAATTTGACATTAATTTTTCTTATTACAGTTATTTTTTTAAAAGAATTCTACTGGACTCATTATTTTTTTGTAGATTATGTTCTTATTGTACATTTTAAAAGAAATATCAATGTGCATATTTTTTATTTTCTAATTCTTTCGCTTCCATTTCATTTTTCTCACAATATTGTCTTTTTGTTCTTTTCCATTTTTCAATGCATGCTGTAGTTAAAAAGAAAAAAAATCTAATCCTAGCCTGAATCAAAATAAAATTCTTTCCAAACAATTATTAGTTAATTTCTTTAATTTGTTTAATTTAATAAGAATTTGATTGAATTGGTTAATTCTTTTTTGCTTCATATTCAACTTGAATTATTTATGATTTTATTCATGCTTCACAGTGATTGTATTCCTAATATTATTTTCCATTTTATTGCTTTTTTGGAGAAATAATCTGCAGATCTCCAAAATAAAATAAAAAATAAGCAACTGAGATCTTTTGTATTCTTATTTACATACAACAATCATGCATTCCTTATTCCATTATTATTTACGTATATAAAGGAATTTATCATATACTAAATCTTTCACTTGCATCTCATTTTCGTAGAATGTTCACTTACATCAGTAATATACCTTTATGTACTATATTAAAATTCATAGCAAATTTTGCATACAAAATTTCATTAATTTATTGCATAATTTTTAACTTCAAGCAGTGTGTGTGTGTGTGTTGATAACATACAACAAAATGGGTTTTCTCACATCTTTATTCATATTTGTCAAATGGTTATATTTAGGCACTGTAAAATATTATTAGTGAACTAAATTCAATTATTAAACATCATATCAAATAATATTTGTCATTCAACACATAAAAGAAATTTATATTATTTCAGTTGATTAACGGATAAAATCAATTATGTATTAGTTCACTTAAATTCCAATCAAACAGAGGATTGATTGGTAAGCAATTAATTCATTATGAATAATTTCCCTTTACCTACAACATTGCAAAAGCACTTCAATTTCTAGCTCTATAGAAGAACATATAATGTGATATTTTTTTTTTTATCACTATAAGCCAATGCATTCTGATTTTTAAAGGTAATAAAACATAATTGTACCATATTTAAAATAGATAGTTTTTCCCATTCATAATTTAGGAAAATAAATAGATAAATAATAAAATATATTTAGAAAATCTTTTCTGTAAATGAAAAAATCATTCAAGACTTTTAACAACGTTAATATTGCGTTTTGCATGCGTAAAATAAAGTACCATATGTTCAATATACAACAAAATATGTTAACAAGCATTATCTAACATGCATAACATAAGAACAAGGTTTGAAATTGTACAAGGTAGACACCTTTTTGTAAGAAATATATTGCGAGCATTAGAATTGATTTTCAGTTAGTGGTACTAACGAAAGTAATGTCAAATGTATGAATTAAAGTGTTTAGACCAAGATACCATGTTTGACAATGATACCATGTGATAAGTAGAAATTATTGAAGGCAAAATACTTGAAAAAGGGCGAAGAATTTTTAAACAAAGTGAAATGAAAATTATGATTAACTGAATAGTTTGGCACTAAGCAATGTTAATTTGTTAAAGAAGTGGTTTACAATTTTTTTCCCTATCCTGTTGACTTTTTGGAAGATATTACATGATAATAATGAAGATTATCAATGAACATAAGCGATATTGAAGTTTTAACTATTTTATGGAAAACAACTTAATTTATATGACCCAAAGATTTTGTAGATTTTGTTTCATAGTTAAATGAAATTAATTTGAGGACAATTAAAACGACTCCACATTTGATTAAGGGAAGGACCAACTTTTATTTATTGTATAATTGTTATTGGAAGGACAAAATAAATTAGCCTCCCCTTAAATATATAAATTAAAATTCCGATATTAACCCCATATAATCCTCATTAATATAGACCATAAAATCTAAGCTTAATTAATGCTTATAATTTATTGCAACACATTAAAATAGAAAAATAAACATAGTTAATGTAATGAAGACACAAGAAAGTTTCGTAGGTAATCAGAAGGCATCTGATTAGGTAAATAATTGTAATTTCATATTTAAATTGATATGGTTAATTTAAAATAAATGCAGGAACGAAAGTTTTGATCTAATATGCTGTATTGAATTTGTGTAATTGAGATGTTTACTAATATGCACATTTGTTACTTACGATGAATATGGTAAGTTCAGGTTTAACATAAGTGACGAGCCAGAGGTAGTTAAGACTCTTTTTAAAATAAAAAATAAAAAATTGGACCCTCCCTTAACAGAAAAAATTTAAACTGGAATCCCCTTAAAATTATCCTTCCCTTAACCAAATGTGGAGTCCCATTAATAATCCCCTTGATTTTAGGTACTTCTTGAATTTTATAAATCATTGTTTTATTATATAAAATTCCTACATCAAGGATTTTTTTTGTCTTTGTGTATATCTTGGTACCTATTTTATAAGTCCAAATGATAATTTATTTTCATTACATTTTTTATTGACCGTGTTTCCTTACACCATTTCATCCGGCTTTTATTTTCAATAAACTACCACATATCCGTATGTATTTAGTCGAATAATGATTTAATTTATTTTGAATTATTCTTACATATAAATGAAAAAATATATATGTATATATATGTGTATTGTAACACCCTGTATTTTCTATGAATATAAAAATTAACAAATTTAAGAACACTTAATTTTTAGAAGAAGAACTAGGTGAAACGGGTTACGCCATTGCGTTCGTCTCGGAATTCTGCTTGAGATAGAGTCCGAGTTTGCGTGAATCGGACTCCGTATGAAGAAGTTATGGAGGTTAGAAGATTTCTAGTGTAAGTAGAAATTAAATTAAAATAATAATTAAATAATCAAAACAGATTCGAAATTCAAAATTTAGGAAAGCAGCTGAGCGGGAAATCTCCCGCTCAGGGGTGTCGACCCCTCCCCCCCCCCCGGGGAGGGGGGGTCGACATGGGAGTCGAACCCCCTATAGGGGTGTCGACATAGGTGTCGACCCTTGCTGACTGTTCTGGATAGTGACAATTTTCTAAGTCGTAGGGCTACGTGGCGACTTCTGATTGGCCTAATGACGCATTTTCTTGGACTGGATGGCTCTGATGACTCCTAGGTTGATCTAAAGGCTCATATTAATCCTATACTCCTATATAAACACATCAAACCTTAACCCTAAATCTCACAATTCTATTCTATGAAGCCGTCATGCTGTCCACCTCTAAGCTAGCCTAGCCTCCATCTTCTCCAAACTAGAAATCAAATTAGAAGAGCATCAAATCAAAGTAGAGGTTTTCTTCTTCAATCAACAAAGAAAGATTAGAATCACTACAACATCAACTAATTCACTTTTCTGATCCTTTCACGGTAAGTTCAGTTATTATTCAGATTTAAACACCTAATCGAAATCATGAATGTGATAATCGGATCTAGAACTATGCCTAATTGTGAGATAATCAATTTTGGTTCATGTTTATCCTTTTGCCAAATCTGAATTACCTATGTTTATGAGACTGTTGTTATTGGAACAATGGAACCTATCATGTTGTACACCTCTGTGCTTAATTGTGAGATAATCAATTCTGATTTATGTCTATCCTTTTGCCAAATCTGAATTACCTATGTTTATGAGACTGTTGTGATTGAAACAATAGAACCTATCATGTTATACACCAAATTGGTGATGCTCTTATGTTCAATTCTATCAAATCTTTATGCCTATGATATAACTTGCTCAGTTTGGCCATACTTGCTGTTAATGAACAACACGCCTATTGGAAACATGATTCTTGGATTGGCTATACCTTTACATGCCTATTTTGTTTCTTATGTCAATTCTTGTGTTCCTTCTCTATTCCCCTTTTTGTTTTGTTCTATGAATACTAGGTTCATTCGGGGCCTATCTTCCGCACTCTATTTGGATCTTTATCATGAAATGGAATTGAAATTGTGACTTCAGCTGGTGTCGCCCGACTATCCTTTGCACTAGCCTTTCTTGGATCCATCTCCTTTTGGGCCCCACTATGCTCGTTAGTGCAGGGGCCATGCCCTAATTGCTATAAGGCATTATCGTGGATGCAGAGGGGGCCCTCCACATCCTTTCCTTTGTCCTTCTTATTTGCTTCCTTGAGCTCATTTGTATAACATTCTCTGACAATTTCCTGGTCAGCTCGAACCACATCAATCCCCTTGTCTGTTGGGAACTTCATCGTTAAGCACCAAGAAGCTAGCACAATTCTGAAAGCCACTAGGACTGGCCTTCCCAGAAAAGCATTATATGCAGATAATTCATCCACCAAAACAAAGGTTTGTATCAGACTGGCTTTCTTCTCTCCATCTCCAAGTTCCACAAGTAGATCGATAACTTCAGTAGGTTGCTTCGGCTCCTCTATGAATCCTTGGATTTTCTTTTGGCAGGCTCGCACATCTTTCATAAAAAGCTTCATTTTATTAAAAGTATTTTTGAATAGCACGTTTACTGAGGCTCTGCAGTCAACTAGGGCCCTTTTCACGGTGGTCGGGCCTAACCCAACCATTACTACCATTGGAGCTTGGGTTGGAGTGACTACTCCTTCCTCATCCTTTCCATTAAACATGACATCCCCAAAAGAGGTCTTTTGCTGCTTCACAGACATGATGCTATTCGGGATCAGACACTTCTCTTCCTTTGAGGCATTCTTGAGTGCATTAGCATATTTCTCCATATCTCTCCAACTTGCCCTAGCTGGATGGGGACCTCCATAAATGGTGTTAATCACTGGCCATCGGCTAACTTGTGTCGGGGCCTTGTCTCCCGATCCAAATGCATTCTTCTCTTCGGTAGTTTGAGGAGGATTGGTAGACTGTAGCCTTTTCACATACTATTGCATATGGTTCTTTCTAATCAGTTCTTCAATCAAGTTCTTGAGATGCTTGCACTCATTTGTATTATAGCCTGGTTGATTGTGGAAGCGGCAGAATCTCCCAGAATTTGCCTGACTATTGCCCACCTTCTGAGTCTTTGGCTTGGATAGTCCTCGGTATCCTTGGTAGCCATGAAAATATTCTCCGGCATCTTCGTCAATGGACTCAATTTGGCATCCTTAAAGAAGGGAAACTTCTTTCCATTCTCGATTATCATTAGTATCGTTCCCGCGTTCCCGAGCTTTCGACTTCCATTGTTTTTCAGGCCATTCTGAACGTCATTTTGTTTCATCACTGGTACCGAACCACCCTCAGCAACATCCACAGCACTACACCATAATGGTAATTTGGTAACACCTTTTTTTTCAATTGGAAACACTTATTTGTGTTGCAGGGTACTCATAATAATATGTGTTGCTATGTTAAAAAAGTGTTATCAAAAATACATAATTGTAAATTTTTTATTGCCAACACTTATTTGTGTTGGTAGGGTTGGTTTCTGAGGGTAAAAACATAAATTATTGTCTGTAACCATATTTCCCCTTTCTCGTTCCTTTCTCCCAACGCTTCTACAAAATCGGTCGCCTAAATCAATAATCCAAATCACGATTTCAGAAGGATTTTTTTACGAATCGCATTTCATTCACATCCAAATTCCACGATTTCAGCATTGCGAAGATCAAATCGGTTCGTCTCTAATTGGATTTTGGGGGCCCTTCAGGGAACTACTCATAGTCGTTCGCATTCAATTTTGGGAAGCTTTATTCAATTTGTATTCGTATTCGGTCGCATTCAACTCGCATTTAGGTATAAATTTCATTTATATGGTCTTTATTAATTTCATAAGATTTTTTTTTCGATTTGTGCTTTGTCGTCGATTATCTTTGTCAATTTCATGTATGGTTCTTTGGTTAGCGCTAAGAATCTTCACCTCATGGTTTATTATAACTCTGTGTGTGTTACTGTCTATGTGAAATAATGGTACCTTATGGATTGTTATTTTTTTCCTGCGTTTGATGTTGCTTTATGGGTTTTTCCTTTGTTGGGTTTTTTTGTTTTTTAGGCTGTCGAATGATGATGATCGTTGTATAAATACCGTACTTCAGACTTTAAGGATTTGCGGAGCAAATTCTTTCAGACAATAGTTCAATCCACCAGGTACAAACGAGTTGTAACAACCCGCATTCTACGCATCAGAGGATCATAGAATATTTATTTCTTTCCCATATGAAGTTTTATGGTCATGTAACTTTGGGAAACAACCATTAGACTCATTTCCCATGTTCATGATTTTTGTCGATTTTTTTAAATGACCGTTTTCCCCCTAGATGATCTTATTTTGGCAATAACTTTTGATTGGAAAGGAATATTGATTTGAAACCACTTCCATTAGACCCATTTGATGGTTTACCTTTCCGTAGAGTGGTCATATGTGAAAAACGGACTTACCGTTTGGGAGATATGGCTGAAATAAGGTTTGGAAGGTGAAAAACTGCTTAACCGGGCCAAATAGGGTGATTAGCGAATGGGCCCATAACCCATTTCGGGATTAGGGTTATGGGGAGGCTGAAAGGAGTTAGAGAATTCATTCCATTCCAGTTTTCTAGCCTCCACTTATCTCCAAGAAACCCTAAAAATGGCCTCTAACCTCTAAATCACCTCCAAATCATCTTCTAACCAAGGATTAAGCTTAGCAACATCAAATCAAGGGAGATCTACACCAAATAAACATTGGAGCTGCTGTTTAGCATTGGGATTCGCATCAAATCAGAGATTTATTTCGGATTTTAGTTTATTTGTGGCTAAGGTGAGTGATTTGCATAGTTCCTCACTAATTATGGCTAATTAAGGGTAATTAGTGTTAATTAGCGAATTTAAACATGATAAAATTCTAGAAAAATATTTATAAAATTCTAAATGATGTTTTAGACCTCTGATATGAATTTGGGTTAATTTGGTTAAGTTTTGCTAATCACATCATTAGTTTCACCTAAACATGCTTAAGGGGAAATATGGGGTTTTGGGTATGTTTGATCCATATTAACCTATCATATTGATGTTTTGATGTTTGTGGTTGATTCTCTATGTTTCTATGACTGTATGGTATGCTTTGTGATTGACTAGAAGTGTTAGACTGGTCGAAAACGCCGTCGAGAGGCGAAAATAGCCTGCTGAAATGGTGCAGGTTTGGGGTCGAGATAACCGACCAGGGGGGTTTTGACCGACCCGAGTTCCTGGACCGACCAGAAATGGTGAAGGAGGACTGACCGACCCTTACATCGAACGACCGACTAGGAATGGTGGAGGAGGACCGACCGACCCTGGCAACGACCGACCAGGATTGGTAAAGTGTTCGACCGACCAGGTGGGGCAATACCGACCGACCAGGGATGATGAAAACCGACCAGGGATGATGAAAACTGACCAGGATGAAAGGTGCTTGACCGACCGACCCGAACAGGAGAGAAGACCAATAACCCGAGATGCAAAGGTAGTCCAAGTTGGAATTTATGACTTAGGATCCAGATGGGGACCAACGAGTTGACTTCATGAGTTGGACTTTGCTGCGGGACGTGTGCTAAGGAGTTGTCGACGTTCATAACTTCGATTCACCACTGAAAATGGATGATGGGCTACTTATTAGTGTAGTAGAGTCACTATGACTCGAGGGGAAAAGTGTTGGTAGCAAGACTACGTTATCAGTGCAGTAGAGTCATTATGACTCGAGGGGCAAGGTGATGCGTAGTAAGACTATGAGCCAGTGCAGTGGGGTCATTGTGACTCCATGGGGCAGAGTGGACATAGTAAGGATTAGTATGGCTATGAGCCAGTGTAGTGGGGTCCTTGTGACTCCATGGGGCAAAGTGGACATAGCGAAGGATTTGTGGCTACGTTATTAGTGCAGTGAAGCCATTTATGACTTCATAGGGCAAAGTGATCGTAGCAAGGTACATTGGGTGATCGAAGTGGTGAATATCGTATGCTTTATGCACTGAGTGAGAGATGTGAGGATGGTTGCTATGTTTGATTGTTTGCCATCATTATGACATGCACACTCCCACCCCCGTTATCCTTACCCCATCTGAAATGGCACCTTAGAGTGTTGTACAGTATGTAGTGCTAACTCTTTGGTTGCAGGTCCAGGTTCAGGTATGTTTTAGTCTACCTGTTATTGTTCTGTTTAGATGCTTATCGCTCATACCAGGCTTTATGTCTGACCCAGAGTTTTATGTCTCCTCTTATTACTTGGGTGCTCACACGAGTAGACTAGAGATAGGTTGGCTGGTGATGCGCGAGTAGCTGATTCGGAGGCGAGCAGGAGGCTTCCACGTATAATATATAGATATTCTCCTTGTGTCGTTGGTGGTCGCTACTTGGGCATTAGTAGTGTACCTCCTTTATCTTGCTTTTGTTTTGAGACAGTTTGGAAAGTTGTAATAATGTTAACTTTGGATCATAAGCTGTACTTGGATTTTCCGCTGCTATGTTAGTTTATTTTCAGCTTATGCACTGTCTCACCTGTTTTATGTCAAGTATGTTGTTATTATATTTTATTCCATGCGCTGTGAGACATTTTACAGGTTCCTTATTAGTTCATTTCCTTCTTCCCTTTTTCTTCTGACGACCCGTTCCGTGCTAACTGGACATGTGTACAGCGCACTTTTGGAGTAAATGTCGGTTGGTGCGGGGCGGGCCGTCACACTTGGTATCAGAGCTCTAGGTTGCGTAGTTAACCTAGGGAAAGACATTAGGGAGAGATAGTACGTATATGAGAGCGCGTATTTGTGATTACTTTGGTTTTCAAAAGCTATATATATACTATTAGTAGTATAAGAATGAAGTCGCACTGCACTAGCACCACTATGGGGTCGTTAATCGTTTTCCCTTTTACAGATTGACGATGAGCCGATATGCTAGAGGTACTGGTAGGGGAGCCAATAATGGGAATGCTGCTGACATGAGGGCAATGGTTACTGACCTCATGAGAGACATGCTTAGGGAGGTGCAAGGGGCAGTTCCCAATCCCGGAATTGGTGGCGGTCCAGTAGTGCAGGTGCCTAGGGTCGATTTCGCCAAGTTGTGCAAGGATTACACTAACCTTGGTGGGAAGCCATTCCACGGGACGGAGTCGGCCACAGATGTTCAAGATTGGATGGATAGCTGTGAGCGTATCTTCGATGACTTGGGTCTTGAGGATGCGATGAAGAGAAGGCTAGCGTCTCGTCAGCTGCCAGGGCGAGCGATGAATTGGTGGAATGCCATTAGAACAGCTACTCCAGAAGATCAGGTTACTTGGGATCAGTTCAAGGCTCGCTTTAGCGAGAAGTTCATTCCAGCTGCCCAAAAGTCAGTGCTGTTTAAGAGATTCTTGGAACTCAAGCAGAATGGTAGGGCAGTCTCGGACTATATTGCTGAATTCGACACTTTTTCGAAGTATGGACTATCTCTTATCGATACTCCTGAGAAGAAGAATGAGAAGTTCATTACTGGGTTGGATGGATACTTGGGGGAAAGGCTTATCAACCATATCGATGAGACTTTTGAATCAATTGTGGGGAAAGCTTTGAGATCAGAGAGTCTTTACCCGAAGTCAAAGACTGAAGCTGCATCTGCAGAAGGGCTAAATCCGCAAGCAGGCGGTGGAGGCAAGAATAACTCTCAGAATAAGAGGAAGCAGGACCAATCTAAGGGTGGCCAGAAAAAGAACAAGAAGGATGTTGAGTGCTTCAGCTGTGGTAAGAAGGGCCATTATGCTAAAGAATGTCAGGCCAAGCCAGCGGAAAGGAAGTGCTACAACTGTGGCCAAGTGGGACATCATAAGGATAATTGTCTGCAACCTCTTAAGGAGAAGCAGATTGTGAAAGCATATGTTATTGATGCTGTTCCTTCTTCGTCGAATGCCCCAACTGCGACGGAGAAAGGAAAAATGTCGTTATTCAAGGTATGCTTTCTATTTATGATGTACCAGTTCGAGTTTTGTTTGATACTGGGGTTTCCCGTTCCTTCATATCTAGTGACCTGGTAGATAGGTTGGGACTGGAACCCGAGATAGTCGATAGACCATTGGTTGTGACGAACCCGATTGGTGGTTCGACTAGCCTTAGTATGATTTGCTGAAATGTGGTCTTATCGAGTCATGGATGTATGTTTGTTTGTGATTGCTTTGTTTTAGGCTTTACTGGGTATGGCATTATATTGGGGGTCGATTGGCTCCAAAGATACGGGGTGGTAGTAGACTGTGAGGGCTTTTTGGTGACAGTTAGGGCGGATGATGGGCGGAGGGTAGTGTTTGGTAGTCTACCTAGTGATGGGGTAATGGCTAGTTTTATAAATTCTCTCGACATCCCGCAGGATGAGCTGTCAGATGTGCCCGTGGTTGGCCAGTATCCGGACTTCTTCGAGGAGGTGACCGGGCTTCCACCACACCGAGAGATTGAGTTCTGTATTGATTTAGTGAAAGATGCCAGACCTATAATGATGCCACTTCGTCGTATGGCACCAAGGGAGCAGCGAGAGCTCGGGGTGCAAGTCAGCAATCTTTAGAAGAAGGGATTTATTAGAAGAAGTGTCTCCCAGTGGGAAGCACCAGTTGTATTTACCACTAAGGCAGATGGTTCCCTTCGTTTGTGTGTGGACTATCGCGAGTTGAATAAAGTAACGAGGAAGAATAAGTATCCTCTACCATGGATATATGATTTGTTTGATCAACTGGAAGGAGCAAGAGTGTTCTCTCAGTTGGACCTCACGACAGGATTTCATCAGCTCCGAGTAGCGGATGAGAGTGTTCCGAAAACGACATTTAGGACACCGTCTGGATTTTGTGAGTGGTTGGTCATGCCATTTGGGTTGACCAATGCACCAACCTACTTTGTGGACCTTATGAATCGAGTATTCAGAGATCAGTTGAATAAGTTTGTTCTTGTATTCATAGACAATATCCTTGTTTACTTGAGGACAGAGGAGGAACACAAGGGACACTTGAGGATAGTGATGGAGGTGTTGAGGAAACACCAATTGAAAGCGAAATTCTATAAGTGTCACTTTTGGAGAAGGGAAGTGAGATTCTTGGGCCATGTTGTTTCAGAGAATGGTATTGCCGTGGACCCTGCGAAGGTGGCTACAGTACAGGATTGGCCTACGCCCAAGAATGCAACAGATGTAAGAAGTTTCTTGGGTTAGCTGGATATTATCGTAAGTTTATCCAGGACTTCTCCAAGATAGCAGCACCATTGACTCAGTTGACTAAGAAGTATCAGCCCTTCGTCTGGGACGGAGTGTGTGAGAATGCATTCAAGAGTCTAAAGGAATGGTTGACGCGTGCGCCAGTGCTAGTCATTCCTAAAGGGAATGAAGAAATGACGGTATACACGGATACTTGTGGTACCGGACTAGGTGCTGTGTTGATGCAAGGAGGTAGGGTTGTAGCTTATGCTAGTCGGCAGCTAAAGCCGCATGAGAAGAAGTATCCTACCCATGACTTGGAACTGGCAGCGATTGTGTTCGCATTAAAGATGTGGAGACACTATCTCTTGGGAGAAAGATTTGAGTTGTTTACCGATCATAAATCGTTAAAGTATCTCTTCTCCCATAAAGATCTAAATCTCCGTCAGCAAAGATGGTTAGAGTTCTTGGCTTCGTATGATTTTGATATCACATACACACCTGGGAAGGGTAATGCGGTAGCCGATGCCTAGAGTAGGAGACATGCCAGTTTAGGGGCTATGTTTCTTGAATGGAAGCAACTGGAGTATATCGCAGGGTTTGATTTCAGACCAAAGTGCGAATTGGATCCAGAAATGCTAGCTAGTTTGGCGATCAGACCCACTTTGATAGAGCGGATTGGTTCCAGCCAGAGGGACAATCCTAATCTATTGGAAATCATCTCCAAGATAGAGATGGACATCGACGGTGAGGAGATGAACTTGTATGGGCTTGATCGAGAAGGATGGCTTAGAAAGAATGGAAGACTAGTTGTACCCAACGTGAATGGGTTGCGAGATGAAGTACTTAGAGAATGTCATCACTCAAAACTAACTATACATCCTGGTGGTAACAAGATGTATCGAGACATGAAGCAGACTTACTACTGGGAAGGGATGAAAAGAGACGTTGGGAAGTTTATATCCAAATGCATAAATTGCCAGCTAGTTAAAACCGAGCAAAAGAAGCCTAGTGGGTTGTTGCAACCATTAGAAATTCCCGAATGGAAATGGGAGCAAGTCTCGATGGATTTCATCGATGGTTTACCAAGGACTAGATCGGGATATGGTAGCATTTGGGTAATTGTGGATCGATTGACTAAGAGCGCAAGATTTATACCAGTCAAATCGACCAGAACGGCAGCTAAGTTAGCAGAATTGTATATGAAGTGGGTAGTGAGATTTCATGGAGTACCTAAAAGCATTGTGAGTGACCGAGACCCGTTGTTCACTAGTGGGTTTTGGAAGAGCTTACAAGAGGCTCTAGGGTCAGAATTACATCTCAGTACCGCATATCATCCTCAGACCGACGGTCAGACGGAGAGGGTGAATCGTATATTGGAAGATCACTTGGAAGCATGTATATTGGATTTTGGTGGATCATGGGATGACCATTTGCATCTAGTAGAGTTTGCATATAATAATAGCTACCAATCCAGTATTGGTATGGCTCCATATGAAGCTTTGTACGGAAGACCGTGCAACTCACCATTATGTTGGATAGAGACTAGCGAGAAGTTTATGCTTGGACCAGATGTGGTGAGGGAAATTTCAGATAATATTAAGATCATTCAACAACGAATGAAGGCTGCCCAAGATAGGCAGAAGAGTTATGCTGATAAGAGGAGAAGAGACTTAAAATTCTCCGTCGGTGACTTGGTGTTTGTCAAGATTTCTCCGTTAAAGAGCGTGATACGATTTGGCAGGAGAGGCAAATTGGCACCAAGATTTGTTGGCCCATTCCCTGTTCTTGAACTAGTCGGGAAGTTGGCATATAGAGTTGACTTACCAGAGAAGATGGCGGCAGTTCACAACGTATTTCATGTTTCCCAACTAAGGAAGTTCGTTCACGACCCAGATATGACTATTTCACCTGATCAGTTAGAGGACTTCGAAGTAGAACCTGAGGCGGTTGGGAACCGCAAGCCGATCCGTATTGTCGAGCACGATACGAAGCAACTTCGAATGAAGGCGGTGAGTCTAGTCAAGGTTCAGTGGGGCGAGGATGAGAATGACTGCACTTGGGAGACAGAGGAGAGCATTAGGAAGACGTATCCAGAACTCTTTGCCTGGTAAGATTTACTTTGTAATTTAGTTATTCCGCATGCTAGGATAGACTTGTTTTGCCTGTTTTGCATGTTTGATTGTTGTTTTATGGTTTATAGGCATGCGGGACCCTTTGTATGTTTTGGTTAGGGAATTTCGGGGGAGAAATTTCTTAAGGGGGGGGGGGGGGGGGAGAATGTAACAACCCGCATTCTACGCATCGGAGGATCGTAGAATATTTATTTCTTTCCCATATGAAGTTTTATGGTCATGTAACTTTGGGAAACAACCATTAGACTCATTTCCCATGTTCATGATTTTTGTCGATTTTTTTAAATGACCGTTTTCCCCCTAGATGATCTTATTTTGGCAATAACTTTTGATTGGAAAGGAATATTGATTTGAAACCACTTCCATTAGACCCATTTGATGGTTTACCTTTCCGTAGATTGGTCATATGTGAAAAACGGACTTACCGTTTGGGAGATATGGCTGAAATAAGGTTTGGAAGGTGAAAAACTGCTTAACCGGGCCAAATAGGGTGATTAGCGAATGGGCCCATAACCCATTTCGGGATTAGGGTTATGGGGAGGCTGAAAGGAGTTAGAGAATTCATTCCATTCCAGTTTTCTAGCCTCCACTTATCTCCAAGAAACCCTAAAAATGGCCTCTAACCTCTAAATCACCTCCAAATCATCTTCTAACCAAGGATTAAGCTTAGCAACATCAAATCAAGGGAGATCTACACCAAATCAACATTGGAGCTGCTGTTTAGCATTGGGATTCACATCAAATCAGAGATTTATTTCAGATTTTAGTTTATTTGTGGCTAAGGTGAGTGATTTGCATAGTTCCTCACTAATTATGGCTAATTAAGGGTAATTAGTGTTAATTAGCGAATTTAAACATGATAAAATTCCGGAAAAATATTTATAAAATCCGAAATGATGTTTTAGACCTCTGATATGAATTTTGGTTAATTTGGTTAAGTTTTGCTAATCACATCATTAGTTTCACCTAAACATGCTTAAGGGGAAATATGGGGTTTTGGGTATGTTTGATCCATATTAACCTATCATATTGATGTTTTGATGTTTGTGGTTGATTCTCTATGTTTCTATGACTGTATGGTATGCTTTGCGATTGATTAGAAGTGTTAGATTGGTCGAAAACGCTGTCGAGAGGCGAAAATAGCCTGTTGAAATGGTGCAGGTTTGGGGTCGAGATAACCGACCAGGGGGGCGGGAGGGGTTTGGACCGACCCGAGTTCCTGGACCGACCAGAAATGGTGAAGGAGGACCGACCGACCCTGACATCGAACGACCGACTAGGAATGGTGAAGGAGGACCGACCGACCCTGGCAACGACCGACCAGGATTGGTAAAGTGTTCGACCGACCGGGGGGGGGGCAATACCGACCGACCAGGGATGATGAAAACCTACCAGGATGAAAGATGCTTGACCGACCGACCCGAACAGGAGAGAAGACCAATAACCCGAGATGCAAAGGTAGTCCAAGTTGGAAGTTATGACTCAGGATCCAGATGGGGACCAACGAGTTGACTTCATGAGTTGGACTTTTCTGCGGGACGTGTGCTAAGGAGTTGTCGACGTTCATAACTTCGATTCACCACTGAAAATGGATGATGGGCTACTTATCAGTGTAGTAGAGTCACTATGACTCGAGGGGCAAAGTGATGGTAGCAAGACTACGTTATCAGTGCAGTAGAGTCATAATGACTCGAGGGGTAAGGTGATGCGTAGTAAGACTATGAGCCAGTGCAGTGGGGTCATTGTGACTCCATGGGGCAGAGTGGACATAGTAAGGATTAGTAAGGCTATGAGCCAGTGCAGTGGAGTCCTTGTGACTCCATGAGGCAAAGTGGACATAGCGAAGGATTTTGTAACGACCCGGATTTTGAGCGACTTTGGTTATCGACATAAGCTCGATGTCGATAAACAAAACATCGAAAAATCCCGGTAATTATTGAAAGAAATTAGAGGGTGAGGAAAGATAAGATAGAAACTTAGAATAGAAGAAGAAGAAGAACACAACATCAGAGTAACACGAACCTCACAGCGGAACGAATAACATATAATAGGTAAGATAACTTTGAAATATAACAGTTATGTATACAATAGCACTTATCAGAGTACAACACTTACACCACAGCGGAAATAACTATAACTATATGATCTTGAAGCCTCCTGCTCCAGCTCTTCATGTATCTGTAAATTCCTGACTACTTGACTGCCCGTACAAAATTGGGCACCCAAGAGTTTAGGGAAAACAACAAAGTAAACTCCGGGTCAGTCATGGGACTGGTGTGAGTAAAATAGTTTAAACAGGTATATGAACAAGTAAACGATATCTCATAAGACCACGGCGCAGAACGGAACGGGTTTTTCCCTTACGAGAATCCAAAATATCTTTATATCAAAACCTTTTGATATTATAATAATGTCTATGTACAAATAGATATCAACTAGCAGAAACGCTTTCATCTCACGTTCTACAAATATGGTATACAACCAAAATCGCAAGCACGTATTGGGTAATGGATTTCCAACTATGACAAGGTATGGAACCACCTTCCGATCAGTGTACTCTAGGAACGATACACTGGAGTTCAACAAGAACATCTTGTAACTCAGCCACACATGACCGACCACTCATTTTGCTTGAGTGTATCGAATGTATATCACCAACGGTTGGGATCAGCAACTGTTTCCCGTATATATATGAGACAGCATTGATAGATTAAAGAAGCAAATGAATATTCTGTAGATAGGTGCTTATACACCCTACTTCGGTGCGACCGACTTAGCCATGCTGCCTGCCCGATTTCTGTCATTTACCGGATGATGAGTCTAGAAGCTACGCTTTATCATCACATCAGATTCACTTTGAATGCCACATCATCAAATCCATCCAATCACCGATTGACGTCCTCAACAATACATTACGTGTTAGCTAAAAGAAGTTTCCTTCTTCGCTTCCACTCTTGGTACGGTTGGAGAAATCAATATAGGTGTACTCTGTCAGAAATCCGTACATACAAGTCATCCAGGAACAGGATGAGCCGAAGGCACTATTCAGTACATCCATCTTAGGCACTGTTATCTAAGACTTATACAATAGCCCTTGCACTTTACTCCGTCTTCAATTATCTTTGGCATATATGATTCGCAACGCTTATGCCAATACAGAGTGGTTCTTTGGAAAATAATCCAACCGGTCTCTCCATATTAACAACGTTAAAATAGTCAAAACTTCGATGGTCTGTGATTTAACCATCAAAGAAAAACAGGTGTGCAAACAACGATATTATTTCCAGATGGAAATTTTATCAATCAATCATCAATCATATATATATATATATATATATATATTCAAATTTCATATTTCAAAGTTATTGATTCGTCTCTGATTCTATTTGGAAAACATTTCCAAATCTTCTTTACTTGGGTTTAAACAGGTGTTTAAATCAACATCGCGACGACCACTCACCACTATACTTATTTACTAAATTCACTTAACCATTTCACTCTCGAACCTTAACCATTTCTAAATTAAAAACGCAGTCAATCAAGTTGGGGTATAGCTACCTCTCAGACCTTAACTGAACAACATTTCAAATCTCGAAATTGGGTAAGTTCATCTTTTAACTTCTTAACACTTCCTTCCGTACTCCTTTCGAATAAACTATATTCGAAAATCCTTTAATCTCTATTTGTTTAACTCTATTCGAATAACTAATTCGAATAACTCCAACCTAATAACTCTTACTGGATTAACTCTTATTCGAATAACTTATATTCGATTTGCTTACTTTCGAATACTTATATTCGAAAATCTCTTTCTTCGAATACAATTTCTAATAGTTCTAAAAATACAACATGAAATTATAAACTGTTCAGAGTTAGTGAGGTTTACTCACATTGGCGGTGTATCGTTAAATATCGATAACCGTTGTCGATTTAGGTCGGACAATTTATTTCGCCATAAATTCAAACTAGCTCCCATCCACTCCCAGCCAGTTCCAGAGTGTAGCCGTCGTTCATACGATCCTATCGGATCCAGACTTATGAAATTCTGATAAAAAATGACTATGATATTTAATTTACAAGTTATATACCAATTAGATTTAAAATGACTTGATTTATTTTCATAGTGGGCTTCACCTTCTAATCGGCCAAACAAATCCTCAAATATCTAGACACGTTCTTTTTTCCCTTTCCAGACCTTGAACCACGCTCCTCTTCTTCATAACACTGCAGATTTCTCCACCTCAAACATTCATCCATCAGTGAAACACCTCGGCCAGAAATTCCAACACTTCCCTAAAAATTCGTAAACCAAACTTAAAACTGAACACCTTCTCCAAATTTTAAACAGTACGCCCTGCTCCATGTTATTTTATTTCCCCCAAAACTCCATCCCGTCGAACAGCCATTACCTAGTTTTGATTCCGACTTCAGCAACTCAACCCAGTCATTTCTGATCCTCCATCCTCTACGACCTCCCTCCTTGGACCGCCATTCAACGAGTCATCACCATGCCTGCACAGTTTACCTCGGCCCTTTCAGTGATCGATTCCCACAAAAACTAGCAGATGGATGCGAAAATCAACATTAAACCCAACTACATACCTTACATCACTTAAAAACCCTCCTATTTCCGACAGTATCCAACCCTAGTTTGAGCCTAGCTGCGTTTGATGCTCCAAAAAAAAAGTCGAACTCAGAAGTAATAACACGAGTGCGAAGAGAAGTTCATACGAATTCAAATAGAGTGGTTCTGAGATTTAAGGAAATTTATTGGATTTAATCTTAATTCTACAACCACCGCATTTTTGTTTTCCTGAAGAAGGAAACCGGCGGCTTGAATTTCGATTATCAGAAGGGTATAATTAGGTTTAGAAAGTAGCTTATTTATAGGGTTTTTGTTTGGATTAAATGTGTGGATCTTTAAAGGCCACGCCTTCTTCTTTTGAGGCCACAAAGAACGAAAGGTTGAGAAGAATCCATACGTGACTTATTTTTGATCTTTCACAAGATGTATGGTATTAACCGTACTCCCTTTTGATAACGTTCGTCTAACTTTAGTTAACACACCCGTATTGACCGTTTGTATTGCCATACACATTGAAGCGAGAACCCATTGTAACAAATTTCGTTTATGTACAAGTTGCTATCGACAGAAACAAGAACACCGTTGTGATAAGCAACGTGCCATGATCCCAAAACTATAATAACGTTGGTAGATTAACTTATATTGTGAAATCCCGTAATGTTGATTACAAGGTGCAAAATACTCCCAATAAAAAGTCGCATATTTAATTAATTAAAAATTACAGAAAAATTCTAAAAATTAAAATATAACTATTTCCCAAAAGAACCTTGTCTAAATTCAGACCCGATCTCTAGTTATATCGAATAAACCTATACGGTCGATAAACGATTCTATAGCGACTATTTTAAATTTTGATTTGGACATATCTCAAAATCTACACGACAAAATCCTGATTTTTCTCTTCCACTAGAAAGATATACTCCACCAGCTCCACACATTTCTTGTTTCACAGAAATCTGGCTTAAAACGAATTCTGTATATTCAGTTGAAGTTCAAATCGCCAAATCGCGAACTGCAGCGCCATTTCAAGCTCGATTTTAATTATATTATAATTATATGTTCAAACTGTCGTTCAAATAATATATTCGTTATTTTAATTCAAATTCTAAACTGAATTAAATCTTCGGGATGATCCAGTTCACAGAATATTGTGGTTCCCAATTTTTTTTATTATTTCTGAATTAAATATATAATTTAATTTATTATTTTAACTAAATATTCATCATTATTTAATTCCACGGCCATTTAATTCACTATATCACCATTTATATAATTAAATAAATTAATTATAATACCTCTGCAAATGCGGGTCATTACATTCTTCCAGACTTAAAATAAATTCGTCCTCGAAATTGCTAAGTTAGAGGACGACCCTATCTATTGGAATTCCTAAGATTTGTTTACCCCTTATTTCTGATTTCAACTGAACCAACTATTATCGACTAAAATATTTATTCATTCCGACTAACTAAAATTTTATAATATTCTGAAAATTTTCTAACACTTTAAATTCTCGGAAAATTTCTCCAGCACCTCCTTTGTACTGGTCAATAGGTCAAACTCCAACTCGCCTCTCTGGGCCATCTTTAATCCAAAAGAAAATCAAACAGCCAAGCGGCTTGCCAATCAGGCTCATAAATCACCAAACTCATATATAAATAATCTTGTACCTTTTTGTCGGGCATATCGTTATATCCCTCACATCTGCTATCAATTCAGCATATACTAATGTCATGCCAATCAAACTCCAAATCAGTTTTATCTCCAATACAACCATTCGTTTTTAACCAAAACAAATCCCATTTCAAACACAAGTTTCATTCTTGATCCCCAATCCTTAACTCGATTATCCAATCACATTTCAAATTCAATTTCATAATCCAATCCTATTCGATTTCAATTTCAATTTCAGTTACCACTTAACTGACTTTACTTAAATCCCAATTTGCTTTCACAAGTTCACGTTTAATTTTTTTAAAATTAAACCATCTATTTCTGGGAGTTTTTAAACATCTTTGTTTTTCTCAAAAATCAAACTCCCCCTTCGAAGTTCAAAACAACTTGTTTTTTTTAACCAATTCAAAAACAAAATCTTTGGTAGTAATCCGTCACTTGGAACTCGAAAATGAACACTGATGATGTCTAGATTCATCATCAGAATCTATTTTCCAGCTATCAAGGTGAGTTCAATACTATATCACTTTCAGTTTGAAAAACGTTTTCAAAATCATTCTTTAACCCTTTTATTTTGAAATCAGTTCAAAATATCATTCACAAAGGCTTGGAATACAAATTTAAAATATCCCAGGATCTTAAAATTTACATGTATTTAATTCAAGTCTATTTACAACCTCTGTTCCGATTTTCCAGGGTTTCAATTTCAATTCTGATTTAAATTTCAGATTTAATTCAATTCATCATACTTATCTGAATTTTGATTGGTTATTTACATAACCATTTCACATTTTTATAATCTTATTCGATTATAATAACAACCAATATATCCACTATATTATAATTTTGATATATATATCTTCTCTATATCAAGATATACCTTGGGTAAACTTATTTTAATTTACCCTCTTTTCAAAACATATCGTGATGACCCATCGTATTCAAGTGTTTAGTAACTCCTACCGATACAGTGGATCAAACTGATCGACCAGAACTCCTAAACAACTCAACCAATGAATCTCCATAATATAAAACAAATTTTTATATCAAATACAAATACGTTCACTCGTATATATACACTCAAACTCAATCTAGGGTATTACTAACCCTATCTCTACCGAGTCACGCCACAGAGCCAAGGTAATTCACTTAACTTAAGCTCTGATACCAACTGTAACGACCCGGATTTTGAGCGACTTTGGTTATTGACATAAGCTCGATGTCGATAACCAAAACGTCGAAAAATCCCGGTAATTATTGAAAGAAATTAGAGGGTGAGGAAAGATAAGATAGAAACTTAGAATAGAAGAAGACGAAGAACACAACATCAGAGTAACACGAACCTCACAGCGGAACGAATAACATATAATAGGTAACATAACTTTGAAATATAACAGTTATGTAAACAATAGCATTTATCAGAGTACAACACTTACAACACAGCGGAAATAACTATAGCTATATGATCCTGAAGCCTCCTGCTCCAGCTCTTCATGTATCTGTAAATTCCTGACTACTTGACTGCCCGGAAAAAATTGGGCACCCAAGAGTTTAGGGAAAACAACAAAGTAAACTCCGGGTCAGTCATGGGACTGGTGTGAGTAAAACCGTTTAAACAGGTATATGAACAAGTAAATGATATCTCATAAGACCACGCCGCAGAACGGAATGGGTTTTTCCCTTACGAGAATCCAAAATATCTTTATATCAAAACCTTTTGATATTATAATAATGTCTATGTACAAAAAGATATCAACTAGCAGAAACACTTTCATCTCACGTTCTACATATATGGTATACAATCAAAATCGCAAGCACGTATTGGGTAATGGATTTCCAACTATGACAAGGTATGGAACCACCTTCTGATCAGTGTATTCTAGGAACGATACACTGGAGTTCAACAAGAACATCTTGTAACTCAGCCACACATGACCGACCA
The DNA here is from genome assembly GCA_030737875.1 of Allium sativum. NCBI lineage: Eukaryota > Viridiplantae > Streptophyta > Magnoliopsida > Asparagales > Amaryllidaceae > Allium > Allium sativum. Next base: position 328,193,299 of record CM060916.1, read on the forward strand.
CTCATTTTGCTTGAGTGTATCGAATGTATATCACCAACGGTTGGGATCAGCAACCGTTTCCCTTATATATATGAGACAGCATTGATAGATTAAAGAAGCAAATGAATATTCTCTAGATAGGTGATTATACACCCTACTTCGGTGCGACCGACTTAGCCATGCTGCCTGCCCGATTTCTGTCATTTACCGGATGATGAGGCTAGAAGCTATGCTTTATCATCACATCAGATTCACTTTGAATGCCACATCATCAAATCCATCCAATCACCGATTGACGTCCTCAACAATACATTATGTGTTAGCTAAAAGAAGTTTCCTTCTTCGCTTCCACTCTAGGTACGGTTGGAGAAATCAATATACGTGATCGTCTGGAAATACTCTGTCAGACATCCGTCCATACAAGTCATCCAGGAACAGGATGAGCCGAAGGCACTATTCAGTACATCCATCTTAGGCACTGTTATCTAAGACTTATACAATAGCCCTTGCACTTTACTCCGTCTTCAATTATCTTTGGCATATATGATTCGCAACACTTATGCCAATACAGAGTGGTTCTTTGGAAAATAATCCAACCGGTCTCTCCATATTAACAACGTTAAAATGGTCAAAACTTCGATGGTCTGTGATTTAACCATCAAAGAAAAACAGGTGTGCAAACAACGATATTATTTCCAGATGGAAATTTTATCAATCAATCATCAATCATATATATATATATATATATCTATATATATATTCATATTTCATATTTCAAAGTTATTGATTCGTCTCTGATTCTATTTGGAAAACATTTCCAAATCTTCTTTACTTGGATTTAAACAGGTGTTTAAATCAACATCGCGACGACCACTCACCACTATACTTATTTACTAAATTCACTTAACCATTTCACTCTCGAACCTTAACCATTTCTAAATTAAAAACGCAGTCAATCAAGTTGGGGTATAGCTACCTCTCAGACCTTAACTGAACAACATTTCAAATCTCGAAATAGGGTAAGTTCATCTTTTAACTTCTTAACACTTCCTTCCGTATTCCTTTCGAATAAACTTTATTCGAAAATCCTTTAATCTCTATTTGTTTAACTCTATTCGAATAACTAATTCGAATAACTCCAACCTAATAACTCTTACTGGATTAACTCTTATTCGAATAACTTATATTCGATTTGCTTACTTTCGAATACTTATACTCGAAAATCTCTTTCTTCGAATAAATCTTATTCGATTTAACTCCTGTCGAATAATTAGATTCGATCAACTCACTTCGAATATCTCTGATTCGATTATCTCACTTCGAATATCTCTGATTCGATTTAACTTCTTCGCGTAACTAAATTCTATTAACTCCATTTGAATAACTCTAGTTCGATTTAACTCTATTCAATAACTCTAGTTCGATTAACTCTTACTGGTTTAACTCTAACTGGTTTAACTCTGACTGATCACCCTAACTGGTTTAACTCTGACAGATCAACCCTAACTGGTTTAACTCTGACTGATCAACCCTAACTGGTTTAACTCTGACTGATCAACCCTAACTGATCAACTCTAATCGATTAACTAACTTGACTTAACTAGATTTGATTAACTAACTTTCGAATACCAAATATTCGATTTAACTCCTTTCGAATAACTAATTCGATTTACTGACTTTATTCGCTTTATAAAGATTTCCTTTTTAACAATGTTTATTCATTTTTAAAGATTTACTTTTTTGTAACAGTTCTTCACTTTAAAAATGATTTCCCTTTTATAACGGTTTTCCTTGATATTACGTTTTTCCTTTTCATCTTTATTTATTTTCTAAATAAATTCTCCTTTGTAATTCTATTTATTTCCTAAATAAATATCCCTTTATAATATCTTATTTATTTACCGAATAAATATCTCATTTTAATCCTATTTATTTAACAAATAAATATCTCCTCTAATCTTTATTTATTTCCTAAATAAATAAACTTTTTTACTTTTATTTATTTCCTAAATAAATAAATCCCTTTAACTCTTTATTTGTGGTTTACCAATATATTCCTTTATATTTGTTTTCAAATATATTTCCTTTATATTTGATTTCAAATATATTCCCTTATATTTGATTAACAAATAAATTCCTTCTATATTTCATTTGTAAAGGTTTTACAAACATTTCTATTTCATTTTGATTTCTGAAAAATATTCTAACTCCTTATATTCCTGGGAAAATTTGCCATAACCTCCTTTGTACCGGGAGCATCGGGAAAATCCCCAAACACACCACACAGTCCTTGCCATTCAAAAAGAAATGTTTTGGAATTATTTCCTTTCTGGATACCTCATATTTATAAATATTCCAATTTATAAATATTCCTTATTTATAAATATTCAAATTTATAAATATCTCTTATTTATAAATATTCCATTTATAAATATTTTATTTTCAATATCACTTTGAAAATCCCCTTATCAATATTCCGGTATGTTATGGTGTTTAACATATCAAATTTCGATATCCAATATCGTCCATACACATACAATCAACAACATGTTATAATTCACATCATATATCAAAATATATGAAAAACAATAAAATAACTGTTGAGGAATCCTGTCGGATTCCTCCAACCTTTTTCCCTGCATCCACAGATGTTACACAACATGATTTGTCACCACTTTCAGTTCAATATGAATTATTCTGATAAACAGAATCAATATATAACTATCTAATTGTTTATATTATATATATAATACTTCATTAACTGACTAGCAGTTCAATCAAACAGTCAACACACAATTAAACAGACAATTTCTAACAGTTCTAAAAATACAACATGAAATTATAAACTGTTCAGAGTTAGTGAGGTTTACTCACATTGGCGGTGTATCATTAAATATCGATAACCGTTATCGATTTAGGTCGGACAATTTATTTCGCCATAAATTCAAACTAGCTCCCATCCACTCCCAACCAGTTCCAGAGTGTAGCCATCGTTCATACGATCCTATCGGATCCAGACTTATGAAATTCTGATAACAAATGACTATGATATTTAATTTACAAGTTATATACCAATTAGATTTTAAAATGACTTGATTTATTTTCATAGTGGGCTTCACCTTCTAATTGGCCCAACCCATCCTCAAATATCTAGACACATTCTTTTTTCCCTTTCCAGACCTTGAACCACGCTCCTCTTCTTCATAACACTGCAGATTTCTCCACCTCAAACATTCATCCATCAGTGAAACACCTCGGCCAAAAATTCCAACACTTCCCTAAAAATTCGTAAACCAAACTCAAAACTGAACACCTCCTCCAAATTTTAAACAGTACGCCCTGCTCCATGTTATTTTATCTCCCCCAAAACACCATCCCGTCGAACAGCCATTACCGAGTTTTGATTCCGACTTCAGCAACTCAGCCCAGTCATTTCTGATCCTCCATCCTCTACGACCTCCCTCCCTGGACCGCCATTCAACGAGTCATCACCATGCCTGCACAGTTTACCTCGGCCCTTTCAGTGATCGATTCCCACAAAAACTAGCAGATGGATGCGAAAATCAACATTAAACCCAACTACATACCTTACATCACTTAAAAACCCTCCTATTTCCGATAGTATCCAACCCTAGTTTGAGCCCAGCTGCGTTTGATGCTCCAAAAAAAAAAGTCGAACTCAGAAGTAATAACACGAGTGCGAAGAGAAGTTCATACGAATTCAAATAGAGTGGTTCTGAGATTTAAGGAAATTTATTGGATTTAATCTTAATTCTACAACCACCGCATTTTTGTTTTCCTGAAGAAGGAAACCGGCGGCTTGAATTTCGATTATCAGAAGGGTATAATTAGGTTTAGAAAGTAGCTTATTTATAGGGTTTTTGTTTGGATTAAATGTGTGGATCTTTAAAGGCCACGCCTTCTTCTTTTGAGGCCACAAAGAACGAAAGGTTGAGAAGAATCCATACGTGACTTATTTCTGATCTTTCACAAGATGTATGGTATTAACCGTACTCCCTTTTGATAACGTTCGTCTAACTTTAGTTAACACACCCGTAATGACCGTTTGTATTGCCATACACATTGAAGCGAGAACCCTTTGTAACAAATTTCGTTTATGTACAAGTTGCTATCGACAGAAATAAGAACACCGTTGTGATAAGCAACGTGCCATGATCCCAAAACTATAATAACGTCGGTAGATTAACTTATATTGTGAAATCCCGAAATGTTGATTACAAGGTGCAAAATACTCCCAATAAAAAGTCGCGTATTTAATTAATTAAAAATTATAGAAAAATTCTAAAAATTAAATTATAACTATTTCCCAAAAGAACCTTGTCTAAATTCAAACCCGGTCTCTAGTTATATCGAATAAACCGATACGGTCGATAAACGATTCTATAGCGACTATTTTAAATTTTGATTTGGACATATCTCAAAATCTACATGACAAAATCCTGTTTTTTCTCTTCCACTAGAAAGATATACTCCACCAGCTCCACACATTTCTTGTTTCATAGAAATCTGGCTTAAAACGAATCCTGTATATTCAGTTGAAGTTCAAATCGCCAAATCGCGAACTGCAGCGCCATTTCAAGCTCGATTTTAATTATATTATAATTATACGTTCAAACTGTCGTTCAAATAATATATTCGTTATTTTAATTCAAATTCTAAACTGAATTAAATCTTCGGGATGACCCAGTTCACAGAATATTGTGATTTCCCAATTTTTTTTATTATTTCTAAATTAAATATATTATTTAATTTATTATTTTAACTAAATATTCATCATTATTTAATTCCACGGCCATTTAATTCACTATATCACCATTTATATTATTAAATAAATTAATTATAATACCTCTGCAAATGCGGGTCATTACAGATTTTGGCTACGTTATCAGTGCAGTGAAGCCATTTATGACTTCATGGGGCAAAGTGATCATAGCAAGGTACGTTGGGTGATCGAAGTGGTGAATATCGTATGCTTTATGCACTGAGTGAGAGATGTGAGGATGGTTGCTATGTTTGATTGTTTGCCATCATTATGACATGCACACCCCCACCCCCGTTATCCTTACCCCATCTGAAATGGCACCTTAGAGTGTTGTACAGTATGTAGTGCTAACTCTTTGGTTGCAGGTCCAGGTTCAGGTATGTTTTAGTCTACCTGTTATTGTTCTGTTTAGATGCTTATCGCTCATACCAGGCTTTATGTCTGACCCAGAGTTTTATGTCTCCTCTTATTACTCTGGGTGCTCACACGAGTAGACTAGAGACAGGTTGGCTGGTGATGCGCGAGTAGCTGATTCGGAGGCGAGCAGGAGGCTTCCACGTATAATATATAGATATTCTCTCTGTGTCGTTGGTGGTCGCTACTTGGGCATTAGTAGTGTACCTCCTTTATCTTGCTTTTGTTTTGAGACAGTTTGGAAAGTTGTAATAATGTTAACTTTGGATCATAAGCTGTACTTGGATTTTACGCTGCTATGTTAGTTTATTTTCAGCTTATGCACTGTCTTACCTGTTTTATGTCAAGTATGTTGTTATTATATTTTATTCCATGTGCTGTGAGACATTTTACAGGTTCCTTGTTAGTTCATTTCCTTCTTCCCTTTTTCTTCTGACGACCCGTTCCGTGCTAACTGGACATGTGTACAACGCACTTTTGGAGTAAATGTCGGTTGGTGCGGGGCGGGCCGTCACACGAGTTATCGAACTATTGACTTTTAGGATTTAATTAAGCCTTGGAACAACAAAATCGAATTCAAAGTTTGTATGACTTTGATCCGATCAAGAACACTCTGGATATTTAGATTCTGATGATGCAACTAGAATATGAAACTATGAAGAGAAGAAGAATGATCCTGCAATACTGAATAGGCATTAGGAATTACAACGTGCAAAATATAGAGAGGAAGAAGAAGATACAGTTTCCAAGTGTTTTTGAAACGCTCCTGGGTGTGGCTACCTATAGCCAGTGAATGGAGATGTTTATCCACGAACAGCCGTGAACATTTGTAACGGTCGTATCCATTTCAATTCAGAAACGTCGCACCCTTCAGTTTGAAACACGATGCCATTGCAATGTTCGGAAGCATTACAAATCTGTGCGCCTATTTCAAAACTACAACGACCCATAGCGCAACAAGCCCATTTCGAGGCCCAACTGATCATGAGACCCCCAGAGCCCCAAGGCCCATCTTTTGTCCATTAAATATTTAATATCATGTCATGTGCATGCATTGGCTTGTCTCTCCCTTCTCTTATTTATTTTGATATCATATATCGATCTTTTACCTATATAAAGGCATACCCCTCAATGTTCTACAATGTGGGACTAATCGCCATACCTTCTTCCTTCCTTCTTGCTTCTCTTCTTTAAAAAAAACCCCCAAAACATTGTATTTGAAAAATTTTGTAACAGCCCGCATTTTTACGTATCGGAAGATCGTAAAATATTTTGAATTTATTCCCTGAGGGTTGGATCATTCTCATCTTTTGATATGTTGTTTATGGAGATGTGGGACATGTCCATAATTTTTACAATTTTATGTTTGACCATTTTTCCCTTGTCAGTCTTGTACGGGGCAAAAATTTTGACTCAGGTCGAATCAGAGGGTGAGACTTGTGCCATTGGAAAGGAATTGACGGTTGCATTTCTGTAAAGTGGTTACATTAAGGATTTGGCTCAGCGGCTTGGGAGAAATTGTTGTTTTAAGTTTTTCAATTGGCTGTCTAGGTTTTGGAAGGCTAATGGGCTGATTAGGAGAAGGCCCATTAGTGGGCTGGTGGAATCTATAAATAGAGTGTGAGGGGTATGGAGAATAGGTTACTTCTCCCATGAGGCCTTGTGCTCCTCTTTTCTTTAAACACCTTTCCACCATTAAAAATTCAAATCGAAGGAAAGAAATCGAAGATCCACACCATTCGAGGCTAGATTTCGTTTCAATGGCGAATTCATCGGATCAAGGAGTTTGCTTCGAGTTGCTCGGTGATCGGATTCTTTTTTCTAGCATTTTAGCTTATTTTGGAGAATTGGTAAGTGATTTACATCTCTCACATGAATGCAATGAAGTATATGAGTGTTTGTGCATGTTTCTCATCAAATTGGAATGGTTTACCATAGATTTACACCATTATATGTCCTTTTTCATATGAATCACTCCATAATCTAAGTTAGCAAGTTTAACCCATTAATTTCTAGTCATTTCATACGTTATGTAAGTTAGATCTCTCATTTTGATTATATGTTCATTTTAATGGGTTTTTACGTGAGATTTACATCATTTTTGTGGTAATCCTCATATTCATGTTGTTATCAATGTTATGACCTATTTATGTTTGTGTTTGATGATTTGGTTAAGTTAGTTTCGTCGGAATTGTCGTTTGGCGAAGTTTTGGTCGAAATCGAAGCTGAATTGGAGGAGTACAGGAATCGGATCGGGTCGGCCAGGTGTGGATCGGGTCGGTCAAGATGTGATGTGGGGAGAAAGTTAGAAGTTGGACCGGGTCGGTCATTTTGGGGATCGGATCGTTCATTTTGGATCTGGTCGGTTGGATGTAACCAGGTTGGTCGGATTGAAGTTCACATTTGTTTTGGAAGCAACCGAGTCGGATCGGTCATGATGATGTAGCCGGGTCGGGTCGGTTGGTTATATTACGAATGTGAGGAGTTGGGTCGGCCGCAGAGTGGGTTGGTCTATGGTGGATTGGTCGAGTTCTTAAGCCAGAAGGAAGCTGGGTCGGGTCGGCCTAGTTTGGGTCGGGTCGGTGAAAGGGGACTGATCGGTCATGTTTTTCAGCAGCATTTCTAAATGCTGTGGTGGATGGCTTAAGTGCTGTGGTTGGTTCCCTTAGCCTGTGTATATGAATACTATCAATTGTTTTGATCCTTATATTGATGTTGTTTGTTTCGACGATGATGATGGCTTCGACGAGAGTCCAGAAGGTGATGTTCGAAGTGATGGGATATGTTCGTTGATCGGTGAAAAGCAACGAATAAGGTGACAACTCAAAGATCGTGGGTTGGTGGATAATGTTTGCTCGAGAAGTTGCTTGAGCTATAAAAAGTATTCCAGTTGGATGACTAGAGATGAGAAGGCCAAGAGATTATCATTGTCGTAAGTTCTAGCATGCTCAAAGCAGGGGTACGGCAGGGCACCTAAAAGACCGGTTGTAAGTTGAGTACCCTAGGTATCGTTGAAAGGCCTAGTTGTCAAGGTTAGACAAATGGAGTTTATGCTAGAACTGAGGTTACCATTAGCCCTTGACATATGGCAAGGTTGGTCGTCATGCGATTAACGATGGTTTCGAAGCAGGATTGGCGGTGATAGCCAGAGTCAGTCATGGGTGTTTGGTTGTTTTATTTGTACCGTCTCATGTAGGTTGTCCAAAGTCGAAGGAGATGTTCCTTGGGTGCTTGTCTGATATTGGTTTAGGCCTTTGGGGATTGTACTTGAGGGATGTTGAATTCGATTGGTATGGTTTACATAAGATACATATAATCTGGATGTTATGAGTGCTTACCATGGTTGAATGGGTGTTCTAGTTTCCATGAATGAATGGTTGAATTATTTACCGTAAAGGCTATCACTGTCCGATGTAGGAAAGATTGGGTTGAGTTCTTCTCTGGTGTTTTGGGTAGATTAGTAGGTTTATCTATCCATTCTCATATACTTTATTATTGAAGTTTGTTAGTTGTTTTATCGCTCACTAAAACTGTTGCCTGAGTCAAGGTTTTATGTCTCCTCGTATTACTTTGGGATGTTCATCCGGTTGTGGATGGGAAGACTAAGTAGCAGGTTACAGGTGATTAGTGAGGATGATGCTGCTGTGCGAAGGCGAGCAGGAGGCTGGCATACTAGTTTTATTACTATCTAGTATTTATGTTTCCGCTGTTTGAGTGCTTTATGAATGTTGTAGTGAGGACTTATGTACAAACTTGGATATCAGTTGGATAACCTTTCATAATGTTGAGAAAATTTTCTAAAGTTTGCTATATGATACCTCATTACTTTTACCTGTTGTATATGTTCTATTATATTTTATCCTTGCGCTGTGAGTTCTACGACAAGTTTTGGTATGGTTTACCTACTCTGATGATCATCTATAACAGCCTGGCACACCCATCGGCGCATTATTTCTCTTGTTTAGTGCGGGGGTTATGGGCGATCGTCACATTTGGTACCAGAGCTCTGGTCAATGATTATTTCTCTTGTTGACACCCACTTGTCATATATATATATATATTTTATATTTATTTATTTTTCTTTTTAACTATCTTTCCGATTAACCCTTTTCACACTAAGCCACTTTTTTAGCCATTCCCCTAAACCAAAAATATCGCGCTGGCGGGGATTGAACTCAAAACCTCTTGTATACAAGTCACGTGCTCTAACCAAATGAGCCACTAAGTCTTTTGTTCACAAACCTTAGAACAATGCTAAACATTATTCTTTTCTCATTCCTCTTTTTCATGTTTTGTTGCAATATTTAATTTTTCTCTTAAATTTATCTATGTGTATAATATATATACATATTTTCACATTTTTAATTTCATTAAAAATGCGGGGTGTTACATTCTCCCCTACTCAAAGAATTTCGTCCCCAAAATCTTCAAGTTAAGAAGAATATATCCTACCATCCATCATCCATCTACTCATCCATCATCCACAAGCATCCATTGTCCTTAAAAGATTTCTAATGCTATATGAACATATGCAAAGGTGTGTGTATATGTTCCTTATCTAATGCAAGATCAGGCGATCTACTGATCCAGTTGACCTCCTCAATGCAAATTATATCAGTGCCATAAGTCCAACATGTATGCAAAGGAATCCTAATGATACATATCATTTCTACATGTGTGCACAATCATTTCATTCAAATGCAACAATCATATGATAACACAATTAATATACATCCATTAGAATATGCACACTTATTCATATGCAATATGAAAGTATTGAGCCGATCTAGTGCCTAATGTGTGTGTAAATGCATCCACGAGCAACCACTAGCAAACACTTGCATCCACTTGCATCCACCAAACATAACATGTCTCAAACACATGTTTATAACCAAAGGATTTTCCTACCTAAAGATCGAAGATGTTATCGAGAGGATATACTAAACAATAGAACAAGTAGAAACAAAGCAGTAGAAGAAGGAGAAGTTAAGATCATATCCTAAAAAAGTAAAGGGTATAACGCACGTATCTTGTCTTCCGTTTCCCAAGTCGCGTCTCCTTGATCATCTCCCCACTGGACTTCAACCAACTTGACCTCTCGGTTGCGTAACTTCTTGACCTCCGATCCAAGGAAGCATGTAGGAGCTTGTCTAATCGTGGCATCTCGCTCCACTTCCACTTCCCTAAGCATGCTTGGCTTCGCTACTTTTGTGGTATCATGTAAACACTCCCGCAAATGCGACACGTGAAATACGTCATGAACACCACTAAGCTTCTCCGGCAACTTCACTTTGTACGCCATTTGTCCAATCCTCTCTGTAATGGGGAATGGCCCTACGAACCTTGGTGCCAACTTCCCTACAGATCCAAAACGAACTACATTCCTCAACGATGATAATAAAACCCATGTCCCAAACACCGAACTCAAGATCGGTCCTTCTTTATCAGCATATGACTTTTGCCGGCCCTGTGCCATCTTCAAGAATTGTCTTTCTCAAACTCTCGTCTCGTGAAACACAAAGTATTTAATGAACTTCCTATAATAGCCCGCCAACCCTAGAAAACTTCTTACTTCCGTTGCGTTTCTAGGAACCTTCCAGTCTTGGATTACCACCACCTTCGCAGGATCCACTGCTATCTCTTCCTTAGAGACCATGTGTCCTAAGAACCTCACTTGTGCTCGAACAGTCTCTAAGACTTCCCCAAGATGTAGGGCATGTTCTTCCTCGCTTCTAGAGAATATCAAAATGTCATCCACAAAGACTACTACGAACTTGTTTAGAAACTCCCTAAATGCCCTACTCATCAAGTTTACGAAATATGCGGGTGCATTCGTCAAACCAAAAGGCATGACGAGCTACTCGAAGAAACTGTTGGGAGTCCTAAAAGAAATCCTGTAGCTAAGTCCAACTGCGAGAAAACTGAAGCGCCAACCAACTGATCGAACAAATCACCTATCCTCAGTAATGGATGTCTATTTTTCTTTGTGAGTTTATTTAGCTCCCTATAGTCCACACATAATCTAAGTGAACCATTCGCCTTTGTAGCAAAAACAACTAGAGCACCCCATTCCGAACCTCTAACTTAGATCTACCAATTGCTAGAAAGAATCCAATTGTTCTTTCTATGCTTGCTTAATGATACATATTATTTTCTCTGATACCACGTATAACACCCCATTCCGAAATACCTCTTCTTATAACCCTTTCTCAAGTAGCTCCCCTGCTTGCTTAATGAGTTCCTTCCTCTCTCTCGGAGCTATGTGGCGCACTCGCAATGCAACTGGCTTTGCATTATCTACTAAGTATATACGGAAGTCTATCTCGCGCCTCGGGGTAAACCCCGAACCTCATCAAAGGCGTCATTGGACTACACGAACATATTTCAAATCAATGATGGATGCGTCAAGTGATTCTAGGTAGCTAAGCATCACTGAACCTCTAGGGTCACAAGAAATATCAAGGGTCTTTCCCCAACGAGTCAACAGTCTAACTACCCTCTTTTCATAGTCTAGGATAGCACCATACCTGGTTAGCCAATTTATCCCTAGAATCAAGCCATAGCCCATGAAACCAAGAACGTAGGCGTTGCATTCAAACCCAACGCCCAAGATAGACACTCTCAAATCCCGACAAAGCATAGATAAATGATCTGAACCACGAATTAGATTTGAGACTACAATGGGATCCATAACTAGACTAGTATTTTAGGTGCAGTGTTTCAACTAACGAAGCAGATATAAACGAATGCGAAGCGCAAGAGTCGAAAAGAGTCCTAGGAAAAAGAAATCAAATCTTCAACCGAAACTTCCTATCTCTTTCCGATATACTGACCACGAGAACACAACCTGCCCTCTATCCTTACCCTTGCCACCTCGGGAAATCTTAAATCATATTTCCTGCCTCACCGCAATGGTAACAGTCAGTATTCTTCTTCTTTCTAACGTATTTCTTTAAGTGGCCAGGTATTTCACAATTGTGGTACTTCCTTTTCTATTGGCCATTTTTATCCTTTCTTCCTTTCTTTTGTTGTTGTTGTGCCTTCTTTGGATCCACTTTCTTATCCTATGTCCTATCCATGCCTCCACTGCATATTCCCCATTCGTAACCTCCCACCAAGATGAAGCTTCATCCTTCATTAACCAAGCAGCTAGTTGAACCTTCCTTCCGTCGTCTATCTCAAAGATACCAAACTAGTCCTCCACTTCCTTGAGCCAATTTCTAGCCTCGACAAACGTCTCAGCCCCATGAAGCGGTTTTCTGCCCATCGCACGGAAGTCCTTACATGTAACACCCCGTAGTTCTGTAACACTAAGATTCACAAATCAAGGCAGTATTAAATATTAAATTCAAAATCAAGGGAAACGGGCTGCGCCATTGCGTTCTTCACGAAATTCTACATGAAAACGAGTCCGAGTTTGCGTAAAACGGACTACGTATGAGGAAGATATGGCCTCCGGAAGATTCAGCGAAGTTCAGATTTCAAAACTGGTCGAGTTCGAAATTCAAAAATAGACCCAGATTGGGCAGGGCGGGAATTTTCCCGCCTAAGGCACCCAGGTCGACTGGGTAGTCGACCTGGGGGTCGACCCCCCTGCTTTTTCCTGTTTTTCGCACCTGGTTCTTTCTTCTGTATTCGGACGCCATCCTGACCAGATTCGTGACTTCTACACTATATAAACAGCCCTAGACTCCTTCTCTATTCACAATTCTTCTCTACCCTTATGCTGCAAAGATTCTTAGTGAACATGGCTTCCTCTCCTCCTCTTAATTAAATAATAAATAAAATAATATATATAAAATAAATCAAGACGAGGAGGTGCTTCTCAAAGACTTTCAAAGAGGAGATTCAAGCTAGAATTCGACTGAAGATTCGAACGACTGCAACGACTGTTTTTCTACGAATCATAGCAACGCCATCTTTCTATTCTAATCTAATCCCTGTAAGTAAGTTATTTCTAGATTTGAACGTTTTTCTCTGTTCGTGACATGAAATTAAAGGAATAAAAGAATATGCCAAATCTCTCTCTCTCTCTCTATTCGAATCAGTGCCTATACTCTTGAATCTAATTAACAATTGTTATGATTCGAGGACAAATAAGACCGTGACTATGAAACTATGGACCTTAAAACCATTGCCTATGACTATGAACATTGCCTATGACTATGGACATTGCCTATGATTACGAACATTGCCTATGATTGTGACTGTGGCTATGAGGATTATTTCCTTGACTAAACCTATGCCTTTGATTAGAAAACATAAACTATTGCCTATGACATAACAAGGACATCTGTGATTAAACACCTATGATTTATGACTAGGAAAGTGTTGCTTAAGTTCTGTGATTATGAGATTAAACCCGAGTATTTATTCTGCCTGTCGTTGGTTTTCTTTGGTTTTAGACCATGGGAATTTACCTATTAAGTTAGGTCTACCCATATTCTTGAACCTGTGTCTCTATTCTGTCTTTCCTTGGTTTTAGACCTTGGGAATTTACCTATTAAGTTAGGTCTACCCATGTTCTTGAACCTACGTCGTTATTCAAACCTTCTATGCCAGTTATTATGTCCATCCTTTTTCGTAGCATCTTTGGTTCATTCCCTATTTTCTACGAGTCTAGATTTATCCATAATCTAGATTTAATCGCAATTATAAGAACGGTGGGAATACGATTTGGGCATAATGTGAAATGTACTAAAAACATAATTATAAACTTGGAATCTGGCATAAATTGGGAACATGAATTATGGCATGTTCATAGAAGTACAAATTGGATAAATCTAGCATTTACATGGGTTATGAACTAGAATAATAAGACTAGTTTGACGTGAACTGTAATTAGAATGTTAAACCAGGATTGGATTAGCTAATTTGGCGTAATAAGTACATTGGTATAAATTTGAAGATTGGCCATAATTAGGAATAACCGTCAGGTTTAGCAAAATCATGGTTAGTGACACTTAATTGGTATAGTTTACATACCAAAAGGCATAAATATGATATAGAGGGGAAAATGGGCCATTGAAATAAATGTAGACAATTTACATCAAAAGAGTAATTAGGAAATAAGTAAATTAGGATTAATTTACTTATAGAATTTGTCCTAAATGAGGAAATGTTAATTTAGACAAATTAAAAGTTTGTTAACGACATCTCTTTTAATAGTAAACCAAAAAGTTCTAGGGTGATAGAGAGGATAGTGTCTAGGCTTGGGTTTGGAAAATACAAGTTTCCTGCTCTCCCTGGCTATCCCTAGCTGATCCGATGGACGGGATGGTTACTTTCAAAACCTGATTTGAAAACTAATCAAAACCCTTTGAACTTAGAAAACACGAATATGCCTAACCCGAGGTTAGACTGAGTTGCGATGTAAACCTGCCCGGAACCAACCGGCACATCCAGTATTCGCAACAATATTTGTCTAATGTGAGTGGTCGTGGCTTTAATTTATTTAGCTAAAGCTAGAACAAGAAAGGTAGGGTTAACTTAACCAAGACACTTAACCAGTTCAACGTGATAACTAAACTGATGGGCGGGGTTAGGTTCAGACTGACACTTAACACAGTTAAGCTAGAATGGGAGGGTTAAGTCCATAGGAACACTTAACCAACTTAACACAATTAAGATAGAATGGGAGGGCTAAGTCCATAGAGACACTTACCAAATTTAAGGTAGCAAGACAAGATTTGTAGGGGTTAAGTAAAGTTAATACACTTAGCCAAAAACATGTTAACTAGACCAGAGGCTGGGGTTAAGTAAAATCTAATACACTTAGCCAATTTGATATGTTCACTGGGCTAGACCGTAGTGTTAGGCAAACTTGAACACTTAACCATCAGGTTGTGATAAAGTTATGGGGTTAAGTCTAAAATATGAAGGGATAATACTTAACCATTAATAATAACATGTTAGTTAAAACAGACGGGCAAGGTTAAGTTAAAAAGGAACACTTAACCAACACAGGGAAAATGGGTAGGGTTAAGTAATAAATCCTTAATCAATATAACTTGGTTTGTGGTAGGGTTAAGTCAACATGAGTTACTGATAACACTTAACCCGTTTAACAGGGTAAACGAGGAGGTTTAAGTTAGCTTAAATCGACTATGACACTTAACCAATCCAAATTGACGGGAAAGAGAACTAAGTAAACCATAGTTAAGAAAACAACGATTCTGGAAACTAAGTGGTAAATCTTAGTTAGTAAAACTAAGTAGTAATTCTTAGTATAACACGGGAAGGAGCGAAGGTCCGTCTGAGTAAAAAGGAGGCTCCAACGAATTGGGTTACGAAGCCTGAGGCTTCGAGGGGACGTGAGGGTACTCTTGGTATCCCTCTGTGAGGCTGCAGATGATCCTCCTGGGCCCACAGAGGTTAAGGTCTGCGTAGAAGAGCCAGGGGTATGCCTTGGTTGCAATACATGGCAACCTAAAGACTAGGATGGACCAGCGTGATTCGGCGAGAAAACGGTAGCCCTGTGATAGCGACTCGTCATCTACCATCCATCTTGAGTCAATCGAGATACGTGAAGCGGAAAGGCGGAGAACACCAAAAGACCATATACTTGCTATCTAGTTATGGGTGAGGATGGCCATAGGATAGAGGGGCACCGGGGGCTGGCGTATAGTTCTCATTTTACAAGGTGTGCCTTTCATTAGTTGAGGGAGGGGTCAAGTGGGACCATAGCCACTGGAATAAAAACAGACCTTAGCATCTGCATCGGCAGATATCTGAAAGCTCCCGATCGAGTTCTGTATTCCTTGATTTTCCCTGTCACAAGACTTGGACCGCACATTACAGGACATGTGCATCTAGACAAGCGATAATGATTCGCGGTACATGCGTGGGGAAGTATAGGAACATATACCACTCTAGACTTGGGGCATCATTCGACAGGTAGCATAATCCCTAGTTGGACTAGGTGGCATAAATCCTGAATCCGAGAAGCGTTCAGTAGATAGCGTAAACTCTAGTTAAATCTAGAAAGCACTTGAAAACCCTAGATTTGATCTAGGTAATAAATAATGAATGTATGCCGGAAGGCAATGGAAAATACAGGGATTGGGATCACGTTATCGTTACTAGTTGGGACACTAGATAGGCGGTGCAGAGATATAGAAACCAGTATAACAAGGGAATAGCGAAGCGGCGAAAGTATTAGAGCGTATCCAGTTTATCTTATCTTAGCATATCTTGTGACTGCCTTGTCTAATCTTGCTGACCTTATCATCATGGTGTTATCTTGTATTCAGTTAATTCATGTCGTTTTGTTTTCCATGTTCACATGCTAGAAGTTACTGAACTTACTCAGGCTTTATGTCTGACTCTGTTTTTCTTTCGTCTTCTTTTCTTCCGTCCCCCCCCCCCCAAGGTAGTAAAGGAGGGAATAGTATAGCTCAGGTTGAGTTGGACCGTCACCTTTTCCCAGCGTAAAGATTTGTCGAAGTTTGCTTGGATTCTCTTTTCAGATGCTATGGCTGGCTCTTGCTAAAATCGGGGAATATAAATGTTGTTTTTATGCTTCTTTATTTTGTAAGATAGATGATACTCTGATATTGTAAAGAAACCATTATACAAACTATTTTATCAATAAAGCAAAGTTTTATTTTCCGCTGTTTAATTTCTGTCTGCCTTGTAATTTATCTACATCTTTTACCCTAAATGCTCCACAGAACTTAGTGCATTCCCTTTGTGAGTGACACTAACGGACGTGGGGTGTTACACGTGGTATCAGAGCTGAAGGTTACCAGATCAGATAAAGGATTTGAAAAATTATTTTCAAAACGGTTTTTAAAGAAGCATTTTCAAGAGAAAAGATTTTTTTTAAAGACATATTCCCCAAAGCCATATGCACTGTCTTCTCTTCCTTTGTATAAATTCTTGTCTCCTTCTTTCTTGAGTCTCTGGGGATCCTGGCTTTCTGGGAGGTAACCTCATCGAAGGGCGAAGTAGCGCCCGACTTCCATCTATAACCATAGTAGTTTCACCTGCGGCTAGTTTTCTTTCAAGCTTATAGGGTCCTCTGTACGATGGAGGCAGTTTTCGAGAGATTTGTCAACATGACTACACACGGAAGGGGATGAGGAGTTTGGCTAAGGAGCATAACCCTAGGATGAGGAATTCATGGATGTAGACTTAGCACACGAAGGAGGAAGAAATTATAAAACCTAAGACAAGAGGAAGTATCTTTACTAGGGTATGATAGGGCATATACTTAAGGACAAGGGCAAGAACGAGGACGAGATTTTCAGAAGGACAAGTACATGATTTCGCCACCAAGCGTACCTAGGAGAAAGGTAGTCCGGTTGGAAGAGTCTAGTTTTCTGTTTGTACTATTTCCTTAGGTTCTAGCGCTTCTCGTTTGTTCATATCCACTTCCATAGTTGGGTCTCTGCACCATAGTACTTGTATAGTAGAAAGATCCCACTAGAGTCTCAAATCCAATTGGTGGTCCGACCAGTTTATTTTTGGTTAGTAGGGATTTGAGAATAGCTATCGAGTTTGCTTATATCATCTCATGTAGATCGTCTAAATTTGGGGGAGATATTCCTTGGGTGCTTGTCTGATATTGGTTTAGGCCTTTGGGGCTTGTACTTGAGGCATGTCGAGTTCGGTTTGGATGGTTTGCGTGAGAGATGAATAGTTGTGGCAGGTACTCTAAAAAGCACATAGTAACCTTTCGACCCTTATAGCTATGACACGGCGGATTAGAGGGAGACCTCTAATCATCTTAGTACATATACTTGGCGCCGTGATTGACATCTGTTTATTTTGGAAAAGGAGATCCGGAACTTCACAATCGTAAAGTTAAATTAGTTAAGATACAGTGGAGTAAAGCTCAAGAAGGTTAGATACTAGCATCATACCCTTTTTCCTTAAGGGTGCATCCTTGATTTCTTTGTTTTAGGAGCTTTACGCATAATTTTTTCTCTCTTTCCAAAGTATATCACCTAGGTCGTATCTTCGATCCTTAGGTAGAAGCCAATGGATGTAAACATGTATTTGAAACATGTTATGGTTGATGGTTGCTAATGGTTGCTTGTTAATGCATATGCATACGTATTAAGCACTAGATCAGTTCAGACGCTTTCATATTGCATTTACAGATATGTAATTGTTTGTAAATTGAACTTGATATGTTAGCATATGGACGTTGCATATGGATGAATGGTCGTGCACGCATGTAGTATTTACATAACTAGGAATGCTTGCATACATGATTGGACGCATGGCACTGACATGATTCGCATTAAGGAGGTCAACTGAATCAGTAGACCGCCTGATTTTGCATTAGATAAAGACATATACACACACTATGCATATGAACATGAAAGCATTAGAAATCTTTTAAGGACATTGAATGCCTGTGGTTGAATGGTTGAGTAGATGGGTGATTGGATAGTAGGACACATTCTTCCTAACTTGAAGATTTCGGGGACGAAATCCTTTTAAGTGGGGGGAGAATGTAACACCCCGTAGTTCTGTAACAGTAAGATTCACAAATCAAGGCAGAATTAAATATTAAAATCAAAATCAAGGGAAACGGGCTACGCCATTGCGTTCGTCTCGGAATTCTGCATGAAAACGAGTCTGAGTTTGCGTAAAACGGAGTCCGTATGAGGAAGATATGGCCTACGGAAGATTCAGCGAAGTTCAGATTTCAAAACTGGTCGAGTTCGAAATTCAAAAACAGACCCAGATTGGGCAGGGCAGGCATTTTCCCGCCAAAGGCACCCAGGTCGACTGGGTAGTCGACCTGGGTCACCCAGGTCGACTGGGTAGTCGACCTGGGGGTCGACCCCCCCTGCTTTATCCTGTTTTCTGCACCTGGTTCGTTCTTCTGTATTCGGACGCCATCCTGACCAGATTCGTGACTTCTACACTATATAAACAGCCCTAGACTCCTTCTCTATTCACAATTCTTCTCTACCCTTATGCTGCAAAGATTCTTAGTGAACATGGCTTCCTCTCCTCCTCTTAATTAAATAATAAATAAAATAATATATATAAAACAAATCAAGACGAGGAGGTGCTGCTCAAAGACTTTCAAAGAGGAGATTCAAGCTAGAATTCAACTGAAGATTCGAACGACTGCAACGACTGTTTTTCTATGAATCATAGCAACGCCATCTTTCTATTCTAATCTAATCCCTGTAAGTCAGTCATTTCTAGATTTGAACGTTTTTCTCTGTTCGTGACATGAAATTAAAGGAATAAAAGAATATGTCAAATCTCTCTCTCTCTCTCTATTCGAATCAGTGCCTATACTCTTGAATCTAATTAAGAATTGTTATGATTCGAGGACAAATAAGACCGTGACTATGAAACTATGGACCTTAAAACCATTGCCTATGACTATGAACATTGCCTATGACTATGGACATTGCCTATGACTACGAACATTGCCTATGACTATGACTGTGGCTATGAGGATTATTTCCTTGACTAAACCTATGCCTTTGATTAGAAAACATAAACTATTGCCTATGACATAACAAGGACATCTGCGATTAAACACCTATGATTTATGACTAGGAAAGTGTTGCTTAAG
The DNA here is from genome assembly GCA_030737875.1 of Allium sativum. Classification (NCBI taxonomy): domain Eukaryota; kingdom Viridiplantae; phylum Streptophyta; class Magnoliopsida; order Asparagales; family Amaryllidaceae; genus Allium; species Allium sativum. The sequence goes on from CM060916.1 coordinate 328,213,026, forward strand.
TTCTGTGATTATGAGATTAAACCCGAGTATTTATTCTGCCTGTCCTTGGTTTTCTTTGGTTTTAGACCATGGGAATTTACCTATTAAGTTAGGTCTAACCATGTTCTTGAACCTGTGTCTCTATTCTGTCTATCCTTGGTTTTAGACCTTGGGAATTTACCTATTAAGTTAGGTCTACCCATGTTCTTGAACCTACGTCGTTATTCAAACCTTTTATGCCAGTTATTATGTCCATCCTTTTTCATAGCATCTTTGGTTCATTCCCTATTTTCTATGAGTCTAGATTTATCCATAATCTAGATTTAATCGCAATTATACGAACGGTGGGAATACGATTTGGGCATAATGTGAAATGTACTAAAAACATAATTATAAACTTGGAATCTGGCATAAATTGGGAACATGAATTATGGCATGTTCATAGAAGCACAAATTGGATAAATTTAACATGAATTATAGGATGTCTAATTTGAATCTAGTATTGACTTGTAAATCTAGCATTTACATGAGTTATGAACTAGAATAATAAGACTAGTTTGACGTGAACTGTAATTAGAATGTTAAATCAGGATTGGATTAGCTAATTTGGCGTAGTAAGTACATTGGTATAAATTTGAAGATTGGCCATAATTAGGAATAACCGTTAGGCTTAGCAAAATAATGGTTAGTGACACTTAATTGGTATAGTATACATACCAAAAGGCATAAATATGATATAGAGGGGAAAATGGGCCACAGAAATAAATGTAGACAATTTACATCAAAAGACTAATTAGTAAATAAGTAAATTAGGATTAATTTACTTATAGAATTTGTCCTAAATGAGGAAATGTTAATTTAGGCAAATTAAAGGTTTGTTAACGACATCTCTTTTAATAATAAACCAGAAAGTTCTAGGGTGACAGAGAGGATAGTGTCTAGGCTTGGGTTTGGAAAATACAAGTTTCCTGCTCTCCCTGGCAATCCCTAACTGATCCGACGGACGGGATGGTTACTTTCAAAACCTGATTTGAAAACTAATCAAAACCCTTTGAACTTAGAAAACACGAATATGCCTAACCCGAGGTTAGACTGAGTTGCGATGTAAACCTGCCCGGAACCAACCGGCACATCCAGTATTCGCAACAATATCTGTCTAATGTGAGTGGTCGCGGCTTTAATTTATTTAGCTAAAGCTAGAACAAGAAAGGTAGGGTTAAGTTAACCAAGACACTTGACCAGTTCAACGTGATAACTAAACTGATGGGTGGGGTTAGGTTCAGACTGACACTTAACACAATTAAGCTAGAATGGGAGGGTTAAGTCCATAGGAACACTTAACGAACTTAACACAGTTAAGTTAGAATGGGAGGGCTAAGTCCATAGAGACACTTAACCAAATTTAAGGTAGTAAGACAAGATTTGTAGGGGTTAAGTAAAGTTAGTACACTTAGCCAAATTAACATGTTAACTAGACCAGAGGCTGGGGTTAAGTAAAATCTAATACACTTAGTCAATTTGATATGTTCACTAGGCTAGACCATAGGGTTAAGTAAACTTGAACACTTAACCATCAGGTTGTGATAAAGGAATGGGGTTAAGTCTAAAACATGAAGGGATAATACTTAACCATTAATAATAACATGTTAGTTAAAACAGACGGGCAAGGTTAAGTTAAAAAGGAACACTTAACCAACACAGGGAAAATGGGTAGGGTTAAGTAATAAATCTTTAACCAATATAACTTGGTTTGTGGTAGGGTTAAGTCAACATGAGTTACTGATAACACTTAACCAGTTTAACAGGGTAAATGAGGAGGGTTAAGTTAGCTTAAATCGACTATGACACTTAACCAATCCAAATTGACGGGAAAGAGAACTAAGTAAACCTTAGTTAAGAAAACAACGATTCTGGAAACTAAGTGGTAAATCTTAGTGTAACAACCCGGAAAATCTGGGCCAGTTTAAAATTTTTATTTTGGCGATTTTAGCGAAATTTGATTATTTAAAATGAATTATTTTAAATAAAATTGGCGAGAAGTTTATTTTGAATAGAATTCGACGTATATATTATACGCGTCGTCGTTAGAATATATAATAATTATATATAATTATAAAAGGAATTGAAAATGGCGCGGTAGTTCGAAAATTCGATTTCTAATTTCAAATGAATATACAGAATTCGTTATAAGTCAGAATTGAACGAAACAAGAAATATTTGAATCTGATGAAGAATATCTTTCTAACGAAGTTGAGAAACTGAGATTTCACTTTAGAAGTTGAAAGATATGTCCAGTTGAAAATTCAGAAAAGTCGCTGTGGAATTTATATATATTTTAATATATATAAAGGCCTTGAAATTAGCCATTTTGCAAATGACCTCGGATTTCGACGAAACCACTTTTGTTGGGTCCGTGATGTCGAGTTATTGCTAGATTCCAAATTTCGTAATTTTTCGAATCAATATGTGAGTGTGGCAAAAGAAAACGCGTTTGACCAGTTTCAGTTGATTTTAATCGACTGGAAATTGGCCATTTTTCTAACGGTCTCAGAATTCGACGAAACTAGTTTGGTTAGCACCGTATCGTCAATACGAAGCTAGAAAATATTTTTCGGGAATTTTTCTAGTTAGTATGTGGCCCCGGTAATTTAAAATGTACGTTTAAAATTCAATATAGTAATTTAAATGTAAATTCAATGGAAACTGATTGTAACGATCAAACCAGCTTACGATACATATCCCATTGTGTTCGGAATGGGGGTAAAATGCTATGGACGACAGGCGGTGGACCTCGTTTCGAGGTCGTATGTAAAAGTCAACCCTTGTGCATAATTAAATAATAAAATAAATAAAAAAAAACCTACCTTTCCCTCCTTTTCTCTTCGTTGCCCCCCCCCCCCCCCCGATTCAGTTATTCACAAAACAATAAAAAAAAAAGAGAAGAAACCCTAAGATCATCGAATCGCGCCGCCGCCCTCGACCTGGAAGCCACCGCCGACAATCGAAGAAGCCGCCCCACCACCCTCGCAACCTCCTCCCTCCAGACGACGCTACCCTCGACGCAATCGAAGCAGCCCCCAATCGGAACCTCCACCTCGAACTCCAGACATCGCGACACCTTCGAGCGCCTCCACCCACGAACCACCGCCGACTCCTCCTCCTCCCATTCGAAATCTCGGTGAGCGTTTAATTTTATTTTATTTTTGCTTTTATTTTGTTTTACAGTGAATTGAAACTGTTTTTTTTATATATATGATTGAAACTGTTTTTTTTTAAAAAGAAAATAAAAAAACAGAATTTTTAAAAGGATTATGAAAACTGTTTTAAAAGAAGAAAATAAAAAAAACTGATTTGTTAGAATTTAAAAACTGCATTTTTTGAAAAGAAAGTAAAACTGCATTTTTTGAAAAAGAAGAAAAAACTGCATTTTTTTTTAAGAAGAAAAAAACTGCCTTTTTGAAAGAATAATAAAAATATAATCTTTTATAGTGTCGAAAGGAAAATATAATCTTTTATAGTGTCGAAAGGAAAATATAATCTTTTATAGTGTCGAAAGGAAAATATAATCTTTTATAGTGTCGAAAGGAAAATATAATCTTTTATAGTGTCGAAAGGAAAATATAATCTTTTATAGTGTCGAAAGGAAAATATAATCTTTTATATTGTCGAAATAAGAATATGATTTTTACATATTGAACTTCGATAGAAAAATAGAATTTTTATATATTGACCTACGAGATAAAAATTTGATTTTTATATATTGAACTTTGAACTAAAAATTCGATTTTTATATATTGAACTTTGAACTAAAAATTCGATTTTTATATATTGAACTTTGAACTAAAAATTCGATTTTTATATATTGAACTTTGAACTAAAAATTCGATTTTTATATATTGAACTTTGAAATAAAAATTCGATTTTTATATATGGAATAGCGAAGTAAAAATTCGATTTTTACATATGTAGTGAAAGTGGACAACAAGGTGACTAAAAGGCGGGAACGACGAAGATCTCTACAATGAAGTGCCGTGGAACTAGGATAGCTATAAGTGAGAATTTCTCACCTTTCGATTTCTTTTCTAATTATATATATATACTAGGATGCAGACGGTGCTTAGTAGCACCCGACACAATCGTCCACAGACCATGGACTTGTTTGTTTGGTTGCATAGATTAGTTGAATTATTTGTTTGAATTGAATTGTTTGGTGAGATGAAATTGATTTGATTGATGTGTGAATGGCGTGGGCCTTCACTAGACCGGGGATAAGGCTAGGCCTTGTCCCGTTTCTAGTATCGTGCCGTTATGCCGCCGAAATTTTCTAAAATATGTTAGAAAAATAAAAATATCATTTTATTGAATAAATGAATTGAATAGAAATTCATAGGTTGAAATAAAATGTTTTATCGTTAAAAATATAATTTTTAACGTGAATATGAAAATAGTGAAGTGAACAAAATAAAGTATTCATTTACAAACCGGACGGTTTGTTTATGTACACTGATTTGACTGACATTGATTGGGACGATAAATTTTACACATCGCCCAACTGCACAAATAAAATCTGTGTTTGATTGTTTGAAAACCCCACACGGGTGTTGGGATGAAATATGAATTTCACTCATCCTGATTGATTAAATATGTCGATCGATTGATTGACAGGCTGTTATAAGCGTTAGATATCTATATTTGATGCTTATACAGTGTAGTGCACTTTGGTTGATTATTTTTCAATGCTATTATATACATGTGTTGTATGGAAATCCATATAATCAATTTTATATGGTAATTGATTGGGCCTCATTCCAATTTGAAAAATAGAATATTTGAAAATAGGAATATATGAAGCCGTATTGATTAGATTGACGCCATTTTGACGTGAACGATATATATATCGATTTTATTCATTTTATAATGAATATCGAAAGTGATTTCAAAATCTGAAATTTTGAATAGAAATGAATGAAAATGAATTGAATAGAAAATGAATTCGAATTGAATAGAAAATGAATTCGAATTGAATTGAAAACAATTTCGAAATGAATTGAATTGAAAACGATTTCGAAATGAATTGAATTGAAAACGATTTCGAAATGAATTGAATTGAAAACGATTTCGAAATGAATTGAATTGAAAACGATTTCGAAATGAATTGAATTGAAAACGATTTCGAAATGAATTGAATTGAAAACGAATTCAAATTGAATTAAAAGTGAATTGAAATGAATTCAAATTGAATTGAAATTTGAATTGAATAGAAATGAATTTTGAAACGAATTTATAAAGAAGAATTCAATTTTACTTTGAATTGAAATGGAAGTTGAAATAGATTTTGAAACGAATTTTAAACTATTTATATAATTCGTTTTGAATAGAGAATCGACGAAATATATATTATATATATTATATATAATATAATGGCCTGAATAGAACGCGCCACGCCGCGGCAGTTCGTGAATTTCGACCATTTATTTCAAACGGACATTACGGGAGATCCGACCGTCGGATTCTCCTAAAACCGGAACCGTTGGGTTCGTATCGAAAAGAGCTTTCTAATGAATGTTAGAAATTTGAAATCTAACGGTTGGATTTGGAGATACGTCCAAATCAAATTCGAAAAAGGTCGCTGTAAGTGCAGTTCGATGGCCGTTGATGGAAATCGACTGTACGGGCCTTGATAAAATTATTAAAAATAGTAATAATTTATGTAAAATCATAAGAAATGGTTTAGAAAGAATTGGGATGAAAAACTCCATATTTGAAAAGATAAAAATAGATTTTTATCGAAATGAACTAGTTTTGAACTAGAATTATAATTCTATTTATTTTTAAATAAATAAATTGAATTTGAAATGGTTTTGAAAATAACCAAAATTTCCAATGATTGCATTGGAATGGATTTGAATCGAAATTGTCTTCGGAATATTTCGATGTTGGAATTCGTGATTATACAGGTGTTGTTATGGAAATTTGAAAGATATATATTTATATCGTTATTTCCAATACGACATTTGTGACGGCCCGCCTCGCACCAGCCTGCATTTCCTCCAAAAGTGCGCTGTACACCTGCCCGACTAGCACAAGACGGTCGTCAGAAGAAAGGAAAGAAGGGAATGAACTAATCAAAGAACCTGTAGAATGTATCACAACGCATGGAATAAAATATAATAATAACATACTTGACATAAAACAGGCGAGACAGTGCATAAGCTGATAACTAAAATCAACATCAACCATCAAAGCAGCGGAAATCCAAATACAGCTTATTACAATTTTCCAAATTTTACTGTCTCTAAACAAAAGAAAGCTGAAGTAGAAGATACACCAACAATGCCCAAGCAGTGATCTTCAACAACACAGGGAGAATACTATATATGTATATTACGTGGAAGCCTCCTGCTCGTCTCCGGATCATCTACCCGTGCATCACCAGCTAACCTGTCTCTAGTCTGCTCGTGTGAGCACCCAGAGTAATAAGAAGAGACATAAAACTCTGGGTCAGACATAAAGCCTGGTATGAGCGATAAGCATCTAAACAGAGTAATAACAGGTATACTAAACCATACCTGAACCTGGACCTGCAACCAAAGAGTTAGTACCACATACCGTACAATACTCCAAGGTGCCAAAATAAATAGTGTCAGAATACGGGGTGGGGTGTGCATGTCACAATGATAACAAACAAACCATCCATAGCAACCATCCTCACATCTCTCACTCAGTGCGTAAAGCGTACGACATCTACCACTTTGGAACACTAGACAAACTGAGGTAACGACGAATCCCGACTTGTAGAAACCCCGCTGTGACCAAGCCAAACACTTGGAGTCATGACCAAACATTTCAATGACCCACTTCATTGGTCGTAGCCCTTGGTTCTACCGATGCCATAATGGCCCTGGATCCGCCTTCGTACCTCCTACCATAGTGGTCCAAAGCTATAGACGTCGATAACTCCTTAGCACGCGTCCCGCAGCAAAGCCCAACCATGAAGTGAACTCGTTGATTCCCATCTGAATCCTGAGCTCTAACTTCTCATTTGGACTTCCTTTGCATCTCGGGTTTGGTCGAATTGGAGTGGGTCTTCAGAAGAGTTGTCGCGCATTAACAGTCCTAGAATTCTGTTCGGTTCGGTAGTCATCACCATCATCGGGTCGGGTCGGTAGTCCACTTCGGGTCGGTAGTCCACTTCGGGTCGGGTCGGTTCAGTGATTCTCCCCCTTCAGATATCGGTTCGGTTCGGGTGCCTCTGCTTGAGTTCGGTTCGGAGGTAGTTCATCCGATCTGATTCTTCCTGTTTGACTTGTTTGCCTGCTCCGATCCGTCCTGTTCTCTTCCTCCGATCCGGTCTGCTCCCTTACTCCGATCCAATCCGCTCCATCGCTCCGATCCGATCTTCTGTCCAACTCCAACTCTAAGCAATGGCCTTCCTTCCTGCCAAACTTCTCCCAGTGGCAAGTCCCCATCCAGTTCAGATTCCCTTGGTCAGTTCCCTAGTCCGATCCGACCCCTTTTCTCCGATCCGAACCGGTTCGGAGCCTGCACACTTCTGCAACTTTCCAGCGAGCTTTCTACGCCATTCGACGACGTTTTCGAGCAATTTAACTATTCTAATCAATCACACAACATACCAAATAGTCATAGCAACATAGCAAACTAACCACAAACACCAAAACAATGAATTCATATGTCAAAATGGATCAAATGTGCCCAAAACCCCTTATTTTCCCTTAAGCATGTTTAAGTAAAACTAATCATAGGGTTAACAAATCTTAATCAAATCGAACCAAATTTCTAACAGAGGCATAAAATATTATTTACGAATTTCTAAACATTTTTCCAGAATTTATTAGTGTATAAATTCGCTAATTCTCACTAATTACCCTTAATTAACCATAATTAGTGTCAAAATGATGTTATCACTCACCTTTGCCACAACTAGAACCCCAAAACTGAAATATTCTCTGATTTGGCGCTGTTCCCAATCTTATACAGCAGCTCCAACCTTGCTTTGGTGCTTTTTCTTCTTAATTTAATGTTTGCTAAGCCTAATCTTCAATTAGAAGGTGATTTTTGGGTGTTTTAGAGAGATTTAGAGAGTGGAGACCATGGCTAGGTCAAGAGGAATGAAAGTGGCGGCTGGAAAATGTCTAAAGAAATGTTTTCTAACCCTAATCAGCACCTATATCCCCTTAAACCCGAAATTCCCCTTGGGCCTAGCTGCTAATCACCCGTTTAAGCCCAATTAAGCTGTTTTTCACCATCTGAAACTTGTTTCAGCCATATCTCCCAAACGGTGAGTCCGTTTGGCTAATGTGACCACTCTACGGAAAGAGATACCATCATCCGAAGCCAATGGAAGTGGTTTCAGGTCAAAATTCCTTTCCAGTCAAAAGTTATGGCTAAAACAGTGATAACTAGGGGTAAAACGGTCATTTAAAAATCGAGAAAAATCATGAACATGGGAAATGACCCCAATAGTCGCCTCCCAAAGTTACATGACCATACGACTTCGTATGTGACAGAAATAAATATTCTACGATCCTATGATGCGTAGAATGCGGGTCGTTACACTCTCCCCCCTTAAGAAATTTCGCCCCCGAAATTCCTTAACCCAAAACGAAGGATCCCGCATGCCTATCAACCATATAGAACAATCAATCATGCAAAACAAGTGAACAAGCCTATCCTAGCATGCGGAAAACTAAATCGAAGTCAAAATCTTACCAGGCAAAGAGTTCCGGATGAGTCTTCCTAATGTTCTCCTCTGTCTCCCAAGTACAATCATTCTCGTCCTCGCCCCACTGAACCTTGACTAGCTTCACCGCCTTCCTTCGAAGTTGCTTCATGTCGTGCTCGACAATACGGGCCGGCTTGCGGTTCCCAACCGCCTCGGGTTCTACTTCGAAGTCCTCTAACTAATCAGGTGAAATAGTCATATCTGAGTCGTGAACGAACTTCCTTAGTTGGGAAACATGAAATACGTTATGAACTCCCGCCATCTTCTCTGGTAAGTCAATTCTATATGCCAAATTTCCGACTAGTTCAAGAACAGGGAATGGGCCAACAAACCTTGGTGCCAACTTGCCTCTCCTACCAAATCGTATTACGCTCTTCAACGGAGAAATCTTGACAAACACCAAGTCGCCAACGGAGAATTTTAAGTCTTTTTTCCTCTTATCGGCATAACTCTTCTGCCTATCTTGGGCAGTCTTCATTCGTTGCTGAATGGTCTTGATTTTATCTGAAGTTTCCCTCACCACATCTGGTCCAAGCATAAACTTCTCGCCAGTCTCTATCCAACATGATGGTGAGTTGCACGGTCTTCCATACAAAGCTTCAAACGGAGCCATACCGATACTGGATTGGTAGCTATTATTATATGCAAACTCTACCAGATGCAAATGGTCATCCCATGATCCACCAAAATCCAATATACATGCTCTCAAGAGATCTTCCAAAATACGGTTCACCCTCTCTGTCTGACCGTCGGTCTGAGGATGATATGCGGTACTGAGATGTAACTCTGACCCTAGAGCCTCTTGTAAGCTCTTCCAAAACCCACTAGTGAACAACGGGTCTCGGTCGCTCACAATGCTTTTGGGTACTCCATGAAATCTCACTATCCACTTCATATACAATTCTGCTAACTTAGCTGCCGTTCTAGTCGATTTGACTGGTATAAACCTTGCACTTTTAGTCAGTCGGTCTACAATCACCCAAATGCTATCATATCCCGATCTAGTCCTTGGTAAACCATCGATGAAATCCATCGAGACTTGCTCCCATTTCCATTCGGGAATTTCTAATGGTTGCAACAACCCACTAGGCTTGTTTTGCTCGGCTTTAACTAGCTGACAATTCATGCACTTGGATATAAACTTCCCAACGTCTCTTTTCATCCCTTCCCAGTAGTAAGTCTGCTTCATATCTCGATACATCTTATTACCACCGGGGTGTATAGTCAACTTTGAGTGATGACATTCTCTAAGCACTTCATCTCTCAATCCATTGATATTGGGTACAACAAGCTTTCCATTCTTTCTAAGCCATCCATCTCGATTAAGCCTATACTTGTTCATCTCCTCATCGATACCCATCTCTAACTTGGAGATGATTTCCAATAGGTTAGGATCGTTCCTCTGACTAGAGCCGATCCGCTCAATCAAAGTGGGTCTGATCGTCAAACTTGCTAACATTTCTGGATCCAATTCGCACTTTGGTCTGAAATCAAACCCCGCGATAAACTCCAGTTGCTTCCATTCAAGGAACATAGCCCCTAAGCTGGCATGTCTTCTACTCAATGCATCAGCCACCGCATTACCCTTTCCTGGTGTATATGCGATGTCAAAATCATAGGAAGCTAAGAACTCTAACCATCTCTGCTGACGGAGATTTAAATCCTTCTGAGAGAAGAGATACTTTAACGACTTATGGTCTGTAAACAGCTCAAATCTTTCTCCCAAGAGATAGTGTCTCCACATCTTTAACGCGAATACAATTGCTGCCAACTCTAAATCATGGGTAGGGTACCTTCTCTCGTGCGATTTCAATTGCCGACTTGCATAAGCTACAACCCTACCGCCTTGCATCAATACAGAACCCAGTCCGGTACCACAGGCATCCGTGTATACCGTCATCTCTTCATCCCCCTTAGGAATGACTAACACTGGTGCGCTTGTCAACTTGTCCTTGAGACTTTTGAATGCGTTCTCGCACCTTTCATCCCAGACAAAAGCTTGATTCTTCTTGGTCAACTGGGTCAATGGTGCTGCTATCTTGGAGAAACCTTGGATAAACTTACGATAATATCCCGCTAACCCCAAGAAACTTCTTACATCAGTTGCATTCTTGGGCGTAGGCCAATCTTGTACCGTAGCCACCTTCGCTGGGTCCACGGCAATACCATTCTCTGATACAACATGACCCAAGAACCTCACTTCCCTCTTCCAGAAGTGACACTTAGAAAACTTGGCTTTCAATTGGTGTTTTCTCAACACCTCCATCGCTACTCTTAAATGTTCCTTGTGTTCTTCCTCTGTCCTCGAATAGACCAAAATATCATCCACGAACACAAGAACAGACTTATTCAACTGATCTCTGAATACCCTATTCATAAGATTCACAAAATATGCCGGGGCATTAGTCAGCCCAAATGGCATAACCAACCATTCATAAAACCCAGACGGCGTCCGAAATGCCGTTTTAGCTATACTCTCAGCTTCCACTCTAAGCTGATGAAAACCTGTCGCGAGATCCAACTGAGAAAATACTCTCGCGCCACTCAACTGATCAAACAAATCATCTATCCGCGGTAGAGGATACTTGTTCTTCCTCGTCACTTTATTCAACTCGCGGTAGTCTACACACAAACGAAGGGAACCATCCGCCTTGGTAGCAAACACAACTGGTGCTCCCCATTCAGAAACACTCCTTCTGATAAATCCCTTCTTCAAAAGATCGCTGACTTGCACCTCGAGCTCTCGCTGCTCTCTTGGTGCCATACGACGAAGTGGCATCACTATAGGTCTGGCATCTTTTACCAAATCAATACGGAACTCAATCTCTCGGTGTGGTGGAAGTCCGGTCACTTCTTCGAAAACATCCGGATACTGGCCAACCACGGGCAAACCTGACAACTCACTATGCGGAATGTCGAGGGAGTTTAGAAAACTAGCCAATACCCCCTTACTGGGTAGGCCACCAAACACTATCCTCCGCCCATCATCCGCTCTAGCTGTCACCAACAAGCCCTCACAGTCTACCACCACCCCATATCTTTGGAGCCAATCTACTCCCAAAATAATGCCAAACCCAGTAAAGCCCAAAACAAAGCAATCACAAACAAACATGCATCCATGACTCGATAAGACTACATTACGACAAATCATGCTAAGGCTAGTAGAACCACCAATCGGGTTCGTCACTACTAAAGGTCTATCGACAATCTCAGGCTCCAATCCCAACCTATCTACCAGGTCACTAGATATGAAAGAACTGGAAGCTCCGGTATCAAACAAAACTCTAACAGGAACATCATAAACAGAAAGCATACCTTGAACGACGACATTCTTTCCCTTCTCCGCCGCAGTTGGGGCATTCGACGAAGAAGGAATAGCATTAAGAGCGTAGGCTTTCACCATTTGCTTTTCCTTAGGGGGCTGTGGACACTTGTCCTTGTGATGTCCCAATTGGCCACAATTGAAGCACTTCCTATCCGCTGGCTTGGCCCGACAATTTCTAGCATAATGGCCCTTCTTACCACAGCTGAAGCACTCCACATCTTGCTTATTCTTTTTCTTCTGGCCATCCTTAGTCTGACTCTGCTTTCTTTTATTCTGGGAACCACTCTTGCCTCCACCACTTGCTTGTGGTTTTGGCTCTTCTGCAGATGCAACCTCAGTCTTCGGCTTAGGGTAGAGACTTTCCGATCTTAACGCTTTCCCCACAATCGATTCAAACGTCTCATCGATGTGGTTAATAAGCTTTTCCCCTAAGTACTGATCCAAACCAGTTATGAATTTCTCATTCTTCTTCTCGGCAGTATCAATAAGAGATAATCCATACTTCGACAAAGTGTCGAATTCAGCAATGTACTCCGAGACAGCTCTGCCATTCTGCTTGAGCTCCAAGAATTTCTTAAACAGCATTGACTTCTGAGCAGCTGGAATGAACTTCTCGCTGAAGCGAGCCTTGAACTGCTCCCAAGTAATCTGATCTTCGGGAGTAGCTGCCTTTATAGCATTCCACCAATTCATTGCCCGCCCTTGCAGCTGACGGGACGCTAGCTTTCTCTTCATCGCATCCTCGATACCCAAATCCTCGAAGATACGTTCGCAACTATCCAACCAATCCTGAACATATGTGGCCGACTCCGTTCCGTGAAACGGCTTCCCACCAAGACTAGTATAATCCTTGTTTAGCTTGGCGAAGTCGACCCTCGGCGCCTGCACTATTGGACCACCACCATTTCCACCATTGGGAGCTGCCCTCTGTACATCTCTAAGCATCTCTCTCATGAGGTCAGTAAACATCGTCCTCATGTCAGCAGCATTCCCATTATTGGCTCCCCTACCAGCACCTCTAGTATCTCGGCTCATCGTCAATCTGAAAAAGGAAATGATTAACGACTCCATAGTGGTGTTAGTGCAGTACGACTTCATCCTTATTCTACTAATAGTATATATATAGCTTTTAAAAACCAAAGTAATCACAAATACGCTCTCTCGTATACGTATAATATCTCTCCCTGATAACTTCCCTAGGTTAACTACGCAACCTAGAGCTCTGATACCAAGTGTGACGGCCCGCCTCGCACCAGCCTGCATTTCCTCCAAAAGTGCGCTGTACACCTGCCCGACTAGCACAAGACGGTCGTCAGAAGAAAGGAAAGAAGGGAATGAACTAATCAAAGAACCTGTAGAATGTCTCACAGCGCATGGAATAAAATATAATAATAACATACTTGACATAAAACAGGCGAGACAGTGCATAAGCTGATAACTAAAATCAACATCAACCATCAAAGCAGCGGAAATCCAAATACAGCTTATTACAATTTTCCAAATTTTACTGTCTCTAAACAAAAGAAAGCTGAAGTAGAAGATACACCAACAATGCCCAAGCAGTGATCTTCAACAACACAGGGAGAATACTATATATGTATATTACGTGGAAGCCTCCTGCTCGTCTCCGGATCATCTACCCGTGCATCACCAGCTAACCTGTCTCTAGTCTGCTCGTGTGAGCACCCAAAGTAATAAGAAGAGACATAAAACTCTGGGTCAGACATAAAGCCTGGTATGAGCGATAAGCATCTAAACAGAGTAATAACAGGTATACTAAACCATACCTGAACCTGGACCTGCAACCAAAGAGTTAGTACCACATACCGTACAATACTCCAAGGTGCCAAAATAAATAGTGTCAGAATACGGGGTGGGGTGTGCATGTCACAATGATAACAAACAAACCATCCATAGCAACCATCCTCACATCTCTCACTCAGTGCGTAAAGCGTACGACATCTACCACTTTGGAACACTAAACAAACTGAGGTAACGACGAATCCCGACTTGTAGAAACCCCGTTGTGACCAAGCCAAACACTTGGAGTCATGACCAAACATTTCAATGACCCACTTCATTGGTCGTAGCCCTTGGTTCTACCGATGCCATAATGGCCCTGGATCCGCCTTCGTACCTCCTACCATAGTGGTCCAAAGCTATAGACGTCGATAACTCCTTAGCACGCGTCCCGCAGCAAAGCCCAACCATGAAGTGAACTCGTTGATTCCCATCTGAATCCTGAGCTCTAACTTCTCATTTGGACTTCCTTTGCATCTCGGGTTTGGTCGAATTGGAGTGGGTCTTCAGAAGAGTTGTCGCGCATTAACAGTCCTAGAATTCTGTTCGGTTCGGTAGTCATCACCATCATCGGGTCGGGTCGGTAGTCCACTTCGGGTCGGTAGTCCACTTCGGGTCGGGTCGGTTCAGTGATTCTCCCCCTTCAGATATCGGTTCGGTTCGGGTGCCTCTACTTGAGTTCGGTTCGGAGGTAGTTCATCCGATCTGATTCTTCCTGTTTGACTTGTTTGCCTGCTCCGATCCGTCCTGTTCTCTTCCTCCGATCCGGTCTGCTCCCTTACTCCGATCCAATCCGCTCCATCGCTCCGATCCGATCTTCTGTCCAACTCCAACTCTAAGCAATGGCCTTCCTTCCTGCCAAACTTCTCCCAGTGGCAAGTCCCCATCCAGTTCAGATTCCCTTGGTCAGTTCCCTAGTCCGATCCGACCCCTTTTCTCCGATCCGAACCGGTTCGGAGCCTGCACACTTCTGCAACTTTCCAGCGAGCTTTCTACGCCATTCGACGACGTTTTCGAGCAATTTAACTATTCTAATCAATCACACAACATACCAAAGAGTCATAGCAACATAGCAAACTAACCACAAACACCAAAACAATGAATTCATATGTCAAAATGGATCAAATGTGCCCAAAACCCCTTATTTTCCCTTAAGCATGTTTAAGTAAAACTAATCATAGGGTTAACAAATCTTAATCAAATCGAACCAAATTTCTAACAGAGGCATAAAATATTATTTACGAATTTCTAAACATTTTTCCAGAATTTATTAGTGTATAAATTCGCTAATTCTCACTAATTACCCTTAATTAACCGTAATTAGTGTCAAAATGATGCTATCACTCACGTTTGCCACAACTAGAACCCCAAAACTGAAATATTCTCTGATTTGGCGCTGTTCCCAATCTTATACAGCAGCTCCAACCTTGCTTTGGTGCTTTTTCTTCTTAATTTAATGTTTGCTAAGCCTAATCTTCAATTAGAAGGTGATTTTTGGGTGTTTTAGAGAGATTTAGAGAGTGGAGACCATGGCTAGGTCAAGAGAAATGAAAGTGGCGGCTGGAAAATGTCTAAAAAATGTTTTCTAACCCTAATCAGCACCTATATCCCCTTAAACCCGAAATTCCCCTTGGGCCTAGCTGCTAATCACCCGTTTAAGCCCAATTAAGCTGTTTTTCACCATCTGAAACTTGTTTCAGCCATATCTCCCAAACGGTGAGTCCGTTTGGCTAATGTGACCACTCTACGGAAAGAGAAACCATCATCCGAAGCCAATGGAAGTGGTTTCAGGTCAAAATTCCTTTCCAGTCAAAAGTTATGGCTAAAACAGTGATAACTAGGGGTAAAACGGTCATTTAAAAATCGAGAAAAATCATGAACATGGGAAATGACCCCAATAGTCGCCTCCCAAAGTTACATGACCATACGACTTCGTATGTGACAGAAATAAATATTCTACGATCCTATGATGCGTAGAATGCGGGTCGTTACAACATTTGTTAGTCGTAGAATTTGATATTGAATATAAGCCGATATATTTTCTATTCAGAGCCTTGTATTGAATATCGAATGTGATTTGGGTTTGTCGTGAATGGTGTCTTCACTAACACTGTTCTTGAACCCAATTGAGAAATGATTAAATCTTTTTATTTAGATTTAATGAAAGGTACCAATTAACTAATATTTAATTGGAATTGAATTGATATTGATTTTTGGGTTTATCGTGAACAGTGTTTTAAATAACACTCGTTCTTTAACCCGATAATTAATGGAATGTGATTTTGGGTTTATCGTGAAACGTGTTTTAAATGACACTGATTCTTTAACCCAGTCGAAGATTAAAACTAAGTGGAGTTTTAATGAATCTTTAATTAGATTGAAATGATCGAAAATGGAGTATCACCAGTTTTGCTCCAGGCGATAGTTAAATCTTTAATTAGATTTGAAACGTGAAATGGTAATTGAATTTACCGATAACACTGTGGTGTTAGATATGAAGTATTACCAGTTTTACTTCATGGGATAAATAGGTTGGGATTGGGAAATTAAAACAAATGATTACCTCGGTAAGGTTCGCTAATCCCGACTAGTTTGAATTGATATTCAAAAATAGATTAAAGAATAAATTCAAGAAATTTATCTTGGATAAAATTAATGGGAACTTTTCCCTATGAATGTGAAATTTAGAAACTAACTGTCGGTTGGCCAAGCAGAATGGTTTTCTGAATATTGATCTGATGTTGGTTTCGGCCTTCGGGGTTAATATTTGGGGAATTATTCTCTTGATTAATTTACGGTTAGTGACTAACGAATTGGAATGAGGCGTATATTGTGTTTGTGTAACACTTATTTAAATATACGCGAGTTATTCGGAAAGACCGGGTTTATCCCATTCTGAATAACTGATACGATGATAAGTCGAAGATGAAGACGATGGTCGAAGACCGGAGGTCTTCACGTCGTTTGGGTGATAACTGATGATCTTGATTGGGCTGTACACCCAAGAAGATGGAAACAGTTAGTGATCGTCCAGACGTACTTGGAGATCGATGGATATGCGGGGTACTAGGTGCCTCCGGTTTCGTTCAGACCCAGAACGGACTTGTAAATGGACTGTGTGTCTGACATTGGATTTTAGTCCGTGTGATTGATCTCTATTAAATATATATCTGTTTGGCGGCGGAGAATTTATTCTCTTGCTTAACGCCCTTCTCTGAGACGTACGAGCTCAGGGGTTATATATTGATGGATATCAATCGCATGGAGTGAATTGCCTGTGTGGCATGCCTAAGTGGCAAATGATCAAGGCTTCTGTTGAAAAGCAAAGTCTTGTGGTTGATGATCGAAGCACGGCCTTTGTGGCGTAGCTTTGTGTAACGTTGATTCGCGAGTATCACACCCGGTATGAATCAAAAACGGGAGACGGACCTCAGGGAGGGCATGCGTTTCTTTCTAGTTATGAGTGGCGTCAGTGCTTGAACTGGCTGACGAGTTTGACTCATGTGGATGTTACTTATTATTACTTGCTGAAAAGCGAGGCGCCTCGTGATATCGGTTTCGGCCGATGCTTCTGGTCGGCTGACGGGCCAGGCTTACGCCCCAAAGGGTGGGGAGACGCATGTTCAGGCATTTTAATCCACATCGGTGGACCGGCCCTGACGATCCAAGGGTCACTCGAGCTCTGATCCTGAGGGGCGGACTAGAGCGTCTCGAATCGGTTGAGGATCTTGCCCCTAGCCTCGGTTCATACCATAAATGATAACCCAACTTCCAATACGACATTGGCGGTTTTGATTGTAAACTTATATATGGCGACATAGTGTTATGGGCCATTCATGCCGCCTATGATTGATACTTATGATTTGAAGTGTTTTATACACTATGCACTTATAATAGTATCAAATGATTTGTTTTAAACGTATCAAGCATTCTTTGGCTGTTATAAGGGAAAACCCTATCCTCGGCTGCGTTGCATTGTGTGATGGGACCTGGGTCTTATAACAGCTTCATTTTTCTTTATTTAGCATTGCGCTGTTTGTTTTATGCACTGGTATTCTTGGGAGGAAACCCGTTCCGTGTTATACGGCGTGGTCCCTTGATTTACCTAACTTTAAAAACAAAGATTAATAACTGTTTTAGTTCTCACACCAGTCCCATGACTGACCTGGAGTTTATTGTTTTAACCTAAACTCTGGGTGCCCCTATTTTGACATGGGCAGCTAGTAGTTTTGGTTTTGCAGATTTATATTCATAGGATCCTGGTTTACAGCTGGAACGATATCCGGAAAGCTTTGTATCCGTATATCTACTTCTAGTTGTGTATTGTATTATTTTCCGCTGCTATGTATTTAATTGTAATTTAAATCTCTGATATTTCTGTGTAATATTCATTTATACTCTGTATATTCTTGTAATCTGATGCATTGTTGTAATATACAATGAAATGTTCTTTTGTATGCGTTCTGTTGTGGTTTGTTCTCGAACTATCCGACGCTTTCCTTTACGGGGAAGTTGCGGGTCTTCACACTTAGTTAGTAAAACTAAGTAGTAATTCTTAGTATAACACGGGAAGGAGCGAAGTTCTGTCTGAGTAAAAAGGAGGCTCCAACGAATTGGGTTACGAAGCCCGAGGCTTCGAGGGGACGTGAGGGTACTCTTGGTATCCCTCTGTGAGGCTGCAGATGATCCGCCTGGGCCCACAGAGGTTAAGGTCTACGTAGAAGAGCCAGTGGTATGCCTTGGTTGCAATACATGGCAACCTAAAGACTAGGATGGACCGGCGTGATTCGACGAGCAAACGGTAGCCCTGTGATAGCGACTCGTCGTCTACCATCCATCTTGAGTCAATCGAGATACGTGAAGCGGAAAGGCGGAGAACTCCAAAAGACCATATACTTGCTATCTAGTTATGGGTGAGGATGGCCATAGGATAGAGGGGCACCAGGGGCCGGCGTATAGTTCTCATTTTACAAGGTGTGCCTTTCATTAATTGAGGGTGGGGTCAAGTGGGACCATAGCCACTGGAATAAAAACAGACCTTAGCATCTGCATCGGCAGATATCTGAAAGCTCCCGACCGAGTTCTGTATTCCTTGATTTTCCCTGTCACAGGACTCGGACCGCACATTACAGGACATGTGCATCTAGACAAGCAATAACGATTCGTGGTACATGCGTGGGGAAGTATAGGAACATATACCACTCTAGACTTGGGGGCATCGTTCGACAGGTAGCATAATCCCTAGTTGGACTAGGTGGCATAAATCCTGAATCCGAGAAGCGTTCAGCAGATAGCGTAAATTCTAGTTAAATCTAGAAAGCACTTGAAAACCCTAGATTTGATCTAGGTAATAAATAATGAATGTATGCCGGAAGGCAATGGAAAATACAGGGATTGGGATCATGTTATCGTTACTAGTTGGGACACTAGATAGGCGGTGCAGAGATATAGAAACCAGTATAACAAGGAAATAGCGAAGCGGCGAAATTTAGAGCGTATCCAGTTTATCTTATCTTAGCATATCTTGTGACTGCCTTGTCTAATCTTGCTGACCCTATCATCATGGTGTTATCTTGTATTCCGTTAATTCATGTCGTTTTGTTTTCCATGTTCACATGCTAGAAGTTACTGAACTTACTCAGGCTCTATGTCTGACTCTGTTTTTCTTTCGTCTTCTTTTCTTCCGTCCCCCCCCCCCTAGGTAGTAAAGGAGGGAATAGTATAGCTCAGGTTGAGTTGGACCATCACCTTTTCCCAGCTTAAAGATTTGTCGAAGTTTGCTTGGATTCTCTTTTCAGATGCTATGGCTGGCTCTTGCTAAAATCGGGGAATATAAATGTTGTTTTTATGCTTCTTTATTTTGTAAGACAGATGATACTCTGATATTGTAAAGAAACCATTGTACAAACTATTTTATCAATAAAGCAAAGTTTTATTTTCCGCTATTTAATTTCTGTCTGTCTTGTAATTTATCTGCATCTTTTACCCTAAATTCTCCACAGAACTTAGTGCATTCCCTTTGTGAGTGACACTAACGGACGTGGGGTGTTACATTACATATCTTAGAAAAAGCATGAACATGCGGGGAAAGGGACTCAAGAAGGAAAAGGGAGAGATTCGAAACAAAGAATCGAAAGAGAGATATATGACTTTTGGGGATTATATTTTTCATAATAAACCTTTCTCTTGAAAACTCCTTCTTTAAAACATGTTTTTGAAAATACTTCTTTATAAAAATGCTTTTGAAAACGGTTTTCAAAATCCTTTATCTGTTTAGGTAACCTTCAGCTCTGATACCACTTGTAACACCTCACGTCCATTAATGTCACTCACAAAGGGAACGCATTAACTTTCATGGAGCATTATAAGTGTATAAAACAAAAATAACAAGCAGATATGTATAAGATGGTACTTCAAAATTTAAAACAACTTCATTGCAGTGGAAAAGCAAAACATAGTTTGGTTATATCATCAAAACCACTGAGTACACTAATATCCATCTTGGACAAATTATTTTCTGAGTACATAAAACAAAAGCATAACCCCAATACAAATAGCCATGAAAAGAGATAAGCTGAACATTACTTTCAGCACTTCCAAAGAGAGAGAGAAAAAAAAGATCCAAGTCAAGCTCAACTAGTCCCACCCTGAGAACCTGGGGGCGCCGAGGGGGGGGGGGAAGGAAAGAAAAGAGGCGAAACAAACGAGGTCAGGCATAAAGTCTGGCGAGTCGAGTGACTTTAACAATATAATCATTAAAGTAACAAGATAAGAACATAAACTGGAAAATAGGAAATGACTGTAAAATAAACAGGCATGACAAGGCAGACAAGATGAATAAGATATAACGTTGATTGCGCTTCTGATCACTATAAGATAATTCCTACACTGCACCAATGCTAATTACACTGTATCATTATTAGTTACACCGCACCATTACTAGTTCCATACTGAGAGTTGATCCCAACCCCAAAATTGGTATCCCTCAGGCGTAACGTCTAATAAGAGGTATCCACCCCCATACAATCCTTGACAACCTACTTTTCCATAATAGATATCCCCACACTACCCCTAATCGATCAGCTCTATAATTGCATGTATTTATTACTTGTGTCATTCGACCCCACTTGTTTGTAGATACCTGTGATGGTCCCACCATGGGGTGTATCAATCCCTATGATGGCAACCCCACACAATTCAAGATGCACAATGTATAACTACTAAAGCCCAGTGCTTGATTTTTCCACTCCGTAGCACGTGCACGCCCGTACTCCGTCGGAACCTACACTGACGCACCACCCGCCGCTATTTTGACCGCTTATAATCATGCCCACCCTGCCTAGTTTAGGGTACCATGATACATCTATGTGGGTTACTGCTGAAATGGGTCCCCATTACTAGGGTTTCCTAATCAACATGCTATAACGGTTAAGTGTTCTCAATTTAACTTAACCCCTCCCATTTGTTTAAGTAACATGTTGTATTGGTTAAGTGTCGCCTATTCATATGTTACTTAACCTCACCATTCTTAGCATGTTTGTTCATTGGCATTAATTGATTTATTAATGCACCAACCTCTCACATTAGAACTGTTGTTTACGGTTGCTAGATATGCTGGGCGATTCCGGGTAGAATTCTACCGCAAACTCATTCTAACATCGGGTTTTGGGCTTGATGCGCTAACCTCTCACATTAGACCTGTTGTTGCGGTTGTTAGATGTGCCGGGCGGTTCCGAGCAGTCTTACACCACAACTCAATCTAACTTCGGGCTAGGCATGTTCATTATCTCATTTTATTATTCAACCCCAATTTGAATTAATATCCCTATTTTAAATTGTCCATAATTTCCAATTCAAGCCATGTTCATAATTCTCCTCCAAATTATGTCCATAATTTCCATATATATAAACTATACCAATTTATGTCTCAAGTTAATTACATGGTTACCAACCAATTTATGCCAATTACATAATATCCAATATTTAATATTTCCTAAACTATTCCCCAACGTTCCCACGTCGTACGTACGTATAATTCACATAATACATTCGGCTCGCAATTAGCCTAACTCATAAAAAAAAGCATCCAAACTCGCATAACATATAAAACGGATCTAACCAGCATATGAACATAATCTAGCATAAATCATAAACTTGCATAGGACTAAATGACCATAACTTGCATAGATCTAATTATAAACTTGCATAGATCTAAATGAACATAACTTGCATAGATCTAATTATAAACTTGTATAGATCTAATTATGAACTTGCATAGATCTAAATGAACATAACTTGCATAGATCTAATTATAAACTTGAATAGATCTAAATGAACATAACTTGGATAGATCTAATTATGAACTTGCATAGATCTAAATGAACATAACTTGCATAGATCTAATTATGAACTTGCATAGATCTAAATGAACATAACTTGCATAGATCTAAAACTTGCATAGATCTAAATGAACATAACTTGCATAGATCTAATTATGAACTTGCATAGATCTAAATGAACATAACTTGCATAGATCTAATTATAAACTTGCACATAACTTGCATAGATCTAATTATAAACTTGCATAGATCTAAATGAACATTACTTGCATAGATCTAATTATAAACTTGCATAGACATAAGCTTGCATAGACATAAACTTGCATAAACATAAACTTGCATAGACGTTAATAAACATAAGCTTGCATAGATCTGATTAAAGCATATGTAATTAAACATATGAACTGCATCACAAAATAGATCTAATTACAAACGATAACAAAACTGGCATATATCAACAAAACAGATCTAATAGCATATGATAACAGACATATTCATACAGTCTAGTTCACAAATTTATCATAATTATTTTAATTAATTATCTTGTGAAAGCAACTGTACTCACTATGATAGAAGAAATAATAGATTCGTTCGTTGTTGTTCTAGAATCCCTTTTTACAATTTCTAAGCTTTAATTCGTTGGAGAGGAGACTAGCTTAGTTGAGGATGCAGCAGCATGGCGGCTTATGAATGAATTAAGTTTATATTAGGGTTTACGTTTATGGGTGTTTATATAGATGTATAAGATTAATTAGAACCCTAAGATCTAATTAGGATTCATCTAAGCCATCCAGAATGAAAAGACATGTCACCAGACCAATCAGATAAAGCCACATAAGCCCTAAAACTCAAAAATCGTCATTAACAAATAAAAATGCGCCATGGGTGCAACATGATGCGCAACATCAGGGGTGTTGACACCCACATGTCATATATATATATATAATATTTATTTTTCTTTTTAACTATCTTTCCAATTAACCCTTTTCACACAAAGCCGCTTTTTTAGCCATTCCCCTAAAACAAAAATATCGCACTGGCGGGGATTGAACTCAGAACCTCTTGTATACAAGTCACGTGCTTTAACCAAATGAGCCACTAAGTCTTTTGTTCACAAACCTTAGAACAATGCTAAACATTATTCTTTTCTCATGTGTGCATCCAATTTTTGCAAACATTATGCACTTGTGCAAAGTGAAGTACAACATAATAATGCATGTATGCCTAAGCAGTACCTCCTATGTGCATGCAAATTTTTCAAAAAAAAATCTTTTGAAAACATGATGCTCACATCCTAAATATACTGGTAGTTTTACATGAATTCGTTATTTTGAAAATCAAAATACATTTTCATCCAAATTTTCCCATACTTTTACTGAGTAAGAGCATAGTTCATCCAATTGTTGCATCCATAATCCTACCAAGCAACTTTATTTTTCGAATTTTAGAAAAGTCTAATTTTCTAAATTCAATTTTTTATGTTACAAAAAGGTGGAAAACAGAAAACTTCACATCTTCCGTTTTTCTTTTATGTACCCCTTTTCCAACCGTACTTGGATTTTTATATAACTGTTATAAAGATTTCCTATTTTCCTATCCAGGTACAACCTGCATAAGAAATTTTTTCTTTTGTTACTGATTTTCTTTTTCATCTTATCCTGGAAAGTTTTATCTTTACCCATCTTTTCTCGTAATTTATCATGTTTGTTGCTTTACTGAATTTGTTGTTTCCTTTTTAGTTGTACCATTTCTCTTTCCTTAGCTTATTTAATCATCTGCTCTTAGTTTAAATTTAAATAAGCTTCTAGCCTTTCAACTAAATAGTAGAACAAACACCTTACACAGCTACTACTAAGGGCCAAGAACTCGGGACTATATCCTCCTCAGACAAAAATGTCCAAACTATGGGATCCATGACAAGTTTAGGTGTTACCCTAACTACCCAACAAGAACAAAATAACGGAACGATCCCAACAGAAATGTAGGAACGGGTTTTACCCCTAACGGTAAAATTAGCAATAGGATCTAAACACTTGCTTGCCCTTTTTACAATCTAGTAGTCGCCACTAGTCCTAGTTGTGTACCAATAATTAGTTCAAGCAACACCCTAGGCTTTTCAATGCTTACGCATTCTACGGGAACTTACTATTATTCCAAGATAATTCTCGCTATCTGCTTCATAGCCTCAAAACTTTTCCCATCTTCCCTAGGCACTAATCCTCACCTACTCCATACTTTAAAACATGGTTTGGCCTTTTCATTTAAACTTTCTTCCAAAATTTTAAAAATGCCAAAACCTTATTATCCTCATGAAAACTTACTTTTGCCAAACCATAAAACATGTTATATAACAAAAAATGTAAATCATTTTTTTTCAAATCACGAAAACTGGAGTAGATAAGGACAACTATTTCTCAATCGGGTTTATGACTTTACCTACAAGGTCGGTTAGTCACTTACTACAAGATGCAACCGTATACTCTATGCTCATTTTCTATAACTTATTTTGTCCACCCAACAAAATTCCCTTGTTAAACAATTTATCAAAAATGATTGTCAAAAGAATAGAGACTTCAAAACTTTCTTTATTAATAATTCTTGTATGAAATATAACAAGAAAACTAGTGAGCTATACATGCTCTATAATATGCACCTTTTACTGAGATTTTTTTTACTTTAGACAAAGTTTCCACAAGAATTCACTATTTACAAAATATACCCCATTTTACTTCAAAACCCAATATGTACTTCTTTACATATTTAAAACTATATCTTTTAAGATTAAAACTTGAAAACACCATAAACCATTTTCCCAAAAAAAATTAAAACTTCAAGTTCTTAAAAGTTAACAATGGGGTTAGACTCAAAGCGGGTTTCCAATTTTCTAGGCTTTCCTAGACACTCCCCAAGGTCAATTCTCTCAACTATATATATTCCTAATCCATTTTTCTCTCTTTAACCTTTCCCAATGTATAAGGTTTTACCTCCAAACCCACTAATCCAAAGTACTAATCATATGGGATTCTCCTTTCTCTATTTCAAAATATATTGTACACTTCTCACCCAAATTTCCTAAGGGTCTCAAATTTCCATATTCATTCCTTTAGTGTACAAAACAAACATTCCATTTCTTACCATATTATACTCTTTCTGTTTAGTGGGTTTCTCTCTAGATCTAGGTATATATATAATATTTATATTTTTAAAAATATAAATACGTTCACTCATTATTTATACAAGAAACCTAAACCTAAGCTCTGATACCATATGTAACAACTAGAATTCCGACATACCGATTTTTTTTCAAAATTCCAGTCTATCGAAACTCAAGTTGTTGTGCTCTGGTATCCTGCAGAAAAGACAGAGACATAAAATATGTTAGAGCTCAGAAAATATCTCATAACGGAATGGATAAAATATAATATACTCAAAGTATAGCCTTACCGTATTAATAATTTTGTCTAACTAGTATCCAAAGCTATCATGCCTCTGCCACAAATCTAACCTGCGAGTATGTTATGAGGAGAGGGTCAGAACACAAGTTCTGGTGACTGGATTTAAATTATACACTTTGGATAACACTACATATACCGTTTAATAATATTTTCTTATTTATTAGGTTACTTGGGTTAACAGCACTCAAGGTTTACACACACGTCATACCCATTTACTTCCTAGTGGATTAACGTAATATAGTATATATGTAGCTATCCCTCAATACTGAGGTACATCCCATGGTACCCAACTTGCACGGTCTCCATAATAATGCCTTAGAAATGAACGCAGCCCCTCAACCTACGCTGGAGTGACGTACGGATCTCTACATAACAATGTTAAGTTCCATTTATATCTGCCATTACTATGCTATGTAAGCGTACGGACTGACATCTTTGATCGAATCAGATTTCATATCAGAGTAATGCCTTCAAGTCTACGATACACCACCCAGAGCCGACATGCATATATCTAGACTATCCCACATACGTATCGTCAAATCTAGCTTTATGCCTTAACCGCATGTCCTCTAATGGCACCAAGTTTCATGGTAGGGAGATACAAGAAACACAGAACTCAGTCAGGAGCTTTTCCATATCTGTGGAGGCCTGTTTTTAAGAGCCTCTATATACAGATATTCCTAGGGTCTGTTTTCACGGTGGCTATGGCCCCACCTCGGCCCCTCCCTCAACTAGTAAAGACCACAAAAGCTAAACGGCTGCCCCTAAAGAAAACAATCTAAACATCCATTTGGCGTCTTCCCTCAACCACCTACCCCGATAGTGAAGGGTGAATGGCCTATTGGTTTTAGCTTTAGTCTTTCCGCATCCCACTGGCTGCCGATGATGGGTATCCAATGATATACTATCCTTGTTGGTTGTAACCCTTCGCCTCCCCATTAAGGTGACCGCCGAATCACCTTGGCGTCACGTTGTCACAGCATTCTGACTGCATAGCTACTTTTGCAGTCAAGGCCCACCCACCTAGTAGTTACCCGCGGACCCCACCTCTGCGAGCACATCCTATACATCTACCACCACACAGAGGACTACTAGGAGCACCTTACCAATCTCAGGAAACCGCGTGCTTCCCCTTCCAGTCCTTCAAAGCCGACAAAATAATCAGATAAATGTGCGCTCCCCTCGTGCCTTATAACACCACGATGATCTATCCTTTGGGTTATTCACCCTCAAACGTGCATGCTGGTCCAAGCGCCTCACTTTAATATGTTGTTAGACCCTATGTCTAAACATTCTTTTATGCGCTTGCCTTACCTCATTAGGTTTCCATTTAGCTTGGTTATTCTCATTCACATTGAATTCTTAATTAAGTTACCAAGTTCCTCTTGCTTATTAATTTCAGCTATATAACTTAACCCGTTTAAGTTTGTTAATAACCCCACAACATGTTATTCTCTAGATTGTTGTCCAAGTCCTATAATCCACAATCCCCTTTATATTCTTGTTTGATTTCAAGGTTACAATAACATGTTCTATTTAATATGTTATTAAGTATATCTTAATTCGCATGTTTTCTAATTAACATGTCACTTACCATTTATGATTAAATATAACTTATTTCATTTTATAAGTTTTCCTCATCCTTTCTCATTTAATCATAATCCCGTTTTACACCATTACTACAACTTATCGTTGTTTACTTATTAACTTAGTTCTCTTAACTAAGGCTCATTAATAAGTTTCTCTACCATTTATTATAACCCTATGTTATAATTTCCTCTTGTCCCTAGGATAAGCCCAAACATGTTATTCTTATCAACGAGTTTTAGACTTCCAAGTTTACAGATTATTTAATTTATAATTAAGTACAACTTCTTATATTTCATATATTTTCCCCCTTTTTCCAACTGGTTTCAGGCTTCCCCATTTACTAATTACTTAATTTACAATTAAGTGTCCCTTATCTCATTTCACCAGTTATCCCATTTCCCTACTAGTTTATTATAACCTAAGTTATAATATTCACTTGTCCCTAGGAAAAGTCTACTTATTATACAACATTTTCATTAGTGTTATTTATTTATAATAGGTTATTGTCATTCTCCATTTAAACCACTTACTATTGTAATGCATTATTCTTTATTCACTGTAATATATGTTCCTTATTTTATTAAGGAAAACACTTCATGCACCTTATCAGTTTGATTTATAGAATGAATCAATGATTTATTTTCATAACGTATTTCCATCTAAATTCGTGGTGGCAAGTAATTTCTTTCCTCTTTCTTACTTTATTCACTGTGGCTTACTTGCAAACACGTTCTCAAAAATAGGTCATTTAGGGAAATACATCACTTTTCCTTCGCATACACTAACTCAGTCCATTACATCCCTTCCTTTCTTAATTTCTGAGTTAGATATTTAATTACCATCATTGCCATTTATTCATATCTTGTTATATACATACATTTATATATATATATATATATATGCACTAGACCTCTCACATTAAGCCTACAATTGTGGACGCTGGATTTGCCGGGCGGTTCCGGGCAGACTTCTACCACAAGTTGACTTAACCTCGTGTCTTAGCACCAGTACATGCTTTAATTATGCACTTAGACCCCTCACATTAGATTTACCACTTGTGAAAGCTGGATATGCCGGGTGGTTCCGGGCAGACTTCTATCACAAGTGCAATCTAACCCTGTGTCTAAGAGCGTTACAGTGTCAAATTATTGTGAATCTAGGCATGTTCGTTCTTTAACAATTATTCCTATTTCATGTAAATTTTAGGCATTTTATCCTTTTTACTGTAATCTAGTTTATAGTAATCTAATTTATATGTCATCCAATTATGCCTATAATTTGTCGCATGTCCTTTTTAACATATGTTTAATTCTATTTTGACATGTAAACATTCAATCGTGTAGTTATTCAAATCCAACAAGTTAAGCATGTCGTTTACTCAATAATATGTCACAAGTGAATCATATAATTATAAAAACAATAATCGTTGCCCATACTTTAACAAGTTTATTCAGTATGTAATCATTCCAACACTTTAACTGATTCAATGTATGAATTATTCATATTAACATCTCAACTTGTTACAAAAATAATTTGTAATTAATATGGCAATTTCACAATTAATAAAAAGGGGTATGCTAAATGATAACATATTATTATCTAAAGGCTATAGCTTAAATCCACTCACCTTGTAAGCTTTCTAAATCCTGGATCTGGTCCAGATCTAATCTTCCATGGTTTTCCCCTAATTGGTTTCAGACCTAACAACCATGGATTGACTATTTTTACTAAAAGAAAAAGGAGAGAAAGAAAAGAGAATTGAAATAGACTAGATCTAGAAAATTACCTCACTTCGATAAGAGATCTGAACGGCTATTTACAAACACACGTTCCTTTCCTTCAGATCTGGATTCAGAATTTTTCCTAAACTAATAATCTTAATTTTTCTTAGTAGATTGGAGGAGAGGGAAAGGAATGGCGGAGCTTCAACGTAGCCTTAGAAATATGAGACTTAGGGTAGGCTCTATAGGCTTATTTATATATTCAGCAACGTATTTGGTCAAGAAACGAGTCCATGTTCACAAAACCGAATTCTGCCCAGATTTGTATGGTTGTCGACCCTGGGTCGACCCCAAAGAGCCTGGGTAGACCCTAGGGTCGACCCAGCGGGGCTCTGGTCGACCCCCAAAATGAGGCGGTTCAGCTATAAGGGATTTCGTTTGCTGGTTTTGAATTTTTTAAATATTTTTTATTTGTTTGTATATATAACACTCTCTTGCACGTGTACAAAGTTCTAGGTTAATAACTTCTTCATACGATGTTCGTTTTACGCAAAGCAGGTGTCTATCTTGACCAGCATTTTGAGATGGATGCAATGGCATAGTCGATTTTACTCAATTCTAAATATTTACATAAGTTATTCTTATTTTATTATCTTAAAAATACGGGGTGTTACATCGGGAGTCTCGAAATAACAACTCCAATAACAAAAGATTCAGGGAGATCAATACCGACATCTTTAAGTTGATTCACCAACAGTAAGATTTCACTCACTTGCCCAATTATGGACTTATTGGCGACCATTTTGAAATCCATAAAATTACAAATAAGAAATTTTTTATTACTTGCCTCGGATATGGGATACTTGCTCTCCAAAGCAGTCTAGAGTTCCATTGCAGTTCCAAGGTCAGATGAGCGTTGTAGACTAGAGTAGACAATGCATTCAGAATATGCCCTCTGCATAGAAAATCGTCCTCTTTGCGCTTTGCTCGTTTCTCTTTCAAAGCGGCATCCACGTCAGCGGTTTCTCATGGTATATCTTCCAAATCGTCTTTAAAGATATAGAACAATTTCACAGTGATTAAGAAGAACTTCATTGTTTCTTGCGAACGAGTAATGTTTTCACCACCAATTTCGTCAAATGCTGATTCATAACTATCAATGCGCTCAAACCTTCCATGATTGAATATATTGGCTGAAAATTTGTTGGGGATTTTGCAGTTTGAGGCTATCAAATGATGATGATCGTCGTATGAATATCGTACTTTAGACTTTAAGGATTTGCGGAGCAAATTCTTTCAGACAATAGCACAATCCACCAGGTACAAATGGATTATTGAATTATTGACTTTCAGGATTCAGTAAAGCCTTGGAACATCAAAATCATATTCGAAGTTTCTGCGACTTTGAACAGGTCAAGAACACTCTGGATTTTTAGATTCTGATGATGCAACTAGAATATGGAACTATGAAGAGAAGAATAATGATTCTGCAACACTGAATAGGCGTTGGGAATTACAGCATGCAGAATATATAGAGGAAGAAGAAGATACAGTTTTCAAATGTTTTTGAAATGCTTCCGGGTATGGCTATTTATTGCCAGCAAATGGAGATGTCTATTCATGAATAGTCGCAACCGTTTGTAACATTCGTATCCATTTCAATTCAGAAACGTCGCATCCCTTCAGTTTGAAACATGACGCCATTTTGCAACATTCGGAAGCGTTACAAATCTTCGTGCCAATTTCAAAACTATAATGGCCCGTAGCGCAGCAAGCCCATTTCGAGGCCCAGCTGATCACGAGACCCCTTGAGCCCCAAGGCCCAAGGCTAATCTTTTGACCATTAAATATTTAATATCATGTCATGTTCATGCATTGGCTTGTCTCTCTCTTCTCTTATTTCTTTTGATATCATATATCAAGCTTGTACCTATAGAGGCACACCCCTTAATATTCTACAAGGTGGGACTAATCCACACACCTTTTTCCTTCCTTCTTGCTTCTCTTCTTCAAAACAAACCCCCCAAAATATTGTATTTTAAAATTTTCTAACAATCATCCCCAATTTTCAAAATAAAGAAAATAAATAAAGTGGGCTGAATCACTAGTGTGACTTCCTACATACCAAGTGGGATCAAGCCTATGTAGTTCTAAGATCAAGTTTTGCATCATCATGGAAACAACACATAAACAAAAGGTATCTTTTGGATTTGAACCTTTACTTAGTGTAAATCATTCAAAGTTCTATCGAGATTCTACGGTGAACGAATCTTGAACCAAGTATCCCTTAATGATAAAACTAGAACAATCACACATGTTGATTTCCTTAGTTAGAGTGTTCTATATTGCTCAGGACATTAATGGCCATGTGCTTTAATCCTGGTTCATGAGTCTACTTTAGAAAGCGGCCTTACTTTCCGAGGAAACGACATGATTTCCATACTCATATAGGTAAGTCTCTTAAGGTGTTTCTGCGATACACCTTTTAAGGTCTCTAGAATTATTAAGGATATTATCCATCCTTTGCTCTTACTGAATCCAACAATAAAAATTATGGGATAAATGATTTAGTGTTCCATAATCATACTCTTAACTTGTTGGTATGCATTGAACTTTGTCTACCCTTTTCAAGACACAAGTTGGGTTTCTATTAAGGATGATCAGTCTTCTTTCACAGACCTCAGTCCCATTAATTTTGACTTTATAGAAACCAAAGCCTTTGGAAGACCTTTTGTAAGTGGGCCAACCAAGTTTTTCTTCATTTCTATGTAGTCAACAACTATAAGTCCACTTTTGAGTAACTGTCTTACCATCTGATGTCTTAGACTCACATGTCTAGACTTCCCATTATATGTCTTATTAGAGACATTATATATCATTGCTTGATTATCATAGTTAATCAAGACTGCTGGAAATGGCTTCTTCTACAATGGGATTTCCATTAACAAATTTCTAAGCCATTCTGCTTCCTTACATGTATCTGCTAATGCAATAAATTCTAACAACATAGTTGAATCAGATATACAGGTCTGGTTCTTGGAAGCCCAAGATACAGCAGCACCTCAACCAGTCGTATACTTAGATTTGGATTCTACATTATTCGAGGTTGCATCACTATATCCTTTTGTTACAACAGAATATCCTTTATAAGATAAGCCATAGTTAATGGTTCCTTTCAAATAAGATAAAACTCTGGAAATAGCTTTCCAGTGTTCGAAAACTGGGTTACTCGTAAATCGACACAATACACTTATAGCGTGTGCGATGTCGGGTCTAGTGCAATGCATAGCATACATAAGACTACCAATAACATTAGAGCACTCAAATTGAGAAACGGTACGTCTAGTGTTCTTTTCTAATTTGATACTTGGATCTAAAGGAGTTGGTGCTAGTTTGTCATCATAATGACTATACTTCTTTAAGAACTTCTCAATGTAATGAGACTGGGTTAGTAATAACTCCCCCGCTTTCCTAATCATTTTAATTCCTAAAATTACATCAGCCTCTCCTAGTTCTTTCATATCAAATTTAGAAGATAGAAACTCCTTAGTTTCATTCACACATGATATATTGGAACCAATATCAACATATCATCAAACAAACATATTATAACATAACTGTTGTTATCCGATCTTCTATAAATACATTTATCTAAATTATTAACAATGAATCCAAATGACAGTGCAACTTTATCAAACTTCTCATGCCATTGCATAGGAGCTTGCTTCAGGCCATAAAGAGATTTTACTAGTTTACAAACTTTCTTTTCTGGGCCTGGGGTTATAAAACCTTCAGGTTGTTCCATGTATATCTCTTCTTCTAAATCTCCATTTAGAATAGCTATCTTTACATCCATATGATGTATGACCAAATTATGAATTGATAAAGTTCTTTTAAACATCGTATAGAAGATATGCGGGCAACTGGAGAATATGTATTAAAGTAATCTACTCCTTGTCTTTGCTTATATTCCTTAGCATCTAATCTGGCTTTAAACTTATCTATGGATCCATTTGTGTTCAACTTTTTCTTGAATATCCATGTATATCCTATAGGTTTAGCACCAGGAGGTAAATCAGATAAAACCCAAGTTTGGTTTAACATTATGAAATTCATTTCATCATTGATAGCTCCTTTCCAAAAATTAGAATCTCTAGAACTCATAGCCTCAGAATAAGTTCTGGGTTCATTATTGATGTTCATTACATATCTTGTCACATTAAAGACTTCGTTTTTATTAACTTCTACGAGATATGTTATGAAGTCAAGACCATAGTACTTTTCTATTCTCGCTCTTTTACTTCTTCTATGTTCAGTACTATTATTTGGAACTGACACTTCCTTGCTCTTAAAACAGATGCATATTCATCGTTATTTGTATCATTAGTATCAGTTGGTTCCGGCTAGATGATCTCAATGGATTCTCAATAGTTTGATTTTCAAAGAATTCTACAGCTACAAATTCTATAACTTATAAGGTGTCAAGAATAAGGAAACTATAAGTTATACTATTAAGAGAATATCCTATGAAAACACACTTAAATGCCCTATTTCCTAACTTGGGTCATTTAGGGTTTGGCTTTCTTAAATATGCTAAGTATCCCCAAATTTAAGTCTGGTAAGGTTTGGTTTTCTATTAAACCATAATTCATAAGGGGAAATGTTATTCTTTTTAAGTGGTACCATATTTAAAATGTAACATGCAGATAACATAACATCACCCCAAAGGATATAAGGTAAACTAGAACTTATGAGCATGGCGTTAACCATTTCTACTAAAGTTCTACTTTTCCTTTCAACAACACTATTTTGTTGTAGTGTATACGAGGTGGTACATTAGTGAATTATACCATTTTGTTTACAGAACAAAGTAAATTCATTCGAAAATTATTCACCACCATGATCTGAATTTAACACTTTAATTTTAACTCCTAATTGTGTTTCGACTTCTGCTTTGTAAATTTTGAATTTATCAAAGGCCCTCATCTTTCGATTTCCTTAGACATACATATGCGTGTCTAGCAAAATCATCTATAAATGTTATATGGTATTGGTTACTAACATAGGTGATATGACTCTTTAAGTCACCCATGTAACGACCCAGATTTTGGTCAATTTATTTGTAAATATTTAATATTTATTTTAAATATTTAGTTAATAATATAAATCAATTTTTATATTCAGTTATCGATTTAATAATCGAAATACGATTTAATTTTTGATATATACAATTATCCTAATGCGGGAATATGAACTAATTCATTCGAAATTTAAATCTAAGTCCAATTGATTCAAATAATTTTTAGAAAATTTATTTGGATATATATAAATAATAATAATTTGTTGTCTAGGAATTTAATTATTTTGAATATAATATATATCAATTTAAATTAATATCTTCTCCATACGATCTGATTGGGTTTCAAAACTTGTCCCAATGTGTTCAGGATAGTGGTACAAGCCTAGTTATGCTGGTTGTTGTGTTCACATAGGAGTTCGAAATCAATAGGATAATTTAATTAATTTATATCGTATTGGTTAATTCAAAACTAAATTAAATAAATAAATAATTTATAACAAAAAATGGTTTCCTTCTACCCGAAGTATTTAAATTACCCTTTTGTAACAACCCGAAAATCTGGGCCAGTTTAAATTTTTTTATTTTGGCAATTTTAGCGAATTTTGATTATTTAAAATGAATTATTTTAAATAATATCGACGAGAAATTTATTTTGAATAGAATTCGAACGTATATATTATATACGTCGTCGTTAGAATATAATAATTATATATAATTATAAAAGGAATTGAAAATGGCGCGGTAGTTCGATAATTCAATTTCAAACTTCAATTGAATGTACCGGGTGCAAAACAATCCGGATTTTAGTGAAACCAAAAACATTAGGATCTAATTGGTAATATCTTTCCAACGAATCCGAAAAATCAAATTTTCATAGCGGGGATCAAAAGATATGTCCAGTTGAAAATTCTGAATAGTCGCTATGGAATTCAGGCCCTTAAAAATGGGCATTTTGCAAACGATCTCGGATTTCGACGAAACCACTTTTGTTGGGTCTGTGATGTCAAATTATTGCTAGGTTTCAAATTTCATTATTTTTCGAATCAATATGTGAGCGTGGCAAAAGAAAACGCGTTTGACCAGTTTCAGTTGATTTTAATCGACTGGAAAATGGCCATTTTTCAAACGGTCTCAGAATTCAACGAAACTAGTTTTGTTAGGACCGTATCGTCAATACGAAGCTAAAAAATATTTTTCGGGAATTTTTAGACTTAGTATGTGACCCCGGTAAATTGAAATGCGCGTTCAAATTCAATATATAGAGTTATATGTTGATTTTAACGGAAACTGACCAAAACGGTCGAATCAGCTTAGGATACATATCTCATTGTGTTCGGAATGGGGGTAATTAGCTAGGGACGACAGGCGGCGGGTCTCGTTTCGAGTTCGAAATCAAAAGTTGCTTTTTGAAATAATTGAATAATAAATAATATAATTAAATTTTATAAAATCCTTTATTACCCCTTCTCTTCCTCGTTGACCTAACAGTTGGAAAGGAGAAAAAAAAAACCGAAAAAGACCAAATCGCGCCCCCCCTCAACGGCGCCGCTGTTAGCCACAGCCGTCCCCCCCTCCGATCCTCCTCCCTCCTCCTCCACGCCACCTTCTCCTTCCACCAATCGATCGCCCCTAACCCTAGGAAAGCCCCCCCTCCCCCAGTAAGCCGTCGTTCCCCTTTCGACGCCGCCACCTGATGGCCCCACCGCCGACCACCGCAACACCCCCACCACCTCCTCGACAACCAACGCCCCTTCCCCCGCCACCTGCAGCCTCCGACGCTGCCAATTTCGCCGGTGAGCCTCTTTTTTTTATATATATTTATTTAATCGCTTTTATTTATTTAGGTAAATTAAAATATGATTTTTGCTAATGCAAAGTAAAGGATATGATTTTTACATAGAAGTTTATAATATAAAATTTTGATTTTTATATATAAGATGTCGACAAAGATGTGATTTTATCATCTAGAAAAAAAGGTATGAAAAATTCGATTTTTATATATTGAATAGCATAGTAAAAAATTCGATTTTTATATATTGAATAGCATAGTAAAAAATTCGATTTTTATAAATTGAATAGCAAAGTAAAATTCGATTTTTATATATTGAATAACAAAGTAAAAATTCGATTTTTATATATTGAATAACAAAGTAAAAATTCGATTTTTATATATTGAATAACAAAGTAAAATTCGATTTTTATATATTGAATAACAAAGTAAAAATTCGATTTTTATATATTGAATAACAAAGTAAAAATTCGATTTTTATATATTGAATAGCGAAGTAAAAATGTGATTTTTATATATGTAGATAATACGGGCAAAGAAAGTGACAAGAGGCAAGAACAGCGAAGATTTCTAAATGAAGTGCCGTGGAGTTAGGATAGCTATTGGTGAGAACTTTTCACTCTTCAATTTCTTTTTCTAGTTATATATATACTAGGATGCAGACGGTGTTTAGTAGCACCTGACACCCGTCATCCACAGACCATGGATGACTTGTTTGTTAAATTGTTTGGTTGAGTAGTTAGTTAGAATATTTGATTGAATGGAATTGTTTGGTGAAATGAAATTGATTTGATTGATTTGTGAATGGCGTGGGCCTTCACTAGATAGGGGATAAGGCTAGGCCTCGTCCCGTTTCTAGTATCGTGCCGTTATGCCGCCGAAATTTTCTAAAATAAGTTAGAAAATAAAAATATCATTTTATTTAAAGAATGAACTGAATAGAAATTCATATGTTAAAATAAAATGTTTTATCGTTAAAAATATATAATTTTTAACGTGAATATGAACATAGTGAATGTGAATAAATAAATATTCATTTACAAACCGGACGGTTTGTTTATGTACACCTATTTGAAGGACATTGATTGGGACGATAAATTTTACATATCGCCCAACTGCACAAATAAAATATGTGTTTGATTGTTTGAAACCCCACACGGGTGTTGGGATGAAATTTGAAGTTCACTCATTCTGATTGATTAAATATGTCGATCGATTGATTGACAGGCTGTTATAAGCGTTAGATATCTATATTTGATGCTTATACAGTGTAGTGCACTTTGGTTGATGGTTGATTATTTTTCAATGCTATTATATATGTGTGATGTATGAAAATTCATATAATTAATATTATATGCTGATTGATTGGGCCTCATTCCAATTTAGAAAATAAAGAATATTATAAAATAAAGGTTCATGTGTTGACGGTACTCATCCGTTGAGATTAGTCATGTGTTGAACGAAATATTTTAGTAATAAAATTTACATCTTTATCAATATAAAATAAAGGTTCATGTGTTGACAGTACTCATCCGTTGAGATTAGTCATGTGTTGAACGAAATATTTTAGTAATAAAATTTACATCTTTATCAATATAAAATAAAGGTTCATGTGTTGACAGTACTCATCCGTTGAGATTAGTCATGTGTTGAACGAAATATTTGGATAATAACAACTATTTTGAAAAAGAAATATTTGAAATAGAATATTTGAAAATAGAAATATATGAAGCCGTGTTGATTAGATTGACGCCATTTTGACGTGAACGATATTTATATCGATTTCATTCATTTTATAATGAATATCGAAAGTGATTTCAAAATCTGATATTTTGAAAAGAATTGAAATTCGAATTGAATTGAATGTAAAACGAATTCGAATTGAAATGAATATAAAACGAATTCGAATTGAATTGAATTAAAAACAGATTCGAATTGAATTGAATTGAAAAGAAAATGAATTCAAATCGAAATTGAATTGAAATGAATTTAAAACGAATTTATATTGGAATATTCAATTTTGATTTAAAATTGAATATGAAGTTGAAACCGTTTTGAAAACGAATTTAAAACGATTTATAAAGCACGTTTTAAATTGAAATCGACGAAATATATATTATATATATAATATAATGGCCTGAATAGAACGCGCCGCGCCGCGGCAGTTCGCGAATTTCGACCATTGACTTCGAACGGATATTACGGGAGATCCGACCGTCGGATTCTCCTAAAACCGGAACCGTTGGGTTCGTATCGAAAAGATCTTTCTAACGAATATTAGAAATTAAAAATCTAACGGTTGGATTTGGAATTATGTCCAAATCAAATTTGAAAAAGGTCGCTGTAAGTGCAGTTCGATGGCCGTTGATGGAAATCGACTGTACGGGCCTTGATAAAATTATTAAAAATAGTAATAATTTGTGTGAAATCATAAGAAATGATTTGGGAAGAATTGGGATGAAAAACTCCATATTTGAAAAGATAAAAATAGATTTCTATTGAAATGAACTAGTTTTGAACTAGAATTAAAATTCTATTTGTTTTTAAATAAATAAATTGAATTTGAAAAGGGTTTTAAAAATAACTAGAATTTCCAATGATTGCATTGGAGTGGATTTGAATCGAAATTGTCTTCAGAATATTTCGATGTTGGAATTCGTGATTATACAGATGTTGTTATGGAAATTTGAAAGATATATATTTATATCGTTATTTCCAATACGACATTTGTTAATCGTAGAATTTGATATTGAATATAAGCCGATATATTTTCTATTCAGAACCTTGTATCGAATATCAAATGTGATTTGGGTTTGTCGTGAATGGTGTCTTCATTAACACTGTTCTCGAACCCAGTTGAGAAAAGATTAAATCTTTTTATTTAGGTTTAATGAAGTGTACCAATTAAATAATATTCAATTGGAATTGAAATGATATCGATTTTTGGGTTTATCGTGAACAGTGTTTTAAATAACACTCGTTCTTTAACCCGATAATTAATGGAATGTGATTTTGGGTTTATCGTGAACTGTGTTTTAAATGACACTGATTCTTTAACCTAGTCACAGATTAAAACTAAGTGGAGTTTTAATGAATCTTTAATTAGATTGAAATAATCGAGGATGGAGTATCACCAGTTTTGCTCTAGGCGTTAGTTAAATCTTTAATTAGATTTGAACGTGAAATGGTAATTGAATTTACCGATAACACTGTGGTGTTAGATATGAAGTAAGACCCGTTTTACTTCATGGGATGAATAGGTTGGGATTGGGAAATTAAAACAAATGATTACTTCGGTAAAGTTCGTTAATCCCGACTAGTTTGAATTGATATTCAAAAATAAATTCAAGAATAAATTAAAGAATTTATCTTTGATAAAATTAATGGGAACCTTTCCCTATGAATGTGAAATTTAGAAACTAACTGTCGGTTAGCTAAGCAGAACGGTTTTCTGGATATTGATCTGATGTTGGTTTCGGCCTTCGAGGTTAATATTTGGGAAATTATTCTCTTGATTAATTTACGGTTAGTGACTGATAAATTGGAATGAGGCGTATGTTGTGTTTGTGTAACAATTATTTAAAATATACGCGAGTTATTCGGAAAGACCGGGTTTATCCCATTCTGAATAACTGATACGACGATAAGTCGAAGATGAAGACGATGGTCGAAGACCGGAGGTCTTCACGTCGTTTGAGTGATTACTGATGATCTTGATTGGGCTGTACACCCAAGAAGATGGAAACAGTTGGTGATCGTCCAGACGTACTTGGAGATCGATGGATATGCGGGGTACTAGGTGCCTCCGGTTTCGTTCAGACCCAGAACGGACTTGTAAATGGGCTGTGTGTCTAACATTAGATTTTAGTCTGTGTGATTGATCTCTATTAAATATATATCTTTTTGGCAGCGGAGAATTTATTCTCTTGCTTAACGCCCTTCTCTGAGACGTACGAGCTCAGGGGTTATATACTGATGGATATCAAACGCATGGAGTGAATTGCCTGTGTGGCATGCCTAAGTGGCAATGGATCGAGGCTTCTGTTGAAAAGAAAAGTCTTGTGGTGATGATCAGAGCACAGCCTGAGTGGCATAGCTTTGTGTAACGTGAATTCGCGAGCCTCACACCCCGGTTGTGAACCAGAAACGGGAGAGGACATCAGGGAGGGCATGCGTTTCTTTCTAGCTAGGGTGGTGTCAGTGACCTACCAGCCCTGACATTTATATACTTTTCACCTGTGTGGTTGTTGCTGTTGTGAGGCGCCTCGGTTAGATTGGACGATCCGGGTCCGATGGAGCCATTCGTTGGCTCATTTACACCCCAAAGGGTGGGGAAACGCATGTTCAGGCATTTTAATCCACATCGGTGGACCGGCCTTGACGATCCAAGGGTCACTCGAGCTCTGATCCTAAGGGACGGGCTAGAGCGTCTCGAATCGGTTGAGGACTATCTTTTGCCTCGGTTCATAGATGGAAACCCAATTTCCAAATACGTGACTTTGCGATTTTGATTGTATAACCTATATATGGCGACATAGTGGTATGGGGCATTCATGCCGCCTATGATTGATACTTATGATTTGAAGTTGTTTATACACTATACACTTATAATAGTATCAAATGATTTCTTTTAAACGTATCAAGCATTCTTGGCTATTATAAGGTAAAAACCCTATCCCCCGCCTTGCGTTGCATTGTGTGATAGGACCTGGGTCTTATAATAGCTTCATTTTTCTTTATTTAGCATTGCGCTGTTGTTTTATGCACTGGTATTCTTGGGAGGAAACCCATTCCGTGTTATATGGTGTGGTCCCTTGATTTACCAAACTTTAAAAATAAAGATTAACTGTTTTAGTTCTCACACCAGTCACATGACTGACCTGGAGTTTATTGTTTTAGCCTAAACTCTGGGTGCCCTTATTTTGACACGGGAAGCTAGTAATTTTGGTTTTGCAGATTTATATTCACAGGATCCTGGTTTACAGCTGGAATGATATCCGGAAAGCTTTGTATCCGTATATCTCTTCTAGTTGTGTATTGTATTATTTTCCGCTGCTATGTAA
This sequence comes from Allium sativum, assembly GCA_030737875.1. Classification (NCBI taxonomy): domain Eukaryota; kingdom Viridiplantae; phylum Streptophyta; class Magnoliopsida; order Asparagales; family Amaryllidaceae; genus Allium; species Allium sativum. The sequence goes on from CM060916.1 coordinate 328,253,910, forward strand.
TTTATTGTAATCTCTGATATTTCTGTGTAACATTCATTTGTACTCTGTATATTCTTGTAATCTGATGCAATGTTGTAATATACAATGAATGTTCTTCCGTCTGCGTTCTGTTGTTGCTTGTTCTCGAACTATCCGCGCTTTCCTTTACGGGGAAGTTACGGGTCTTCTCAGTTGGTATCAGAGCTTTGGTTTACAAAGCTCAGAGAACAAGGCACATTAGAACCATACGAAAGAATTCACCAGATAATTGGATTAGTAAAATCCAATGAGAATGACTCGTTAGAGATGGGATGAGTAGTATCCTAGAACGAGTGTGAAGAGTATATTTTTGAAAGTAAAAACAAATTTTGTTTTGAAAATTTAAATCAATTATTCGTATTTGATTATTTATTTGTATTGATTGGGACAGTCCAGTATATAAAAATTTTACATATACGCCTTGCAAACGTGTATTTGAAGTTTTAATATACTGGATAGATATAGAGTTACACTCTAATCGCCCGGGGGTGATTCTGATGATTGATATATCATCATCAGAATTTATATTCGAGTGACGAACGTGTAATATCTATATATTTCCTATTGACTGGTGTGAGAACCAAAATTAGATAGGGCTTATTGTTGTGATTTGGCATCAAAAATTTGATTTTTGACTATGTATCAAAGTTATGAATTTCAAAAGCTAATCAACTAATGGATTGATGTTTGTGTTGTTTGTTTGATAATTTTTGAACCATTATGTCTAATAGAATCAAATATTGAATTATATTGAAAATTGGTCGCATTTCCTAGCATATACATGTACTTACATTGAACAGGTCATAGCAAGGAGGCTAGAGCCGAAGAATAAAATTTGTTTGCCCGACAAATAAGTACATGTTTACTATAATTTACTATTTTGTTTGGGTGATGATGATTTTATGAGCCTATTGGCTAGCCGCTTGGCTTTTTCTTTTTCTTTTTGAGATCAGAAGGCCTATATGGCAATTTCGGGATTTTCCCGTGGCTCCCGGTGCAGGGGATGTTATGGCGAAATTTTTCAAAAATTTAGGGTGTTAGCCAAATTTTTGAAGAATCTGAAAATTCTCAGAAACTGAAAAGTTAGAGAATGGAAGCCAGATCGAACGCAGAGTTGATTAATCAAACCACTTTCGACTTTGTTCCTTTTCGGGGATGAAAAGTTTTAAATGGGGGAGATTGTAACAACCCGAAAATCTGGGCCAGTTTAAATTTTTTTATTTTGGCAATTTTAGCGAATTTTGATTATTTAAAATGAATTATTTTAAATAATATCGACGAGAAATTTATTTTGAATAGAATTCGAACGTATATATTATATACGTCGTCGTTAGAATATATTAATTATATATAATTATAAAAGGAATTGAAAATGGCGCGGTAGTTCGATAATTCGATTTCAAACTTCAATTGAATGTACCGTGTGCAAAACAATCCGGATTTTAGTGAAACCAAAAACATTAGGATCTAATTGGTAATATCTTTCCAACGAATCCGAAAAATCAAAATTTCATAGCGGGGATCAAAAGATATGTCAAGTTGAAAATTCTGAATAGTCGCTATGAAATTCAGGCCCTTAAAAATGGGCATTTTGCAAACGATCTCGGATTTCGACGAAACCACTTTTGTTGGGTCCGTGATGTCAAATTATTGCTAGGTTTCAAATTTCATTATTTTTCGAATCAATATGTGAGCGTGGCAAAAGAAAACGCGTTTGACCAGTTTTAGTTGATTTTAATCGACTGGAAAATGGCCATTTTTCAAACGGTCTCAGAATTCAACGAAACTAGTTTTGTTAGGACCGTATCGTCAATACGAAGCTAGAAAATATTTTTCGGGAATTTTTAGACTTAGTATGTGACCCCGGTAAATTGAAATGCGCGTTCAAATTCAATATATAGAGTTATATGTTGATTTTAACGGAAACTGACCGAAACGGTCGAATCAGCTTAGGATACATATCCCATTGTGTTTGGAATGGGGGTAATTAGCTAGGGACGACAGGCGATGGGTCTCGTTTCGAGTTCGAAATTAAAAGTTGCTTTTTGAAATAATTGAATAATAAATAATATAATTAAATTTTATAAAATCCTTTACTACCCCTTCTCTTCCTCGTTGACCTAACAGTTGGAAAGGAGAAAAAAAAACCCGACAAAGACCAAATCGCGCCCCCCCTCAACGGCGCCGCCGTTCGCCACAGCCGTCCCCCCCCCCCTCCGATCTTCCTCCCTCCTCCTCCACGCCACCTTCTCCTTCCACCAATCGATCGCCCCTAACCCTAGGAACCCCCCCAGTAAGCCATCGTTCCCCTTTCGACGCCGCCACCTGATGGCCCCACCGCCGACCACCGCAACACCCCCACCACCTCGTCGACAACCAACGCCCCTTCCCCCGCCACCTGCAGCCTCCAACGCTGCCAATTTCGCCGGTGAGCCTCTTTTTTTTATATATATTTATTTAATCGCTTTTATTTATTTAGGTAAATTAAAATATGATTTTTGCTAATGCAAAGTAAAGGATATGATTTTTACATAGAAATTTATAATATAAAATTTTGATTTTTATATATAAGATGTCGACAAAGATGTGATTTTATTATCTAGAAAAAAAGGTATGAAAAATTCGATTTTTATATATTGAATAACATAGTAAAAAATTCGATTTTTATATATTGAATAGCATAGTAAAAAAATTCGATTTTGTATAAATTGAATAGCAAAGTAAAATTGTATTTTTATATATTGAATAACAAAGTAAAAATTCGATTTTTATATATTGAATAACAAAGTAAAAATTCGATTTTTATATATTGAATAACAAAGTAAAATTCGATTTTTATATATTGAATATCAAAGTAAAAATTCGATTTTTATATATTGAATAACAAAGTAAAAATTCGATTTTTATATATTGAATAGCGAAGTAAAAATGTGATTTTTATATATGTAGATAATACGGGCAAAGAAAGTGACAAGAGGCAAGAACAACGAAGATTTCTAAATGAAGTGCCGTGGAGTTAGGATAGCTATTGGTGAGAACTTCTCACTCTTCAATTTCTTTTTCTAGTTATATATATACTAGGATGCAGACGGTGTTTAGTAGCACCCGACACCCGTCATCCACAAACCATGGATGGCTTGTTTGTTAAATTGTTTGGTTGAGAAGTTAGTTAGAATATTTGATTGAATGGAATTGTTTGGTGAAATGAAATTGATTTGATTGATGTGTGAATGGCGTGGGCCTTCACTAGACCGGGGATAAGGCTAGGCCTCGTCCCGTTTCTAGTATCGTGCCGTTATGCTGCCGAAATTTTCTAAAATAAGTTATAAAATAAAAATATCATTTTATTTAAAGAATGAACTAAATAGAAATTCATATGTTAAAATAAAATGTTTTATCGTTAAAAATATATAATTTTTAACGTGAATATGAATATAGTGAATGTGAATAAATAAATATTCATTTACAAACCGGACGGTTTGTTTATGTACACCTATTTGAAGGACATTGATTGGGACGATAAATTTTACACATCGCCCAACTGCACAAATAAAATCTGTGTTTGATTGTTGGAAACCCCACACGGGTGTTGGGATGAAATTTGAAGTTCACTCATCCTGATTGATTAAATATGTCGATCGATTGATTGACAGGCTGTTATAAGCGTTAGATATCTATATTTGATGCTTATACAGTGTAGTGCACTTTGGTTGATGGTTGATTATTTTTCAATGCTATTATATACGTGTGATGTATGAAAATCCATATAATTAATATTATATGGTGATTGATTGGGCCTCATTCCAATTTAGAAAATAAAGAATATTATAAAATAAAGGTTCATGTGTTGACAGTACTCATCCGTTGAGATTAGTCATGTGTTGAACGAAATATTTTAGTAATAAAATTTACATCTTTATCAATATAAAATAAAGGTTCATGTGTTGACAGTACTCATCCGTTGAGATTAGTCATGTGTTGAACGAAATATTTTAGTAATAAAATTTACATCTTTATCAATATAAAATAAAGGTTCATGTGTTGACAGTACTCATCCGTTGAGATTAGTCATGTGTTGAATGAAATATTTTGATAATAACAACTATTTTGAAAAAGAAAATTTTGAAATAGAATATTTGAAAATAGAAATATATGAAGCCGTGTTGATTAGATTGACGCCATTTTGACGTGAACGATATTTATATCGATTTCATTCATTTTATAATGAATATCGAAAGTGATTTCAAAATCTGATATTTTGAAAAGAATTGAAATTCGAATTGAATTGAATGTAAAACGAATTCGAATTGAATTGAATATAAAACGAATTCGAATTGAATTGAATTTAAAACAGATTCGAATTGAATTGAATTGAATTGAATTGAAAATGAATTCAAATCGAAATTGAATTGAAATCAATTTGAAATGAATTTAAAACGAATTTATATTGGAATATTCAATTTTGATTTGAAATTGAATATGAAGTTGAAACCGTTTTCAAAATGAATTTAAAAAGATTTATAAAGCACGTTTTAAATTGAAATCGACGAAGTATATATTATATATATAATATAATGGCCTGAATAGAATGCGCCGCGCCGCGGCAGTTCGCGAATTTCGACCATTGACTTCGAACGGATATTACGGGAGATCCGACCGTCGGATTCTCCTAAAACTGGAACCGTTGGGTTCGTATCGAAAAGAGCTTTCTAACGAATATTAGAAATTAAAAATCTAACGGTTGGATTTGGAATTATGTCCAAATCAAATTTGAAAAAGGTCGCTGTAAGTGCAGTTCGATGGCCGTTGATGGAAATCGACTGTACGGGCCTTGATAAAATTATTAAAAATAGTAATAATTTGTGTAATATCATAAGAAATGATTTGGGAAGAATTGGGATGAAAAACTCCATATTTGAAAAGATAAAAATAGATTTCTATCGAAATGAACTAGTTTTGAACTAGAATTAAAATTCTATTTGTTTTTAAATAAATAAATTGAATTTGAAAAGGGTTTTAAAAATAACTAGAATTTCCAATGATTGCATTGGAGTGGATTTGTATTGAAATTGTCTTCAGAATATTTCGATGTTGGAATTCGTGATTATACAGATGTTGTTATGGAAATTTGAAAGATATATATTTATATCGTTATTTCCAATACGACATTTGTTAATCGTAGAATTTGATATTGAATATAAACCGATATATTTTCTATTCAGAACCTTGTATCGAATATCAAATGTGATTTGGGTTTGTCATGAATGGTGTCTTCATTAGCACTGTTCTCGAACCCAGTTGAGAAAAGATTAAATCTTTTTATTTAGGTTTAATGAAGTGTACCAATTAAATAATATTCAATTGGAATTGAATTGATATCGATTTTTGGGTTTATCGTGAACAGTGTTTTAAATAACACTCGTTCTTTAACCCGATAATTAATGGAATGTGATTTTGGGTTTATCGTGAACTGTGTTTTAAATGACACTGATTCTTTAACCCAGCCACAGATTAAAACTAAGTGGAATTTTAATGAATCTTTAATTAGATTGAAATAATCGAGGATGGAGTATCACCAGTTTTGCTCTAGGCGTTAGTTAAATCTTTAATTAGATTTGAACGTGAAATGGTAATTGAATTTACCGATAACACCGTGGTGTTAGATATGAAGTAAGACCCGTTTTACTTCGTGGGATGAATAGGTTGGGATTGGGAAATTAAAACAAATGATTATTTCGGTAAAGTTCGTTAATCCCGACTAGTTTGAATTGATATTCAAAAATAGATTCCAGAATAAATTAAAGAATTTATCCTTGATAAAATTAATGGGAACCTTTCCCTATGAATGTGAAATTTAGAAACTAACTGTCGGTTAGCTAAGCAGAACGGTTTTCTGGATATTGATCTGATGTTGGTTTCGGCCTTCGGGGTTAATATTTGGGAAATTATTCTCTTGATTAATTTACGGTTAGTGACTGATGAATTGGAATGAGGCGTATGTTGTGTTTGTGTAACACTTATTTAAAATATACGCGAGTTATTCGGAAAGACCGGGTTTATCCCATTCTGAATAACTGATACGACGATAAGTCGAAGATGAAGACGATGGTCGAAGACCGGAGGTCTTCACGTCGTTTGAGTGATTACTGATGATCTTGATTGGGCTGTACACCCAAGAAGATGGAAACAGTTAGTGATCGTCCAGACTTACTTGGAGATCGATGGATATGCGGGGTACTAGGTGCCTCCGGTTTCGTTCAGACCCAGAACTGACTTGTAAATGGACTGTGTGTCTGACATTGGATTTTAGTCTGTGTGATTGATCTCTATTAAATATATATCTTTTTGGCGGCGGAGAATTTATTCTCTTGCTTAACGCCCTTCTCTGAGACGTACGAGCTCAGAGGTTATATACTGATGGATATCAAACGCATGGAGTGAATTGCCTGTGTGGCATGCCTAAGTGGCAATGGATCGAGGCTTCTGTTGAAAAGCAAAGTCTTGTGGTGATGATCAGAGCACAGCCTGGGTGGCATAGCTTTGTGTAACGTGAATTCGCGAGCCTCACACCCCGGTTGTGAACCAGAAACGGGAGAGGACATCAGGGAGGGCATGCGTTTCTTTCTAGCTACGGTGGTGTCAGTGACCTACCAGCCCTGACATTTATATACTTTTCACCTGTGTGGTTGTTGCTGTTGCGAGGCGCCTCGGTTAGATCGGACGATCCGGGTCCGATGGAGCCATTCGTTGGCTCATTTACACCCCAAAGGGGGGGGGACGCATGTTCAGGCATTTTAATCCACATCGGTGGACCGGCCCTGACGATCCAAGGGTAACTCGAGCTCTGATCCTTAGGGGCGGGCTAGAGCGTCTCGAATCGGTTGAGGACTATCTTTTGCCTCGGTTCATAGATGGAAACCCAATTTCCAAATACGTGACTTTGCGATTTTGATTGTATAACCTATATATGGCGACATAGTGGTATGGGGCATTCATGCCGCCTATGATTGATACTTATGATTTGAAGTTGTTTATACAATATACACTTATAATAGTATCAAATGATTTCTTTTAAACGTATCAAGCATTCTTGGCTATTATAAGGTAAAAACACTATCCCCCGGCTTGCGTTGCATTGTGTGATAGGACCTGGGTCTTATAATAGCTTCATTTTTCTTTATTTAGCATTGCGCTGTTGTTTTATGCACTGGTATTCTTGGGAGGAAACCCGTTCCGTGTTATATGGCGTGGTCCCTTGATTTACCAAACTTTAAAAATAAAGATTAACTGTTTTAGTTCTCACACCAGTCACATGACTGACCTGGAGTTTATTGTTTTAACCTAAACTCTGGGTGCCCTTATTTTGACATGGGCAGCTAGTAGTTTTGGTTTTGCAGATTTATATTCACAGGATCCTGGTTTACAGCAGGAATGATATCCGGAAAGCTTTGTATCCGTATATCTCTTCTAGTTGTGTATTGTATTATTTTCCGCTGCTATGTAATTTATTGTAATCTCTGATATTTCTGTGTAATATTCATTTGTACTCTGTATATTCTTGTAATCTGATGCAATGTTGTAATATACAATGAATGTTCTTCCGTCTGCGTTCTGTTGTGGCTTGTTCTCGAACTATCCGCGCTTTCCTTTACGGGGAAGTTATGGGTCTTCTCACCTTTGTACCATCGGCAGATTTTAATTCCTTAATCACTAAGATTTCTTCCTTTATAAAAATCACGGTGACTCCTTTCCCTATTCTTTTTTTGAATTCATTCCAGGCAAAGTAAAATGGAAAGCTTCAGTTGTAAATGAAATTAAGATGGCTGCTTACCTTATAAACCGCACCTCTTCCATTTAATTCACGGTTATATTCTTCTTCCCTTCACTTCAAAATCAAAACCATTCGTTTGCCTCCTGCCTTCGAAAGCGTCCTTGTATAAAAAGAAAAAGAAAAAAAAATCATCTTTTAGTCTTTCCAAAATCGTATTAATTCATTCAAGTTGGATGCGTGCTCTCTGGTGTACTGCGAAGGCTTGAGCAACCTAGGGTTGACTACGTCGAGTGTAAGGGCGGATCGATTTCCCTAAATCAATAGTTGAGGCACGGGATCTTCTAGAATAGAGTTCGAGATTCAAGGGGGAGCCACTTGGGTCTGCGAGAGGTCAAAAGTCGAGTTAATGGTTTGCTGTAGGGTGCGATGAGGTGGAAGGCGTCAAAGCTTGTTCATGGAAGAAGGGGAAATCGCAATGGTACCTGTAAGTATTAAATCGAAGAAAAGTATCGCACCATTTTCCTAGAACTCAGGGTTCAAGGACATGATTAAGGGAAGGAGGTACTTCATTGATTTATGTATTGAGCTACTGGAAAAAAAATCGATTTTTGATTTTTGGTTGGGGACTGGTTGAGATTGCGTGATTGATTATGAAGGTGGACGGATTGTGGCATGAAGCTTGACAAGTTGATGATCAAAGGAGGGCTGTACGGATATGGAGGAAATTTGGTTGAAAAAATGGGGATTTGTCTGCAAATGAGCATTGTTGAACATTTGATTTCGTGGGGGCAAAAGACTGGTATAAGTTTGGGAAGTTGTAGATGGTTCAGGCGAAGTTAGCATGACACAAGCAGGTTCAATTTGTGGTTACCAGTAAGGAAGATGAAGATTTTTAATGTAAGTATTAATTAAATAATTTATTTCATTAATTACAATCTAATTTTATAAATCCTTGTCCAAACTTGTAATGGTCGTATATATATTTCATATAAAATTAGATTAAGACGGAATGAATTATGTTGAATTCGTATTATCGTCAACTACGCATTGGAATTTGGATTGAAATAGATTACGAGTAAAATCACGGTGAGTAAATCTCACTCATATTTTTATTTTGAATTATTTTATTTATTTAAAATAATTGTTCGTTGGTTGTTTGCTTGCACTGAAATATTATTGTGGCTATAAAATATATATTAGTTATTTAGGAATGGTGTTTGTGGTTATTATATATATATATATATTGGTGATTGGATAGTTCCCGCAGTACCATTAGTGAATGCCCACAGTATAATTAGCGGATGACCCTATACGCCCCACGCTATGATAGTGGATGACCTTCTATACCGCGATATCATGCCCCGAAGCAGGATGGGTATTATTTATGTTGGCTAACGTCTGTGGATGCAGGAATACAGGTTGGAGGGATCCGACTGGATTCCTCAAAAATATTATTAATTGTTTGTTTTCATACATATTATCATATATGATATGTTAGAAAATCTATGGTTGATAACTGGGGTTTTTTGATTGATTGAATATCACTGGGCCTAAAATGTTGATATATAAAAATATCGTGAAAAGGATATTTGAGATTTAAAAAGGGAAATCTATTTTCAAAAATAGAATTTGAATTTTGAATGAGCTATAGAAATATTGACTTGTTTTGAATAAATAAAACTAGTATTGAATTTATAAACGATGTTTATAAATTAAATAATACAGGAAATTGAAGTAAATTTATAAACGGTGTTTATAAATAAAATTGAATGATATTCATTGGATAATCAGGGAATTGAAATGAATTTATAAATGGTGTTTATAAATGAAGTGGAAAAATTATCATTTGAATACTTAAATTCAAATGTGAATTTAAAAATAGAAATGGGGAATCGTTTTAAAGAACTAAACGATGAAATTTATTCTGATGTTCAGAATATAAATTGAACTAATAAAAATCCGAAAGAATTTATGATTTGAATTCGATTAGTTCGAATTTAATTAAATAAAACATGTCTAGGAAAAATATTAGGATTATGTTAAATAGAAGTTAAATATAAATATGAAAATAGATTCTAGATTTGTATAGATAAGTTATAATTAATAAAGTATTCCAAAATAAGATTTTGGTTTTTAATAGATTTTGAAATAGAACTTTTTTTGATATATATAAAACAAGAAAATTTATAAATGATAAATTTATAACGGAGTAATGAAATAATCGGCGACAAAGGAAAATCAAAATTATTAAGTCGAATTGGGAGAATTGGTTTAATATATATTAAAGAAGTTAGAATCTATATGCAAACAAAGTTTAAAATGTTTATATATTAAATATAATTAAAACGAACTCGCCGCAGCGCGGCAGTTCATAAATTGGCGATTCAAACTTCAATTGAATATATAGAACTCAATTTAAGTTAGAATTATTTCAAACAAGAACCATTAGGACCGATTTGATAATAGTTTTCTAATGGAAAAGAAATATCTGGATTTCGTCTTATAGATTTTGAATTATGTCAAAATCAAATTTCTAGAAAAATAGCGCCAAAATCGTTATTAAAACATAACAGTTTATTTAAATAAATAAAAGGATTCTAAGCAAATAAAATATGGATTTTTCATTCATAAAAATCCAGACTTGAGTTATAAAATAAATATGAACTCAAGTAAAGTAAATGGAATGATTTTTGAAACAAAAATCAGATATTTATTGTCTCCATAGGATTAACTAAGTAGATAGATAATCAGTTAACCGAGTTTCTAATCGAAATTGGACTTTGGATAAGTGAATGTGATTTATAAATTTATAATCAAAATCGAATATGAAACTTGAATTAAAAATGGAATTCGGTTTGTTATAAGCAAGCTAAAATTGTATTTGAACGTGATGTGTTCAAATAGAAAGTGAAATAGGCAAAAGAGCTAATTAAAGAATAATTAACGAACTGAGTTAAAATAACCAGATTGAGTTGGAATAAATTAGGAATAGACGCATATGTGTTAAACAGGCATAGAATGAAGAGAATGAAGTTTATAAATTTAGTGCTCGACAAAAAGGTACATGTTTAAATTCCATATGAGGTTCTATGCGCCGAATCAGCAAGTCACTTGGCTTTTTGATTTTCTATTTGAATGGAAAGGGCCCAGAGAGGCGTTTTGTAGTTGTACTGAGTGACCCGTATATAGGAGGTTGAGGCGAAATTTTCCGGAAATTTAAGGAGTTAGAATAATTTTAAGAGAATTGGATAGTTAGAAAAACTGTATCGATATATATAGAATTCGATAAGGAAATGAACTTAAAAATAGAATATTATAAACAAAAAGGAAATCTATAATTAAATCTGGTAAATTAGAAAGAGAAACGTATACAGGTTTAAAAATGAATAATTGGTTTTTATGATGTTGATTATTCGAGGTAAGTGGTTTTGTCTGTTTTGATGTTAAGGATGTTTTCAGTCAAGGTCTGAGAGGTAGTTATACCCCGACTTAATTGATTTCATTTTTAACTGATAAATAGCAAGATCCAGTCTCAAAGAGAAATGTTTGAATAAGAGTTAGTTCAATGCAGTATTTTGGATTGTTTGTTGCGATGTTTTATACAACAGTCGATTTAACCCAAGTAAGTGGAATTTTGGAAATATAAAGATAAATATTTTCTAAATCTAAAAATGAACGGGCGTGAAAGAGACAAGTAATTGGAATGTTTTCCAATTATAAATAGAATATATTTTCTAAGTATAGAAAATAAAAGATGGCGATATATGGAAATGTTTTCCAAATAGTGTAAGAGGCCAAGATGATCATTGAAAATATTTTATTAACAAATATTGATAAGGAAATGGAAAAGTGATTTAATTAATGAAATGTTAATTAAAAAGACCAATGATGAGTTTGATGCTTTAAATGAATGTTTGTTTTACTTCGATAGTTAAATAACCTATTAGCGAAGTGTTTGCCAATATCGTTGTCAATATGGAGAGACCGATTGGATTATTATCCGGGCACCACTCTGTATTGGCAGTAGCGTTGCGAATCGTATTATATGAAGATAATCGCAGACGGAGTTGAGTACATGGGCTTTTCTATTAATGGAAATTGTCCTTCTGTTTCGTTCAATCCCAGAACGAACGTATATGGATGAATGTCTGAGATAGTATTTCCAATGATCGCATATGTTGGTATGTATAAATATATATGGTGGCAAAGATAATATCCAGAATATATTTGTGCAAATCAATTAATGATTAACGGATCTGACGATGTGGCGTTCAAAGTGATTGTGCTATCAATAAATGGCAAATAATCGTAGCCTTAGGCCTCAACAACTGGGAAATGACAAAAATCGAGCAGGCAGCATGGCTATGTGGGTAGCTCCCATTAGGGTGTATTATCATATATCTAGAGAAATTCATTTAATTCCTTATTCTATTTGATGTTGTCCCATTCGGGAAAACGGTTGCTGATCCCAGCCGTTGGTGATATACATTCGATACACTCAAGCGAAATGAATGGTCGGTCATGTGTGGCTGGGTTACAAGATGTTCTTGTTGAACCTAGTGTATTCCTATCTAGAGATACACTATTGAAAGGTGGTTCCATACCTTGTCATTGTTGGAAATTCATCACCCAATAAGTGCCCGTGGTTTTGATTGTATATTATGTATGTGGAGCATGAGATGAAAGTGTTCCACTAGATTTCTATTTATTTGATTTGGACAATATTATAATATCAAAAGAGTTTTGATATAAAGATTACCGTTTTCTTTCAAAAAGATTTTGGAAGTTGAATCAAATGTTTTGGATTCTCATAAGGGAAAAACCATTTCGTGTTATACGGCGTGGTCTTATGAGATATCATTTATTTTCTCAATTAGTTTTAAATTGTTTACTCATACCAGTCCCATGACTGACCTAGAGTTTATTTTGTTTTGTTTTACCTAAACTCTTGGTTGCCCAAATTTGTATGGGCAGTCAAGTAGTTCAGGATTTTACAGATCTATCTAAAGGAGCTTAGAGTAGGAGGCTTCAATGTTAGATATATAGTGTTTTATTTCTGCTGTGTTGTAAGTGTTGTACTCAGATAATTGTACATTATATAGTTAAAATTTTGTATTTCAAAAGTTATGATATATTATATTTTGTTCCGCTGCGATGTGAGATTTTGTGTTGTTGTTTCTTTTCTTCTTCTACCTTTTTCTTCAATAAAAAATTGATTCGTATTTCTGTGATATTTGGGTTGGACGTGTGATGTACGTAGTCCACTCAGATAGTACGGATTTGCGGTTCGTTACAGTGGTATCAGGGCTTAGGTTGAGCAAATATCTTGGCTTTGGTGGGGTTGTGCTCATTAGAGATAGGGTCAGCAGTACCCTAGAATGAGTTGAGTGTATATATACGAGAGCGCGTATTTGTGATTGACATAAAAATTGTTTTATATTGTGTTGGCTAGTATGTTGAGTGGCTTATGAATTCAAATCGAATCATGGGACGCCACGAAGTCGATAAAAATTTCTAAACACTTGAACAGAGAAATTTGACACAATATTGTTTTTAAGTGGGTGAATGAAACAATTTTACCCAAAAAATTCTATTTTTGATAGAAAGAGAATAATTTTCTGAAATTATTATATTATATGGATGTGTTGGATGTTAATACTATAATAAAATTAGATTATAAAAATGGGAATGGTTATATATAACCAAAATAGAATTTGTATATGAATTAAATATACAAATGAGATGAATTAAAATTGAATTCAAACCAGAATTTGGAATTTTAAATCCTGGGAAGTTTGAAAATATTTTCTGAAATATATTAAAACAATATAGTTTTGTGTTTGAAGGATTCTGAATAAAAATCATCTTGAGATGGATTTTAAAAGTGATAAAGCACTGAACTCACTTCAGTGGCTGGAAAATAATTCTGATGATGACTGCAGCATCGTCGGTGTTCATTTTCGGGTTTCTAAGTGATGAATTGCTACCTTAGAAAAGTTTTTGAAGGAAATTTGTCTGAAAGAAAACAAGCTTGTTTGAAAAATCAAATGTTTTGAATTTGAAATGGTTATAAATATGTGTATATATTTATGTGGTTTCGAAAGGGTTTGAAATAGAAACTCATGGATTCGAATTCTGGAATTTAAATTAACTTAAGCAAATTAAATGGATTGAAATAGTTAAATTGAACCAGAATCAATTTAATTGAATTGGAATATACATGATTGGAATATAACTTGGATGTGAAAATGAATTGATTGTAAATCATTTAGATAAAATGAATGTAAGTATATATATTGTGCATTACAAACGAGAACCAAAAGTTTTGATTAGAACTAAAAATTGTAGAAGTATGAAATGTTGAGTTTCAACATAAGTGAATTTTGAAAAGTTAATGAATCTAAAGCATTTTTCCTACCTTAGTAATTTCAGGGACGAAATTATTTTAAGGGGGAAAGAATGTAATAACCCAGATTTTGGTCGATTTATTTTTAAATATTTAATATATATTTTAAATATTTAGTTAATAATATAAATCAATTTTTATATTGAGTTATCGATTTAATAATCGAAATACGATTTAATTCGAATATATATAATTATCGTAATACGGGAATATGAACTAATTCATTCAAAATTTAAATCTAAGTCCAATTGATTCAAATAACTTATAGAAATTTTATTTGGATATATATATATATAAATGATAATAATAATTTATTATCCAGGAATTTAATGGTTTTGAATTTAATATATATCGATTTAAATTAATATCTTCTCCATACGATCTGATTGGGTTTTGAAACCTGTCCCAGTGTGTTCAGGATAGTGGTACAACCCTAGGGATGCTGGTTGTTTTGTTCAGATAGGAGTTCGAAATCAATGGGATAATTTTATTAATTTATATCGTATCGGTTAATTCAAAACTAAATTAAATTAATAAATAATTTATAACAAAAAAGGATTTCCTTCTACCCGAAGTATTTAAATTACACTTTGAAGACTTTAGTTCCTTAATCACTAAGCTTTCTTCCTTTATAAAAATCGCGGTGACTCATCTCCCTGTTCTTTCTTTGAATTCATTCCAGGCAAAGTAAAATGGAAAGCTTCAATTGTAAATGAAATTAAAATGGCTGCTTCCCTTATAAACCGCACCTCTTCTATTTTAATTCACGGTTATATCATTTTTCCCTTCTCTTCAAAATCAAAACCTTCTTTTGCCTCCTGTCTTCGAAAGCATCCTCGTACAAAAAGAAAAAGGAAAAAAATCATCTTTTAATCTTTCCAAAATCATATTAACTCAATTAGGTTGAATGCATGCTCTCTGGTGTAGTGTGAAGGCTGAGCAACCTAGGGTTGACTACGTCGAGTGTAAGGGTGGATCGATTTCCCCAAATCAATAGTTGAGGCACGAGATCGTCTAGATTAGAGTTCGAGATTCAAGGGGGAACCACTTGGGTCTGCGAGAGCTCGAAAGTCGAGTGAATGGTCTGGTGTAGGGTGCGATGAGGTGGAAGGCATCAAAGCTTGTTCATGGAAGAAGGAGAAATCGCGGTGGTACCTGTAAGTATTAAATCGAAGAAAAGTATCGCACCATTTTCCTTGAACTTAGGGTTCAAGGACGGGATTAAGGGAAGGAGGTACTTCATTGATTTATGTATTGAGCTACTAGAAAAAAAATCGATTTTTGATTTTTGGTTGGGGACTGGTTGAGATTGCGTGATGATTGTGAAGGTGGACGGATTGTGGCCTGAAGCTTGACAAGTTGATGATCGAAGGGGGCTGTATGGGTATGGAAGAAATCTAGTTGAAAAAAGTGGGGATTTGTCCGCAAATGAGCGTTGTTGAACATTTGATTTTGTGGGGGAAAAATAATGGTATAAGTTTGGGAAGTTATAGATGGTTCGGGCGAAGTTGGCATGACACAAGCAGGTTCAATTTGTGGTTACCATTAAGGAAGATTAAGATTTTTAACATAAGTATTAATTAAATAATTTATTTCATTAATGACAATCTAATTTTATAAATCCTTGTCCAAACTTGTAATGATCGTATATATATTTCATATAAAATCAGATTAAAACGGAATGAATTATGTTGAATTCGTATTATCAACTATGCATTGGAATTTGGATTTGAATAGAACACGAGTAAAATCTCTATGAGTAAATCTCATTCATAATTTTATTTTGAATTATTTTATTCATTTAAAATAATTGTTCGTTGGTTGTTTGCTTGCACTGAAATATTATTGTGGCTATAAAATATATATTAGTTATTTAGAATTGGTGTTTGCGGTTATTATATATATATTGGTGATTGGATAGTTCCCGCAGTACCATTAGCGGATGCCCGCAGAATCATTAGCAGATGACCCTATACGCCCTCACGCTATGATAGTGGATGACCTTCTATACCGCGATATCCTGCCTCGAAGCAGGGTGGGTATTATTTATGTTTGCTAACGTCTGTGGATGCAGGAAAACAGGTTGGAGGGATCCGACTGGATTCCTCAAAAATATTATTAATTGTTTGTTTTCATATATATTATCATGTATGATATGTTAAAAAATCTATGGTTGATAACTAGGTTTTTTTTATTGATTGAATATCACTGGGCCTAAAATGTTGATATATAAAAATATTGTGAAAAAGGATATTTGAGATTTAAAAAGGGAAATCTATTTTTAAAAATAGAATTTGAATTTTGAATGAGCTATAGAAATATTAACTTATTTTGAATAAATAAAACAAGTATTGAATTTATAAATGATGTTTATAAGTTAAATAATACAGGAAATTAAAGTAAATTTATAAACGGTGTTTATAAATAAAATGGAATTTTTAAAAATAGAAATGGGGAATCGTTTTAAAGAACTAAACGATGAAATTTATTCTGATGTTCATAATATAAATTGAACTAAAAAAATCTGTAAGGATTTATGATTTGAATTCGATTAGTTCAAATTTAATTAAATAAAACATGTCTAGAAAAATATATTAGGATCATGTTAAATAGAAGTTAAATATAAATATGAAAATAGATTCTAGATTTGTATAGATAAGTTATAATAAATAGGATATTCAAAAATAAGATTTTGGTTTTCAATAGATTTTGAAATAGAACTTGTTTTAGTGTATATATATATATATATATATATAACAAGTAAATTTATAAACGATGTTATAATTATAGCGAATTAATTATCAGAAGATAATTTGAAATTTTAAATTCAAGTTTGAATTTAAAAATAGAATTTGGAATCATTTTGAAAAGGAAACATCGGTTTTTATCCTGGAATTCAGAATATAAAAGGAATTGGATTTCCAATGGAACTTGAATTTGTTTCAATATATAAAACAAGGAAGTTGGATTTACAAACGATGTTATAAATCTAGTAAAATAAATTATCACAAGATAATTTAGAAGTTTAAATTCATGTATGAATTTAAAAGGGAATTGGAAAGTGTTTTGAAATGGGACGATTGATTATCTTCCAAAATTCGGAATATAAACTGAATTTAGAAAAACCAATGGATTGATAATTTGAAATTCGATTATATCGAATTAAATAAAATATTTTATTTCAAAGGAATTGGAATTCATTATAGGAAATTGAGTTATAGATAAATTTATAATGGAGTTATGAAATAATCGGCGACTAAGGAAAATCAGAATTATTAAGTCGAATTAGGAGAATTGGTTTAATATATATTAAAGAAGTTAAAAATTATATATGAACAAAGTTTAAAACATTTATATATTAAATATAATTAAAACGAACTCGCCGCAGCGCGGTAGTTCGTAAATTGGCATTTCGAACTTCAATTGAGTATATAGAACTCAATTTAAGTTGGAATTATTTGAAACAAGAACCATCATGACCGATTTGATAATAGTTTTCTAATGGAAAAGAAATATCTGGATTTCGTCTTATAGATTTTGATTTATGTCAAAATCAAATTTCCATAAAAACAGCGCTAAAATATTTATTAAACCATAACAGTTTATTTAAATAAATAAAAGGATTCTAAGCAAATAAAATATGGATTTTTCATTTATAAAAATCCAGACTTGAGTTATAAAATAAATACGAACTCAAGTAAAGTAAATGGAATGATTTTTGAAACAAAAATCAAATATTTATTATTTCGATAGGATTAACTAAGTAGATAGATAATTAGTTAACCGGGTTTCTAATCGAAAGTGGACTTTGGATAAGTGAATGTGATTTGTAAATTTATATTCGAAAACGAATATGAAACTTGAATTGAAAATGGAATTCGATTTGTTATAAGTAAGTTAAAATTATATTTGAACGTGATATGTTCAAATAGAAAGTGAAATGGGCAAAAAAGTTAATCAAAAAAGAAATTAGCGAACTGAATTAAAATAACCAGATTGAGTTGGAATAAATTAGGAATGAACGCATACGTGTTAAATAGGTATAGAATGAAGAGAATGAAGTTTAGAAATTTAGTACCTGACAAAAAGGTACATGTTTAAATTCCATATGAGGTTTTATGCATCGAATCGGCAAACCACTTGCCTTTTTGATTTTCTTTTTGAATGGAAAGGGCCCAGAGAGGCATTTTGTAGTTGTACCAAGTGACCCGTATAAAACAATTCATGGAAAAATCTTCCGAAAATTTAAGGAGTTAGAATATTTTTAAGAGAATTGGATAGTTAGAAATCAGTGTATCGATATATATATAATTCGATAAGGAAACGAACTAAAAATAGAATATTATAAACAAAAAGGAAATCTATAGTTAAATCTGGTAAATTAGAAAGACAAACGCATATGGGTTTAAAAATGAATAATTGGTTTTTATGATGTTGATTATTCGAGGTAAGTGGTTTTGTCCGCTTTGAAGTTAAGGATGTTTTCACTCAAGGTCTGAGAGGTAGTTATACCCCAACTTAATTGATTTCATTTTTAAACGATAAATAGCAAGATCCAGTCTCGAAGAGAAATGTTTGAATAAGAGTTAGTTGAATGCAGTATTTTTGATTGTTCGTTGTGATGTTTTATACAACAGTCGATTTAACCCAAATAAGTGGAATTTTGGAAATATAAGGATAAATATTTTCTAAATCTAAAAATGAATGGGCGTGAAAGAGACAAGTAATTGGAATGTTTTCCAACTATAAATAGAAAATATTTTCTAAGTATAGAAAATAAAAGAAGGCGATATATGGAGATGTTTTCTAAATAGCGTAAGAGGCCAAGATAATCATTGAAAATATTTGATTAACAAACATTGATAAGGAAAGGGAAAAGTGATTTAATTAATGAAATGTTAATTAAAATGCCCAATGATGAGTTTGATGCTTTGAATGAATGTTTGTTTTACTTAGATAGTTAAATAACCGACTATCGAAGTGTTTGCCAATATCGTTGTCAATATGGAAAGACCTGTTGGATTATTATCCGAGAAACACTCCGTATTGGCAGTAGCATTGCGAATCAGATTATATGAAGATAATCAGAGATGGAGTTGAGTACAAGGGCTTTTTCTATTAATGGAAATTGTGCCTTCGGTTTCATTCAATCCCAGTTACGAACGTATATAGATGAATGTCTGACAGAGTATTTCCAGTGATCACATATGTTGGTTTATATAAATATATATGGTGGAAGAGAATTTATTCTCTTAGCAAAATATTCAGAATATATTTATGTAAATCAATTAGTGATTAACGGATCTGACAATGTGGCATTCAAAGTGATTGTGCTATCAATGAGTGGCAAATAATCGTAGCCTCGGGCCTAAATAACCGGGAAATGACAAAAATCGGGCAGGCAGCATGGCTATGTGGGTAGCTCCCATTAGGGTATTATCACCTATCTAGAGAAATTCATTTAATTCCTTATTTTATTCGATGTTGTCCCATTCGGGAAAATGGTTGCTGATCCCAGTTGTTGGTGATATACATTCGATACACTCAAGCAAAATGAATGGTCGGTCATCTGTGGCCGGGTTACAAGATGTTCTTGTTGAACCCAGTGTATTCCTATCTAGAGATACACTATCGGAAGGTGGTTCCATACCTTGTCATAGTTGGAAATTCATTACCCAATAAGTGCCCGCGATTTTGATTGTATATTATGTATGTGGAGCGTGAGATGAAAGCATTCCACTAGATTTCTATTTATTTGATTTAGACACTATTATAATATCAAAAGAGGTTTGATATAAATATTACCATTTTTTTCAAAAAGATTTTGAAAGTTGAATCAAGTATTTTGGATTCTCATAAGGGAAAACCTGTTCCGTGTTATACGGCGTGGTCTTATGAGATATCGTTTATTTTCTCAATCTGTTTTAAATTGTTTACTCATACCAGTCCCATGACTGACTCAGAGTTTATTTTGTTTTGTTTTAACTAAACTCTTGGGTGCCCAAATTTGTATGGGCAGTCAAGTAGTTCAGGATTTTACAGATCTATCTAAAGGAGCTTGGAGTAGGAGGCTTCAGTGTTAGACATATAGTGTTTTATTTCTGCTATGTTGTGAGTGTTGTACTTTGATAATTGTATGTTATACATCTAAAATTTTGTATTTAAAAAATTATGATATATTATATTTTGTTTCGCTGCGATGTGAGATTCTATGTTGTTGTTTCTGTTCTTCTTCTGCCTTTTTCTTCAATAAAAAATTGATTCGTATTTCTGTGATATTTGGGTTGGACGTGGATGTATGTAGTCAACTCAGATAGTACGGATTTGCGGTTCATTATGACCCACATCACTGTATACCAAATCAAGCGAACCGGTTTTCCTTTCTACAGATTTAAAGGATTTTCTGTGTATTTTTGTTTGAACACATATTTCACATTTATAGATGGACGCGAAATCATAATCAAAAATCAATCCTAATTTATGCATATTTCTAAGAAACTTATAATTAACTTGTCCTAATCTACCATGCCATAAATTAACAGAATCAACAACATAAGTAAAGATTTCCTCCTTAGATTCAACTTAATCATATCGTTACAAGAATATCCTTGTCCAATAAATTTGTTGTTCTTGGACAACACTAACTTATTAGACTCATATGCCATCTTGAATCCTCCTTTGTTAAGAAGGTATCCAGAAACCAAATTCTTACACATCTCGGGTACATAAAATACATTAACTAATGTAAGAACTTTCGCAGAGGTGAATGTAAGTTCAATAGTTCCTTTTCCCTGTGCTTTGCTTGCAACTTTTTTGTGCCAGTAACTTTGCTGGATTCTCCATTATTTTTTCGTAGGTCCTAAATAGATTACGGTCTTTGCAAACATGAATGGTTGCTCCATATCGAGCAAACAATCTTTATCAATGCCACTAACGAAGTTTGCCTCTTGTACGACAACCACAAGCTTTTCTTTGACCATATTCACTTTTTGTTGTTTCTTCCGAAGACGACAGTCTCGGTGGGTATAGTGGCCGGGTTTGTTACAATAGTAACATGCACCCTTCTTTTTGTTCTTGGAATTATTTTTCTTCTTAAACCGTGTCTCATTCTTAGGCTTCAATATATTTGTAATTTCAACATTATTCTCCTTATCTTGAGACTCAGTTTGCGGATTATCATCTAGTTCGCTTTTGCGAAAATCCTTTTAAATACGAAGATGACGCTGTAAACCGTCTAAATCATAATCTGTTTCCGCCTATTTCAATTTTTTCTTATAATCCTTCCAATTCGGAAGTCTCAAAATAATAACTCCAACAATAAAAGATTCAGGGAGATCAATATCATCATCTTTAAATTGATTCACCAACAGTAAGATTTTACTCACTTGTCCAATTATGGACTAGTTGGCGGCCATTTTGAAATCCATAAAAATAAAAATATGAAATTTTTTATTACTTGCCTCGGATATGGGATACTTGCTCTCCATAGCAGTCCAAAGCTAATTTGCAGTTTCCAAGGACCTATGAGCGTTGTAGACTGGAGTACACAATGCATTCAGAATATGCCCTCTGCATAGAAAATTGTCCTCTTTGCGCTTTGCTCGTTTCTCTTTCAGAGCGCCTTGCTCGTTTCTCTTTCAGAGCGCCATCCTCGTCAGCGGTTTCCTATGGTATATCTTCCAAACTGTCTTCTGAAATATAGAACAATTTCATAGTGATCAAGAAGAACTTCATCATTTCTTGCCAACGAGTAAAGTTTTCACCATCAAAACGCTCCACTTTCATCAAATGCTGATTCATAACTTGCAGTGCGCTCAAACCTTCCATGATTATATATATTGTCTAAAATTTGTTGGGGATTTTACAGTTTGAGGCTATTAAATGATGATGATGGTCATATGAATACCGTACTTCTGACTTTAAGGATTTGTGTAGCAAATTCTTCCAGAAAATAGTTCAATCCACCAGGTACAAATGGATTATCGAACTATTGACTTTCAGGATTCAATAAACCCTTGGAACAACAAAATCGGATTCAAAGTTTGTACGACTTTGATCCGATCAAGAACACTCTGAATATTTAGATTCTGATGACGCATCTAGAATATGGAACTACGAAGATAAGAAGAATGATTCTGTAACACTGAAAAGGTGTTGGGAATTACAACGTGTAGAATACAGAGAGGAAAAAGAAGATATAGTTTTCAATTTTTTTTGAAACGTTTCTGGGTATGGCTAATTATAGCCAGCAAATGGAGATGTCTATCCATGAACTCCTGCGATCGTTTGCAATGGTCGTATCCGTTTCTATTCAAAAACGTAGCATTCCTTCAGTTTGAAACACGATGCCATTTTGCAACGTTTGGAAGCATTACAAATCTGCACGCCTATTTCAAAACTACAACGTCCCGTAGGGCAGCAAGCCCATTTTGGGGCCTAACTGATCACAAGACCCCATGAGCCTCAAGGCCCGTCTTTTGACCATTAAATATTTAATGTACTGTCATGTTAACGCATTGGCTTGCCTCTCCCTTCTCCTATTTCTTTTGATATCATATATCAAGTTTTTACCTATATAGAGGCCTTCCCCTCAATATTCTACAATGTGGGACTAATCCCCACATCTTCTTCCTTCCTTCTTGCTTCTCTTCTTCAAAACAAACCCCCCAAAACATTGTATTTGAATATTTTCTAACAATCTCCCCCAATTTTCAAAATAAATAAAGTGGACGACTGTAGCACTAGTGTTACTTCCTACATACCCAAGTGGGATCGAGCCTATGTAGTTCTAAGATCAAGTTTTGCATCATCGTGGAAACAACACATAAATAAAAGGTATCTTTTGGATTTGAACCTTTAGTTAGTGTAAACCATTCAAAGTTTTATTGAGATTCTATGGTGAGCAAATCTTGAACCAAGTTTCCCTTAATGATAAAAACGGAACAATCACACATGTCGATTTCCTTAGTTAGAGTGTTCTTTATTTCTCAGCATGTTAATGGCCATGTTCTTTAATCCTGATTCATTAGTCTACTTTAGAAAGCGGTCTAACTTTCCTAGGAAACGACCTGATTTTCATACTCATATAGGTAAGTCTCTTGAGGTGTTTCTGCGATACACCTTTTAAGGTTTCTAGACTTATTAAGGATATTATCCATCCTTTGTTCTTCCAGTATCCAACACTAAAAATTATGGGATAATTGATTTAGTGTTCCATAATTATACTCTTAATTTGTTGGTACCCATTAAACTTTGTCAATCCTTTTCAAGACACAAGTTGGGTGTCTGTTAAGGATGATCAATCTTCATTCACAAACCATAGTCCCATTTCTTTTGACTTTATAGAAACCATAGCCTTTGGAAGAACTTTTGTAAGTGGGTCAGCCAAGTTTTTCTTCGTTTCTATGTAGTCAACAACCATAACTCCACTTTTGAGTAATTGTGTTACCATCTGATGTCTTAGACTCACATGTCTAGACTTCCCATTTTATGTCTTGCTAGAGACATTATATACCATTGCTTATCTACCATAGTTAATCAAGACTGCTGGAAATGGCTTCTACCACAATGGGATTTCCATTAACAAATTTCTGAGCCAATCTTCTTCCTTAAATGCATTTGCTAATGCAATCAATTCTGACTACATAATTGAATCAGATATACATGTCTCCTTCTTGGAAGCCCAAGATACAACAGTGCTTCCTAATGTAAATATCCAACCAGTCGTAGACTTGGATTTGAATTTTACATTGTTCCAGATTGCATCACTATATCCTTCTATTACAGCAGGATATCCTTTATAAAATAAAACATAATTAATGGTTCCTTTAAAATAAGCTAAAACTCTAGAAATGGCTTTCTAGTCTTCGAAATCTGGGTTACTCATAAATCGACACAATACACTTATAGCATGGGAGATGTCGGGTCTAGTGCAATGCATTGCATACATATGACTCCCAATAACATTAGTATACTCAAGTTGAGAAAGAGTACGTCTAGTGTTCTTTTCTTATTTGATACTTGGATCTAAAGGAGTTGGAGCTGATTTGTCATCATAATAACCATACTTCTTTACGAACTTCTCAATGTAACGAGACTGGGTTTGTAATAATTCCCCCGCATTCCTAATGATTTTAATTCCTAAAATTACATCAGCCTCTCCTAGATCTTTCATATCAAATTTAGAAGATAGAAACTTCTTAGTTTCATTCACATATGATATATTGGAACCAAATATTAACATGCCATCAACGTATAAACATATTATAACATAACTGTTGTTATACGATTTGCTATAAATACATTTATCTGCATCACTAATAATGAATCCAAATGATAGTGCAACTATATCAAACTTCTCTTGCCATTGCATGGGAGCTTGCTTCAGGCCATAAAGAGATTTTACTAGTTTACAAACTTTCTTTTCTTGGTCTGGGGTTATAAAACCTTCAGGTTTTTCCATGTATATCTCTTCTTCTAAATCTCCATTTAGAAAAGCTGTTTTTACATCCATTTGATGTTTGTCCAAATTATGAATTGATGCACATGCTATTAAACAACGTATAGAAGATATGCAAGCAACTAGAGTATATATATATCAAAGTAATCTGCTCCTTTTCTTTGCTAATATCCCTCAGCAACTAATCTGGCTTTAAACATATCAGTGGATCCATTTGTGTTCGAATTTATCTTGAATATCCATTTACATCCTATAAGTTTAACACCAGGAGGTAAATCTGATAAAACCCAAGTTTGGTTTAACATTATGGAATTCATTTCATCATTGATAGCTTCTTTCAGGAAGTTAGAATCTCTAGAACTCATAGCCTCAGAATAAGTTCTGAGATCATCATAGAAGTTCATTACATATCTTATTCGATTTTTTCTTATATTCATTCCAAGAATTCGGGAGTCTTGAAATAATAACTCCAACAACAATAGATTCAGGGAGATCAATACCGGCATCTTTTAGTTGATTCGCCAACAGTAATATTTCACTCACTTGTCCAATTATGGACTTGTTGGGGACCATTTTGAAATCCATAAAATTACAAATAAGAATTTTTTTATTACTTTCCTCGGATATGCGATACTTGCTCTCCAAAGCAGTCCAGAGTTACTTTGCAGTTTCCAATGTCCTATGAGCGTTGTAGACTAGAGTAGACAATGCATTCAGAATATTCCCACTGCATAGAAAATGGTCCTCTTTGCGCTTTTCTTGTTTCTTTTTTAGAGCGGCATCCTCGTTAGCAGTTTCCCATGGTATATCTTCCAAATCGTCTTCCAAGATATAGAACAATTTCACTGTGATCAAGAAGAACTTCATCGTTTCTTGCCAACAGTTAAAGTTTTCACCATCGAAACTCTCCAATTTCGTCAAATGCTGATTCATAACTTGCAGTGCGCTCAAGCCTCCCACGGTTGAATATATTTTCTGAAAATTTGTCGTGGATTTTATGGTTTGAGGTTATCAAATGATGATGATCATAGTATGAATGTCATACTTCAGACTTTAATGATTTGTGGAGCATATTCTTTCAGACAATAGTTCAATCCACCAGGTACTAATGGATTATCGAACTATTGACTTTCAGAATTCAATAAAGCCTTGGAACAATGAAATATGATTCAAATTATGTACAGCTTAGATAAGATCAAGAACACTCTAGATATTTAGATTCTGATGATGCAATAAGAATATGGAACTACAAAGAGAAGAAGAACGATTCTGCAATGTTGATTAGGCATTGGGAATTACAGCATGTAGAATATAAAGAGGAAGAAGAAGATACAGTTTTCAAGTATTTTTGAATTGCTTTTGGGTAGGCTATTTATAGCCACCGAATGGAGACGTCTATCCATGAACAACCGAGACCATTTGTAACGGTCATATCCGTTTCAATTCATAAACGTCGCATCCTTTCATTTCGAAACACAACGCCATTTTGCAACGTTCGAAAGCGTTATAAATATGCGTACATATTTCAAAACTACAACGGCCCATTGCGCAGCAAGCCCATTTCAAGGCCCAACTGATCATGAGATCCCAAGAGCCTGAAGGCCCAAGGCCCATCTTTTGACCATTAAATATTTAATGTCATGTTCATGCATTGGCTAGTCTCTCCCTTCTCTTACTTCTTTTGATATCATATATCAAGCTTTTACCTATATAGGGGCATACCCCCTCAATATTCTTCAATGTGGGACTAATCCTATACCTTCTTCCTTCCTTCTTGCTTCTCTTCTTCAAAACAAACCCCCCAAAATATTGTACTTGAAAATTTTCTAACAATCTCCCCTAATCTTCAAAATAAAGAAAATAAATAAAGTGGATGGCTGAATTACTAGTTTGACTTCCCACATACCCAAGTGGTATCAAGCCAATGTAGTTCTAAAATCAAGTTTTGCATCATCGTGGAAACAACACATAAATAAAAGGCATCTTTTGGATTTGAACCTTTACCTAGTGTAAACCATTCAAAGTTCTATCGAGATTCTATGGTGAACGAATCTTGAACCAAGTATCCCTTAATGATTAAACCAAAACAATCACACATGTTGATTTCCTTATTTAGGGTGTCATGTATTGCTCAGCACGTTAATGGCCATGTTCTTTAATCCTGGTTCATGAGTCCACTTTAGAAAGTGGTCTTACTTTCCTAGGAGACGGCCTGATTTCCATACTCATATAGGTAAGTCTCTTAAGGTGTTTCTTCGATACACCTTTTCAGGTTTCTAGACTTATTAAGGATATTATCCATCATTTTTTCTTGTAGAATTCAACACTAAAAATTATGGGATAATTGATTTAGTGTTCCATAATCATACTCTTAACTTGTTGGTACTCATTGAAATTTGTCTATCCTTTTCAAGACACAAGTTGGGTTTCTATTAAGGATTATCAATCTCCATTCACATATCTCAGTCCCATTTCTTTAGACTTTATAGAAACCAATGCCTTTGGAACACCTTTTGTAAGTAGGTTAGCCAAGTTTTTCTTCGTCTCTATGTAGTCAATAGGTATAACTCCTCTTTTGATAAACTGTCTTACCATCTGATGTCTTAGACTCACATGTCTAGACTTTCCATTATATATCTTATTAGAGACATTATATATCGTTGCTTGATTATTACAGTTAATCAAGGCTGCCAGAAATGGCTTCTTGCACAGTGGGATTTCCATTAACAAATTTCTAAGCCATTACGCTTCCTTACATGCATCTGCTAATGCAATCAATTCTGACAACGTAGTTGAATCATATATACAGGTCTGCTTCTTGGAAGCCCAAGATGCAGCATCGCCTCTAAATGTAAATATCCAACTAGTCGTAGACTTGGATTTGGATTCTACATTGTTCCAGGTTGCATCACTATATCCTTCTATTTAGGATATCCTTTATAAGATAAACCATAGTTAATGGTTCATTTCAAATAACCTAAAACTATGGAAATGACTTTCTAGTGTTTGAGAGTTGGGTTACTCATAAATCGACACAATACACTTATAGCATATGCAATGTCAAGGCTAGTGCAATGTATAGCATACATAGGACTCCCGATAACACTAGAATACTCAAGTTGGGAAATGATACATCCAGTGTTCTCTTCTAATTTTATACTTGGATCTAAAGGAGTTGATGCCGGTTTGTCATCATAATGACCATACTTCTTTAGGAACCTGTCAATGTAATGAGACTGGGTTAGTAATAACTCCCCCGCTTTCCTAATGATTTTAATTCCTAAAATTACATCAGCCTCTCCCAGACCACTAATATTAAATTTAGAAGATAGAAACTGCTTAGTTTCATTCACGCATGATATATTAGAACCAAATATCAGCATGCCACCAACGTATAAACATATATAACATAACTTTTGTTATCCGATTTTCTATAAATACATCTATTTGCGTCATTAACAATAAATCCAAATGACAGTGCAACTATATCAAACTTCTCATGCCATTGCATGGGAGCTTTCTTCAGGCCATAAAGGGATTTTACTAGTTTAAAAACTTTCTTTTCTTGGCTTGTGGTTAGAAAACCTTCAGGTTGTTCCATGTATATCTCTTCTTCTAAATCTCCATTTAGAAAAGCTGTCTTTACATCCATTTTATGTATGACCAAATTATGAATTGATGTAAGTGCTATTAAACATCATATAGAAGATATGCGAGCTACTGGAGCATATGTGTCAAAGTAATCTACTCCTTGTCTTTGCTTATATCCCTTAGCAACTAATCTGGCTTTAAACTTATCAATGAATCCATTTGTGTTCAACTTTTCTTGAATATCCATTTATATCCTATAGGTTTAGCACCAAGAGGTAAATCAGATAAAACCCAAGTTTAGTTTAACATTATGTAATTCATTTCATCATTGATAGCTTCTTTCCAGAAATTAGAATCTCTAGAACTCATAGACTCAGAATAAGTTCTGGGATCATCATTGACGTATTGAAAACAAGGATTTTGATTATTGTCAACAAAGGAAGAGAATGGAAATCATGTTGTGAGGTTTTATATATATATATATATATATATGTGTGTGTGTGTGTGTGTGTGTGTGTGTGTGTGTTGAGTCGTGTTAGAATGATGTTAAAGTCCATCCTCAAGTATGACATGAATATGCAAAACAAGGTAATTTATATATGTGTGTGTATATATATATAAGTCTCTAAAATTTCTAACTGTACAAACTCAGCTCTACCAGTCGACTGGTAGAAAAATGACCGGTCGACTAGTCAGTGAGTTTTTGTACATAACGACTAGTTTTAAAAAGTTTTAATCTAAACGTTTTAAAGTATGATTTAACTAGTCGACTGATGGTTTTTAGACTAGTCAACTGATTTGGAACAGAAACCTTATTTTATGAAGAGTCCCCTTCTTTCATGAAGAGATCCCTATTCGATTATGAATGGAAATGGACACAACTTTTTACCGAAACTCTTCATTAAGGAATGCTACTCTTCTACTATTATATAGACACTCCAAACATGTTTTCCAAATCATCGATTTACAAATTCTTATTCTATTCTCTCTATTTTCTGAAATTACACTTCTATTTATGAAGCTCTCTCAAATCCAAGTTACTTGTTAAATCTTTGATATCATTTCACATCTTTTAGTTCAACAAGTAACAAAATTCCTTAAAATCTTCGCATTCACTTCAAATACTTGAGGATAAGATTATAGGAAGGGTGTACTTCATCGTGACTATTCCTTTTTGGTTAGAGAACACATTTAAGAGTCAAAAACCTTTGTAAAGCGTTAAGTCCTGTGTGAGTGCTCAGGCGATAACATCCTTGTTGGTGCTCGGGTGTATTGTGACATATTCCTCTGGGTTAAGAGAGGCATGATACACTACAACAAAACAAATCTATTACAACGTCCATTTTACAACGGGCGTTTGCTTCCCGTTGTAATAGAAAGATATTACAACGGTCATTTTCTGGACCGTTGTAATAGATGCCTGTACAAAACCCTTTTTACCACGACCGTATAATGCCCGTTGTAATAAACGTTATTACAACGGCCATTTTCAGGCCCGTTGTAATAGATATCTATTTTACAACAGTCATAAATTGTAACACCCCGCCTCCGCTAGGGTCACTCGCAAAGGAATGCACTAGCTTTAGAGGGGCATTATTGGTAAACATGCACAGAAATATCACAAGACAGAACATATAAAATAGCGGAAGTAAAATCAAACTTTCATAACATGAATAAATAAGGTCTAAAGCCTTTTACATCAGAGTACATCAAAACCTGTCTTGCAATAGTAAAGAAGCATAAAGACATTTTCATAAATTATTCCCCAAGTAAAAACAGTAAAGTAGCCATTAGCCAAGAAAAGTCCAAGCCATCCATGATGACCTTCAAGCAGAAGAAGTCCGAACTAAACAACAGTATTTCCTCCCTGTAACCTGGGGGGAAACGGAAGAAAAGAGGCGAAACAAAACGGGTCAGTCAAAAAGACTGAGTAAGCCCTATCTACTATTAGCATAAAAACTAGTAAAGTTAACTGACATGAGAAACTGAGATGAACATAAGCATGATAACAAGATAGATAAGCTAAATCAAAATAACAGGATGAACTACTGAACTCAGATAAACCAAGGTGTCATGATAAATTACGATGTCAAGATAAAACAAGGTATCACATCGTCAGGTTTCTATCAAGTATAATATCCCCAAGATATCTGTCACGTATAACGCCCCGTGATATCTATCCTGTATTTTAGCTCTGCACCTACCGTACTAGTATCCCCACTGTGTCATATGTTAACCAAGAATGACCCTCACTCAAAAGTCGTGTAATGGTCCATGTCAACCTAATATATCGCATATATAGGTTACTCAACTTGTATGTTTTATTCCATGTAAATGTTCAGTCCCTTGTCGTAGACCATACGGGCTTTCCCATGAGATTCTATATTACTTTAACATAGTTCCATGATCCTTAAGATCGGTTTGGACTATTACCCTAAACCTAGCCAGGGTCTTCCAACATGAATTATCGTTTGTACAACTAGGACTTATGCTACCTAGGGCTACTAGGGATTATGCTTACCTATTGCACGTTTTCGTATCTCGGTTTGGGTTCAACCACCTAGGGCCACTAGGGATTACGCTAACCGCCAACCGCGCCCTTTTTCCCACGCATATATCGTGAATCGTTTTTCCATGACTGTATGCACATGTATCACATCGTGCCATCCGAGTCCTGTCACAGGGCAGACCAGGAAATACAGGACTCGGTCGGGAGCTTTCAATTTATCTGCCGATGCAGATGCTAAGGTCTGTTTTTTCCTATACGTGGCTATGGTCCCCCGAGACCACTCCCTCAACTAGTGAAAGACAAGACAGGATAAATCCTGTATGAGAACACAACACTGGCCAACCCACATCCAAGCCTTACCGCAACCATAATTAGATAGCAATTATGGTCTATTGGGTGTTCTCTGCCTTTCCGTACGTACACGCTTGACCAAAGATGGTAGGTAGCCTGACGAAATGCTATCTAGGGTACGACCGTGTATCGTCGACTATCCCCTATCCATCCCCGTCTTTAGGTCGCTCGTATAGCAACCAAGGCATACTCTTGGTTCTTCTAACGCAGACCTTAACCTCTCATGAGCCTAGTATAATCACCTGGCAGCTCATAGAGGGATACCAAGAATATCCTCACGTTCCCCGAAGCCGCTGCTTCGTTACCCAGTTCGCTGGAGCCTTTATCTAAATCAGATACTTGCTCCTACTCGTATACTTAAACGATGACCTACCGTATCAGGTTACTCATCTATCTATGAACTGATCTAAATTTCCTTGACTAAGAATCATTACTTAGTTATTCTTCAACTAAGGTTTACCACATAGCATTGTTCCCGTTATCCTTGTTAACTACGGTTATCCACCTAATCCTCAGAACTAGGGTTTACATAATGGATTAAGTGTCACTTAAGTTCATGACTTAACCCGTCTACAAATCCTGTCAAAATTGGCTAAGTATCCAAGTTCAAGGCTTAACCCTACAAACCATGCTCAAGTTGGTTAAGTATATTAAGCAATTCACGACTTAACCTCGTCCAATTATCATTCTAGATTGGTTAAGTATATATTAACTTGACCCTATCAATTTACTTAGTCAAATCGGTCAAGTGTATTCAAGCGAATCGTGACTTAGCCTTATCATGTTTTCACGTTATATTGGTTAAGTATTGGTTAACTTAACCACAATAAATTAACGAGTTAGATTGGATAAGTATAGGTCACTTAACCACATCAATTCATCACGTTTAGATTAGTTAAGTGTTTAACTTAACCCCATTAAACTACCAAGTGGGATTAATTAAGTCTAGGCTAACTTAACCCCATCCGATTTCCATGTTTAGTCTAGTTGAGTCTAATCTTAACCCCATTCATTAACCGTATTTTTCGGTTAAGCGTCATTAAGAAAACTTACTTAACCTTACCAAGTTATCGCGTTGGATTGATTAAGTGTTGGTTAACTTAACCCCATCCACTAGTCATATAAAAATGGTTAAGTGTCATTAGGCAAATCAAGTTACTCAACCTACCCAACCTTGTCATGTTTTGTTAAGTATCATTAGCCTAATCAAATTACTTAACCCATTTGTCCATGTCATATTTGGTTAAGAGTCATTAATCAAATTAACTTAACCCTATCATGTGGCATTAATTACTTAATGCACCTTCACCTCTCACATTAGACTTTGTTGTGGTTACTAGTTAAGCCGGTCGGTTCCGGGTAGCTTTACACCACAACTTGGTCTAACCTCGGGTTCAAGCACAACATGACCAACTTCTCACATTGGGTCCTATTGTTTGCAACTACTAGTTAGGCCGGTCGGTTCCGGGTAGTTTTACGTTGCAAACTCAACCCAACCTCGAGTTGGCCACACTTATATTATCTAAGTGTCATGTCCATCATGTTTCCCAAAACATGTTACAAGTTTTCAAGCATTTGGGTAGACCTAACTTAATAGGTAAATTCCCAAAGGGTAGACCTAACTTAATAGGTAAATTCCCAAGCTTATGTTTTTATGCATACTTACATGTCAACTTCCATGTTATATTTCAAGTCATGTTTTCAAGTTGTATTTTCATGTCATTAGAAATTACCCATAACATAACCCAACGCTTTTAAACTCGCATATACGTTCGCGACAACGTAATGGATTAAAAGAAGAGACTTGGCAAAGGCATGACAAAAATGGATATTAAGCCACAAGTTAATCATGGTGGCAAATGAGGCACAAATGTGTTCATTAACTTGCATGTTACATTCTTAAGCCTCAAAACATGCATAAACCCAAACTTGGCACATAAGCGAATCATGGTGACAAAAGATATGGAATGATAACTAGTAACTCGCATATATCATCATATAAGGGTTATGACTTCATATGCAAGTTGACATAAAGGTTATGAGGGTTCTCATGTTGCCTAATGCAACATTTCAACATAAAGGTTGTAGCTTTTAGCTCACAAGATCAAGATAATGACTTCATAAACTTGCATGACATGATAGCATGTATCGTACTCAATGATCAAACCCAAACTTGCAACATGAACATTTAACTTCATAGTTAATATCTAAGAGTAGGGAAAGGGCTTACATTGCTATGAAGGCACAAAAGATATGACAAAGCCCTTATGCAATCAAATAGACCCAAAATGCAAGCTCTAACATAAAAACCCTTGAGCCAAAATGATCAGAACCCTTGCTTTATGATGCAAAGATAGAAACTTGACTTGAATGCAAGCTAATGACACTCATACAAGCTTGAAAACACTTGTATGCATGGAAAATCTATCATAGAAACCATTTAAAAATTTTATGAAGAGAGTGGAGGCCATGAGAGGTAAAATTTTGCCATAGTTTAGTTGCATGAATGAATAATGAGGATTTAGGATAGGTTAGGGTCTTATTTATAGATTAGGCAAGTGTTTTAGGCCATATGATTAAACCTAGATTCAATCCAAGCCATCAAAGCATGTCTTGGGGAAGAAGTCAAGTGTAGGAACCATCTAGGGCCTTTAGATTAAAGATGAACCATGAGAACCATCCAAATGCAAAATCTGCATTTGAGCGAATCGGCCGACGGGTTGACAGCCAAACACCCTGGATTAACCCCTAGTCGACCCAGCGGGCTCGGGTCGACCTCAAAAATCGGCCGGTTCGGTTATTCCCCTCTCCCAATTCGCTGTTTTGAACATTTTTGCATATTTATTTATTTAATTTTCAATTATATATATATATATCAATATATATATATTTCTCTGCGCAACCCATTTCACCTAATTAAGTATACTTTAATTTGGGAATTTTTCGTGAAACTTCGCGAGCCCATATCTTGGTCATACGGACTCCGATTTTCG
Source organism: Allium sativum (assembly GCA_030737875.1). Taxonomy (NCBI): domain Eukaryota; kingdom Viridiplantae; phylum Streptophyta; class Magnoliopsida; order Asparagales; family Amaryllidaceae; genus Allium; species Allium sativum. The sequence continues at coordinate 328,288,008 of CM060916.1, forward strand.
GAAACTCGGACTCTATTTCGCGTATTTTTCCGAGACGAACGCAATGGCATAGCCCGTTTCCCTTGATTCAGATTTTATAATTAAATTCTGCCTTGATTTCTTGTTTTAACGTGTTATCGAAATACGGGTTGTTACATAAATTGTCCGTTGTAATAGATGTATATTTTACAACGGTCACAAAATGTCCGTTGTAATAGACGCCAATTTTGACAGTCAACAATTAATAATTACAATACTTCCATAAAATTAATTTTGATTATTTAATAATTAATCGTTAATCATATATTACTTATTATTAAGTATATTATTATATTACTAATTACTAATCATTAATAATATTATATTATTTATTAATATTTAATAATCGATCATTAATAATATTATATTAATAACTAATAATTTATTATAACTGATAATGTGTAATTAAGAATCAATAATACTTACTTAAAAGTACATAGTAAATTATAAATAATAGTTATAAATATCAACTTATAAATTAATAAATAACAATTTTGATTAATATTTAGTAGTTTTAGTAATGAACGATTTTTAATTAGAAAATTGAAAAAACCATTACAATTGATAATTGGTAATTTTTAATTAATAAAAGATAACTACTATCTAATTAATTAGTTATAAATGTCGATTTATAATTAATAATTATCAATAAAAAATTGTATAAATCATTATTTATAGCTTTTCGTAACTAATGATTGCTTTATGTTTTCTTCCCCTCTTTGAAAATAGCATTAGCTTCCGTTATTGTTGTACTAACAAAATATGTACTTACAAACTAGCCTGTGATGACCTAAAACCCAATGCTCAAATCAGATGTCCATGACACAATGTGAGAGAAAATAACAAGCTGAAAAAACCCGACCCTGTTTGCCACCCTATTTCCTCCTTATTTTCATTTCCCACTTACCCATTTTCACAAAATGCCCATTGTAATAGGTGCCAATTTTCGACAGCCAATAATTTAATAATTACAATATATACTTTCATAAAATTAGTATATGTTTTATTTAATTAATCATTACTCACATATTTCTAATTATTAACCATAATATTATATTACTAATTAATAATCATTAATAATATTATATTATTTATTAACATTTAATCATTAATAATATTATGTTTAATAACAAATCATTAGTAATAATTATTAACAATAATATTATATTATTTAACATCATTGTAAAAGTAAACATATTTACAATGTTTACCCAAATAGCTGTAAAAAAAGTTTTAAATAATGACATTTTCTTTATATTATTGTATACATATTAGATTTCATTCAATGATGCACTACCAGAATTACCAAATTTAGTGACGTTGTTTTTTGTGATGGAATTTTCCATCAATGAATTGCAATGGATTCCTACGGATAGGCCACAACTTTTATTTGTAGAATAAAAGCTTGAAAGTAACAAGTAACTATGACAAAAATCAATTCCATGGCAAATCCATTGCTAAATTGCTATGGATTTGCTTTGCACTGCCAAACCGTAGTAGATTTTGGCCAAATTTAACTATAAAATGTGACAAAAATAAATACAATGGCCTGATTTAACTATAAATTGTGACCAAATTAAATATGATAATTTAATACGATAGTCGACTTAAACGGCTGATGTCTCGAACGCCCCGTCACGGTATATCTTATTTGCTTTTTATTTTAGCAATTATAAGTAACAGAATGATGGTAATGAAGCATTAGACATCTTGGAATAGCTTCCCGCTTTGGGTTTTCATTCCCGCTACACTAATTCGTTGATTTCCATGTTCCCTCTATGTTTCAGTTCAAACTAACGATAAAAAATCCAATCGCATCTTCCTGATCCCCAAATTGCCAAAACCTAAATCTAAATCCGAGCTCCATACCTATAAACAAATTCCTCCATCGCGAGCTCACTCCATCCTCTTCTCTCTTCGTCAGCTCCGAATCCAATACCGGACACTAATCCACTTACAGCAAATTCTTGGATTCGTCCCTTTCAGAATTTGTGAGTCTAGATATAGTTGCTAAATCGATTTCTAGATATTGGTTCTGGACTTCATGAATTCCAGATATTGTTTTCGAATATTTCATAATAAAGCTTGGATGTCAACAACTTTTCATATATATTGAAACTTGACCCATAATCTATCTATCTATTATATTATATGAAAGCACAATCTTCCTACGAAGACCTTTCAAATCCAGATTTCTCAAAAATTTCACAAGGTGACAAGTGTACATTGTTTGAATCCTGGCCGTCCAACAGAATAGGCGTGGTAACTCTTCACCGAGGGCAACAAAACGTCGGATTTGCGATGGAGACATCTCCCATCTTCATTCGTTTTGTAAACCTAATCAAAGCCAGCCACCGCCATTCTACCGAAATCATTCTCAAAACCCTAAAAACAAAATACCCTTCCCCTCCATTTTCCTTACAATCCCCTTTTGGCATTGCTCAACCACAAATCGGACTTTCTTGAGTTCCTCCTCCTGGATTTGCGATGATTTATTTCATTTATGACTATTCAGGCTAACATCCCATGATCGTACTGCATCCCTGATCGTAATAGTTGAACTGACGTCATTCTCATATTAGGATTCGCCTGTGTTTTCTCCTTCAGCTGATTTTTTCCCCTTTTAGTCTTTAAATTGATAAAATCATCAATGTTTGATTCCACAGATTGCTTGCGTTTGCTACATCAAGTTTCAAGGTTTGATCCTTTCATGTGTCCATTATCTTGCTATTTTAGTTTTCATCGTTTGTTGTTGTTCAGTCTACATAATAGGACGTCTGCTTAACTTTAATGGAGTATAATAATTTGAAGCAGTTTAACATGATGTCTTCGTTCTGCTTTTATTTTCCTCAAACATTTCTCAGTTCAATGCAAATTTTTAGTGCTAAACTGAAATCCTAATTTTAATTCCCTTCTGTACTTTGACAAGAGTACGTGTCAGATCTTAAAGAAGCATAAGCCCTGTGGAAGGCAGAGGATGTGAACTACATCCTTAGCATGGTGGACTTCCAATCTCTTGGGGTAAGTTATAGGTACTTTATTTATTTCAAATCTAATGATCTAATTCGTTTGTTAAGAATTATTTACTGATAGTTTAATCTCATTTGATTAGTTATCCAGTAATGTGTGAAAATCTTATCACTCTTATAATACAGAACAAAGTATCGTCTGACTTCAATTGTATGCTGAGAACGAAGATGAAAACCTTCCTGTCTTTTGTTTGATTTGCTACGATTATATTTCCGTAAGTAGAAAATAATTTGGAGTTATGTAGTTCCTGGTAAGAATAGTTACCTATGAAGTTACGGAACCAAAATTTCTTAGCGAGAAGAAATTATATGCTTGCTGGATTGGTGACTAAGTGAAAGGCTACACTAAAAACACATGTGTTTAAAATTAGCAATATCAACATATTAACAAAGTTTTGTAGATAATACATTAGATGAATGTAAGTTTGGTTATACTGAAAACATAGTTGTTTTAGATGAAATTAATATTAAGAATGACGTCCGTTCCAGAAGCAACCACCGAGCAGTCGTTTAGTAACTATGGAGAATAAATGTTAGTTTCTAATTTTCATGCTTCATGCTGAATTTTTTGGGTATCATCTGGCATTTGTTCGCTTTTCCTTTATGCTGTTTATTTTCTTTCTTTCCCAGTTATAAGTTTTGATTTTCTAAAATTTACATTATGCTATGGTTCTTACATGTATGTTTAGCTTTGTTCCTAGCATTTAGCCTTACATCTTAAAGTCTCATATCACGTTGGGTTTCTTTTGAGTACATATGGCTTCACTTTTGCACGATCTAATTTGATATTAAGATAGACTAATTTTCATTTGCACAATAATTTTGTATCATTCCCGAATTGACTATAAATAAATTTTCGTTACTGTCCTTCATATTCAGAAATGACAATGATTAATATTACCCTTCCATGCCAAGCCTTCAAGTTTTGAAGCTTTCCTTTCTCTGGGATATCTGTTCTTCAGTGCCTCATAAAATACTGGGATATTAGTTGAAGATTGTGGGGAGGATAACAGGACCTCAACTTCAGGCTTGATCATCTCCCAATAGTGTTTGTAAATTGTCCTTTTAGAGCTAAATCTGAGCTGAAGGTTATTGAATTTCGAATGCAACAATTATTACAGAGTTGTTTATTTTCCCATTACGATAACAACTATCATAACATCAGCCTTAAAACGCTAATTCTATATTTAATTACCTAACATTCTTGAAAACTTTAGACGCATTTCAACCAAATCTATATGACAACTGCATGATTTTTATTCGTTGGACTGGTTTTTAAATATTTATAGATAAGCTAATCTTTCGTAAAAAATCTATGATTAAATTATTTTAGAAATACAGTTCTATCCAAGTGTAACATAAATATAAACTAATATAATTTATTCAATCCCTATTCAAACCATGTTCACTGCCTTTGTTTCTTAAATAAGTGTAATCCAAGATGGATATTTGTTGGCAACTACTTCTCTGGGCAAAAAATCAAAATCAGCATGTACATATAAATGCATGTAGATGTATTAAGATTTTAGTGAAAAAAATCGCAGTAGTTGGAAATCAGCATTAATTTGAATAAATTAGTCTGCAAAAAGTAAATAACAAAACAACCTACTTACCAGTCTCGAATAAACTACCATGTGTCAATGAGGTGAATTCAATAATTTTGTGGACAGGTGAGCTCCTTATCCTACAATTGTATCTTAACAATGGTTGTTTCGTTTACCACACGTGCACAGTTATTCAAACTGATCTCTGATGTGATAAACGAAAGTTGACCTTGAAATTTTAGGATAAAAGTCTCAAAGTCTGAGAAGGAAAAGAATTAGATTCCTAACTGAATCTGTAGAAGTTGTAAATAAAGAAAAAACCAATTTACCTGTAGTTAATAGCAAGTTCAAAATTAGATATTGGTTCAAAGTTTATGGTTTTTAGTAGTGAATCTAATACCACAAATATTCAAAAATAACATCTGATACTGGATTATTTTAACATAAACATAAAAAGGAATCAGCTGATAGATATATCTTTGAATTTTGTGTTGAGGTTTTTCCTTTTGTGCATAAGATACGTTGTCGAATAAAAGACCTGATATCATGGTGACCCTTATTCTTAGTTGACCTACCTCCTTTTATTTTGAATATAAATAGAAAAATATTTTCTTCAATCCGAGCCCTTGAATTCGGGTTAATGGTTCAGTGCGCGATTTATAATGTACTTGCACTGCATGTTCTAACTGTTTCTCATTTTTTTTCCATTGACTTATGTATACTTTATGATATATATTATCTCATTTTTTTAGAACTCTGAATTGTACTATGAAAACACTTGATTTTCTAATGTATGCTAACTGGTTGTAGCTTTCTGTAATTGATGATGATAAATATTCGATGAACTTTCATTTTGGTGGATTGTTTAGTACGATGAAACAGTTCCTAGAATGTATACATGTTTGTTTATTGATCATCATTTCAACAAACGAACATCAGCATACTACTAATTCCACTAACCTAAACCTAAATTTACATTTTTCTCCCTTCATTTTTATGTTGTCTTCTCTAATTGGCATTTATTATGTCATTTGTGCACTACCAGGAGTAGATTTTGTTGTTGCAACTACGCTTGTTCATAAGGCAATTGGAGGACAACTTCACTGTGTTTTTGTTGACAGTGGCTCACTAAGGTAACCCACCTAACTGAATTTTTGCTCACTCATGATGAAAATAAAACATATAGCCTTAGAACTGTGTTTCTTTTATAAAACCGCCAACTCGGCATGCATCAAAATGTTTATATTGATTATGCTTACATTAACTATGCATTACCTTCATTTCTAGCTACTTGTTTTTTGGTTTGAGAAATTTGAAGAGCTTTATAGGCTTAGCAATTGGTTTTGGGTCAATCACTGAAGATGAAGACATTGAGAGTGAGAGTGAGTGTAACGGAGTGTATGTAGTGCGGCAATACTTGTACAAATGAACATTTTGTATAGTTAGTGTAACGAAGATAAACAGAACTTTGTACTATTCAAAAGTATAATAAAATATTTATTTGATTTGAATAGTTATTGTGTATGGTCGATGGCCTATTGTAAAGAGGTTTATATTTATTTGATTTGAATAGTTATTGTGTATGGTCGATGGCCTGTTGTAAAGCAGGTTTACAAAGCAGTATAGTAGTATATTACAATGGTCAACGGCCGTTGTAATACACTGTATTACAACGGGCAAAAGCCGCTTGTAATTTATCAGCTATTACAACGGGTTTATAACCATTGTCATAAAGTCATTGCACGTGACAGAGCAAGTTATTACAACGGTCCTTTACAACAGTCAATGCTCGTTGTCAAATAGTTAGGAGCTATTACGACAACGCATATTCAGACGGGCATACGCCCGTTGTGAAATGCATATTACAACGGTTTTTGCCCATTGTAAAAGGACTGTTTTGTTGTAGTGATAGTGAATTCCGAAGAGGAGCTTCAAGACTGGACGTAGGGCGGGAAGTCCGAAGTCGTATAAAATTCCTAGTGTCGTTTCTTATCGCATTTAGTTCTTTTTTGTGATATTTATCTACCTTAGCTTTTACCTGCATGTCTATTATAGATTACTAGTTAGTTCATTATTTCTACTTTATCCATATTAATATCCTGCTTAAGTCGTATACACCAACCTTCTTTTAATTTGGTAACAGAGCAAAGCCATCATTTAACCATAAAACCGTTATCTGATATTTAGATAATATGGATAGTAACACTAATGCTAGCAATAATGGATATACGGGAGGCCAATCAACTACAAGGCCACCCATCTTTAATGGCATGAACTATAGCTATTGGGCTTCACGAATGAGGATATATATATATATATATATATATATATATATATATATATATATATATATATATATATGCAAGCAAATCGCTTTGATGCATGGAATATTACACAAAAATAGTATACACAACCTACTACTGTATACACTGAATGGTCCACAAATGAAAAGGCAGAGGCGGCTATCAATGCTAAAGCCATGAATATGTTACATTGTGCTTTAGATAGAAACGAGTTTAACCGGGTTTGTATGTGCAACACAGCATATGAAATCTGGAGAACACTCAAAGTAACTTACGAAGGAACTAGTAAGGTCAAACAAAACAAAATATCTATGCTTAAAAATCAGTTTCAAAATTTTAGAATGAACGAGAATGAGTCAATAAATGACATGTATTCATGTTTTCAAAACATTTATCATTCTTTATTAGGATTAGGAGAAAAATATTCTGATTTTGATATAGTTTCAAAAAAATTGAACTCTTTGACAGATGAATGGGAAAGAAAAGTACTAGCTATCGAAGAAGCTAATGATCTTTCAACCATGAAACCAAAAGCGTTAATTAGTAATCTCATGTCCTATGAAGTAAATTTGCAGGAAAAGAAAGCACATGTAAAAGATAAGATAAATTTAGCTTTCCATGTTGAAAAAGAAGATTCGGATTCAGATTCAGACGAAGAAGATATTGCGTCTATAGCAAAAAAATTTAGAAAGTTTCTGAAGTATAGAAAAGACCAAAGAAAAAATGTGAAAAAGAATTCATCAAAAGAGCCCGACCCTGCACTGGTAGAATGCTTTAATTGTCACAAGACCAGACATTATCAAAACAATTGTCCAGAATTGAAGAAAAATCACAAAAAGGAAAAATCAAAGAAATGAGCTTTTTCAGTCACTTGGGATAACTCAAATTCATCTTCTGAAAGTGACAGCGACAGTGATAGTGAGCATGTAAACATATGCTTCATGGATAAGGATACTAATGTAAGTGAATTTACTTTTCATGAATTAGTAGAAATTAATAATGAAATTTTAGAATCTAGAAAAAAATTTAAGAGAAAAATTAAACAAGCTAACGAAGATAAAAAGAAAGCAGAATTTGAAAGAGTGTTTTTAAAAGATGAAAAAGTGATTTTATTAGACAAAATTAGAAAATTAAAAGAATCTCTTTTAGTTGCAAATTCTCAAATTTCTATGTTGAGTCAAGAAATAGAACTCAAAAGAATAAAAATGATTTATTAGTTTCTGAGAATCATGATTTAAATACTAAAGTTAAAATTATAGAATTAGAAAATTCTAGTTTAAAAGTTAAATTAGAAAGCATTTCTAGAAATGTAAACAATTTTAACAAAGGAAGAGAAAATTTATCTAAAATATTAAAAAATTCTCAACTGGTTTTTAGTAAAAAAGGACTCGGATATAATCAAAAGGTTAAATCAAAAAGGAAATCCAGTTCTAAAAATTCTAATATTTTTAGTAGTAAATTAAATAGTTCTACTAAAAGCTACTTGGGAAATATTAGTATATGGGTTCCGAAAACAAATAATGTTCTTATTAGAAATAAATATATTAAGAATTTTTTAGATTCCATTCATAATAATGGTAATTATTTCTTCAAAAAGGATCCTGAACCCTCTTGGGTTTGGCTTCCTAATATTTAACCCTTATGACCCTAACGGAGGAAGTGGGTACCAATAAAATTTTAAATTATTTTTTGTAGGTCCCACTTAACAGAAACTGAGGAAAATGGATATTCGACAGTGGTTGCTCAAAAACACATGACAGGAGATAAAGAGATGCTAACAAATATTATTTATTCAAAAGGAGGAACTATAACGTTTGGAGATAATTCCAAAGGATATATCATCGGCAAAGGCAATGTGAGCAATTACGGTATATTTAATTCACCTCTTATTTCTGATGTTTTATTAATTTAAAATATAATTTATTAAGTATTTGCCAATTATGTGATAAAGGTTTTAAAATATCTTTTTGTGAAAATAAATGTAGTATATTTGATTCAAGTCAATCTCATTTTTGAAGGAAATCGAAATAAAAATATTTATATTTTGAATATGAAATTTAATAATAATCCAGGTATGTGCTTATTAGCTAAAGACAATGATCCTTGGTTATAGCACAAACGATTTTGTCATATTAATTTTAAAACAATAAATAAAGTTTCTAAAAATGATATAGTAAGAGGGTTACCCAAAATAAAATTCAAAACTAAAAATTTGTCCGATGCTTGTCAATTTGGAAAATTAACCAAATCATCTTTCAAATCTATAAAGGTTATATCTACATTACAACCACTTGAATTACTACACATGGATTTATTCGGACCAACTCAAGTTTAGTCCATAAACCATAGTAGATATGTGTTTATAATTGTTGATGACTTTTCAAGATACATTTGGACTATGTTTTTAAAGAATAAAAGCGATACTTTTGATATCTTTAAGAATTTTGTTAAACAAATTCAAAATTTAACTGAATTAAAAATAAAGAACATTCGTAGTGATCATGGAGGAGAATTTGGCAATGAGAAATTTGATTTATTTTTCCAAAAGAAAGGAATTTTTCATAATTTCTCTTTTTCTAGAACTCCACAGCAAAATGGAGTTGTAGAACGTAAAAATAGAACTTACAAGAATGTGCAAGAACTTTGTTAAATGGAAGTACACTGCAAAAACATTTTTTGGATGAAGCAGTTGCAACAGCTTGTTATGTTTTGAATCGTGTTTCTTTCCGACCTCTTACTAAAAACACTCCATACGATCTTTTTACTACTAGAAAACCAAATATATATTATTTCAAAGTTTTTGGTTCAAAATGCTTCATTTTAAATACAAAAGATCAGCTTGAAAATTTTGATTCAAAATCTGACAAAGGAATTTTTTTAGGATACTCTTAGCGTAGCAAGGCTTATCGTATTTTCAATTAGAAAACCGGTAAAATAGAAGAATCACTTCATGTTTCATTTGACGAAAAAATTATTCAAAATTCATTTAATTTAGATATTATGAATAATAATTCTTCTCATGATGATATTGATATATATAGAGAAGATGAAAACATTGTTCATAATAACATAGAAAACAATACTAAATAAAATCAAGATAATATCGAAAATCAAAATATTCGTATTAATGAAATTAGATCTCAACCAAGAATATTACGAGATCATCCAACTCAAAATATTATTGGAGAAATAACTTTAAATGTAAGAACAAGAAGTCAACTTAATTTAGTAAGTAATGTAGCCTTCTTATCAAATATTGAAACCAAAAACCCTAAAGAAGCATCTACAGATGAAAATTGGATAATCACAATGCAAGAAGAATTAAATCAATTTGAATGAAATGAAGTCTGGGAATTAGTTCCAAGACCAACTAAACAAACTGTTATTGGAACAAAATGGGTTTACAAAAATAATGCAGATGAGTTGGGTAATATTACTAGAGATGAAGCTAGACTTGTTGCACAAGGTTACAATCAAGAAGAAGGCATAGATTATAAAGAAACTTTTGCTCCAGTCGCACATTTAGAATTCGAATTCTATTAGCATAAACTTGTCATCATAACTTTAAGTAATATCACGTGGATGTTAAAAGCACTTTCTTAAATGGTTATATTAAAGAACGAGTATATGTTGAACATCCCCGCTTTTTACTCATGAAAAATTTCCTGATCATGTTTTTAAACTGAAAAAGACATTATATGGTTTGAAATAAGCACCTCGTGCTTGGTATGAACGTCTCAAAACTTATTTATTAGATTCAGGATTTCAGATTGGAAAGGTTGATTAAACATTTTTTATTAAGAAAGATAATAAAGATATTCTAATAGTACAAATATATGTGGACGACATTATCTCTGGATCAATAAATGATCAATTATGTCAAGAATTTTCAAAAATAATGGCTAGTGATTTTAAAATGTCGCACATGGGAGAATTATTATAATTTTTGGGTTTGCAAATTAAACAATTATCAGATGGAATTTTCGTTAATCAAGAAAAATATTGTACTAATCTAATAAAACGTTTTGGAATGTGTAACACCCCACGTCCGTTAATGTCACTCACAAAGGGAATGCATTAAATTTCGTGGAGCATTATAAGTAACCAGAATAGAATATTACAAGACAAATAAAGTAGTACTTGAAAAATTTATAACTTTATTGCAGCGGTAACAGAAATAAGTTTGGTTACGTCTTCAAAACAACAAAAACAAGTACATAATATCAGTCTTGTACAAAAGCCTTCAGAGTACATAATTTTAAAGCCATAATTCCCAACAGAAAATGCCATAAATAAGCTGAACCAAAGCCAAGCAATACATCTTTCAACTTCAAGCTGGAAGAAAGAGATATCAGAACTAAGCTCTCCCTGAGAACCTTGGGGGGGGGGAACGGAAGAAAAGAGGCGAAACAAACTAGGTCAGACATAAGTCTGGCGAGTCCAGTGACTTTCAACATATAAACAGATAATAGTATCATGACATGAAAATAAAACTGGATGAGAGATAACAGGAATAAGAATAACAGGTATAAATAGGGTAAACGGAACAGAACAGAATAACCTAGACCAAGCTATGCTTCTTACTTACTTTTCACTTCTCTGCACTAATATTAGTATAACAGAATTAGGTGTTACCCTAATGTCTAAACTGAAACAGAATAATCTCTACAGAAACAGAATGCTAGTAATGGGCCTTTACCACCCCAACTGAGACAGAAGGTACAGAAACAGAATCCTAATAATGGGCATTTACGTCCCCAACTAATGGGCCTTTACCACTCCAACAGAGACAGAAGGTACAGAAATAGAATGCTAATAATGGGCCTTTACCACCCAACTAATGGGCCTTTGCCACCCCAACAGAGACGGAAGGTACAGAAACATAATGGTAATAATGGGCTTTTACCACCCTAACTAATGGGCCTTTACCACCTCAACAGAGACGGAAGGTATAGAAACAGAATGCTAATAATGGTCCTTTACCACCCAACTAATGGGCTTTACCACCCCAACAGAGACGGAAGGTACAAAAACAGAATGCTAATAATGGGCCTTTACCACCCAACTAATGGGCCTTTACCACCCCAACAGAGACAGAAGGTACAGAAACAGAAACAGACAGAACTAGGTGCACCCTAAATTCTACCACAAATGATCGGCTCCCCAATACATAAATACCCTGTGCCGACCCCACAAAAGGGTGTATCATTCCCTAAAGTGGCAACCTATAGACACAGACCTATTTACAGATGTCACGGTGTCTTACAACCTCAGAGCAGACCGGATCCATGCACGCACATGACCCGGTTGGAATGCGCCATCAACACCCCTCGCCATTAACAGAGTGAACCTCTTACAATTATTTCGGTAAGCGTAGCCGGACCCCTCCTGGTGTTGGGTCATAGTTTTGATGCCAGAAAAGGGTTACTGACTAATATGGGTCCCAGACAACAGATGACACAAGTAATTACCCCTCCTAACCTTGTGTCCCCAGACTTACAGATTTCAGATTAACTTGCTTACAGATTTCAGATGTACAAAGTTCAGATTAACTAGTTCTCAGATAAGACATACAGGTTAACAAGTTTTCAGACTATCGGATCAGATATACAAACTTACAGATTGTTTCACCCAACCTTGTATTGGGCTTACAGATTTACGAAACGTCTGCCCAATTGATTTAACCTTATCCACCCAACACGTTTTAGGCATCATATTTATCCTAGATTTGCATTAATTAATTACTAATGCACAGGCATCTCACATTAGGTCGGTAGCTTATGGCCGCTGGACGTGCCGGGCGGTTCTGGGCAGACTTCTGCTGCAAGCCAGACCTAACCTCGTGTCTTAGCATCTTTTAGTTATGCCTACGACCTCTCACATTAGACTGACAATCTGCGGTTGCTGGTTAAGCCGGTTGGGTTCAGGCAGGCTTATACCACAAACAAAGTCTAACCTCGTGTCTCATCATTCTTATTTTTAGCAAAAGTATTCATTCATAGATTATGCCAATATCAGACTAATTATGCCAATTCAACAAATTAAACTTCTTTACAAGTTACAATAGATTATTCAAAGTTCTATTATCTTGTTTTCTCAATTTTAGATCGAGCCTACAGATTTTCATACCTCAAATTTACCATATTCAGTTTCAACAAATTTAGCAGATTAGGCAATTTAACAGATTTAATCATAAAATTAAGCCTAATTTTACATGCCCAAATTATGGTCATAATTCATAATATAACATATGCCCCAAATTTTAGTTAAATTTACACAGTATGGAATATTCTCCAAAAACCCCAAATCATGATATATAATAAGAATTATGCCAAATTATAGCCTTTGATTTCAGCATATGCCCAATATCCAAAATCCCCATTTAGGCGTATTCACATTTAATAGTTATCCTATTATAATATAGATCTTTGCGCCTAAGTCATATACACAATAATTTTCCTTCTTCCAAATCACAGACTATCATATATAGTATGCCCAGATCTAGATCTTAAATTACAACATATGTTCTTTTCTCAAATTAGTCACAAATCAGTCAAGTCTAATTATCCATTCACTATTTTCTCCAAATTTAGCATTCGTGCATCAATCTCTTATGAGATTTGGCTCAAGCTCGTGGTAGTCTGGCTATAGAACAGAAGGAAGGAAGATATACATAATAATTACTATGATATTAATAAGATATATCTACACAGAAAAACAGATCTGATAAACAAGAATATGCATAATATCAAATTCAGATTTATAACCATGTCTAGATCATAATTAAATATCATATCTGAAAATAACTGTACTCACCTTGGTTGGATTATAAAAGAAAAAGGGTTGTAGTTGTTCTCTTTTAATCCTATTCAGATTGGAAGAAGAAGAAGCACTAGTTCTAGCTTAAGTTTCAGCAGAGTAGAGACGCTTGATTTATTTTAATTACAATTGAGGCGGCATAGCGTTACAATTGTTTGGTGTGGAGAGAAAGTGGGGTTTGGGGTTGTTAATATAGCATAGGGATCAACGAATATGGTCAGAACGGGAGTCTATAAGCAGAAAAACGAACCAGTCTTCGGATCTAGAAATAGGCGGGAGGTCGACCCCCTGGTCGACCTATGTGACCCAGGTCGACCCCCTGGTCGACCAATGTGACCTAGGTCGACCCCCAAGTCGACTCCCTGGTCGACCCCCAGGTCGACCGCTTGGTTGACCTGGAATCTGGGTGGGAAATTTCCTGCCCAGCCGGGTGTGTGATTTGAATTTCGAATTTGAATTCGAGCTGTTTTAATTTATTTTAAATTCCTGAAACTTCCGGGGGCCGTAACTTCTTCATACGGAATCTGATTTACGCTAACTCAGACTCTATCTCAACTGGAATTCTGAGACGAACGCAATGGCATAACCCATTTCTCTTAATTCTTCATTTAAAAATTAAGTATACTTTGTTTTGTTACTTTTATGTTCCTAGAAAATATGGGGTGTTACATTCTCCCCTCCTTAAAGGATTTCGTCCCCGAAATCTTCAAGTTAAGAAGAATGTATCCTACCATCCAATCACCCATCTACTCAACCATCATCCACCAGCATCCATTGTCCTTAGAAAACTTCTAATGTTGTACGAACATATGCAATAGTGTGTGTATATGTCTCTTTATCTAATGCAAAGATCAGGCGGTCTACTGATTTATTTGACCTCCTCAATGCGAATTATGTTAGTGCCATGAGTCCAATTATGTATGCAAGAAATCCTATTTGATACACATCATTTCTATATGAGTGCATAACCATTCATCCAAACAAAAATTCCATGTGATGAGTCAATCATTTTGCATCCACAATAATTGAAAAATGCACACACATCCATATGCAGTATGAGAGTGTTTTTGAGCCGATCTAGTGCTTAGTGTGTGTATATGCATACACGAGCAACCACTAGCAATAACTTGCATCCACTTGCAACCATCAAACATAACATGTCTCAAACACATGTTTACACCCATTAGTTTCTACCTAAAGGTCGAAGACTCGATCGATAGGACACAGCCAAGTGATAGATGCAAGTACAATTAAAACAAAAGTTCTGTTCCCATTAGACATCGGTTAAGAGAATAAATCCCTAAGTATCAACCCCAAAGACCGAAATCAACATCAGATTGACAATCAGAGAATTACTCCCATTAAACAATGTCAAAACTGGAAATCTACTTCATTCTTCAAGTAAGAACCCCCTATTCTTTTCAGAAATATTCAGATACTTACAGACTACTGGTACATATTAGATTATCAAATGATTCTTAGGAAACTAAGCATGATAAAACCCCACCATATCCCACAAAACCCAGAATGTATGCGTCATAGTCAACTTAACACCCAACACAGATACCCACAAACTCCAACCTATCACAAACAGATGAGTCATAACCCTTATGGAGTTTGAGACTATAGCGGGATCAGAAACAAGACTAGTATTAAAGTGTAGAGTCTCGATTACAAAATCAAAATGCCAGAATCAAAAAGAGTTTTAACTCAATAATAAGATAAGGGATGTTTTGTTCTCCAGACATGTAGAAACGAAAGAAAAGAGATTCAAAAACGGAGAATAAAAAGACAGATATATGGCTTTTGGGGATTATGTTTTTCAAAATAAACTATACTTTTGAAAATACTTCCTTTTTAAAACCTTTTTGAAAATAGTTTTCAAAAACTTTTTATCAAATCTGGTAACCTTCGGCTCTGATACCAAGTGTAACACCCCACGTCCGTTAATGTCAACAAAGGGAATACATTAAGTTTCGTAGAGCGTTATAAGTAACCAGAACAGAATATTACAATACAGATAAAGTAGTACTTGAAAATTTTATAACTTTATTGCAGCGGTAACAGAAATAAGTTTGGTTACATCTTCAAGACAACAAAACCTAGTACATAATATCAGTCTTGTACAAAAGCCTTCAGAGTACATAATTTTAAAGCCATAATCCCTAACAGAAAATGCCATAAATAAGCAGAATCAAAGCCAAGCAATATACCTTTCAACTTCAAGCTGGAAGAATAAGATATCATAGCTAAGCTCTCCCTGAGAACCTGGTGGGGGGAAACGGAAGAAAAGAGGCGAAACAAACTAGGTCAGACATAAGTCTGGTGAGTCCAATGACTTTCAGCATATAAACAGATAATAGTATCATGACATGAAAATAAAACTGGATGAGAGATAACAGGTACAAGAATAACAGGTATAAACAGGGTAAACGGAACATAATAGAATAACCTAGACCAAGCTGTGCTTCTTACTAACTTTGCACTTCTCTGCACTAATACTAGTATAACAGAATTAGGTGTTACCCTAATGTATAAAGTGAAACAAAAACGGAAACAAAATAATCTCTACTGAAACAAAATGCTAGTAATGGGCCTTTACCACCCCCAATAGAGACAGAAGGTACAGAAACAGAATGCTAATAATGGGCCTTTACCACCCCAACTAATGGTCCTTTACCACCCCAACAGAGACGGAAGGTACAGAAACAGAATTGTAACAACCCGCAAAAATCAGGACCAATTTAAAAAATTTATTTTAGAAAATTTTAATGAATTTTGACAATATAAAATTATTTATTTAAATAATAATGATCACAAATTTGATTTAAATCGAAGTTAGAATGAATGATTTAATTTTAATTAACAAAAGAGTTAGAAATAGCGCGGTAGTTTGAAAAGTCAAACTTGAACTTTGACTGACCGTACAGGATGCAAAATTTAACGGATTTTAGTGAAACCAAAAATATTAGAATCTATTTAAAAATATCTTTCCAACGAATCCGAAAAATTGAAATTTCATAGCGGAAATCAAAAGTTATGGCCAATTCAATATTTAGAAAGGTCGCTATGAAATTTATAAAGGTCAAAATGCTACTTTTTGCATACGAAGGAATTTGAACTCGAAACCACTTCCATTGAGTTCAGAATGATGTTTCTACATTGAAAAACAGTAAACACTTATATATTTTGAGTTTCGGGATTTATTTGTTTAAAAATATATTTTTAATATTAAATATATTGGCCTTAAAAATAGTCATTTTTCAAACGACCTCCATTTTCGACGAAACAACTTTTGTTGGATCCGGAATGTCAAAATATTGTTAAGTTAAATTTTTCATAATTTTTTGAATTAATTTGTGGCCGTGGCAAAAGGATTTCTATTTTGTCAATTTACGGTCAAATTTTAATCGACTTAAAAATAGCTATTCTTCAAACAGTCTCAGAATTCAATGAAATTAGTCTCATTGGAACCATATCGTCATAAGAAAGCTAAAAATATTTTTTTTTAGATTTTTCGGAGTCCGTATGTGGCCTCGGCGGATTTTTGATTGTGTCCGAATTAAATAATAAAAAGAATTAATTTTAAATTCGAAAAATGAGGGCTTAGACAACATTTTGGGCCTGCGGGACATGGCTAGATGGATCCGGATTAGGGGTTATTGGGTAGGGTAGCTTTTGTTGGACTGGATTCTAAATAATTTGAGAGGAATGGGTTTTTTTGAAAATCAACAATTACATAATATAAAAAAGAGGAGAACCCTAACTAAATCATTATTCATCTTCTTCAATTAGTAGCCGCCGCCCCCTATTCTCTTCATGGCCGAAAATTCTTGTGCCACTTTCTCCCTCTTCTCTTCAAATTAAATCCTAACTCCTATACCAAATCAAAGAGCATCTTCTCCTCTCCATTCTCATAAGGTTAGATCTTCTCTGGAGCCACCATCTTCTCCTCTCCATTCTCATAAGTACGGCCGATCCTATTTGAGGAGGAAGAAGGGTAATTATCTTAATTAATTAACTAATTAATTAATTTAAATTATTTTAAAAACTTGTTTTGACCATGACTCGTTCATTTCAACTTAGAATTTGACGATTTCAAAAACATTGGAATCATAACAGCAAATAGGACAGTTTGAGACTGATTGGAACATTTTCTGGACTGTTTGAATCTTTAGATCTGAATTAACGGAAGGTGAGATTTCTTTAATTTAAATTAATTAGTTGATTAATTTATTTATTATATAATATTCGTTCAGATTTTAATTGTATAGTATGTTATGTTGATTTTCTGTTTGATGAATGTATTGTTGTGTTGGTTGTTGTGCGAATTTGGATACGTTTATTTCAGATTTGATTTTTATTGAATTGAGTTTGATAATCAATTCAATATTCATATTGCGATGGAAAAATATACATAGAAAAGAAAAAGATTGTTTATTTTATTTTTGTGTTCCAACACAAAAATACACATGAGAAAAAAATTGTTTATTTTATTTTTGTGTTCCAACACAAAAATTATACATAGACAAAAAGATTGTTTATTTTATTTTTGTGTTCCAACACAAAAATCTACAAGAAAAAATGTTTATTTTATTTTTGTGTTCCAACACAAAAATCTACATGAAAAAAAAAAGTTTACTTTATTTTTGTGTTTCAACACAAAAATCTACATGTATGGAAGATGTTCATTTTATATTTGTGTTTCAACACAAATAACAATATTCAAAAGAAATGTCTAAACATAAAAGTTTATAAAAAAAAATGTCCTTTTATTTATATATTGGCACATACATTTACACAGGAATATGAATTATTTTTATTTGTGTCTTAAACACAAATAAATACTTCGTCATCAAAGTTTTATTTTTATTTTTGTCTTAAACACAAATAAATACTTCGTCATCAAAGTTTTATTTTTATTTTTGTCTTAAACACAAATGAATGCACCGCCATTGAAATTTTATTTTATTTATTTTTACTTGTGTTCCCAACACAATACATGTACCGTACATCGAAAGTATTTCACTTGTGTTCCTAAGACAAATATTTACATCGTTAATTGATTAACATTTTGATTTGTGTTTTCAAACAAAAATTTTATATGATGGAAAAGGAAAGTGTATTGTTGCATTCCTTAATGTCAACAAAGTATAGGAACTCATCTCATTACAATTCGTAATAAAAATTCAATGTAGAAAGAAATAATATATATGATTTTCATTATTTTTGTGTTTGCATACATGTGCAAACGCTTCATAAAAAAAATACATTTTTGTGTTTGCATGCATATGCAAACGCTTCACAAAAAAAAAAAAAAAAAAAAAAGATTTACATTTTTGTGTTTACATACATATGCAAACGCTTCATAAAATTAAAACATACATTTTTGTGTTGTATGAAAACGTTTCTTAAAATTTAAAATTTACATTTTCGTGTTGCAATTAAATGCAAACACTACATGTAAGAGGGAAGAGACAGTTTTATTTTATGATTACATTTTATAAAACAAAAGTAGAAAAAAGAAAAAAATATCTTTTTGTTTGCAATTTTAGATGCAAACAAAAGTAGAAAAAAATATACCTTTTTGTTTGCTATTTTAGATGCAAACAAAAGAAGAAAAGAGAAAGAAAAAATATATCTTTTTGTTTGCAATTTTAGATGCAAACAAAAGTAGAGGAAAAATATATCTTTTGTTTGCAATTTTAGATGCAAACAAAAGTAGAGAAAAAATATATATACCTTTTTGTTTGCAATTTTAGAAGCAAACAAAAATAGAAAAAAGAAAATAATATCTTTTTGTTTGCAATTTTAGATGCAAACAAAAGTAGAGGAAAAATATATCTTTTGGTTGCAATTTTTGATGCAAACGAAACGTAGAAAATAGAAAATACATTTTATTTGCATCCTACCATGCAAATAAAACAAGAAAAAAATTTACATTTTTTTTTTGTTTACAACTTTTGTTGCAAACAAACAAGAAAATAAAATTTGCATTTTTGGTTTGCAAATTTAGATGCAAACTAATATATATATATTTTTTATATTATTTGCATTCCATCATGCAAATAAACAAAGAGATAAAATTTCGTTTGTTGTTTGCAACCTTAGTTGCAAACAAACAAGACAACAAAAAATTACATTTATATTTTGTTTGCAAATTTAGTTGCAAACAAATTTATTAAAAACAAATGTTTCATTTTTGTTGCATGTTTTTAAATGCGAACAAAACATTAAAATAAAGGTTATAATTTTTATTTATTTACTTCACTTGATGTAAATAAACATAAAATAAGAAGTAGTTATCTTATTTACATTTCTTGATGTAGATAAAACTAGAAAATAAATATTACATTTTTATTTGCATTACTCAACGCAAATAAAAAACATGAGAATAAAGGATACATTTTCATTTGCAATCCTTATTGCAAATAAATTATGAAATGAAAAGTTAAAATTTTTATTTACATTCCACGTTGTAAATAAACCTCAAATCAAAAAGCTGAATCTTTATTTGCATTCTCTAGTGCGAATAAAGCATGAAATGAAAAGTTATATTTTTGTTATTAATTGTATTCCCTATTACAAATGGAATTAAAAGATTACATTTTTTCTTTTCATTTATTTACAATGAAAGGAATTGAAATAAAGATTTTGTTTTTATCGTCATTTTAGATGCGATAAAAGAATAGAAATAAAGAATTCATCTTTATTGACATTTTACATGCAATAAAAAGAATAGAAATAAAAGAGACATTTTTATTGTCGTATTATATATTATGTATTACACTGCCATAGATAAGTTACCTGACTTGTTTATGTGATTGGGTCGATAATTTTCACACATCACCCAAGTGCACAAATGAATTAATTATTTGTTTGTTGGATGAAACCCCACACGAGTGTTGGGATGAAAATTAACATACACTAATCCCAATATTTAGTTGTATGTTGATCGTTAGATCGACAGGCTGTGATGAGCGTTATTATTTAATTTTAACGCTTACACAGTTGGAATTTACACTTTGGATGTAAATGGATGACTTGATAATTACATTTTTATTGTTATATATGATGTGTGTTAAATCCATATAATCCAAATTATATGGTAAATGGTTGAGTCGCATTTCGATTCAGATGTTCTTTTAAATAAGAATATTTTTACATTAGAAATTCTTTTTATTTAAATATATATATATATATATATATTTTAATTAAGTATATGTTAAACAAAGAATATTTGTAAAAGGTAAAAATCTTTTTATAAAGAATATTTTTAATGATTATCTCTAAAATACGTTTTTCTTATAATAATAAATATTTAAAGAGAAATCTTTTATTTAAGATTATTAGAATTTGCAAATCTTATTTTATGATATGAAATAAATTGAGATGTGAAGTGGATTTATCGTGGACGGTGTTTTTAAATGACATTTCTCCTTTAATCCAATTTACATTGAAATTATTATTTGGAATTTTTAAATCTATTTTATAGATTTAAAAAGAGCATTTCCTAAAAATCTAGTTTTCCAATTTAATAAAATTAAATTGGAATTAAGTGGAAAATTCGATTGGTAATAATCGAGATGGGCTTCTGTAATAGAAGACCGATATTATATATGGAATTTAAGAGGCTTTGCCGTTATTCCATGTATATTGTTAGTCCGATACAGAAATTCACATCGATTATGTATTGATTGATTTCTGTGGAATTCCATATTTTGGAGATTGATTTATGGGTTTATCGTGAACGGTGTTTTAAATGACACGAGTTCTTTAACCCATTTAAAAGAAGATTTATTCTTTAAAATAAATAATCTTGTGAAAATGATTTTTGATATTAAATCAAATTTAGAATTTTTAATAAATCTTTTAAGGAAGATTTATGATTAAATTTATTAATTTATCTTTGATAAAATTAATGAGAATCTTTTAATATGAATATCTTATTAAAAGAATATTCTGAGTGGGAAATGTGGCGTAATGTGTGATTTTCCAATATTTGATTTTTAATCACAAAATACGCGTGCTATTCAGAAAGACCGGGTTTAACCCATTCTGAATAATCATCACGACGATCAAGAGTCGAAGATGAAGATGGCAATTGAAGACCGAAGTTTTCACATCGTTGGGATGATGATGACTGGTATCTTGAATTGGGACTGGACACCCCAAGGCAAGGTATTTGGTAATGATCGTCCAAATGTATTTGGAGATCGACGGACACGTTGTTTCGCTCAGACCCAGAGCGGACTTGTAAATGGATTGTGTGTCTAACATTGTATTCTTTCCTACTGTATTTGTTGAACGCTACTGATTATATATTTCTGTTTGGTGGTGGAGAATTTATTCTTCATTTAACCCCTTTCTCTAAGACGTATGAGCTTAGAGGTTATATATATATATATATATATATATATATATATATATATATTGGTAGATGATCAATGATATGGTAGAGTCTGACAATGTGGCATGCTAAGTTGCAATTGATCAAGGCTTTGTTGAAAAGCAGGCCTTGTGGTTGATGATCAAAGCACAGTCTATTTAGGCATAGCTTTGTGTATATCGTGACTTCGCGAGCCTCACAGCCCGGTAGAGTCTAAAATGGGAGAAGGGAACGCAGGGAGTGCACACGTTTCTTTCTAGCTAGAGTAGTGCCAGGGACCTACCAGCGCGGGCATTTATTCATTGTGGTTGTTGGATTTTTCGAGGCCTCGGTTTATGCGGTCGCCACTGGCCGTATTATAGGTCCAAAAGGACCGGGGAGCGTGTGTTCAGGAATTGCCAATCCATTAAGCGTTAACGTATGGACCGGCCCTGCAGGATCCAAGGGTTGGACAGAGTACCAATCCTGGGGCATTTGCTAGAGTGTCTCGAATCGGTAAGGATCTCCTCCCTAGCCTTGACTCAGATGGAAACCCAAATTTCCAATACGACATCACGCGGTTTTGATTGTATACCTATATATGGCGACATAATGGGATGGGGGCACTCATGCCATCTAGGATTAATACATTTACTTTGATGTATCTCAAATTGGTTGCACACTATTATTATATAATACCGTGTTTATCGTATCAAGCATCTTTTGATCATTATAAGGTAAAACCCTATCCTCCGGTTTGCGTTGCATTGTGTGATGGGGCTTGGGTCTTATAATGGTTTCATATTTCTAAAAAGCATTGCGTTATTTTGACGATTTACTTTAGTTATGCACTGGCAATCTATAGGAGAAAACCCGTTCCGCGAAAGTGGCGTGGTCCTGTGATTAGCCTTATTATATTATATAGGTTAAGTAGAATTCTCACACCAGTCCCACGACTGACCTGTAGTTTGTTTCACTTTGCAAACTCGGGTGCCCTCTTTCCACACGGGCAGTCGGGTAGCTTATTTGGCAGATATATTAGACAAAGATCCTGGATTGAAGACTGAAGATGGGTGATGGCCTTCCACTGAGATTAGTTTCGCTGCAATGTATTCATTTATTATATTTATTCTTCCGCTGTATTTCATTTATCAATGTACTCTGATATATATTTTGTACTCTGATGTAACATTTATTATGATGTTATAAAAGTCTGTTGTTATCTGTTGTAATGTGTTGTATGCCCAAAGTTAAAGTATTCGCAGGTTTCCACTTTTTGGATCAGACCTGTGTGGTTTATGGTCGATTCAAAGGGTGGGGATTTGCGGGTCTTTACAGTTGGTATCAGAGCCAGGTTAGCTCAAATCTTTAGGGTACAACTCATTAGAACTGAACAAAAGACTCATCAGAGATTGGATTAGTAATGTCCAATAAGAATATTCATTAGAGATAGGATCAGTAGTATCCTAGAATGAGTAAACTCGTTAGAGATGGGGTTAGTAATGCCTTAGAACGAGTTAAGAGTTACGAATTTATAATTAACGTATTTTTAATATTTATAATCTATTCTTTGAAATATGATTTTTATATATATTTTGAAAAGATAATTAACCATTAAAATTTAAAATTAAGATAGTTAATTTTACATTTTTTAGCAACGTTCCTTTTCGAGGACGAAAAGTTTTTAAGTGGGGGCGATTGTAACAACCCGCAAAAATCAAGACCAATTTAAAATTTTTATTTCAGAAAATTTTAATGAATTTTGACAATATAAAATTATTTATTTAAATAATAATGATCACAAATTTGATTTAAATCGAAGTTAGAATGAATGATTTAATTTTAATTAACAAAAGAGTTAGAAATAGCGCGGTAGTTTGAAAAGTCAAACTTGAACTTTGACTGACCGTACAGGATGCAAAATTTAATGGATTTTAGTGAAACCAAAAATATTAGAATCTATTTAAAAATATCTTTCCAACGAATCCGAAAAATTGAAATTTCATAGCGGAAATCAAAAGTTATGGCCAATTCAATATTTAGAAAGGTCGCTATGAAATTTATAAAGGTCAAAATGCTACTTTTTGCATACGAAGGAATTTGAACTCGAAACCACTTCCATTGAGTTCAGAATGATGTTTCTACATTGAAAAATAGTAAACACTTATATATTTTGAGTTTCGGGATTTATTTGTTTAAAAAAATATTTTTAATATTAAATATATTGGCCTTAAAAATAGTCATTTTTCAAACGACCTCCGTTTTCGACGAAACCACTTTTGTTGGATCCAAAATATCAAAATATTGTTAAGTTTAATTTTTCATAATTTTTGGAATTAATTTGTGGTCGTGGCAAAAGGATTTCTATTTTGTCAATTTACGGTCAAATTTTAATCGACTTAAAAATAGCTATTCTTCAAACAGTCTCAGAATTCGATGAAATTAGTCTCATTGGAACCGTATCGTCATAAGAAAGCTAAAAATATTTTTTTTAGATTTTTCGAAGTCCGTATGTGGCCTCGGCGGATTTTTGATTGTGTCCGAATTAAATAATAAAAAGAATTAATTTTAAATTCGAAAAATGAGGGCTTAGACAACCTTTTGGGCCTGCGGGACATAGCTAGATGGATCCGGATTAGGGGTTATTGGGTAGGGTAGCTTTTGTTGGACTAGATTCTAAATAATTTGAGAGGAATGGGTTTTTTTGAAAATCAACAATTACATAATATAAAAAAGAGGAGAACCCTAACTAAATCGTTATTCATCTTCTTCAATTAGTAACCGCCGCCCCCTATTCTCTTCATGGCCGAAAATTCTTGTGCCACTTTCTCCCTCTTCTCTTCAAATTAAATCCTAACTCCTATACCAAATCAAAGAGCATCTTCTCCTCTCCATTCTCATAAGGTTAGATCTTCTTTGGAGCCACCATCTTCTCCTCTCCATTCTCATAAGTACGGCCGATCCTATTTGAGGAGGAAGAAGGGTAATTATCTTAATTAACTAATTAATTAATTTAAATTATTTTAAAAACTTGTTTTGACCATGACTCGTTCATTTCAACTTAGAATTTGACGATTTCAAAAACATTGGAATCATAACAGCAAATAGGACGGTTTGAGACTGATTGGAACATTTTCTGGACTGTTTGAATCTTTAGATCTGAATTAACGGAAGGTGAGATTTCTTTAATTTAAATTAATTAGTTGATTAATTTATTTATTATATAATATTCGTTCAGATCTGAATTGTATAGTATGTTATGTTGATTTTCTGTTTGATGAATGTATTGTTGTATTGGTTGTTGTGCGAATTTGGATACGTTTATTTCAGATTTGATTTTTATTGAATTGAGTTTGATAATCAATTCAATATTCATATTGCGATGGAAAAATATACATAGAAAAAAAAAAGATTGTTTATTTTATTTTTGTGTTCCAACACAAAAATACACATGAGAAAAAAAATTGTTTATTTTATTTTTGTGTTCCAACACAAAAATTATACATAGAAAAAAAAGATTGTTTATTTTATTTTTGTGTTCCAACACAAAAATCTACAAGAAAAAATGTTTATTTTATTTTTGTGTTCCAACACAAAAATCTACATGAAAAAAAAAAGTTTACTTTATTTTTGTGTTTCAACACAAAAATCTACATGTATGAAAGATGTTCATTTTATATTTGTGTTTCAACACAAATAACAATATTCAAAAGAAATGTCTAAACATAAAAGTTTATAAAAAAAAATGTCTTTTTATTTATATGTTGGCACATACATTTACACAGGAATATGAATTATTTTTATTTGTGTCTTAAACACAAATAAATACTACGTCATCAAAGTTTTATTTTTATTTTTGTCTTAAACACAAATAAATACTTCGTCATCAAAGTTTTATTTTTTTTGTCTTAAACACAAATGAATGCACCGCCATTGAAATTTTATTTTATTTATTTTTACTTGTGTTCCCAACACAATACATGTACCGTACATCGAAAGTATTTCACTTGTGTTCCTAACACAAATATTTACATCGTTAATTGATTAACATTTTGATTTGTGTTTTCAAACAAAAATTTTATATGATGGAAAAGGAAAGCGTATTGTTGCATTCCTTAATGTCAACAAAGTATAGGAACTCATCTCATTACAATTCGTAATAAAAATTCAATGTAGAAAGAAATAATATATATGATTTTCATTATTTTTGTGTTTGCATACATGTGCAAATGCTTCATAAAAAAAATATACATTTTTGTGTTTGCATGCATATGCAAACGCTTCGTAAAAAAAAAAAAAAATTACATTTTTGTGTTTACATACATATGCAAACGCTTCATAAAATAAAAACATACATTTTTGTGTTGTATGAAAACGTTTCTTAAAATTTAAAATTTACATTTTCGTGTTGCAATTAAATGCAAACACTACATGTAAGAGGGAAGAGACAGTTTTATTTAATGATTACATTTTATAAAACAAAAGTAGAAAAAAGAAAAAAATATCTTTTTGTTTGCAATTTTAGATGCAAAAAAAAGTAGAAAAAAAAATATACCTTTTTGTTTGCAATTTTAGATGCAAACAAAAGAAGAAAAGAGAAAGAAAAAATATATCTTTTTGTTTGCAATTTTAGATGCAAACAAAAGTAGAGGAAAAATATATCTTTTGTTTGCAATTTTAGATGCAAACAAAAGTAGAGAAAAAAAAATATATACCTTTTTGTTTGCAATTTAGGAGGCAAACAAAAATAGAAAAAAAAAATAATATCTTTTTGTTTGCAATTTTAGATGCAAACAAAAGTAGAGGAAAAATATATCTTTTGGTTGCAATTTTTGATGCAAACGAAACGTAGAAAATAGAAAATACATTTTATTTGCATCCTACAATGCAAATAAAACAAGAAAAAAATTTACAATTTTTTTTTTGTTTACAACTTTTGTTGCAAACAAACAAGAAAATAAAATTTGCATTTTTGGTTTGCAAATTTAGATGCAAAATAATTAATATTTTTTTTTATATTATTTGCATTCCATCATGCAAATAAACAAAGAGATAAAATTTCATTTGTTGTTTGCAACCTTAGTTGCAAACAAACAAGACAACAAAAAATTACATTTATATTTTGTTTGCAAATTTAGTTGCAAACAAATTTATTAAAAACAAATGTTTCATTTTTGTTGCATGTTTTTAAATGCGAACAAAACATTAAAATAAAGGTTATAATTTTTATTTATTTACTTCACTTTATGTAAATAAACATAAAATAAGAAGTAGTTATCTTATTTACATTTCTTGATGTAGATAAAACTAGAAAATAAATATTACATTTTTATTTGCATTACTCAACGCAAATAAAAAACATGAGAATAAAGGATACATTTTCATTTGCAATCCTTATTGCAAATAAATTATGAAATGAAAAGTTAAAATTTTTATTTACATTCCTCGTTGTAAATAAACCTCAAATCAAAAAGCTGAATCTTTATTTGCATTCTCTAGTGCGAATAAAGCATGAAATGAAAAGTTATATTTTTGTTATTAATTGTATTCCCTATTACAAATGGAATTTAAAGATTACATTTTTTCTTTTCATTTATTTACAATGAAAGGAATTGAAATAAAGATTTTATTTTTATCGTCATTTTAGATGCGATAAAAGAATAGAAATAAAGAATTCATCTTTATTGACATTTTACATGCAATAAAAAGAATAGAAATAAAAGAGACATTTTTATTGTCGTATTATATATTGTGTATTACACTGCCATAGATAAGTTACGTGACTTGTTTATGTGATTGGGTCGATAATTTTCACACATCGCCCAAGTGCACAAATGAATTAATTATTTGTTTGTTGGATGAAACCCCGCACGAGTGTTGGGATGAAACTTAACATACACTAATCCCAATATTTAGTTGTATGTTGATCGTTAGATCGACAGGCTGTGATGAGCGTTATTATTTAATTTTAACGCTTACACAGTTGGAATTTACACTTTGGATGTAAATGGATGACTTGATAATTACATTTTTATTGTTATATATGATGTTTGTTAAATCCATATAATCCAAATTATATGGTAAATGGTTGAGTCGCATTTCGATTCAGATGTTCTTTTAAATAAGAATATTTTTACATTAGAAATTCTTTTTATTTAAATATATATATATATATATATTAAGTATATGTTAAACAAAGAATATTTGTAAAAGGTACAAATCTTTTATATAAAGAATATTTTTAATGATTATCTCTAAAATACGTTTTTCTTATAATAATAAATATTTAAAGAGAAATCTTTTATTTAAGATTATTAGAATGTGCAAATCTTATTTTATGATATGAAATAAATTGAGATGTGAAGTGGATTTATCGTGGACGGTGTTTTTAAATGACATTTCTCCTTTAATCCAATTTACATTGAAATTATTATTTGGAATTTATAAATCTATTTTATAGATTTAAAAAGAGCATTTCCTAAAAATCTAGTTTTCCAATTTAATAAAATTAAATTGGAATTAAGTGGAAAATTCGATTGGTAATAATCGAGATGGGCTTCTGTAATAGAAGACCGATATTATATATGGAATTTAAGAGGCTTTGCCGTTATTCCATGTATATTGTTAGTCCGATACCGAAATTCACATCGATTATGTATTGATTGATTTCTGTGGAATTCCATATTTTGGAGATTGATTTATGGGTTTATCGTGAACTGTGTTTTAAATGACACGAGTTCTTTAACCCGTTTAAAAGAAGATTTATTCTTTAAAATAAATAATCTTGTGAAAATGATTTTTGATATTAAATCAAATTTAGAATTTTTAATAAATCTTTTAAGGAAGATTTATGATTAAATTTATTAATTTATCTTTGATAAAATTAATGAGAATCTTTTAATATGAATATCTTATTAAAAGAATATTCTGAGTGGGAAATGTGGCGTAATGTGTGATTTTCCAATATTTGATTTTTAATCACAAAATACGCGAGTTATTCAGAAAGACCGGGTTTAACCCATTCTAAATAATCATCACGACGATCAAGAGTCGAAGATGAAGATGGCAATTGAAGACCGAAGTTTTCACATCGTTGGGATGATGATGACTGGTATCTTTAATTGGGACTGGACACCCCAAGGCAAGGTATTTGGTAATGATCATCCAAATGTATTTGGAGATCGACGGACACGTTGTTTCGCTCAGACCCAGAGCGGACTTTTAAATGGATTGTGTGTCTAACATTGTATTCTTTTCTACTGTATTTGTTGAACGCTACTGATTATATATTTCTGTTTGGTGGTGGAGAATTTATTCTTCATTTAACCCCCTTCTCTAAGACGTATGAGCTTAGAGGTTATATATATATTGGTAGATGATCAATGATATGGTAGAGTCTGACAATGTGGCATGCTAAGATGCAATTGATCAAGGCTTTGTTGAAAAGCAGGCCTTGTGGTTGATGATCAAAGCACAGTCTATTTAGGCATAGCTTTGTGTATATCGTGACTTCGCGAGCCTCATAGCCCGGTAGAGTCTAAAACGGGAGAAGGGAACGCAGGGAGTGCACACGTTTCTTTCTAGCTAGAGTAGTGCCAGGGACCTACCAGCGCTGGCATTTATTCATTGTGGTTGTTGGATTTTTCGAGGACTCGGTTTATGCGGTCGCCACTGGCCGTATTATAGGTCCAAAAGGACCGGGGAGCGTGTGTTCTGGAATTGCCAATCCATTAAGCGTTAACGTATGGACCGGCCCTGCAGGATCCAAGGGTTGGACAGAGTACCAATCCTGGGGCATTTGCTAGAGTGTCTCGAATCGGTAAGGATCTCCTCCCTAGCCTTGACTCAGATGGAAACCCAAATTTCCAATACGACATCACGCGGTTTTGATTGTATACCTATATATGGCGACATAGTGGGATGGGGCACTCATGCCGTCTAGGATTAATACATTTACTTTGATGTATCTCAAATTGGTTGCACACTATTATTATATAATACCGTGTTTATCGTATCAAGCATCTTTTGATAATTATAAGGTAAAACCCTATCCTCCGGTTTGCGTTGCATTGTGTGATGGGACTTGGGTCTTATAATGGTTTCATATTTCTAAAAAGCATTGCGTTATTTTGACGATTTACTTTAGTTATGCACTGGCAATCTATAGGAGAAAACCCGTTCCGCGAAAGTGGCGTGGTCCTGTGATTAGCCTTATTATATTATATAGGTTAAGTAGAATTCTCACACCAGTCCCACGACTGACCTGTAGTTTGTTTCACTTTGTAAACTCGGGTGCCCTCTTTCCACACGGGCAGTCGGGTAGCTTATTTGGCAGATAAATTAGACAAAGATCCTGGATTGAAGACTGAAGATGGGTGATGGCCTTCCACTGAGATTAGTTCCGCTGCAATGTATTCATTTATTATATTTATTCTTCCGCTGTATTTCATTTATCAATGTACTCTGATATATATTCTGTACTCTGATGTAACATTTATTATGATGTTATAAAAGTCTGCTGTTATCTGTTGTAATGTGTTGTATGCCCAAAGTTAAAGTATTCGCAGGTTTCCACTTTTTGGATCAGACCTGTGTGGTTTATGGTCGATTCAAAGGGTGGGGATTTGCGGGTCTTTACAATAATGCTAATAATGGGACTTTACCACCCAATTAATGGGCCTTTACCACCCCAACAGACACGAAAGGTACAGAAACAGAATACTAATAATGGGCCAATACCACCCCAACTAATGGGCCTTTACCACCCCAACAGAGACGGATGGTACAGAAATAGAATACTAATAATGGGCCTTTACCACCCAACTAATGGGCCTTTACCACCCCAACAGAGACTGAAGGTACAGAAACAGAATGCTAATAATGGGCCTTTACCACCTAACTAATGGGCCTTTACCACCCCAACAGAGACAGAAGGTACAGAAACAGAAACAAACAGAACTAGGTGTACCCTAAATTCTACTCCAAGCGATCGGCTCCTTAATACATAAATACCCTGTGTCGGCCCTACAGAAAGGTGTATCATTCCCTAAAGTGGCAACTTATAGACACAGACCTATTTATAGATGTCACTGTGTCATACATCCTCAGAGCAGACCGGATCCATTCACGCACATGACCCGGTTGGAATGTGCCATCAACACCCCTCTCCGTTATTAGAGTGAACCTCTTACAATTAGTTCAGTAAGCGTGCCCGGACCCCTCCTAGTGTTGGGTCATCGTTTTGATACCAGAAAAGGGTTATTGACTAATATGGGTCCCACACAACAAATGACACAAGTAATTACCCATCCTAAACTTGTGTCCCCAGACTAACAGATTTCAGATTAACTTGCTTACAGATTTCAGATGTACAAAGTTCAGATTAACTAGTTCTCAGATAAGACATACAGGTAACAAGTTTTCAGACTAACGGATCAGATATACGGACTTACAGATTGTTTCACCTAACCTTGTATTGGGCTTATAGATTTACGAAATGGGTTCATTAGATTCATCTGCCCAGTTGATTTAACCTTATCCACCCAACACATTTTAGGCATCATATTTATCCTAGATTTGCATTAATTAATTACTAAAGCACAGACCTCTCACATTAGGTCGGTAGCTTGTGGCCGCTGGATGTGCCGAGCGGTTCCGGGCAGACTTCTGCCTCAAGCCAGACCTAACCTCGTGTTTAATCATCTTTTAGTTATGCCTACGACCTCTCACATTAGACTGATAGTTTGCGGTTGCTGGTTAATCCAGTTTGGTCAGGGCAGGCTTCTACCACAAACAGAGTCTAACCTCGTGTCTCAGCATTCTTATTTTTAGCTAAAGTATTCATTCACAGATTATGCCAATATCAGACTAATTATGCCAATTCAACAAATTAAACTTCTTTACAAGTTAAAGCAGATTATTCAAAGTTCTATTAACTTGTTTTTCTCAATTTTAGATCAAGCCTACGGATTTTCATACCTCAAATTTACCGTATTCAGTTTCAATAGATTTAGCAGATTAGGTAATTTAACAGATTTAATCATAAAATTAAGCCTAATTTTACATGCCTAAATTATGATCAAAATTCATAATATAACATGTGCCCAAAATTTTAGTTGAATTAACACAGTACAAAATATTCTCCAAAAACCCCAAATCCTGATATACAATAAGAATTATGCCAAATTATAGCCTTTGATTTCAGCGTATGCCCAATATCCAAAGTCCCCATTTAGGCGTATTCACATTTAATAGTTATCCTATTATAATATAGATCTTCGCGCCTAAGTCATATACACAATAATTCTCCTTCTTCCAAACCACAGACTATCATATATAGTATGCTCAAATCTAGATCTTAAATTACAACATATGTTCTTCTCTCAAATTAGTCACAAGTTAGTCAAGTCTAATTATGCATCATTCACTATTTTCCCCAAATTTAGCGTTCGTGCGTCAATCTCTTATGAGATTTGGCTCAGGCTCGTGGTAGCCTGGCTATAGTACAGAAGGAAGGAAGAGATACAGAATAATTACTATGATAATAATAAGATAGATCTACACAGAAAAACAGATCTGATAAACAAGAATATGCATAATCTCAAATACAGATTTATAACCATGTCAAGATCATAATTAAATTTCATATCTAAAATAACTATACTCACTTTGGTTGGATTCTAAAAGAAAAAGGGTTGTAGTTGTTCTCTTTTAATCCTACTCAGATTGGAAGAAGAAGAAGCACTAGTTCTAGCTTAAGTTTCAACAGAGTAGAGACGCCATTAATTTATTTTAATTACAATTGAGGCAGCATAGCGTTACAATGGTTTGGTGTGGAGAGAAAGTGGGGTTTGGGTTGTTTATATAGCATAGGGATCAACGAATCTGGTCAGAACGGGCGTCCAAATGTAGAAAAATGAACCAGTCTTTGGATCTGGAAATAAGGGGGAGGTCGACCACCAGGTCAACCCCCTGGTCAACCTATGTGACCCAGGTCGACCCCTTGGTCGACCTGGGTCCTGGGCGGGAAATTTCCCGCCTAGCCCGGGTGTGTGATTTGAATTTCGAATTTGAATTCAAGCCGTTTTAATTTATTTTAAATTCCTGAAACTTCTGAGGGCCACAACTTCTTCATACAGAGTCTGATTTACGCAAAATCAGACTCTATCTCAAGCAGAATTCTGATGCGAACGCAATGGCCTAACCCATTTCCCTTAATTCTTCTTTTAAAAATTAAGTATACTTTGTTCTGTTACTTTTATGTTCATAGAAAATACGGGGTGTTACAGAATGGAAAACACTTCAAGTAAACCTACACCAATGAGCACGACGACACACTTAGATAAAGATGAAAATGGTAAAAGTGTCGATCAAAAATTGTATCGAAGTATGATAGGTTCACTTCTGTATCTAACTACTAGTAGACCGGATATTATGATGAGTGTTTGCTTATGTGCTCGTTTTCAAGCTAATCCAAAAGAATCACATTTGAGGGCAGTAAAACATATATTACGTTGTCTTAGCAATACCAAAGATTTTGGAATTTTCTATCTGAAAGATTGTTCCTTCGAATTAGTCACATATAGTGATTTTGATTTTGGAGGATCACGGACGGATTGTAAAAGTACAAGTGATACATGTCACTTTATCGGTAAATCAATTATATCTTAGTTTAGCAAGAAACAGAATTGTGTCTCCTTGTTAACATGTGAGGCTGAATATATATCTGCTGCACAAGCTTGTGCTCAAATAATATATATGCAGCAAACACTAAAAGATTTTAATGTAAACTTGTCTAATTCCATAATTTATTGCGACAATACAAGCGTAATAAATTTATCTAAGAATCCGGTAAACCATTCTAGAACTAACATCATTTCTTGAGATATAATATCGAAAAACAAATCATTAATTTAGAGTTTGTAAATCTAGAAATCAAATTGCTGACATCTTTACTAAACCTCTTTTAGAGAATTCTTTCATAAGACTTCGACGAGAACTAGGAATTATGTCTTTCAAAGATCTCTAAAATATTATTTTGATTACTTTGTGCTTATGATCTTTAAATACTTTTTAATTGATGACAAAGTGGGAGAGTTATATTTTCTATGATCATCATGATGAATCTATTTATTGAAAATATAAGGGCTAACATTTTGTTGCAGGAATCAAAACGGTAAGTTTATAAATTTATCAACTAATAAAATGTTGCATAAATTCAGGGAGAGAAAATACTCAGGGAAGAAAATCAGATATGTTGTCATCAATCAAAAAGGTGGAGAATGTTGAAAACATGGATTTTGATTAATGTCAACAAAGGAAGAGAATGGAAATCATGTCATGAGGTTATATATATATTTGTGTGTGTGTGTTGAGTCATGTTAGAATGATGGTAAAGTTTATCCTCAAGTATGACATGAATATACAAAACAAAGTATATATATAAGACTTTAAAAAGCCTAACTGTACAAACTCAACTCTACCAGTCGAGTGGTAGAAAAATGACCAGTCGACTACTCAGTGAGTTTTTGTACATATGGCTAGTTTTAAAAAGGTTTTAATATAAACATTTTAAAGTATGATTTTACCAGTCAACTGATGGTTTTTAGACCAGTCGATGATTCGGAACAGAAACCTTTTTTATGAAGAGTCACCTTCTTTCATGAAGAGATTTCTCTTCGATTATCAATGGAAATGGACACAACTTTTTATTGAAACTCTTCATGAAGAAATGCTACTCTTCTACTATTATATAAACACTTCAAACGTGTTTTCCAAATCACCGATTTACAAATTATTATTCTATTCTCTCTATTTTCTGAAATTGCACTTCTATATATAAGGCTCTCTCAAATTCGAATTACTTGTTGAATCTTTGTTATCATTTCATATCTTTTAGTTCAACAAGCGAAAAACTTCCTTAAAATCTTCGCATTCACTTCAAATACTTAAGGATAAGATTCTAGGAAGGGTGTACTTCATTGTGACTATCCCGTGTTGATTAGAGAACACATTCAAGAGTCAAAGACCTTTGTAAAGTGCGAAGTCTTATATGGGTGCTCAGGCAGGAACATCCTTATTGTGATCGGGTGTATTGTGACCTATTTCTCTGGGTTAAGAGAGGGCGTGATAGTGAATTCCGAATAGGAGCTTCGGGTCTGGGTGCAGGGCGGGAAGTCCGAACCAGTATAAAATTCCTGGTGTTGTTTCTTATTGCATTTACTTCTTATTTGAGATATTTATCTACCTTAGCTTTTACCTGCATAACTATTGTAGATTACTAGTTAGTTCATTATTTCCGCTTTATCTATATTAGTATCGTGCTTAAGTCATATACACCGACCTTCTTTTCACGACGTTCATTACATATCTTGTCACATTAAGGACTTCGTCTTTATTTCCTTCTACGGGATACGTTATGAAGTCAGGACCATATTCCTTCTCTATTATTGCTCTTTTACTTCTTTGTGTTCATTACTATTATTTGGCACTGACACTATCTTACTATTTTTAGCATAAGCATATTCATCATCATTGGTATCATTTGTCTCAATTGGTTCCAGACTAGATGATCTCAATGGATTCTCAATAGTTTGATTTTCAAAGAATTTTACATCTACAGATTCTATAACTTCTAAGGTGTCAATAATAAGAACCTATAAGTTATACTATTAAGAGAATATCCTATGAAAACTCACTTAAATGCCCTATTTCCTAACTTGGGTCGTTTAGGGTCTGGTTTTCTAACATATGCTAAGCAACTCCAAACTTTAAGTCCGGTAAGGTTTGGTTTTCTATTAAACCATAATTCAAAAGGGGAAATATTATTTATTATTTTTAAGTGGTACTCTATTTAAAATAGAACATGCAGATAACATAGCATCACCCAAAGGTTATAAGGTAAACTAGAACTTACAAGCATGACGTTAACCATTTCTACTAACGTTCTATCTTTCCTTTCAGCAACACCATTTTATTGTAGTGTATACGGGGCGGTACACTAGTGAATTATAGCATTTTGTTTACTGAACAAAGTAAATTCATTTGAATAATATTCACCACCACGATCTGAATGTAACATTTTAATTTTAACTCCTAATTGTGTTTCGGCTTCTGCTTTGTAAATTTTGAATTTATCAAAGGCCCTCATCTTTCGATTTCATTAGATATACATATGCATATCTAGTATAATCATCTATAAATGTTATATAGTATTAGTTACCACCATATGTGATGTGGCTCTTTAAGTCACCCACATCACTACATACCAAATCAAGCAAACCGGTTTTCCTTTCTACATATTTAAAGGATTTTTTGTGTATTTTTGCCTGAACACATATTTCACATTTAGAGATGGACTCAAAATCATAATAAAAATTTAGTTGTAATTTATGCATATTTCTAAGAGACTTATAATTAACATGTCTTAATGTACCATGCCATAAATTAACAGAATCAACAATACAAGCAGAAGATTTCATCATTATATTCAACTTAATCATGCCGTTACAAGAATATCCATGTCCAATAAATTTGTTGTTCTTGGACAACACTAACTTATCAGACTCATACACCATCTTGAAACCTCCTTTGTTTAGAAGGTATCCAGAAACCAAATTCTTACACATCTTAGGTACATAAAATACATTAACTAATGTAAGAACTTTCCCAGAGGTGAATGGATGTTCAACAGTGCCTTTTCCCAATACTTTGCTTGCAACTTTATTTGCGCCAGTAACTTCGCTGGATTCTCCATTATTTTCTTTGTAAGTCTTAAACATATTACGGTCTTTGCATACATGATGGTTACTCCAGTATCGAGCCACCAATCATTATCGATGCCACTAATGGAATTCGCATCTGGTACGATAACCATAAGCTTTTCTTCGACCACATTCACTTTTTGTTGTTTCTTCCGAAGATGACAGTCTCGGGCATATTGGTTGGCTTTGTTACAATAGTAGCAGGCTCCGTTATTTTTGTTCTTGGAATTACTATTCTTCTTAAACTGTGTCTCATTCTTATGCTTCAATTTATCCGTAATTTCAACATTATTCGCCTTAGCCCGAGACTCAATTTGCGGATTATCATTTAGTTCTCATTTACGAGAATCCTCTTCAATACGAAGATGGCGCTGTAAACCGTCTAAATCATAATCCATTTCCGCATGTTTCAATTTTATCTTATAATCATTCCAAGAATTTGGAAGTCTCGAAATAATAACTCCAAGAACAAAAGATACAGTGAGATCAATACTGGCATCTTTAAGTTGATTAACCAACAGTAAGATTTCACTCACTTGTCCAATTATGGACTTGTTGGCGACCATTTTGAAATCCATAAAATTACAAATAAGAAATTTTTTATTACTTGCCTAGGATATGCGATACTTGCTCTTCAAAGCAGTCCATAGTTCCTTTGCAGTTTCCAAGGTCCTATGAGCGTTGTAGACTGGAGTAGATAATGCATTCAGAATATGCCCTCTACATAGAAAATCGTCCTCTTTGCACTTTGCTCATTTCTCTTTCAGAGCGGCATCTTCGTCAGCAGTTTCCCATGGTATATCTTCTAAATTGTCTTCTAAGATATAGAACAATTTCACAGTGATCAAAAAGAACTTCATCATTTCTTGCTAATGATTAAAGTTTTTACCATCAATACACTCCAATTTCGTCAAATGTTGATTCATAACTTGCAATGTGCTCAAACCTTCCATGATCGAGTATATTGAAAATTTGTTGTGGATTTTGCAATTTGGGGCTATCGAAATGATGATCATCGTATGAATACCGTACTTCAGACTTAAAGGATTTGCGGAGCAAATTCTTTCAGACAATAGTTCAATCCACTAGGTACAAATGGATTATTGAACTATTGACTTTCAGGATTCAATAAAGCCTTTGTATGGCTTTTATCCGATCAAGAACGCTCTGGATATTTATATTCTGATGATGCATGTAATGACCCGCATTGTCAGAGGTATCATAATTAATTTATTTAATTATATAAATAGTGATTTAGGGAATTAAATCATCGTTAATTAAATTATAGTGAATGTTTAATTTAATAAAATAATTAAATAATATATTTAATTCAGAAATAATCAAAAATATTGGGAATCACAATATTCTGTGAACGGGGTCGTCCCTTAGATTTAATTCAGCTTAGAGTTGAATTATATTGACGAATATATTCAATCGACGACAGTTTGAACGTAGAATTTTAATATAATTAAAATAGAGCTTGAAATGGCGTGGTAGTTCGCTATTTGGCGATTTGAACTTCAACTGAATATACAGGGTTCGTTTTAAATCGGATTTCTGCGAAACAAGAAACGTCTGGAGCTGGTAGAGTATATCTTTCTAGTGGAAGGGAAAAATTGGGATTTCGTCGTGTAGATTTTGATTTACGTCCAAATCAAATTTCAGAAAAGTCGCTGTGGAATTCCTTTATATTTTGCAACGCTTTATTTACGTTATAAAAGGATTTTCGATATAAATTGAATATCGAGATAATCTGGAATCTCAGATATCAAGCTGTAAATTCTGATATGATATTCTGAAGCTGTACAATATCATATGTGAAGATATACGACAATATAAATTTATTTATATTTAATTTAATTTTATTTAAATATATTTATATATTTAAATGGGTCATCGAGAGCTTTAAAAATAGCCACTTTTGCAAACGAAGTCGAAATTCGACGAAACTAATTTTGTTGGATCCGCAATGTCAAATTATCGTTAGATTTCCAGTTTCGTGATTTTTAGAGTTCGTATGTGGCCGTACGGGATTTTAATGTGAAATACAGTCGATAAATTAACGGTTAAAAATACGCTGTGTGAGCATACGGAGTCGGAATTCGACGAAACCAGTCTCGTTGGGACCGTAATGTCGAACTGTAGCTGCATGTCCAGTTTTTTGATTTTTGGGTATCGTGTGTGATCACACGAATTTTAAAAGCGCAAAATCGGTTATAAAAAGGTTAAAAGAAAAATATCTAGATATTTGCAAACATTATAAATACCCCCTTTTCTTTTCCCTAAGACCTAATTTCTATTTCTCTCTGTAGATCAAAAACGCAGCCGCCACAACATCAGCTAAAACGTGAGAAGTTCTTCTTTAAAAATCAAATCAATTCAAAATACAAAGTGATAAATTCCAAAATAATTATGGTTGAACTCCTCTGTTGATTCTCTTCAAACCTGTATCCATTTTGGTGAGTGCGATTGTGTTTTTCCGAACTCAAAATCAACACAGCGAAGTATAGGGTTGGGTTCATAAGAGGGTTGAGGAATCGATGTACAAATTCAGGGTTGTTTCTGGGTTTGTGGGATCGAGAGTCAAGGTTTGGCATCGATTTGGGGAAACTCGGTGAAGGGGGGTGAGGAGCGACGTACGATTTTGGCGAATGGAGCAGCAGGCCGATGTCAACGAGGGTCCATTGAGTTTGGGTTGGAGGGCACTGGCAGGTGCAGATTTCGATGGAGAATCGGAAGGTGTAAGCGGTGCTGGGGATTTGTGGTCGGAGCGATGGACAGAATTGGTCAAAGGAGGAGGATGGGTTGTCAAAGGGTGCGGTTGGAAGCTGGAAGACGTGTTCGAATTTTCACCAGAGATATTCTTTGGGGAAGAACGGGTTTAAAGGGGAGCGGGTATGGGTCTGTTGGGTTAGTGGGCCAAAGAGTGAAAGGTAAAGGCCCATGAGAACTAAACATATATAGTTTAAATTTTATTTAAAATTGTATTAACTTGTAACGTCAATATCTCGGTCATACGACATCAGATTGACGAACCGTAAGTTGCATTGGGATCGTATGGACGGACACTACACCATGGAGCTGACTGGGAGTGAATCCAAGCTCGTTACAATTTATGGTGAAATAAATTGTCTGTCGAAATCAAATAACGCAAACTATTATTTAACGGTTAATGCGCCAATGT
Organism: Allium sativum; assembly: GCA_030737875.1. Lineage (NCBI taxonomy): Eukaryota > Viridiplantae > Streptophyta > Magnoliopsida > Asparagales > Amaryllidaceae > Allium > Allium sativum. Next base: position 328,328,035 of record CM060916.1, read on the forward strand.
GAGTAAAACTCACCAACTCTGAACAGTTCTATATTTACAACGTATTCTTAGAACTGTTAAATATTGTCTGTTTGACTGTGTGTTGATTGTTGATTGAACTGTTAGTCAGTTAGTTGAATTTCTATATTGATTCTGTTTAACATAATATATCATATGGAATTGAAAGTGATGTTATCTATATTGTTTAACATCTGTGATGCAGGGTAACAGGTCGGAGGAATCCAACTGGATTCATCAACAGTTATTTTACTATGATTTATATAATGTGATATATAATCTGACATTGATTATGTGTGTTTGGACGATAGTTATCGTCGTTATATGGTGTGTTAAATACCATAAGAAATACCAGAATGTGATAAAGGGATTTTCAAAGTACAATTTGAAAATAATTTATTTATATAAAATCAATGGATTTTATATTATAAAAGAAAAAGGATTTTGAATAAAAGAATTATATTTGTAAATCAAATATAAAGGAAATTTATATTTGTTAATCAAATATAAAGGGATTTTTATTTGTTAAACAAATATAGAGGAGATATATTTGTGAAATCAAATATAAAGGAAAATATTTGTAAAACAATATATATAAGGGAAAATATTATCAAAACCAATAGAAAGAGGGATATTTGTAAACCATTTACAAATAGATAAAAAGGATTTATTTATTTAGGAAATAAATAAAGGTAAAAGAACTTATTATTTAGGGTATAAATAAAGTTAAATGAATATTTATTTGTTAGAATAAATAAAATAAAGGAATATTTATTTGTTAGAATAAATAGAATAAAGGAGATATTTATTTGTTAAATAAATAGGATTATAAGGAAATATTTATTTAGGAAATAAATAGATTATAAAAGAAAATCTTTAAAAAGGAATAAACGTTATTAGCGAGTAAGTTAATCAAATTGAGTTATCAGGTTAGTTAATCAAAGTAAATTGATTAGTTAAACTAAGTGAATTGGTTAAGTTAATCAAAGTGAATTGGTTAAGTTAATCAAAGTGGATTGGTTAAGGTAATCAAAGTGAATTAGTCGAGTTAATCAAAGTGATTAGTTCAGTTAATCGAGATAAGAAAAATCAAGCTAGGTTAATCGAGTTGAATTAGTCAGTCGAGTTAATCAATTGAGTTAGTCAAACCAAGTAAAACCAGTTAGAGTTAATCAGTAGAGTTAATCAGTTAGGGTTGACCAGGCAGAGTTAATCAGTTGGAGTTAATCGATTTGAGTTAAGATTTTTGAGTTGATAATCGAGTTAAGTTATCGAATACCACTTATTCGAAGTAGAAGTTATCAAATATAGTTATTTGAGATAGAGTTAGTCAAACAGAGTTATTCAGGATAAGTTTCCATCTCGTACGACTGCTAGCGTAATTCGCAGGGCTGTAAATAGCCTACGGCGATCGGATGTTTCCTGAGGGAGTCAGGCGTAACTATTGTGATCGCTGCGATCTAGAGTCAAGCGAATGGAGTTAAATCGAATATTAGTTATTCGATAGGAGTTAATCAACTTGAGTTAGATTATCGAGATAAGTTAATCGAGTTAAGTTCTTGAGTTAGATTATCGAGATAAGTGAGTCGAGTTAAGTTCTTGAGTTAGATTATCGAGATAAGTTAATCGAGTTAAGTTCTTGAGTTAGATTATCGAGATAAATGAGTCGAGTTAAGTTCGTCGAGTTAAATTAATCGATTTAGTTTCATCGAAAGGAGTTAATCGATGTTAGTTTCATCGAAAAGAATTAATCGATGTTAATTTCATCAAAAGGAGTATCGATGTTAGTTTCATCGAAGGGAGTTATCGATTATAGTTTAATCGAAAGGAGTTATCGATTAGTTAAATCGAAAGGAGTTGTCAAATTTAGTTATTCGAAAAGGAGTTATCGATTTGTCAAATCGAAAGGGAAGATTATCGAATATCGTTTATTCGAGAGGAGATTATCGAATATAGTTATTCGAAGGAGTTATCGATTATTAGTTAATCGAAGTGAGTTATAGAATATTAGTTAAATCGAAGGAGTTATCGAATATAGTTTATTCGATGGAGTTAATCGATTAGAGTTAAATCAAAGGAGTTAATCGAATATAGTTTATTCGAATATAGTAAAGGAGTTAATCGAATATAGTTTATTCGAATATAGTAAAAGAGTTAATCGAATATAGTTTATTCAAATAGAGTTAGAGGAGTTATCGAATATAGTTTATTCGACAGGAGTTAAGTGAATGGGGTTAATCAAATAGAGTTAATCAAATAGAGTAAATCAAATTGAGTTAACCCAATAGGGTTAGTCCAATAGAGTTAATTGAAAATAGTTAATCGAATATAGTTATTCGAAAGAAAAGTTAAGTAAGGAAGTTAGTTAAAGAAATATAAAGTGAACTTTGCCTAATTCAAGGTTAGAAATGTTGTTTAGTTAAGGTCTGAGAGGTAGTACTACCCCAACTTGATTGGCTTCGTTTCAACTGAGGAATGGTTAAGGTTCGGCAGTAAAGGATGGTTAAGTGAATTTAGTAATTAAAGGAAACAATTTGAGTTGGCATAGCGATGTTTTACCTAAACATCTGTTTAATCCAAACGTAGGGGTTTTGGAAATGTTTTCCAAACAAGAATCAGGAATGTTTTCTAATATAGAAAACAAGAAATGGAAATGTTCCCAATGTAAATAACGTATATTTTCTAAATTTAGAAAATAGCAAATGTTGAATATAGGGAAACAGGAGATGAAAAATGAACTAAAGAGATTAATGTTAAATGATGTTTGTTCGATATAATTTCCATCTGAAAATAATATCGTTGTTTGCACACTTGTTTTTCTTTGATAGTTAACTCACAGACTATCAAAGTTTTGACCATTTTAACGTTGTTAATATGGAGAGACCGGTTGGATTATTATCCAAAGAACCACTCTGTATTGGCATAAGCGTCGCGAATCATATATGCCAAAGATAATTGAAGACGGAGTAAAATGCAAGGGATGTTGTATAAGTCTTAGATAACAGTGACTAAGATGGATATACTGAATAGTGCCTTCGGTTTGTCCAGTCCCAGGACAACTTGTATGGACGAAGGTCTGACAGAGTATATCCAATGGATCGCGTAAGTTGATCTGTTCAAACGTATTCACATTTGGTGGCGGAGGAATTCGTTTCTCTTAGCTGTATACCCGTGTTATTTTTGGATAAGTCAATTTGTGATTTGGCGGGTATGACGATGTGACATTCTAAGTGAATGAGGATGACTTGTATGAATGAATGTCTGACAGAGTATTTCCAGAAAGGTCACGTACATTGATTTCTTCAACCGTACCAAGAGTGGAAGCGGAGAAGGAAACTTCTTTTAGCTGACACGTAATGTATGGTTGTGGACGCCAATTAGTGATTTTCGATGGATCTGACAATGTGGCATTCGAAGTGAATCTGATGTGACGATAACGCGTAACTTCTAGCCTCATCATTCGGTAAATGACAGAAATCGGGCAGGCAATATGGCTAAGTCGGTCGCACCGAAGTAGGGTGTATAATCACCTATCTAGAGAATATTCATTTGCTTCTTTAATCTATCAATGTTGTCCCATATATATATACGGGAACGGTTGCTGATCCCTACCGTTGGTGATATACATTCGATACACTCAAGCAAAATGAGTGGTCGGTCATGTGTGGTTGAGTTACAAGATGTTCTTGTTGAACTTGTAACACCCCGTAATTCTGTTAATATTAATATTTACAAATTAAAGAATAACTAATCTCAGACGTGAGAATTGTGGGAAACGGGTTGCACCATTGTGTTCGTCTCGGAATTCTAGTGGAGATAGAGTCCGATTTTGCGGGAAACAAGTACCGGATGAAAAAGTTATGGATGAACGAAGTTGGGTGGCAAAGAAAGAAAAAAAATGCACTGGCGCACTTGGGAAGTGCGCCAGTACATATTTACACTGACGCACCTGCCAAGTGCGCCCAGGCCGAGGCTGGAGCCTGCACAGCTTTCTGGTTCAGGCTGACCCGTGTTGTTGTGTCCATTCTGATTCCTTGCTGAGTCATTAGGGCTGACTCATCACCCTATCATAATTAAATGGTTTTGATTAACCCTAAGAACATCTGACGGCTTAAATTAATTTATAACTCTATAAAAAGACCCCTATACACAAACCCTAAATCAGAAAATAAACAAAGACCATGGCCGCCATGCTGATATTTTGAGACCTAGAGCAGCCGCCATCAAATTAAAGATAAAGAACAGCAACCAAATCAGAACTACCCAACCCTAACAACGATTCTTCATCAGAAGAACGCTAATTCGACTCTCTTTCTTCTATAATTGTGAGTATGATAGTCTTAACAAGATTATTATCATTTTAATTAGGTTAAGTAATGAATGGATTGTGAGTAGATGATGTGAATTGTCATATGCTATCATGTATGTTATTAATCCTATGCTATGTAGTGATGATATACTATATGTTGTAAATCATGCTATGTATGTTGAAAGTTTCTATGCTAAGTTGTGATGAATCATACATGTTAGAAAGCCATCTATGCTAGTTAGTTCATATTAATTAAATCATCATGTTTGGGCTATGTTGATCTATATGACAAGTTACATATGCAAGTTAAATTGATTAGAAAAGTTATGAACATATGCCATGACATCTATTATGACATCTAGAACTATGCTATGACATATGTGATATCCTATGCTAGTTCACACCAACATTATGTTGCTTAAAAACCCCATATGCAAGTTTATGTATAGATTTGGGCTATGATCATATCATGTAAATTGTGACATTTAACAAGTTGACACCTTTTGATCCTTAACATGTATAATTTATGCAAGTTTCACCCCTATCATGATTAGATTTATTTTATTATCTATATGTTAATTTGGCTTTCTGCTGTGCGTTAGACTATTCAAGTCTAGCCTATATTATGCGTTGAATAAGCGAACGTATAAACGTGGGGTAGGGGTAATATTAAGGATTTAATAATAAGATGTTGGGTGCAATTGATATGATTTTGCATACCATGAGTGGATGACCATAATTGAGTCAATTACGGACATCAATAAAAGATGACTTAATTAATAATTTTGATAGGGAATTATTAAAACTGGGGTAAAAGATTGAAAGTTGTCAATCAATGCTTAGGACACGAGGTTGGACTCGTTTGTGACGTAAACCTGCCCGGAACCGCCCGACAAATCCAGTGGTCACAAATGTCAGCCCAATGTGAGAGGTCCTAGGCCTAAACTAAAGCATAACAGTTGTGAAGACATGAGGTTAGACTCTTTTATGGTGTAAGACTGCCCGGACCCGCCCGGCAAATCTAACTGCCATAAATGTCAGTCTAATGTGAGAGGTCTTTATGAGGTTATGGCCTGAATGAATTAGGAAATACTTAACCAGATAAAACATGTAAAGGGGGACATAGGGGTTAAGTAGGTGCCTTGGGTGGCATGAGGAATCTAGTGGGTGCCCTTAGTGGCATGTGAAATACGATTAGTAAGACTTAACCAAACACACATGTAAATGAACATGACTAAGAGGGTTAAGTGGGATATATTAATGACAAGCTTAGGTGGGTAGCTTGTGGGGGCCCATTTCAACCAGTATCCCAAACGTATCTTTGTGGGCTCGACCCAAGTCGAGGACGGGACACGCATATTGAGTTTGACTATAAGAGGCCAAAACGGGGAGGGTGGCAACGCAAGTCCAACGAGTTTCATATGCGTGTGTGGACCCGGGCTGGTAGGTAAGACGTTGTTGCATCGTGTAGGTATAAGCCGTGCATTCTCAAGTTGTATCGGGTTGCCACTTTAGGGGAGTGATACACCCCACTGTGGGGCCAACACAGGTATCTACGAGTAGGGAGCCGATCGAAAGTGGGTAGTGGGGTACACCTAGTGGAGATAGGGGCAGACGGCACCTATGTAGTCATCTAGGAGTACACGAAGTTACTTATAAAATTTCTAAGAGGGTAGTGGGGTACTCCTAGTGGAGATAGGGGCAGACGGCACCTATGTAGTCAGCTAGGGGTACGCAAGGCTATTTATATAGTTTCTGTGTGAAGCATGCGGGATCAACCTTTAGGGTGACTGGTGCGGTGCAGTGTAGTAATTGGCGCGGTGCAGTGTAGTAATTGGCGCGGTGCAGTGTAGTAATTGGCGTGGTGCAGTGTAGTAATGTGCGGTGCAGTGTAGTAATGTGCGGTGCAATATAGTAATTATTCGTTAGTAATTAGTTATGACCTTACCGTTATCTTAAACGTTATCCTTATCTGTTCATTCCATACCTAATAGTTCATAGACATTTACTTGTCTTTCAGCTTATGCCTTAGTCTAGTTAACTTGATAATAGTATTGTTAGAATTATCATACTCGCCAGACTTTATGTCTGACCCCCTCCATTTCTATCCTTTTCCCCCTCCAGGTCCTCAGGTTGGGCCCAGCTCTAGTGGAGTTTGATTGGATTGTTTTATCTCACTTGGAAAGCTTGGACCGTTGAAGTAAAGTCCAGCTTGTTATCTTTTTTTTTTGGCTATTTGTGTAAAGGGATTATGTATTTTGTTTTTATGAAGATGGATAATGTACTTGACTCTGATAAATGGTTTTGTGATGTAATAAACATGTTTCCGCTGCAATAAAATGAAGCTTTAGTTTTCAAGTACTACTTATTATCTGTCTTGTTGTAATTTTTCTGTTCTATATTCACTTATAACCTCCATGGAAGTTAATGCATTCCCTTTGTGAGTGACATTAATGGACGTGGGGTGTTACACGTGGTATCAGAGCATAAGGTTACCAGAACAGATAAAAATAGTTTAGAAAAATAGTTATTTTTGGAAGAAATGTTTTCAAAAACATGTTTTAATGAGAAATTTAAAGAGGAAGTTTTTATGAAAAACATAATCCCCAAATAGCCATATATCTTTATCTTTCGAATTCTCCATTTTGAATCTTTCCTTTTTCGTTTCAGCATGGCTGAAGATCTTAATCTACCCGACGGTGTAACGATACCAGGATGGTATAGGAGGCTATTGGAGGCTAGGGCCGCTGTAGGTCCAGCCAATGTTCCTCCACCACCAGTTGCACCCGTTCCTCCTCCTCCTCGCGTAGATACTTTTGCAAAGACGTGCAAGGAATTCAAGGCTATGGGTGGAAAACCATTTCAAGGGTCAGAAACGTTTGTGGAAGCTAGAGATTGGCTTAAGGAGGTGGAAGAATTGCTAGAAATCTTTGAAGTAGAAGAAGGGAGGAGAGTTCGTTTAGCAGCTTGGTTGATGAAGGGAGAGGCCTCGTTTTGGTGGGAGGTCACTAATGGGGAGCGTCCTGTTGACTCTTGGGCGGATTTTAGACGTAGGTTCGAGGCGAAGTTTCTCTCTAAGGCGGAAGGAAATCTATATATGGAAAGGTTCTTGACATTGAAGCAAGGAAGCTCGTCAGTGAAAGAATATGTCAACAAATTTAATCAGCTAGCAAGGTTTGGTTTGGACTTAGTAAACACGCCGGAGAAGAAGGCTCTGAGGTTCGTTAATGGCTTGAATGAACCGTTGCAAGGGTTGGCCATGACCCACATCCCTATCGGGGCCACCTTTGAGAAGCTAGTAGACATGGGACTCATGCACGAGGAGAAAGGCACTAAAGATGATAAGGCACCCGAGAAGAATGGGGATCAAAATAAGGGTGGCAAAGGCAACAATGCTAAGGTGAAGAAGAAATGCTTTAACTGTGGGACCCCAGGCCATCTCAGTAAGGACTGCCGAAAGAAAAAGAAGACTGGCTGTTTTCATTGTGGCGATGCGGGACATTTAGTGAAGGACTGCCCAAGGAAGGGGCAGAGGGCAGGGGCTACCTCGGGAGGACAGGTGTGGGCTCTTATAGCACCAGGGCATGCAAGGGGACAAGTTCAGGCTCTCGCGGTCCCACCGCTGCAAGAACGAGGTAGAACCATTTCTATTGAAAGCTTTGTTTTTCTGTTTGATCATCATGTCCGTACCTTATTCGATTTGGGCGCATCGCATTCGTTTATCTCTACATCATTAGTTGAAACACTGCACCTAGATACTAGTATTGTTTACTGATCCCTTAGTAGTCTCAAATCATATTGGTGGTTCGGCTCATCTTTCTATGATTTGTCGGGATTTGAGAGTGTTTATCTTGGGCGTTGAGTTTGAAGGCAACGCCTTTGTCCTTGGTTTCACGGGATGTAGTTTGATTCTAGGGGTGGATTGGCTAACCAAGTGGGGTGCCATCCTAGACTGTGAAAGGAGGGTAGTTAGACTATTGATTCGTTGTAGAAAAACCCTCATATTTCTTGCGACCCTAGGGGTTCAGTGATGCTTAGCTACCTAGAATCTTCTGACGCATCTAACGATGATTAGGAACCTGTTTATTTGGTCCGTGAGTATGGAGACGTCGTTGATAAAGTGCGGGATTTACCCATAGGCACGGAATAAGTTTTCGTATGTGCTTAATAGATTAAGCAAAGCCCGTTATGTAATTAGCGGTAGTTTTGGAGTAAGACTGGCAAGGACAGCCAGAGTCGGTCAAGTGCTCAATTGATTGACCATCTTACTAGTATCATCTCACGTAGGTCGTCTGAATTCGAAGGAGGTATCCCTTGGCTGTTTGTCTGATATTGGTTTAGGCCTCTGGGGCTTGCACTTGGGGGATGTCGAATTCGACTAGGATGGTCTGCGTGAGAGATGGATAGTTGTGACGATTTTACATGGGATAATATCATGGTTTTCTCTAGAAGCAGAGAAGAGCTTGCCCTATGTCTTAGGTAAAGCTTAGGGACCCTACAAGTGCACTAGCTTAAAGCCAAGTTCTCCAAGATACCATTTTTGGAGGAAGGAAGTGAGGAATTTAGGGCATGTGGTCTCTAGGGAAGGGAGATACGTTAAGGAGGATGGAGTTCTTAGCATCCTACGACTTCGAGATAGCATATACCCCTGGTAAGGGTAACGTGGTGGCGGATGCCTTAAGTAGAAAAAAGGTTATCCTTAAGTCCTTTGTTTGTTGAGCGGCGAAGCTTAGAATTCATTTCGATTTTTGACTTTAGACCTTCCGTTGACTTCGTACCCGGTTTGCTAGCATCCTTGGAGGTCAGACCTACGCTTTTGGGATGGATTGGCGAGGCACAGCGAGACGACCCATAGTTGATTGAGTTAGTAGAAAAGCTCAAAGGAGGGGAGTCATCAAGCCATCTCCATAGGTATACCCTAGATGATAAGGGTTGGTTACGTATGGACGGTAGACTTTGTGTACCAAAAGACGATGACCTAAGGAAGACTATTCTTGACGAAGCACATCATTCGAAGATGACCATTCATCCCGGCGGGGACAAGATGTACAAAGACATGAAGAGAGTTTACTTTTGGGCCGGTATGAAGAGAAACGTAGCCGAGTATGTCGCTAGATGCTTGGTGTGTCAACAGGTAAAAGCAGAGCAAAAGAAACCCGGTGGGTTACTTCACCCATTGGAGGTTCCACTATGGAAGTGGGAAAGCGTCTCGATGGACTTTATTAATGGATTACCGAGATCGAGAAAGGGTGATACGGGGATTTGGGTTATAGTAAATAGACTTACTAAGAGCGCCCATTTTATTCCCGTGAAGAGTAAGAGGACTGCTCCATGGTTAGCTTCTGTATACATCCGAGAAATAGTTCGTTTGCACGGTGTTTCTTCTAGCATAGTAAGCGACCGCGATCCTATTTTCACTAGCGAATTTTGGAGAAGCTTACAAGAGACGGTAGGGACTCAGTTATGTTTGAGCACCGCATATCATCCTCAGACGGACGGCCAGACTGAGAGGGTGAATCGCATTCTAGAGGATCTTTTGAGGCTATGTATCCTAGACTTTGGGGGTACATGGGAAGAGCATCTTCCACTGGTGGAGTTCGCATATAATAACAGCTTTCAGTCTAGCATTGGTATGGCACCATTCGAAGCTCTTTATGGACGGCCGTGTCGTTCGCCTACATGTTGGTGGGAATCTACCGATAAGATCTTACTTGGGCCCGATATGATTAGGGAGACTTCGGAGAAGGTTGACTTGATTCGAAGGAGGATGAAAGCAGCGCAAGATAGGCAGAAATCATATGCGGATAAGAGAAGGACGGATCTTGAATTTGAGGTTGGGGAAAGTGTCTCCATTACGAAATGTAGTTCGCTTTGGGTCCGTTGGGAAGTTAGCACCAAGGTTCGTAGGACCATTTCCTATTAAGGAGAAGATTGGGCAAATGGCGTATAGAGTGGAGTTGCCTGAGAGACTTAGTGGTGTACATGACGTATTCCATGTGTCACATTTGAGGAAGTGCTTGCACGAGACCGCGGAAGTGGTAGAGCCGAGCTTGCTTAGAGAGGTGGAGATCGAGCGTGACGCGACGAATCGACGAGCTCCAACGCGCATTCTTGGGTCGGAGATTAAGAAGCTGAGAAATCGAGAGGTCAGACTAGTCAAAGTACAATGGGGAGACGACGAGAGCAACGATACTTGGGAGACAGAAGAGAAGATGCATTCACGATACCCTTTTCTTTTTGAGGATATGTCTTTTAATTTCTCCTTTATCGCTTATCTTGTACTTATCTTATCTTTAGTGTATCCTCTCGTTAGTATTCTTGACCTTTAGATAGGATAATCCTATGGTTGAAACATGTGTTTGAGACATGTTATGTATGATGGATGCAAAGTGGATGCAAGTGGTTGCTAGTGGTTGCTCGTGGATGCATATACACACACTATTAGGCACTAGATCGGCTCAGTCACTTAATACTGCATATTGCATATAAATGAATGTATTTAGTAAAATGGATGTATAATGATTGTGCTATCATATGGATACCGCATTTTGGTGAATGGTTGTGCACGCATGTAGAAATAATATGTAGCATTAGGGAACTTTTGCATACATAATGGACGCATGGCACTATCATGGTTTGCATTAAAGGAGGTCAACTGAATCAGTGGACTGCCTGATTTTGCATTAGATAGGGACATATACACACACACTGTGCATTTAAACATGAGAGCATTATAATTCTATAAGGAAATGGATGCTTGTGTTTGATGGTTGAGTAGATGGTTGTTTGGATGTTAAGATATACATTCTTCGTAACTTGAAGATTTCGGGGACGAAATCCTTTAAGGAGGGGAGAATGTAACACCCCATAATTCTGTTAATATTAATATTTACAAATTAAAGAATAACTAATCTCAGACATGAGAATTGTGGGAAACGGGTTGCGCCATTGTGTTCGTCTCGGAATTCTAGTGGAGATAGAGTCCGAGTTTGCGGGAAACAAGTACCGGATGAAAAAGTTATAGACGAACGAAGTTGGGTGGCAAAGAAAGAAAAAAAATGCACTGGCGCACTTGGGAAGTGCGCCAGTACATATTTACACTGGCGCACCTGCCAAGTGCGCCCAGGCCGAGGCTGGAGCCTGCATAACTTTCTGGTTCAGACTGACCCGTGTTGTTGAGTCCATTCTGACTCCTTGCTGAATCATTAGGGCTGACTCATCACCCTATCACAATTAAATGGTTTTGATTAATCCTAAGAACATCTGACGGCTTAAATTAATTTATAACTCTATAAAAAGACCCCTATACACAAACCCTAAATCAGAAAATAAACAAAGACCATGGTCGTCATGCTGATATTTTGAGACCTAGAGCAGCCGCCATCAAATTAAAGATAAAGAACATCAACCAAATAAGAACTACCCAACTCTAACAGCGATTCTTCATCAAAATAGCGCTAATTCGACTCTCTTTCTTCTATAATTGTGAGTATGATAGTCTTAACAAGATTATTATCATTTTAATTAGGTTAAGTCATGAATGGATTGTGAGTAGATGATGTGAATTGTCATATGCTATCATGTATGTTATTAATCCTATGTTATGTGGTGATGATATACTATATGTTGTAAATCATGCTATGTATGTTGAAAGTTTCTATGCTAAGTTGTGATGAATCATACATGTTAGAAAGCCATCTATGCTAGTTAGTTCATATTAATTAAATCATCATGTTTGGGCTATGTTGATCTATATGACAAGTTACATATGCAAGTTAAATTGATTAGAAAAGTTATGAACATATGCCATGACATCTATTATGACATCTAGAACTATGCTATGACATATGTGATATCCTATGCTAGTTCACACCATCATTATGTTACTTAAAAACCCCATATGCAAGTTTATGTATAGATTTGGGCTATGATCATATCATGTAAATTGTGACATTTAACAAGTTGACACCTTTTGATCCTTAACATGTGTAATTTATGAAAGTTTCACCCCTATCATGATTAGATTTATTTTATTATCTATACGTTAATTTGGTTTTCTGCTGTGCATTAGACTATTCAAGTTTAGCCTATATTATGCGTTGAATAAGCGAACGTATAAACGTGGGGTAGGGGTAATATTAAGGATTTAATAATAAGATGTTGAGTGCAATTGATATGATTTTGCATACCATGAGTGGATGACCATAATTGAGTCAATTATGGACATCAATAAAAGTGGACTTAATTAATAATTTTGATAGGGAATTATTAAAACTGGGGTAAAAGATTGAAAGTTGTCAATCAATGCTTAGGACACGAGGTTGGACTCGTTTGTGACGTAAACCTGCCCGGAACCGCCCGGCAAATCTAGTGGTCACAAATGTCAGCCCAATGTGAGAGGTCCTAGGCCTAATCTAAAGCATAACAGTTGTAAAGACACGAGGTTAGACTCTTTTATGGTGTAAGACTGCCCGGACCCTTCCGGCAAATCCAGCTGCCATAAATGCCAGTCTAATGTGAGAGGTCTTTATGAGGTTATGGCCTGAATGAATTTAGAAATACTTAACCAGATAAAACATGTAAAGGGGGACATGGGGTTAAGTAGGTGCCTTGGGTGGCATGAGGAATCTAGTGGGTGCCCTTAGTGGCATGTGAAATACGATTAGTAAGACTTAACCAAACACACATGTAAATGAACATGACTAAGAGGGTTAAGTGGGATATATTAATGACAAGCTTAGGTGGGTAGCTTGTGGGGGCCCATTTCAACTAGTATCCCAAACGTATCTTTGTGGGCTCGACCCAAGTCGAGGATGGGACACGCATACTGAGTTTGACTATAAGAGGCCAAAAAGGGGAGCGGTGGCAATGCAAGTCCAACGGGTTTCATATGCGTGTGTGGACCCGGGATGGTAGGTAAGACGTTGTTGCATCGTGTAGGTATAAGCCGTGCATTCTCAAGTTGTATCGGGTTGCCACTTTAGGGGAGTGATACACCCCACTATGGGGCCAACACGGGTATCTACGAGTAGGGAGTCGATCGAAAGTGGGTAGTGGGGTACACCTAGTGGAGATAGGGGCAGACTCCACCTATGTAGTCAACTAGGAGTACACGAAGTTACTTATAAAATTTCTAAGAGGGTAGTGGGGTACACCTAGTGGAGAAAGGGGCAGACGACACCTATGTAGTCAGTTAGGGGTACGCAAGGCTATTTATATAGTTTCTGTGTGAAGCATATGGGATCAACCTTTAGGGTGACTGGTGCGGTGCAGTATAGTAATTGGCGCGGTGCAGTGTAGTAATTAGCGTGGTGCAGTGTAGTAATTGGCGCGGTGCAGTGTAGTAATGTGCGGTGCAGTAAAGTAATTATTCGTTAGTAATTAGGTATGCCCTTACCGTTATCTTTAACGTTATCTTAAACGTTATCCTTATCTGTTCATTCCATACCTAATAGTTCATAAACATTTACTTGTCTTCCAGCTTATGCCTTAGTCTAGTTAACTTGATAATAGTATTGTTAGAATTATCATACTCGCCAGACTTTATGTCTGACCCCCTCCATTTCTATCCTTTCCCCCCTCCAGGTCCTCAGGTTGGGCCCAGCTCTAGTGGAGTTTGATTGGATTGCTTTATCTCACTTGGAAAGCTTGGACCGTTGAAGTAAAGTCCAGCTTGTTATCTTTTTTTTTTTGGCTATTTGTGTAAAGGGATTATGTATTTTGTTTTTATGAAGATGGATAATGTACTTGACTCTGATAAATGGTTTTGTGATGTAATAAACATGTTTCCGCTGCAATAAAATGAAGCTTTAGTTTTCAAGTACTACTTATTATTTGTCTTGTTGTAATTTTTCTGTTCTATATTCACTTATAACCTCCATGGAAGTTAATGCATTCCCTTTGTGAGTGACATTAATGGACGTGGGGTGTTACAGAACTCCAGTGTATCGTTCCTAGAGTACACTGATCAGAAGGTGGTTCCATACCTTGTCATAGTTGGGAATTCATTACCCAATACGTGCTTGCGGTTTTGATCGTATACTATATATGTAGAACGTGAGATGAAAGCGTTTCTGCTAGATGATTATTATATTTTGTTGATAGACATTATTATAATATCAAAATGTTTTGATATAAAGTTATCTTGGATTCTCATAAGGGAAAAACCCGTTCCGTTATACGGCGGGGTCTTATGAGATATCGTTTACTTGTTCATATACCTGTTTAAACTGTTTTACTCAAACTAGTCCCATGACTGACCCAGAGTTTATTTTGTTGTTTTCCCTAAACTCTTGGGTGCCCAATTTTGTACGGGCAGTCAAGTAGTCAGGAATTTACAGATATACTTGGAGAGCTTGGAGCAGGAGGCTTCAAGATCGTATAGCTATAGTTTATTTCCGCTGTGTTGTAAGTGTTGTACTCTGATAAGTGCTATTGTATACATAAATGTTATATTTCAAAGTTATGTTATCTATTATATGTTATTCGTTCCGCTGTGAGGTTTGTGTTACTCTGATGTTGTGTTCTTCTTCTTCTATTCTAAGTTTCTATCTTACCTATTCTCACCCTCTAATTTCTTTCATTAATTACCGGGATTTTTCGATGTTTTGGTTATCGACATCGAGTTTATGTCGATAACCAAAGTCGCTCAAAAATCCGGGTCGTTACAATGCAACTAGAATATGGAACTATGAAGAGAAGAAGAATGATTCCGCAACACTGAATAGGCGTTGGGAATTACAGTGTGCAGAATATAGAGAGGAAGAAGAAGATACAGTTTTCAAGTGTTTTTGAAACGCTTTTGGGTGTGTCTATTTATAGCCAACGTATGGAGATGTCTATCCATGAATAGCCGCGATTGTTTGTAATATTCGTATCCGTTTCAATTGAAACGTCGCGTCCCTTCAGTTTGAAACACGACGCCATTTTGCAACGATTGGAAGCGTTACAAATCTGCGCCCTATTTCAAAACTACAACGACCCGTAGTGCAGCAAGCCCATTTCGAGGCCTAACTAATCATGAGATCCCAAGAGTCCCAAGGCCCATCTTTTGACCATTAAATATTTTAATATCATGTCATGTTCATGCATTGTCTTGTCTCTACCTTCTCTTATTTCTTTTGATATCATATATCAACCTTTTACCTATATAAAGGCATACCCCTCAATATTCTACAATGTGGGACTAATCCCCACACCTTCTTACTTCCTTCTTGCTTCTCTTCTTCAAACCCCCCCCCCCCCCCCCAAAACATTTTATTTGAAAATTTTCTAACAATCTCAGCCAATTTTCAAAATAAAGAAAATAAATAAAGTGGACGGTTGAATAACTAGTGTGACTTCCTACTTACCCAAGTGGGATCAAGCCTATGTAGTTCTAAGATCAAGTTTTGCATCGTCGTGGAAACAACACATAAATAAAAGGTATCTTTTGGATTTGAATCTTTACTTAGTGTAAACCATTCAATGGTCTATCGAGATTCTATGGAGAACGAATCTTGAACTAAGTATCCCTTAATGATAAAACCGGAACAATCACACATGTTGATTTCCTTAGTTAGAGTGTTCAGTATTTCTCAGCACATTAATGGCCATTTGCTTTAATCTTGGTTCACGAGTCTACATTAGGAAGCGGTCTTACATTCCTAGGAAATGGCATGATTTCCATACTCATATTGGTAAGTCTCTTAAGGTATTTCTGCAATACACCTTTTAAGGTTTCTAGACTTATTAAGGATATTATCCATCCTTTATTCTTGCAGAATCCAACATTAAAAATTATGGGATAATTGATTTAGTGTTCCATAATCACACTCTTAACTTATTGGTACCTATTGAACTTTGTCTATCATTTTCAAGACACAAGTTGGATTTCTGTTAAGGATAATCAATCTTCATTCACAGACATTAGTCCCATTTCTTTTGACTTCATAGAAACCATAGCCATTGGAAGACCTTTTGTAAGTGGGTCAGCCAAGTTTTTCTTCGTTTCTATGTAGTCAACAACTATAACTCCACTTTTTAGTAATTGTATTACCATCTGATGTCTTAGACTCACATGTCTAGACTTCCCATTATATGTTTTATTAGAGACATTATATATTGTTGCTTGATTACAACAGTTAATCAAGACTGCTAGAAATAGCTTCTTCTACAATGGGATTTACATTAAAAAAAATTGAGCCATTCCACTTCCATACATGCATCTGCTAATACAATCAATTCTGACAACATAGTTGAATTGGATATACAGGTCTACTTCTTGGAAGCCCAAGATACAGTAGCGCCTCCTAATGTAAATATCCAACCAGTGGTAGACGTGGATTTGGATTCTACATTGTTCCAGGTTGCATTACTATATCCTTCTATTATAGCAAGATATCCTTTATAAGATAAACCATAGTTAATGGTTCCTTTCAAATAATCTAAAACTTTGGAAATGGCATTCCAATGTTCGAAACCCAGGTTACTCGTAAATCGACACGATACACTTATAGCATGCACGATGTCTGGTCTAGTGCAATGCATAACATACATAAGACTCCCGATAACACTAGAATAATCAAGTTGGAAAATGGTATGTCCAATGTTCTTTTCTAATTTGACACTTGGATCTAAAGGAGTTGGTGTCGGTTTGCCATCATAATGACCATACTTCTTTTGGAACTTCTCAATGTAAGGAGACTAGGTTAGTAATAACTCCCCCGCTTTCCTAATGATTTTAATTCCTAAAATTACATTAGCCTCTATTAGATCTTTCATATCAAATTTAGAAGATAGAAACTTCTTAGTTTCATTCCCACATGATATATCGGAACCAAATATCAGCATGTCATCAACGTATAAACATATTGTAACATAACCGTTGTTATCCAATTTGCTATAGATACATTTATCTGCATCATTAACAATGAATCCAAATGAAAATGCATCTTTATCAAACTTCTCATGACATTGCATGGGAGCTTGCTTTAGGCCATAACGAGATTTTACTAGTTTACAAACTTTCTATTCTTGTCTTGGGGTTATAAAACCATCAGCTTGTTCCATGTATATCTCTTCTTGTAAATCTCCATTTAGAAAAGCTATCATTACGTCCATTTGATGTATAACCAAATTATGGATTGATGCAAGTGCTATTAAATAGCATACAAAAGACATGTGAGCAGCTGGAACATATGTATCAAAGTAATCTACTCCTTGTCTTTGCTTATACCCCTTACTAACAAATCTGGCTTTAAACTTATCAATGGATCCATTGTGTTCTTCTTTCCTTGAATATCCATTTATATCCTATAGGTTTAGCACCAGGAGGTAAATCAGATAAAACCCGAGTTTGGTTTAACATCATGGAATTCATTTCATCATTGATAGATTTTTTCCAGAAATTAAAATCTCTAGAGCTCATAGCCTCAGAATAAGTTCTGGGATCATCATCGACATTCATTACTTCGTCTTTATTGCCTTCCATGAGATATGTTATGAAGTCAGGACCATAGTCCTTCTGTATTCTCGCTCTTTTACTTCTTCTGTGTTCAGTACTATTATTTGGTACTGACACTCCCTTACTGTTTTGAGCAGGAGCATATTCATTATCATTGGTATCATTAGTCTCAGTTGGTTCTGGACTAGATGATCTCAAAAGTTTGATTTTCAAATAATTCTGCATCTATATATTCTATTACTTCTACGGTGTCAAGAATAAGGAACCTATAAGTTATACTATTAAGGGAATATCCTATGAAAACACACTTAAATGCCCTATTTCCTAACTTAAGTCGTTTAGGGTCTCGTTTTCTAACATATGCTAAGCAACCCCAAACTTTAAGTCTGGTAATGTTTGGTTTTCTATTAAACCATAATTCATAAAGTGAAATATTATTATTTTTAAGTGGTAGTCTATTTAAAATGTAACATGTAGATAACATAGCATCACCCCAAAGATTATAAGGTAAACTAGAACTTATGAGCATGGAATTAACCATTTCGACTAAAGTCCTATTTTCCTTTCAGCAACACCATTTTTTGTGGTGTATACGAGCGGTACACTAGTGAATTATACCATTTTGTTTATAGAACAAAGTAAATTCGTTTGAAAAATATTCACCACCACGATATGAATGTAACACTTTAATTTCAACTCCTAATTGTGTTTCGACTTCTTCTTTGTAAATTTTGAATTTATCAAAGGCCCTCATCTTTCGATTTCATTAGATATACATATGCGTATCTAGTATAATTATATATAAATGTTATATAGCATTGGTTGCCACCATAGGTGATACGACTCTTTAAGTTACCCACATCACTATATACCAAATCAAGCAAATCGGTTTTCCTTTCTACAGATTTAATGGATTTTTGGTGTATTTTTGCTTGAACACAAATTTCAAATTTAGAGATGGACTCGAAATCACAATCAGAAGTTAATCCTAATTTATGTATGTTTTTAAGAGACTTATAATTAACATGTTCTAATCAACCATGCAATAAATTAATAGAATCAACGATAGAAGCAGAATATTTCTTCATTAGATTCAACTTAATCATATCGTTTCAAGAATATCCCTATCAAATAAATTTTTTGTTCTTGGACAACACTAACTTATCAGACTCATACACCATCTTGAATCCTTCTTTGTTAAGAAGGTATCCAGAATTCAAATTCTTACACATCTTGGGTACATAAAATAAATTAACTAATGTAAGAACTTTCCCAGCGGTCAACGTAAGTTAAATGCTGCCTTTTCCCAGTACTTTGCTTGCAACTTTGTTTGTGCCAGTAACTTCGCTAGATTATCCATTATTTTCTTCGCAAGTCTTAAATAGATTATGGTCTTTGCAAACATGAATGGTTGCTCCAGTACCAAGCCACCAATCATTATCAATGCCACTAAGGAGTTGGCCTCTTCTACGACAACCACAAGATTTTCTTCGACCACATTCGCTTTTTATTGTATCTTCTGAAGACGGCAGTCTCGGGCATAGTGGTCGGGTTTGTTACAATAGTAACAGACACCCTTATTTTTTTTCTTGGAATTATTATTCTTCTTAAACTGTGTCTCATTCTTAGGCTTCAATTTATCAGTAATTTAAACATTATTCGCCATATCCTGAAACACAGTTTGCGGCTTATCAATTAGTTCTCGTTTACAAGAGTCCTCTTCAATACGAAGATGATGATGTAAACCATCTAAATCATAATCCATTTCCACATGTTTCAATTTTTTCTTATAATCATTCAAAGAATACAGGAGTCCCAAAATAATAACTCCAACAACAAAAGATTCAGGAAGATCAATACCTGCATCTTTAAGTTGATTCACCGACAATAAGATTTCACTCACTTGTCCAATTATAGACTTGTTGGCAACCATTTTGAAATCGATAAAATTACAAATAAGAATTTTTTTATTACTTGCCTCGTCGGCGGTTTCCCACGGCATATCTTCCAAATCATCTTCCAAGATATAGAACAATTTCGCGTGATAAAGAAGAACTTCATCGTTTCTTGCCAACGAGTAAAGTTTCTACCATCCAAACGCTCCAGTTTCGTCAAATGCTAATTCATAACTTGCAATGCGCTCAAACCTTCCATTATTGAATATGTTGTCTGAAAATTTGTTGGGGATTTTGTGGTTCGAGGCTATCGAATGATGATGATCGTCGTATGAATGTCGTACTTCATACTTTAAGGATTTGCGGAGCAATTTCTTTCAGACAATAGTTCAATCCACCATTTACAAATGGATTATCGAACTATTGACTTTCAGGATTCAATAATGCCTTGGAACAGCGAAATTGGATTCAAAGTTTGTACGGCT
Source organism: Allium sativum (assembly GCA_030737875.1). Classification (NCBI taxonomy): domain Eukaryota; kingdom Viridiplantae; phylum Streptophyta; class Magnoliopsida; order Asparagales; family Amaryllidaceae; genus Allium; species Allium sativum. Next base: position 328,348,165 of record CM060916.1, read on the forward strand.
TTGATTTGATCAAGTACACTCTGGATATTTAAATTCTAATGATGCAACTAGAATATGGAACTATGAAGATAAGAAGAATGATTTTGCAACACTAAATAAGCGTTGTGAATTACAACCTGCAGAATATAGAGGAAGAAGAAGATACAGTTTTCAAGTGTTTTTGAAACGCTTCTTGGTGTGGCTATTTATAGCCAGCGAATGGAGATGTTTATCCATGAACAGCCCCGACCGTTTGTAACTGTCGTATCCATTTCAATTCAGAAACGTCGCATTCCTTCAGTTTGAAACACGACGCCATTTTGCATCGTTCGAAAGCGTTACAAATATGTGCGCCTATTTCAAAACTACAATGGCCCGTAGCACAGCAAGCCCATTTCGAGGCACTACTGATCACGAGACCCAAAGAGGCCCAAGGCCCATATTTTGGCCATTAAATATTTAATATCATGTCATGTTCATGCATTGGCTTGTCCCTCCTTTCTCTTATTTCTTTTGATATCAAATATCAAGCTTTTACCTATATAGAGGCATACCCCTTAATATTCTACAATGTGGGACAAGTCCCCACACCTTCTTCCTTCCTTCTTACTTCTCTTCTTCAAAATAAATCCCATAAAACATTGTATTTGAATTTTTTTAACAATCTCCCCCAATTTTCAAAATAAAGTAAATAAATAAAGTGGACAGCTGAATCACTAACCCAAGTGGGATCATGCCTATGTAGTTCTAATATAAAGTATTGCATCATCATGGAAACAACACATAAATAAAAGGTATCTTTTGGACTTGATCCTTTACTTAGTGTAAACCATTCGAAGTTCTATCGAGATTTTATGTTAACTGATCTTGAACCAAGTACCCCTTAATGATAAAACTGGAACAATCACACTTGTTGATTTCCTTAGAGTGTTCTGTATTGCTCAGCACGTTAATAGCCATGTGCTTTGATCCTAGTTCATGAGTCTACTTTAGAAAGCTTTCTTACTTTCCTAGGAAACAGCCTGATTTCCATACTCATATAGGTAAGTCTCTTAAGTTGTTTCTACGATACACCTTTTAAGATTTCTAGACTTATTAAGGATATTACCCATCCTTTGTTCTTGAAGAATCCAACACTAAAAATTATGGGATAATCTATTTAGTGTTCCATAATCATACTCTTAACTTGTTGGTACCTATTGAACCTTGTCTATCCTTTTCAGGACACAAGTTGGGTTTCTGTTAAGGATGATCAATCTTCATTCACAAGCCTTAGTCCCATTTCTTTTGACTTTATAGAAACCATAGTCTTTTGAAGACCTTTTGTAAGTGGGTCAGCCAAGTTTTTCTTTGTTTCTATGTTGTCAAAAACTATAACTCCATTTTTGAGTAACTATCTTACCATCTGATGTCTTAGACTCACATGTCTAGACTTTGTATTATATGTCTTATAAGAGACAATATATATCGTTGCTTGATTATCACAGTTAATCAAGACTGCTGGAAATGGCTTCTTCCACAATGGGATTTCCACTAACAAATTTCTGAGCCATTCCGCTTCCTTACATGCATTTGCTAATGCAATCATTTCTGAAAAACATAGTCAAATTAGATATACAAGTATGCTTCTTGGATGCCCAAGATACAACTGTGCCTTCTAATGTAAATATCCAACCACTAGTAGACTTTTATTTGGATTCTACATTGTTCCAGGTTGCATCACTATATCCTTCTATTACATCAGAATATCCTTCATAAGATAAACCATAGTTAATGGTTCCTTTCAAATAAGCTAAAACTCTGGAAATGTCTTTCCAGTGTTCGAAACCTGGGTTACTCGTAAATCAACACAATACACTTATAGCATGTGCGATGTCGGGTCTAGTGCAATGCATAACATACACAAGACTCCCAATAACACGAGAATACTCAAGTTGAGAAATGGTACGTCCAGTGTTCTTTTATAATTTGATACTTGGATCTAAAGGAGTTGGTTTTTCGTTAGTCCATACTTCTTTAGGAACTTCTCAATGTAATGAGACTAGGTTAGCAATAACTCCCCCGCTTTCCTAATGATTTTAGTTCCTAAAATTACATCATCCTCTCATAGATCTTTCATATCAAATTTAGAAAATAGAAACTTCATAGTTTCATTCACACATGATATATTGGTACCAAATATCAGCATGTCATCAACGTATAAACATATTATAACATAATCGTTGTTATCCGGTTTGATATAAATACATTTATCTGCATCATTAACAATGAATCCAAATGACATAAAACTTTATCAAACTTCTCATGCCATTGCATGGGAGCTTGCTTCAGGCCATAAAGAGATTTCACTAGTTTATAAAATTTCTTTTCTTGGCCTGGGATTATAAACCTTTAGGTTGTTCCATGTATATCTCTTCTTCTAAATCTCCATTTAGAAAATCCGTCCTTACGTCCATTTGATGTATTACCAAATTATGAACTGATGCAAGTGCAATTAAACAGCGTATAGAAGATATGCGAGCAACTGGAGCATATGTATCAAAGTAATCTACTCCTTGTTTTTGCTTATATCCCTAAGCAAGTAATCTGACTTTAAACTTATCAATGGATCCATTTGTGTTCAACTTTTTATTGAATATCCATTTACATCCTATAGGTTTTGCACCAGGAGGTATATCAAATAAAACCCATGTTTGGTTTAACATTATGGAATTCATTTCATCGTTGATAGCTTCTTTCCAGAAATTAGAATCTCTAGAACTCATAGCCTTAGAATAAGTTCTGGGATCATCATCGACGTTAATTACATTTCTTGTCACATTAAGGACTTCGTCTTTATTGCCTTCTGCGAGATACGTTATGAAGTCGGGACCATAGTCCTTCTCTATTCTCGCTCTTTTACTTCTTCTGTGTTCAGTACTATTATTTGGTAATGACCCTTCCTTACTGTTTTAAGCTGGAGCATATTCATCATCATTGGTATGACTAGTCTTAGTTGATTCTGGACTAGATGATCTCAATGGATTCTCAATAGTTTGACTTTCAAAGGATTCTACATCTACATATTCTATAACTTCTAAGGTGTCAAGAAAAAGGAACCTATAAGTTATACTATTAAGAGAATATCCTATGAAAACACAATTAAATGCCCTATTTCCTTACTTGGGTCGTTTAGGGTCTGCTTTTCTAACATATGCTAAGCAACCCCAAACTTTAAGTCTGGTAAGGTTTGGTTTTCTATTAAACCATAATTCATAAGGGGAAATACTATTCTTTTTAAGTGGTACTCTATTTAAAATGTAACACGCAGATAAAATAGCATCATCCCAAAGGTTATAGGGTAAACTAGAACTTATGATCACGGCGTTAACCATTTCTACTAAATTTCTATTTTTCCTTTTAGCGACACCATTTTGTTGTGGTGTATACAGGGTAGTACACTGGTGGATTATATCATTTTGTTTACAGAACAAAGTAAATTCATTTGAAAATTATTCACCGCCACGATCTGAATGTAACACTTTAATTTAACTCCTAATTGTGTTTCAAATTATGCTTTGTAAATTTTGAATTTATCAAAGGCCCTCATCTTTTGATTTCATTAGATATACATATGCATATCTAGTATAATCATCTATAAATTTTATATAGTATTGGTTACCACCATAGGTGATATGACTCTTTAAGTCACCCACATCATTATATACCGAATCAAGCATACTGGTTTTCCTTTCTACTGATTTAAAGGATTTTCAGTGTATTTTTGCTTGAACACATGTTTCACATTTAGAGATGGACTCGAAATCATAACTAGAAATTAATCCTAATTTATGCATATTTCTAAGAGACCTATAATTAAAATATCCTAATCTACCATGCCATAAATTAAAAGAATCAACAATATAAGCAGAAGATTTCTTCATTAGATTCAACTTAGTCATGCCATTACAAGAATATCCTTGTCCAATAAATTTGTTGCTCTTGGACAATACTAACTTATCATGCTCATACACCATATTGAATCCTCATTTGTTAAGAAGGTATCCAGAAACCAAATTTTTACACATTTGGGTACATAAAATACATTAACTAATGTAAGAACTTTCCTAAAGATGAATGTAAGTTCAATAGTGCCTTTTCCTAATACTTTGTTTAAACTTTGATTGCGCTAGTAACTTCGCTGGATTCTCCCTTATTTTCTTTGTAAGTCTTAAACAGACTACGGTCTTTGCAAACAAGAATGGTTGCTCCAGTATTGAGCCACCAATCATTATCAATGCCACTAACGGAGTTCGCCTCTTATACGACAACCACAAGCTTTTCTTTGACCACATTTGCTTTTTGTTATTTCTTCCGAAGACGACAATCTCGGGCATAATGGCCGGGTTTGTTACAATAGCAACAGGCACCCTTCTTTTTGTTCTTGGAATTGTTATTCTTCTTAAACTATGTCTCATTCTTAAGCTTCAATTTACTAGTAATTTCGACATTATTTGCCTTAGGCTGAGACTCAGTTTGCGGATTATCATCTAGTTCCCATTTACGAGAATCCTCTTTAATACGAAGATGATGCTGTAAACTGTCTAAATCATAATCTGTTTCCACATGTTTCAATTTTTTCTTATAATCATTCCAAGAATTCGAGAGTCTCGAAATAGTAACTCCAACAACAAAAGATTCATGGAGATCAATAACAACATCTTTAAGTTGATTCACCAACAGTAAGATTTCACTCACTTGTCCAATTATGAACTTGTTGGCGACCATTTTGAAATCCATAAAATTACAAATAAGAAATTTTTTATTACATGCCTCGGATATGAAATACTAGCTCCCCAAACTAGTCCAAAGTTCATTTGAAGTTTCCAAGGTCCTATGAGCGTTGTAGACTGGAGTATACAATGCCTTCAGAATATGCCCTCTGCATAGAAAATCGTCCTCTTTGTGTTTTGCTCGTTTCTCTTTCAGATTAGCATCCTCGTCAGTGGTTTCCCATGGCGTATCTTCCAACCGTCTTCCAAGGTATAGAACAATTTCACAGTGATCAAGAAGAACTTCATCGTTTCTTGCCAATGAGTAAAGTTTTCACCATCAAAACGCTCCAATTTCATCAAATGCGAATTCATAACTTGCAATGCACTCAAACCTTCCATGATTTGAATATATTGTCTGAAAATTTGTTGGGGATTTTGCGGTTTGAGGCTATCAAATGATGATGATGATTGTCTTATGAATGCCATACTTCAGACTTTAAAGATTTGCGGAGCAAATTCTTTCAGGCAATAGCTCAATCCACCAGGTCAAATGGGTTATCCAACTATTGACTTTCAGGACTCGATAAAGCCCTGAAATAGTGAAATAGGATTCAAGGTTTGTACAGCTTTTATCCGATCAAGAACACTCTAGATATTTAGATTCTGATGATGCAACTAGAATATGGAACTATAAAGAGAAGAATGATTCTGCAACACTGAATAGGCGTTGGGAATTACAGCATGTAGAATATAGAGAGGAAGAAAAAAATGCAGTTTTCAAGTGTTTTTGGAACGCTTCTGGGTGTGGCTATTTATATCCAGCTAATGGAGATGTCTATTCATAAACAGCCGCGACCATTTGTAACGATTTTATCCGTTTCGATTCAGAAACGCCACATCCCTTCAGTTTGAAACACGACGCCATTTTCCAATGTTCGGAAGCGTTACAAATCTGCATGCCAATTTCAAAACTACATTAGCTCGTATGCAGCAAGCCCATATCAAGGACCAACTGATCACGAGACCCCAAGAGCCTCAAGGCCCAGGCCCATCTTTTGACCATTAAATATTAATATCATGTCATGTTCATGCATTGGCTTGTTTCTCCCTTCTCTCATTTCTTTTGATATCATATATCAAGCTTTTACCTATATAGAGGCATACCCCTCAATATTCTACAATATGGGACTAGTCTCCATACCTTCTTCCTTCCTTCTTGCTTCTCTTCTTTAAAACAAACCCCCAAAAACATTGTATTTGAAAATTTTCTAATAATCTCTCCCAATTTTCAGAATAAAGAAAATAAATAAAGTGGACAGTTGAATCACTAGTGTGACTTCCTACATACCCAAGTGGGATCAAGCCTATGTAGTTCTAAGATCAACTTTTGCATCATCGTGAAAACAACACATAAATAAAAGGTATCTTTCGGATGTCAGTCTTTACTTAATGTAAAATATTCAAAGTCCTATCGAGATTCTATGGTGAATGAATCTTGAACCGATTATCCCTCAATGAAAAAACTGGAACAATCACACTCGTTGATTTCCTTAGTTAGAGTGTTCGGTATTGCTCAGCACGTTAATGGCCATGTGCTTTAATCATGGTTCATGAGTCTACTTCAGAAAGCAGTCTTACTTTCCTAGAAAACGGGCTTATTTCCATACTCATATAGGTTAGTCTATTAAGGTGTTTCTGCAATACACCTTTTAAGGTTTCTAGACTTATTAAGGGTATAATTCGTCCTTTGTTCTTGCAGAATCCAACACTAAAAATTATGGGATAATTGATTTAGTGTTCCATAATCACTCTTAACTTGTTGGTACCCATTGACTTTGTCTATCCTTTTCAAGACACAAGTTGGGTTTCTGTTAAGGACGATAAATCTTCATTCAAAGACCTTAGCCCCATTTCTTTTGACTTTATAGAAGCCATATCCCTTGGAAGACCTTCTGTAAGTGGGGCACCCATGTTTTTCTTCGTTTCTATGTAGTCAACAACTATAACTCCACTTTTGAGTAACTGTTTTACCATCTGATGTCTTAGACTTACATGTCTAGACTTCCAATTATATGTCTTATTAGAGACATTATATATCGTTTCGTGATTATCATAGTTAATCAAGACAGCTGGAAATGGCTTCTTCTACAAAGGGATTTCCATTAACAAATTTCTGAGCCATTCCGCTTCCTTACATGCATCTGCTAATGTAAATATCCAACCAGCCGGAAACTGGGATTTGGATTCTACATTGTTACAGGTTGCATCACTATATCCTTCTATTACAGCAGGATATCCTTTAGAAGATAAACCATAGTTAATGGTTCCTTTCAAATAAGCTAAAACTCTAAAAATGGCTTTCCAATGTTCAAAACCTGGGTTACTCGTAAATCGACACAATACACTTATAGCATGTGTGATGTCGGGTCTAGTTCAATGCATAGCATACATAAGACTCCCAATAACACTAGAATACTCAAGTCGAGAAATGGTACGTCCAGTGTTCTTTTCTAACTTGATACTTGGTTCTAAAGGAGTTGGTGCTGGTTTGTCATCATAATGACCATACTTCTTTGGGAACTTCTCAATGTAATGAGACTGGGTTAGTAATAACTCCCTCGCTTTCCTAATGATTTTACTTCCTAAAATTACATCAACCTCTCCTAGATATATCATATCAAATTTAGAAGATAGAAACTTCCTAGTTTCATTCACACATGATATATTGGAACCAAATATCAACATGTCATCAATGTATAAACATATTATAGCATATTCGTTGTTATCTGATTTGCTATAAATACATTTATCTGCATTATTAACAATGAATCCAAATGACAGTGCAACTTTACCAAACTTCTAATGCCACTGTATAGGAGCTTGCTTCAGGCCATAAGAGATTTTACTAGATTACAAACTTTCTTTTCTTGGGCAGGGGTTATAAAACCTTCGGGTTGTTCCAGGTATATCTCTTCTTCTAAATCTCCAATTAGAAAAGTTGTCTTTACATCATATAGAAGATATGGGAGCAACTGGATCTTATGTATCAAAGTAATTTGCTCCTTGTCATTACTTATATCCCTTAGCAACTGATCTGACTTTAAACTTATCAATGGATCCATTAGTGTTCGACTTTTTCTTGAATATCCATGTACATCCTATAGGTTTAGCACCAGGAGGTAAATCAGATAAAACCCAGGTTTGGTTTAACATTATGGAATTCATTTCATCATAGATAGCTTCTTTCTAGAAATTAGAATCTCTAGAACTCATGGCCTCAAAATAAGTTCTGGGATTATCATCGACGTTCATTACATATCTTGTCACATTAAGGACTTTGTCTTTATTGCCTTCTACGGGATATGTTATGAAGTCAGGACCATAGCCCTTCTCTATTCTCGCTCTTTCACTTCTTCTGTGTTCAGTACTATTATTTGGTACTGACACTTCCTTACTATTTTGAGCAGGAGCATATTCATCATTATTTATATCATTAAGTCTCAGTTGGTTCCGGACTAGATGATCTCAATGGATTCTCAATAGTTTGATTTTCAAAGAATTCAACATCTACAGATTCTATAACTTCTTAGGTGTCGAGAATAAGGAACCTATAAGTTATACTATTAAGAGAATATCTTATAAAAATACACTTAAATGCCCTATTTCCTAACTTGGGTCGTTTAGGGTTTGGTTTCTAACATATGCTAAGCAACCCCAAATTTTAAGTTTGGTAAGGTTTGGTTTTCTATTAAACCATAATTAGTAAGGGGAAATATTATTCTTTTTAAGTGGCACTCTATTTAAAACGTAATATGCAGATAACATAGCATCACACCAAAGGTTGTAAGGTAAACTAGAACTTGTGAGCATGGCGTTAACCATTTCTACTAAAGTTTTATTTTTCCTTTCAGCAACACCATTTTGTTATGGTGTATGCAGGGTGGTACACTGGTGAATTATAGCATTTTGTTTATAGAAAAATTAAATTCATTTGAAAAATATTCACCACCACGATCTGAATATAACACTTTAATTTTAACTCCAAATTGTGTTTTGACTTCTGCTTTGTAAATTTTGAATTTATCAAAGGCCTTCATCTTTCGATTTCATTAGATATACATATGCATATCTAGTATAATCATCTATAAATGTTATATAGTATTGGTTACCACCATAGGTGATATGACTCTTTAAGTCACCCACATCACTATATACCAAATCAAGCAAACCAGTTTTCCTTTCTACAGATTTAAAGGATTTTCATTGTATTTTATCTTGAACACATATTTCACATTTAGAGATGGACTTGAAATCACAATCAGAAATTAATCCTAATTTATGTATATTTCTAAGAGACTTATAATTAACATGTCCTAATCTACCACCCCATAAATTAACATAATCAACAATATAAGCAGAAGATCTCTTTATTAGATTTAACTTAATCATTGTCGTTACAAGAATATCCTCTTCCAATAAATTTTTTATTCTTGGACAACACAAACTTATCAGACTCATACACTATCTTGAATCCTCCTTTGTTAAGAAGGTATCCAGAAACCAAATTTTTACACATCTCGGGTACATAAATACAATTACTAATGTAAGAACTTCCCCCGAGGTGAATGTAAGTTCAATATTGACTTTTCCCTGTACTATGGTTGCAATTTTGTTTGTGCCAGTAACTTCGCTGGATTTTCCATCATTTTCTTCATAAGTCTTAAGCAGATTACGGTCTTTGCAAACATGAATGTTTGCTCCAGTATCGAGCCACTAATCATTATCAATGCCACTAACGGAGTTCGCCTCTTGTACAATAGCCACAAGCTTTGTAACAACCCGGGTTTTCGTGATCCTGGATATCGGCATACAACACCATGTCGATTACTCAAGCATCGGAAACACCGGTCCACGAAAAAAATTAGAGGGTGAGAATAGATAAGATAGAAACTTAGAATAGAAGAAGAAGAAGAACATACAACATCAGAGTAAACATGAATCTCACAGTGGAACAAACAATATATAATATATACATAATTTTGAAATAAAATCAGTATATGTATATAGTAACATTATTAGAGTACAACACTTACAACACAGCGGAAATAACAATAGCTAAATAATCATGAAGCCTCCTGCTCCAAGCTCTTCAAGTATGTCTGTAAAATCCTGACAACTTGACTGCCCGTACAAAATTGGGCACCTAAGATTTTAGGGAAAACAAAACAAAATAAACTCTGGGTCAGTCGTGTGACTGCTGTGAGTAAAACAATTTGTTCAATTAAACGATATATCATAAGACCACGCCGTATAACGGAACGGGTTTTTCCTTTATGAGAATCCAAAATAGTCTTTATATCAAAATTCTTTTGATATTATGATATTGTCCATCAACCACGATATAATAATCATCTAGCAGAAATGCTTTCATCTCACGTTCTACATATATAGTATATAATCAAAACCACGAGCACTTATTGGATAATGGATTACCAACTATGACAAGGTATGGAACCACCTTCCGATAGTGTACCTCTAGAGAGGAATACACTAGGTTCAACAAGAATATCTTGCAACCCGGCCACACATGACCGACCACTCATTTCGCTGGAGTGTATCGAATGTATATCACCAACGGTTGAGATCAGCAACCGTTTCCCGAATGGGACAACACTGAATAGATTAAAGAATGAAATGAATATCTCTAGATAGGTGATAATATACCCTAATGGAAGCAACCCACATAGCCATGTTGCCTACCCGATTTTTTTCATTTCCCGGTTGTGAGACTAGAGGCCACACTTATCTCTGAAAGATCGCACAATTATTCACTTTGAATGTCACATCGTCATATCCGCCAAATCACAAATTGATTTCCCTAAAAATACAATGGGTATATAGCTAAAAGAAATGAATTCCTCCGCCACCAAACGTAAGTACGTTTGAAGAGATCAACCTACGTGATCCATTAAATATACTCTGTTAGACATTCTTCCATGCAGGTTGTCCTAGGACTGGACAAACCGAAGGCACTATTCTGTAAACAGGACAGCCCTTGCATAACACTGTCTTCAATTATCTTCACCATATTTGATCGCAATGTTAACGCCTATACAGGGTGGTTTTCAGATAATGAATCTGATCCCGGTCTCTCCATATTGACGATGTAAAAATGGTCAAAACTTTGATAGTCGGTGATTTAACTATCAAAGGAAAACACGTGTGCAAACAACGATATTATATCCAGATGGAAATTCTATCGATCAATCATCAGTCATCATTTATCTCTTACATTCAATTTATCATTGATTTATTCATTTTCCATTACCTGATTCAGTATATTCATAATTTCTTATTTTCTACATTTAGGAAATATACGTTATTGTCATTGGGAAACATTTCCATTTCTTATTCACGCATCACTGTCATTCCAGTATTTCTTATCAACAAAACATTTCATTTTCTATGCTTAGAAAACATTTCTGATTTTATTGGAAAACGTTTCCAAAACTCATTTATATTGATTTCAAACGAACATTATATAAAACATCATTACGACCGCTCGATCCAATAATCGCTTATTACTTACTGTATCTTCAATCAATCTTTGCCATCGAACTTCAACTATTCCTTAGTTAATTACGAATTCAATCAAGTTGGAGTATAATAACCTCTCAGACCTTAACTGAACAACGTTCTCAACCTTGCAACATGTAAAGTTCACAACTCAAATCTTAACACTTATTGCTTACGCCCATTTCTCGGATTTATATTACAAATTTCCTTCTTTGATAAACATTGGTTATAACGATAACGTTATAAATCTTTCTTCCGCAATATCTAACTTTTGAACTATGACTTTTATTTATTAATTTAAATAAATAATAATTTATTAAATAAATAATTAATTAAGTCTTGCTTTAAGAACGGAAAGTAAATAGTACTTTCCTACATTCGATATAATCGATTCTCAATGTAAAATTCTCTTTCGAATAAACTATATTCGATAACTCCATTTCGATTAAACTATATTCGATAACTCACTCTTTTGAATAAACTATGTTCGATTAATTTGCTTTCGAATAAATTTATTCGATTAACTCTCGTTGAATAACTAATATTCGATTAACTCACTTCGAATAACTAATATTCGATTGATTCTTTTCTAATAACTAATATTCGATAATCTTTCTTCGAATAACTATATTTGATTAACTCTTTTCTTCGAATAAACTATATCCGATAATCTCCCTTCGAATAACAAATATTCGACTAACTCTAATTCGATTAACTATACTCGAATAACTAATATTCAATTAACTCTACTTCGATTTACTCTTCGATTAACTCTATTCACTTAACTGTAATCAATTAACTCTAATCGATTAACTCTAATTTGATTACTCTATTCGATTAACTCTGTTCACTTAACTCTAATCAATTAACTTTCATCGATTAACTCTAATTCGATTAACTCTATTATATTTTTATTTGTAGAATTATTCATACAAATCTTATTTTTTCTTCTAATCACTTAATATCTCATTCAAATTTCCTTTTTAAATACTAAGTTCAAATTCCGTTTCAAATATCGGCGTTGAAACCGATTTTTACTTCTCTATATAAATTCAGATTTTATATATCCAATTTATCCAATGATAAATATTTTAATTAATTTATAAATATTATTTATAAATTAATCTTCTTACTTTATCTGTTAAAACAGATTTCTATTAAATATTCACTTTTAAATTCATATCATGTTATACCCGTGTGCAAAGCACGGGTCTAAACCTTCCTAGTGTAAAATTCTCTTTTTATACAATTCTATTCATTTTTCAAGTATTTCCTTTTACAATCTATTTATTTACCGGATAAATCCCTTTTGATAATTCTATTTATTTATCAAATAATTCCGCTTTTGATAATTCTATTTATTTTCTAAATAAATCCTTTTATGATATCCTTTGATGTTATAAATATTTTCTTTACAAAATCCTTTTATAATATCCTTTGATGTTATAAATATTTTCTTTACAAAATCCTTTGATTTTATAAATATTTCATTTTATAAAATCCTTTCATTTAGTAAACTTTTCATTTTCAGTATACACTTTGAAAATTCTTTTTTTTTATTCTTGTATTTCTTATGGTATTTAACATACCATATAACAATAATTGATATCATTTAAACACACATAATCAACAACAGATTATATATCACATCATATATCACCATATATGAAAAACAGTAAAATAAATGTTGAGGAATCCAGTTGGATACCTCCGACCTGTTTCCCTGCATCCACAGATGTTACATAATATAATTCACATCAATTTCATTTCAATATGAAATATTCTGATAAACAGAATCAATTTTTGATTAACAGTATATATATATATATATATAACTATATCGATATTTTTAACAAATCAATTAGCAGTTCAACCAAACAGTCAACACACAACAATCAATCATCATTTATCAGTTCTATAAATATGTTATAAAAATATGAACTGGTAGAGTTAGTGAGTTTTACTCACATTGGACAGTTATCGTTAAATAACGATTAACTATCTTTGATTCATATGGACATTTTATTTTGCAATAAATTGTCACGAGCTTCAATTAACATCTAGACAGTTCCATTGGGTAGCCGACTTCCATACGATCCCAATGGATCTTGTTTCGCCAGATTCTGATTTCGTATGACAAAGTTATATAATTTACAAGATTTTATACAATTTTAAATAGTTTTAAAATTGAAGATTTATGTTACTGGGCCTCACCCACTATTTCCTTGGCCCAAAACCATGCGTTCAAACCCATCAGTGATCCCTTCTTCCTCCTGATTCAACAATCTCCTACTTCCCGATAAACACAATGCCATGACCAAATTTCCATGCTCCAATCACCCTCCCTCTTACACTTAAACATCAAACAAAAATGACCAATATCAATCTCTTCGACTTCTCTTTCACTCCTCCTCATGATATACAGCTTGCGCTCAAGACAAAAATCGCGTTCATCGGCTCGATGTCGTGACACCCAGTAAAACCATCGACTCTTTTTTACACGATCCTATATAAAATTCTGCACACTAGTGCCAAACCTCACCACGATCACCAATACAGCAATTAAAACATGACTTTATGCTTGAATCTCACTATATTTCCAACCCTAGTTCGAAAAACCCACGTTGTGTAAAAAAACAGCGAACTCAATTATTTTCGAACGCATGGAAATGCATATGGATTTGAAGGAAATGGTCTGAGGATCTTAAATATATAAGTGTTTTAATTTGTAGTATTTGTTTAGATTTGTTAGGATTTTTGTTTGAAGATGTAGAAATTCCCGTTTGGAAGATAAAAGAGAGCGGCACATTTCTGCTGACCAGTGAATGAAGTTAGGTTTAGAATTGAATGGTGAGGGTATTTATAGAGAAATATATTATTTTATATTCAAATTTTATATTCAATTTTAATCCAACGTTGTTTATATTTATCCTTTAAAATTCCTATGATCATATACAATATCCATAAATCATGAAAATGGACATACACCTTCAATTCGACACTACGGACTCAAAAGAAACTTGCTTCGTCGAATTCCGACTTCGTTTGCTCACACAGCATATTTTTAACCATCAAATTATTAACTATTTTTTATATTAAAATTCCGTACGGCTACATACTGACTCCAAAAATCACGAAAATTGAAATCTAACAATAATTTAATATTCCGAATCCAACAAAATTGGTTTCATCGAAAACGGAGGTCGTTTGCAAAACTAGATATTTTTAAAGTTCTAAATAATTCCATTTAAATATTAATATATTTAAAAATAATTAAATTTAATATTTATAAATAAATATCATCGTATATATTCATAATAGAATATCATACGGCTCCAATTGGATTTATAACTCGATATTTAAATCCCAGTTGAATCGATATTCAATTTATATTGAAAAATTCATTTATAATTTTTTTCGGAAAATAGGTAAACCGTCTCATTAAAAACCTGTGCTAGATATCAGCATGATACTTAGTCAAGGAAAGAGAGTGTGGTGTTTTATTGATAACTCATCAATAAAATAAGGTACAAAGTTATGTGCAAAGGCAAGCACTTCATTAACATTTATCTTGCTGCCAAAACCCATTTATACTAGCCAATAACAAAAACATAAAAAACCCTCAAGGCCCAAGAGTTAAAAGCCCAAACAAGCTCCACGTGTCAGCACATGAACTGGCAATAGTCTTCTACACTTGCAAAATGGCGGATGTCTTCGTTCCCAATTTGGGAAAACCGCTGAAACCTAGAGCAAAAGAAATTACCCAGCGTTTAGAACCACAATCCCCCACTTTCTCTCATCGTTAGCTCGTCTCTTCTTCTTGGATCTAGTGAGTAAGTACTTTACATCTAGCTCTAGGTATTCCCATCTCCGAATTTTGTTTAGTTGAGTGCTATTGTGAACTCGATTGTTTCTCTCCATCTAGATATGATAAATCGTGACAACCAAGCAACAAAAGGCTGTCTCCTGTTTGAAATCGGTAGAGATGAACAAATTCTTCAGATTTTCCAACTCGTTTTCCAGCAGCATCAGTCCGTTGGTGTTTGGAGGCAAGCCGCATCTGATTCTACATCTGGTCCATAGATATGCAGAATAAGAGCATTGAAAAAAGGTGATTTTTTTCTTCTTGTTCTTCATTATAGAGCTCGCACGTTGGATCTATGTTATATCCCCAATTTATCATAACATCCTTTGTACTATGATGATTATGGCAAGCTTTGTATGCACATACCGACATTTTTGGGCTATTAATTTTATGCCATATAACTTTGCACCACTCTAGTTTGGGTTTGTGGTCTCTAGCTAAGTCCCATGCTGAATGAAAAGAGAAACCGTTTGAACTACCATCCCAGCTCCAGTAGTCTTCTCCCCAGTTTGAGAATGTACTTATATCCCTGATTTGGTTAGATATAAGTCTCGTGGCAGGCAAAAGGTTTGGATTGGAAAACCCCATCCTCAATAATGTTGTTTACTAATATATTTTCTCCTCTAAAAAGATCTAAAGTGTCCCAACCTAGGATGTTAACCATTGTGTTAATATTAATCCATGGATCAAACCAAAGATGAGTGTTTTCACCAT
Source organism: Allium sativum (assembly GCA_030737875.1). Taxonomy (NCBI): domain Eukaryota; kingdom Viridiplantae; phylum Streptophyta; class Magnoliopsida; order Asparagales; family Amaryllidaceae; genus Allium; species Allium sativum. The sequence continues at coordinate 328,364,053 of CM060916.1, forward strand.
TCAGCACACATCTGTTAATGCACTTAAGGCTCAAATTTGTGTGTCTAAGAATTGTCTTCCACGTGCAAGAGCTATTATTATCTATCATCATCACCCAAAAGTATTTACCAGTGCAGTACCTATTAAGCATCCATTTTTTCTACATGCTTTTCCCATTAACAAAGTGCCATAATAATATGAGCGCAGCCTCTACTTTGATGTCTTTGAAATTTCTCAAACCAACCCCTCCCTCCGCCTTAAGGAAGCAAAGAGAATCCCACGTTATTTTATGTTTTTACTAGACCAAATGAAGTTAGCACATAATCTATTTATTTTGCTGATCGTAGCTTCTGGAATTTGATATGTGAGCATCCAAAACATAACCATAGGTGTAATAATGGTCTTGAATAGTTCTATTTTACCTGCCATAGATAAAAGTCTAGTTTCCCATCCATCATTTTTCTTCTAATTCTTTCTAGCAGCTCCCCACAATTAGAAAAATGGAGAGATTTTTATTGCTAACCCCCCTGTTGGAAAAATACCTTAGACTTCATATTATTAATTTTGAGACCTGCATGTTCTTTTAGCTCGTCCAAAATCGCTTTAATAGTCCCCACACCCTCATTTCTGGATTTACAGAAAATCACTAAATCGTTCGAATATATGAGATGAGTTACTTTGGGTTCCTCCTTATAAATAGGTTGAATTTTATCAGCTTTCACTGCTTTAAACATCATTATAGAAACAAATTCCATTGCAACACAAAACAGATATGGCGATAGGGGATCCCCTTTTCTAAGCCCCCTGTTGCTGTAAATAAAGCTTATAGGACAGCCTTGCACCAAGATAGAATACGTAGGCGTGTTAATACATAGCGACTTTTCGAAAATTTGATTTGGACACAACTAAAAATCTACCGACGAAATCCCGGTTTTTCTCTATCACTAGAAAAATATATTTCACCAGCTCTGAATGTTTCTTATTTCACAGAAATCCGAATTAAAACGGATTTTGTATGTTCGTTAAAAGTCCGGATCGCCAAATTACGAACTTCCGTGCCATTTGAATCTCGATTATAATTATAATATAAATTATACGTTCAACCATCATCAATTAAATATATTCGTTATCATAATTCAATTTTAAACTGAAATATTTTGAATTGCCAATTCACACAATATTGCGAATTCTATTATTTCTGACTATTTCAGAATTAAATATATTTTTCTATTAATTATATTAATTAAATAATCGATATAATTTAATTAAACAACCATTTTAAATTTCTAAATCACTCTTTAAATAATTAAATAAATTAATTATAATACCGTAAAAATTACGGGACATTACATTCTTCCCACCTTAAAAATAATTTCTTCCTCGAAATTACTATGGTAGAAAACAAACCCTACTAACTGGGTTAAAATTATGTGTATACTTCTTTTTCAGTCTCAATTGAGCCTATTAATTTGAATTATAATATTAATTTATTCCTATTAATTAAAAATTTCATAAATCCTGAAAATTTTCTAACACCCTAAATTTTCGAAAAATTTCGCCAACACCTCCTTTGTACTAGTCAATCGGTACAACTATAATTAACCTCTCTAGGCCTTCTCCAACCCAAAAGAAAATCAAATAGCCAAGCGGCTTGCCAATTCGGCTCATAAACCTCATACCCATATAAATATAAACTGGTACCTTTTTGTTGGGTATATCATTGTATCCTTTCCACCTGTTATCAATTTAGCATATATCAATATCATTCCAATCTAATTCCGACCAGTTTTATCCTCAAACCTGAACATTCACTTATATATAAATCGAATTTCAATTCAAACTCAAGTTCCATTCTTCATTCCAACTCTTAACTTACCCATCCAATACCATTCAAGATTTTCTCTAATCAATCCAAACCAAATTTTATTTAATTTAGTTTAAGTTAAATTCTAATTCATTTTTTTACTATTACCATCTCATCCTATTTAACTTCACAAGTTAAATTTCAATTCTAGAATTTAAATTCCTGGGTTCTTATTTCAAATCAATTTGAAATCACAATAACAATTCAAAACCTTAAAATTACTGAATAACTTGTTTTCGCAAAACAATTTAAAAAAATAAAATCTTTGGTAGTAATATGTCACTTAGAAACTCAAAAATGAACACTGATGATGCAGCTGTCATCATCGGAATCTATTTCCCAGCAATCGAAGTGAGTTCAATACTATATCACTTTTCAAAACCATTTCTAACATTTCAACTTTGAAATACATTTCAAAATATTATACAAAATGCTTGTAAACAATTTAAAATCTCCCAAGATTCTAAAATTCTCATATATTAATTCCAAATCCATTTATAAACATTTTTTCAAAATCTAGGAATTTTAATTCCCATTATGATTTTAATTTCAGATTTAATTCAATTCATTATACTTATCTGAATTCTAATTGGTTATTTATATAACCATTTCACTTTTTTATAATCTTACTTGTTTATAATCACAACCAACACATCCAATATATTATAATCATTCCAATATAAATCCTTTATATCAAAATATAATTTAGGTAAAATTATTTCATTTACCCTCTTTTCAAAACATACCTTGTCGGTTCATCGTATTCAAGAGTTTATAAACCCCTGCCGATACAGTGGATCAAACTGATCGACTAGAACTCATAAACAACTCAACCAATAAATCTCCACAATATAAAACCATTTTATATTGAATAATAAATACGTTCACTCATATATATACACTCAAACCCAATATAGGGTATTGCTAACCCTATCTTTACTAAGTCAAGCCACAGAGCCAAGGTAATTACTTAACCTTCAGCTCCGATACCACTGTAACGACCTGGGTTTCTGATGCTTGAATAGTCGACATGGTGTTGTATGCCGGTATCCAGGATCGCGAAAACCCAGGTCGTTACAAGCTTTTCTTTGACCATATTCACTTTTTGTTATTTCTTCCGAAGACGACAGTCTCGGGCATAGTGGCCGGGTTTGTAACAATAGTAACCGGCACCCTTTTTTGTTCTTGGAATTATTATTCTTCTTAAACTATGTTTCATTCTTAGGCTTCAATTTATCAGTAATTTCAACATTATTCGCCTTAGCTTGAGACTCAGTTTATGGATTATCATCTAGTTCGCGTTTACGAGAATCCTCTCTGATACGAAGATGACCCTGTAAACCGTCTAAATCATAATCCGTTTTCGCATGTTTCAATTTTTTCTTATAATCATTCCAACAATTCGGGAGTCTATAAATAATAACTCCAACAACAAAAGGTTCAGGAAGATCAATACCGACATCTTTAAGTTGATTCAACAACAGTAAGATTTCACTCACCTGTCTAATTATGGACTTGTTGACGACCATGTTGAAATCCATAAAATTTAAAATAAGAAATTTTTTATTACTTTCCTCGGATTTGCAATACTTGCTCTCCAAAGCAGTCCAGAGTTCCTTTGCATTTTCCAAGGTCCTATGCGCATTGTAGACTGGAGTAGACAATGCATTCAGAATATGCCCTCTGCATAGAAAATCATCCTCTTTGTGCTTTGCTCGTTACTATTTTAGTGTGGCATCTTCGTCAGCGGTTTCCCACGGTATATCTTCCAAATCGTCTTCAAAGATATAAAACAATTTCACAGTGATCAAGAAGAACTTCATCGTTTCTTGCCAACGAGTAAAGTTTTCACCATCAAAACGCTCCAATTTCATCAAATGCAGATTCATAACTTGTAATGAGCTCAAACCTTCCATGATTGAATATATTGTCTGAAAATTTGTTGGAGATTTTGTGGTTTGAGGCTATCGAATTATGATGATCGTCGTATGAATGCCGTACTTCAGACTTTAAGGATCTGCAGAGAAAATTCTTTCAGACAATAGTTCAATCCACCAGGTACAAATGGATTATCGAACTATTGACTTTTAGGATTTAATAAAGCCTTGGAACAGTGAAATCGGATTCAAAGTTTGTGCGGCTTTGATCCGATCAAGAACACTCTTGATATTTAGATTCTGATGATGCAACTAGAATATGGAACTATGAAGAGAAGAAGAATGATTCTGCAACACTGAATAAACGTTGGGAATTACAGCATGCAGAATATAGAGAGGAAGAAGAAGATACAATTTTCAAGTGTTTTTGAATTGCTTCTAGGTGTGGCTATTTATAACCAGCCAATGGAGATGTTTATCCATGAACAGCCGCGACCGTTTGTAACGGTCGTATCCGTTTCAATTCAGAAACGTCGCATCCCTTTAGTTTGAAACACGACGCCATTTTCCAATGTTCGAAAGCGTTACAAATCTACGCACCTATTTCAAAACTACAACGGCCCGTAGCGCAGCAAGCCCATTTCGAGGCCCAACTGATCACGAGAGCCCAAGAGCCAAGGCCCATCTTTTGACCATTAAATATTTAATATCATGTCATGTTCATGCATTTGCTTGTCTCTCTCTTCTCTTATTTCTTTTGATATCATATATCAAGCTTTTACCTATATAGAGGCATATCCCTTAATATTCTACAACGTGGGACTAATCCCTGCACCTACTTCCTTCCTTCTTGCTTCTCTTCTCCAAAACAACCCCCCTCCCTAAAACATTGTATTTGAAATTTTTTAACATTCTTTCCTTGGAATAGGTCTAACACTGCATTTGAATAATTATTGGGTGAATTTATATTTCACGAGTATTTTAAGATTCAGAGAACAAACTACATTTGTTGCGTGTATGTTTAGTTGGACCCTTATGTTTGCCTAAGTTTAACTGCTCTTTTCAAGGCAATTGCTGCATGCTAGTAATTTTTTAATGTTATATGTCTTTGTTCACTATAAACAATCTACAGACATTTAATTCAATTGTACTTTGATTATGAAAGGTAATACAAAATATCACAACTATTATGAGATACCTCATTTAATGTCAGCTTCACACAATCCAGAATAGTATAAGTATTCTAAATGATGTCCTTGTTACAGAATGAAAACAAACTTATCACTCATCCCCCATGCATTTATGCAAGGAGCCTGCACATGTACGCAGAAATATAACATATGTATACATAGTATTTCCTTTTCTTTCAATTATAGGAAAAAAACTGATTGAACTTGTAAGGAACGTGAATTTTGGACATCGAAAATCAACACACAACACCATGTCGACGATTCAAGATTCGGAAATACATGAACGTTAAAAGAAAGAAGTTAGAGGTTGTGAATAGATAAGATAGAAAATTAGAATAGAAGAAAGAGAAAAACATAACAATTGAATCAGAGTAACACGAATCTCACAGTAGAACGAATAAATTAATTATATAACATAACTTAGAAATAAAACCAGTATATGTATACAATACCATTATCGGAGTACAACACTTACAACACAGCGAAAATAAACAATAGTTATACAATCCTGAAGCCTCCTGCTCTAGCTATCCAAGTATATCTGTAAAATCCTGACTACTTAACTGCCTGTACAAAATTGGGCACCCAAGTGTTTAGGCAAAACAAAACAAAATAAACTCTGGGTCAGTCATGTGACTGGTGTGAGTAAACTCCAACCATTTGTTTAACTTTTAAAATCCTTTTAAAAGAAAGAATAATCGTAAGACCGATCCAGACAAAAACATGGATGGTTTTTACCTTACGATAACCCAAAACATTCTTTTAAAAATCCATACTCTTCTGATATTATAATAATGTCTAAATCAAGTAATAGCAATCTAGTGGAACGCTTTTATCTCACGTTCCACACATATAATATATATATAATCATAAACCGTGGGCGCTTATTGAGTAATGTATTCCAACTGGCAAGGTATAGGACTACCTTCCGACAGTGTATCTCGAGAGAGGAATACGCCGGATTCAACAAGAACATCTCGTAACCCAGGATAAACATGACCGGTCACTCATTTCGCTTGAGTGTACCGAATGTATTATCACCAATGGTTGGGATCAGCAACCGTTTCCCAAAAGGGATAACATCAAAATAGGTTAAAGAAGTAAATGAAATTTCTCTAAATTAGGTGACAATACACCCTAATAGGCAGCTACCAACCTAGCCATGTACCGAATGTGACCTAATCGGTACAACTACTAAATTTACAATCCAAATTATCCACTGCTAATTATTTTTATTTCATTTATAAACAGTGTTTATAGATCACACTACTTGTTTTTATTATTAAGCAAGTTATTTGTCCTTAGCCCATTTGAAATTCCATTTCTATTTTTAAATTATATTTTTCCCTTTTTGAGTTCATATTCCATCCTTTATAATTCCCTTTATAAAATGTTAAGTTTACCTTACATTTTCAAATATCGGTGTTAAAACCGATTTTTATTCCTCCATATAAATTCAGACTTATATTTTCATTTATCCAAAGATACATATTTTTCTTAATTTATAAACATCGTTTATAAATTATTCCTCTCAATTTATTTGTTAAAAACATATTTCTATTAAATATTTACTTTAAATCAATTTTCCCATAATTCGTTTATAACTGGCAGTTCCCTTTTAAATTTCTATAAATTTTCCAAATATTATATTTACTGCATATATTCGTTTATTTACCTCTTATTAACTTCATTCATTTTTTGTACCAAGATGGCCTTTTCAAATTTCCATATTACTGATAATAATTTCTATACAGAAGTTCTTATTTAATTTCCCAAATAATTCCTTTTTATAAAATCCGTTGATTTTATATAAATATTTTATTTTCAAAATACACTTTGAAAATTCCCTTTTCACAATCTAGTATTTGTTATGGTATTAAAAATACCGAACAACAAGACCAGTGTCATCATAATCAATCACATATTATATATCACATCATATATCACCACATATGAAAACAAACAATATTATAAATATTGAGGAATCCTATTGGATCCCTCCAACCTGGTTCCCTGCATCCACAGATTTAAATCAACATATATAAGACGAATATGAAATATTCTGATAAACAGAATCAATATTCGATTAACGATTTATATATATATAACTATATCCATATTTTCAACCAATTGACTAGCAATTCATTCAAACAATCATCACACAGAAATCAATCATCATTTATCAATATTAAATTACATTTATAAAAATATAAACTAGACAGAGTTAGTGAGTTTTACTCACATTGGTGGTTTATCGTTAAATAACGATAACTGTCATTGATTCAGATCAGGCAATTTATTTTGCTATAAATTGTAATGAGCTCCAATTCACTCCGAATCAATTCCATTGTGTATCCGTCGTTTATATGATCCCAATGGATCTTGTTTCGTCAAGTTCTGATATCGTATGATAAAATTATTACATTTTCAAGTTTAAATGGGTATTTATTTTATTTAGTTTCATTACTTTACCGATTTGGGCTCACCATTACTCGACTTCGAACTTCCACCGCCGAAGCAAATTTCGAGGCCCGTTGCTTTCTTCCAACACTACAGTTTTACTTGTGACAAGTTTTCAGAACTTCATTTGAAATTACGGTATCAAGCCACCCCTTTTCCAGTTTGAAAAATATGGTTTTTCCCCAGGAAAAAAGAATAGACTTTGACATCTTCAACACAACAAAATGCATCAAGCCATTCCCACACTCATCAAAACATTCATTTCCTCCTTACACAACCTCTTCATCCAAACCCACAGATTTTGCCTCTCAGAATTTCACTTCACTGTCTTCATTACTTGCTCCAATTTTTTCCATGTAATCACTCATTATCCCTTATTATTAAATCAATTAAACCTTCTCCCTTGAAAACCCACACCACCAGTAAACGTGCCAACCCCAAACGTGAACTCCTTCTAATCATGTTTCTCAGACCAAACCAGCCTTACCAAAATCACATTTTTAACTATAATAAATTTACATTAACTAATTTACGACATTCCTTGATCACATTGTTAAAATTACCCCATAGCTACCCTTGCTCTCCTCCTTTTGAAAACATTCTGACCCACTGCTCCTCTTTTCTACGCCACCGCCTCTCCACCAGGTCTCACACTGGTAATGATGAACGCCTAAGAACCCCCCTCCACCGTGATTTCCGACATCAACTATGTCGATGCAGAGTCACGAAAAGTTTTGCATCCGAATCCTTTCAACAAAAATCATCACGAAGTCGCTTGCTCATCTTGGATTTGCAAGCTATTGCCTCGCTCTTCATTAACGACAAGCCCTAGTTCACAGTATTTGAGAATACAACGAACGATAGTTCCACGAAAACCAGAAACAGAAGTAATACTTTGAAGCTCTCATCCAAGTGAACACCAACATATAAGTTTTGGGATTTAAAATTTTTTATTCAAATTTCTATTTGTTTTAGAAACTTGCGATTGGCATGCTTGTAAAGAATTAATGCAGCGGATTTTATTTTGACCATTGAATGAAGTTAGGGTTTAGGAATAATGTAGGGTATTTATAAGAAAATTTAAATAATTTTATATTCATTATTTTATGTATTTTTAGTCTTATTTTACTGTTTAAAAATTCCTACGATCACGTACAACATCCAAATTTGATAAAAATGGACATGCAGCTACAATTCAACCTTACGGACCCAACGAAACTTGTTTCATCGAATTTCGAGTCTGTTTGCTCACACAACGTATTTTTAAAGTCAAATTATCAATTGTATTTCACATTAAAATCCCGTACAGCCACATACTGACTCCAAAAAACACAAAAATTGAAATCTGGATTGAATATTCCGGAACCAACAAAATTAATTTCGTTGAAAACGGAGATCGTTTGCAAAAATGACTATTTTCTAAGGCTCTAAATAAACCATTTAAATATTAATATATTTAGAAATAATTAAATTTAATATTAATAATTAATATTATCGTATATATCCCAATAGAATATCACATAGCCCCAAATAAATACGTATATGGATATATAACTCGATATTTCAAAAGCAGGTTAAACCGATATTAAATATATAATAAAACCCTTTTATTATATAAATAAATCGTTATAAATTATAAACGAATTCCATAGCGTATTTTTGAAAATTTGATTTGAACATAACTCACAATCTACACGACGAAATCTCGATTTTTCTCTTCTATTAGAAAAATATAGTTCACTAGATCTGAACATTTCTTGTTTCACAGAAATCCGACTTAAAATGGATTATGTATATTCAATTGAAGTTCAAAACTCAATATTACGAACTACCACGACATTATAGGCTCATTTTCAATTATATTATAAATAATGCGTTCAACTGTCGTTTATTAAATATATTCGTTATTATAATTCAATTCTAAACTGAATGAAATCTTATAAATAATCCAGTTCACACGGTTTTGCGAATTCAACTATTTATAACTATTTCAAAAATTAAATACATTATTATGTTATTTATATTAATTAAATATTAAATATTATTTAATTTAAGCTACTTTAAATTATACAACCATCATTTAAATAATTAAATTAATTAATTATTAAACCGTTAAAAATACGGGGCGTTACAGAATAATTTCAATTACAATAGTTCCTTTCCTTAGCAAGTCAATTAACCAAGCCACTACGTTCACCTAATATTTTCATTGAAAGTTTGGTAAAAAACTCAAATGTATTTTTATATGAATTGTGAAAATAAATGAACTATTGCCTTTTATATATCGTGTTTATAGAAGATGTATAAACTATTTCAATTTGGACCATGAAATAAACTGTTGCCTTTTATATATCACTAAATAGCAAGATTCTAGTGGAGGTGAGCTCATTTTGCGTCCAATTGGAAAGTTGAACATACGCAAAATGAAGGCGGATTCACTTCGTACGAACCTTAGATAAGTCGGGTAAGAGATAACATGGAAATCACTGGACTACTCAAACAAACGTGATTTACCACAATTGAAAATGGTTGTTTGCATAATATATTTACATAGGGATAATTTGGATGGTGTCATGTTAAATTTTAAAATACAAAAAACATTATTTTATAAAATATACTTAAATTCAGTTTTTGTCAATGTTAAAAATGATAAAAAAAATTTGACTGAGCCTTGTAACTATTGAGTCTTTGCCAAAAAAATTGCCTTAGAAGATTTTGTACTATTGTTAGCATATGGGTTTCAAGCTTATCTCTCTCTGCATAATACAAAATAAAATATGAATTATGCTGAAGTTTTTTTGGTCATATCTCCTATATGTCATGGATAGTTATTACCTTTCCGGAATATTAGAGAAGCTGACAAAACTTTGGTGGTTAAAGCATTTGAGAAAGAAGTTTTGTTTGCCGCAATGACTATTTTATCCCTGGAATCTTAAGTGGTGAAGTGTATTAGTCGAGTAGCTATTTTCCTTTCCTTGTTTTGTTGTACTAGTCTAATTAGATTGCTGGAAAATAACAATTTCATGCTTTTGTAAATTTAAGCTTAGGCGTAAGCATCATCATGTTTTAATTTTTCAATATATACAAAGTTAACTTAATCTTATGTAATATTGTTCCTTGCTCATCAGATACAAAATATATGTAAATTAATGAACATACAAATGCAGCAGACATAAGTAAAACTGGTCTTTATTGATCAAGATCAATGATATATCCTATAATTGGAGTGAAGATAAAGATATACATGGAACATACATGAAGTGAACTATTTACTGATATAATATAGAGTTTTATATTTTGATTATTATTAATTATATAGTCAAATATATAAGTGAAATTTTAGGTTAACGTTCTTGGCAATAACACAATAAATGTGGTTACAATAAGAGTCATATACATGAAACATCACAAAAATTTCAAAAGGACTACAAAGGTTCTTCCTCAAAATACACAAGGAAATTGGCATTTTTCTCCCAAGATCAGCATGATCATAAACAAATCTTACAAATCGAGCCTCTTGAGTGTTGGAAAATTTTATAGCTCTGATACCACTTTGTTAGAAATTTTAGAGGAGAAAGAGGGAGAGAATATTGGGAAGAAATTTTTATATTTGAAAATATCCTTTTATTGATGTTATTTCGTGCTTGATACAATCTTTATTCTAATTTCATACAACAAATGAGAGAGTACACTTATATTTATAACATAGCAAAGGTTCTAGACTCTTCTTCTCTAGATTCTTCCTTATCCTCTAATTTCTAAGTTTGCCTTAATAAACCATTCCCTAGATAATTCTATTACATATAAAATAACTCTAATATTTGTTACCATTTATTTTGTCCTTCCCTAAATGCAAGAATTAAATCAATTACATAATTTATGTTTCCTTTTAAAACCAAGTTTATTTTCAACATCCCCCATAAATTTGGTTATATTACTCCAAGCAGATTCATTTGTATCTCACATGTTTTGGCAATAAAAAAGTGATATCCCTACTCTTGATTCACGCTCAAGTTTTCTTCGATTGAACAAGCATAACAATCCACCACATTGCATTTCTTTGGCACCTTCAACATCCTCCATATTCTCGTCTTCATTTGTTATTTCCATTTCAACTTATTTTTCATCATTTGACGATAAACTATTTGAAGATTCTGAGATCTTCGGACCATTTAACATATACTTAGTGGATTTTTCCTTTCTAAGCTCCAAACGGTACCAACTACAATTATCTAACTTGAAGCCATACGCTCATTTACAAACAAACTCATTAGCATATCACCTTTAACTTCCATATCCACGACACTAGCAAATAGCATTGCTCTCTTTTTGTGAATACACATTGAGAATCCAGCACATGGTCCTGGAGGCATTCCACTTTTCTTTACCTTATTCCATTCCCAAGAGTGAGGATCAAGTGACAACAAGTCTGAATGAACTACCCCTTATTCTGAGCCACTTTTATCAGTTTGAACTTTTTGGAATAACCACCACAAAGAAATATCTCATCTTGATAAACAAAAAGTTGAAAGCCACTCCTAGCCCTTGGCCACAAGCATCCTGGAAGGGGTTTCTTGCCAGTTGAACACATCAAGATCAAAAATATGCATATCATTATTGTAATAACCCGGAAATCTTGGCCAATTTTTTTTTTTTAATTTTTTGGCAATTTTAGTGAATTTTGAACATTTAAAATAGATTATTTTAAATAATATCGACGAAAAATTTATTTTGAATATAATTAGAACGTATATATTATATACGTCGTCGTTAGAATATAATAATTATTTATAATTATAAATAGGAATTGAAAATGGCGCGGTAGTTTGATAATTCGATTTCAAACTTCAATTGAACATACCGTGTGCAAAACAAACCGGATTTTAGTGAAACCAAAAATAATAGAATCTAATTGTGAATATCTTTCCAACGAATCCGAAAAATCAAAATTTCATAGCGGGAATCAAATGATATGTCCAGTTGAAAATTCTGAATAGTCGCTATGGAATTCAGGCCCTTAAAAATGGAAATTTTGCAAACGACCTCGGATTTCGACGAAACCACTTTTGTTGGATCCGCGATGTCAAATTATTGCTAGGTTTCAAATTTTATAATTTTTCGAATCAATATGTGAGCGTGGCAAAGGAAAACGCGTTTGACCAGTTTCAGTTGATTTTAATCGACTGGAAAATGGCCATTTTTCAAACGGTCTCAGAATTTGACGAAATTAGTTTTGTTAGGACCGTATCGTCAATACGAAGCTAGAAAATATTTTTCTGGAATTTTTCGAGTCCGTATTTGACCCCGGTAATTTGAAATGTACGTTTAAATTCAATATAATGATTTAAATGTAAATTCAACGGAAACTGATCAAAACAATCGAATCAACCTACGATACATATCCCATTGTGTTCGGAATGGGGGTAATGTGCTATGTGCGACAGTCGTTGGGTCTCGTTTGGAGGACGAATGAAAAGTCAACACCTTTGGAAAATAAATATTAATATTTTATATATATAATAATATCCATACCCATACCTTCTCTCTCCCACTCAGATCGATTTAGGAAAAAAACAAACGAAGCCGCTCCCTCCCCGTCGCCATTGATGATCGTCCGCCACGCCTGGGTGGCCGCCGCCCCTATGGCATCGCCTCTGCCACCTCCCTCTGCTCACCCCCTCGCTCCTCTCCCCCGTACGAAACCCTACCCCCAAATAACCCAGCGTCTCCACGCTCTAGCCAACCGCCCACCTCGACACACCACGCCACAGGCCTCCCCAGCGCCGGACCCCACTCCTCCGCCCCCTCTCTTTTCTTTCCCGCGTCCGAGCCCTCAGACCAACCCAAAACGCGAAGCACCCAAACCCATCGCCTAAAGCCGCCACCTCGACCTAGCCGCCACGAGCTGCTCCGACCACCTGAGCTACCACCAGCGACTTCTTCGACCTCCAGTCAGCATGTAGGCCGCCCTTCGCTGTGAATTTTCAATTTTATTTACTTACGGTAATTAGTAAGGTGAAAAGATGGAATTTTTATATTTGAAAAGCAACGATCTTTAAATTGGGGCAGCTATGATTTTTAAATTGGAAAAGCAACAATCTCTAAATTGAAGAAGCTATGATTTTTAAACTAAAAAGGAATTGATTTATTTATATGGAAGATAAGATTTTTATTAAGAAGTTAGAAAGAGAAAGATAAGATTTTTATTAAGAAGTTAGAACGATAAAGATAAGATTTTTTATCATGAAGTTAGAGAAATAAAAATATAATTTTTATTATAGTAGAAGATTAAAAATATAATTTTTATATAGGATGTAGATAGTAAAAATATTATCTTTATATATGTAGCGAAATAAAAATCTGATTTTTATTATAAATATGTTGAAATAAAAATGGGATTTTTATAGTGATGAAATAAAAATTAAATCTTTATATTTGAAAGGGCGAAGTCTTTATATAGAGAATAACGTGATAAAAATAGAAGTTTTATCTATATAGTAGCGATGTAAAAATAGAATTTTTATCTATATAGTAGCAATGTAAAAATAGAATTTTTACCCATATGGAGTAATGATAAAAATATGATTTTTATATACATAGCAACAATATAAAAATGTGATTTTTATATATGTAGTGGCTACAGGCAATGAAAGTGATGAAAGGCGAGCACGGTGAAGATGTTCTACATAGGAAGTGTCGTGGAGTTAGGATAGCTATCGGTGAGAACTTCTCACTCTAAATTTCTTTTTCTAGTTATATATATACACTAGGATGCAGACGGTGTTTAGTAGCACCCGACACCATCGTCCACAGACCATGAACTTGTTTGTTTGGTTGGTTGTGTAGTTGGTTAGATTATTTGATTTGAATTTGGTTGTTTGGTGAATTGAAATCGAATTGATTGATATGTGTATGGCGTGGGCCATCACTAGACTGGGGATAAGGCTAGGCCTTGTCCCGTTTCTAGTATCGTGCCGTTATGCCGCCGAAATTTTCTAAAATAAGTTAGAAAAATAAAAAAATCATTTTTATTTTGTAAATGAACTGAATAGAAATTCATGTGTTAAAATAAAATATTTTATCGTTGAATGTTTAATTTTTAACGTTAATATGAATATAGTGAATGTGAATAAATAAATATTCATTTACAAACCGGACGGTTTGTTTATGTACACCTATTTGAAGGACATTGATTGGGACGATAAATTTTACACAGCACAAATAAAATATATGTTTGATTGTTTGAAACCCCACACGGGTATTGGGATAAAATAAGGCATACACTAATCCCAATAATTAGTTGTATATCGATCGATGGATCGACAGGCTGTTATAAGCGTTAGATATCTATATTTGATGCTTATACAGTGTAGTGCACTTTGGATGATGGTTGATTATTTATCGTTGCTATTATATACATGTGCTGTATGGAATCCATATAATTAACTCTATATGGTAATTGATTGTGCCTCATTCCAATTTAGAAAATAAAGAATATTATAAAATAAAGGTTTATGTGTTGACAGTACTCATCCGTTGAGATTATTCATGAGTTGAACGAAATATTTTAACAATAAAATTTGCATCTTTATCATTATAATAAAATAAAGGTTCATGTGTTGACAGTACTCATCCGTTGAGATTAGTCATGTGTTGAACGAAATATTTTAACAATAAAATTTACATCTTTATCATATACAAAATTAGAAACTAACTGGAAAATAGATAAGATGAGTGGTCTCCTGGATATTGATCTGATGTTGGTTTCGGCCTTCGGGGTTAATATTCAGGGTATCGTTCTCTTACTAATTTACGGTTGGAGTCTGATTTGAAATCAAACGACAGATACCATGATTTTTATAAAATATATTAAATAACAAACATAGTCACACGTGGACAGTACTCATTCGTTGAGATTAGTCATGTGTTGACAAAAATATAGATTCACATATTGAATAGAATAAATATTCATTTGTTGAATAGAATAACGGGATTATTGAAATATATAAAGCCGTGTTGATTAGAGATGCGCTATTTTGACGCGAACGATATTTATATCGATTATATTCGTTTTATAATGAATATTGAAAAGAGATTTAAAAATCGAATATATAGAAAACGAATTCGAATTGAATTGAATAGAAAACGAATTCGAATTGAATTGAATAGAAAACGAATTCGAATTGAATTGAATAGAAAACGAATTCAAATTGAATTGAATAGAAAAAAATTCGAATTATATTGAATATAAACCAATTTCGAATTGAATTAAATATAAACCAATTTCGATTTAATTGAATAGAAAATAAATTCGAATTGTATTGAATATAAACCAATTTCGAATTGAATTGAATATAAACCAATTTCGAATTGAATTGAATATAAACCAAATTCGAATTGAATTGAATATAAACCAATTTCGAATTGAATTGAATATAAACCAAATTCGAATTGAATTGAATATATAATGAATCGAGATTTGACTTGAATTGGAAATGGAAGTTGAAATGTTTTGAAAACAAATTTAAAACTATTTATAAAATTCATTTTAAATAGAAATCGATGAAATATATATTATATATATATAATATATAATATAATGGCATGAATAGAACGCGCCACGCCGCGGCAGTTTGTAAATTTCGACCATTGACTTCGAACGGACGTTACGGGAGATCCGACCGTCGGATTCTCCTAAAACTGGAACCATTGGGTTCGTATCGAAAAGAGATTTCTAACAAATAATAGAAATTTGAAATCTAACGGTTGGATTTGGAGATATGTCCAAATCAATTTCAGAAAGGGTCGTTGTAAGTGCAGTTCGATGGCCGTTGTTGGAAATCGACTGTACGAGCCTTGATAAAATTATTAAAAATAGTAATAATTTATGAAAAATCATAAGAAATGATTTAGGAAAAATTGGATGAAAAACTCCATTGTTGAAAAGATAAAAATAGATTTTTATCGAAATGAACTAGTTTTGAACTAAGATTAAAACTCATTTATTTTTAAATAAATAAATTGGATTTGAAATGGGTTTTAAATAGAATTGATTTGTGGGTTTATCGTGAAGGGTGTTTTAAATAACACTTGTTCTTTAACCCGATAATAAATAGAAAGTGATTTGGGTTTGTCGTGAACTGTGTTTTAAATGACATTAGTTCTTTGACCCAGTAAAAGGAGTTTTAAATGAATCTGCAATTAGATTGAAAGGTGAATTGATAATTTAAATTATCAAATTTGGAAAGTGAGCGAGAATGGAGTATTACCAGTTTTGCTCCAAAACGATAGTCAAATCTTTAATTAGATTTGAACGTGAAATGGTAATTGATTTTACTGATAACACCGTAGTGTTAGATATGGAGTATTACCAGTTTTGCTTCATGGGATGAATAGGTTGGGATTGGGAAATAAAATAAATAATTACTTCGGTGTGGTTCGCTAATCTCGACTAGTTTGGAAAACCATAATTTGGTTTGAAATGACATCCAAAGGAAGATTAAAGAATTTATCTTGGATAAAACTAATGGGAACTTTCCCCTAAGAATGTGAAATTTAGAAACTAGCTGTAGGTTAGTTAAGAAGAATGGTTTCCTGGGTATTGATCTGTTGTTGATTTCGACCTTCGGGGTTAATATTTGGGGAATTGCTCTCTTACTGATTTACAGTAAATGACTAATGAATTGGAATGAGGCGTATGTTGTGTTTGTGTAACATTTGTTTTTAATATACGCGGGTTGTTCGGAAAGGCCGGGTTTATACCCATTCTGAATAACCGATTCGACGATAAGTCGAAGATGATGACGGTGGTCGAAGACCGGAAGTCTTCACATCATCTGGATAATTACTGATGATCCTGATTGGGATGTACACCCAAGAGGATGGAAATAGTTGGTGGTCATCCAGACGTACTTGGAGATCGATGGATATGCGAGGAAAGTGCCTCCGGTTTCGTTCAGACCCAGAACGAACTTGTAAATGGATTGTGTGTCTGACATTGGATTTTATTCTGTGTTGATTGATTTCTGTTAAATATATATCTGTTTGGCGGCGGAGAATTTATTCTCTTGCTTAACGCCCTTCTCTGAGACGTACGAGCTTAGAGGTTATATATCGATAGATATCAATCGCATGACATGAATTGCCTGTGTGGCACGCTGAGTTGCATGGATCAAGGCTTCTGTTGAAAAGTAAAGTTTTATG
The DNA here is from genome assembly GCA_030737875.1 of Allium sativum. Taxonomy (NCBI): domain Eukaryota; kingdom Viridiplantae; phylum Streptophyta; class Magnoliopsida; order Asparagales; family Amaryllidaceae; genus Allium; species Allium sativum. The sequence continues at coordinate 328,381,626 of CM060916.1, forward strand.
GTTGATGATCAAAGCACGGCCTACGTGGCAGCTTTGTGTATAACGTGAATTCGCGAGCCTCACACCTCGGTATGAGTTAAAAACGGGGTAAGGACTGCGGGGAGAGCACGGCGTTTCTTTCTAGTATTGGTGGTGTCAGTGACTTACCAGCCCTGACATTTATATACTTTTCACCTATGTGGTTGTTGGATGAGGCACCTCGATTTTAGGTCTGTAAGGACCGGGAAACGTGTGTTCAGGAATAATTAATCCTCAAACATAAGAGAGGACCGGCCCTGAAGATCCAGGGGTTACCCAGAGTGTGTAGTCCCGAGGCATCTGCTAGAGTGTCTCGAAGCGGAGAGGAGCTTGCCCCTTGCCTCGACTCATGACGGAAATCGAATTTCCAATACGAGATATTTCGGCTTTATTTGTAGAGCCTAGTATGGCGACATAGTAGCATGGGATGTTATGCTGTCTATGATTGATATTTATGATTGAAATTGTTTTGACACTATACACTTATTATAGTATCAAATGATTTGTTTTAAACGTATCAAGCATGTTTGGCTACTATAAGGGAAAACCCTATCCTCCGGCTTGCGTTGCATTGTGTGATGGGACCTGGGTCTTATAATAGCTTCATTTTTCGAAAAAGCATTGCGTTGTCTTTTCTATGCACTGGTATTCTTGGGAGGAAACCCGTTCCGTGTTATACGGCGTGGTCCCTTGAATTACTCTCTTTTAAAAGTAAAAGTTTTAAATAACTGTTTTAGTTCTCATACTAGTCACATGACTGACGTGGAGTTTATTGTTTTAACCTAAACTCTAGGTGCCCTTATTTTTGACACGGGCAGCTAGTAGTTTTGGTTTTGCAGATTTATATTCACAGGATCCCGATTTACAGCTGGAACGATGCTCGGAAAGCTCTGTATCCGTGTATTACTTTCAGTTGTGTTTTGTATTATTTTTCCGCTGCAGTACTGTATTTAAATCTCTGATATTTATCGAATGTAATTTATTCATTTATACTCTGTATATTCTTGTATTCTGATGGAATTGTTGTAATAAGCAATGAAATGTTCTTCCGTCTGCGTTCTATTTTGTCGTGTTCTCAAGGTAATCCGGGCTTTCCTTACCGGGGAAGTTTCGGAATATCACAGTGGTATCAGAGCTTTGGTTTACAGAGCTCGAGAACAAGACACATTAGAACCATACGAAAGAATTCATCAGATGTTGGATTAGTAATATCCAATTAGAATGACTCGTTAGAGATGAGACCAGTAGTATCCTAGAACGAGTGTGAAGAGTATATTTTTCAAATGAAAACAATTTTGTTTTGAAAATATAAACCATTTTATACGTATTTGAATATTTTATTTATATTGATTTTGACAATCCAATATATAAAGATTTTGCATATACGCGTTATGAACGTATATCCGAAGTTTTAATATACTGGACAGATATAGAATCACATTCTAGACACCCGGAGATGGTTCTGATGATTGATCGATCATCATCAAAACTTATGTTCGTGTTTCGAAGGTGTGATTTCTATATATTTCCATTAGACTGGTGTGAGAACCAAAACTTATATAGATAGATTTATTTGTTGTGATTTGGCATCAAAACATGATTTTCTGTATATATATCAAAATTATGAATTTGAAACTCTGATTCACTAATTGATTGATGTTTGTGTTGTTTGTTTATTTGTTTGATAATTTTGAACCATTATGCCTAATTGTACCAAATAGTGAATTATATTGAAAATTAGTCGCATTTGCTTGCATATACATGTACTTACATTGAACAGGTCATAGCAAGGAGGCTAGAGCAGAGAATAAAATTTGTTTGCCTGACAAATAGGTACAAGTCTACTATAATTTACTGTTTTTTTGGGTGATGATGATTTTATGAGCCGATTGGCTAGCCGCTTGGCTTTTTCTTTTTCTTTTTGAGATCAGAAGGCCTATATGGAGATTTCGGGATTTTCCTGGTGCTCCTGGTGCAGGGGAGGTTATGGATAAATTTTTCGAAAATTTAGGGTGTTAGCCAAATTTTTGAAAAATTTGAAAAGTTCTTAGAAACTGAAAAGTTGAAGAACTTAAGCCGTAATCAAAATACTGGAAGTTGAGTTGAATTGTTAAACAACTTTCGGCTTCGTTCCTTTTCGGGGACGAAAAGTTTAAGTGGGGGAGATTGTAATAACCCGGAAATCTGGGCCAATTTAATTTTTTTTTTATTTTTTTGGCAATTTTAGTGAATTTTGAACATTTAAAATAGATTATTTTAAATAATATCGACGAGAAATTTATTTTGAATATAATTAGAACATATATATTATATACGTCGTCGTTAGAATATAATAATTATTTATAATTATAAATAGGAATTGAAAATGGCGCGGTAGTTCGATAATTCGATTTCAAACTTCAATTGAACATACCGGGTGCAAAACAAACCGGATTTTAGTGAAACCAAAAATAATAGAATCTAATTGTGAATATCTTTCCAACGAATCCGAAAAATCAAAATTTCATAGCGGGGATCAAAAGATATGTCCAGTTGAAAATTCTGAATAGTCGTTATGGAATTCAGGCCCTTAAAAATGGAAATTTTGCAAACGACCTCGGATTTCGACGAAACCACTTTTGTTGGATCTGTGATGTCAAATTATTGCTAGGTTTCAAATTTTATAATTTTTCGAATCAATATGTGAGCGTGGCAAAGGAAAACGCGTTTGACCAGTTTCAGTTGATTTTAATCGACTGGAAAATGGCCATTTTTCAAACGGTCTCAGAATTTGACGAAATTAGTTTTGTTAGGAACGTATCGTCTATATGAAGCTAGAAAATATTTTTCTGGAATTTTTCGAGTCCGTATGTGACCCCGGTAATTTGAAATGTACGTTTAAAATTCAGTATAATGATTTAAATGTAAATTCAACGGAAACTGATCAAAAAGATCGAATCAGCCTATGATACATATCCCATTGTGTTCGGAATGGGGGTAATGTTCTATGGGCGATAGTCGTTGGGTCTCGTTTGGAGGACGAATGAAAAGTCAACACCTTTGGAAAATAAATATTAATATTTTATATATATAATAATATCCATACCCATACCTTCTCTCTCCCACTCAGATCGATTTAGGAAAAAAAACAAACGAAGCCGCTCCCTCCCCGTTGCCATTGATGATCGTCCGCCACGCCTGGTTGGCCGCCGCCCCTCTGGCATCGCCTCTGCCACCTCCCTCTGCTCGCCCCCTCGCTCCTCTCCCCCGTATGAAACCCTACCCCCAAATAACCCAGTGTCGCCATGCCCTAGCCAACCGCCCACCTCGACACACCACGCCACCGGCCTCCCCAGTGCCGGACCCCACTCCTCCGCCCCCTCTCTCTTCTTTCCCGCGTCCGAGCCCTCAGACCAACCCAAAACATGAAGCACCCAAACCCATCGCCTAAAGCCGCCACCTCGACCTAGCCGCCACGAGCTCTCCGACCACCTGAGCTACCGCCAGCGACTCCTTCGACCTCCAGTCAGCATGTAGGGCCCCCCTTCGCTGTGAGTTTTCAATTTTATTTACTTACAGTAATTAGTAAGGTGAAAAGATGGAATTTTTATATTGGAAAAGCAACGATCTTTAAATTGGGGCAGCTATGATTTTTAAATTGGAAAAGCAACGATCTCTAAATTGAAGAAGCTATGATTTTTAAACTAAAAAGGAATTGATTTATTTATATGAAAGATAAGATTTTTATTAAGAAGTTAGAAAGAGAAAGATAAGATTTTTATTAAGAAGTTAGAACGATAAAGATAAGATTTTTTATCATGAAGTTAGAGAAATAAAAATATAATTTTTATTATAGTAGAAGATTAAAAATATAATTTTTATATAGGATGTCGATAGTAAAAATATTATCTTTATATATGTAGCGAAATAAAAATCTGATTTTTATTATAAATATGTCGAAATAAAAATGTGATTTTTATAGTGATGAAATAAAAATTAAATCTTTATATTTGAAAGGGCAAAATCTTTATATAGAGAATAACGTGATAAAAATAGAAGTTTTATCTATATAGTAGCAATGTAAAAATAGAATTTTTATCTATATAGTAGCGATGCAAAAATTGAATTTTTTACCCATATGGAGTAATGATAAAAATATGATTTTTATTTACATAGCAACAATATAAAAATGTGATTTTTATATATGTAGTGGCTACGGGAAACGAAAGTGATGAAAGGTGAGCACGGTGAAGACGTTCTACATAGGAAGTGTCGTGGAGTTAGGATAGCTATCGGTGAGAACTTCTCACTCTAAATTTCTTTTTCTAGTTATATATATATATATATATATATATATATATATATATATAAACTAGTATGCAGACGGTGTTTAGTAGCACCCGACACCATCGTCCACAGACCATGGACTTGTTTGTTTGGTTGTGTAGTTGGTTAGATTATTTGATTTGAATTTGGTTGTTTGGTGAATTGAAATCGAATTGATTGATATGTGTATGGCGTGGGCCATCACTAGACCGGGGATAAGGCTAGGCCTTGTCCCGTTTCTAGTATCGTGCCGTTATGCCGCCGAAATTTTCTAAAATAAGTTAGAAAAATAAAAATATCATTTTTATATTGTAAATGAACTGAATAGAAATTCATGTGTTAAAATAAAATATTTTATCGTTGAAAATATAATTTTTAACGTGAATATGAATATAGTGAATGTGAATAAATAAATATTCATTTACAAACCGGACGGTTTGTTTATGTACACCTATTTGAAGGACATTGATTGGGATGATAAATTTTACACAACACAAATAAAATATGTGTTTGATTGTTTGAAACCCCACATGGGTATTGGGATAAAATACGGCATACACTAATCCCAATAAATAGTTGTATGTCGATCGATGGATCGACATGCTGTTATAAGCGTTAGATATCTATATTTGATGCTTATACAGTGTAGTGCTCTTTGGATGATGGTTGATTATTTATCGTTGCTATTATATACATGTGTTGTATGGAATCCATATAATTAACTCTATATGGTAATTGATTGGGCCTCATTCCAATTTAGAAAATAAAGAATATTATAAAATAAAGGTTCATGTGTTGACAGTACTCATCCGTTGAGATTAGTCATGTGTTGAACGAAATATTTTAACAACAAAATTTATATCTTTATCATTATAATAAAATAAAGGTTCATGTGTTGACAGTACTCATCCGTTGAGATTAGTCATGTGTTGAACGAAATATTTTAACAATAAAATTTACATCTTTATCATATATAAAATTAGAAACTAACTGGAAAATACATAAGATGAGTGGTCTCCTGGATATTGATCTGATGTTGGTTTCAGCCTTCGGGGTTAATATTCAGGGAATCGTTCTCTTACTAATTTACGGTTGGAGTTTGATTTGAAATCAAACGACAGATACCATAATTTTTATAAAATATATTAAATAACAAACATAGTCACACGTGGACAGTACTCATTCGTTGAGATTAGTCATGTGTTGACAAAAATATAGATTCACATATTTAATAGAATAAATATTCATTTGTTGAATAGAATAACGGGATTATTGAAATATGTAAAGCCGTGTTGATTAGAGATGCGCTATTTTGATGCGAACGATATTTATATCGATTATATTCGTTTTATAATGAATATTGAAAAGAGATTTAAAAATCGAATATATAGAAAACGAATTCGAATTGAATTGAATAGAAGACGAATTCGAATTGAATTGAATAGAAAACGAATTCTAATTGAATTGAATAGAAAACGAATTCAATTTGAACTGAATAGAAAATGAATTCGAATTGTATTGAATATAAACCAATTTCGAATTGAATATAAACCAATTTCGAATTGAATTGAGTAGAAAATAAATTCGAATTGTATTGAATATAAACCAATTTCGAATTGAATTGAATATAAACCAATTTCGAATTGAATTGAATATAAACCAAATTCGAATTGAATTGAATATAAACCAATTTCGAATTGAATTGAATATAAACCAAATTCGAATTGAATTGAATATAGAATGAATCGAGATTTGAATTGAATTGGAAATGGAAGTTGAAATGTTTTTGAAACGAATTTCAAACTATTTATAAAATTCATTTTAAATAGAAATCGACGAAATATATATTATATATATTATATATATAATATAATGGCCTGAATAGAACGCGTCGCGCCACGGCAGTTTGTAAATTTTGACCATTGACTTCGAACAGACATTAAGGGAGATCCGACCGTTGGATTCTCCTAAAACTGGAACCATTGGGTTCGTATCGAAAAGAGCTTTCTAACCAATATTAGAAATTTGAAATCTAACGGTTGGATTTGGAGATATGTCCAAATCAATTTCAGAAAGGGTCGCTGTAAGTGCAGTTCGATGGCCGTTGTTGGAAATCGACTGTAAGGGCCTTGATAAAATTATTAAAAATAGTAATAATTTGTGTAAAATCATAAGAAATGATTCGGGAAAAATTGGGATGAAAAACTCCATATTTGAAAAGATAAAAATAGATTTTTATCGAAATGAACTAGTTTTGAACTAAGATTAAAACTCATTTATTTTTAAATAAATAAGTTGGATTTGAAATGGGTTTTAAATAGAATTGATTTGTGGGTTTATCGTGAAGGGTGTTTTAAATAACACTTGTTCTTTAAAACTGTGTTTTAAATGACATTAGTTCTTTGACCCAGTAAAAGGAGTTTTAAATGAATCTGCAATTAGATTGAAAGGTGAATTGATAATTTAAATTATCAAATTTGGAAAGTGAGCGAGAATGGAGTATTACCAGTTTTGCTCCAAAACGATAGTCAAATCTTTAATTAGATTTGAACGTGAAATGGAAATTAATTTTACCGATAACACCGTAGTGTTAGATATGGAGTATTACCAGTTTTGCTTCATGGGATGAATAGGTTGGGATTGGGAAATAAAATAAATAATTACTTCGGTGTGGTTCGCTAATCTCGACTAGTTTGGAAAACCATAATTTGGTTTGAAATGACATCCAAAGGAAGATTAAAGAATAAATTTAAAGAATTTATCTTGTATAAAATTAATGGGAACTTTCCCCTAAGAATGTGAAATTTAGAAACTAGTTGTAGGTTAGTTAAGAAGAATGGTTTCCTGGGTATTGATCTGATGTTGGTTTCGGCCTTCGGGGTTAATATTTGGGGAATTGCTCTCTTACTGATTTACGGTAAATGACTAATGAATTGGAATGAGGCGTATGTTATGTTTTGTGTAACATTTGTTTTTAATATACGCGGGTTGTTCGGAAAGGCCGGGTTTATACCCATTCTAAATAACCGATTCGACGATAAGTCGAAGATGATGACGGTGGTCGAAGACCGGAAGTCTTCACATCGTCTGGATAATTACTGATGATCCTGATTGGGATGTATACCCAAGAGGATGGAAATAGTTGGTGGTCGTCCAGACGTACTTGGAGATCGATGGACATGCGAGGAAAGTGCCTCCGGTTTCGTTCAGACCCAGAATGAACTTGTAAATGGATTGTGTGTCTGACATTGGATTTTATTCTGTGTTGATTGATTTCTGTTAAATATATATCTGTTTGGCGGCGGAGAATTTATTCTCTTGCTTAACGCCCTTCTCTGAGACGTACGAGCTTAGAGGTTATATATCGATAGATATCAATTGCATGGCATGAATTGCCTGTGTGGCACGCTGAGTTGCATGGATCAAGGCTTCTGTTGAAAAGCAAAGTCTTATGGTTGATGATCAAAGCACGGCCTACGTGGCAGCTTTGTGTATAACGTGAATTCGCGAGCCTCACACCTCGGTATGAGTTAAAAACGGGATAAGGACTGCGGGGAGAGCATGACGTTTCTTTCTAGTATTGGTGGTGTCAGTGACTTACCAGCCCTGACATTTATATACTTTTCACCTATGTGGTTGTTGGATGAGGCACCTCGATTTTAGGTCTGTAAGGACCGGGAAACGTGTGTTCAGGAATAATTAATCCTCAAATGTAAGAGAGGACCGGCCCTGAAGATCCAGGGGTTACCCAGAGTGTGTAGTCCTGAGGCATTTGCTAGAGTGTCTCGAAGCGGAGAGGAGCTTGCCCCTTGCCTCGACTCATGACGGAAATCCAATTTCCAATAGGAGATATTTCGGCTTTATTTGTAGAGCCTAGTATGGCGACATAGTAGCATGGGATGCTATGTCGTCTATGATTGATATTTATGATTGAAATTGTTTTGACACTATACACTTATTATAGTATCAAATGATTTGTTTTATACGTATCAAGCATGTTTGGCTATTATAAGGGAAAACCCTATCCTCCGGCTTGCGTTGCATTGTGTGATGGGACCTGGGTCTTATAATAGCTTCATTTTTCGAAAAAGCATTGCGTTGTCTTTTCTATGCACTGGTATTCTTGGGAGGAAACCCGTTCCGTGTTATATGGTGTGGTCCCTTGAATTACTCTCTTTTAAAAGTAAATTTTTAAATAACTGTTTTAGTTCTCACACCAGTCACATGACTGACCTGGAGTTTATTGTTTTAACCTAAACTCTGGGTGCCCTTATTTTCGACACGGACAGCTAGTAGTTTTGGTTTTGCAGATTTATATTCACAGGATCCTGATTTACAGCTGGAACGATGCTCGGAAAGCTCTGTATCCGTGTATTACTTTCAGTTGTGTTTTGTATTATTTTTCCGCTGCAGTACTGTATTTAAATCTCTGATATTTATCAAATGTAATTTATTCATTTATACTCTGTATATTCTTGTATTCTGATGGAATTGTTGTAATAAGCAATGAAATGTTCTTCCGTCTGCGTTCTATTTTGTCGTATTCTCAAGGTAATCCGGGCTTTCCTTACCGGGGAAGTTTCGGAATATCACAATTATAATACCTCACTTCTCTGAGAGTATCATAGAAACCCCCAAAGCGAATAATTTTGTGCTTGTACAAAATCATGCGGTGTCCTGAGTGTGCCGTTGGACATCCTTTAAAATTTAACTGCTCCTATTGCTTTGATTTTACATCCAGCATCCAAAAGTCCTTGTAACGATGAAATCGCTCTTGATTTAGAGAGGGAAATTCACCACCAAATATATACATGTGGTATTTCCATGTAATAGCCTGATGAGCACTATGTGAAGGTGGGTTGTTTGGACTTCAAATTAACTTCCAATAATTTTTGTCTACGTCATAACAATAAAGATCACCATAAACATATGTCTTGTTACCATTGTAAAATTCCCCTCCATACAAAACCAGCTCAGTCTCTTTTAGTGGATTAATGATCAATGAATGATTAGTCCTTGGAGAAGGCCTTGCCACATTTTCCTCAATAAGCATTTCCTTTTTCTTTGCTTCTTCGCTCTGTATAACTTCAAGTATGAGATCGATGTCATCTTCTTCAGTAACATTCTTTCTCTCTCTTCGAGCTCTCTTTTCTTCTGCTTTTGCAGTCTTTTTCTTTGTTTTCTCCTTCTCTGTCTCATCCATCATCTCTTCTTCCATTGGCTCTAGCACAGTCTCTTCTTTCTTCTTCTCTTGCTCCTTCTCTTCATCTCTCTCATCAATCAACTTATCTTTATTCAATATTTTGGATCATCTATTCCATATAGCTTTTTCAAGAGATTCCATGAATCTTTTGTGCACCTTTCTCTAAAAATGAGATCTGAAGCTTTCTCATCGATGTTCTCAGCAATCGTAGAAAGAGCACGGTAATCATTCTGTTTTAATTTCGCAAAGGCCTTCTTGTTCATTTGCAACATGCTCTCGATGTCTTTACGCCATTCATAGCCATTTTCTACAATCTCTCATAAACCTATGGAGATTAGCTCCTCTTTTTTCTACTGCTCCATTCCTCAAAATTATCTTTTTGAGAACAAACAATGAAATAAATGTCATAATTTCAACTAGGCTCTGATACCACTTTATTGGAAAAATTTATAGCTTTGATACCACTTTCTTGGAAATTTTGGAGGAGAAAGAGGGAGAGAATATGGGGAAGAAAGTTTTATATTTGAAACTATCCTTTTATTGATCCTTATTTCTTGCTTGATATAATCTATATTCTAACTTCATACAACAAATGAGAGAGTACACTTATATTTATAACATAGCAAAGGTTCTAGACTCTTCTTCTCTAGATTCTTCCTTATCCTCTAATTTCTAGGTTTGCCTTAATGAATCATTCCCTTTACATATATAATAACTCTAATATTTATTACCATTTATTTTGTCCTTCCCTGAGTGCAAGAATTAAATCTATTCCATAATTTATGTTTCCTTTTAAAACCAAGTTTATTTTCAATACTGAGAAGAGGCAATGTGTGCCTTCAGCTTATAATAGGTTCAACAAGGAAGAGATTCAAAGAATTAATGTGAACAACCCTGAAATCAGCCACAAAGAAGCATTCAGTATTGCAGCTAATAATTGGATGCATTTCCGCATATTCGTTTTAGATTTGGTCTTGATCATGATGATAACGAACAAAAGAAGTTGGATGAAGTTATTATAAATGAGAATCAAGGTTCGCATAAAGCTCAGAGTTTGTTCTGAATATGCAAATATAAATATGTGCATATGCAATGCTTTAAGTTATATACTGCTTATTTATAGAACTTCTAAAAGTATAAACAATCACAATCACTGATATGTTATTGATCATTGTTATTATATATTTGTTACAGAATACCTATATTTGTATATAATCTAAATTTAGACCCCAAAAAAAATTATTTACTAATAGAAATACCTACTGTAGGGAATTAATTACAATTTGTACTCATTATTTTTCTTTCAAATATTTTCATTCTAATTTTCAGTATCCTTTGCCTAGGTAACTAAAATGAATGTGTGTGTATATATGATACTCAGTAAACTTATGGCAATATATCATTTATATAAGCCTTCAAGTATAGATGATGCACACCATGTATCATTCATATACACATGCAAGACTATGTTTGTAATAACCCAGAAATGCGAGCCAGTTTAAAAATTTTATTTTAGAGAATTTTGAAAATTTAAAATGGATTATTTTAAATAAAATCGACGAGAAATTTATTTTGAATATATTTAGAACGTATATATTATATACGTCGTCGTTAGAATATAATAATTATATATATAACTATAAATAGAATTGAAAATGGCGCGGTAGTTCGGTAATTCGATTTCAAACTTCAATTGAATGTACCGGGTGCAAAATAAACCGGATTTTAGTGAAACCAAAAATAATAGGATCTATTTGATAATATCTTTCCAACGAATCCGAAAAATTGAAATTTCATAGCGGGAATCAAAAGATATGTCCAATTGAAAATTCTGAATAGTCGCTATGGAATTCAGGCCCTTAAAAATGGGAATTTTGCAAACGACCTCGGAATTCGACGAAACCACTTTTGTTGGATCTGTGATGTCAAATTATTGCTAGATTCCAAATTTCATAATTCCGAAGCAATATGTGAGCGTGGCAAAGGAAAACGCGTTTGACCAGTTTCAGTTGATTTTAATCGACTTTAAAATGGCCATTTTTCCAACGGTCTCAGAATTCGACGAAACTAGTTTTGTTAGGATCGTATCGTCAATACGAAGCTAGAAAATATTTTTCGGGAATTTTTAGAGTTAGTATGTGACCCCAGTAAATTGAAATGCACGTTCAAATTCAATATATAGAGTTATATGTTGATTTTAATGGAAACTGATCAAAACGGCCGAATCAGCTGACGATACATATCCCATTGAGTTCGGAATGGGGGTAATTAGCTATGGACGACAGGCGGTGGGCCTTGTTTCGAGGTCGAACTAAAAAGTCAACTCTTTGAATTAAATAATTAAATAAAAAATATCTTCCCTCTCCCCTTAAACTCCTCTGCCCCCACCCCCCGATTTCATTTTACAGAAGAGAAAAAAAGGGAAACAGAAGGGGGGACGCGATCGATGCCCCCCCCCCTCGATGAGCCGCCGCGCCCCAAGGCGGCGCAGCCACCACATGTCGCCCCTCCCCTTCTCCTTCTCCTCCGCTACCTCTTCTCCCCTGCCCTCGCGACACAGCCCCCCCTTCGAGCAAACCCCCTTCCAACCTGATCTGAAACCCACCGCACCCCCCCCCCCGTACCGCAACCACCACTCGACTACGCACCTCCACCACCTGCCGAGCCCGACGCGCCCACCCTCAGCCGCCACCTCTGGCCGAGCACCCTCCCCCATTCAAAAAGGTGATTTTTACCTTATTTTATTTTATTTATTTAGTTTAAGTAGATTTTACAGATTAAATACAATCAGTTTTATAGATATTATGGCATTGATAAACGCATATGATTTTTATTCATTGATTGGCAAAGTAAAGGAAGGATTTTTATTCATTGATTTGCAAAGTAAAAGAAAGATTTTTATTCGTTCATTAGCTAGGAAAAAGAAGTGATTTTTAATAATAAAAATATGATTTTTATATAAGGCGGGTAATAAAAATGTGATTTTTATATTATAGAAGAAATAAAAATATGAATCTTTATATTTGAAAACGCGAGATTTTTATATATTGAATAACGAAGTAAAAATAGGATTTTTATATATTGAATAGCGAAGTAAAAATTCGATTTTTATATATTGAATAACAAAGTAAAAATTCGATTTTTATATATTGAATAACGAAGTAAAAATTCGATTTTTATATATTGAATAACGAAGTAAAAATTCGATTTTTATATATTGAATAACGAAGTAAAAATTCGATTTTATATATTGAATAACGAAGTAAAAATTCGATTTTTATATATTGAATAACGAAGTAAAAATTCGATTTTTATATATTGAATAACGAAGTAAAAATTCAATTTTTATATATTGAATAACGAAGTAAAAATTCGATTTTTATATATTGAATAACGAAGTAAAAATTCGATTTTTATATATTGAATAGCGAAGTAAAAATTCGATTTTTATATATGTAGTGGCTACGGGCAACGAAAGTGACAAAAGGCGAGAATGACGAAGACTTCTACATTTGAAGTGGTGTGGAGTTGGGATAGCTTTGGTGAGAACTTCTCACTATAAATTTCTTTTTCTAGTTATATATATATACTAGGATGCAGACGGTGTTTAGTAGCACCCGACACCCGTCATCCATAGACCATGGATGGCTTGTTTGTTAAATTGTTTGGTTGTGTAGTTGGTTCGTTTATTTGGTTCGAATTGAATTGTTTAGTGAAATGAATGGATTTGATTGATGTGTGAATGGTGTGGGCCTTCACTAGACCGGGGATAAGGCTAGGCCTTGTCCCGTTTCTAGTATCGTGCCATTTTGCCGTCGAAATTTTCTAAAATATGTTAGAAAAATAAAAATATCATTTTTATTGTGTAAATGAACTGAATAGGAATTCATGTGTTGAAATAAAATATTTTATCGTTAAAAATATAATTTTTAACGTGAATGTGAATAAATAAATATTTATAAACAAATCGACCGATTTGTTTATATACACTGATTTGACTGATATTGATTGGGTCGATAAATTTTACACATCGCCCAACTGCACAAATAAAATATGTGTTTGATTGTTTGAAACCCCACACGGGTGTTGGGATGATATTTGGGTACACTAGTCCCAATTATTTAATTGTATGTCGATCGATGGATTGACAGGCTGTTATAAGCGTTAGATATCTATATTTGATGCTTATACAGTGTAGTGCACTTTGGATGATGGTTGATTATTTATCGTTGCTATTATATACATGTGTTGTATGGAATCCATATAATTAACTTTATATGGTAATTGATTGGGCCTCATTCCAATTTAGAAAATAAAGAATATTATAAAATAAAGGTTCAAGTGTTGACCGTACTCATCCGTTGAGATTAGTCATGTGTTGAATGAAATATATTGAATAACAAAAATAGCCACACGTGGACAGTACTCATTCGTTGAGATTAGTCATGTGTTGACAGAAGTATAGATTCACGTATTGAATAAAATAAATATTCATTTGTTGAATAGAATAACAGAATTATTGAAATATATAAAGCCGTATTAATTAGAGATGCGCTATTTTGACGCGAACGATATTTATATCGATTATATTTGTTTTTATAATTTGAATTCGAATTTGATTTCAATTGAATATATAACGAATTTGATTTCAATTGAATATATAATGAATTTGATTTCAATTGAATATATAACGAATTTGATTTCAATTGAATATATAACGAATTTGAATTTCAATTGAATATATAACGAATTTGAATTTCAATTGAATATATAACGAATTTGATTTCAATTGAATATATAACGAATTTGATTTCAATTGAATATATAACGAATTTGATTTCAATTGAATATATAACGAATTTGATTTCAATTGAATATATAACGAATTTGATTTCAATTGAATAGAAAACGAATTGAATTCAAATTGAATAGAAAACGAATTGAATTCAAATTGAATAGAAAACGAATTGAATTCAAATTGAATAGAAAACGAATTGAATTCAAATTGAATAGAAAACGAAATAAATTCGAATTGAATAGAAAACAAAATGAATTCGAATCGAATTAAAATCGATTTGAATCGAAATCAAATAGAAATGAAAGTAAAAAGGATTTATAATAGAAAATTCAATTTTGATTTGAATTTGAAATAAAGGTTGAAATTGTTTTTGAAACGATTTCAAAACTATTTATAAAATTCGTTTTAAATAGAAATCGAAGAAATATATATTATATATATTATATATATAATATAATGGCCTGAATAGAATGGGCCACGCCGCGGCAGTTCATGAATTTCGACCATTTATTTCAAACGGACATTACGGGAGATCCGACCGTCGGATTCTCCTAAAATCGGAACCGTTGAGTTCGTATCGAAAAGTGCTTTCTAATGAATATTAGAAATTTGAAATCTAACGGTTGGATTTGGAGATACGTCCAAATCAAATTTGGAAAAGGTCGTTGTAAGTGCAGTTCGGTGGCCGTTGATGGAAATCGACTGTAGGGGCCTTGATAAATCTGTTAAAAATATCAATAATTTGTGTAAAATCATAAGAAATAATTTGGGATGAAAAACTCCATATTTGAAAAGGTAAAAATAGATTTTTATCGAAATGAACTAGTTTTGAACTAATATTAAAACCCATTTATTTTTAAATAAATAAATTGGATTTGAAATGGGTTTCAAATAGAATATGATTTGGGTTTATCGTGAACTGTGTTTTAAATGACACTAGTTCTTTAACCCAGTAAAAGGAGTTTTAATGAATCTGCAATTAGATTGAAATGTGAATTGATAATTTAAATTATCAAATTAGGAAAATGAGAGAGAATGGAGTATCACCAGTTTTGCTCCAAAGCGATAGTTAAATCTTTAATTAGATTTGAACGTGAAATGGTAATTAATTTTACCGATAACACCGTGGTGTTAGATACGGAGTATTACCGGTTTTGCTTCATGGGATGAATAGGTTGGGATTGGGAAATAAAATAAATAATTACTTCGGTGTGATTCGCTAATCTCGACTAGTTTGGAAAACCATAATTTGGTTTGAAATGACATCCAAAGGAAGAATAAAGAATAAATTTGAAAGAATTTATCTTGGATAAAATTAATGGGAACCTTTCCCTAAGAATGTGAAATTTAGAATCTAGCTGTAGGTTAGTTAAGAAGAATGGTTTCCTGGTTATTGATCTGATGTTGGTTTCGGCCTTCGGGGTTAATATTTGGGGAATTGCTCTCTTACTGATTTACGGTTAGTGACTAATGAATTGGAATGAGGCGTATGTTGTGTCTGTGTAACATTTGTTTTTAATATACGCGGGTTGTTCGGAAAGGCCGGGTTTATACCCATTCTGAATAACCGATTCGACGATAAGTCGAAGATGAAGACGGTGGTTGAAGACCGGAAGTCTTCACATCGTTTGGGTGATTACTGATGATCTTGATTGGGCTGTACACCCAAGATGAGGGAATCAGTTGGTGGTCGTCCAGACGTACTTGGAGATCGATGGATATGCGAGGAAAGTGCCTCCGGTTTCGTTCAGACCCAGAACGAACTTGTAAATGGATTGTGTGTCTGACATTGGATTTTATTCTATGTTGATTGATTTCTATTAAATATATATCTGTTTGGCGGCGGAGAATTTATTCTCTTGCTTAACGCCCTTCTCTGAGACGTACGAGCTTAGAGGTTATATATCGATAGATATCAATCGCATGGCATGAATTGCCTGTATGGCACGCTGAGTTGCATAGATCAAGGCTTCTGTTGAAAAGCAAAGTCTTGTGGTTGATGAACAAAGCACGGCCTTTGTGGCGTAGCTTTGTGTATAACGTGAATTCGCGAGCCTCACACCTCGGTATGAGTCAAAAACGGGATACAGACCGTTGGGAGAACACGACATTTCTTTCTAGCTTTGGCGGTGTCAGTGACTTACCAGTTCTGACATTTATATACTTTTCACCTTTGTGGTTGTTGGAATGAGGCGCCTCGATTATAGGTCTGTAAGGACCGTGAAACATGTGTTCAGGAATAACTAATCCTCAAACGTAAGAGAGGACCGGCCCAACCGATCCAGTGGCTGCCCAGAGTGCGTAGTCCTAAGCATTTTCTAGAGTGTCTCGAAGCGGAGAGGAGCTTGCCCCTTGCCTCGACTCATGACGGAATTCCAATTTCCAATACGTGTATTGCGGTTTTAATTGTAGAACTAGTATGGCAACATGATAGATGGTACCCATGCCGTCTATGATTTATATTTATGATTGAAATTGTTTTGACACTATACACTTATTATAGTATCAAATGATTTGTTTTAAACGTACCAAGCATGTTTGGCTATTATAAGGGAAAACCCTATCCTCCGGCTTGCGTTGCATTGTGTGATGGGACCTGTGTCTTATAGTAGCTTCATTTTTCGAAAAGCATTGCGTTGTTTATTCTATGCACCGGTATTCTTGGGAGAAAACCCGTTCCGTGTTATACGGCGTGGTCCCTTGAATTACTGTCTTTTAAAATAAAGCTTTAAATAACTGTTTTAGTTCTCACACCAGTCACATGACTGACCTGGAGTTTATTGTTTTAACCTAAACTCTGGGTGCCCCTATTTTCCGCATGGGCAACTAGTAGTTTTGGTTTTGCAGATTAATATTCACAAGATCCTGGTTTACAGCTGGAATGATATCCGGAAAGCTCTGTATCCGTATATCACCTTCAGTTGTGCTTTGTATTATTTTTCCGCTGCTATGTAATTTATTGTAATCTCTGATATTTATCGAATGTAATTTATTCATTTATACTCTGTATATTCTTGTATCTGATGGAATTGTTGTAATAACAATGAAATGTTATTTCGTCTGCATTCTGATTTGTCCTGTTCTCAAACGATCAGGGGTTTCGAACGGTCTAGATCGGTCTAACGACTGATTCAGATCGAGCGAAATTCTAGGCCGTCACATTTGGTATCAGAGCTTTGGTTTACAGAGCTCGAGAACAAGACACATTAGAACCATACGAAAGAATTCATCAGATATTGGATTTGTAATATCCAATTAGAATGACTCGTTAGAGATGGGATCAGTAGTATCCTAGAACGAGTGTGAAGAGTATATTTTTCAAATGAAAATAATTTTGTTTTAAAAATTTAAATCGTTTTATACGTATTTGAATATTTATTTATATTGAATTTGGACAATCCGCTATATAAAGATTTTGCATATACGCATCATGAACGTATATTCGAAGTTTTAATATACCGGATAGATATAGAACCGCACTCTAGTAGCCCGGAGATGTTCTGATGGTGGTTCGAAACATCATCAGCATTTATTTTCGAGTGACGAAGGTCTGATATCTATATATTTCCATCAGACTATATGTGTTTGATTGTTTGAAACCCCACACGGGTGTTGGGATGATATTTGGGTACACTAGTCCCAATTATTTAATTGTATGTCGATCGATGGATCGACAGGCTGTTATAAGCGTTAGATATCTATATTTGATGCTTATACAGTGTAGTGCACTTTGGATGATGGTTGATTATTTATCGTTGCTATTATATACATGTGTTGTATGGAATCCATATAATTAACTTTATATGGTAATTGATTGGGCCTCATTCCAATTTAGAAAATAAAGAATATTATAAAATAAAGGTTCATGTGTTGACCGTACTCATCCGTTGAGATTAGTCATGTGTTGAATGAAATATATTAAATAACAAAAATAGCCACACGTGGACAGTACTCATTTGTTGAGATTAGTCATGTGTTGACAGAAGTATAGATTCACGTATTGAATAAAATAAATATTCATTTGTTGAATAGAATAACGGAATTATTGAAATATATAAAGCCGTATTAATTAGAGATGCGCTATTTTGACGTGAACGATATTTATATCGATTATATTCGTTTTTATAATTTGAATTCGAATTGATTTCAATTGAATATATAACGAATTTGATTTCAATTGAATATATAACGAATTTGATTTCAATTGAATATGTAACGAATTTGATTTCAATTGAATATATAACGAATTTGAATTTCAATTGAATATATAACGAATTTGAATTTCAATTGAATATATAAAGAATTTGATTTCAATTGAATATATAACGAATTTGATTTCAATTGAATATATAACGAATTTGATTTCAATTGAATATATAACGAATTTGATTTCAGTTGAATAGAAAACGAATTGAATTCAAATTGAATAGAAAACGAATTGAATTCAAATTGAATAGAAAACGAATTGAATTCAAATTGAATAGAAAACTAAATAAATTCGAATTGAATAGAAAACGAAATGAATTCCAATCGAATTAAAATCGATTTGAATCGAAATCAAATAGAAATGAAAGTAAAAAGGATTTATAATAGAAAATTCAATTTTGATTTGAATTTGAAATAAAGGTTGAAATTGTTTTTGAAACGAATTCAAAACTATTTATAAAATTTGTTTTAAATAGAAATCAACTAAATATATATTATATATATATATATTATATATATATAATATAATGGCCTGAATAGAACGCGCCACGCCGCGGCAGTTCATGAATTTCGACCATTTATTTCAAACGGACATTACGGGAGATCCGACCGTCGGATTCTCCTAAAATCGGAACCGTTGGGTTCGTATCGAAAAGAGCTTTCTAGCGAATATTAGAAATTTGAAATCTAACGGTTGGATTTGGAGATACGTCCAAATAAAATTTGGAAAAGGTCGCTGTAAGTGCAGTTCGGTGGCCGTTGATGGAAATCGACTGTACGGGCCTTGATAAAATTATTAAAAATATCAATAATTTGTGTAAAATCATAAGAAATGATGTGGGAAAATTTGGGATGAAAAACTCCATATTTGAAAAGGTAAAAATAGATTTTTATCGAAATGAACTAGTTTTGAACTAATATTAAAACCCATTTATTTTTAAATAAATAAATTGGATTTGAAATGGGTTTTAAATAAAATATGATTTGGGTTTATCGTGAACTGTGTTTTAAATGACACTAGTTCTTTAACCCAGTAAAAGGAGTTTTAATGAATCTGCAATTAGATTGAAATGTGAATTGATAATTTAAATTATCAAATTAGGAAAATGAGCGAGAATGGAGTATCACCAGTTTTGCTCCAAAGCGATAGTTAAATCTTTAATTAGATTTGAACGTGAAATGGTAATTAATTTTACCAATAACACCGTGGTGTTAGATATGGAGTATTACCAGTTTTGCTTCATGGGATGAATAGGTTGGGATTGGGAAATAAAATAAATAATTACTTCGGTGTGGTTCGCTAATCTCGACTAGTTTGGAAAACTATAATTTGGTTTGAAATGACATTCAAAGGAAGAATAAAGAATAAATTTGAAAGAATTTATCTTGGATAAAATTAATGGGAACCTTTCCCTAAGAATGTGAAATTTAGAATCTAGCTGTAGGTTAGTTAAGAAGAATGGTTTCCTGGGTATTGATCTGATGTTGGTTTCGGCCTTCGGGGTTAATATTTGGGGAATTGCTCTCTTACTGATTTACGGTTAGTGACTAATGAATTGGAATGAGGCGTATGTTGTGTTTGTGTAACATTTGTTTTTAATATACGCGGGTTGTTCGGAAAGGCCGGGTTTATACCCATTCTGAATAACCGATTCGACGATAAGTCGAAGATGAAGACGGTGGTTGAAGACCGGAAGTCTTCACATCGTTTGGGTGATTACTGATGATCTTGATTGGGCTGTACACCCAAGATGAGGGAATCAGTTGGTGGTCGTCCAGACGTACTTGGAGATCGATGGATATGCGAGGAAAGTGCCTCCGGTTTCGTTCAGACCCAGAATGAACTTGTAAATGGATTGTGTGTCTGACATTGGATTTTATTCTATGTTGATTGATTTCTATTAAATATATATCTGTTTGGCGGCGGAGAATTTATTCTCTTGCTTAACGCCCTTCTCTGAGACGTACGAGCTTAGAGGTTATATATCGATAGATATCAATCGCATGGCATGAATTGCCTGTGTGGCACGCTGAGTTTCATAGATCAAGGCTTCTGTTGAAAAGCAAAGTATTGTGGTTGATGATCAAAGCACGGCCTTTGTGGCGTAGCTTTGTGTATAACGTGAATTTACGAGCCTCACACCTCGGTATGAGTCAAAAACGGGATACTAATCTTCAAACGTAAGAGAGGACCGGCCCAACCGATCCAGTGGCTGCCCAGAGTGTGTAGTCTTGAGCATTTTCTAGAGTGTCTCGAAGCGGATAGGAGCTTGCACGTTGCCTCGACTCATGACGGAAATCCAATTTCCATTACATGTATTGCGGTTTTAATTGTAGAACTAGTATGGCGACATGATAGATGGTACCCATGCTGTCTATGATTTATATTTATGATTGAAATTGTTTTGACACTATACACTTATTATAGTATCAAATGATTTGTTTTAAACGTACCAAGCATGTTTGGCTATTATAAGGGAAAACCCTATCCTCCGGCTTGCGTTGCATTGTGTGATGGGACCTGGGTCTTATAATAGCTTCATTTTTCGAAAAGCATTGCGTTGTTTATTCTATGCACCGGTATTCTTGGGAGAAAACCCGTTCCGTGTTATACGACGTGGTCCCTTGAATTACTCTCTTTTAAAATAAAGATTTAAATAACTGTTTTAGTTCTCACACCAGTCACATGACTGACCTGGAGTTTATTGTTTTAACCTAAACTCTGGGTGCCCCTATTTTCCGCACGGGCAGCTAGTAGTTTTGGTTTTGCAGATTTATATTCACAGGATCCTGGTTTACAGCTGGAATGATATCCGGAAAGCTCTGTATCCGTATATCACCTTCAGTTGTGCTTTGTAATTTTTTTCCGCTGCTATGTAATTTATTGTTATCTCTGATATTTATCGAATGTAATTTATTCATTTATACTCTGTACATTCTTGTATCTGATGGAATTGTTGTAATAACAATGAAATGTTCTTTCATCTGCGTTCTGATTTGTCCTGTTCTCAAACGATCAGGGGTTTCGAACGGTCTAGATTGGTTTAACGACTGATTCGGATCGAGCGAAATTCTAGGCCGTCACAATGTTCTTGTTATTTGTATGCTTTTGTATACGAGTAAGAGCTCAAGACTAATAGGTCATGTACATGACTAGTCATCTGCATCAATTCTTGAATGCATGCATATATTTATGTTTTTGTTCCTTGAGTAATTCATAGGACTGCTTCAAGTAATGCTTCCGCATCCGAAGTCTTTAATACAAAGTCATCTCATGTGAAGCTAGATGTGCATGACACACATGTATGTGCTATTTTACATTTATTTTTTTCTTAATAGTTTTCATAGTGTTTTTTTATAAAATTATTATTATTATGGAACTACAGTTTACAATTGATAATGGACAAATTTGGTGGGAACATTCTTGCAAGAGAATCATAACTCTGGTAATATATCTTCTAAACTTGTTGAGTTGAAACTTGTTTTATATCTTGGTTCTAACAATTGCATTGAAACTTGTTTTATATATCACTAAATTTTGTTGATATACATGTCACAGCTATTTCAAATTCAACAATTATTCTTTATCTTTAATTTGTCACTGGTGTAAATATCAACAAAGACTAAGATCCATGTACTAATATTGAGAACTTCAGTGTATTTTTTTAGCATTACAAATTTCCACACCATAAATATTAGTTGGATGATTCTAAGCAATATTCATGCAGTTGTTGTACTGGTTTAGCTCAACGTGTTAGATCAATAACTAATAAATTATTTGCATATAAACTGCAAGATGGAAATTTATGAAGGATAATTTTGCTTAATTCTTTGGTCATGATTTTCTTATTTTAGTATTACAGACACACAATTACAGATATTATAACACAAATTCAGATTATTTTGAAGTATCAAATATTGTTAATGTTGTATTCAAAACAGATTGCAACAAAGTATGACTATTCTTAATTAGAATAATGTAGTCAACGGCACAAACTTTCAGCACAAGTTTGTCTCAATTTCTTACGAAATAGTAAAAACACAGTAAATGAATATTGTACAGGGTATAGTACTGAATTGAAGTAAGAATCAGTAATCAATACCGAGATCGTCCGAGGCCTGAAACGCATCAGTTTCCTTAAGACTTTCAGTCGAAGCCTCCTAGGATACAACTGACGAGAAAAACTGCTCGAGATTGTAGCGATTATGCACTTACTGTGATGATCAGTAATGGCAGTAGTTCGAGGAATCAGACAATGGAAGGAAGAAGAAAACATTTTTAATTTTTCGGTCATAATTTGATCAGAATCATCATGTATATATAGTTTTCAAATGGATGCGTTAACGGGTCGCACCCGTTCGAAAAAAAGCAGCCATTTAATTTCCGTTGCCATCTGAATTCAAATGAACGCGTCCGTTCATTTGAACCGTAACGGGTCGTACCCGCTTGTTCCCAACAGGTCGCACCTGCATCCAATCAGTTTGAATTTTAAACCCGCCATCATTCCAAAAAAAACACATCAAAAATTGCATTGTTTTTTGAAGCAAAAATAAGATTTCTTACTGGGCTCTATTTCAAGCCCAAGGCCCAAAACCCGACCCAGCCCAGTTCGGTTCGGTCGGACGGGCAGGCGGTGCGCGTGTGTGTTCATCAGATATAGGTCCTCCCCCTCGCACAAAATTACCTGACCCTAAGGGCCAATATAGGGAATGAGAACTTAGTATATGTACACAAATCTTATCTTCATTCTTGCCAATGTGGGGCTATAGTATATTTCATTCATTAAGTTTTAGGAAGTTCAACATCAAACATATCCACAAGATCGTTCAACATGCACTAGTGAGCCTTACATAAGAAATCAGTTGTGATGAATATAAAAACATCATTTACTTCTTAGTAATTATAATTCTACACAGCTAGATATATACAATTCTGATCTTAAAATATCTTAATTGTATTTGCATGCAACTTCTAGGAAGTTCAATAGTGTTTATGGTTCCGGATACAAAGAAGAAAGTAGGAAGAAATTTCCCCACTAGTGACTAGGATTGAATTGATAACAGCAGAAAAGGATAATTTAGAAATAAAAATGAGAAATTTAATAAAAAAAAATGAAACAAGACTTAAGGAAAACGGCTGTGGATTGATTTTATATTGGTTAGATATAAGGTTTATTATGAAATTTGACCCTTGCATTGATTAGGCTGTGAATATATAACAAATCACATAAACAGTTAGATAATTGGTTAATGACTTAAATATGGGTATGATCTTAGCGTCGTGCGGTATTTAATAGTGTTTCATTTGTGTAACGAAGCTGCATGCAGCCAGCTTCAGTCCCTTGCAAAATTATATTCGTATGTTAAAAAATGCAATTATAACACCAGTTTCAATATCTGAATCCCTCATTATGGATTAGATTTTAATTTAAAATTTAATCGATTGCTATGGATCAGATTTTAATTTAAAAAATGCATCTAGTTTGATCCAGGTAATACTGAGTTGTTCGGTTCAGTATTATTGAGCCAATTACTGAGTCGTTCGGCTCAGCAATATTATGCTTTAGGCTCAGTAATATTGAGCCTAAACTAAGACGTTGGGCTCAGTAATACTGAGCCTTGGGCTCAGTATTACTGAGCATTATCCACTAAAAATATTTTGTATACTGCTGGATCAAATTCAAAGCTAGAATTAACGGATCGGGCAATATAGTCAATGTGTATAGATCGATCAATCTCAGTGTACATGGGTCGATCAGTTTAGTTCAATTCTGATCGGTCGGTCACGTTGTACACAACGGGTCGGTCGGTCGCAATACGCTGAATGGGTCGTTCTATTACAATGGGTCGGTCTCGGCTGTATGGATCGGTGTGAGTGGAGTGGTCGACTTCAACATACGGGTCAGGTGCAAAGCACTGGATTGGTCGCTACATCGGGTTGGTCAGTCGCAAGGCACTAGATCGGTCAGGTAGAAAGCATGCGGATCGGTCTCATTGGTCGGTCGGTTGGTCCTATCAGATAAAATGGGTCGACCACATTTAATGACGTGATAATCACAAGGGTCAATCATCATGATATGTGTTGATGTATACACAGCATGCCATGCGCCAGAATTATACAACGCAAATGCATATGACGTGATGAAACCATAACATTTTACACGCAAGTTATAGGCTTAGGACATCACTAAGTAAAAGCCGCGTGGAAGTATTGGCTTGCCAGATGAAGAGTTAACATGTAAATAAGTATTGGTTCCAGCAAAACAAAAGGGACCGACAATAGAGAGACATGGGAATAATTCATGCAGCTTGCAGGACTTTCACATGGACCGGTATCAAATTGTATATTGGATCGGTGAGGAGGCTTACACGTAGGTCGGTATGATTGCACAACAGCTAAGTGTAGATGGGTCAGTACCTAAAAATATACACAGGGCGACATGCTTTAGGCAAAGTGGCTTGGATTCAGATAAACAAAATGGCAATGGCTTCAGCACGACACCTGAAATTGGGTCAGTGCAAACATACAAAAAGGCGGAGGCTATCAGTGTTACAACACATGGTTGGTCATATTTTACTACAGTAAAGTTAATAAAAGGAACTGGCATCTATGAAGGACACGTGGTCAGTTCTATAGCCAATAATGGATCAGACAAGAATAATACGAAATGCGGTGGCAACAATGGTAAATTATAGTAAACTGGGTCGGTCCTATAATAAATAGCTGGATCGGTAATGCTAGAATAAAGTGGATCGGTCATTGCTTGTATTAAAATGGGTCGGACACTCAAATATGCAGTGGCAAAACTTTAAATACGGACCATGACAGCTGTATATAACTATAAAGTGGACCAGTGGCATTTCTGTAAATAGTTTTTAGCCCGATCCAAGTTTATGACTGGTCCAAACTCTGCATCCTGTAATTACGACACTGCCACTACCCTCAAACTTCGCCTATAAATAGCCCCTTGCTCCACAATTCAAGGGACGGATTCCACGACCCCGAAGGGCTGCCAAAATCAATCCTCGACCGTTCTAAAGCTTCTAAAAACTCCATTAATGGCCACCGAAATTCTCTCCTTCTTCCTCCTACATTAAATGGATCTTTTCTTCTCCAAGTACCATTATTTCACACTCCGATCTACTCTAAGTGTTCTCCATTCGCCATTGCTCCTCTTCAAAGCACGGGTCTAACATCATTTTCATGTTGAAACCGAGGAAAAGTATATAATTACATGATCCAATTCGTTCCTTCTCGAATCTAAGTGTGATCTAAAGCGGAAAGAGAGAAAAAAGTGAAGAATTATCACAAAAGTGGGAGAATTATCACAAAAAGCAGTCAAGTGTAATAAATACGATGTATGAGACGATAAAATATGCAATTCTCTCCAAAATGAAGAGGAATACTTCAAAAGTGATGTAGATCTTTGCTAAGATCGAACCACTATAAAAATCCCTTGTCTTTTACTTGTTTTTCTCCATTTATTTTGTGATTGTAGCCCTTTTAATTTCTAACCATAATTAGTGAAGTGTGATTTCACACCCTTTGGCGCCCACCGTGGGGCCGCATTCGCATCACCTTCCTTCACATTGAAGTTCTAGGCCTACTTCTACCATAGATTCCGCAAATTTAAGACCGAGGCCAATCGATGAACTATCTTCCAAATTTAAAGCCTTATCTAAAATAGTGGCTAAGTCGAAGAAGACCACCAGCAAAGTCATTGAAGAAAATGACAACGTTGCTAACAATGAAGCGACTCCACTCACTAACCGCTTTGAAATGGGAGAAAATTCAATGTCCGGAGCCGGAGTGACTAAAGCCGAATTAGATGCCGTCATCGCTAACTTGATTCAACGCATGGAAGCTTCCAACAAAGCTTTAATCAATGCTAATAAAACTCTCGTGGATGCTAATCAAGCTTTGATGGATAATGTGAGCGCACTCCTAAACGCTCAAGCAAATCCCGCTCCTCCTCCGAAAATCCATGTCAACCTTGAAGAGAATGCAAATTCATCGGCCTCCGATCCTCATAATGATAACATGGAAGGATCTATTGGCAAAGACGACGCTAATGTCGGAGGATCAAAGTTTAAAGCTATTAACTATTCCAATCGAAATAACCGACGAGTTGCAAGTCCCGTCAAGAGTGAACTTTCCCATAGTGGAAGTAAAAGACCTAGATCCTCTAAATGTGATCGCTCGCCATGATGAGCATCCGTAAAAGAGATCGAAGTCCGCTCCCCAGAACGACACAACTCGAAGGAATATATCGCGGATGTGGTAAAGCAAATCATGAAAGACAACATACCTCACAAGGATAGCGAAAGGGAATGGGACTTCTCTCTCGACAAAAATCCATTCACAATGAGGATCTGCAAGGATGAGTTTCCCCAGAAGTTCACTCATCCTACTCTACCTCCGTACAATGGGACTTCTGATCTGAATTACTTCCTATACAAATACGAATGATATATGAATAGAGCTAAAGCAACATACGAGATCAAATGCCTGTGCTTCCCTCTCTGTCTAGAGGGTATCGTATAGCTATGGTTCACAAGGCTCCCGCCCAAATCCATCAACCAATTTGATGATTTGATCCGGAAATTCAAAGAACAATTCAGGTACAAAAACCAGAAGAATCTGTCAAAGCTTTCCTCAAAAGATTCGATGTTGCTGTATCCGAAGTAGGAAATCCCGAGCCTCGTATGATCTTAATGTCTCTAATCGACGCCATAGATGAGAATAGCAAATTTGGCAAATGGATCAAAATGAATGCGCCAAGTATGCTTGACAAATTCTATAAAAAGGCCGAGGAGTACATGAGATTGGAGAATAAGGCTGGACCTCTTCAGATTACTAATTCAAACCAACCTCCTGAAGCTTCGAAAAATGTTGTTGCTCAGTATGATAAGAATAACACTCCGGGGCAGAAGCGCGCCAATGGTGGGAACGACAATAAGGCTAATAAGAAGTCTTGCCTTTTCAACTCTTCAGAACTAACACCTTTGAATGACACTACTGAAAATATCTATCTTGCAACAATGAATTCTGAAGAGTATGCGGAGCCAAATTCGATAAGGATAAGCGACAAAGCAGCAAACTATGGAAAGTTTTGCAGATTTCACAACCAGCCTAGTCATAGCACTAATGAGTGCCGATAGCTGAAGAACCTTATTGAAGAGTTGATCAGGAAAACAAGCTACAACAGTATGTAAAGAATCCGCAAGCCATGAATCCTTCTATAGCTCCCCAGGAGCAATAGGCATCAAACGATCAGTCTGGTCCAAGCAACGTATCTTCTGCTCAAATCATGCCAAGGCTGATTATCAACTGATAACTGCTAATGGAGCTCCAATTCCAATGGCTCAAAATAAGATATCAACATCACCACCACTTTACTTCATGCTCTATTTCCTGCTTTACTTCGCGTTTTAATTTCTGTTATATTCAAAACTTCTTATAAACAGTCTATAATAATCTACAAGTGATGCACTGAACATTAGCTCTGCAAATAAGAGCATATCTATATGAATGAATTTCATGCTTGCAAAATTATATGTCAAATCGAAATTTTCTTAAAAAGTTGATATCATATTGTAGGTCATTCGTCAAGTGCTTGTTATTGTGAAATCTGAAGAAACATAGCGACCCCAACAACGCTAGTTCAAGTGCCAAATGCTTTAAAATATCAACATGCACAAATGTGAAAATAGAAAAAGCACTACCTTGAAAAGTGAATGGGAAAGTCGCAAAGATTCAAACAACGAGCAAGCACCACAGCAAACGAACGAGGGAGTTATAACCTTTGTCGAGGGGTAGTTCCCCAAGTGGGAGGTTCAAAGCTTCAAGTTCCTAAAATTGAAATAGCCTGCCAAGTCGATTGTCCGAGCAATGAGCTAATAGTTGCCCCTTAGACAATACAATGGCTGGTACAATCTACTTACGTAGCATCTGGATTCTCATATGTGAAGAGTGTTAAACCATTTGCATAGTGTCTGGAATCCCCAGATGTGAATAATGAAAATCCACTTAAGTAGCATCTGGAACCTCAGATGTGAGGAGTGTTAAACCATTTGCGTAGCATCTGGAATCCCCAGATTTAAAGAATGAAAATCCACTTGCATAGCATCTGGAATCTCAGATGTGAGGAGTATTAAACCATTTGTGTAACCTCTGGAATCCCCAGATGTGAAGAATGAAAATCCACTTGCGTAGCACCTGGAATCTCAGATGTGAGGAGTGTTAAACCATTTGCATAGCATCTGGAATTCCCAGATGCGAAGAATGAAAATCCACTTGTGTAGCATTTGGAATCTCAGGTGTTAAGAGTGTTAAACCATTTGCGTAGCGTCTGGAATTCCCAGACGTGAAGAATGAAAATCTACTTGCGTAGCATCTGGAATCTCAGATGTGAGGAGTGTTAAACCATTTGCGTAGCATCTGGAATTCCCAGATCCGAAGAATGAAAATCCACTTGTGTAGCATTTGGAATCTCAGATGTGAAGAGTGTTAAACCATTTGCGTAGCATTTGGAATTCCCAGATGCGAAGAATGAAAATCCACTTGCGTAGCATCTGGAATCTCATATGTGAAGAGTATCAAATCGTTTGCGTAGCATCTGGAATCCTCGGGTGTGAAGAATGAAAACCATTTACATGGCATCTAAAATCTCAGATGTGAAGAATGTTGGATGCCAAATTGATTGTTAGAATCATGAAGCACCTGATCCAATCACGATAAACATTGGGTCTTAACCAAAGTCCTTTCTAAAGGCACTCCATCCAGAATTACCGATGCTTGGATTAATCAGTATAATTGGGTGAAGAAAGCCTCCAATATCTGAGTTAGCCAAGCCGAATTACAGATGGAATTCGGATTTAACTAGCTAACTTGTGTTTGTCCGAAAATCTCAAACATGACAAGTATTAAATTTTAGCCCAAGCAAAGGCAACAAATCTAAAGTATTTCCCTATAGGAAGGCTGATGACGATCTCCTAAACCAAGGGCAAAATTTCCTAGCCTTCTCCAAAAGGAAGCAGGGAATACATCATGAATATGCATTTCTAAAAATATGAAATGTTGTCCACCATCGTATAAGTCATTAAAACAATGACGTTTAAGATCCACAGTCAAATTATATCGATGTAACACACCACCTCCATTAAGATCACTCACAAAGGGAATGCCTTAACTTCAGTGGAGCATTTTTGGTACAAGATGCAGAAAAATTACAAGACAGACAAATAAAGCAGCGGAAAATAAATAACCTTTATTGATTAAAAACAGGTTATACAAAGATTGTTTTACAACACCAATACTTATTACAACAAAGCATCTGTCTTGTTTAAAATAAAGAAGCATAAACTGCCAATGATCTTCCCCAATAAAGCATGAGCCAGCCATAGCTGTAGAAAATGGAGTTCAAAGCAATGCATCAAAGAAAATCTTCAAGCTCGGAAAGAGTAACGGTCCCAAAATGAGCTGAGCTATTCCCTCCCTGACTACCTAGAGGGGAACGGAAGAAAAGAGGCGAAAACAAACTAGGTCAGACATAAGTCGGGTAAGTCCAGTTATACTTCAGCATGAAAACAAGAAAAGGACTATGACATGAACAAACTGAACTTAGAACCATACCATAGTGATAAGATAATCCTAAAACAAGACAAGGTAAGATTAACGGAATTGGCAATCGCACCCACTTCTATTTCTCTGCACCCACTAAGGATTGTTTCAACTAGCATTGTGTGTTCATGATAAAATGATCCCTTTTTTTATTGTGTATGCAGTCCCTTATCCATCGAGTGTTAACTAGATCCAACTAGGGTTTACTAATCGAATGCTTCCTAGATTCAACCAGGGTTTACGCTACCCTGGGCCACTGGGGTTTATGCTACCTATTGAACGCTTCTCGGATTCAGGGTTTACGCGACCTAGGTCCAACTAGGGATTATGCTACCTATCGGACGATGCCCTCTAGTCTAGGACATACCACCAAGGGTGATATATGTTCCTAGACCTTCCCCACGTACGTGTCGTGAATCGTTATCGATGTCTAGTTGCACATGTCCTCTATATGTGCGGCCCGAGTCCTGTGGCAGGGCTAATCAAGAAACACGGAACTCGGTCGGGAGCTTTGAGTTATCTGCCGATGCAGATGCCAAGGTCTGTTTTTGCAGTGGCTATGGTCCCACTTGACCCCTCCCTCAACTAATGAATGAAAGGCAACCAAGAAAAACAAGAATGAGAACTATACGCAGGCCCTCTATGTCCCAACAAACCTACTGGCTAAACTCACCCACAACTAGATAGCAAGTATATGGTCTTTTGGAGTTCTCCGCCTTTCCGCTTTATGTATCTCGACCGACTCAAGATGGTAGGTAGACGACGAGTTGCTATCACCGGGCAAAAACTGGTCTCGCCGAATCACGCTGGTCCATCCTAGTCTTTAGGTTGCCTTATTATTGCAACCAAGGCATACCCTTGGCTCTTCTAACGCAGACCTTAACCTCTGTGAGTCCAGGAGGATCATCTGCAGCCTCACAGAGGGATACCAAGAGTACCCTCACGTCCCCTTGAAGTCGCGTGCTTCGTAACCCAGTTCGTTGGAGCCTTCTTCATGATCAGATGGATGTTCGCTCCTCCTCGTATCCTACTTGGTTTTCTTGAATAAGGTTTACTACTTAGTTCTCTTAACTAAGGTTTACTACTTAGTTTCCTGAATCGTTCGATTTCTTAACTAAGGTTTACTACTTAGTCCTCTTAACTAAGGTTTACTACTTAGTTCTCTTTCTCGTCATGTTGGATTGGTTAAGTGTCATCAGTCAATTCAAGTTAACTTAACCCATCCACTTTTCATGTTAAATTGGTTAAGTGTTATCCAATAATTCATGTTGACTTAACCTACCCCTATATCAAGTCAAATTGGTTAAGTATTCCTTAACCTTACTCGTTCATCAGGTTATATTGGTTAAGTGTTCCTCATTAACTTAACCCTATTCATTCATCATGCTATAACGGCTAATTGTTCTAAGCTTACTTAACCCCACCTTTTAGTCTGGTTAACATGTTATAATGGTTAAACACTTACTTAACCTTACCTGCTTCTCTAGTTAACATGTTATAATGGTTAAGTATTTCCTTAGTTACTTAACCATCACAAATCTTGTCTTGTTAACATGTTAAGTTGGTTAAGTGTCCAAATTGACTAAACCCCTATCAATCTTGTCTAGTTAACATGTTGAATTGGCTAAGTGTTCTCTCAATTACTTAACCCCATAAATCTTTTCTTGTTAATATGTTAAGTTGGTTAAGTGTTTCCTTAATTACTTAACCTCACCATTTCAAGCTTGATTGTTCATGAGCTTTAATTAATTAATTAACTAAAGTACCAAGCACTCACATTAGACAGGTATTGTTTTGGTTACTGGATGTGCTAGTCGGTTCCGGGCAGTTTTACACCACAACCCAGTCTAATCTCGGGTCTTTTTGGGCTTGATGCACTAACCTCTTACATTAGACAGGTATTGTTGTGGTTACTGGATGTGCCAGTCGGTTCCGGGCAGGTTTACATCACAACTCAGTCTAACCTCGGGTTAGGCATATTCATCTTTTACATTTTACATATTTACCTTTCATGTTTATATGTAAATTATGGCCCACTTTCCTTCTAAATCATATACATAATTTTTGGTATATAAATTATACCATTTTCATGCCACTATTCATTTACATGCTTATATGACAACATGCCAATTACATTTAATTTCATGTTTTCCCCAACGTTACCCCCGTTGTACGTTCGCAAAATTACATATAGTGTTAGGCTCGATATTTAGCCTAACTCATAAAAATGGGAAAAGCATAGAGCATGTAATATTTCAACAACATAAACAAAATGCGACATATAAATTTGGCATATGATAATAAACTTGCATGAATCATAAGCATGTGAACTTTACATAGATCTACACAAACTAGACTTAGGCATGCAAGGGTGAACGTGCATGGGATTGGATCTACTTAACATAGGTCTAAACATGTAAGGTTGTAGATCTAAACATATAAGGTTGTATGAACATTATTTAGCCTAAAAACTTGTGTGCAACATAGCATAAGGGAATCTCCTAGTTTCTAACCATGATAGATTAATTCACAACATGACAGGTTCTTATTAATTTTGTGGAATCATGTCATACAACTCGCATACAATATGAATATAGAATTGACATATAAATATATGTATGAACTTGACGTGGCATGTAAGTGTGAATAAATTAGATCTACTAATCACCATTGCGAGAACTAGCATAGATCCAGATTACATACCCATGAACAAATAAAGATCTAGATTGGATCTAACATAAAAATATGTAACTTACATTAAATATATATATAGATCTAACTTGGATCTAACGTATAAGCATGTTTTAAATTAACTTATATAGATCTAACTTAGATCTATCACATAAACATGTTTAAATTAACATATATAGATCTAATCATAAAGTCATGTGAATTTAGACATATAGGGTTATATGAACATAGCTTAGCCTCATGAACTTGCATATGGCATAACTTAGGAAAATCATCAAACATGATGGCTTCATGTAAACATATAAAAACCACAAACATACTACATGAGAACATCAATCCCAATTAATTTCATCTCAAGAATATGACATAGGGAAATTACAAAATATGATAATTTCATGTAAATATATATAAGCATCATCTAGTAGTTTCAACACAAGAATATAACATAGGAAAATCACATGAATAAACATGAATCCACATAGATAAACTAATAGGCATCGTTCTAATATCAGTTTCTTACAAGCCATGACTTCCAGTTTAGGTTTAAATTGGAAATGTAACTGTACTTACAAAATATAGGCAAGTCTTATTTATCTGAAATCTGTTTTCTGAAGCTGAGTAGCTTTCCTTTGATGTAGATTAGCCATTCTTTTAATTTAGATTTGATTCACTTCGTAGCTTTTAATTTGCTTTGATTTGATTTAGGTTTTAGAGGCGGCGGCTAAGAAGGTTGAGAGTTCAGCAACATATAGATCTCAAAAGGATTTGTTTATGTATTAGGTTAGGTCTAGGCACTATTTTATAGGCATAGAGAGTGTTTTAGAGCCATCAGATCACTCCAGAAGCCATCCGATCCGTCCAGAATAGGTTAAAGTCGCTGCAGTCCAGATCTGGCAAAACAGGCCCAGGTCGACCGCCAGGTCGACCTATAGGGGGGAGATCGACACTAAGGTCGACCCTATGGTCGACCTGGGTCTTGGGCGGGAAATTTCCCACCCAGCTTGCTTCTGGGTCCTGATTTGAATTTTGAATTCAGTTTTGAGTTGTTTTATATATTCAAAAACTTCTGAAGGCCATAACTTCTTCATACGTAGTCCGATTTACGCAAACACGGACTCTATCTGAAGCAGAATTCCGAGGCGAACGCAATGGTGCAACCCGTTTCCCTTAATTCTTCTTTACAAATTAATTATACTTTAATTTGTGAAGCTTAATGTTACAGAATTGTGGGGTGTTACATTCTCCCCCCACCCCCTTTAAAGGATTTCGTCCCCGAAATCTTCAAGTTAGGAAGAATGTGTCCTATCATCTAATCATCCATCTACTCAACCATTCAATCATAGGCATCCATTGTCCTTAAAAAAGATTTCTAATGCTTTCATGATCATATGCATAGTGTGTGTATATGTCCTTATTTAATGCAAAATCAGGCGGTCTACTGATTCAGTTGACCTCCTTAATGCAAATCATGTTAGTGCCATGCGCCCAATATGTATGCATTCCTAATGACACATATTATTTCTATATGAGTGCACAACCATTCACTCAAATGCAATGTCCATAGGATAACACATCAAGTTCAATCCATAAACAAATATATATACGCAAATGCAATATGAAAGTGACTAAGCTGATCTAGTGCCTAATGTGTGCATACGCATCCACGATCAACCACTTGCAACGATCAATCATAACATGTTTCAAACACATGTTTACATCCATTGGCTTCTACCTAAGGACCAAAGATATGACTTGGAGGATATACCTTAAAGGATAGAAACAAGAATGCATAACATTCCTAGAAAAAAGATCAAGGATATAACCTCAAAAGGGTATGATGCGCGTATCTAGTCTTCAGTCTTCGAAGTCGCCTCTTCTCGAGCTTCACGATACTGTACCTTATCTAATTTAACATCACGATTGCGAAACTTCTTGACCTCCATTTCTAAAACCCACTAGTAAAGATAAGACCTCAACCACTTATTATGCTAGAGGGTATCCAATGTAGTCGAACTATCTTTCCGAGATAAAAAGATGTTAACCATAATACTAAGTGTACATACTAAGATGCTAGAGGGTATTCGAGACTTCCCTTAGATTCCAAGCATGTTCTTCCCCACTCTTAGAGAAAGCCTAAATATCATCCATGCACAAGCGAGGGGAACCATCCATCTTTGTAGCGAAAACAACTGGATATATCCAGAGGTCTATCTTGCGTTTAGGGGGGGAACCCCTAACCTAATCAAAACATCCGCATGCTCATGGACTATTCTAACGGATCGCAAACCGTCGATAAATGCATCAAGTGATTCTAGGTAGCTAAGCCTAACTGGTTTCTAAGGATCGCATGAAATCTCGAGGGTATCCTCGAGGCAAGTCAAAAGTCTAACTACCCTCCTTTCATGATTATTAGCTAACCAACACCTGTCTAGAATTAATCCATAAGCACTACACTTAAGCTCAATACTCAATACTTAGTATGGCTATTCTCAAATCCTTTCCAAAGATAAATGAGCCAAACCACAAATTGGATTTGAGACACTAATAGGATCTTCTACTATACTAAGGTGCAGAGACTCAACTATGGAAGTAGATATACACAAATGTGAAGCGCTAAATTCAAAAAGAGTACTAACAGGATGATCAAAAAGAAAAACTAGTCTTTTCAACAGAAACTTTACTACCTCTCCCTTAGGTATGCTGGTGGTGAGAGTATGCCCTTGCCTTCCGGAAAATACTGTCCATTGTTCTTGCCCTTGCCCTTAATTATACGACCCGTTATACCAAAATAAAGATACTTCCTATTGTTTTAGGTTTTACTATTCTTTCCTCCTCTCCTTTGTGAACCAAGTCTATATCCATGAGTTCTTCATCCTTGTGTTGTGCTCCTTAGCCAAACTCCCTCATTCTCATCTTTGCCATGCTTGTGTAACTTGTTGACAGGTCTCTTGAAAGGTGCCTCCATCGCATGGAAAATCCTACAAAGCTCGAAATAAAATTAGCCGTAGGTGAAACTACTGCGGCTATAGATGGAGTTGGGCACTTATTTGCCCTTTGATAGATGTTGTAGTCTCTTCAAGCCTACGGGACCATGACGCGATGAGATTAACTCCCAGAAATCCAGGATCCCCAGAGACTCAGGAAAGAAGGAAACAAAGATTCAAACAGAGGATCAAAAGATAATGCATATGGCTTTGGGGAATATGCCTTTAAAACAAAAACTTTTCTTTGGAAAATGCATCTTTTAAAACCGTTTTGAAAATAATTTTTCAAATCTTTTATCTGACCCGGTAACCTTCAGCTCTAATACCACATGTAACACCCCACCTCCGTTGAGGTCACTCACAAAGGGAATGCCTTAACTTCGGTGGAGCATTTTTGGTACAAGATGTAGAAAAATTACAAGAGAGACAAATAAAACAGCGGAAAATAAATAACATTTATTGATTAAAAACAGTATGTACAAAGATTGCTTTACAACACCAATACTTATTACAACAAAGCATCTGTCTTGTTTAAAATAAAGTAGCATTAACTGACAATGATATTCCCCAATAAAGCATGATCCATCCATAGCTATAGAAAATGGAGTTCAAAGCAATGCATCAAAGAATCTTCAAGCTCGGAAAGATTAATGGTCCCAAAATGAGCTGAGCTATTCCCTCCCTGACTACTTGGGGGGAACGGAAGAAAAGAGGTGAAAACAAACTAGGTCAGACATAAGTCTGGTAAGTCCAGATATACTTCAGCATGTAAACAAGAAAAGGACTATGACATGAACAAACTGAACTTCGAACCATACCATAGTGATAAGATAATCCTAAAACAAGACAAGGTAAGATTAACGGAATTGGCTATCGCACTCACTTCTTTTTCTCTGCACCCACTAAGGACTGTTTCAACTAGCATCGTGTGTTCATGATAAAATGATCCCCTTTTTTATTGTGTATGCAGTCCCTTATCCATCAAGTGTTACCTAGATCCAACTAGGGTTTACTTATCGAACGCTTCCTAGATTCAACAACGGTTTACACTACCCAGGGCCACAGGGGTTTGTGCTACCTATTGAACGCTTCTCGGATTCAGGGTTTATGCGACCTAGGTCCAACTAGGGATTACGCTACCTATCGGATGATGCCCCCTAGTCTAGGACATACCACCAAGGGTGATATATGTTCCTAGACCTTCCCCACGTACGTGTCGTGAATCATTATCGATGTCTAGTTGCACATGTCCTCAATATGTGCGGCCCGAGTCCCATGGCAGGGCTAATCAAGAAACACAGAACTCGGTCGGGAGCTTTAAGTTATCTGTCGATGCAAATGCTAAGATCTGTTTTTGCAGTGGCTATGGTCCCACTTGATCCCTCCCTCAACTACTGAATGAAAGGCACCCAAGAAAAACAAGAATGAGAACTATACGCAGGCCCTCTATGCCCTCAAAAACCTGTTGGCCATCCTCACCCATAACTAGATAGCAAGTATAAGGTCTTTTGGAGTTCTCCGCCTTTCCGCTTTTTGTATCTCGACTGACTCAAGATGGTAGGTAGACGAGAAGTTGCTATCACCGGGCAAAAACTGGTCTCGTCGAATCACACTGGTCCATCCTAGTCTTTAGGTTGCCTTATTATTGCAACCAAGGCATACTCTTGGCTCTTCTAACGCAGACCTTAACCTCTGTGAGCCCAGGAGGATCATTTGCAGCCTCACAGAGGGATACCAAGAGTACCCTCATGTCCCCTTGAAGCCACGTGCTTCGTAACCCAGTTCGTTGGATCCTTCTTCATGATCAGATGGACGTTCGCTCCTCCTCGTATCCTACTTGGTTTTCTTGACTAAGGTTTACTATTTAGTTCTCTTAACTAAGGTTTACTACTTAGTTTCTTGAATCGTTCGTTTTCTTAACTAAGGTTTACTACTTAGCCCTCTTGACTAAGGTTTACTACTTAGTTCTCTTTCTCGTCATGTTGGATTGGTTAAGTATCATCAGTCAATTCAAGTTAACTTAACCCATTCACTTGTCATGTTAAATTGGTAAAGTGTTATCCAATAATTCACGTTGACTTAACCCACCCCTATATCAAGTCAAATTGGTTAAGTATTCCTTAACCTTACTCGTTCATCAGGTTATATTGGTTAAGTGTTCCTCATTAACTTAACCCTATTCATTCATCATGGTATAACGGCTAAGTGTTCTAAACTTACTTAACCCCACCTTCTAGTCTAGTTAACATGTTATAATGGTTAAACACTTACTTAACCTTACCCACTTGTCTAGTTAACATGTTATAATGGTTAAGTGTTTCCTTAGTTACTTAACCCTCACAAATCTTGTCTTGTTAACATGTTAAGTTGGTTAAGTGTCCAAATTGACATAACCCCTATCAATCTTGTCTAGTTATCATGTTGAATTGGATAAGTGTTCTCTCAATTACTTAACCCCACAAATCTTGTCTTGTTAATATGTTAAGTTGGTTAAGTGTTTCCTTAATTACTTAACCTCACCATTTCAAGCTTGATTGTCCATGAGCTTTAATTAATTAATTAACTAAAGCACTAACCACTCACATTAGACAGGTATTGTTGTGGTTACTGGATGTGCTGGTCAGTTACGGGCAGTTTTACACCACAACTCAGTCTAACCTCGGGTCTTTCTGGGCTTGATGCACTAATCTCTCACATTAGACAGGTATTGTTGTGGTTGCTGGATGTGCCAGTCGGTTCAGGCAGGTTTACACCACAACTCAGTCTAACCTCGGGTTAGGCATATTCATCTTTTACATTTTACATATTTACCTTTCATGTTTATATGTAAATTATGGCCCACTTTCCTTCTAAATCATATACATAATTTTTGGTATATAAATTATACCATTTTCATGCCACTATTCATTTACATGCTTATATGACAACATGCCAATTACATTTAATTTAATGTTTTCCCCAACGTTACCCCCGTTGTACGGTCGCAAAATTACATATAGTGTTAGGCTCGATATTTAGCCTAACTCATAAAAATGGGAAAAGCATAGAGCATGTAATATTTCAATAGCATAAACAAAATGGGACATATAAATTTGGCATATGATAATAAACTTGCATGAATCATAAGCATGTGAACTTTACATAGATTTACACAAACTAGACTTGGGCATGTAAGGGTGAACTTGCATGGGATTGGATTTACTTAACATAGGTCTAAACATGTAAGGTTGTAGATCTAAACATATAAGGTTGTATGGACATTATTTAGCCTAGCAACTTGTGTGCAACATAGCATAAGGGAATCACCCAATTTCTAACCATGATAGATTAATTCACAACATGATAGGTTCTTATTAATTTTGTGGAATCATGTCATACAACTCGCAATATGAATATAATCTTGACATATAAATATATATATGGACTTGACGTGGCATGTAAGTGTGAATAAATTAGATCTACTAATCACCATTGCGAGAACTAGCATAGATCCAAGTTACATACCCATGAACAAATATAGATCTAGATTGGATCTAACATAAAAATATGCAACTTACATTATATATATATAGATATATAGATCTAACTTGGATCTAACGTATAAACATGTTTTAAATTAACATATATAGATCTAACTTAGATCTATCACATAAACATGTTTAAATTAACATATATATATATATATCTAATCATAAAGTCATGTGAATTTATACATATAAGGTTATGTGAACAAAGCTTAGCCTCATGAACTTGCATATGGCATAACTTAGGAAAATCAACAAACATGATGGCTTCATGTAAACATATAAAAACCACAAATATACTACATGTGAACATCAATCCCGATTAGTTTCATCTCAAGAATATGACATAGGGAAATTACAAAACATGATAATTTCATGTAAATATATATAAGCATCATCTAGTAGTTTCAACACAAGAATATAACATAGGAAAATCACATGAATAAACATGAATCCACATAGATAACTAATAGGCACCGTTCTAATATCAATTTCTTACAAGCCATGACTTCCAATTAATGTTTAAATCAGAATTATAACTATACTTACAAAATATAGGCAAGTCTTGTTTATTTGAAATCTGTTTTCTGAAGCTAAATATCTATCCTTTGATGTAGATTAGTCGTTCTAAAAATTTAGATTTCATTCACTTCGTAGCTTTTAATTTGCTTTGATTTGATTTAGGTTTTAGAGGTGGTGGCCAAGAGGGTTGAGAGTTTAGCATCATATAAATGTCAGAAGGATTTGTTTATGAATTAGGTTAGGTCTAGGCACTATTTTATAGGCGTAGAGAGTGTTTTAGAGCCATCAGATCACTCCAGAAGCCATCCGGTCCATCCAGAATATGTTAAAATTGTTGCAGTCCAGATTTGGCAAAACGGGCCAGGTCGACCCCCATGTCGACCTATAGGGGGAGTGGTCGACACTAAGGTCGACCCCCTGGTCGACCTGAGTCCTGGGCAGGAAATTTCCCGCCCAGCCCGCTTCTGGGTTCTGTTTTGAATTTTGAATTCAGTTTCGAGCTGTTTTATATATTCTAAAATGTCTGAAGGCCATAACTTCTTCATACGGAGTCCGATTTACGCAAACTTGGACTCTAACTCAAGCAGAATTTCGAGACGAACGCAATGGCGCAACCTGTTTCCCTTAATTCTTCTTTTAGAAATTAATTATACTTTAATTTGTGATGCTTAATGTTATAGAATTACGGGGTGTTACAACCGACCCATTGATCTTAAGTGTTGGCGCGAATTCAAATTAGAATGTAGTGTTCATGCAGATAATGTTCAATGTGTTTTAAACCATTGAATAAAATAGTCCTATGCAAACACTTCTTTCCATTTAGAACAAAAATTCACTATAGTTATATTTTAACTGACTAACCTGTTGTCGATATGGGTAGTTGACAGTACATATTCACCCAAAGCCATTCAACGTTTTTCTGTTATTACAGGACATGGCATAGCACTCAAAATGCATGTTTGGCCTCAAAATACTATGAATTGCCTTCAAAGGAAGTGCATTACTCCAAGGAAGGCCTAGTGGCCAAGCATATGTCCAAAAACAAGTAGCCACTACTATGGCAGAAACCGACATCAGACTGAACTGACAAAGTTGAGATATGGTTCAACTGCAAAATGTTGAGATCGCCCATCCAGCTTAATCTCGACAAATCCTGCTCGGACCATAGAAGTCTAAAACTCCGACCACGAAGCAGAAATACCAATGTCCAGAAAACTGGTTCTCCAGAGTAGCATGTGTCTGACCCATTATCTGAAAACTCCAATTCGTTACACTAGAGAATACTCATTCCATACATAAGGTGTATGTTCCAATCCACGCCTGTAAAGTATCAAAAACATAAATGATCCAACAGTCTATATATCAAAATAAAACGATAATTTTAGAGCTTACAATTTTCCACAAAATAAAAATTATAAACTCCTAGGGGTAAATGTTATCCACTAAAAATCTTTCGTATACTGTTGGACCAAATTCAAAGCTAGAATTAACGGAACGGGCAGTACAGTCAATGGGTATGGGTCGATCAATCTCAGCGTACATGCGTCGGTTACAGTTCAATTCTAGTTTGTTATGTTGGATCTAGATTAACCCTAGAGGGGGTGAATAGGGTTTATTACAAATTTTTGCAGAGTTATAATCTAACGGAATATTGAAATAACAAACAGATCACAGAATGCAGCAGATATAAAAATACAGAAAGTAAATGACACACAGAAATACCTAGCTTTGGCAAAATCCTGCCTACTGCTGCATTCCTAAGGTTTCTACTAGGTGATAGAACAGATCCCACATACAAGACCAAGTACACTTGCAAACCCTGCTCTTATTCTAAACCTACGCTCAAAACCCTAGACTGGTCGATATCCCCTCGATTAGATTTTCCTGAATTAAAACCCCGTAATCCGTAACCCAGATTTTACAGACTATGTCAACTGCCAGTCAACACCCTGACTGGATCCCCTAGATTTTACAGACTCTAGAAAACTGGTTCGACGGTTTTACAACTCAAATTAAAAGACAATACAACAAATAGAAAATTTAAAACAAGGAGAAACCCTAATTAAAAAATGAATAAAGGAGATTGAATTTAAAGGGGGTCATCCCCTTTTTATAACATGGACGGCCATTCTCTCTATTGCTTTAGCCCCTTTCTTGTTGTCTCTGGAAAATAAAAAATGGCGGCTTCGATTTCTAGGGTTCCACTGAGTCTTCCCCAAATCGATTTCAACTTCGATGGCTTTCTGGAATTGATGGAATAGTTTCTCTGATGCTTGATTCTTTGTGGCTTTGCTCGTCCGATTTGAGATTGCTTTCTGGTTCGATCGAAATTGTGAGTTTTCTGAAATTTCTTTCTTTGAAAAAATTGTTTTAATTGAGTTTGTGGGTTTCGATGTATTTTCCAGTAATGACATGGTGTTAAATAGGAATAGAAATTCCTATTATTGCTCTGATTTCAACGTAAATGACTTGGCTGATTTCTTGTGTGATTTCCTCTTTTGATTCACCTTTGATTTCTCGGCTTTGATAAAAAAACTCTGTTTAAATTTGATTCGGCCCTTGATTAAAATCTGCTTGATTGTTTGAGTGAATTCCTGCAGTTATGGAAACAAAAATGAAAACAGATAATTGTTTTCCATATGTGATTGAAGAGTTAAAATGAAATATTCTTGCCAAACTCAGTAATTCGAAATAGAAAATAATCAAAGAATTTCTTAAATATGTCTTCAATTTCCTG
The DNA here is from genome assembly GCA_030737875.1 of Allium sativum. Taxonomy (NCBI): domain Eukaryota; kingdom Viridiplantae; phylum Streptophyta; class Magnoliopsida; order Asparagales; family Amaryllidaceae; genus Allium; species Allium sativum. The sequence goes on from CM060916.1 coordinate 328,424,237, forward strand.
TATTGATAAACATTCCATTTATGCAGTAAAAACCAATTTGTGATTTCTGAAAGGAGTTGGTTTTGTCCTTGAGTATCTGCATTGTAAAAACTTGCCAAATATGTTTGTGCAAAACTGGATCAATTTGCATTGAAACTTCCCAAAGAAAAATTATTGGTTGAATCTGCACAAAAATAAAATCTGTCTTGTATGCTCCTGAATGCTCCATTCCTGAAATTGTGCTCCCTTAAAAAAACTTCTGGAAATTCACTTGCACTTGGCTTGTTTGCTGCTGCTACTTAACCTGACTATTTTAGTGCCATGCAACATTTGAACTATGTTGTACTTATGAACCTTTATGCATATGAATTCACACTTGGCTATTCATGTATTCTTTTTACCCATGCTGTGTTGTGCTCATATTTGATTCTTAACTGTGCCATTCATGTTGATGATGTATGTTGGAACAATTTTGTGCATTTATACTTGATCACCAATTGTTGTTCATTTATGATTTGTGTGTTGCACTTCTCTCTTCCACATAATGTTGAACTATGTAGACCTGCTTTACCTTGTATTCTGACTTGGCTTTCTTTGTTTAGAGTCATGTTATGGCACTTACTGTTTGCACAAATTCTGGAAATATTTTCAAACCTGAAATTGAAACTGAAAAGTATATATGAAAATCTCCTGTATGTTGATATGTGCACTTATTTGCTTCTTAGATACCATGACGCATTGTTGCCTTGTCTTCTATGTTTGTCAGGTTTCTATCTGCACTATACCTCTTAGCTGTGTGAACCACTGTTGTTTGTTGTACACTAGCTTGTACTACCATTAGCACTTTGAGAACAAAAAAACTGTCTTGATCACTAGATATGTACTACTGTATCATTGAATTCTTGGTGCACCATCACTTGTGTTTTGCTGAGTATGATCATTTGCTGCTTGGCTGCACCTTACATTTACACTTGAACAACTTGAAATTCTTTGGCATGTTCACTTGAGCAAATGCTGCATGTTGCTTCACTGTCTCACCATTCTGAACATATGAGTTTGCCATGCTGTCTCACCTTGTTCCCATTTTGCCATTTGTATTGACTGTTATGCCATGCAATACTACCATTGCACCATTGCTCGACCATTTGTGAGCCGTGTTGACTTTGTTGAAACATTTTGCTTTGACTTGTGAAAAATGGTGATGCATTTGAAAATTTGAGAAACTTGAGCCTTTTGTTTTCTTTAAGCTGATGTTGTAGTTGTGCACTGAGTCGAGATGGTCCACGTGGCTACTCCTCAGTCGCACACTGGATTGGCGAGGCAGTGCACACGTGTATATCTATGCACACCTGTATATGCAGTCATCAGAAAAATTTCATGTCCCTATACATACACAAACTGTCTGCCTAAACACAGATGAATCAGATCAAGTCATGAAAAATGATGGAAAACACACCATAAAACTGAGGCAAATAAAATTTTAAAAGATTTTATATACACATGTATTCAGTTTTATTTCTATTGCAGTGTACTGTGTGTTTCTGTTTCATGTGACAGGTAAGAGGATGAGACTGGACTGAAGTAACTGGACCGAAAGCTGTGATGATAGAAGACAAGAAGACAGAAGGCAGACAACAAGAACAGCGTGTGTAACAGTGAAAGTATCTATATTTGAGTCTGTGAATGTATAACTAAAAAAGTATAATCGAAAGAGTGTTGTAGGAGCTGTGAATGAAAAAGAATGTTGTACTGATATTTGTAACAAACAAGTTTGAATGAAATAAAATATCGTTTTATTATTGTCAAACGAACTTGTCTATTTTATTCTGCTCATTTTGTAAGTACACTATTCTGTGAATTGAATAAATAGAGGAGTTATAAAAAGTTGTACTGTTTGAATGTTTGAAATATAGTATTTATATTTAAATAAAATACTATATGAATATATGAATGTCTATACAGTCGTATTCTATTTAAATATAAATATTATATTCCTGTCTTTAATGTATATATAGAACAGTACAGTAATAAACACATTTAAAATAATATTTATTTGGTTGTTATCATCAAACAAAAATCATATAATTGTGTATATAACTACGTTATATACAACAATCTCCCCCTTTTGATGATGACAAACAAATATTAAGATTTTGAATACAATAAATATGTTTGACAGGAAAGAACATAACTCCCACTATTTGAAAGCTCCCCCTACAACTGTGCATGAGTGAAATGAACTGAAAAATAATGAATTTTCAAATGTAAAAATATTTATTAAATATTCACTCATAAATCAAAATCTCAATCCATTCTCCCCCTTTTGTCATCATCAAAAGGATACATAATTAAAATACAGATGAAAAATGACTAAAAATTATAATTTCAGCATGAGAGGAAGAATGATCATCATAAATCTCAATCAGTCAAACAAAAAATCATAATATTCTGTGAACAGGTGGCATATTTCACATTGTAGAGAATGACGGATATACGATGAATTTTATAAAAATGAGGTGAGTTATAAAAATATGAATTTCAATTATTTTCAAAAGATTTTATAAAAATGAAGTTCAAAAACAGTGATGGATTTTGACTATAATTAATAATTCAATTTAAGTGACAACATCGTATAATCTCAAATCCCAATAACTATCAATCAACAAATCATAATATGTCATAAAATATCAACACATTTCACAGATTAGAAAGATGGATTGATAGGCTAGCTTCTGTACACCAAGGAGAATTCCCAATTAATTTCAATTTTTCAGCACATTATTTCCTTTTTATTTATTTTTTATTTTAGAGCACACTGACCACGCATAACCAGAGCTTGGATTTTTAAATGGGGTCAGTAGCAACTTAAATTATAAGTCGTCTCATAACCATGCATAACCAGAGCTTGGATTTTTAAATGAGGTTAGAGACACACTTATGTATTAATTATATATTTATCATTTTATCTTTAAAAGGGAAAAATTCCTCGGTATATAAAACCAAATATGGATGATAGAAATGCGGTAGGTACAGAAATGGACTGTGAAATCAATTTCTAAATTAATTATATTCTGAAATATGACCAACTATACCGGGATTATTGAAAATTCTCAATTTCACTAATTATGAATAATAACACAGTCACGTTTCCATCACAACTATTTTCATTGTTTATTCCAGATGATTAAAAAAATAAACTCTCCACATTAATATAAAAGGCATGATGGATGGCAGAATAATGATACATAAAGGAGATGGTCATGAAATAATTTCCAATTCAAAGATATTATAATAAATGTTCAACTACCGTGAAAATCTAAATAAAATCTTCTCTTGTTGTGAAATATACTACAGTCACAATTTATCACAATTTCAAAATCTGTTAATAATTTTGATGAATTATGGGTACAGTTCAATTTGAATATAGATTTTAATTTCTGAATTAATAATCAATAAATAATCTTAAAGTTGAAAATCAATTACAAGAGGGATATGGAGATTTATACAGAACAAGAGGGAAAAAATTTGTACAATGCAGAAAGAGTGTGTGGATCTATACAAGGTGAAGATTAGAATCTAAGTACATATGAGTGAGACAAATATATGGCACTTCTGATACCACTTGGTGTCTCTATTAATGAAAAAATGTAACAAGATACTGGAGACAAACCATGATATCGCAGACAACAGAAATTTAAAGCCCAAGCAGACAAATTTAGCATAGAGCAATAGACAGATAATTTTTTTTATCTAAGAACAGTATCAGAGCAGTACAAAGACAGTTTCCAAGTAGATAAGACAAGATGATGGTAACAAAGGATGATTCATGATCCCAGATTTAAAAATATTGTTTATTTTAAATCATTTGAAGGAATATGAAAATATTAGAATTTAACGAATTAATCACACCAAATTATTAATTTTTGATTCGAGATACGTGTGAGATTCAATAAATCTATAATTTCAAATGATTTTAAACAAACATATATTCAAATCAAATAATCATGAAATAACCATGAGATCTAAGACAGGATTTTCAAAAGAATTTTTCCAAACTATTTTTGACAAGCCCAAAAAAAATTCAGTTCATTTGCATCAAGTTTGAGAGGTATTCATGATCCATAAAATTTAGAAAATAATTTATTTGAAATCACTTGAATCAATGTCAGGTTTTGAGATATAATGAATTATTCACACAAGATTGATAATTTCAAATTTAAGTGGTGTGTGATATTCAAAATATCTAGAATTTCAGATGATTTCAAACAAACAATTTTCAACCATAATAATCATGAATAAATGTGAAATTCAAGGTGCATCACTGTGATTCAAGCCAATCCGAAAATCAATGAAATTATCACGAATGATAAGAAGCAATGTACTGTAATGAGTATATTATTTTAAGCATTTCCAAAATGAATTGGAAGAAACTCAAAACAGCATAAGTGTGTGAAATTTCATTAATTATTCAGATCTTTAAAAAAAAATTAGAATTCAAAATAACGGTGTTCAAGATATGATATTAATGCTTCAGCACTGTTAAGAAAAAAAATTAAACTTCAAAACAATTACAAATAATTACAGATTTAAATTCAAGATCTGGAAATGGTTAAAACAAGAGAGCTTTATTCACATAAAGCAAATTTCCAAATAATTATTGCAACTGGAAGTTTAAGAAGCACAGAATAAGAAATAAAGATATAGCAGTGACAAATCAAAACAAACAAAAAAAATAGAAGGGGCAAAAGAAGAAATAAAATAAAAAAATATTTACAAAGGTGAGTTTAGAGATCATACAAGAATCCTATGTAAATCAGAATCTCTAACTCAACAGTCTTGGCTAAGGAACTGTGAATGATTACAGGAGTATTGAGCAGCTTGAATCCAAATCTCTTTTGCCTAGCAGTTCCTTAGCCTCCTCCGGTACCTAACTGTTCATAGAATCGAGTGATCGAACAAAATTAGTAAAACCACTCACAGTTGTATTCATATGTTTAGCTACCCAAACTTGTTTATATAACAATCCATCAGAATTTACCAAAGTACCTTTAGGGACCCAGATCTGTTTGAAATTAGACGAATTCACTTTACTTCTTTTTGAGGTCCAAGAATGATAGAATGATTTATTATAAAACAAATTCTTATTTTGTTTATTTTTTAAAAAATCTTTTGAATTACCAGAGTTTAAAAATTCAAAACAATCTTTTCCAAGATAATTTGAAGTGTCTTTAAAATCATTTGAATTCATCATATCAACACGATTGATATTCCCAAAGCCAAGACCAGATTTATTTCTAATAGAAACTTGGTTTTGTAACAGCATATTCAATGATTTTTCTCCATTTGAAAATTTATTCAAAATTGACTCAAGTCGTTGAATCTTGGATTTAAGATCACTATTTTCTTTTATCATATCTGAACAACGATTAATAGTGATTTCCTTTTCAGCATCAGATTGTTTTGAAAACAAATTTTCAGATTCAAGCAATTTAATTCTGGATTGGGATTCCTAAATCTTAGACTCAAAATGTTTTCGATTTTCAGATTCAAAATTCTTGAAATTTTCAAACTCGTTTTCAAGTTCTTTCAAAATCGAATCACTTTTCAGCAAAAAAAAATTAGCAAAAATATATTTGGAATTTTCAGTCGTCTTAAAATTTTCAAATTCTTTTTGCAAACAATTGTTTGTGCTTTCAAGCTCTATCTTGTTCTCATTTAAAATCAAGATATGATTTTCAAGTTTCTGAATATTTTTATTTTGATGAACAAGATCAATTTTCAAATTTAAACAATTTTTGCAATTAGAATTTGAAGACTTCTTAATGTTTTTGAGTTTTGATTCCAAAACATTATTTTTGCAGATCAACTCAAGCTTCTCAGATATCAAAAGTTTATTTTTAGATTTTAGCTTCTCAACAGATTCAGTTAAACGATGAATCAAAGAAATATTTCCTATTGAGACTCCATCTGAAATTCTATCTGTACAACCTATTAAACACAAATCTGAAGCTGAGTTATCATTCTGGGGTTTTGGGCATTTGTCAGTTTTTCCATGCAGCGAGTTGAGAGTCTGCCAGATTTCCGGCGTAGTTAAACAATGGGAAATAAGGCTATATTGAACATCATCGATATAAGAATATAAAATATGAGTAGCTCGTAAATTAAATTCAATATCTGCCCCACTTACAATATCGTACCCATTAATAATACTATTCCAACATTTAATATCAACGGATTTTAAATAAGATTTCATTTCTGATTTCCAATTTAAAAAATCTGTACCATTAAAAATAGATGGAATAGGACTGGCCTGACTCTCTATGGACTGACAACTAGAATGACCCATGATTCTAGAGTTAAAGAAATAACCTGCTCCGATACCACTTGTTAGATATAGATTAACACTAGAGGGGAGTGAATATGGTTTATTACAAATTTTTGCAGAGTTATAATCTAACGGGATATTGAAATAACAAACAGATCACAGAATGCAGCAGATATAAAAATACAGAAAGTAAATGACACACAGAGATACCCAGCTTTGGCAAAATTTGGCCTACTGCTGCATTCCTAAGGTTTCTACTAGGTGATAGAACAGATCCTGCATACAAGACCATGTACACTCGCAAACCCTGCTCCTATTCTAACCCTACACTCAAAACCCTAGACTGGTCGATAACCCCTCGATCAGATTTTCCCGAATTACAACCCCGTAATCCGTAACCCAGATTTTACAGACTCTGTCAACTGCCAGTCAACACCCTGACTGGATCCCCTAGATTTTACAGACTCTAGAAAACTGGTTCGACGGTTTTACAACTCAAATTAAAAGACAATACAACAAATAGAAAAATTAAAACAAGGAGAAACCCTAATTAAAAAATGAATAAAGGAGATTGAATTTAAAGGGGGTCATCCCCTTTTTATAACATGGCTGGCCATTCTCTCTATTGGTTTAGCCCCTTTCTTGTTGTCTCTGGAAAATAAAAAATGGCGGCTTCGATTTCTAGGGTTACACTGAGTCTTCCCCAAATCGATTTCAACCTCGATGGCTTTCTGGAATTGATGGAATAGTTTCTCTGATGCTTGATTCTTTGTGGCTTTGCTCGTCCGATTTGAGTTTGCTTTCTGGTTCGATCGAAATTGTGAGTTTTCTGAAATTTCTTGCTTTAAAAAAATGTTTTAATTGAGTTTCTGGGTTTCGATGTATTAGCCAGTGATGACATGGTGTTAAATAGGATTAGAAATTCCTATTATTGCTCTGATTTCAACGTAAATGACTCGGTTGATTTTTTGTGTGATTTCCTCTTTTGATTCACCTTTGATTTCTCGGCTTTGATAAAAAAAACTCTGTTTAAATTTGAATCGGCCCTTGATTAAAATCTGCTTGATTGTTTGAGTGAATTCCTGCAATTCTGGAAACAAAAATGAAAACAGATAATTGTTTTCCATATGTGATTAAAGAGTTAAAATGAAATATTCTTGCCAAACTCAGTAATTCGAAATAGGAAACAATCAAAGAATTTCTTAAATATGTTTTCAATTTCCTGTATTGATAAACGTTCCATTTATGCAGTAAAAACTAATTTGTGATTTCTGAAAGGAGTTGGTTTTGTCCTTGAGTATCTGCATTGTAAAAACTTGCCAAATATGTTTGTGCAAAACTGGATCAATCTGCATTGAAACTTCCCAAAGAAAAATTATTGGTTGAATCTGCACAAAAATAAAATTTGTCTTGTATGCTCCTGAATGCTCCATTCCTGAAACTGTGCTGCCTTAAAAAAAACTTCAGGAAATTCACTTGCACTTGGCTTGTTTGCTGCTGCTACTTAACCTGACTAGTTTAGTGCCATGCAACATTTGAACTATGCTGTACTTATGGACCTTTATGCATATGAATTCACACTTGGCTATTCGTGTATTCTTTTTACCCATGCTGTGTTGTGCTCATATTTGTTTCTTGACTGTGCCATTCATGTTGATGATATATGCTGGAACAATTTTGTGCATTTATACTTGATCACCATTGCTGTTCATTTATGATTTGTGTGTTGCACTTGTCTCTTCCACATAATGTTGAACTGTGTAGACCTGCTCTACCTTGTATTCTGACTTGACTTTCTTTGTTTAGAGTCCTGTTATGGCACTTACTCTTTGCACAAATTCTGGAAATATTTTCAAACCTGAAATTGAAACTGAAAAGTATATATGAAAATCTCCTTGTATGTTGATATGTGCACTTATATGCTTCTTAGATACCATGACCCATTGTTGCCTTGTCTTCTATGTTTGTCGGTTTTCTATCTGCACTATACCTCTTAGCTATGTGAACCACTGTTGTTTGTTGTACACTAGCTTGTACTACCATTAGCACTTTGAGAACAAAAAAAAATGTCTTGATCACTAGATATGTACTACTGTATCATTGAATTCTTGGTGCACCATCACTTGTGTTTTGCTGAGTATGATCATTTGCTGCTTGGCTGCACCTTACATTTACACTTGAACAACTTGAAATTCTTTGGCATGTTCACTTGAACAAATGCTGCATGTTGCTTCACTGTCCCACCATTCTGAACATATGAGTTTACCATGCTGTCTCACCTTGTTCCCATTTTTGCCATTTGTATTGACTGTTAAGCCATGCAACACTACCCTTGCACCATTGCTCGACCATTTGTGAGCCGTATTGAATTTGTTGAAACATTTTGCTTTGACTTGAGAAAAATGGTGAAGCATTTGAAAATTTGAGAAACTTGAGGCTTTTATTTTCTCTAAGTTGATGTTGTAGTTGTGCACTGAGTCGAGATGGTCCACGTGGCTACTCCTCAGTCGCACACTGGATTGGCGAGGCAGTGCACACGTGTATATCTATACACGTGTGTATTTGAAGTCATTAGAAAAATTTCCGTCCCTGTACATATACAAACTGTCTGTCTGGACACAGATGAATTAGATCAAGTCATAAAAAATGATGAGAAACACACTAGAAAACTGAGGCAAATAAAAATTTTCAAAGATTTTATATACACATGTATTCAGTTTTATTTCTATTGCAGTGTACTGTGTGTTTCTGTTTCATGTGACAGGTAAGAGGATGAGACTAGACTGAAGTAACTGGACTGAAAGCTGTGATGACAGAAGACAAGAAGACAGAAGGCAGACAACAAGAACAGCGTGTGTAACAGTGAAAGTATCTATATTTGAGTCTGTGAATGTATAACTAAAAAAGTATAATCGAAAGAGTGTTGTAGGAGCTGTGAATGAAAAAGAATGTTGTACTGATATTTGTAACAAACAAGTTTGAATGAAATAAAATATCGTTTTATTATTGTCAAACGAACTTGTCTATTTTAATCTGCTTATTTATAAGTACACTATTATGTGAGTTGAATAAATAGAGGAGTAATAAAAAGTTGTATTGTTTGAATGTTTGAAATATAGTATTTATATTTAAATAAAATACTGTATGAATATATGAATGTCTATACAGTCGTATTCTATTTAAATATAAATATTATATTCCTGTCTTTAATGTATATATAGAACAGTATAGTAACAAACACATTTAAAATAATATTTATTTGGTTGTTATCATCAAACAAAAATCATATAATTGTGTATACAACTACGTTATATACAACAGGTTAGTCACGTTGTACACAACGGATCGGTCGGTCGCAATGCGCTGATTGGGTCAGTCTATTACAATGGGTCAGTCTCGGCTGTATTGGTCAGTCTGAGCGGATCGGTCGACTTCAATATACGGGTCAGCTGCAAAGCATTGGATCGGTCGCTACACTGGGTCGGTCAGTCGCAAGGCACTGGATCGGTAAGGTAGAAAGCATGCGGATCGGTCTCATTGGTCGGTCGGTCCTATCAAATAAAATGGGTTAGCCACATTTAAACTGACGTGATAATCACAAGGTTCGGTCATCATGATATGTGTTGATGTATACACAGCATGCCATGCACCAGAATTATACAACGCAAATGCATATGACGTGATGAAACTATAACATTTTACATGCAAGTTATAGGCTTAGGACATCACTAAGTAAAAGCCACGTGGAAGTATTGGCTTGCCTGATGAAGGATTAACATGCAAATAAGTATTGGTTCTAGCAAAACAAAAGGGACCGACAATAGAGAGACATGGGAATAATTCATGCAGCTTGCAGGACTTTCACATGGACTGGTATCAAATTGTATGTTGGATCGGTCAGGAGGCTTACACGTAAGTCGGTACGATTGCACAACAGCTAAGTGTAGATGGTTCAGTACCTAAAAATTTACATAGGGCGGCATGCTTCATGCAAAGTGGGTTGGCTTTAGACAAACAAAATGGAAACCGCTTCAGCATGACACGGGAAATTGGGTCGGTGCACACATACAAAAATGCGGAGGCTTCCAGTGTTATAACACGTGGTCGGTCATATTTTACTACAGTAAAGTTAATAAAAGGAACTGGCATCTATAGAGGCCACATGGTCAGTCCTATAGCCAATAATGGATCGAACAAGAATAATACTAAATGTGGTGTCAACAATGGTAAATTAAAGTAAACTGGGTCGGTCCTATAATAAATAGCTGGATCGGTAATGCTAGAACAAAGTGGATCAGTCACTGCTTGTATTAAAATGGGTCAACACTCAAATATGCAATGGAAAAACTGTAAATACGGACCATGACAACTGTATACAACTGTAAAGTGGACCACTGGCATTTCTGTAAATAGTTTTTAGCCCGATCCAAGTTTATGACCGGTCCAAACTCTGCACCCCGTAATTACGACACTGCCACTACCCTCAAACTTCGCCTATAAATATCTCCTTGCTCCACAATTCAAGGGACGGATTCCACGGCCCCGAAGGGCTGCCAAAATCAATCCTCGACCGTTCTAAAGCTTCTAAAAACTCCATTAATGGCCACCGAAATTCTCTCCTTCTTCCTCCTACTTGAAATGGATCTTTTCTTCTCCAATCACCATTAATTCACACTCTGATCTACTCTAAGTGTTCTGTAATCGTCATTTCTCCTCTTCAAAGCACGGGTCTAACACCATTTTCATGTTGGAACCGAGGAAAGTATATAATTACACGATACAATTCGTTCCTTCTCGAATCTAAGTGTGATATAAAGCGAAAAGAGAGAAAAAAGTGGAGAATTATCACAAAAGTGGGAGAATTATCACAAAAAGTGGTCGTGTAATAAATACGATGTATGAGATGATAAAATATGCAATTCTCTCTATAATGATGAGGAATACTTCAAAGATGATGTAGATCTTTGCTAAGATCGAACCACTATAAAAATACCATGTCTTTTACTTGTTTTTCTCCGATTATTTTGCGATTGTGACCCTTTTAATTTCAAACCATAATTAATGAAGTGTGATTTCACACCCTTTGTGTTTGAGTCATTTTTTGACCCAAAAACTGAGTCACTCGGAGTCTATAATTTAATATTTTTTGTGCGTGATGCATGCTCATGTTTTTCTCTTTTTAACATTTAACTAAAATTTTCAATTTAATGTGATATTCAATGAATGCAGGCACTTCTAGAGGTAGCGCAAAAAAAGAAAATTGGATTTGTAGAATTTTAAGATGGAGACTTGGTTATATGGTCGGAGTTTCGTATTTGTTATTTGTAGAATTTCATTTATGTATCGAATTTAGCAACTAATTATGTATTGAATTTGAGAACTTAACTACGTACGTATTTATCTGTTATTAACTGATATTCTATTTTGTTACGTGATTATGAATGTTGTTTATTGGTATGCATTGTGTTTAAATTGATAATAATATTAGTTTTTGATTCATGTTGGTTATTAATTGACTATTAATGTCAGAATACGCAAGTTGCTAATACATATTTCTGTTACAATTAATATTTATATTTGTTGTAAATTAAAATTTTGTTACATGTATAAGCATTTCAAACAAAAATATTGCAACATGTACAAGCATTGCAAACAAAAAAATTGCAACATGTATAAGCGTTGCAAACAAAAATCTTACAAAGCTTATAAGCGTTGGCAAAGAAGATCTCCCAACACTTATAAGCTTATGAAAGAAAATCTACCAACGCTTATAAGCGTTGCAAATGAAAATATACCAATGCTTATAAGCATTTGGAGAGAAAATCTACCAATGCTTATATTAATTGGAACAAAATTGCCACACCCCCATAGCAACACAAATAAGCATTGCTGAAATTGTTTGCGATGATTATACTCATTGGGAATCAATTCTATTTGCAGTTTCAGGCCCAACTGAGAACCTATCTTCAGCACACTATCCAAATCTTTATCATGACCTAGAATTGAAATAGTGACTTCAGCTGGTGTCACCCGACCTTCCCCCGCACTGGCTTTTCTTGGATCCATCTCCTTTTGGACCCCACTATGCTCGCTAGAGCAGGGGCCATGCCCTAATTGCTATAAGGAATTTACACAGATGTGGAAGGGGGCATCCACATCCTTTCTTTTTTCTTTCTTATTTGCTTCATTGAGCTCGTTGATATAACATTCTCTGGAAATTTTCTAGTCATATTGAACCACACTTGTCCCCTTTTCTGTTGGAAACTTCACCATTAAGCACTACGAAGCTAGCTCAATTTTGAAAGCCGCCAGGGCTGGCCTTCCTAGAAAAACATTATATGCAGATAATTCATCCACCAGAACAAAGGTTTGTATCAAACAAGCTTTCCTCTCTCCATCTCAAGTTCCACAAGCAGATCGATAGCTCCAATAGGTTTCTTCGGCTCCATTGTGAACCCTTGGATTTTCTTTTGGTAGACTCGCACGTCTTCCATAGAAATATTCATTTTATCAAAGGTATCTTTGAATAGCACGTTTACTGAGGCTCCGTAATCAACCAGGACCCTTTCCACGGTGGTCGGGCTTATCCCAACCGTTACTACCATTGGATCTTGGGTTGGAGTGACTACTCCTTCCTCATCCATTCCGTTAAACATTATATCCCCAAAAAAGGACTGTAACACCCCACATTTTTTAATATAATTAAAAATGTACAAATATGTATATATGCATAGATAGGTAAATAACGGCGATGTATAATGAAAAATTAATTCATACATTGAAGAGTAAGGAAATTAATACGATAACAATGTGTGTAATAGAAGAGATGAGAAAATAATACTTAATTTAAATATCAGATATTAAGTAAAACGAATATCACCAGTGCGTCCATCTCAGAATTCTGTTCAAGATAGACACCTGGTTTGCGTAAAACGGACATCATATGAAGAAGTTATTAAGCCTAGAAGTTTGTATACGCACAATATATATATATACAAACAAATTAAAATATAAAATAAAGAATAAAATAAGGATTGCATGTAATAAATACATGCACTGAAAAAAAATGTAATGCATGCATTAAAAGAAAGAAAGGATTGGTTGCATGCAATGTAAATATGTTGCATGCATTGATTTGCAAACATAATGCATTAACATTAAAAGAAAAAGATTCATGCAATGGTTTATTTTAAGTATTATAACTAACATGAAAAAGTGAAGTAAGGAGAGAACAATAATTATCATTGTTCTAAGACTTATTAACAAAAGACTTCATAGCTTAGTTGGTTAAGACATTAGATTTGTAACATGGAGGTCGGGGGTTCAAACCCCATCGGCGGCATAATTTTTATCTTTGTTTTAGAGAAGGCCAACTGAACATGCAAATATATGTACGTATACAAATTCAAATTTTGAAAGGATAAGAACGTACATATATGGAAATAAAGAAAATATATGTATATATATGAGAATATATATATATATGCATAAATATATGTATACAAAAGACAAAATTCAAGATAAGGCTACAGTCAATGAAATATGGCAAGAATCAAATAACGGTGCAACATCGTTTGAATTTTGAGAATAAAACGGAAATTGTGCATATATATATATACGCGTAAAATGGTCGGTAGAGTAATTGTATACATATAAGAATATTTCATGTGAATAAAACAGTTAAATAAATTCCAGAAATTCAAAAGTTCAAAAATCAAATTTCTACGCCAAAACAATTCAAACATTCAAAATTCGAATTTCTGCGCCAAAATAGCTTGCGGGACCCAATGTTGACTTAGCGCTGCGTGTATGATAAGATTTGGCTAAATTCATCTGCGAGCCTGGACAATTTTCTTAACTGGGTTCAATGCTGACTCAGCGCTGCGTGTACGATAAGGTCTTGAGCACCTATATAAACAACCCTAAGGCTACAGTTTTCTCTACACATCTTCATTATGCCTATGCTCTTGCCTAATTCATATAAAAATAAATCAAAGATGGGGTTATGCTGCTCAAGTTCTTCGTTAGAATTCAAGTAGAGAATCAAAGGCTAATGCAACGGCTTCAACAACTATTTTCTAAATATCAAATCTAAATTAGAGGATCGATAATCTACGTCAAGGGATTGCTTTTCAGTTTCAGAAATCAGACTCCAGAATTCAAGATCCGTTCTTAAATCAGTGAGTGGGATTACAATACACTTCATGCATAAAAGTATTATTATCGTTCGTCATTCCTCAGTTAAAATTCATGTTGCAATTTAAAATAATATTAGTATGCTTAATCTATTCCTCTTCCCTATTCTTCCTTTTTATTTTTGAAACTTTGGCTACCTCCGAGCCAAGGTCAACAACGCGTAAATTATAGTTATTTGGGAAGAGCTTGAGATTTAATCAATGAATTAGGCAATTTTGGTAAAAAGATTATTACACGAATGGTTGTGTAGGCAAAGTAGAAATGGGTTAAGTAGCACTTGACATATGAATAAGCTTAACCAACATATGAGGAATGATAGCAACTGTAACACCCCGAATTTTAGCTAACACTAAAATTCTCTAATCATAGGATAAATAATCTCAGATGTGGGAATTGGGGGTAACGGGCTGCGTCATTGCGTTCGTCTCGAAAAAATACGCGAAATAGAGTCCGAGTTTTCGAGAATCAGAGTCCGTATGGCCCGGTTATGGCCCAATGAAGTTTGCAGAAAAATTAAAGCTTAAAACAGATTTAGAAATTTAAATTAGGATTTGAAAATAGAACCAGCGGGGTCAGGCGGGAAAGTTCCCGCCCTAACCATGTCGACAGGGCTGTCGACAGGCCTGTCGACAGGGGTGTCGACTTGCCTGTCGACAGGGGCGCAGCGTCCAGAGAGCCTGGGTGCACCAGGTTGGGTTTCAGGCTGGCTTGGAGGGCTGGGTTCTAGAGATTTCCTAAATCTGACGGACCTAAACTAATCTAGGGTTAATCTAAGGGCCTAAAACACTACCTAATCCTATAAATAAGACCCTAACCCTACCCTAATTCATTCATAATTAGATCTTGTAACTAAACTATGGCAAAATGAAACTTGATCATGGCCTCCACAAATCAATGAAGGGAGTTGCAAGCTAATCAACCCCTAATCATCTTCTTCTTCATATTTGGCAACTAGTTTTACTTCATAAGTTTGCTAATCTTAGTTTTGGTGAGTTCCTATGGCTTTAATAATCAATTGTTAAATTGATTATGGTAGGATGTGATAAGACATGGCTATGTTTGTGGATAAATGTGTTTATGCAAGTTTGTATGATATGTGATTTGCAAGTTTTAGGTTATATGCAAGGTTAATGCCATGTTTTATGATGCAAAACACTATGTTGAACATTTATGCATATGTAACATGTTATGCAAACTATATGTGAGAATATATGCAAGTTATATGTAACATGATATGCAAGTTATGCATGTGATTTTATGCATGCTAAGTAGTTGGTGTTATGCATGCTAAGTATTTGGTGTTATGCATGCTAAGTATTTGATGTTATGCATGCTAAGTATTTGATTGTATGCATAATAAGTATTTGATTTTATGCATGATAAGTAGGTGGTTTTATGCATGCTAAGTGTTTGGTATTATGCATAAATCATGACACATAAGTTTACCCTTTTAAATGTGATGCATACATATGCAAGATGACACCTTTATATGCTATGCATGTTTACCCTCCTTTAAGATGCAAGTCATATATGCAAGCTCAACATGTTATGCAAGTTATGTGCATGATGTTATGTAAGTTATGTGCATGTTGTTATGCAAGTTCATATGCAAGTTATGTGTATGAGGGTATGCAAGTTATGTGCATGGTGTTATGCAAGTTAAGTTTATGAGATTATGCAAGTTATGTGCATGATGTTATGCAAGTTATGTATATGCTTAAATGCAAGTTTAATGTGATATGCAAGTATGTGAATGCTTATGCAAGTATGTGAATGCCTATGCAAGTATGTGAATGCTTATGCAAGTTATGTGTAGGCTTAAATGCATGTTTAACATGTTATGCAAGTTATGAGAATGCTTATATGCAAGTTCAACATGTTATGCAAGATATGTGTATGATAATATGCAAGCTCATATGCAACATGTTATGCAAATCATGTGTATGATAATGTGCAAGTTTGGATTAAATGTGGTTGGGTTAATATATGCTCATATATGCAAGTTGACATCCTCTTAACCCATGACAAAGTTATATGCTAAACCCATGATATTTGTGATGGATCTTCCCCTTTATTATGTCATGAAATGAGAACGATTTACGTGGGGAAACGATGGGGTTGGTAAATATGTTAATTAAAGTATGGTTGAGTATGATTAAGCATACCATAAAAATAAATTAACATAAGTGGGAATTTACCTATTGAGTTAGGTCTACCCCATGGGAATTTACCTATTAAGTTAGGTCTACCCATGTTATGAAAAACTTGATATTAATTAGGGATAATTAATATGGGGGTGATTAATTAGGAGTAATTAATCAACTAAGACACGAGGTTGGGCTCATTTGTAGTGTAAAACTGCCCGGACCCGACCGGCCTAACCAGTTGCTACAAATGGCAGCCCAATGTGAGAGGTCTTGGCCATAAATTAAATACGTGATTAAAGTAAAGACACGAGGTTAGACTTTGTTATGACGTAAGACTGCCCGAACCCTACCGGCTTAACCAGGCGGTCATAACAGCCAGTCTAATGTGGGAGGTCTTTATGGGAGATCACGGTCTTAATTAATTAAGAAACACTTAACCATATTAGCATGTAGTGGGACATGAGGGGTTAAGTGGGTGCCTTGGGTGGCATGTAGTAACTAGTAACTAGTGGGGGTGCCTTGGTGGCATGAGGAAACTAGTGGGTTGCCTTGGGTGGCAATAGAAAATACGATTAGAATACTTAACCAAAGTAGAACATGTAATTAAACATGATTAAAGGGTTAAGTAAGTGCCTTGGGTGGCATGTGGGAATTAAGTAAGTGCCTTGGGTGGCATGTGGGAATCAAGTGCCTTGGGTGGCATGCGGAAATCTAGTGGGTGCCTTAAGTGGCAATTGAAATATAATTAGATGACTTAACCAAACCTTAACATGTAAGGGGGCATGATTATAAAAAGGGGTTAAGTGGGATGCACTAGATTAAATGACAAGCTTAAGTAGTGGCTTGTGAGGGCCCATTTCAACCAATATCCCAAAAGTATCTTTGTGGGCTCGACCCATGTCGAGTGACGGGACACGCATATTGGGCTTGATTATAAGAGGCCAAAACGGGTTAGCGGTGGCAACGCAAGTCCAACAGGTTTCATATGCGTGTGTGTGCCCGGGCTGGTAGATAAGCCGTTGTTGCATCGTGTAGATATAAAGCCGTGCACCATTGATATTATCAGGTAGCCACTTTAGGGGAGTGATACACCCCACTGTGGGACCAGCACGGGTATCTACGGTAGGGAGCCGATCGCTGGGGAGTAGTGGGTACACCTAGTAAAGATAGGGGCAGACGGCACCTATGTAGGGGTACACGAAACTACTGGGTAAAATTACTAAGTACACCTAGTGGAGATAGGGGCAGACGGCACCTATGTAGTGGCTAGGAGTACAAGAAACTACTGGGGAAATTTTCTAAGTCCTTGGGAGGGATCAACCTTTAAGTAGGAAAAAAATCAGGTGGGTAGAACTGGTGTGGTGCAGTGTAGGAATTACCCTTGGGTGGGTAGATCTGGGGTGGTGTAAGCTAGTAATTACCCTTGGGTGGATAAATACGTCGTTTCGGTTATCGTAGTACATCCTGTGTTTTGTTGGCTACTTAGTGTAGTCATTATCCCCAGAGGTACCGTATCTTTTTTATATCATACCCTAATTACTTTAATGGTTGTATTGTTAGGGTTATAGGACTCACTCAGACTTATGTCTGACCCCGTTGTTGTTTATCTTTTCCCCACCCTCAGGTTATCAGAGTGGACCTAGCACTAGTGGGCTTGGACCAGACCGCTATATCTATCTTTTGGGGCTTGGACCGTAGAAGTAAAGCTCGGTTTATCTTTTGGCTATTATCTATGTAACGGGATTATCTACTTCTATTTTATCAGGATGGATATTATGTACTTGACTCTTGTTATGGTTTTGTGATGTAACCAAACATGTTTTGTTAATGAAATGATGTTTTAAATTTTCAAGTATTACTTATATCTGTCCTGTTGTAATTTTTCTGTTCTATACTCACTAAAAATACTCCACCAAAACTAAGGCATTCCCTTAGTGAGTGACCTTAGCGGGTGTGGGGTGTTACACGTGGTATCAGAGCTTGAGGTTATCAGAACAGATAAATTTTTTTAGAAAAACTATTTTCTAAGAATATTTTTGAAGGGAGTATTTTCAAAAACATGTCTTTTAAGAGAAAAGTTTTTGAAAGAAAAGCATAATCCCTAATAGCCATATCTATATCTTTCGAATTCTCCATTTTGAATCTCTTCCTCTCTCTCATTTTGAGTTTCCCCTCCGCGTATAGATGATCTTTCTAAGATAGATAAGAATGGAAAACCACTTCAAGGGACTTAGACGTTAGTCGGATTAGAAGTTGGTTCAAGAAGGAGGAGGACTGGTAGGTATCTATTGGATAGACGATGGGAGGAAGGATCAAATAGTTGTTTGGTTAATGAAAGACGAAACCTCATTGATGAGAGGTTACGAGTGGAGAATGGGAAGAAGAAGGCTAGTAGTTATCCTTTTGGGAGGAATAGGACACCTTATTAGGATTTTCCAAAGAAGCAAGGGCAAGGTATGGAATCTTCTGGAGGGTAGTTGTATTCCCTCACGACTAGGGTACCAGATGGGGATAGGACCGGCTAGGTTGGAATTTGGATTTCTTTATTATCCGATTCGAACTTATTTGATTCTGAAGCATCGAGTTCGTTTATCTCATCATTGTTAGTTGAGTCACTGCACTTAGACACCAGTTTGGTAGATGATCCCTTAGTTGTTTCAAACCCAATTGGGCTCCATGATGTGTTTGGGTTTGAAAGTTGCTATACTTAGCGTTAAGTTTAAGATGTGATGCTTTTGGGCTTCATGGGCTATGGGTTAGTTTTGGGCATGGACTGGTTATCCAGTAGGGGTGCCTTTCTTGATTTTGAAGGGAGAGTTGTTAGGCTTATGGGCCGCCTGGGTAACACTCTCGAGATCTCTTGTAATCCCATAGAATCTGTTATGCTAAGGTATCTAGAATCGCTTGACACGTCGGTCTAGAATTTGTGATCTGTTAGAGCGGTCCGGGAATACTCGGATGTGTGTGAGGAGGTGAAGGGCTTACCTCCGAAGCGGAAGATTGACTTCCGAATATATCTGGTGGATAACCCTAAACCAGTATCTTGGCTAGTGTGCCATATGGCTCCTCGTGAGAGGAGGGAACTCCATAAGTAAATAGGCGATTTGCTTGAGAAGGGGTTCATAAGACGAAGTATATTGGAGTGGGGCGCTCCAGTAGTTTTTGTTATGAAGGCGGATGGGTCCCTCAGACTTTGTGTAGGCTAAAGAGAACTAAAGAAACTCACAAAGAAGAATAGACACCCATTGCCAAGGATTGATGATCTCTTCGATCAGTTGGTTGGCGCCTCAGTATTCTAGTAGTGGACTCAGCCACGGGATTTCATCAGTTGAGGGTGGCTGAGGATAGTATAGAGAAGACTGCCTTTAGGACTCCGGATGATTTTTTTTATGAGTGGCTGGTGATGCCATTTGGTTTGACGAACGCCCCGCATACTTTGTTGATTTGATGAGAAGGGTGTTCAAGGAGTACCTAAATAAGTTGTGATGGTCTTTGTGGATGACTTCTTGGTCTTTTCTAGGAGGAAAATAAGTTTTCGTAGGTGCTCAATAGGCTTAGCAAAGCCAGTATGGGATAAACGGTGGTTTTGGAGCGAGACTGGCGAGGACATCCAGAATTGAACAAGGGCTTAATTATTTAGCCATTTTTACTACTATCATCTCACGTAGGTCGTTTGAATTCGAAGGAGGTATCCCTTGGGTGTTTGTCTGATATTGGTTTAGGCCTTTGGGGCTTGCATTTGGGGGATGCCGAGTTCGACTAGGGTGGTCTGCGAGAGAGACAGTTGTGATGAGGATATCCTGGTGGAGACAAGAGCATGCCCTACATTTTAGGGAAGTGTGGAGACTCTTCGAGCGCATAATCTTAGGACAGTAAAAGTGGGTGGGATTCTTAGCATCCTATGAGTCTGAGATAACGTATACACCTGGCAAGGGTAACGTGGTGGCGGACGCCTTGAGCAGAAAGAGGTTGTCCTTGAGTCCGTTGTCCGTGGAACAACGAAGCTTGGAATTTATCTCGATGTTTGATTTCAGACCTTCCGTTGATTATGTACCCGGTTTGCTAGCTTCCTTGGAAGTTAGACCTACTCTTTTGGGGCGGATTGGAGAAGCACAGAGGGACGACCCACAGTGGGTTGAGTTGGTGGAGAAGCTCATAAGGGGGGAGTCGTCTAGCCATTTGAGTAGGTACACCCTAGACGATAGGGGGTGCTTGCGTAGAGACGGTAGACTTTGTACCGCAAGACGAGGGTTTGAGGAAGGTTATTTTTGATGATGCACACCGTACTAGGATGACCATTCATCCCGGTGGGGACAAGATGTACCAAGACATGAAGAGGGTTTTCTTCTGGGCCGGTATGAAGAAAGATGTGGCCGAGTATGTCGCTCGATGCTTGGTGTGCCAACAAGTGAAGGCGGAGCAAAAGAAACCAGGTGGGTTGCTTCAACCATTGGAGGTTCCGCAATGGAAGTGGGACAGCGTCTCGATAGATTTTATTGACGGGTTACCCAGATCAAGAAAGAGTAATACAGAAATTTGGGTGGTAGTAGACAGGCTTACTAAGAGCGCCCATGGTATACCTGTGAAGAGTAAAGGAACCGCTCCATGGCTATCTTCAGTTTACATTCGAGAGATTATTAGATTGCATGGTGTACCCTCTAGCATAGTGAGTGATCGAGATCCTATCTTCACTAGAGAGTTTTGGAAGAGGGTGCAAGAGGCGGTAGGGACTCAGTTGTGTTTGAGTACCGCATATCATCCTCAGACGGACGGCCAGACCGAGAGGGTGAAACATATTTTAGAAGACCTTTTGAGGCTATGTACCTTGGATTTTGGAGGTACATGGGAGGAGCATCTTCCATTGGTGGAGTTGCCCGACAGACTTAGTGGTGTACATGATGTATTCCATGGGAGGAAGTGCCTACATGAGACCGCAGAGGTGGTAGAGCCAAGTTTGCTTAGAGAAGTGGAAGCAGAGCGTGATGCGACGATTCGACGAGCTCCTACTTGCATCCTTGGGTCAGAGATTTGGAAGTTGAGAAACAGAGAGGTTCAACTAGTCAAAGTACAAAGGGGAGATGAAAAGAGTGACGCTACCTGGGAGACGGAAGCGAAGATGCGTTCGAGGTACCCTTTTCTTTCGGAGGGTATGTCCTTTTGCTTCTCCTTCATCGCATATCTTGTGCTTATCTTATCCTTAGTATGTCCTCTCGTTAGTACCTTTGACCTTCAGATAGGATAGTCTTATGGTTGAAACATGTGTTTGAGACATGTTATGTATGATGGATGCGAGTGGATGCAAGTGTTTGCTAGTGGTTGCTCGTGGATGCATATACACACACTCTAGGCACTAGATCGGCTCAGTCACTTCATATTGCATATTGCATAAAATTGTGTGTAGGAAGCTATATCTATGGATGTATAATGATTGTGTTATCATATGGATGATGCATTTTGGTGAATGATTGTGCACTCATGTAGATATTGTATGTGTCGATAGGGTTCTTTCGCATACATAATGGATGCATGGCACTATCATGGTTTGCATATGTTCATACATTAGATAGGGAACATATACACACACTTTTTGCATATGCTCATACATCATTAGAAATTGTTTTAAGGACAATGGATGCCCGTGTTTTGATGGATTGAGTAGATGGTTGTTTGGATGGTAGGATATGCATTCTCCTTAGCCTAGAGATTTCGGGGACGAAATCCTTTAAGGAGGGGAGAATGAAACACCCCGAATTTCAGCTAACACTAAAATTCTCTAATCATAGGATAAATAATCTCAGATGTGGGAATTGGGGGTAACGGGTTGCGTCATTGCGTTCGTCTCGGAAAAATACGCGAAATAGAGTCCGAGTTTTCGAGAATCGGAGTCCGAATGGCCCGGTTATGGCCCAATGAAGTTTGCAGAAAAATTAAAGCTTAAAACAGATTTAGAAATTTAAATTAGGATTTGAAAATAGAACCAGCGGGGTCAGGCGGGAAAGTTCCCGCCATAACCATGTCGATAGGGCTGTCGACAGGCCTGTCGACAGGGGTGCCGACTTGCCTGTCGACTTGCCTGTCGACAGGGGCGCAGCGTCCAAAGAGCCTGGGTGCACCAGGTTGGGTTTCGAGCTGGCTTGGAGGGCTGGGTTCTAGAGATTTCCTAAATCTGACGGACCTAAACTAATCTAGGGTTAATCTAAGGGCCTAAAACACTACCTAATCCTATAAATAAGACCCTAACCCTACCCTAATTCATTCATAATTAGATCTTGTAACTAAACTATGGAAAAATGAAACTTGATCATGGCCTCCACAAATCAGTGAAGGGAGTTGCAAGCTAATCAACCCCTAATCATCTTCTTCTTCATATTTGGCAACTAGTTTTACTTCATAAGTTTGCTAATCTTAGTTTTGGTGAGTTCCTATGGCTTTAATAATCAATTGTTAAATTGATTATGGTAGGATGTGATAAGACATGGCTATGTTTGTGGATAAATGTGTTTATGCAAGTTTGTATGATATGTGATTTGCAAGTTTTAGGTTATATGCAAGGTTAATGCCATGTTTTATGATGCAAACCACTATGTTGAACATTTATGCATATGTAACATGTTATGCAAACTATATGTGAGAATATATGCAAGTTTTATGTAACATGATATGCAAGTTATGCATGTGATTTTATGCATGCTAAGTAGTTGGTGTTATGCATGCTAAGTATTTGGTGTTATGCATGCTAAGTATTTGATGTTATGCATGCTAAGTATTTGATTGTATGCATAATAAGTATTTGATTTTATGCATGATAAGTAGGTGGTTTTATGCATGCTAAGTGTTTGGTATTATGCATAAATCATGACACATAAGTTTACCCTTTTAAATGTGATGCATACATATGCAAGATGACACCTTTTTATGCTATGCATGTTTACCCTCCTTTAAGATGCAAGTCATATATGCAAGCTCAACATGTTATGCAAGTTATGTGCATGATGTTATGTAAGTTATGTGCATGTTGTTATGCAAGTTCATATGCAAGTTATGTGTATGAGGGTATGCAAGTTATGTGCATGGTGTTATGCAAGTTAAGTTTATGAGATTATGCAAGTTATGTGCATGATGTTATGCAAGTTATGTATATGCTTAAATGCAAGTTTAATGTGATATGCAAGTATGTGAATGCTTATGCAAGTATGTGAATGCCTATGCAAGTATGTGAATGCTTATGCAAGTTATGTGTAGGCTTAAATGCATGTTTAACATGTTATGCAAGTTATGAGAATGCTTATATGCAAGTTCAACATGTTATGCAAGATATGTGTATGATAATATGCAAGCTCATATGCAACATGTTATGCAAATCATGTGTATGATAATGTGCAAGTTTGGATTAAATGTGGTTGGGTTAATATATGCTCATATATGCAAGTTGACATCCTCTTAACCCATGACAAAGTTATATGCTAAACCCATGATATTTGTGATGGATCTTCCCCTTTATTATGTCATGAAATGAGAACGATTTACGTGGGGAAACGATGGGGTTGGTAAATATGTTAATTAAAGTATGGTTGGGTATGATTAAGCATACCATAAAAATAAATTAACATAAGTGGGAATTTACCTATTGAGTTAGGTCTACCCCATGGGAATTTACCTATTAAGTTAGGTCTACCCATGTTATGAAAAACTTGATATTAATTAGGGATAATTAATATGGGGTGATTAATTAGGAGTAATTAATCGACTAAGACACGAGGTTGGGCTCATTTGTAGTGTAAAACTGCCCGGACCCGACCGGCCTAACCAGTTGCTACAAATGGCAGCCCAATGTGAGAGGTCTTGGCCATAAATTAAATACGTGATTAAAGTAAAGACACGAGGTTAGACTCTGTTATGACGTAAGACTGCCCGGACCCTACCGGCTTAACCAGGCGGTCATAACAGCCAGTCTAATGTGGGAGGTCTTTATGGGAGATCACGGTCTTAATTAATTAAGAAACACTTAACCATATTAGCATGTAGTGGGACATGAGGGGTTAAGTGGGTGCCTTGGGTGGCATGTAGTAACTAGTAACTAGTGGGGGTGCCTTGGGTGGCATGAGGAAACTAGTGGGTTGCCTTGGGTGGCAATAGAAAATACGATTAGAATACTTAACCAAAGTAGAACATGTAATTAAACATGATTAAAGGGTTAAGTAAGTGCCTTGGGTGGCATGTGGGAATTAAGTAAGTGCCTTGGGTGGCATGTGGGAATCAAGTAAGTGCCTTGGGTGGCATGCGGAAATCTAGTGGGTGCCTTAAGTGGCAATTGAAATATAATTAGATGACTTAACCAAACCTTAACATGTAAGGGGGCATGATTATAAAAAGGGGTTAAGTGGGATGCACTAGATTAAATGACAAGCTTAAGTAGTGGCTTGTGAGGGCCCATTTCAACCAATATCCCAAACGTATCTTTGTGGGCTCGACCCGTGTCGAGTGACGGGACACGCATATTGGGCTTGATTATAAGAGGCCAAAACGGGTTAGCGGTGGCAACGCAAGTCCAACGGGTTTCATATGCGTGTGTGTGCCCGGGTTGGTAGATAAGCCGTTGTTGCATCGTGTAGATATAAAGCCGTGCACCATTGATATTATCAGGTAGCCACTTTAGGGGAGTGATACACCCCACTGTGGGACCAGCACGGGTATCTACGGTAGGGAGCCGATCGCTGGGGAGTAGTGGGTACACCTAGTAAAGATAGGGGCAGACGGCACCTATGTAGGGGTACACGAAACTACTGGGTAAAATTACTAAGTACACCTAGTGGGGATAGGGGCAGACGGCACCTATGTAATGGCTAGGAGTACAAGAAACTACTGGGGAAATTTTCTAAGTCCTTGGGAGGGATCAACCATTAAGTAGGAAAAAAATCAGGTGGGTAGAACTGGTGTGGTGCAGTGTAGGAATTACCCTTGGGTGGGTAGATCTGGGGTGGTGTAAGCTAGTAATTACCCTTGGGTGGATAAATACGTCGTTTCGGTTATCGTAGTACATCCTGTGTTTTGTTGGCTACTTAGTGTAGTCATTATCCCCAGAGGTACCGTATCTTGTTTATATCATACCCTAATTACTTTAATGGTTGTATTGTTAGGGTTATAGGACTCACTCAGACTTATGTCTGACCCCGTTGTTGTTTATCTTTTCCCCACCCTCAGGTTATCAGAGTGGACCTAGCACTAGTGGGCTTGGACCAGACCGCTATATCTATCTTTTGGGGCTTGGACCGTAGAAGTAAAGCTCGGTTTATCTTTTGGCTATTATCTATGTAACGGGATTATGTACTTCTATTTTATCAGGATGGATATTATGTACTTGACTCTTGTTATGGTTTTGTGATGTAACCAAACATGTTTTGTTAATGAAATGATGTTTTAAATTTTCAAGTATTACTTATATCTGTCCTATTGTAATTTTTCTGTTCTATACTCACTAAAAATACTCCACCAAAACTAAGGCATTCCCTTAGTGAGTGACCTTAGCGGGTGTGGGGTGTTACAGCAACCTGTTAGGAACACATGTATGGGAAATTGGAATAATAGGTATAGCCTATTAACGGGATTATAAGCATGAACATAAATTGGGCTTTTTGGGTAAAACTTGAATTTGAGACTTGAAAATTGGATATCCCGTTAAGATCCTAGAAACATAATTAAAAATGGAATATGTTGGACAAACCATGTTTTTATGTAGTTATGGAACTCGACACATAACATGAAATTGACGATAGTGGCATAACTTGAACATGAACATTCTTGTGAATTGGTAATTGACATTTGATATCTAGAATGAACATGAATATGCTTGTAAATTTTTAATTGGCCTATGACACCTAGAAAAGACA
This sequence comes from Allium sativum, assembly GCA_030737875.1. Classification (NCBI taxonomy): domain Eukaryota; kingdom Viridiplantae; phylum Streptophyta; class Magnoliopsida; order Asparagales; family Amaryllidaceae; genus Allium; species Allium sativum. Next base: position 328,450,771 of record CM060916.1, read on the forward strand.
TGAATTGTTAATTGGCTAAACATGAAACATGGCTAACTCGAGGTTAGAATGAGTTTGCGGTGTAATCCTGTCCGGAACCGCCCGACACATCCAGTGACTGCAAACAATAGGTTCTAATGTGAGAAGTTAGTTATAACGTGCTTGAAACCCAAGGTTAGATTGAGTTGTTGTGTAATCCTGCCCGGAACCAACCGGCACATCCAGTGACCACAACAATAGGTCTAATGTGAGAGGTTGGGCATTAATAATTAATTAATGCTAATGACACATGCTAGTATGGTAAGGTTAATTCAACATGAAACACTAGACAACACTTAACCAATTTGACATGATATATGGGTGGGTTAAGTCAACGTGAACCGTTAGATAACAATTAACCAATTTGACATGATATATGTGTGGGTTAAGTCAACATGAACTGATAGAGAACACTTAAACAATTTAGCATGGTACATGGGTTGAATTAGATACGTGATTGGGAGTTAAGTCAACTTGGACACGTGGGAAAACTTAACCAATATAACTGTAACAAAGCAAGGAAAAGTGGGGAATGATAAGATTTAATAATAGACAAACTTATCCTAGGGATAAGAAATGAATATGAATTAAGATGTAATACAAGACTCGAATGGTGGGACGACTTATACTATGAAATAAGTTAATCTAAGCTGAAAATGTGGGAAAACACCCGTACGCTATCATTTGATAAAGAGAACTTAAGTCATGCTTGAATTCATTGGTAAACTTTAGTTAAAAGGCACTAAGTAACAAACCTTAGTTAAGGAGAACTAAGTAATAGAAACTAAGTATCAAACCTTGGTTAAGAGAACCTAGTAATAAACCTTAGTTAAGAGGACTAAGTACTAAACCTTAGTTAAGAAAGCTAACGATTCAGGAAACTAAGTAGTGAACCTTAGTTAAGAAAGCTAACGATTCAGGAAACTAAGTAGTAAACCTTAGTTAAGAGAACTAAGTAGTAAACCATAGTCAAGAAAGCCAAGTTGAACACGAGGTGGAGCGAACGCCCATCTGATCATGAAGAAGGCTCCAACGAACTGGGTTACGAAGCACGTGACTTCGAGGGGACGTGAGGGTACTCTTGGTATCCCTCTGTGAGGTTGCAGATGATCCTCCTGGGATCGCAGAGGTTAAGGTTTGCGTTAGAAGAGCCAAGTGTATGCCTTGGTTGCAATATAAGCAACCTAAAGACTAGGATGGGTCTGCGTGAGACGGCGTTAGCTTGTTTAGCCCTATGATAGCACGTCGTCGGCTACCCACCATCTTGAGTCAATCGTGATACGCAAGCGGAAAGGCAGAGAACTCCAAAATACCATATACTTTGCTCTCTAGTTATGGGTGAGGGTGGCCAATAGGTTTGTGGGGGCATAGAGGGCCTGCGCATTCTTGATTTTCTTGGGTGCCTTTCATTAGTTGAGGTAGGGGTCAAGTGGGACCATAGCCACATACAGATAAAACAGACCTTAGCATCTGCATCGGCAGATAACTTAAAGCTCCTGACCGAGTTCCGTGTTTCTTGATTAGCCCTGCCATGGGACTCAGGCCGCACATATAGAGGACATGTGCAACTAGATATCTAGCACGTTCAACGGCACGATTGAGACGTAAAGTCTATAAATATATATCGCTCTATGTTATGTGTCCTAGACTAGGAGGCATTGTTCGATAGGTAGCATAAACCCTAGTGGCCATAGGTAGCATAAACCCTGGTCGAATCTAGAAAGCGTTCAATAGGTAGCATAAATCCCAGTGGCCCTAAGTAGCGTAAACCTTGGATGAATCTAGGAAACGATGGATAGAAAACCCTAGACTAGATCTAGGTAATAAATGGAATCTAGCAAGATCAAGAGTGGTAGTCCAAACGATTTCGAGAATGGTGGCACTACGCTAAAGTAGTATAGATTTACATGATGAAGCCCATACGACATACGGCAAGGGACTGTATATATACATGGAAAGGATTATACGAGTTGGGCGTATCTACATATACGTTGTATTAGGTTAATCTACTAGTAGGACATGAGTATATCCTAGAGAGCTAATATCGCGAATAACCTAATAAGAAAGAAAATATAACTGAATGGTATATGTAGGATTATACAGAAGTTTATTCTAAGTCCACTCACACAGAACTTATATACTGACCCCCCTCCTCATTACATACTTCCAGGTTAGGTCCATGACAGAGATGGTATAAGCTTTGGATACTCGTTAGGCAGTATGTTTTATAAGGTAAAGCTATATTTAAAGTATATTATGCTTTGAATTCCTTCCGCTGCAAGATGCTTACGAATTCTGACATGTTTTCTTTATCTCTGTCTTTTTTGCAGGATACCAGAGCGCCCAACTTGGGTTTCGATAGATTGGGTTTTTGAAAAAGAAATCGGTCTGTCGGAATCCGGGTTGTTACATCTGGTATCAGAGCTTCGGTTTAGTGATCTTAGGGAGATAATGAGTGAACGTATTTGTATTTTCTAAAATATAAATATATTATATATATATAAAACTAAATCCATAAAGTAGCCCACTAGGAATGGAAAGAGTTGGGATAGCTATTTTGTACACTAAAGGAATGAACCTAGAAATTTTAAGACCCTTAGGTGGTTTGGTTGGAAAATGTACAATATGATTTGGTATTGGAGAAAGAACGTATCCCATAAGAATTAAAACTGAAATGTTGTTATTTCAGAGTAGTGGGTTTAGAAGTGAAACCTTATAAGTTAGAAAAGGGTTAAAATGTGGAAAATGGATTAGGAATATATATATTTGAGAGAATTGGTTTGGAAAGTGCCTAGGAAAGCCTAGTTGAGTTGAAAGACCCACTTTGAGTCTAACCCAATAATAAACTTTTAAGAACTTGAATTTGTAAACGAGTTTGTGGTGTTTTTCAAGTTTTAATCTTAAAAGTATTTTTGATGTTTAAGAAAAATACGTAAAGGACATATTCAGTGCATGTTGGGTTTTCAAAGTAAAGTGTTGTATACTTTGGTAAAACAATGATTTCTTGTTTTAAAAGAACTCTCTCATTAAAAAGTGCATAATATAGAGCATATATAGCTCGCTAGTTTTCATATTATAATATATGAAAGGATTGAAAAGAAAGTGTTGCATTTTGTGAAAGAAAATTCTATTCTGTTAACAATAAATTTTGATTATTGATTTACGAAGAAATTTTTTCGGGTGGACAAAATAAGTTGTAAGAATAGAATAGATGTCTGCACCTTATAGCGAGTAGTTAAATTAACGTTGTAATTAGAAACAATGTAAGCCCGATAGTTGTCCTTGTCTACTCCAGTTTTGTGATTTAAAAAAAATGTTTTGCATTTTATTCTGTAACATGTTTTTATGGTTTGGTGAAAACAAGTTTTGGAGAAGAAAACAAAGTTTTAGCACTTTTAATTTTTGAAATAAAAATGTAATGAAAAGAAAGGAGGCCAAACCATGTTTTAAAAAGAATGGAGTAGGTAAGGATTAGTGCCTAGAAAAGGACGAGAGAAAGTTAAAGCTATGAATTAAACAATTGGAACCAACTAGAGATTGGTTTAGTTAAGTGATTCTCTGGGTGTCAATCTGATGTTGATTTCGGTCTTCGGGGTTGATATTTAGGGAGTTACTCTCTTGCCAAATTACAATCAGGGATTAGCTAATATTAAACTAATGGAAAATTCCCGTAGAATGAATAAGCATTGAGAAACCTAGGTTTGTTGCTTGAGAAAGAGAGAAAAATTATAGGCTAGTAATGCACAGCAAGGACTAGTAGTGACTACTAAGTAGTAAAGGGCAAGTAAGTGAGTAGATTCTATTGTGTAGACTCGCAATTGCCTGAGATGACAAAGTCCTAAGATTCTTGGCCCATAGTAGTAGCTGTGTAGGATGCTGTTTGAGTTGGAAACAGAAAAACTTATTTGAAATAATAAATTAAGTAATTGGGTTAAGTCAAATAAGCTATGAAAGAGAAAAACCTAAGTAACAAGAGACAATAAATTCAGTAAGGCAACAAATGTAATGGGAAAAGAAAATGGAAATCTTAAGAAAAAGATGAATAAATATGAAATTATTCCAAGATAAGATGAAAGAGAAAGGAAAGTTTTCTTATGTGGTTGTGCTTGGATAGGGAAGCAGGAAGTTTTTATAGAATAGTTATATAAAAATCCGAGTGCAATTATAAAAGGTACAGCGAAAAATGTAAGTTTTTCCGTTTTATATCTTTTTGTAACATAAGAAATTGAATTTATAAAATTAGATTTTTCTAAATTTCGAATTTAATGATGGTTTGTAGGGTTTTGGATGCAACAATTGGGTGAACCATGCTCTTATTCTATAAGTGTATGGGAAAACTTGGATGAAAAATATTTTGATTTTTCAAGAATATTGCATTCATATAGAACTACAAGTATATTTAGGATGTGAACATCATGTTTTGAAAGGGTTTTTAAAATTTTCATACATATAGGTGGATCCAAATTAGGCATACATACGTTACTATGATGTATCTCACTTTGCACATGTGCACAATGTTTACAATAATTGGATGCACACTGGATGGATGGATATTGCGAGGGATTATCTATTTTACTCTTATCGAATTTCGGGGACGAAATTCTTTAAGGGTGGGAGAATGTAACTCCACACATTTTTTTATATAATTAAAAACGTACAAATGTGTATATATGTGTTGGCTAGCTTTTTGACCAAGCCACCAAGGTTCACACACAAGAAGAAAATATGAAGTTTCACACCTTTAACCCTCGAAGATCCGATCAGATCGCCATACTCCCCTCGGCTCGCGATCGCCCCCTTTTGACCATGATCTGATCCGTCCATCGCTAGCTCGATCCGATCCGATCCCCGAAGCTAATGGATGATGACCAAGACCAAGTCCACCACGATCCGAGAATGCACGATCTCGCGACACATGTCACCAACTGTCATATTGACCAATTCTTCATTAAGCTACGATCACGATCCGATCCGAGCAGGAAGACACGATGATGGCCACAGACTTGGTCATCCACGATCCGATGTTTAAGGAGATCGCGACACCTGTCCACAACGGCTATTTGAATAATTCTTCATCAAGCTGCGAACCGGTCCGAGATCTTCGGGATGTGGGCCACGTATGACCGCGATCCGTCACCAGAAATCAGCTATAAATAGCCTAGAGCTTGGCATTTTTCGGGATCTTTTGGCAGTTTTAAGGATTGATTCCACCATTACTGTCATACCACTATTTTTTACCAGATTTACTTCGAGATAACTGAGAGAAATCATAATTGTAAGAGTGAGTTTGAGAGAAATCATTGGTTGTACTAGCATCCAAAGTATAATCAATAGCATATAAAGTGGACGTAGGCTCGTTAACGCCGAACCACTATAAACCGTGTGTGTTTTCTGCTTTTTTCTCATTTTTCAGTTATAATTCCCTACGAATCAGAACAATTTGGGTGTTAGAGCCAAATTTTGATCCAACAATATGCATAGATAGGTAAATAATGGTGATGTATAATGAAAAATTAATTCATACGTTGAAGAGTAAGGAAATTAATGCGATAACAATGTGTGTAATAGAAGAGATGAGAAAATAATACTTAATTTAAATACCAGGAATTAAGTAAAACGGACATCACCATTGCATCCGTCTTGGAATTCTGTTCAAGATAGACACCTAGTTTGCGTAAAACGAACATCCTATGAAGAAGTTATTAAGCCTAGAAGTTTGTATATGCACAAGAGAAATATATATATATATATATATATATATATATACAAACAAATTAAAATATAAAATAAAGAATAAAATAAGGATTGCAAGTAATAAATACATGCACTGAAAAAAAAATGTAATGCATGCATTAAAAGAAAGAAAGGATTGGTTGCATGCAATGTAAATATGTTGCATGCGCTGATTTGCAAACATAATGCATTAACATTAAAAGAAAAAGATTAATGCAATGGTTTAATTTAAGTATTGTAACTAATATGAAAAATAGAAGTAAGGAGAGAACAATAATTATCATTGTTCTAAGACTTATTAACAAAAGAGCTCAGTTGGTTAAGACACTGGATTAGTAACATGGAGGTCAGGGGTTCGAACCCCGACGAAGACATAATTTTTATCTTTGTTTTAGAGAAGGCCAACTGAACATGCAAATATATGTATGTATACAAATTCAAAATTTGAAAGGATAAGAACATACATATATGGAAATAAAGAAAATATATGTATATATATGAGAATATATATATATATATATATGCATAAATATATGTGTACAAAAGATAAAATTCAAGATAAGGCTACAGTCAATGAAATATGGCAAGAATCAAATAACAGGTGCAATATCGTTTGAATTTTGAAAATAAAACGGAAATTGTGCATATATATATACGCGTAAAATGGTCGGTAGAGTAATTGTATACATATAAGAATATTTCACGTGAATAAAACAGTTAAATAAATTCCAAAAATTCAAAAGTTCAAAAATCAAATTTCTACGCTAAAACAATTCAAGCATTCGAAATTCGTATTTCCGCGCCAAAATAGCTTGCGGGACCCAATGCTGACTTAGCGCTGCGTGTACGATAAGATTTGGCTAGATTCATCTGCGAACCTGGACTATTTTCTTAACTGGGTTCAATGCTGACTCAACGCTACGTGTACGATAAGGTCTTGAGCACCTATATAAACACCCCTAAGGCTACAGTTTTCTCTGCACATCTTCATTATGCCTATGCTCTTCCCTAATTCATATCAAAATAAATCAAAGACGGGGTTGTGCTGCTCAAGTTCTTCGTTAGAATTCAAGTAGAGAATCAAAGGCTAATGCAACAACTTCAACAACTATTTTCTAAGAATCAAATTTGAATTAGAGGATCGATAATCTACGTCAAGGGATAGCTTTTCAGTTTCAGAAACCAGATTTCATAATTCAAGATCCGTTCTTAAATCAGTGAGTGGGATTACAATACACTTCATGCATAATAGTATTACTATCGTTTGTCATTCCTCAGTTAAAATTCATGTTGTAATTTAAAATAATCTTTGTATGCTTAATATATTCCTCTTCCCTATTCTTCCTTTTTATTTTTGAAACTTTGGCTACCTTCGAGCCAAGGTCAACAACGCATAAATTATAGTTATTTGGGAAGAGCTTGAGTATTAATCGATGAATTAGGCAATTTGGGTATAAAGATTATTACACGAATGGTTGTGTAAGCAAAGTAGAAATGGGTTAAGTAGCACTTGACATATGAATAAGCTTAACCAACATATGAGGAATGCTAGCAACCCGTCAGGAACACATGTATGGGAAACTGGAATAATAGGTATAGCCTATTAACGGGATTATAAGCATGAACATAAATTGGGGTTTTTGGGTAAAACTTGAATTTGAGACTTGAAATTGGATATGCCGTTAAGATCCTAGAAACCTAATTAAAAATGGAATATGTTGACAAACCATGTTTTATGTAATTATGGAACTCGACACATAACAAGAAATTGACAATAGTGGCATAACTTGAACATGAACATGCTTGTGAATTGGTAATTGACATTTGATATCTAGAATGAACATGAACATGAACATGCTTGTAAATTTATAATTGGCCTATGACACCTAGAATAGACATGAATTGTTAATTGGCTAAACATGAAACACGACTAACTTTAGGTTAGAATGAGTTTGCGGTGTAATCCTGCCTGGAACCGCCCGGCACATCCAGTGACTGCAAACAATAGGTTCTAATGTGAGAAGTTAGTTATAACATGCTTGAAACCCGAGGTTAGATTGAGTTGTGGTGTGATCCTGCCCGTAACCAACCAGCACATCTAGTGACCGCAACAATAGGTCTAATGTGAGAGGTTGGGCATTAATAATTAAGCAATGCTAATGACGCATGCTAGTATGGTAAGGTTAAGTCAACATGAAACACTAGACAACACTTAACCAATTTGACATGATATATGGGTGGGTTAAGTCAACATGAACCGCTAGATAACACTTAACCAATTTGACATGATATATGGGTGGGTTAAGTCAACATGAACTGATAGAGAACACTTAACCAATTTAGCATGGTACATGGGTTGAATTAAATACGTGATTGGGGTTAAGTCAACTTGGACACATGGGCAAACTTAACCAATATAACCGTAACAAAGCAAGGAAAAGTGGGGAATGATAAGATTAAATAATATATAAACTTAACCTAGGGATAAGAAATGAATATGACTTAAGATGTAATACAAGACTCGAAGGGTGGGACGACTTATAACATGAAATAAGTTAATCTAAGCTGAAAATGTGGGAAAACACCCGTATGTTATCATTTGATAAAAAGAACTTAAGTCATGCTTGAATTCATTGGTAAACCTTAGTTAAAAGGAACTAAGTAACAAACCTTAGTTAAAGAGAACTAAGTACCAAAAACTAAGTATCAAACCTTGGTTAAGAGAACCAAGTAATACACCTTAGTTAAGAGGACTAAATAGTGAACCTTAGTTAACGATTCAGGAAATTAAGTAGTGAACCTTAGTTTAGAAAGCTAGTGATTCAGGAAACTAAGTAGTAAACCTTAGTTAAGAGAACTAAGTAGTAAACCGTAGTCAAGAAAGCCAAGTTGAACACGAGGAGGAGCGAACGCCCATCTGATCATGAAGAAGGCTCCAACGAACAGGGTTACGAAGCATGCGGCTTCGAGGGGACGTGAGGGTACTCTTGGTATCCCTCTGTGAGGTTGCAGATGATACTCTTGGGCTCATAGAGGTTAAGGTCTGCGTTAGAATAGTCAAGTGTATGCCTTGGTTGCAATATAAGCAACCTAAAGACTAGGATGGGTCAGCGTTAGGCGGTGATATCTTTTTTAGCCCTATGATAGCACATCGTCGGCTACCCACCATCTTGAGTCAATCGTGATACGCAAGCGCAAAGGCGGAGAACTCCAAAAGACCATATACTTTTCTATCTAATTATGGGTTAGGGTGGCCATTAGGTTTGTGGGGGCATAGAGGGCCTGCGTACAGTTCTCATTCTTGATTTTCTTGGGTGCCTTTCATTAGTTGAGGGAGGGGTCAAGTGGGACCATAGCCACATATAGATAAAACAGACCTTAGCATCTGCATCGGCAGATAACTTAAAGCTCCCAACCGAGTTCCATGTTTCTTGATTAGCCTTGCCACAGAACTCGGGCCGCACATATAGAGGACATGTGCAACTAGATATCTAGCACATTTAACGACACGATTGGGACGTAAAGTCTTGGGACATATATCCCTCTGGGTAGTGTGTCCTAGACTAGGGGGCATTGTTCGATAGGTAGCATAAACCCTAGTGGCCCTAGGTAGCATAAACCCTGGTCGGATCTAGAAAGCGTTCAATAGGTAGCATAAACCCCAGTGGCCCTGGGTAGCGTAAACCTTGGTTGAATCTAGGAAGTGGTGGATAGAAAACCCTAGATTAGATCTAGGTAATAAATGGAATCTAGCAAGATCAAGAGTGGTAGTCCAAACGAATTCGAGAATGGTGGCACTACACTAAATAGTATAGATTTACATGATGAAGCCCATACGACATACGGCAAGGGACTGCATATATACGTGGAAAGGATAATGCGAGTTGGGGGTATCTACATATATGTTGTATTAGGTTAATCTACTAGTAGGACATGAGTATAGCCTAGAGAGCTAATATTGCGAATAACCTAATAAGCAAGAAAATATAACTGAACGGTATATGTAGGATTATACAGAAGTTTATTCTAAGTCCACTCACAAAGAACTTATGTTCTGACCCCCTCCTCATTACATACTTCCAGGTTAGGTTCATGAAAGAGATGGTATAAGCTTTGGATACTCGTTAGGCAGTATGTTTTATAAGGTAAAGCTATATTTAAAGTATATTATACTTTGAATTCCTTCTGCTATAAGATGCTTTCAAATTCTGACATGTTTTCTTTTTCTCTGTCTTTTTTGCAGGATACCAGAGCGCCCAACTTGGGTTTCAATAGATTTGGTTTTTGAAAAAAAAAATCGGTCTGTCGGAATCCGGGTTGTTACAAGGACTTTTGCTGCTTCACAGACATGGTTCTATTCAGGATTAGACACTTCTCTTCCTTTGAGGCATTCTTGAGTGCATTAGCATATTTCTCCACATCTCCCCCAACTTACCCCCAACTAGATGGGGACCTCCAAAAATGGTGTTAATCACGGCTCTTTGGCTAACTTGTGTCGGAGCCTTGTCTCCTGCTCTAGATGCATTCTACTCTTGGGTAATTTGAGGAGGATAAGCATACGGTGGCCTTTTCACACACTGCTGCAGACGATTCTTTCTAATAAGTTCTTCAATCAAGTTCTTGAGATGCATGCACTCATTTGTATTATGGTATGGATAATTGTGGAAGCGGAAAAATCTCCCAGAATTTGCCTGACTATCGACCACCTTCTGAGTCCTTGGCTTTGGATAGTCCTCAGTATCCTTAGTGGCAATGAAAATTTTCTCCAGCGTCTCCGTCAATGGTGTCAATTCGGCAGCCTCAAGAAGCAGAACTTCTTTCCATTGAGATTATCCTTAGTATCGTTCCCGCGCTTTGGACTTCCATTGTTTTTCTGGCCATTCTAAACATCATTTTCTTTCTTTACTGGTACCAAACTACCCTCAGCAACATCCATAGCAAAAGAGGGATCATCATCAACATCAGTGTACTCTTCTGCATTTGCATAGAATCTCCCTAAGGTGTTAGGCTTATTCATTTTAATTCATCTCTATTCACACTGGCTCCACCTACTGAAGTTTCACCAACTTCAAAGTGATTGATTAGCGGTGTTTCTTTATTAGCAGCATTATCGGAAGCTCCTCTAACAATTTTGCCTCTTGTTTTCATTGGTGGCATTATGTCAGAGACAAAAAATTTAACTTCGAAGAGAATTCGTCAATAGACCCGGTTCTTAGATTTGGTGAATCTATCGTAGAAATAGGCTTCGAATCTCAACACCTTTGCAAAGCATTTTAACTTTGGGAATGTGAACATGGCCCCACGGTGGGCGCCAAATGTAGATATCGAAAATGATTACAACACCCAAGGTGTTTAGCAACACTTCACAAAATTCAAGATCTAGAAATATGGAGCCACAAACACAGAAAAAGCAAGTAAAGACAAGGAGATTTAGAGTGGTTCGGCCTAGAAATGACCTACATCCACTATGAAAGGAATTCTCATTATCATCATTGAATTTACAAGGTACACAAATTTTGATTTATCACTCATTTTCTCTCCTTTTTACAGTATTTATCTCTACTTCTTCTTTTTTACTCTTCGATTCACTTGAATCCACTAAAGGATTTGCTAGATCTCTCTAAGTGTGATGATTATTGTTGAAGATCTTCAACAACTGGACACTTGGATGATTCCATGGAAGATTTGATGTTGAATCTTAGCTTGAAGAAGGATTAATGGAGGTTGGATTAATTTAAGGGAGTCAGGAATGATTTTAGTAGCACTTCGTGGAGAGGAAATTTTGTCCCTTGAATATGGGAAGCCATGGGGTATTTATAGATGTAGAGTGAATGAAGTGGCAAAGCTGAAATTATGTATATGCAGGCTATGGATTGGTCTCTGATTTAATTAGAAAATGCCACTGGGCTAAAATTACATCTGATCCATCCTTTTGTTATGCAACCGATCCACGGTTTTAGTCTCTGACCGACCCATGACAAACTAAGTGACCGATCCACAGTGCTAGAGGATGACCTGTAACACCCCGTAATTCTGTTAATATTAACATTTAACATTCACAAATTAAAGAATAACTAATCTCAGATGTGAGAATTGTGGGAAACGGGTTGCGCCATTGTGTTTGTCTCGGAATTCTGATTGAAATAGAGTCCGAGTTTGCATGAATTGGATTTCGTATGAAGAAGTTATGGCCATCAAAAGTTTCAGAAAATTCAAAACAGATTTCAGAAGATTTAAAATTCAAAATTCGAAGTCAAACAGGTTAGGCGGGAAAATTCCCGCCCAGCACCCCAGGTCGACTGGGGAGTCGACTAGGCAGTCGACACCCCCCCTCCCCAGGTCGACTGGGCAGTCAACTTGGGTGTCGACCTGTCCAGGCGGCTAGGGTTTGGCTGATGTGTTTTTAGGGCTGAGTTGGCAAATTAAACGGTTCAGTTTAGTTCTGAGTTGATCTGACGGTCTAAATAAACCCTAAACTCTATAAATACCTAGGTAGTCTCTCACTCTAATTCACATGAAAAATAGAATAGCCACCGTCATACCGCCGCCATAGAACTCAGTGTAGCCGCCACCAACTAAGAAGGAAGAAAAGCTAATCAAAACCCTAATTATACTCAACTCTAAAGCAAATCAAGACTCTCTTTTTTCTCTAAATTGTGAGTATGATGATCTTAACAAGATTATTATTGAACTAATTAGATTAAGTTATGAATGGATTATGAGTGAATGATGTGAATTGTCATATATGTTGTTGTAAACCTTATGCTATCATGCATGTTGCAAATCTTATGTTATGTGATGATGATATCCTATATGTTGTAAATCATGCTATGATGATATTGTATAGGTTGTAATTTTCTATGCTAAGTTGTGATAAATCATACATGTTATAAAGTCATGATGTTATTATCTATGCTAATTAGTTCATGTTAATCAAATCATAATGTTTGGGCTATGTTGATCTATATGACAAATCACATAAGCAAGTTTAGATTGATTAGTAAAGATTATGAACATATGCCATGACATCTATTTAGATCTAGAATTATGACATCTAGAATTATGCTATGACATATGTGAATTCTATGTATTAGATGCCAGTTCACACCATCATTATGTTTCCTAAACCATATATGCTAGTCCATACATGAATTTGGATTATGATCATATTATGTGAATTGTGACATTTTACCAAACAAGTTGACACCTTTAGATCCATGACATGTGTAATTTCATGCAAGTTCCACCCCTATCATGATTAGGTCTATTTTTATTTGTCTATATGTTGTGATAATTTATCTTTGTGCTATGAGTTAGACTATTCGAGTCTAACGTATATTTTGCGTTGAATAAGCGAACGTATAACGTGTGGTAGGGGTAATTTAAGATTAAGAAGTTGGGGTGCAATTGATATCATTTTGCATGCCATGAATGGATAGTCATAATTGAGTCAATTATGGACATCATTAAAAGTGGACTTAATTAATAATTTTAATAGGGATATATTCAAAAACTGGGGTAAAAGATTATAAGTTATAATCAATGCTTAGGACACGAGGTTGGACTCGTTTGTGACGTAAACCTGCCTGAACCCGCCCGGCAAATCCAGTGGTCACAAATGTCAGCCCAATGTGAGAGCTCCTAGGCCCAAATTAAAGCATAACAGTTGTAAAGACACGAGGTTAGACTCTTTTATGGTGTAAGACTACCCGGACCCGCCCGGCAAATCCAGCTGCCATAAATGCCAGTCTAATGTGAGAGGTCTTTATGAGGTTATGGCCTGAATGAATTAAGAAATACTTAACCAGATAAACATGTAAGGTGGGACATGGGGGTTAAGTGGGTGCCTTGGGTGGCATGAGGAATCTAGTGGGTGCCCTTAGTGGCATGTGAAATACGATTAGTAAGACTTAACCAAACACACATGTAAATGAACAAGACTAAGAGGGTTAAGTGGGATGTACTAGTGGACAAGCTTAGGTGGGTAGCTTGTGGGAGGCCATTTCAACCAGTATCCCAAACGTATCTTTGTGGGCTCGACCCAAGTTGAGGACGGGACACGCATGCTGGGTTTGACTATAAGAGGCCAAAACGGGGTAGCGGTGGCAACACAAGTCCAACGGGTTTCATATGTATGTGTGGACCCGGGCTGGTAGGTAAGACGTTGTTGCATCGTGTAGGTATAAGCCTTGCATTCTCAAGTTGTATTAGGTTTCCACTTTAGGGGAGTGATACACCCCACTGTGGGGCCAGCACGGGTATCTACGAGTAGGGAGCCGATCGCAAGTGGGTAGTGGGGTACACCTAGTGTAGATAGGGGCAGACGGCACCTATGTAGTCAGCTAGGGGTACGCAAGGCTATTTATATAGTTTCTGTGTGACGCAAGTGGGATCAACCTTTAGGGTGACTGGTACGGTGCAGTGTAGTAATTATTCGCTGGTAGTTAGGTGTGCCTTTAACGTTATCTTTATCCGCTCTTCCATACCCAATAGTTCATAGACATTTCCTTGTTTTCCAGCTTATGCCTTAGTCTAGTTACTTTGATAATAGTATTGTTAGAATTACCATACTCGCCAGACTTTATGTCTGACCCCCTCTATTTCTATCCTTTTTCCCCCTCCAGGTCCTCAGGTTGGGCCCAGCTCTAGTGGAGTTTGATCGGATTGCTTTTTCTCTTTGGGAAAGCTTGGACCGCTGAAGTTAAGTCCGGCTTGTTATCTTCTTTAATGGCTATTTATAAATGGGGTTATGTATTTTGTTTTATCAAGATGGATATTGTACTTGACTCTGATTTATGGTTTTATGATGTAACAAACATGTTTAATTTCCGCTGCAATAAAATGAAGTTTTAGATTTCCAAGTACCACTTATTATCTGTCTTGTTGTAATTTTTCTGTTCTATATTCACTTAAAACCTCCATGGAAGTTAATGCATTCCCTTTATGAGTGACATTAATGGACGTGGGGTGTCACACGTTGTATCAGATCTTAAGGTTACCAGAACAGATAATTTTTTTAGAAAAACTATTTTTCTAAAGTATTTTTGGAAGAAGAGTTTTCAAAAACTTGTCATAATGAGTAATTTAAAGAGGAAAGTTTTTAAGAAATACATAATCCCCAATAGCCATATATCTTTATCTTTCGAATTCTCCATTTTGAATCTTTCCTTTTTTGTTTCAGCATGGCTGAAGATCTTAACCTTCCGGACGGTATAACGATACCAGGATGGTATAGGAGGTTATTAGAGGCTAGGGCCACTGCAGGTCCAACCAATGTTCCTCCACCACCAGTTGCACCCGCTCCTCCTCCTCCTCGCGCTGATACTTTTGCAAAGACGTGCAAGGAATTTAAGGCTATGGGTGGAAAACCATTTCAAGGGTCAGAAACGTTTGTGGAGGCTAGAGATTGGCTTATGGAGGTGGAAGAATTGCTAGAAATCTTTGAAGTAGAAGAAGGGAGGAAAGTCAAATTAGCAGCTTGGTTGATGAAGGGAGAGGCCTCGTTTTGGTGGGAGGTCACTAATGGGGAGCGTCCTGTTGACTCTTGGGCGGATTTTAGACGTAGGCTCGAGGCAAAGTTTCTCTCAAGGGCAGAAGAGAATCTATATATGGAAAGGTTCTTGACATTAAAGCAAGGAAGCTCATCAGTGAAAGAATATGTTAACAAATTTAATCAGTTAGCAAGGTTTGGCTTGGACTTAGTGAACACGCTGGAGAAGAAGGCTCTAAGGTTCGTTAATGGATTGAATGAACCGTTGCAAGGGTTGGCTATGACCCACATCCTTATGGGGGCCACCTTTGAGAAGCTAGTAGACATGGCACTCATGCACGAGGAGAAAAGCACTAAAGTTGATAAGGCACCCGAGAAGAAAGGGGATCAGAAGAAACCACAACAGCAAAACAAGAAGGGTGGTAAAGACAATAATGGCAAGGGAAAGAAGAAATGCTTTAACTGTGGGACACCAGGCCATCTCAGCAAGGATTGCCGAAAGAAAAAGAAGACTGACTGTTTTCACTGTGGCGAAGCGGGACATCTAGTGAAGGACTGCCCAAAGAAGGGGCAGAGGGCAGGAGCTACCTCGGGAGGACAGGTGCAGGCTCTTATGGCACCAGGGCAGGCAAGGGGACAAGTTCAGGTTCTCGCGGTCCCACCGCTGCAAGAACGAGGTAGAACCATTTCTGTTGAAAGCTTAGTTTTTCTGTTTGATCATCCTGTCCGTACCTTATTCGATTCGGGCGCATCGCATTCGTTTATCTCTACGTCATCAGTTGAATCACTGCACTTAAACACCAGTTTAGTAGAGGATCCCTTAGTTGTTTCGAATCCAATTGGGGGCTCAGCTTATTTGTCCATGATGTGTTTGGATTTGAAAATTTCTATACTTAGCGTTGAGTTTAGATGTGATGCTTATGTTTTGGGCTTCACGGGCTATAGGCTAATTTTAGGAATGTATTGGTTATCCAGAAATGGGGTCGTACTTGATTGTGAAAGGAGAGTAGTTAGGCTCATGACTCGCCTTGGTAACACTCTCGAAATCTTTTGTAATCCCATAAATTCCGTTATGCTAAGTTATTTAGAATCGCTTGACGCGTTTGTGGAGAATCTACGATCTGTTAGAGTGGTCCGAGAATACTCGGATGTGTTTGAGGAGGTGAAGGGCTTGCCTCCGAAGCGGGAGATAGATTTTCGAATATATCTAGTGGATAATGCAAAACCAGTATCTTTGCCAGTACGCCACATGGCTCCTCGTGAAAGGAGAGAACTCAACAATCAAGTGAAGGAGTTGCTTGAGAAGGGGTTCATAAGACGTAGTATATCGGAGTGGGGTGCTCCAGTAGTATTTGCCACGAAGGCAGATGGGTCCCTTAGATTTTGTGTGGACTATAGAGAACTTAATAAGCTTACTAAGAAGAACAGACACCCACTGCCGAGGATTGACGATCTCTTCGATCAGTTAGTTGGCGCCTCAGTGTTTTCGCAGTTGGACTTAGCCACTGGTTTCCATCAGTTGAGAGTGGCTGAGGATAGCATTGACAAGACAGCCTTTAGGACTCCGGACGGTTTCTATGAATGGCTAGTGATGCCATTCGGTTTGATAAACACCCCCGCATACTTTGTTGATTTGATGAGTAGGGTGTTTAGGGAGTACCTTAACCAATTCGTGGTAGTCTTTGTAGACGACATCTTGATCTTTTCTAAGGATGAAGAAGAGCATGCCCTACATCTTAGGTAAGTGTTGGAGACCCTACGAGCGCATAATCTTAAAGCTAAATTTTCTAAGTGTCACTTCTGGAGGAAGGAAGTACGATTCTTAGGGCACGTGGTTTCCAAGGAAGGGATAGCTGTGGATCCCACGAAGGTGGTGGCCATCCAAGATTGGAAGGTCCCGAAAAATGCTACCGAAGTAAGAAGTTTCTTGGGGTTGGCTGGCTACTATAGGAAGTTTATCAAAGACTTCGCAAAGATATCAGCTCCATTAACACGCTTGACGAAAAAGAACCTAGTTTTCACATGGGACGTAGATTGTGATGATGCGTTCCAACGTTTGAAGAGAGCTTTGACTTCAGCCCCAGTCTTAGTGCTACCAAACGGGAGTAAGCCATTTACTGTTTATACCGATGCTTGTGGGACAGGTCTAGGCGCAGTCCTAATGCAAGAGGGAAGGGTAATAGCCTATGGTGGAAGGCAGTTGAGAGCGCATGATAAAAATTACCCTACACATGACCTAGAGTTGGCCGCTATTGTTTTCACGCTTGAGTCTTGGCATCATTATCTTCTTGGCGAGAAATTCGAATTGTTCACTGACCACAAATCGCTAAAATATTTGTTCTCTCAGAAGGACTTGAACTTAAGGCAGTAAAGGTGGATGGAGTTCTTACCATCCTACGACTTCGAGATAGCATATACCCCTGGCAAGGGTAACGTAGTGGCAGATGCCTTAAGTAGAAAAAGATTATCCTTAAGTCCTTTGTTTGTTGAGCGGCGAAGCTTAGAATTCATCTCTATGTTTGACTTTAGACCTTCCGTTGACTTTGTACTCGGTTTGCTAGCATCCTTAGAGGTTAGACCTACGCTTTTGGGACGGATTGGCGAGGCACAGCGAGAAGACCCACAGTTGGTTGAGTTAGTAGAAAAGCTCAAAAGAGGGGAGTCATCAAGCCATCTCCGTAGGTATACCCTAGATGATAAGGGTTGGTTACGTAGGGACGGTAGATTTTGTGTACCAAAAGACGATGAATTAAGGAAGACCATTCTTGATGATGCACATCGTTCGAAGATGTCCATTCATCCCGGCGGGGACAAGATGTACAAAGACATGAAGCGAGTTTTCTTTTGGGCCGGTATGAAGAGGGATGTGGCCGAGTATGTCGCTAGATGCTTAGTGTGCCAACAAGTAAAAGCGGAGCAAAAGAAACCCGGTGGGTTGCTTCACCCATTGAAGGTTCCACTATGGAAGTGGGATAGTGTCTCAATGGATTTTGTGGATGGATTGCCAAGATCAAGGAAGGGTAATACGGGGATTTGGGTTATAGTAGACAGACTTACTAAAAGCGCCCATTTCATTCCCGTAAAGATTAAGAGGACTGCTCCATGGTTAGCTTCTGTATATGTTCGAGAGATAGTTCGTTTGCACGCTGTTCCTTCTAGCATAGTGAGCGACCGCGATCCTATTTTCACTAGCGAATTTTGGAGAAGCTTACAAGAGGCGGTAGGGACTCAGTTATGTTTGAGCACCGCATATCATCCTCAGACGAACGACCAAACCGAGAGGGTGAATCGCATTCTAGAGGATCTTTTGAGGCTATGTATCCTAAACTTTGGGGGTACATGGGAAGAGCATCTTCCATTGGTAGAGTTCGCATATAATAACAGCTTTCAGTCCAGCATTGGCATGGCACCTTTCGAAGCTCTTTATGGATGACCTTGTTGTTCACCTACATGTTGGTGGGAATCTACGGATAAGATCTTACTTGGGCCCGATATGATTAGAGAGACTTCGGAAAAGATTGACTTGATTCGAAGGAGGATGAAGACGGCGCATGATAGGCAGAAATCTTATGCGGACAAGAGGAGAACAGATCTTGAGTTTGATGTTGGGGACATGGTCTTTATCAAAGTGTCTCCATTACGGAACATTGTTCGCTTTGGGTCCATTGGAAAATTAGCACCGAGGTTCGTAGGGCCGTTTCCTATTAAGGAGAAGGTTGGACAGATGGTGTATAGAGTGGAGTTGCCTGAGAGACTTAGTGGTGTACACGACGTATTCCATGTGTCACATTTGAGGAAGTGCTTGCACGAGACCGCGGAAGTGGTAGAGCCGAACTTTCTTAGAGAGGTGGAGATAGAGCGTGATGCGACGATTCGACGAGTTCCTACGCGCATTCTTGGGTCGGAGATCAAGAAGCTGAGAAATCGAGAGGTCAAACTAGTAAAAGTACAATGGGGAGATGATGAGAGCAACGCTACTTGGGAGACGGAAGATAAGATGCGTTCGTTGTACCCTTTTCTTTTTGAGGGTATGTCCTTTAATTTCTCCTTTATCGCTTATCTTGTACTTATCTTACCTTTAGAGTATCCTCTCGCTAGTATTCTTGACCTTTAGTTAGAATAATCCTATGGTTGAAACATGTGTTTGAGACATGTTATGTATGATGGATGCAAAGTGGATGCAAGTGTTTGCTAATGGTTGCTCGTGGACGCATATACACACACTATTAGGCACTAGATCGGCTCAGTCACTTCATACTGCATATTGCATATAAATGGCTGTATTTAGTAAAATGGATGTATAATGGTTGTGCTATCATATGGATACCGCATTTTGGTGAATGTTTGTGCACACATGTAGAAATAATATGTATCGATAGGGTTCTTTCGCATACATAATGGACGCATGTCACTATCATGATTTGCATTAAGGAGGTCAACTGAATCAGTGGACCGCCTGATTTTGCATTAGATATGGACATATACACACACTGTGCATTTAAACATGAAAGCATTAGAGGTCTATAAGGACAATGGATGCCTGTGTTTGATGGTTGAGTAGATGGACGATTGGATGTTAGGATATACATTCTTCTTGACTTGAAGATTTCGGGGTCGAAATCCTTTAAGGAGGGGAGAATGTAACACCTCGTAATTCTGTTAATATTAACATTCACAAATTAAAGATTAACTAATATCAGACGTGAGAATTGTGGGAAACGGGTTGCGCCATTGTGTTCGTCTCGGAATTCTGGTTGAAATAGAGTCCGAGTTTGCGTGAATTGGACTTCGTATGAAGAAGTTATGGCCAACGGAAGTTTCAGAAAATTCAAAACAGATTTCAGAAGATTTAAAATTCAAAATTTGAAGTCAAACAGGCTAGGCGGGAAATTCCCACCCAGCACCCCAGGTCGACTGGGCAGTCGACTTGGCAGTCGACCTGGGTGTCGACCTGTCCAGGCGGCTAGGGTTTGGCTGATGTGTTTTTAGGGCTGAGTTGGCAAATTAAACGGTTCAGTTTAGTTCTGAGTTGATCTGACGGTCTAAATAAACCCTAAACTCTATAAATACCTAGGTAGTCTCTCACTCTAATTCACATGAAAAATAGAATAGCCACCGTCATACCGCCGCCATGGAACTCAGTGTAGCCGCCGCCAACTAAGAAGGAAGAAAAGCTAATCAAAACCCTAATTCTACTCAACTCTAAAGCAAATCAAGACTCTCTTTCTTCTCTAAATTGTGGGTATGATGATCTTAACAAGATTATTATTGAACTAATTAGATTAAGTTATGAATGGATTATGAGTGAATGATGTGAATTGTCATATATGTTGTTGTAAACCTTGTGCTATCATGTATGTTGCAAATCCTATGTTATGTGATGATGATATCCTATATGTTGTAAATCATGCTATGATGATATTGTATAGGTTGTAATTTTCTATGCTAAGTTGTGATAAATCATACATGTTATAAAGTCATGATGTTATTATCTATGCTAATTAGTTCATGTTAATCAAATCATAATGTTTGGGCTATGTTGATCTATATGACAAATCACATAAGCAAGTTTAGATTGATTAGTAAAGATTATGAACATATGCCATGACATCTATTTAGATCTAGAATTATGACATCTAGAATTATGCTATGACATATGTGAATTCTATGTATTAGATGCTACTTCACACCATCATTATGTTGCCTAAACCATATATGCTAGTCCATACATGAATTTGGATTATGATCATATTATGTGAATTGTGACATTTTACCAAACAAGTTGACACCTTTAGATCCATGACATGTGTAATTTCATGCAAGTTCCACCCCTATCATGATTTGATCTATTTTTATTTGTCTATATGTTGTGATAATTTATCTTTGTGCTATGAGTTAGACTATTCGAGTCTAACGTATATTTTGCGTTGAATAAGCGAACGTATAACGTGGGGTAGGGGTAATATTAAGATTAAGAAGTTGGGGTGCAATTGATATCATTTTGCATGCCATGAATGGATGGCCATAATTGAGTCAATTATGGACATCATTAAAAGTGGACTTAATTAATAATTTGAATAGGGATATATTCAAATACTGGGGTAGAAGATTATAAGTGATAATCAATGCTTAGGACACGAGGTTGGACTCGTTTGTGACGTAAACCTGCCCGGACCCGCCCAACAAATCCAGTGGTCACAAATGTCAGCCCAATGTGAGAGGTCTTAGGCCCAAATTAAAGCATAACAGTTGTAAAGACACGAGGTTAGACTCTTTTATGGTGTAAGACTGCCCGGACCCGCCCTGCAAATCCAGCTGCCATAAATGCCAGTCTAATGTGAGAGGTCTTTATGAGGTTATGGCCTGAATGAATTAAGAAATACTTAACCAGATAAACATGTAAGGTGGGAGATGGGGGTTAAGTAGGTGTCTTGGGTGGCATGAGGAATCTAGTGGGTGCCCTTAGTGGCATGTGAAGTACGATTAGTAAGACTTAACCAAACACACATGTAAATGAACATGACTAAGAGGGTTAAGTGGGATGTACTAGTGGACAAGCTTAGGTGGGTAGCTTGTGGGGGCCCATTTCAACCAGTATCCCAAAAGTATCTTTGTGGGCTCGACCCAAGTCGAGGACGGGACACGCATGCTGGGTTTGACTATAAGAGGCCAAAACGGGGTAGCGGTGGCAACGCAAGTCCAACGGGTTTCATATGCGTGTGTGGACCCGGGTTGGTACGTAAGACGTTGTTGCATCGTGTAGGTATAAGCCTTGCATTCTCAAGTTGTATCGGGTTGCCACTTTAGGGGAGTGATACACCCCACTGTGGGGCCAGCACGGATATCTACGAGTAGGGAGCCGATCGCAAGTGGGTAGTGGGGTACACCTAGTGGAGATAGGGGCAGACGGCACCTATGTAGTCAGCTAGGGGTACGCAAGGCTATTTATATAGTTTCTGTGTGAAGCAAGTGGGATCAACCTTTAGGGTGACTGGTGCAGTGTAGTAATTATTCGTTGGTAGTTAGGTGTGCCTTTAACGTTATCTTTGACGTTATCTTTATCTGCTCTTCCATACCCAATAGTTCATAGACATTTCCTTGTTTTCCAGCTTATGCCTTAGTCTAGTTACTTTGATAATAGTATTGTTAGAATTATCATACTCGCCAGACTTTATGTCTGACCCCCTCTATTTCTATCCTTTTTCCCCCTCCAGGTCCTCAGGTTGGGCCCAGCTCTAGTGGAGTTTGATCGGATTGCTTTATCTCTTTGGGAAAGCTTGGACCGCTGAAGTAAAGTCCGGCTTGTTATCTTCTTTAATGGCTATTTATAAATGAGGTTATGTATTTTGTTTTATCAAGATGGATATTGTACTTGACTCTGATTTATGGTTTTATGATGTAACAAACATGTTTAATTTCCGCTGCAATAAAATGAAGTTTTAGATTTCCAAGTACCACTTATTATCTGTCTTGTTGTAATTTTTCTGTTCTATATTCACTTAAAACCTCCATGGAAGTTAATGCATTCCCTTTGTGAGTGACATTAATGGACGTGGGGTGTCACATGACCGACCAACACATGGAATTGTTGACCGATCCATAGAAAATGTGGATGACTGACCCATAGGCAAAGCAATGACCGGCCCATAGATAACATGAGTTTGATCCATTGGAAATGAACCCAACCGATCCATAACATGAAGTGGCTACCGATCCATAGATGTGTAGAGTGTCCGATCCATTGGAAATGAACCCAAACTATCCATAACATAAAGTGGCTACCGATCCATAGATGTGTAGTGTCTGATCCATACACAATGTGGTTAACCGATCCATAGAGCTAAAGGATGACCGACCCATAGGCTATTGCATGTCTGACCCATCACTAACAGTCGAACCCAATCCATGGGATGAAGCTGGTCACCGATCCATTATATTATTTCATGACCGACCCAGCATTTATGGCCTAATTCTAATAGATTAACATCTATTAACTAAAAAACATGAACATAACAAGTAATTAATATGATACCAAATATAAATGTTCATGTAATGATAGTTAACTGGCAAAATTACCAGTTATAATAATTGGCACAATTACCATTTACAATTAACAGTGAATCAACCGAAAGTAGTCCTTCTGAGTTCAAGTGAGCAATTCATTAGCTATGTAGTTAAAGTCCCGTTAAAGCCCCGCAAAATCCCTATTATAGATTGTAGCGCTCCTCAACGCTACGCTGTTTCAGTTTAGCACTGATGAACAGTAGAACCGCTTTTAGCCCCGCTATTTTTCGTTGCATCCATTAAATCAAGGCTTTTTAGCGCCCACATTAGTAATAATAATATATAGAACCTGACTTGACTAGATCTCTTTATAAAAACATTAATAAAGTTAGTGTAAATAACTAATTTTTATGCATAAATGTATAATATATTATAGTCATCAAACCTAGTGTGTGTTACCATGACATTCTTTAATTTAGTTATATAAGTTTAATTAATACAAGTTTTTTTCTACACACATAATGCGGTAATGATAGTTAATGTGTTTAAAATATTTGGTTTCAACATCTAAATAACCTTTTTGCTCTTCCGCTATATCCCCGCTTTATTCTTACTACACTTTTTTGCACCTCCTGTGTTATAGAACCGCTAAGCGCGTTAACTGCACAGCTCATTAATATACAAACATAGCAATACAGGGATATCAAGGAATAATAAAGTTCAATTTCTTTAGTGATTCACAACGATGACATATAATAAGGTCAGCCCGTATACTTACTGTAGACATACAAAATTTAGTTATGTGAAATCTAAATAATAAGAAATCCATTGTTAACACATCTAATTTTACATCTACAATATCCATAAATATCTTCTTAAACCTCTTCAACTTTAATTTTTTTTCTAGTACATTATAATTTAATGTTTCATTAGAACTAATAAAAAATAAATCAATATTTTTTCTTGAAATTTGGTAATTGAACGGCTGATTCATGTCATTGATCGATTTTACTTTTATTGTTCTAAAATACAGAACGTGTTAAATTTTGGTGATACAAAATCATAAATAAATGGAAACAAATATGTAAAAAGGAAAGTAATCACACATTTTTGTATAAATTATTGGATTGAATTTGCATGAGATGGCAAGGAAATAAATGCAAGGATTTTTTTCTTCCATCTTTGTTAATGAAAAGAATTAGTGATTTACTTACATGTCTTGTTAATTTGATTGACGACTTACATAGATTTCACTAACTATATATTCATTGTAAATTCATTCTGTTATTCAGCCAGAGATCCCATAATAGAGTTTCTCTTCAATCAAGAAATTAGGGCTGAGAGAAGTTATTCCTGTTTAGTGCTGATAGAAGCAGTTTGTGTCATTGTTCTTCATTGTCCTTTCTCCTATAATATTTTTTCCATATAGATATTCCCTCACTTTCTCAATTATGATTTAATTATTTTATTGATTTATTTTGGTTTTATTATATTAAGTGTTTAAACAAAATTTTGGTGAATTAATGAAGATGGTGGTTGGGTGAAATATTTTGTGCTTTGTTGCATATATGTCTGGTTTTCAATTCAAGTTACCACTTTGTGATTTCAAATGAGTGGTTAATTAGCATATAAATATGAAAATAGGAAGATATTAAGTAAAAATAAAACAATTTCTTCATTAACTCACAATTTTGACATATAATGTAATAGGTCTTATGTCTACTACAGGCATGCAAACAAGATTGTGTAGAGCCCAACAAATAAGAAAAACATGCTTTTATCTTGAATAATATTTACATTGTCCTTAAATATCTTCTTAAACCTCTAAAATTTTTCCAATACATTATAATTTACTATTTGACTAATGATATTATAAAACTTCATTATTATTTTTCTTGTGAAATTCTGTAATTGACCGACCAATTCTCCATTGTTGTGCAGTTGTACTAGTATGGCTCTAAAACATAGAAGAAGCTCGTAGGCTATTAAGAAGATAACTTTTTTTTGGTTAAAGCATTAATTAGATAACTTGAACATAACTAATAATTAATATTACACCGCATATATATGTAATTCATCAAGCCAAATTACAAAATGCAAGAAACAATGAATCGATCAAGAGTAACCCCTTCAATTGCATCCTAAATTCCTATTCCTTAAATTACTTGTCTCCAGCTGTCAAATTGATCTCAGCAATTAATTATTAAATCTTATACCATTCAAGCATTGAAGTGAGTCCCACATACTAATAAAATTATGATGACGGATGGATGAGATTAAAGAAGACATAAAAGAGACATGATATTTGAGTACACAAGAATTGATCTCCTTGAATTGTTAGTCCAGGTGAACTATTTGTTAGTATGTAAACATAGGAGACATTGAAATAGGAAGATATTAGGCAATAACTTAGAGAGAGAGAAAGGAAAAAAATCAAATTCCTCAATAATTCAGGACGATGACATATAATAAGGTTGACCCTCATGGTCTCCTTGGTACCTCCTCTTAAAAAGGTGGATGGATAACAGTGTTCTTCATCATAGGTACAATACACCTAACCCTTTCCACTATTATTTTCTTGTCCAGGACTAACATTGCTGAAATTGGCAACAGGAGTAGAGATAGCAGAGAGATGTGCACAGTATTACATTTCATTAAACTTTATCACATAATTTACGGGCCATCTTAACCAATCTATAGCTTCATCGACGGCGGCATTAAACCTCTAGTCTGGGGTGTCATCTATGATGCCGATGCTTGGTGCATTTTTTGCCGATTCCTATATTGGATGCTACAAGATGATTGTTATCTCTTTAGTTTTGTATGTTCTGGTTAGTCTGTGTGCTATTCCTCCTTCTTTTTTTCCCTGCAACCAATGAATATAGGTAAAACAGTAGTAAGTTTTATGATTGCTGCAGGGAATGGGATTACTAACTCTTTCCTCTGCACTTCACAATATAAGCAACCATTCCCAACTTTTATTTGTCTACTGCTCCCTTTACTTAATTGCCCTTTCTCAAGGAGGTTTATACCATGCATGCAAGCTTTTGGTGCGAATCAGTTCAATGCCTCAAACCCAAGTGAGAATAAATCAAGAAGTTCATTCTTCAACTGGTGGTACTTTGGCATGAACATGGGTGCCACTGTTTCTATGCTCATATTAAGCTATGTTCAGGAAAACATTAGTTGGAGTATTGGGTTGGAATACCTTGTATTCTTGTGGCAACCGCTTTTATCATCTGTTTCGTTGGAACCAAGAAGTATCGACCTAGTTTGCTAATGAAGAATCCTTTTGGTAGAGTAGGCGTATCTTTCTTTGCTTTGTCACAAAATTGGATGTCCAAGTTTAGAAGTCCGACATTGACGAGTAAGATTAAACTTTGCATGAAATGCAATTTTTCTTTATAGCCTTTAGTGTCTTTTTTGTTCTTTACTTTTATTATCAAATATTTTTCTGACAACATGATGTTTCAGAAAAAATGAAGATGATGCAGCCAATCCTGAACGAAAAAGGAAGCAAAGGAGACTCTTCGACTGATTCCTACTTGGTTAAGCTGTTTAATATATGATGTTTCATTCGCACAACCTGGAACTTTGTTCGCAAAGCGAGGAAGCACTTCAGATAGAAGGATTGGATCCAAGCTCGAAGTATCACCTGCTGCACTATAGTGTTTTATAAGAGCCCCCAGTGTTGCTTTTATCTTGATCTATGACTGTATCATCGTGCCTGCAGTGTGAAAATCCACCATATTACCAATAGGTATTACCTAAATTATTTACCTATAGCCTACCACCTTTCGAAATGTTTTTCACAACTCAGAAACTATGCACTCATTATTAATAAACGTGCTATACTGCCACAACATGCATTACTGTCCTATAGCGCATAGGGATTGCGATGTTCATAAACACGACTGAGTACGTGATAGAAGCATTAGTTGAAACTAAAAGGCTGGAAATTGCGGCCGAGTTTGGACTAGTAAACCAACCAAATGCAACTATACCAATGTCATTATGGTGGTTGGTTCCTTAGTACATACTAAATGGAGTTGCACATGCTTTCACCATGGTTGGACTTCAGGATTTTTTCTATGATCATGTGCCTGATGGACTCAGAAGTCTTGGTCTTGCATTTTATTTAAGCGTGATTGGAGTTGAAAGCTTCATTAGTAGCTTTCTTGTTTCTGTTATTGATAAAGAAACGAGCAAAAGAGGGACAAGTTGTATTTAAACCAAAATTGGTCCAAACACCAAAGGTGTGAGATCACACTACACCAAACGATAAGATTAGAGAATATGGAGCCACAAAAAATAAAAGTAAGCAAAAACACAAGGATTTTTATAGTGGTTCGATCTAAAATAGATCTACGTTTGATTTGACAAGAATTTCATTATCATGGATAAATTGTGAAGTCCATGTCTCTTCCATTTTTGATCATTCTCTCTTTTTACAATGATTTTCCTCTCTTCAATGACTTGATTCTCTATAATCCATTATGGAAATAGCTAGATCCTTATGAATGCGATGATCTTTGGAGTATGTCTTCCACGGTTTGAGCACTTAGAGGATCATTGATGAATCCATGGCGGTTGAGATGTGAACCGAAGCTTGAAGGGGGATTAATGGCGGTTGGAGAGAACTTGAGGAGATTGTTGGAGACCTGATCGAGTTGTAGATGGAAAAGGATAGAGAGAGCTTAAGTAGATCTCTGATGGAGATGGAAGATGACTTGGATCCGATCGAGTTATCGATTGAGAAGGATGGAATGAGCTTGAGAATCCATTAATGGAGCTTAGAGAGAACTAATGGGGTTCAGAGAAGATGAGATCCACTTGATGTTGGAGGAAGATGGAGTGAGCTTAAGAAGCCATTAATGGAGCTTGGGAAGCTTGAGAATGGTGGAAAACTGAAATGACAGCCCTTTGGTGTGGCTTCGATCGGTCCCTTGAATGGTGGTGAAATGGGGTATTTATAGGCAATGTTTGAAGGTGATGGAAGAGCTGTAATTATGGTGTATAGGGTAGGAGTCATTTGTTGGGGGTATTTACGGATATGCCACTGGACAATTGGAGCCAGTTGTGAACAACTGTCAGACCGACCAGACATATACCACATGAGCAGCCAGGATTATGTATGTATGAGCGATCTTGTTCTTAACTAAACAAGTGACCCTGTGTAAATAAGAATCAGCGAGCCATCATTGTTTTACATGCGCGAGCAAGCCATATGTGAACACGTAGCCGACCCTTTTTTATCATTGTGTACGCGACTTTGTCCTATTCCAAAAATGGGAACACTAATTACGGTTGGGCCATTCTTCTTTATATAATTATGCTCCTTGTATATGCCCAGATCTTCACACAAGAAGACCGCTCGACCTCACGTGGCAACTATAATGCTCGACCCATCCTCTCAGTGATGCTCGACCGAGTAGCAACGTAACGACCTGGAAATTTGGAACCAATTTAAAATTCCCAAATTTCATAAAGATCATAATTAATTTGGATTTGGGCAGGAATAAAATTGAAATAGTTCAAAAAGAAAGAATTATGGATTAAAAATAGTACGTTTACAGAGGAAGTAGTAGCTAACGAACTTGGATTTCGATGAAATCAATTTCATCAAATCCGGAATGATGAAATTATGTAACCAACCAAGTTACATCAAAAATGGCACCCAATAGATATGTTAAATTTACAAAAAATTAAAAATTTGAACTAAAAACAGACGATTTTGAGAATATCTTGAGAACAGAATATAGCTAGATTGTGAGACCACCTCCGTTGGATCCAGAATAGTGAATTTTAGTACTCAGGGAAGTTTCGCGTAAAACGACATCCGCATGGGGAATAGAAAAAATAAAAAGGCCAAAATTTGAACTAAATTTTGACGGTAATTGGAATTTGACAGAGCTAACGGCAAAACTGGAATCTGAGACCTATCCAGAATAATTTAGAACATAGAATATTAGAATAAATTATTTGAAAATCCAAACAAACTCCGATTTTGAATTTGAACACATAGGATTGAAGTACGTTAGAAGCCGGACAATATGGTTAAAGAATTTCTGAAAACCATTATCGTTTGATGCTCCGATTCGAGGCCGGAAGGTTCTTGAGAAAACAAACTTTACTATTCATAAGTGGATAAGCATGAAACTCAAGGTTTAATCCTAGCCACACATTTTCTGCCCTTGGATTTAAGACACATAAGCAATCCACACCCTTTTCACCCTTATACATACCCATTACCCTTACCTCCTTTACCATCTTATTCCCTTTCTTCTCTTGAAAATTTTCTTCTTTCTCCCTCTCCCTTAAGCACATGGCCACGGCCGAAAATCATTTATAAAAGAAAAAAACAAAGAAAAAGGAAGAAAAGGAGATAGGAGGGCAAGATTAGGAGCTAGGGACCCTAAGGCAAAAGCTTGGACTTTACGGGGTGAGAAAAACTGAACTTCTAAAGGGTTTTGTTACTTGATTTAATGATTGCATTTACGATGTTTGTTATGATGGATGATGGTTGTATAGTTTAGAACACACAAACAATTAAGCGTTAGTGTTATAATGCTTGTGCATAGTTATGATGGTTGCTATGAATGTTTATAATGGTTGTTGTTTCGCACACACCATGATACATCAATTATGACATTACATTAGTGATCGGCAAATCTCCTTCGTAATTATAAGCAATATTTTTTAAGCTGAAGGATAATAATTTATGATAAAGTCTCTTTAAATGAATAAATACTGGAACATTCAAGGATGACAGAGAGGATAATGTCTAGGCTTGGGTTTGGAAAATATAGTTTCCTGCTCTCCCTGGCTATCCCTAAATGATCCGACGAATAGGATGGTCAATGCAAGATTTAATCATTTGGATTTAAAGATAAATTGCAATTTAATTTATTAAGTAAAAATAAAAGTTGAATTTTAAACCCCAAATATTTAGGGAAAATAATTTTAAAATGATTTTTAATGGTTTATATAAGTACATAATGGTTTTCTAAGGTATTTTAAAGTATCGTAGAATAATTTTTATGGCAGTCAAAATAGCTTTTGTCGCATAATGGAAATTCACGTATTTTTAGTTATAAACTTTAAATGCTTATAACTTCTGCAATTTAAATTGGATTTCCACGAAACAAAGTACGTTTGATTCATATTTATGAGAGCTTTCAAATGAGTGAAAGCAGATTTTAATTTCAGGTTATAATTATCAAGTTATAAAGGGGTTTATTTGCTAGTTTTATATGATGCTTGTAAGGTGTTTGATGATATATCTCTTAGGAAATTAAGGGTTTATATGTGATTATATTGATGATATATGTTTGCTAATGATTCTTAAATAGATTCATGGAGTAAAAATGACATCTTTTATGGAAATTGGAAGTGAAACACCTTATGTTAATTCACAAAATTACACCTTTATGGAATATTATGTATATACATGCCTTAGTTGATTTGTGGTGGTATGTTTGAATTATTTTCAAGTGATTTGATGTGGTAAAGAAAATCAAACCCCTAAAGATTGGATCTTTATGTAGAATGTGGGTAGTCACTCAAGTATGTGGGAAGCTGTCAACCAATTAAGGGCTAGTTTAATATCAATAATTGTTAGTGAGCTTATATGATTATATGCGGTTGATAATACAAGTTCATTATTGTGATTGATTTATTGATTGGATTGTGCTCGACCAGTTTATGAGCAAATACTTGCTTTTATATTTAGCATAGGGTTAGGTAGATAATACTTGTATGCTAGCACCTTATGAAACACTTCACGATTTGACTATGAGGTGTTTAGCGATGCTTTTGGGGTTCATTTCAATTTAATGAATGATTTTTGAAATGAGATTTTCTTAAATGAAAAGAAATGTTATTGTCGATTTTGTTTTGGGAATTACGATCAAATCGATATCACAAAATTATGTCTTAACAGATTAAAACAAAAGGTCTATTACAAGAATAGTAATAGAAACTAATTAAAAGTTGGGATTCGTACCTGCTGTGTCGAATTCACGAAGAAATCAAATTGATCTCGAGATATAACCAGATCGGAGCATCGAATCGGAAGCGTGACAAATCGCCACGCTCTCTACTGGTATCCATGATCGTCGTTCTTGAGATCGAATCGAGGAAAGGTGATTCGGTACTAGCCGAATTTTTGGATCTAGGGTTTTTTCTTTTATCTCGTAAAATTGTGATAAATTAAAATGAGGTACCGACCCTTGTTCTATAATATGACTTGCGAGATATTTGATAACCCTTCTTACCCGTTCAACCATTCAAAATAGAAAAAAATCAACCTTTTGATATCCTTTATTAAGAACAGTTATCACCCTATACAACAATCTTATGTGTGACCCTATAGGTTATCATAACGTTGGCAACAATATAAACAATATTTAAACTGTAAACAGTGAGCGGCATCTAGTAATACATCGTTGTTACCCAAGTTATAATAATATTAATGATTCAATACAACCTTTCTGTGATTAGTATATTAATGTAATATAATCCTTTTAACCAGTATATCTAGGATTAAACTCAAGGCATGGAACATATCACCCTTTTATAATTTAATCCGTTTATCTTGATCGACGAGTAGACTGTTTAAAACAAATCAATATTTGAGCATGGCCATGCATTTCACAGTCTTACTCAATCAAGAGGCCTATGGATATCACTACGAATATATCGTAGGGTTAAATTTCATCTAGATCATTCATAATTTTCATTCGATTCAAGATGTATCCAATAATCACCGTTATCGTTACTCTGTTACGGATAACTTTAGATGATATCAAAACACAAATATCCTCGAATAAAATTATAATGATTTCAGGTCTGAGGACCATTACATCACTGTCTCTGTGAGAATAACTTATGATACTGGTAATTATATTCCATGTAGTTATCTCACGGTGGGTCAGCCCAATACGACATTTTCCAATACGTATTTATGTTTTGACATTAATATCACGTATATTAATGATCAATGAGATGTGATCATCAGTCAATCAACATACTAGTTTCAATGCTTTATTGTTGTCCTATATATACAATAAAACTCAACTAGGGACATTTAGGAATTATAATACTTATCATATTATATAATCTCAAATTCAAGTCTTACTCAAACTATATAATTCCATATTATAATTCTAAGGAATTCTATTATATTAATATTCATATTACGTAGTAAATATAATATAATATAATATTATTTTATTCCAAATAAAGCAATAACAACAACATTGTTATCTATCACATCAAATGGATTGCCTCTAGGGCATAAACTCTAACATTCTCCCACTTGCACTAGAGTCAATCATTTACGTATCGTATTTTCATGAAACTAGTGTGACTATTAAACTTCTGTTGCGACAGAGTTTAATTCAGTAGGTCTGCAACATTACAACTTTTGTAACCTTGCAGATATGTTCGTTTCTTGTGTGAACAATATCACATAAGCTTTATATTTCTTAAGTATATGTTTGGATCGATAATGAGTTTAACGTTTTAGGCTTGAGCAATAGCCATATTGTTATCGTAATGTATATCATTGGATCAACAATAAATTAAGTTCGATCATGAACTTCTTAACCCAAACATTTTCTTTCTCAGAATTAGTATATATTTCTTGTTTTAAAATTAACATTATTCATAATATAATTAATGTGTTATCAATATATAATATTAGAATTATTGTGATACTCCCACTCAATTTCTTGTCTATACAAGATTCATCGGTATATTGTGGTTTCCAAGACATTCTGAATTCCAATTCATTTCCTTTGGTATCTAAGAGACTGGCTCTCCTTTAAAAGGATACCAATTCGAGAAATAAACATTTTATCCTCTGAGGATCTATAAAAATAATATCCATTTATTTCTTTTGGATATTCCACAAAATTAGTTATCTGATTTGGGTCCGATCTTACCAGAGGAAGGACGTTCAATAAATGTCTTACATTCCAAATCTTTGCATTTGAGAAACTAAGACATTTCCTAGTCCATATCTTATATAGCGTATTTAGACTCGTTCTAGTAGGATTAAATGAAATTGTTCTATTTTAATTTATTAGAAGATCTATATGACTTACCATTAATCGTACTATATCTTATAAGGTACGATTTCTCCTTTCAGACACACTATTCCAAAATGGTGTTCTAAAGGGAGTGAGCTGTGAAACAATTTCAAATTCGTTTGAATAGTCATCAAATAATTGACTTAATATTTATACATTATTAAAATTGGTTTTAATTTCACTTTGAATTCTTTGAACTTTTCAAAGGATTTAGATATGTGTTTCATAAGATACACGTATCTTAATCTACTGATATCATCAGTAAATCTTATGAAATATGTAACGACCCACATTTTTAACCGTTCAAATCGACAATAAACCACACATGTCGACCCGAACAAATTGCAAATGCAGGTAGTTATTGGGAAAAGAAGAAAAAGAAAGAAAGAAGAAAAAAAAAACAATCACAGAACCTCACAGCGGAAGGACAACATATAATAAACAAATAGCAGTTTAGAAGCAGTTGAAATAAATATACATTTACTATAACCTTCAATAATTATCAGAGTTACATATACATACAGCTGTACATAATAAGCAGCGGAAATAATGCAGCGGATATACATATGTATAGATAATAGATATACCAAATCTTCGTCTTCGATCTCCAAGCACAGTCATCTTTGAATACTGCAACGTCTGCTGACCCGAGCGTATTGCATAAAAAGGAAAACACAACAAACACTCGGATCAGCACTAAATCATTCTCATATTAGTCAAATTAAAAGATGAAATAACATCAGTGTCATGGGTACAGTAACTCAAGAGATGCTACGGGATTTTTCCATCTCTCAAGGATCCGTTAAATTAATACATACATAATATAGTACGCTATTATGATAGTGTCTATCCAGTAAAGTATAAATACTGAAAATAGCGTAAGCAAGATTACCATATTACCCTTACGCCGTTTATAGGCATCAACAGTCTATACAGTACCGTAAATTCACCGTACTGGTGTTATCAGAGGGCACTCCATAGAAGGCAATGCTAAATCAAATCGTATGGGGCTCGATATGGATATATATGACAAGGCACTCGAGGCAATGCCCAGGGTAGGATTCTACCAATTGCACTCCCGGACCGGTGGTAACGCATAGCAGCCACTACCGCCCACCTCGGAACACACTCCCAAAGTCATAAATAGGCCCAAATCATCATCATCATAAAAGTCATAGAAATAGTATCGAAGAAGTGTGTCCGATCAAAGGTGCTACCTCAATTAGTCACGGTATAGCTCCTGTTTTAGTCATTTCAATTCTGACCTGAAGATCAGGGCTATTTCGTCATCGTTCATCTTCTTCGATTCAATAAACACCTTCAAGTCATCATACTCATTCTGGATACGTCAAAACATTCACAGTTGTCAAAGTGGTATCGACACTGACAGAGAGTATGCCTTATGCCGACTCCGGTCTCTTTGACAACCAACGCTTACATTTTCCACATCGGTTGGTTCTTTTATTTTTGATAAAGATTCGCTTTCATATCAAAATATCATCTTCTGTTCGAACCCAATTTATATTCAACGAATCAAATTTTCATATCAACCTTTCATAATCATACCCAACCCGATTATATTCTAAAACTAGGATATATTTCATATCATTATATTATAATCATATAATATTTCAAAATGACTTATACTCAAATAGAATATAATTTATCTCAAAGATTTCAATTATCATGGATTCTTATCTCAACTCCATTGGAACCAGCGGTTCAACTCAAGCATTTCCATTCGGAAGAAATTTATAATTCCAAAGCACTTGTAAACTAAATGTTTATATATAATAATAACAATAGAAATAATAATAAAATAAATTTTATATAAATAAATATATAGATATACATATAGGATATAGTAATTAAAATAAATTAGTAATTTAAATATTATATATTACTTAAATATAGGTTTACTAGAAGATTTTGAAAAATGAATTATAAGGAAAAACTTTATTTAAAAATACAATAGTTATAAGTAAAGGTAAGTAATAAATTAAAGCAAGAATAATTATTTGGAATCAAATGCATGGATATATTTAAAATAAATTTCTCTAATCAAAATCTTCCTCCCTTCCAAATTTCAATACTTGGATCTATCCTCCGGTCTCAACGGAGTTCAATAAATTCCATCTCTCGTTTCAACCCCGTTCAACCAACTATTTGATTTCAAGAGTTCAAATATATATTCAACTGAGTTAAAACAACCCAAATATCTTTGGTTTCCAAATTTCCCAAAATCAGATTACATAAGAATTTATTTCCTTCTAATCCAACTCTTAATTTGAAAAGATTTTAAATCATATTCAAATTCCGATTTAAATATTTACACTTTGTTTCGGAAAAATTTCTTTAACCCTTTATCAACATCCCAGTTCAGAATCTTTAAAGAATCGAATTATCGAGTATTTGTATATTCTTTTAAGGGAAATTTCTATTAAATAAAATTTCAAATATTTAAAATCATTTAACCAACCGATGTCTGTATATAATTATTTACCCAATGGCCAAGTGATTTTAAATTAAATTTCTCGATATTTCAAGGATGGGTCTATCATTTCAATCCAAATCAGGGTCACAGAGATTTATCATTTCACTCCGTGTTCTTAATTCATTTTATCGATAAATCCCGGGTTCATTAGATGCCCGCAACATCAAGGGTAAATGGGATTTATCGTCAAAAATCAACATGCATTACGATATACTGAATAAGGAGCAAAAAAACTGTCACTATAAATTCAGTAATAAATTTCAACCAACATCCATCACAACCATTTCATTCAACTGATCAGCGTGAAACTGTTTCAGGATTTTACAAGGGTTCAAATTCAACTAGAGATTTAAATTAAATTAAATAACAAATCAATTACTAAAATTGCATGTTAACACACTTGCATGTTAAATTTAAGCAACACATCAACAATCCAACACAACCATGCAACCAAATTTACTTCATAATTTAATTCAATAAATATGGGAATAATTTAGTATTTCGTGAGCGAAAAATCACTCACCTTTGGGTCCTTAGTGGATCAGACGTCCAAAAGAAGCCCAAAATTTCATAGTCTCTAAGCACAGCCAGGTTAGTGCCAAAACGTCCGCAATTCCGCCACGATCCCAACGCAACAAACCGCGTCCAAATTCGAGTCCGTATGTAAAAGTTATTGATGTTAGAAGTTGATCAATATATAAATAAATAATTAAATTAAATAACTTAACAACCTATTCCTATATGCCACGTCAGCAAGGGATTTCTCCCGCTCCATCTTCTTTCTCGCTACAGTAAACCCGCACTAGACGAACCCAATAACACCACCTTTGACCGACTTTATCGTCGGATTCTGACCACTGGAGGAACAGCGACCACCACCCAGACGACCAGCATCCCGAGGCGCCTCCGTCAGCACCAGTCCCAACCCGTCCGGTGCGCTCCCCCGCCGCCTTCGAAGAGATGAACGGAACCCCTTTTTCGGGTTCAAACGTGAAATTCTGGCCATCCACGACGTTATAGCCCAAACGAACGCCACCGCTAGCCTCGTATGACCTTCCTCTCCGATACCCATAACGTAGATTCTCCGATTGAGCTCCAAATCAGAAAACCCCAAATTGAACCCTAGAATTTCGAATTCTAGAACCTTTGACCGCGATTTCCAGCCACCTCACTTACTGCATGTCGAATCTGAGTACACCCGCAGGTTCGTATCGTCGAGGGCTTCGATTTGGTATATAATACTATAGGGTTTGAAGAGATTTGAATTTGAAGTTTGTATTTTTACTCAACTAGGGTTTTGAAATTTGATTTTCTTTCTGCCATTAGAGAAAAGAGCAGATGGAGAATGAACGTATAATGGAAATGGGCTGAATAAGGTGGATGTGGAGTTTTATTTATATATATATATATATATATATATATAAGGCACAAAAGAGAGAAATACCCAATTATCCATTTACACTGCTCTCGTTCACATTTTCTCTCGTACGATCAAACGGTAAGTCGGATTGTAACGCAAATTGAAATCCTATAATAATTCACCGTTACGGTTCTGATGGCGCCAGTTTCGTCGAATTCCGAGACAGTCGCCAAAACAGTTAAATTCCACAGTTAATTAAATAAATAAATTATTCAATTAACTGTTTTAATTCAAATTTAAATACTCAAAATTTCCATTTTAATTTAATTATAACCTAAATAAATTTTACACATCGATTTCCCTCATTTTAAGTTCCTTAATTTGATTCCTTAGAATTTAAATTTGAATTTCAAATCTTTAACTTAACAATTTATAATTTCACCATTAAATCATTTAACTAGAATTTCCCTTTTTACTTAAACCACTTATATTTACTTTGTTATTAAAATCTTAAGTTCCAAATTATCATATTTTCTAAATAACTAAATTTGGAAATCTATTTATACTCAATTCAATAATCATCATTATTATTAACAACACGAATTGATTTTCATCCAATATATTCCATTTTATTTATTTTAAATTGAAATTTAAATATACTGAAATTATGGGATGTTACAAAATAATAAAATGTACCTCTAGTTTATGTATTCATTGCTCCATATACATCATTATGTACGAGACCCAATACATATTACTCATTCACTATGTCTAATGAAAGATGATTCAGTTATTTTGCCTAATAGACACGATTGGCATATGATTCAAAATCAAATGGTTTCAAAATTCCATCATTATGAAGTTTTGATATACTCTCTTGTTTATACGGGCTAACTGTTAATGCTAAAGATATATTGGATTTAAATCACTAAATTTAATTCATTAATTATTTATGTCAAGTACATTATAGTGAATGATTTATAAAGTTCATTAACAATATGTGAAATTCCGTAGAAATTCCATGTAAATAAAATGAATAACAATTATTCCTTTTATTACAAATGAATTTAAACTTGTCTGCACAAGATTTATAATAATTTTTATTTTATATGGAATTTCATAATAACAATTATTTTATATAATTAAGCCAGTATATTGAACAAGAATCAACTTCCTATGGATAATCCAACAACATTTGCATCATTTCCAGTCATAAGTCCACTTGTCATTTTATCTGATTTCTACTTATTTTGTAATTTCTATAGATCAACATACATTTATGTGATTTATATCTAGTATCTAATACTAGAATTGTATAAGTAGACTATTATAACATTTATATCCTTTTCAGTTGAATTCACACTTTAACTTTTATTTTAGATCCTCTATATTTGTTTGAACAATTACATTTTAATTTGTTTGAGGACAATCCTCAAATTTCAATGTTAGTCAAGAAATTTGATTTAATTCAATTTATCCTTCTTAAGGATTAATTTAAATTATCGGCGTTGTTTGTTATTTAATATCTACAGTAGATAATAAATAATAATTGATTCTATAATATTTATTTAATATAAATACAAAATTTTGACGATCAAAATTCATATTTATATTAACGTATAATTTTAAACTAAAATATGTTCCCACTCAAATCAATGTCCCTCTTTTTATATAAATATATCAATGTATATATATAATGGTGTTCCAAGACCCGTATCTAATCATGCCTTGACCTAGCTTTGGCTAAACCCAAAACACAACCTTTTAGGTAGACATCTTTTGTCAATTATATCGTCTATATTACTCTTCAATCGCATGTTGAACATTTTGTTCAGTATTATTTATTTGCTCAAAATATAGAATAATTCATGCTTTTGTCTCTGAGGCCATAATCCTATTATGCAGCC
This sequence comes from Allium sativum, assembly GCA_030737875.1. Lineage (NCBI taxonomy): Eukaryota > Viridiplantae > Streptophyta > Magnoliopsida > Asparagales > Amaryllidaceae > Allium > Allium sativum. Next base: position 328,489,871 of record CM060916.1, read on the forward strand.
TAGTTAAGTCAGACCCAATAATAGGTTGGAGCACCACATTTACACCATCGCATATAACCAAAATAAAAGGTGCACACGCTTTGGCACTAGTTACATCCAGTGATTTTGGACAATGATGAGTATACTATTGGAAGACGTCACCATGACTTAATATAACAAAAATTTGCTTTAGAGGGAATTTATAATTCGTAGTGGTGAATGATATTAGTTTTATTTACATATATCAAAATATATGTATTTCATATCATTAATGTTGACTGAACTTAAATAAAGCATATAAAAAATATATATTTATTTAAGTTCAACGCTATACATATATTGCAAGCCTTATTTAAACATTTCAAAATGACGGTAATCAAAAGTTAAACTATCGTATAGTAACTCACAAATATGTGAACTTGTGTACTGTATTCATGATCATATAATGTCTAATGGACCATGGCAGCAACATATATACACACACGCTAGAATAATTGAATGAATATGACCAAACATAGATTCAGATACATATAAAATTATCATATTAAATCACTTGTTACTATGTAGAGTGCCAAAACTTGAAAATATTTCCACGATTAATTTTAAACAAGCATCAGATATATAGGTTCTGACCATGTTCCATGCATTAGAACATTATACATATCACAAATATATATATATATATATATATATATATATATATGCAATCAATCCTTATGAACATGCATTCCTTATGATATCAACCAGATATGCATAATAATTATATATAGACCAGCCCCTAAACAAGTCATACTTGTTTGATTTTATACATTTTGCATCCATTATACAAAACACATAAATATATAGATACATGTAAACAAATTTCATGTATAATATTCATATTTACATCACTGTATATATTTCATAAAGTGTTTAAATGCAACAAGTCACACTTGTTTTTTATTTTCATCACTTCATTTCGGCATATCTTCTTGTATTGCCCGACCAAGCTTTTAATGTCCAACCAGACTTTGGATGCCTCCTGAATTTTATTGTTCTAAACAATTTGGTTAGAATGTATGTATAACCAAGTTTATGGCTTCAAAAGCCAACAGTATACTGTAAATTATTATGTACAGTACCAATATAAAATTAATAAGAAACACTTTGTTCATTAATTTATATTTCATACTATCTTCACTGACATATATATATATATATATGTATATGTATATATATATATATGTATATGTACATGATTATGATAGTATTTGGTTACATTACTACATCCTTATAATAGCCTACACAGGTTAATTACAAAATTGTAAATATGCACAGTTAGATGTGCAAGGCAGTACACCAATGTTTCTTATCGTTCGTTTGATAATATATATATATATATATATATATATCAGTATATATGTAATTAATATTTAGATAGTTGGGCAAATTAATAAAGTTTCAGTTAGGGTGAATTTCATATTTTATAATTATGTATGATAATGTACTGGATCAATAAAATGTGAAACTATACAGTTATACATGTATATGCTTACTTAAGCTATTATACTAGGGTATACTTTAGTCAAGTCTGCAGCATGTTCAAACCTTGTCAAACAGGAAAGTGATAAAGATTTACAAAAGATAATATATGATTAAGAAATAGGGTTATTGATTTCTAAATCAAAAACTATTATAGGGTTTTAACAGATTAGTCATCATTTTAACATAGACTTACATACACATAAATATGTAGTTGGCAAATCATATTTTCTACTGCATATATATATATATATATATATATATATATATGAATATATAAGCATATACATCATTTTAAATTCTAAATCAAAATGAATATTGTCCACTAAAATGTAAACAGAAGTACACTAGTTATGTATATAGTTCATAATTATTTGGGTCAGACCCAAAATTTCAATTCAACATCTGTTTAGATCTCAATACACAGATAAAACCAGCCTCAAGATATATTTATTACTTTCTTTATATACATCCTCCAATTGCAAATCAAATTTACACTCGTTTTTCATAGAATGAATAGATGTATAAATGTTCATATACATATCAAATATATGTATAAATTTGTACAAACAAAACCTATAGTAACCTGTATAATTTTGATATGTAAAATATGCAAATCAATTCATATTTTTAATATATCAATATATATATATATATATATATATATATATGTTTGTGTGTGTGTGTGAATTATCAAATATTTCAGATATACATATAACTAATCAAATTAATTATATATATATATAAGTACATATTTGAATATGGTTATATTCTAAAGATTATCCAATCATTTGTACAACCTTTTAAACTCAACATAACAAATAAAATTAACTAATCAGGTTCATGATGATTGATATATATTTATATGTATGTAATGTCATGATTCAGAAATGATTCAAAATCATTCTAGTAACAGTGGTCATCTATCAAAGTTAGAGTGGTGTGAGTTCATGAAAATTGATCATGTATACGTTTCCATAACCTTTTACAACATCATAATATTGAACCACCATTATGGGTATATATAAAACAAGTTATAAATGTTTAACATTTGCAACTATGTCAATTGTCAACAAAGAATTCTGTAATGACTCAAAGATCATTCTATCTTATCAGTATCAGTGTAGCAGGAATTTCTAAGTTCAATTCTTCATGAATTTTAAATATGTGAATCTAGATATCACTTATATAAAACCATAGATGCGTCGACAGTTTAAATATAAAATAAAAGGAATTACTTGTATTAAACCTGAATGGTTGCAAGTTAACAAGTAAATACTTTACACATTGTAAAAGGATTTAAAATAGCTTTCTTATCAATATAAGATTTTGCAATGTATCAAATTGAATCAAATTCCATATAACAAAGCCTGATCCCATTTTAGTTTCGAACATCTTTATATGACATCATAATCAGTATGCTTATGTGTCAAAATAAATCAAAACAGGAAAATTTAAATCCAAGATTAATGCATGAGTAAGAAGAGCATTATCAAGTCACTGTCTAACATCGAATGACTATACTTCAAAACATGTTGAATTATATTTATAGTTAATGTATCATTCACACACATAATTTTTAAAACATGGGATGTAGCAATACAGGAAACAGAGTTAGTATCAAAATTAATTAATTAATTCCCTTTTATACTTTGTATAAGAATACAATCAAAAGGCATCATATATATTTGTATCCAGTCCAACTGGAATATCATGAACTACTATGTTACTTGTAAAACATATCAATTATATGTGTGTACAAGCTTCATATTAGTTAGGAAAAACCGGATTATGATTTTAAACATTATTCTAATGAAGCAAGACAATTTGATCATTATAATAGAAAAGGAAAATTAACATTTAGGAAATATCATAAAATCATGTCTGCTAGAGATTTAAAATTATAATCCCTAACACGACAGATCCAAAGTCATAGCTTTATTTAATATTAATCCACACACAACTTGTAGATTAAAATACATTCCTAGTATATAACAGAGCATAATCATTGTTAATATAAGATACTCTACACTAAATTAACTATTAACTCAGATTAGGATTTTATATCAAATACAACATCCTACCTTTACAGCAACAATTACTGGGTTTATTTGAGTATTCCTGTTATAGATTTCTTATCAAAATAAATCAATGTTCTCAACACTGTGCTATATCCCAAGTATATACATTTTCATCAAGGTAATTAAATGATTTAAGTCCCAAAATAATTGAATTCATAATAATCAGCAAACAAAATCAATATCTGATATTGATTCGTATTTTATTCAGAACAATTTTATTTCAGTAATCAACTGATTCAACAATCCCTTTTATCAAAACAGAATCAAAACCCTAGTGTTAAAATTCAATACTTATATATTTACAACGAATCAAACATTCATTATCAAAATCACTGTTCAATATACTATAACTCGCAAGCCCAATGCTCTAATATCACTGTTGGGAATTACGATCAAATCGATATCCCAAAATTATGTCTTAACAGATTAAAACCAAAGATCAATTACAAGAATATTAATTGAAACTAATTAAAAGTTAGGATTCGTACCTGCTGTATCGAATTCACGAAGAAACAAAATCGATCTCGAGATAAAACCAGACTGGAGCATCGAATCGGAAGAATGACAAATCTCCGCGCTCTCTACTGGTATCCACGGTCGTTGTTCTCGAAATCGAATCGAGGAAAGGTGATTCGATACTAGCCAAATTTTGGGATCTAGGATTTTTTTCTTTTATCTCATAAAATTGTGATAAATTAAAATGAGGTATCGACCCTTGTTTTATAATATGACTTGCGAGATATTTGATAACCCTTCTTACCCATTCAACCATTCAAAATAGAGAAAAATCAACCTTTTGATTTCCTTTATTAAGAACAATTATCACCCTATACAACGATCTTATGTGTGACCCTATGAGTTATCATAACGTTGGCAACAATTTAAACAATATTTAAACTGTAAACAATGAGTGGTAATACATCGCTATTACCCAAGTTATGATAATATTAATGATTCAATACAACCTTTCTGTGATTAGTGTATCAATGTACTATAATACTTTTAACCAGTATATCCAGGATTAAACTCAAGGCATGGAATATATCAACCTTTTATAATTTAATCCGTTTATCTTGATCGATGAGTAGACTGTTTAAAAAAAATCAATATTTGAGCACGACCATGCATTTCACAGTCTCACTCAATCAAGAGGCCCATGGATATCACTACGAATATATCGTAGGGTTAAATTCCATCTAGATCATTAATAATCTTCATTCGATTCGAGATGTATCCAATAATCACCATTATCATTACTTTGTTATGAATAACTTTAGATGATATCAACACACAAATATCCTCGAATAAAATTATAATGATTTCAGGTCTGAGGACCATTACATCACTGTCACTGTGAGAATAACTTATGATACTGGTAATTATATTCCATGTAGTTATCTCACGGTGGGTCATCCCAATACGATATGTTTTGACATTAATATCACGTATATTAATGATCAATGAGTTGTGATCATCGGTCAATCAACATACTAGTTTCAACGCTTTATTGTTGTCCTATATAAACAATAAAACTCAACTAGGGACATTTAAGAATTATAATACTTATCATATTATATAATCTCAAATTCAAGTCCTACTCGAACTATATAATTCCGTATTATAATTCTAAGAACGTTTATTATATTAATATTCAAATTACGCAGTAAATATAATATAATATTATTTTATTCCAAATAAAACAATAACAACAACATTGTTATCTATCACATCAAATGGATTGCCTCTAGGGCATAAACTCTAACATTTTGGATAGGTAATGTTTTATAAAACAGAAAGGATTTCGAGGATTGAAACTGATGTTTCCCAAATGATTTAGAAAAGTATTATGTGCTTGACATTGTAGTTCATCACATAACCGATTAGTTTCTATTGATGATGTATCTGCTTGGTGGCGGAGAATTTATTCTCTTTCTTAACACCCTTCTTTGAGACGTACGAGCTCAAAGGTTATATGATTAATAGTGACTGATAATATGTGTGAATTGCTGATGTGAAGTACTATAGTTTGAAAGTACTTGTGATTATTATTATTGCGAAATGGTTTTTCCCACTTCGGGACATAAAATTGATTTCTATGTGTTTCCAATGATCAAGTAACGGCAATGGCGATGAAAAGTCTGGGATGTATATGGAAGGTATGGTTCGCTCTCGAGGTGGAGAGAGGACGTACCTGGATTATTATTATGACGGTAAGGTGTACCTGGAGCCTGGTCATCAGGAGGATCTCTCGATCAGATGGCATATATTTTAATATGCTTGTATAGTAGATATTTGAGGTTTTCAAATATGTTTTGGTATGAGATACCGAAGTGAAAACTAATTTGATATGAAAGCTATATATGTATTTCAAATGATTTGAAATAAGAAATCGGGTATAAAGTCCAAAGGAATAACTTCTAAAAGTTAATTGGGTTTTTGAAAACCTAAGTTAGGGAATTAAACCCTAGTGAGTAGTTTGAGGAATTGCATCTTGTTTGTTGCATTGTTAGCTTCATTAGTCTATTTCTTGTTGCTATGGTTGTGCACGTATACTTAGGAGGAAACCCGTTCCACGACATGCGGCGTGGTCCTGAGATAACTTATTCTAAATAAGGCTAAGTATAAGATTTTTTAATAAAGTTTTCTTACACCAGTCCTTGTTTGTTGGTGAGGCAGCGTGATAGAGGGTTCTCGCTCTTAGTTTGGTGGCGAGAAGGGGACTCTTACCTCTACACGTCCCAAGAGGGGTTGGTTAGGCAGGAGGCTGAGACAGTCGAAAGGATGACCGTAAAACAAGGTGTTGGGGGTACCAGTGTAATGCCACAGCGGACTATTAGCCGTTGTCAGATGGATCGTCACAGTTGGTATCAGAGCTTTGGTTAGATAAATCTTGGCTCGGTAGGATACAAACATGTCAGAGATAGGACCAGCAGTATCCTAGGACAAGTAACTCATTATAGATAAGGTTAGTAATACCCTAGAATGAGTTGTGAGTGTATATATGTATTAAAGACGTATTTGTAATTTGGTATACAAATGGTTTTGTGTTAGATTGATTTGTTGGGTGAGTTGTGAACATTGGTCGGTGCAGTAGAGCTCACTGTATCGATAGGTGTTTCTAAACACTTGAACAGAGTAGTATAACCCAGTTTTATGGACGAATAAAATAATTTTGTCCAAAAGTATATTTTCATAAAAAAGGGATATATATTTTCATGAATGTTATGTTTAGAAAAAATTAATCCACTAATTTATTATAGGAAATAATAAATAGTACAACTAATTAAGAAAACTGAATTCTTGACGATTTTTAGACGGTCGAGGTAGTGGTTAGGTATTTGACCATTAGTTCCGACTTCGATTTCGAGGACGAAATCATTTTAAGTGGGGGAGAATGTAATGATCCAGAAATTTGGAACCAATTTAAAATTTCCAAATTTCATAAAGATCAGAATTAATTTGGATTTGGGCAGGAATAAAATTGAAATAGTCCAAAAAGAGTGAATTTTGGATTAAAAATAGTATTTTTACAGAGGAAGTAGTAGCTAACGAACTTGGATTTCGATGAAATCAATTTCATTAAATCCGGAATGATGAAATTATGTAACAAACCAAGTTACGTCAAAAGTGGCATCCGTTAGATATGTTAAATTCACAAAAATTCGAAATTTGAACTAAAAACAGACGATTTTGAGAATATCTTGAGAACGGAATATCGCTAGATCCTGAGACCACCTCTGTTGGATCTGGAATAGTGAATTTTAGTACTCAAAGAAGTTTCGCGTAAAACGGCATCCGTATGGGGAAAAGAAAAAAATAAAAGGCCAAAATTTGAACTAATTTTGACGGTAATTGGAATTTGATAGTGCTAACGGCAAAAATAGAACCTGAGACCTATCCATAAAAAATTAGAACATAGAATATTAGCCATGTATGAAGTCTGGGGAAATCCCGTATCGTATATAGAAAGTTATTAAGAAAACAAAATTAAAATAAATTATTTGAAAATCCAAACAAACTCCGATTTTGAATTTGAACACATAGGATTGAAGTACGTTAGAAACTGGACAATATGGCTGAGAATTTCTGAAACCGTTATCGTTTGATACTCCGATTCGAGGGCGGAAGGATCTTGAGAAAACGCACTTTACAATTCATAAGTTGATAAGCATGAAACTCAAGGTTTAATCCCAACCACACATTTTCTACCATTGAATTTAAGACGCATAAGCAATCCACTCCCTTTTCATCCTTATAAATACCCATTACCCTTACCTTCTTTACCATCTCATTCCCTTTCTTCTCTTGAAAATCTTCTTCTTCCTCCCTCTCCCTTAAGCTCTTGGCCATGGCCGAAAGTCATTTATAAAAGAAAAAAACAAAGAGAAAGGAAGAAAGGAGATAGGAGGGAAAGATTAGGAGCTAGGGACCCTTAGGCAAAAGCTTGGACTTCACGGGGTGAGAAAAACTAAACTTCTAAAGGGTTTTGTTACTTGATTTAATGATTGCATGTACGATGTTTGTTATGATGGATGATGGTTGTATAGTTTAGAACACACAAACAATTAAGCGTTAGTGTTATAACGCTTGTGCACAGTTATGATGGTTTCTATGAATGTTTATAATGGTTGTTGTTTCGCACACGCCATGATACAACAATTATGACACTACATTGGTGATCGGCAAATGTCCTTCGTAATTATAAGCATATTTTTTAAGCTGAAGGATAATAGTTTATGATAAAGTCTATTTAAATGAATAAATACTGGAACATTCAAGAATGACAGAGAGGATAATGTCTAGGCTTGGGTTTGGAAAATATAGTTTCCTGCTCTCCCTAGCTATCCCTAACTGATCCGACAAATGGGATGATCAATGCAAGATTTAATCATTTGGATTTAAAGATAAATTGCAATTTAATTTATTAAGTAAAAATAAAAGTTGAATTTTAAACCCCAAAAATTTTGGGAAAATAATTTTAAAATGATTTTGAATGGTTTACATAAGTACATAATGGTTTTCTAAGGTATTTTGAAGTATCATAGAATAATTTTTATGGCGGTTAAAATAGCTTTTGTCGCATAATGGCAATTCGCGTATTTTTAATTATAAACTTTAGACGCTTATAACTTTTGCAATTTAAATTGGATTTCCACGAAACAAAGTACATTTGATTCATAATTACGAGAGCATTCAAATGATTGAAAGCAGATTTTAATTTCGGGTTATAATTATCAAGTTATAAAGGAGTTTATTTGCTAGTTTTATATGATGCCTATAAGGTGTTTGATGATATATCTCTTATGAAATTAATGGTTTATATGTGGTTATATTGATGATATATGTTTGTTAATGATTCTTAAATAGATTCATGGAGTAAAATTGACATTTTATGGAAATTGGAAGTGAAACACCTTATGTTAATTCACAAAATTACACCTTTATGGAATATTAGATATATACATGCCTTAGTTGATTTGTGGTGGTATATTTGAATTATTTGCAAGTGATTTGACGTGGTAAAGAAAATCAAACCCCTAAAGATTGGATCTTTATGTAGAATGTGGGTAGTCACTCAAGTATGTGGGAAGCTATCAACCGATTAAGGGCTAGTTTAATATCAATAATTGTTAGTGAGCTTATATGATTATATGTGGTTAATAATACAAGTTTATTATAGTGGGTGATTGATTGGTTGGATTGTGCTCGACCAGTTTATGAGCAAATAGTTACTTTTATATTTAGCATGAGGGTGGGTAGATAATACTTGTATGCTAGCACCTTGTGAAACACTTCACGATTTGACTATGAGGTGTTTAGCTATGCTTTTGGGGTTCACTTCAATTTAATGAATGATTTTTGAAATGAAATTATCTTGAATGAAATGAATTGTTATTCCCGATTTTGGACAGGGAATGTTTTATTTTATAAAACAATATGGATTTTGAGGTTTGAACTCGATGTTTCCGAAATGATTTAGAAAAGTATTATGTGCTTGTCATTGTAGTTCATCACATAACCGATTAGTTGCTATTGATGATGTACCTGCTTGGTGGCGGAGAATTTATTCTCTTGCTTAACACTCTTCTTTGAGATGTACGAGCTCAATTGTTATATGATTAATAATGACTGATCATATGTGTGAATTGCTGATGTGAAGTACTATAGTTTGAAAGTACTTGTGATTATTATTATTGCGAAATGGTTTTTCCAACTTCGGGGCATAAAATTGATTTCTATGTGTTACTAATGATCGGGTAATGGCACTGGTGATGAAAAGTCAGGGATGTATATGGAAGGTATGGTTCGCTCTCGAGATGGAGAGAGGACGTACCTGGATTATTATTGTGACAGTGAGGTGTACCTGGAGCCTGGTCCTCAGGAGGATCTCTCGATCAGGTGGCATATGTTTTAATATGCTTGTATAGTAGATATTTGTGGTTTTCAAATATGTTTTGGTTTGAGATACCGTATATATGTATTTCAAATGATTTGAAATAATAAATCGGGTATAAAGTCCAAAGGAATAACTTCTAAAAGTTAATTGGGTTTTTGAAAACCTAAGTTAGGGAATTAAACCCTAGTGGGTATAGTTTGGGGAACTACATCTTGTTTTTTGCATTGTTAGCTTCATTAGTCTATTTCTTGTTGTTATGGTTGTGCACGTATACGTAAGAGGAAACCCGTTCCGCGACATGCGGCGTGGTCCTACGATACCTTATTCAAAATAAGGCTAAGTATAAGATTAGTTAATAAATTTTTCTCACGCCAGTCCCATGACTGGCTCGTAGTTTGTTTTTCCCTTGCAAACTACGGATGCCCACAATTTCCACGTGGGCAGTCTGTTAGTTTGTTTTTCAGTTATCGAGATCGGCTTCAAGCTTGAAGACATGGAGTTCCAGAGAGAGATGGAGTTTCATATAAAGGCCGGACATGCCATATAATCAGTATATTATGTTAAATCTTCATGGACTAAAAGTATGTAAAATCAGATTTGTATTCAAAAATGTTTCCGCTGCAATAATATATTCTTATTATATTTTATTTGTTCCGCTGTGAGCTTTGTATTCCACTATGTTTGCTCTGATAAACCCTAACGAAACATACTTTTGCTTACCTTGACTCGACGTGGGTTTCAGTTTTTAGTCGGTTTGAAGTAGGTGGAAGTGCGGGTCGTCACAAGCATGGTGCTTGACCTCAAGATGGACCCATGCTCTAGCCCTCATGCAAGCGGTTCTCGACCCTTCATGGATGGATACTGCTCGAGCACGATTTGTAGATGGTGCTCGACTGATCCCGTTGTTCCTTGCTCGAACTATGTGGCATGAAAGTGCTCTTCCTTGGGTGCTCGAGCATAATGCTCGACCCGTGCTGGATGGAGATGTGCGGGAGAGCTGGGCTTTGCGGATGCGAACGATTGAGCTAGGATTTGTTTGGATGAGTGTGTCAGAATACGAGAATGATTATGGATTAACAGCTATTGTTGTTAGTCCATGCGAGGCCATTATACGATTCAATATATGTAATCTGGGTGTCTGCACTTATAATGTTCGACATAATGCCTGAATGAGTTTTTTTGGTTATTTGACATTTGCCCCTCGAAGTTTTTATTTTTTGCTTGCGAGAAATGCGGGCTCCGAACTGAACATTGTTAATACGACTTGCGTTGAAATTCCGTCGTAGCTTTTTGTTTGCTATGGAAAAACATGCTTTGATCCTTTGACTCGTTTATTCCAAATGATCCAAGCACAGAACTTGCTAGTTGAACTTGTATGCTTCGTGTCGCCTGTTATGTAATTGAAACAAGCACATGCATGATTTTGGATTTATACTTGGTTATTGATCGTCCACATCAATAACAGGTTAGTCAATCATTAGAGAATGACTTATAGCGAATGGAATGATGTGCCTATGCAGATTTACCTGTTTAAAATTTATTAAACGTTGTTTGCATAGATACGGTATTCGAATTCGAATTCGCAGCAGTTCTTGAGTTCTGCTAATCAATATGTATATCGACTACATATTTCAATCCTTTCCCTATTAATGACTTATATGATCTCGCATGATGGTTTACGTTTTACAAACGTGTACCTGTTTAGATCAGAATTTCGAATTGAGTTTCCGAGGCCAGAGCAATTGCAGCCTTTGGATGGATTTAGAGTTTTGAATTTGAATTTGCTTCGACATCATGGATCTTCCTGGGATATATATAAAATTTTGCATTTCCGTTTCACGACGGATTGCCTCAATGCGTAATTATTGCTCAATCTTTGGAGCTTTGCAAACGAGGAAGCCTTTGAATTACGAGATTCCAATTGGATTTTCCAGAGTGATCTTTATTGGTGTGATGAGTTTGATCAGTGTATCGAGCATATCGATTTTTGCCGAATTTTCCAAATGCCCTATTTTGAAGGCAAGATCAAGCCAAGTATATTGGATTTTGGCTTGTTAAATTGTCATAATGGAATCGTGGTATTTTTTTCTTTTGGGCATTATTCAACTCTTATGTGGTTGTGTTGCCTCAGTGTCGTGGGTCGTCACAAATCTCAAGAGCTCAATGTGATCAGTTTGTCGGGTTTCCTTAATCGTAGTTGATTGCTAGAAGCTTTAACTCTGTCAGCAGAAGCTATTTGAGCTTGCCATAATGCATGGAGCCTCTGAGCTTTGTCAATACAATAGGAATTCCAACTTTATTGGCTGGTTTAGTACCTCTACTTGGAGAAATTTTTATACCCTTGTGCCCTCGCTAGGGGAGGCCTTATATATTATGCCCCCCCGGAGGAGGACTTTGGGATTTAATGCTCCCGCTCGTGGAGGTCTTGGGATTTAGTGCCCCCGCTCGAGAGGGTCTTTGTGTTTTGTGCCCTCGCTAGGGGAGGTCTTTGGGTTTAGTGTCCCCGCTCAGGGAGGTCTTGGGATTTAGTGCCCCGACCCAGGGAGGTCTTTGGATTTCGTGCCCTCGCCTGGGGAGGTCTTTGGGTTTAGTGCCCTAGCTCGGGGAGGTCTTGGGATTTAGTGCCCCCGCTCGGGGAGGTCTTTGGGTTTTGTGCCTTCGCTAGGGGAGGTCTTTGGATTTTTGCACCTACTCGGAGAGGTCTTTAGGTTTAGTGCCCCCACTCGGTGAGGACTTGTATTTTGTTAATGTATCGTTTCACAGTCAGATGCCAGTTCCTTTATCGGATGTTTAATTTGACAAGCAATCTTAGTTAACGGAGTAAGGCCTTTGTCCCCTTATTCAGGGAGATGTCCCTTTGATGAAACTTAGAACTTTTGGGTTTAGTTGCCGCAGCGCTCATTCATTGTCTGATTCTTCGCAACTCCCTTCAATCACCCTTCAAGGCGGTTCCCCTTATTTTTGCGATTGTGCATATTGATGTTAAGGCACTTAGCGCTTAGATCAATGTTGTTGGGGTCGTGAAGTTGTGTCAAATTCCAATGGAGCAAGCGCTTAGCGGATGAACTGCAATATGAAATAACTCTTAAGACATTTTTTTTTTGCAAGGGAGAGATTTATTCAAGCACGTTTGCTTTAAAGCTACTATTCAGAACAATGTTTGTAAGATATTATAGACTTATTTACAAGAATTCTGAATATAGCAGTAAGTAAAGCATGAAGTAAAATAATGGCGATGATGATCACTTATTCTGGGCCGTTGGAATTGGAGCACCGCTGGTTATCAGTTGATGATCAGCCTCGATTTAGCTTGAGTGGTAGTTCCTTTGCTTGGACCAAACTTACCATTTGATGCCTCTTGCCCCTGAGGAGTCGGAGTAGTGCTTGAGGGTTGTGGACTTTTCACATACTATTATAGTCTGCTCTTCTAAATCAACACCTCAATCAGGCTTTAGAGATTCCTACATTCATTTGTATCATGGCCTGGTTGATTGTGGAATCGACAGAATTTTCCAGAGTTCATGGCCTTCGTTGAGACTTTCAGCATTGGTGGTTCTGGATAGGATTCTGTATCCTTCATGGTAGAGAAAATGTTCTCGGGTGTCAGTTAGAGGAGTGAGATCTGACGGGTTGTGAAAGTGAAACTTATTATTAGCCTTTTTTTTCTTTCCCGTCATTGGCTCGCTTCTTCCCCTGATTACTCTTTTGATTATATTGGGTAGCAGCATTTTTGGGAGCCTCAAGAAGCGGCCTAACATCAATAATCTGAAGAGGATTAGGATTATTGTCGACTCTCATGTACTCTTCGTCTTTTTTTTATAGAATTTATCAAGTGTGCTTGGTTCTTTCATTTTAATCTATCTACCAAATTCGCTCCTCTCATCTATGGCGTCGATTAGAGACATTAAGATCATGCGGGGCTTGGGATTTCCTACTTCAGACGCAGCAGCATTGAATCTTTTGAGGAAAGCTTTGAAAAATTCTCCTGGATTCTACTTCATCGATTTAAGAGAAATAACACTTTAGCCTTTGTAACTTGCAGCATGAATTACTCTTTGAATTTCAGAGTCAAATCATCGAATTGGTCGATGGATTTGGGTGGCAATCTCGTAAGCCATAATGATGCGACGCATTCTAGATAGAGAGGGAAGCACAAGCATTTGATCTCGTCCGTCGCCTTGGCTGCATTTTATGTCACTCGTATTTGTATAGGAAGTGATTCGGGTCAGAAGTTCCGTTGTATGGAGGCAGAGTAGGATGAGTGAACTTTTTGGGGAATTCTGCTTTGCAGATTCTCTTAGTGAACAGATTTTTACTGAGGGAGAAGTCTCTTTCCCTTTCACTATACTTGCGAGCCATGCTATCTTTCATGATTTGCTTTACCATATCCACAATATATTCCTTCGAGTTGTGTCATTCTGGAGAGTGGACTTCGATCTCTTTTCCGGATGCTCGTCGTGGCGAGCGATCGTGATTAAAGGATCTTGCTCTTTTACCGGAACTTGCAACCCGTTGGTTATTTTGATCGGAATGGTTTTTAGTTTTCAACTTTGATTCTTCGATATTAGCATTGCTTTTGTCAACAAGTCCTTCCAATTTGTCATTATGATGATGATCAGAGGCTGATGAATCTGCATTCACTTCAAGGTTGACATGGATTTTCGGAGGAGGAGCGGGATTCGCTTGAGCGTTAATGAGAGCACTTATTTTATTCATTAAAGCTTGATTAGCGTCCATTAATGTGTTATTAGCATTCATCAAAGTTTTGTTGGAGGCTTCCATCCGTTGACTCAAGTTAGCGACGACGACATATAATTCTGCTTTGCTTACCCCGGCTCCACTCATTGAGTTTTCTTTAACTTCAAAGTGGTTGGTAAGTGGTGTAGCTTCGTTGTTAGCAACGTTGTCGGTTTCTTCAACGACTTTACTTGCGTTTTTCTTAGATTTGGCCATTATTTCAGACAAGGATTTGAATTTGGAAGAGAGTTCGTCAATTGGCCTAAATCTTAGACTTGTAGAATCTATGGTAGAAGTAGGCTTAGAACTTCAATGCAAACCTCTTAAGATTGAGAGAAGTGCGAACGTGGCCCCATGGTTGGCGGCAATGTTTAAATCAAAACTGGTCCAAGCACTAAAGATGTGATATCACACTACACCAAACGGTAAGATTAAGGAAAATGGAGCCATGAAAAATAAAAATAAGTAAAAACACAAGGATTTTTATAGTGGTTCAATCTAAAATCGATCTACGTCCACTTTGGCAAGGATTTCATTATCATGGAGAAATTACAAAGTACATGTCTCTTCCATTTTTGATTATTCTCTCTTTTTACAATGATTCTTCTCTCTTAAATGACTTCATTCTCTCTAATCCATTATGGAAATAGCTAGATCCTTATGAATGCGATGATCGCGAGAGTATCTCTTCCACGGTTTGAGCACTTAGAGGATCGTTGATGAATCCATTGAGGTCGAGATGTGAAACAAAGCTTGCAGGAGGATTAATGGAGGTTGGAGAGAACTTGAAGAGATTCGAGGAGATCCGATCGAGTTGTCGATGGAAAATGATGGAGAGAGCTTAAGTAGATCTCTAATGGAGATGGAAGATAACTTGGATCCGATCGAGTTGTCGATGGAGAAGGATGGAATGAGCTTGAGAAGCCATTAATGGAACTTGGAGAGAGCTTAGAGAGAACTACTGGTGTTCGGAGAAGATGAGATCCACTTGATGTTGGAGGAAGATGGAGTAAGCTTAGGAAACCATTAATGGAGCTTGGGCAGCATGAGAATGGTGGGAAACCGAAATGACAACCCTTCAGGGTGGCTTCGATCGGTCCCTTGAATGGTGGTGAAATGGGGTATTTATAGGCGAAGTTTGGAGGTGATGGAAGAGCTGTAATTATGGTGTACACGGTAGGAGTCGTTCGTTGGCGTATTTACGGAAATGCCACTGGACAGCTGGAGCCAACTGTAGCCAACTGTGAACAACTGTCAGACTGACCAAACATATAACACACGAGCGACTAGGATTATTTATGTATGTGCGACCTTGTACTTAACTGAATGAGCAACCCTATGTAAATAAGAATGAGTGACCCATCCTTGTTTTCTATGCGTGAGCGAGCCATATGTGAACACGTACCCGACCCCTTTTTTATCGTTGTGTACGCGGCTTTGTCCAATTCCAAAAATGGGAACATTAATTACGGTTGTGCCATTCCTCTTTATATAATTCTGCCCCTTGTATATGCCTAGATCTTCACACAAGAATACCGCTTGACCTCAAGTGGCAAATGTAATGCTCGACCTATCCTGTTGGAAATATTGGGTGAATTATTAAAATATTGAGATAAGTGTATGAATGGCTCCTTTATGTGAATAGTCCCATATCATGGGATTATATGAAAGAGACAAGTATTTATACTTGTTTCTAAGAAATCATGTTGGGGCCTTGGCCTCCCAATACATGCTTTGTTGTGAGGAGGGAGGCCATGCATCATGACAACCACACACGCGCGCGCGACCGACCGACTCGACTTGACCCGGCCCGGCCCGGTTCGGTTCGGGCTCGGGCTTGGGCTTGACTTTGTGGTGTAAACATTTATATTTTTGGGCTAGAATACACTGCATTTTTCGAACTATGTTTTTAAGTACGAAAATATTTCTGAAACGACTTTTATTTTGAAGCGGTAAACTATTGACCCGGTATTTTAGCAGATTTTATTACTGCACAGTATTTTCGTTCAGCCCTAATCCCTATCTATATATTAACTTCAGTTGTAGACGGAAATAGGTAACTTACCTTCGCCACTAAAATTATAATCCAGAAATTTTCGAGCAGTGATTTTATTTCGAAAGTGCAAATATGCACTGATTTGTCGTGCAAAACAAATCAGTTATTAATTTCAGAGGCTGTTTTATCCTAAAGGCGGCGGCGGAAGTACGAACTGGTTTTGCACCATCGACCAGATCGCCGAATCGTCTTCAAGAAAGCGACCAAGTACGTGACTCAGCCATTATTTCCCAACAATTTGAAGACGATCTAAAAAATGGCTTCGACATCAACTATGGATGATGCTGCTCCTCCCTCTGCTTTCCAGATCCCATTGGTGACTGCTGCCCCCTTTCGTTTCGAAGGTCTGCACTTCAAACGATGGCGTCAAAAGATGCAGTTTTACCTGACGATGAGAAGGGTGGCTGCTGCTCTGACCACCGACAAACCGCAGTTGCCAGACAAACCTGACGGAACTGATGAAGCGCAGATGGCTTCCCGGACTAAACAATCAAAACAGCAACAGAACTGGATTGAGCATGATTATCTGTGCAGGAATTTCATTCTCAATGGCCTCAGCGATGATCTGTATGATTACTACAACTCGGACGACAAGACAGCAAAGGAGATCTGGGAAGCGCTGAAAAAGAAATATGATACAAAGGAGGCAGGGGCAAAGAAGTATGTTGTGAGCCGCTATCTCAAGTATCAGATGACAGACGACAGGTCAGTAGAGATGCAGCCTCATGAGCTTCAGAAAATAGCTCATGAGATCATCTCCAAAGGTATGGTTTTGGACGAATAGTTTCAAGTTGCTGTTATTATTGACAAACTGTCCCCAGGTTGGAAAGATTTTAAGAATTTCCTACGACATAAGACTAAGGAATTTTCCTTAGAGAGCCCGATCACTCGCCTCCGTATTGAGGAGGAGGCACGCAAACAGGACCAGAAAGAGGAAGTGCTAGTTGCCTCAAACAACAACATTAAGAAGACTACACCCGCTGTTCTGAAACCGAATCAGAAATCATTTAAGAATCAGAACAGGCACAACAAACAGAATGGGAATCCGCAAGGAAACCCAAAAGGACATCAGAAACCAACCCAAAAGAATGACTCTGGACAGTTGTTTCTATGTTACAACCGTGGAAAACCAAGTCATATGGCACGAAAGTGTCGGAACATGCCAAGCTCTGCACCGCAGTCGAACCTGACTGAAAAGCCTCTTACGGCTATGATTACTGAGATTCACCTTGTTGGTGGATCAGAGGGTTGATGGGTAGACACTGGTGCTTCTCGCCATGTCTGCTATGATCGTGATATGTTCACCACATACACGGCTGCTGATGATCAGAAAGTGCTATTGGGAGATTCTCATACCACTAACGTTGTAGGGGTTGGAAATGTGGAGATCAAGTTTACCTCTGGAAGGACTGTGATTCTTAAAGATGTTTTTCATACTCCAGAGATGAGGAAGAATCTGGTTTATGGCTTTCTTCTTCATAAGGCAGGATTTACTCAATTTATTGGGGCTGATGTGTATACCATAGGTTATAAGGGGTCTTTTATAGGAAAGGGTTATGCTTGTGAGGGAATGTTTAAGTTAAATGTTGAATCTAATAAAGTGAATAATTCTGCTTATATGTTGTGTGATTTTAATATTTGGCACTCTAGATTATGTCATGTTAATAAACAAATAATTCATAACATGAGCACTCTAGATATGATACCTAAGATGTCAGAATTTGAATCTGATAAATGTGAATTTTGTACACAAGCAAAAATCACTAAGAAACCTCAAAAATCTGTTGAAAGAGAATCTGAACCCTTAGATTTAATTCACTCTGACATATGTGAGCTTTATGGTACTTTAACTAGACATGGATATCGGTATTTTATCACTTTTATTGATGACTGTTCTGATTTCACATATGTATACCTTATAAAAAATAAAAGTGATGCTTTTGATATGTTTAAAACATTCAAAACTGAGATTGATAATCAAACAAATAGGAAAATTAAGAGACTTCGTTGTGATAGAGGAACAAAATATGAATCTAACTCAATTCTGGATTTCTATAAACTACATGGTATAGTACATGAGAGAACTGCACCCTATTCTCCTGAAATGAACGGTAAAGCAGAAAGAAAAAATAGGACTTTTACCGAATTAGTAGTTGTCGTCCTACTAAATTCTGGTGCAGCAAAACATTGATGGGGGGATATTTTATTGACTGTATGTTATGTTTTAAATAGAATCCCCAAATCTAAGAATAAAATTTCACCTTATAAAACTTTAAAGAATCATAAACCGAATGTGTCATACTTTAGAACTTGGGGTTGTCTAGCATATGTTCGCATTCCAAACCCTAAGAGAATAAAATTGGCAAGTAGAGCATATGAATGTGTATTTATAGGCTATGCTATTAATAGCAAAGCATATCAATTTTATGACATAGATGCACATAACATAATTGAGTCAAATGATGCCGATTTTTATGAAACAAAATTTCCTTTTAAATTAAGGAATAGTGGAGCACCTCAAGTATGCCTATTAGAACAGAACTTAATAAAAATTCTGAAGCTGAACCTAGAAAAAGTAAAAGAGCAAGTACCAAGAAAATTTTTGGTTCAGATTTCTGTGCTTTTACTATAGAGGAGGATCCCTTAAACCTCCAAGGGGCCTTATCTTCTTTAGATGCCGATTTTGGCAAGAGGCTATAAATGATGAGATGGATTCTCTGGAATCCAATAAGACTTGGCATTTGGCAGATTTACCCCCTGGTTGTAAATCTATAGGCTGTAAATGGGTGCTTAGAAGAAATTAAAACCTGATGGTACTATAGATAAATACAAAGCACGACTGGTAGCTAAAGGTTTTAGACAAAAAGAAAATATAGATTTCTTCGACACTTTTTCACCTGTAACTAGAATAACATCCATTCGGGTATTAATCTCACTCGCTTCCATTCATAATTTACTAATACACCAAATGAATGTCAAAACCGCATTTTTAAATGGTGAATTAGAGGAAGAAATCTATATGGACCAGCCTGAAGGATTTGTAGTACATGGTCAAGAGCATAAAGTATGCAAGTTAGATAAATCATTATATGGTTTAAAACAAGCTCATAAACAATGACATGAAAAATTTGATAACTTAATCATTTCACATGGTTTTAAAGTTAATGAAAGTGACAAATGCATTTATTACAAATCTGAGAATGACATTTGCACTATTATATGCCTTTATGTAGATGACATACTCATCTTTGGGTCAAACATTCATGCCATAAATTCAGTCAAATCCTTATTAAGTGCCAATTTTGATATGAAAGATCTAGGCGAGGCGAGTGTAGTCCTTGGTATTAAGATTACTAGGTCAGAAAAGGGAATTTCTTTGGATCAATCTCATTACATTGAGAAGATACTGAAGAAATATAATTACTTTGACTGTAAACCTGCATGTACACCATATGATCCAGGTGTAAAGTTATTTAAGAACACTGGTGAAGGTGTAAGACAGTCTGATTATGCGAGCATCAATGACAGTCTTCGGTATGCCACTGATTGTACTAGACCCGACATTGCCTATGTCGTGGGATTATTATGCAGGTTTACCAGTAGACCTAGTATAAAGCACTGGCATGCCATTGAAAGGGTCATGAGATACCTTAAACGAACTATGAACCTTGGATTACATTATGAGAAGTTTCCAGCTGTACTTGAAGGATATTCAGATGCAGATTGGAATACTTTATCTGATGATTCTAAAGCGACCAGTGGCTATATATTTAGCATCGCTGGAGGAGATGTTTCTTGGAAATCCAAGAAACAAACTATTTTGGCTCAGTCTACTATGGAGTCTGAGATGATAGCACTAGCCACGGCTAGTGAAGAAGCAGAGTACTTGAGAAATCTGCTAGCTGGGATTCCCTTATGGGAAAAACCGATACCAGCTGTGTTGATACATTGCGATAGTACCATGGCTATTGCAAAAGTTCAAAACCGTTATTATAACGGTAAGAGACGATAAATACGTCGTAAGCACAACACGGTTAGAGAACTACTTTCCTCAGGTACCGTTAGAGTGGATTACGTACGTAGTAATGAAAATTTGGCAGATCCTTTGACGAAAGGACTGTCCAGAGAGAAAGTCTTTAATTCTTCTAAAAGAATGGTACTATTGCCCTTAGATTGTTGAGTCACGCACAATGGTAACCCGACCTAAATGACTGGAGATCCCAAGAAATAGGTTCAATGGGTAAAAACAAGTTGTGTAGTGATAGAAGTTGAACATGCTATTTAATGAACCAAGAAGCATGTATTCCTGAAGTGATTAGAGGATGAGTTGATAATAACTCTTAATGAGATCTATACTCTATTTGGAGTGGAGTACCTATCTTCAGGAGTACTCTTGATAGACTCACCTATGTGAATGTGGAAATGTGGCTGTTTCCTGTGGAGTTTTGGGCAAAACTTCTAGAGCGTTCACTAAACTGTGATAGACGTGCATGGCCATAAATGCATGGGCTTATTTGATTGTACTATAGAAAAGATTGTGTGTGGTTTGATGTCAAAAATAGAGTTCAAGACTACGTGTCACTCTAGTAAAAACTGAATCTTATTCACTATGCAAAGGTTCAAGTCGGATGACACCTTTGTTTATGCACAGTCTTATGTTTCTACAAAACTGTTCGATAATATTTTAAAAATTCAAGTAGGGGATTGTTGGAAATATTGGGTGAATTATTAAAATATTGAGATAAGTGTATGAATGACTCCTTTATGTGAATAGTCTCATATCATGGGATTATATGAAAGAGACAAGTATTTATACTTGTTTCTAAGAAATCATGGTGGGGCCTTGGGCTCCCAATACATGCTTTGTTGTGAGGAGGGAGGCCATGCATCATGACCACCACACACGCGCGCGACCGACCGACTCGACCCGACCCGGTTCGGGCTCGGGCTTGGGCTTGACTTTGTGGTGTAAACACTTATATTTTTGGATCAGAAAACACTGCATTTTTCGAACTATGTTTTTAAATACGAAAATATTTTTAAGCCGACTTTTATTTTGAAGCGGTAAACTATTGATCCGGTATTTTAGCAGATTTTATTACTGCACAGTATTTTCGTTCAGCCCTAATCCCTATTTATATATTATCTTCAGTTGTAGACGGAAATAGATAACTTACCTCCGCCATTAAAATTATAATCCAGAAATTTTCGAACAGTGATTTTATTTCGAAAGTGCAAATCTGCACTGATTTGTCGTGCAAAACAAATCGGTTATTAATTTCAGAGGCTGTTTTATCCTATAGACGGCGGCAGAAGTACGAACTGGTTTTGCACCATCGACCAGATCGTCGAATTGTCTTCAAGAAAGCGACCAAATACGCGACCCAGCCATTGTTTCCCAGCACATCCTCTCAGCGATGCTTGACCGAGCAGCAAGGTGCTCGACCTCAAGATGAACCCATGCTCGAGTCCTAATGCAAACGGTGCTCGACCCTTCATGGATGGATACTGCTCGAGCAAGGGATCAAGCCAGGATTTGTTTGGATGAGTGTGTCAGCATACGGGAATGATCATGGCTTAAGAGCTGTTGCTATTGGTCCATGCGAGGCCATTATATGATTCACTATATGTAATCTGGGTGTCTGCACTTATATTGCTAGACAGAATGCCTGAATGAGTTTTTTGGTAAGTTAACAAGTTGGTTTTCAGACAACATGAACGACGCTCATATTGATTACTTTTACTGGTTGCTAGCTGGATTGAGTGCCGTTAGTGTCTTGATTACAGTTTGTATTTGCTATAACAAGATGATGAGGAATTTGTGGCTGAATTTAATGTGTGGATTCATTCGCATAAATGTCTACAAAGTCCTCTGATTGCTTTTTATATTTAACATTTCGTTTTTTATTCGGTCCTGAGTATTTGTGAAATGTTCATTTGTATATTTGCTGAATTTGATTGATTTCGTTTGGTTTTGATTTTTTTGTTGGCTATGACTTTGCTTCGGCTTGATATTTTTGACTGTTTCAAGTTTCAACACAGTCTTGAACTTGGCACTCTCGTTGCATTCTTCATGTATGAAATCTGCTTCCAATAGTGTTTTTATACATGTATTTGTTTGCTTTACTTGCTTTGTTGTACTAAGGCTACTGGCTGTTTACAACCTGAGTAAAAAAAAAAAAAAAAAAAAAAAAAAAAAAAAAGTGCTTGCTAGATTCATTTTCAAAATTGCACGAAAACATAAGATATTGTCAGTATTGATCCACAGTTGTATTGTCTTTGGTTGGAGGATGATTCCGAATGGCAAAGTATGTTGCAAGTGACATTTTCTATTGCAACAATGATTCCAGACTTTGCTGCTAGTCATACGATGTTCACCCTTTTCCCTAGATAAATCATATATTGATTCTAACCTGCATATACTACGTGGAAAATGTGACTCAGAGAAGTCCTGCTCCCCATAATTAATGATATTGCTAGCTTCTTTGTCCTCTCATGGCACTATTAAATTTTGCCTGTTACAATAGCTTAAGCTGAAACATGCTTACCCTCATAATCTATATGTTTCATTACCATTGATGGGTGCATGCATCAAAAATAAATAACCATGCGTAGATGCAGGGGTGAGCGTTCGGTCGGTTCGGTTGGTTTGAACGTAAAAAAACTCAAATCGAATTAAAACTGAAAATTTTTCAAACCGAACCGAACCGAATTAATTTCGGTTAGTTCGGTCAATAACCGATTTAACCAAACTTGAAAAATCTATTATTGTTCAAATGATAGATTCACTGAAAATAAACCATAAAATTATGTTTGGAGAAACTTTATACAGTAAATTTTATGATTATGATGAAATTTGATCTATTTGCAAGAAAAGCCTTCGTATTATATAACTAAATTAATTATTTAAAGTGCTCTGATAGCAAAAAATTAGATTATAAATTAAAAGTTCGGTTAATTCGGTTAAACCGATAACCAAAAAAATATATTTTACAAAACGAATTCAAACCAATTTAGTTTTAAAACTGAACTGAACCAACCGAAATGAACCGATTTGGTCGGTTAATTCGGTTTGAACCGAATATTACTCATCCCCACATAGATGATTTTAAAGCATTTGTTCATTTGGTAATAGGCATCTTCATTCCTCTTTTTGTCCTGTTAATTTTATGAACATTGAATATATTAATTTTTGCACTTAAGACAACATTTATTACATTTAGGAAATCAACCAATTTTATAATATGTATTAAGTGCACCATCCTTTCAACTCCTAAATAACCTAGTTGTTCATAAGTATGGTTTTGAAGGTAAACCATGGGAGAGGAATGCATTGGACTGTGTTGGTTAATTGCTAAAGACCTGGTTACATGGAAAAAAAAAATGCAATTTAGTTGCAACATCATGGTAACTGATGCGCTAAATTACTTCACCTTATTTCTTTTTGTACTTCATATCGTATGAAGTGATTTCATAAGAAGTAACTGATTTTCAAAATTTAATTACATGAAATACATTAGAATATGCACGAATTTCATAGTTAACTGAAAAGCTTCAACACACCAATATACTGTAATTTTGTAAAAGTTATTGACATAGTTATATGGAAAAAAAAAATATAGTTGCTGCATTGATCGTTTAAATGACCGATAGCCGAAAATTTGTCGTACGGTTGCAACATGAAATACTTTAATTCATGCACTCTCGGTTGTACATGTTCAAGTATTCCTTGCCCGTCGCAATTTAATATAGTGCTTTGCATTGGAACAAGAGATCTGATTTCCTAATTTGAACACTCAAGGATTTAATGTCCTTGGAATAAATTGCACTTGTCACCAACACTTGGAAAACTTGTTTAGCTGCCTATTGAGGTATACCAGGCCTAAGCGCTCCAGATTTAAAGATTTTAGGGCACGTGCAAGGCTCGATTGAACTATAAATCTTATTTTAATTTTAAACTTATAAATGTATTTTATTTTTCCGCTGTACAGCAAGAACAGTCTATTATGTGAACTCTGATAATTTCGTATAAATTATAATGTAATATTACAAACTTTGAAGAGAGAACAAATGGTAGAGACTACATTTTCACTAATAATTGTCTTTAAAACGTAAACTTTTGATCCAATCTTAAACTTCCAAAATTGCCCTTCGTATACTGTTTTTTAATCAATTGGCATCCTAAAAAATAACATCTAAATGAAAGTGCACTGACTATTATAAATTTTAACATTACTTAAAATCAAGGTCTAATACACTTATTTTACAAGTTCAAAATGAATTTTTTACATATGTTACTAAACTTAATATCACTTAAAAAATAAGATCCTACAAATGAACTTTATATATATTTTTATTAATAATTGTCTTGGAAGCGCAAATTTTTGGTTCGATCGTGAATTTTTAAATTGTCCTTCGTATACAGATTTTTAAACAGTTGACATCTTAAAATATAGCATCTAAATAAAAGAGCATTAAGTTTTGTAAATTTTAACACTGTTTAAAATCAAGGTCTAATAGGTTTTAATTTACAAGTTCAAAATGATTTTTTCACATATGTTACCAAACTTAATATCACTTAAAAATAGGATCCTACAAATGAACTTTATATACATTTAATAACAAAAATAAAAATTCATAGTAATAAAAAAAAAATTGTAACTTCGAATTAAAATTCAGACTAACTACATATAATCCAAATGCAAAACATAGCTAAATATTTATAAAATCATTTCTTTGATTATGTAAATAAATAAATAAATAAATATATATATATATTTAAAAAATCTATAGAAGCTTGTTTTATCATTACATTCAAAGTGTGTGCCGTAACTCTTATATTACATAATCAATTTGTAAAAGTTTCAAATCGGACGCACAGCGCGTGCCTTAACGCTATATATCTGTACCGTCCTGCCTTTTTGACCGCTTCAAATCGATAATTAAACTCCTTAAAACGACCAAATTGGTAGTTCGTTAGCTAGCTTACAGAGTTTAAAAACAAAATCAACACAGAAAACACAGAATAATTAAATGACACAGTATTAAACAACGAAATAAAACGTTTATTTATTAATAAGAATTTTTGATACAAGAATTTTCCATACAGTGGAATTTAAAAGTACGGTTCGAACACAGGAAATATTTACTAGTTTATAATCTTCAGAGCGCGCACGTCTTCAGAATCCCCAACTTCGTCTAATCTTCAAATCCTAAGATGTAATCTTTAAATCTTAAATGCTCGGGTCTGACCTGAGCATTCCATGTAAAAACATAAAACACTCGAGTTGGGATTTATCATAGTTCAAGTAAATCAATTTCAATAAGAACTGAAAGATAATAGTTAATCCAACACTTTTGTTAAATTCCAAGTACATTGAACCATGAGAAACTACCGAGATATAGCATAGCAACTTGGGGCGAAATAAATCGGGACAACATATGGATTTATGTATATTTGTATGCCGATGACATAAATACACATACAATAGTATATATATGTGCACATCAGCCAACACACACACACACACACACACACACATATATATATATATATATATATATATATATATATATATATATATATATATATATATATATATACACACACCAAAAACATATATACGTATGCCGATGACATATATATACACATACAGAGGTACATATATATATGTACACATCGGTTTCCACACACATGTGTGTGTGTTGTGTGTGTGTGTATGTATGTATGTATATATATACACACACACACACACACTATAATCTTGCTTCGAATAAATAGGAAATGCACAAGGGAATACGAGATAGAATATACAACATGGTTGACACACATGGTACAACATCGACTAAGGTACGGAATTATAGACACACATATTCGATTTCGAATGGCAGCGTATATAGTTACATTTCAACACTATAGCATGCGAGGCGTGCATATTAAATAACAACAAGACAAGCATATATGTGGAACTTTTGAAAGTTGAAACTATAGTTTCATAATTTCAGAAAGCTAACATGGTGGACAATTTCAACACGCATGGCTGAAAGTGCCATGACATGAGTATGTAAATCAAGGCATGGGTCTATCCATATTTCCAGAATTTAAACATGGTAAAATGGTTATCCAACATGGGTTTCAAGTTCCCACAGACAAATAGATAGTGCAGTATATGTTAAAAACAGGGCGCCATCAGCAAATTTCAAGTAGGAGATATATGAACGAAGAGCAAAAAGTAGACTGGTCCATATGTGAGCATATATGTTAGCACATGGTGTTTAACCTGCAACATACGTTGTCATGACAGTAGGATGAACCAATTGCTATTTAGGAACATGTTAGAAACGGCCAATCCCTCAGATATATTCAAATATCCAAAGCATATAAAAGTGCAGTAACCACTTCGTGAGGAGCACAGTGCATAGTAAGAACAATTGTTACAGTAACAACCTAATTTATAGTTGTCAATTTGCATGATGTACATAACAGGAAAGATGATGCCCAATATTTGCATGCATAAGTTAACAAATCACTAAGTTAAATTTAAATACACATATGTTTCATCCTTCAGGTAACCATTTACAAATGAGTGACAGATTTCAAGTTTTAAATTTCCACTATAAACATTAAGTTGCCCACATATCCAAATGCAGAAACAATATAGGTCTTAAAGCTTTATTCAGCATAATGAAACCATGTTATAAACAGAAAAATATGTTCTTTTGGATTTTAAGGTGGAAAAAAAAAATCATGTACAGAAAACCATTTTAAGGACCAAAATATATATCCAACAGCAAACCATTTGTGTGTCAATATTGTCACATTTACTGAATTTGAAATTTGATGTTATTTAGCAAGTTAGAATTCTGGAAAAACCAGTGGCTTGAAGGTTTGGAACAATCCTAAGAAACCCATGCACAATACGGTAATATAATATATATGAGTAAACACTTAGAATTCTCTATTATTTCATACTTAATTTCGGTGCATTCAAAAATATGTGTACTGGTATGTGTTTCGAAATGCAACAGAACCTAAAATGTATGTAAACTTAAATGCATTAGTGCAACAGGTCCCAAATGCATGTGATAATATCAGAGTGTGTGTGTGTGTGTGTAAACATATATGCATACACGTATAGGCATGCACTCATATAGGTGAATGACTACATTAGCTTGAGATTTACAATAAGCAAGCTAGCAAGCGTCAATAGATGAACCAAGCATAGGTTTATAAGTTTATAACAGCCAAGTGTATACAAAATAAGGCAAATATTTTGCAGTAGGTTTCACTAGCAAATTTAAATGGTATAGGTGAATAACTACATATTAACATGTGCAACGAGGGGTGAAGAGCCGGCAACCGCAAGTA
Organism: Allium sativum; assembly: GCA_030737875.1. NCBI lineage: Eukaryota > Viridiplantae > Streptophyta > Magnoliopsida > Asparagales > Amaryllidaceae > Allium > Allium sativum. The sequence continues at coordinate 328,518,010 of CM060916.1, forward strand.
TCCCGACATGTTAAATCTTGCCACTTGACACCCATATTCCTTACATATATACACATACATAGGTATGTATATATACATACATATTTTGAGTGTGTAAATCTATAGCAACAAAGTTAGGGAAACACACCACAAGTACAACAGCAGTGTTAAGTCATAAGCAAATGGAAACAAGCAACACAAGCAGCATGAAGAAGTCCACATGCATGCATTAAATGTGCATGCTTAATGGACATTGCACCGAAAATATTCAACAAGTGATCAGTGGGGAGAGGGTAATTTCGGGAACAACTGCTCTAAAGGATATGGCAACGGAAATCAACAGCAGGTGAAGTGCATAACCCAATGGGTATTTTAGATAAACAATCATATACCAAGGCAACATTTATGCCCAAGTACCAACATATGCTAAAAACAGCATATACATATACAAGGTGTACATATACACACACATGGTAACACCCATGCATGCATGCATGCATGCATGTATATATAAGGATCAAGAGCATCCCAAATAGTGTAGCACCCCTTTAGCCCCCTGATCTCCGCCACGCATTCCTCATTCTCTCTCCTTCCACTAACTATCTCTCTTCCCACTAACTTTTTTAATTATAAATAAGAGGCTACAATTCGGGTGCAAATGGGGTGTTGAGTAATTGGGATGACATTGAACATGCCTCAAATATATATATATATATATATATATATATATATATATATATATATATATATATATATATATAGACACACACACACACACGAGATCCAAAATCCAACAGTAATGGACAAAATCACACAACAACCGACAATAGCAAGAATATACTACTATATTCAGATTTAATGAAGTCGAAATACTTGAAAACGGAATAACCGTGAGTTTAAAACTCAAATTTGCTAGCACGACGAATCAGAGCAGTGGAGGCTCGACCTTTGATCTGATAAAGGCGGCGACTTTGACCAAGGTAGAGCATCGAATGCTGTCTCGTTCAGCTGCTGCGTGTGGCTTCAAAGATGGTGTGGTGATGGCTCCAATTTGACAAAGGAGGCGGCTTCAAGGTAGAGGAAAGTGGCGACTTTGGAGTGGTCTGCTGCTCCTTGGCGTCGCTCGAACGATGGTGACACGAACAATAGAAATGATTTGGAAAAATGATTTTGGGAAGGAAGGAGCGATGGAGCAAAGCTGATGTAGCAAATCGATTTGGGGAAAGGGTTTCGCTTTTGGATTTTGGGTTAGGAGACAAAACAACGAATAAAGAAAGAAAACAAGGAAGCGTTGGCGATTTGGCAGAAGCCATGGATTTTTATAGAAGAAAAATTGGTGGAGATAAGAGGGATGTAAAATCGTATATGGTTAGAGTAGCGTAACTTTTGAAAGGCTAATTCTATTCATACACCTATATTTTCTTAACACACACCGTAAAATGAAATAAACTAGCATACACCAAAAATTTCTTTTCATACACCATGTATTTCACAAAATTACCCATTTATATTTTAACACCTTTCCTCTTTAATCTTAAAACTAAATTACATAAAACAGGGAATTCAATGCAATATATTTACATAAAATTAAAAAAAGCTTTATTTTTTAACACTAGTATTTTAAATTATTTAATTGTTTTATTTTTAAATCACTTTTAATTTTAGATGATGGAAATTTGAACTTATTTTTCTAAATATTAGAAAGTTAAACTAGTTAAATTTTGGTGTTAAATTTAAACGTGATTAGATTTGAATGAAAGATTGAAGAATTTTTAGTACTCTGTATAACATTAATATTAACAGTTAGTTTTAAATTTTAATTTTTATAGTTAATTAAAGTGAAAACTGTTAAAATTGACTGTATATAAAGGTTGCTTGTAATGATATGAATATATTTTTATCCTCAAAAGAAATATAAATTTAATTTAACCAGTGATATAAATTAATTTATAATTTACTAACTTTAGAAGAGAAATTATATGGAGTATACATAATGCAAACAAGGGAGAATTGTATATGTTTTCATCCTTTAATATTGATTCCTTTTTAATAACGTCATTTTGGTCTGAAATTTTATTTAAAATCTCATGGTGTAAGTAAAGCAATTTACGGTGTTTGAACAGAATTTGCCCTTTTCAAAAGGTAGGTAGGCTAAATTCCATCTGAAGAAGGTAACATCTGAATTTTTATTAAACATTAAATTCTACCGTAAACCATTGCTGAACGCTCAATATTTGAACTGTCAACACAAACTCTAAACGTGACAAAAATTATACGGACTTCTTCGTCTTCGCGTACTGAATCCAATAAAATTATTCTGATTGCAATCCGGCTCCATATGTATATAACGTTATTTTAAAATTTAAATTATTTATTGGTTGACCGATTTTATTTCGTTTGTACACAAAACAACTTTGTTCGATTCCAAATTTGAAATGTTAAATTCAATTTCTTTATACACACAAATACACATATCCAAGCCCATTTCCGACATATTTCAACAAATAAAATTTCCAATTTATTTAACGTTAACTACATTTATTTTTAATCTAATCGTTTATTTTATTTTTCTAATCGAATTTCAGTTCAATACAAATATCCAATTAAATTCAATTCAAATATTCAACAATAAATATTTGACTTCCAACCAACCATACTGAATTAAATATTCAATTCATACTCAAAACCCTATATTCAATTTTAACTCCAATATCCATATGAAATTGATTATTAATAGTTAAATCTTCAATTAATTCCATATTCCAGTTGTCGAAATTTCTGGGATGTTACCGTACCATAGTTTTCATAATCGCATCGTGACTTGAACCGTGATGACTCAAGGTTCAAAGTTTTGATGATTAACCGGTCAAAACATTATAATCATGATTTTTTTTCCTAGAATTTATGCGTTTATCAACAACTTATATGATGTGATATTGTAATAAAAATGCTGCATATATGAATTATAGATGAACTTAAATTTCTACACAAGAATTTATGTACTACTGTAGTGCACAACTACATCAATATAACTATATTGTGTACACAGTAAGGCAGTGCATAATGATAGAAGTTTAATGAAGATAAACTTAATTAATTTTATAATGAATATATTGGAGAATCAAGTAGCGATGAAAATAGAAGTGGTTGAATGTATGGTTAAATTTTAGGATGATGATGATTTTTGTAATATAGATTTCTTTATTTTCTTCTAATTAATACAAATGATGAGAATAGAGAAGAATTGCATGGTGAGAAAGTAAGAGACAAATAAAAGAACCGTGGTTCAACCGTCTAAAATTGATGGTTGAACCGCTGGTTTTAAGGTTTATGGACTATTGAGGTCTGATTGAGTTTCAGGTCGTAATGATCCATGATATAAGATTATTCGAGGTCGGGCCGTGATTGAGTATGGTCGTGAAAATACTGATATATATATATATATAGCACTGTATAATACGAATGCCAAAAATAAAGTAATGGGCTTTGGCCCATTAGTGTCTAAATGAACTTTCCTTTAAAGCGTAGTCAAGGTCCAATCCAGTCGGTATCATTACTTATTTATCTTCATCATGCATGAATTACATAGTAAAAAAATTTGCATGGATAAAAAAAGTGATTCAACTAGAACTGCATTTGCGGGTGATATAACATTTTCCTTTTTGTACCCAACACACAGTAAAATAATTTGTACGTTTGTTTAGTGTAACATCCCGAATTTTTAACAACACTATAAGAGGATAAATTAAAGAATAATTAATTTAATATTAAGAATTAAGAGAAATAAACTGAGTCATTACGTCCGTCTCAAAATTCTGGTCAAGATAGACACCTGGTTTGCGTAAAACGGATAATATACACAGAAGTTACAAATGATAAAAGTTTGACAATCAAACCGGGTATACCGACGCACTTCACAAGTTTGCCACGGAAATTTTACACTGGCGACCCTGTAAAGTGCGCCCATAGGGTTTTTTGGGTATTCGGGCGTTTTTCAAGTGGGTGGCGAGCCGTGACCTGATTCACTCTAGGGCTGAGGTGGCATTCAAATTCTGGACATTAACAGCTATAAATATACCTCAATTCTCTTGTTTTCTTCACAATGAATCAACGGCGGCAAAACTCTGTCGATGTGTGAATTGAACTGGATCCCTTATCTTCTTCTATCAACTAAGGCAAATCAATTAGAGATTCAAGATCCAATCTCTTCTAGTTCTATCTTCTAATCCAAATTTAGTGAGTATAGTTACTTTTAGAATTAGATATTTAAATGTAAACTTAATAGGATTATAGTTTGGATTTGTTCATATATTATATTGGATCCATTGTAAATTATGAACATGTAACATTTTGGGTTGATTATAACTTGGATCTAAATTTCTAAGATGTAGATCTTAATCCCTCTTTGTGTTAGATCTACTTTTATCTACAGATCTGAATTATGTGGACATTCTATGATGTAAATCTTAATCCCTATTTGTGTTAGATCTACTTTTATCTATAGATCTGAATTATGTGGACATTCTATGATGTAGATCGTATCCGTATTTGTATTAGATCTACTTTTATCTATTAGATCTGAATTATGTGGGCATTCTGTGATGTAGATCTTAATCATTATTTGTTAGATCTACTTTTACCTATTAGATCTGTATTATGTGGACACCTAAATAATTAATCGGATCTATTTTATTATTTGGATCCCCTTGTGCTTTAGATCTGAACTTGTTGGACATCTAAATTAAAATTTAGATCTTGTAATGTTCATCGTATCACCTTTGCTATGTTACAACTAGTTAACTGCCACAAGTTCATTAGATCTATGCTTATATGTTCACCATGTTAGTATATGTTTATGCTAGTTATGTTAGAACATTAACCTTTGTCATATTTCCATTACCTTCCCTTTTTATCGTTTATGATTAGGCTATTATTTAGCCAATACATGTCGCAAATTATGAACACGCTATTCAGGGAACGGGGAGGGAAAAAGGTTAATATTGGCATAATTTGAATGTGAACATGAGTTGGACGTATAATTCAATAACTGGGTAAATGGGCATAGATACCTAATAAGGCATAGGTATAATTAATTGGACATATAATTCAAAAAGGGAAAAGTGTGGACATAGTTACCTATAAAGATATAGGTAAAAATTTGATAAAAATGGCATGTTTAATAATTACAATTAGAAATTGTAATTGCACTTATGACACGAGGTTAGGTTGAATTAACGGTGGAAGTCTGCCCGGACCCAACCGACATATCCAGCAGCCACTAATGTTGAACCTAATGTGAGAGGTCTAAGTGCGCGAATACGAATTGGGCTAAGACACGAGGTTAGGCCCAACTTGTGGAATAAGACTATCCGGACCCGACCGGCATATCCCGCATCCACAAGTTGTAGGCTTAATGTGGGAGCTCTAGCCCATGATAAACCATAATTGGACATGGTAATGAATTGGACTACTTAACCAGATTTAATCCATAAGGGATTGTATGAATATGAACTAAAGTTAGGGTTAAGTAAAATTGATTGGACAGTGGATGGGTTAAGTAAATCTGGAAGGGGTGGGTAATATTTATATATAGGCCCACAAACTTAAACCGATAAGGTTATTGTAACACCCCGTATTTTCCGTGAATATTTAAAATAACGAATCTAAGAACACTTAATTTTTAGAAGAAGAATTAAGGGAAACAGGTTGCGCCATTGCGTTAGGCTCGGAATTCTGCTTGAGATAGAGTCCGAGTTTGCGTAAATCGAGCTCCGTATGAAGAAGTTATGGAGTTTAGAAGATTTCAAGTTTAAGCAGAAATTAAATTAAAATAATAATTAAAGGTCAAAATTATTCAAAATTCGAATTTCAATCAGAGCGGGCTAAGCGGGAAATTTCCCGCTCAGAGGTGTCAACCCCCCTATAGGGGAGTCGACATATGTGTCGACCCCCCTGCAGGGTGCCGACCCCTTTTAGATCTGCTTCCTGTGATGAATTTCTGTAGTCCTTAGCTAATGTAACCTTCTCTGATTGGCTAATGGCTAATTTCTGAGGTGTTAGGGCTTATGTGTCGTGCTATGATTGGCTGGATGACACATCTCTTTGGTTTGATGGCTCTGATTTCCCCTAGACTAATCCAAAGGCTAGAATTAATCCTAGATATTGTTGGATCTAGATTAACCCTAGAGGGGGAGTGGGGTGAACAGGGTTTATCACAGTTTTTAACTATATTAAAAATTAATGAGATATATAATAATAAACAGATCACAGAATATAGCAGAAAAAGAAATGCGGGAAATAAATCACACACAGATATACCCAGCTTCGGCAAAACCCTGCCTACTGCTGCATTTCTAAGGTTTCTACTAGGTGATAGAACAGTTCCCGCATACAAGACGATGTACACTCGCAAACCCTGCTCCTATTCTAACCCTACGCTCAAAACCGTAGACTGATCTAAACCCCTAGATCAGATTTCCCCTGATTACAACCCCGTAACCAGTAACCCAGATTTTATAGACTCTGAAACTGACAGTCAATACTCTGACTGATTCACTCTAGTTTATACAGACACTAGAAAACTGTTCAGATGATTTTTACAAAGCAAATAAAACAATACGAATTTAAAACCAAACTCAAAAACCCTTTAGGAGTTTAAATAAAAAAAAGGGTCATCCCCTTTTAATTTTAAAAAGAAAGCTTAGCCCATAAAAATTGCGCCGGCCCATTCATTATTCATTTGTAAACCCGATCACTTTGGGTCTGGAAAAATGGCGGCTTTGAATGGAAATTCGGAGCTAGGGTTTCTGAGATTTAGCCCCAAACCGAAACGACTGCTTGATGTTTGGATTATCTCTGAAGCTCGAAACTCTGTGACTTGATGCTTCGATTGTTGCTTCCTGATTTGGAGCTTGCTCTCCTTCCCGTCGTCGGTTTTGGAATTGATCGAAAATCAGTGAGTTTTACTGAAATTTATTCTTCAATTTTTTTTTGATATTGGTTTTCTTCGATCTGAAATGTTGGGTTGGTTTTTCGATTTTCTATATCTTGCCTATGATGAATTGGTGTGACTAAAAAGGGAAAAAAATAGAAAACCCTAAATCACTGATTTCATATATGTGACTTGGCCTGATATTGTGTTGCCCCCTTTTTATTTGTTTCTTCCTGCGTCCTGGATTGAAAACTCTTGTATGATGTTGCCAAATATGGACTCCTTGATTTCATACTTGCCAAAATAAAATCTGTTTCTTCTTTTGAAAACTTTGCCATAAAAACAGATGTTGAATTTTTGGAAACAAGTGAAACATGATTTCAGGAAAATTGCTGTACACTTGCCAACAAATCTCTGTATAAAACTTTTACTGATTTCTTGTGTGAATATATGGAAGATTCACATTTTGGTGCATGTATCTTTGACATTGCTGTTTCATTGATGCCCTGATTGCTGGAATTTATCATCAATTGGTCTCGCATTTGTTCCTTGCCAAATTTGGTGCTGTGATTGATTTCCAAACATGTGAGAAAAGAAACTTGGACAAAAATGCTTTTCTGAAATTCTGGAATTATTAAACACTTGCCATTTAAACCGAACTGTGATTTAAAAAAATGTTTTGGCCAAAAATAAAAGGAAAGTATTGAATTGTGAAAACAATTTCTTGCCCATAATCACTGTTTGCCAAAAATGCTTGATTGCCGAAATGTTTCCTTGCCAAAACATATTCGTTTCAGGAAACTGTTTTGCTGGAAATAATTGATTCATTTTCCCAAACAAAACTGCCGAGAATGCTTGAATTTTTCTGGAAATAGAAATGTTTTGAATTCTCAAAACATTTAAGATTATCCGAAAATTCTGATTTTCTGGAAAGTTTTATTTGCTGTTTTCACCCATTGTTATGCTGAACCATGTTGAGATGCCTTTAGCTCGACCATATGACTTTACCATGAGTTAAGCCATGCTGTTTTAATTGCTTGGCCAATTTATGATACTGCACTTTGATTCTGCCATGAAACAGAATTGCACATGAACATGAAAACTCATGTATGCTCTGGCTTTTGCTTTGTCCATTGCTACTCCACCATGTATTGACATGTTGATAAATTTGCACCCTGAAACATGTACACTTGACCATTCTTTTAAGTGCTGCAACATGCTTACTCATGCACTGCCTTGCTCATGTATGTCTTAAATTTCTTCACTTCTGAGCAACTTGTGTCGTTGAAACTACTGCCATGTACACATTATACACTTACTTTTGCTGCTGCTTATAAATCATGTATTGAGCTACTGTCTCGACCACTTTAGCACTTGAACTGTCTTGACACTTGCTTGTCATTTCTGAAACTATACTTGAGGCTTGATTAACTGAAACTGGCTCGATCATTTTGACTGTAACATTTGAATTTTTGTTGCACCATGTGCATCTCTGACTTGCATTTCATGTTGACTGCTTGGTCGTGGCACCATTTACATGCTGAAAGTCTTTGCAGTTCCACATTGTTGAGTGTGATTTACTTTGAGTACTTGCATTTTGCATTGTGCTCGACCACTTGTATTTGCTGTTTTGCACTGAGTCGAGCAGGTCCACGTGGCTACTCCTCAGTCGCAACACTAATTGGCGAGGCAGTGCACATGTGTATATTCATGCACGTGTGTACATGCAGCCATCAGACGAGTTTTCCTGTCCCTGCACTGTAATATGTGTATATACATACACATGTATGTGTATACATGTATCGTGCGCGTGCTATATTTATATATCAGATCAAGTCAGGAAAAATGATGAGAAACACACCAGAAAACTGAGGCAAATAAAATTTTAAAAATAAAATTTATATTTGCACATATTCTGTTTCATTTCTATTGCAGTGTACTGTGTGTGTGTTTCATATGTGACAGGTAAGCAGGGATGTCTGGACTGACTGTGATGACTGGACTGGACAGAGAGTAGTGAAGACTGAAGATGAAAGCTAGTGAATGAAGCAGTTTCAGTAAATAAAAAAAAAATCTATATATTGAGACTGTGAATGTATAAGTGAAAAAGTACCGAGTGTTGAGTGATATAGTGAGGAGCTAATTTATATGAAAAAGTGATTGTACTGATTATTTGAAATAAACAAAATCTGTTTGAAATAAAATATCATTTCATTGTTGTCAAACAGACTTGTCTATTCTATTCTGTTTATTTATAAGTACAAAAAATATGAAGTGATTAAATAGTGGAGTTTATAAATTTGTACTGTTTTGATAGTGAAATAAAATATTATATTTAAATAAAATACTGTGTGAATATTTATATTTCTGTACAGTCGTATGTTATTTAAATATAAATATTATATTCCAGTCTGTGATGTATAATAACAGTACATTATCAAGCACATTAAAATAATATTTATTTGGTTGTTATCATCAAACAAAAATCATATAATTGTGTATAAAACACCGTTATATACAACAATCTCCCCCTTTTTATGATGACAAACAAATAAAAGATTTTGTATACAATAGATGTGTTTGACAGTGAATATTGAATTCCCCCTATTTATAGCTCCCCCTACAACAGACAACTCCCCCTATAACTGTGCATGAGTGAAATGAATGAATAATAATAAATTTTCAAAATTAAAAATATTTATAAAATATTCACTCATAAATCAAAATCTAATCCATTCTCCCCCTTTTGTTATCATCAAAAGGATACAGAGTTTAAAATACAGATGAAAAACGACTAAAAATATAATTTCAGCTTAAGAGGAAGACCGGTCATCATAAATCTCAATCAGTCAAACAAAAATCATAATAAACTAAGAACTGGTGGCATATTTCACTTTGTAGAGAATGATGGATTTACGATGGATTTCATGCATAATGGAGAGAGTTTTAAAAACAAATCATTTCCAATTATTTTCCAATAAAAATTTATAAAAATGAGACACAAAAACAGTGATGGATTTGGACTATAATTTCAATTTAAGTGACAATATCAAATACTCTCAAATCCCAGTAGATATCAATCAACATATCATAATACTTCATAAGACATTAACACATTTCACAGATTAGAACATGGATTGATAGAATGGTTTTTACATACCAAGGAGAATTTCAAAATAATTTTAATTTATAGCACATTTTTTATTTTATTTAAGAGCACACTGACCACGCATAACCAGAGCTGGATTTTTAAATGAGGTCAGTTGCAGCTTAAATTATAAGTTTTCTCTTAACCATGCATGACCAGAGCTTGGATTTTTAAATGAGGTTAGAGACACACTTATGAATTAATTATATTTTTTTATCATTTTCAGCTTTAAATAGAAAAACTCCACGGTATATTAACCAATATGAATGACAGAAATGTGGTAAGTACAGAAATGGATTGTGAAATGAATTTCTAAATTAATTATATTATGAAATATGCTCGATTGTACTGGGATCATAAAAAAATTCAATTGTCACAGATTCCAAAAAAAATAACATAGTCCAATTTCTATCACAAATTTTCACTGTTTATTCACGATGATTTAAAAAAAATATCAAACTCTCCACATTAATATAGAATTATCATGGATGGCCAAAAGATGATAGATAATGAAGGTGGACGTGAAATAATTGCCAGTTCAAAGATATTATGATAAACATTCAACCATCATGAAAAAATGTAAATCAAATCCTCTCTTGTTGTGAAATATACTTCAATCACAATTTCATCACAATTTCAAATTCTGATAATATGTTTTGATGAATTATAAATACAGTTCAATTCGGATATTGATTTCAATTTCTGAATGAATAATCAATAAATAATTTTAAAATTGAAAATCAATTACAAGAGGAAATTAAACAGATTTAAAAAAAAATGAATCTATACAGGGTGATAATTCAAAAACCAGATGAGTGAAAAAGGCTGATACCAATTGTAGTCTCCTTTATCGAGGAATTTAATTACACCCTGATGGACTATCATGGACATCTCAGGCCAAAGAAATTTAAACACAAATCCAGCCAGACAAATTTAGCACATTTATTTGTATAAGGAAAAATGTATGGATCTATACAAGGTGAAAATTTGAATCTCAGTACAGATGAGTGAAACAAATATAAGTACTTCTGATACCACTTGGTGCCTTTATTCACAAAGCCCAAACAGATAGACTTAACAAATTTGCACATCTTTCAAAAACTGCAGACAAAAACAAGCAATTATTTGAAAAACAGTATCAGAGCAGCAAACAATTCTTCTCAATACAAGCAGTCATTTAGACCATTTTCACACCAGTATCAGAGCGGCACATAAAAACGTTTCAAGGCACACTTGTCAAGACATTTCTGATGGTCACATAATATGATTCATGATCCAAGATTAAAAGTACTGTTTATTTGAAATCATTTGATGGAAGATGAAGATATCAGGATTCAATGAATCGATCACACTAGATTGTATTAATATATATTTTTAATATTATATTCCAAATATGTGTGAGATTCAGTAAATCAATAAATTCAAATGATTTTAAACAAACAGATATTCAAACCAAATAATCATGGAATAACAGAGAATTTTAAGACCAGTTTTACAAAAGAAATTTTCACAAGTATCTCTGACAAGTGTGGGATTAAATTCAGATCATTTACATCAAATTTGAGAGGTATTCATGAACTAGAAAATTAAAGTAATTTGTTTGAAATCACTTGAATCAATGTCAAGTTCTGGGATATAATGAATCAGTCACACATGGTTGATAATTTCAAATTTAGGAGGTGTGTGAGATTCAAAATATCAGGAATTTCAGATGATTTCCAACAGACGAATTTCAACCAAAATGATCATGAATAAAGATGTAGTACAAGATGTATCACTGATTCAAGCCAATCCGAATATCAATGAAGTTATCACAACTGATAAATAGCAGTGTGCTATAATGAGTATAATATTTTAAGCTTTTCCAAAAAAAATTAGATGAAACTCAAAACAGCAAAGGTGTGTGAAATTTCATTTATATTTAGATCTTCAAAAGAAATTTAGAATTCAAAAAATAACAGTGTTCAAGATATAACATAAATGCTTCAGCACTGTTACGAATTCAAGAATAAAACAATTGCAGATAATTATAAGATTAAATTCAGAATCTAGAAATGATTATAAACATGAGAGTTTTATTCAAATAAGGTGAATTTCCAGACAAATATGAGTACTGCAATTGGAAGTTTCAGAAAGCACAGAATATGAAAGAATATGGCAGTGACAAATCAAAAACAAAATTAGAAAAGGTAGAAGGAGGAATAAACAAAGAAGAAAATATTTACACAGATGAGTTTAGAAATCATACCTGACAAACGATGTAAAACAGAATTTCTAACTCATCCGATTTGGCTAAGGAACTGTGATTAATCCAATGATATGAAGCAGTTTGAATTCAGTTTCTCTTTTCGGCACAGTTGTTCCTCAGCCACTTCAGGTACCTAACAGTTGATAAGATTGAGTGGTCTAACAAAGTTTGTAAAACCACCCACAGTTGTATTTATTCGTTTTGGTACCCAAACCTGTTTGTATAACAAACCCTCTGAATTTACTTTTGTACCCTTTGGAACACAAATCTGTTTGAATTTCACGAAGTTTGGTTTATTTCTTTTTGGGATCCAGGATTGTTTAGAAGGATTATTATAAAACAATTTCTCACTTTGATTTTGACTCAAAAAACCTTTGAAATTATAAGAGTTCAAATTTTCAAATCGATTCTTTTCAAAGTTGTTTGAAGGATTTTTCAAATCATTCGAAATTCGTCTTTCAAAAACATTATTTTTCCCAAACCCAAGTCCACGTTTATTTTGAACAGAAAATTGGTTTTTCAACAACATATTCAAAGATTTTTCACCGTTTGAAAAATTAGACAAGACTGTTTCAAGTTGTTGAATTTCAGTTTTAAGATCACCATTTTCTTTCAATAAATCTGAACAACGATTTTTAGTGATCTCACATCTTTCAAAATCAGATTTCAAAACCAAATTTTCATCATTGAGTAACTTTATTTTGGTTTGGGACTCGGCAATCTCAGACTCAAAATGTTTTCGATTTTCAGATTCAACTTTCTTGAGTTTTTCAATCTCAATTTCTAACTCATTCAAAATAGACTCAGTTTTCAACAAATTTTCATTTTCAGCAATTTCTAGTTTGGAATGTATATCAATTTTAAAATTTTCAAATTCCTTTTGTAGAAGACTGTTCAAACTTGATAACTCAATCTTGTTCTCATTTAAGATTAGAATTTCATTTTCAAACTTTTGAATATTTTTATTGAGTTGAACAAGATTGGTTTCCAAATTTAAACAATTTTTGCAATTAGAATTTGAAGAATTCTTAACGTTTTTGAGTTTTGATTCCAAAACATTATTTTTGCAGATCAACTCAAGCTTCTCAGATTTCAGAAGTTTATTTTTAGATTTTAACTTCTCAACAGATTCAGTTAAACCATTTAAATGGTGAATCAAAGAAATATTTCCTGTTGAGTCTCCATCTGGATTTCCATCTGTACAACCTGTTAAGCAAAAATCTGAAGCTGAGTTATCTTTCTAGGATTTTGAGCATTTGTCAGTTTTTCCATATAGCGCGTTGAGAGTCTGCCAGATTTCCTGCGCAGTCAAACAATGGGAAATAAGGTATATTGAACATCATCAATATAAGAGTATAAAATATGAGTAGCATGTAAATTAAATTCAATATCAACCCTACTTACAATATCATACCCATTTTTAATACTATTACAACATTTAATATCAACAGATTTTAAATAAGATTTCATTTCTGATTTCCAATTTAAAAAATCTGTACCATTGAAAATAGATGGAATATGACTGGACTGACTCTCTATGGACTGACAACTAGGATTCACCATTTCTCTAGAGTTAACAGAAAATACCTGCTCTGATACCACTTGTTGGATCTAGATTAATCCTAGAGGGGGGGGGGTGAATAGGGTTTATCACAGATTTTAACTAAATTAAAATTTAACGAGATATATAATAATAAACAGATCACAGAATATAGCAGAAAAAGAAATGCAGGAAATAAATCACACACAGATATACCCAGCTTCGGCAAAACCCTACCTACTGCTGCATTTCTAAGGTTTCTACTAGGTGATAGAACAGTTCCCGCATACAAGACCATGTACACTCGCAAACCCTGCTCCTATTCTAACCCTACGCTCAAAACCGTAGACTGATCTAAACCCCTAGATCAGATTTCCCCTGATTACAACCCCGTAACCAGTAACCCAGATTTTACAGACTTTGAAACTGACAGTCAATACTCTGACTGATTCACTCTAGTTTATACAGACACTAGAAAACTGTTCAGATGATTTTTACAAAGCAAATAAAACAATACGAATTTAAAACCAAACTCAAAAACCCTTTAGGAGTTTAAATAAAAAAAAGGGTCATCCCCTTTTAATTTTAAAAAGAAAGCTTAGACCATAAAAATTGCACCGGCCCATTCATTATTCATTTGTAAACCCGATCACTTTGGGTCTGGAAAAATGGCGGCTTTGAATGGAAATTCGGAGCTAGGGTTTCTGAGATTTAGCCCCAAATCGAAACGACTGCTTGATGTTTGGATTATCTCTGAAGCTCGAAACTCTGTGACTTGATGCTTCGATTGTTGCTTCCTGATTTGGAGCTTGCTCTCCTTCTCGTCGTCGGTTTTGGAATTGATCGAAAATCAGTGAGTTATACTGAAATTTATTCTTCAATTTTTTTTGATATTGGTTTTCTTCGATCTGAAATGTTGGGTTGGTTTTTCGATTTTCTATATCTTGCCTATGATGAATTGGTGTGACTAAATAGGGTAAAAAATAGAAAACCCTAAATCACTGATTTCATATATGTGACTTGGCCTGATATTGTGTTGCCCCCTTTTTATTTGTTTCTTCCTGCGTCCTGGATTGAAAATTCTTATATGCTATTGCCAAATATGGACTCCTTGATTTCATACTTGCCAAAATAAAATATGTTTCTTCTTTTGAAAACTTTGCCATAAAAACAGATGTTGAATTTTTGGAAACAAGTGAAACATGATTTCAGGAAAATTGCTGTACACTTGCCAACAAATCTCTGTATAAAACTTTTACTGATTTCTTGTGTGAATATATGGAAGATTCACATTTTGGTGCATGTATCTTTGACATTGCTGTTTCAATGATGCCCTGATTGCTGGAATTTATCATCAATTGGTCTCGCATTTGTTCCTTGCCAAATTTGGTGCTGTGATTGATTTCCAAACATGTGAGAAAAGAAACTTGGAAAAATGCTTTTCTGAAATTCTGGAATTATTAAACACTTGCCATTTAAACCGAACTGTGATTTAAAAAAATGTTTTGGCCAAAAATAAAAGGAAAGTATTGAATTGTGAAAACAATTTCTTGCCCATAATCACTGTTTGCCAAAAATGCTTGATTGCCGAAATGTTTCCTTGCCAAAACATATTCGTTTCAGGAAACTGTTTTGCTGGAAATAATTGATTCATTTTCCCAAACAAAACTGCCTAGAATGCTTGAATTTTTCTGGAAATAGAAATGTTTTGAATTCTCAAAACATTTAAGATTATCCCTTATGTGAAAATTCTGATTTTCTGGAAAGTTTTATTTGCTTTTTTCACCCACTGTTATGCTGAACCATGTTGAGATGCCTTTAGCTCGACCATATGACTTTACCATGAGTTAAGCCATGCTGTTTTAATTGCTTGGCCAATTTATGATACTGCACTTTGATTCTGCCATGAAACAGAATTGCACATGAACATGAAAACTCATGTATGCTCTGGCTTTTGCTTTGTCCATTGCTACTCCACCATGTATTGACATGTTGATAAATTTGCACCCTGAAACATGTACACTTGACCATTCTTTTAAGTGCTGCAACATGCTTACTCATGCACTGCCTTGCTCATGTATGTCTTAAATTTCTTCACTTCTGAGCAACTTGTGTCGTTGAAACTACTGCCATGTACACATTATACACTTACTTTTGCTGCTGCTTATAAATCATGTATTGAGCTACTGTCTCGACCACTTTAGCACTTGAACTGTCTTGACACTTGCTTGTCATTTCTGAAACTATACTTGAGGCTTGATTAACTGAAACTGGCTCGATCATTTTGACTGTAGCATTTGAATTTTTGTTGCACCATGTGCATCTCTGACTTGCATTTCATGTTGACTGCTTGGTCGTGGCACCATTTACATGCTGAAAGTCTTTGCAGTTCCACATTGTTGAGTGTGATTTACTTTGAGTACTTGCATTTTGCATTGTGCTCGACCACTTGTATTTGTTGTTTTGCACTGAGTCGAGCAGGTCCACGTGGCTACTCCTCAATCGCAACACTAATTGGCGAGGCAGTGCACACGTGTATATTCATGCACGTGTGTACATGCAGCCATCAGACGAGTTTTCCTGTCCCTGCACTGTAATATGTGTATATACATACACATGTATGTGTATACATGTATCGTGCGCGTGCTATATTTATATATCAGATCAAGTCATGGAAAATGATGAGAAACACACCAGAAAACTGAGGCAAATAAAATTTTAAAAATAAAATTTATATTTGCACATATTCTGTTTCATTTCTATTGCAGTGTACTGTGTGTGTGTGTTTCATATGTGACAGGTAAGCAGGGATGTCTGGACTGACTGTGATGACTGGACTGGACAGAGAGCAGTGAAGACTGAAGATGAAAGCCAGTGAATGAAGCAGTTTCAGTAAATAAAAAAAAATCTGTATATTGAGACTGTGAATGTATAAGTGAAAAAGTACCGAGTGTTGAGTGATATAGTGAGGAGCTAATTTATATGAAAAAGTGATTGTACTGATTATTTGAAATAAACAAAATCTGTTTGAAATAAAATATCATTTCATTGTTGTCAAACAGACTTGTCTATTCTATTCTGTTTATTTATAAGTACAAAAAATATGAAGTGATTAAATAGTGGAGTTTATAAATTTGTACTGTTTTGATAGTGAAACAAAATATTATATTTAAATAAAATACTGTGTGAATATTTATATTTCTGTACAGTCGTATGTTATTTAAATATAAATATTATATTCCAGTCTGTGATGTATAATAACAGTACAATGTCAAACACATTAAAATAATATTTATTTGGTTGTTATCATCAAACAAAAATCATATAATTGTGTATACAACACCGTTATATACAACAGATATCTATATATACGTAGCTAAACCTAGACCCTAACCTCATAACCCTAAGACTATGGTGCCATCATGTCGTTCGTCTGCAAGCTAGCCTAACCTTCTTTATCTTCTCCAAACTAGAAAATCAAATCCAAACTAATAATCGATTAAGAAGAACATCAAATCAAACGTCTACATCAAAGGATAGCTTTTCAAATTCAGAAATCAGATCCCAGAATACAAGATCCATTCTTTTCTGTAAGTTCACGTTATTTTCAGATTTAAATACCTAATTGTAATCTTGGCATGTAATAAAATGAATCTAAGTCCATGCTTGATCATAAGACAATCTTTTCAGTTTTATCCCTATCTTTCTATTGAATCCATGATTTTACATGCCTAAGAAATCATTGTATCGATATAATCATGCCTATCTATGTTGTACATCAGGCATATAATCCTTTTTGGTTCATGATGTTATTCTTATACCTGTGATAATGATTGTATCATTTTATTCAAGAATCTATCGTTGTTGGATCTAAGTTTCCTGTTTTAGGCCTATTGTTACATGCCTATTTTTATGCCTATTCTTATTTTATGCTCCTTCTCTCTCTTCCCCTGTTTCCTTTTTCTTTTATGAACTTGGGTTACCTTCGAACCTAGGCTGAAATCGCGAAATACGAACAATTGGAATACGGGGAATATTTGGGTATAACCTATTTTGGGTAAATATTGGGCATAATGTATTTGGTGAAATAATTGGGCATAACATATTCGGTGAAATTGTTGGGCATAACTTGTAATTTATATTGGGGCATTATTATCATTATAACTGCAAGTTTAGGTTAATTGGCATGTAAAATCATTTAGGGCGTAAACTGTAAACGGGAATATCAATCTAGATTGGGCATAACTATTGATTGGGACGCCAAGCATAATGCATATTGTGATTTTGGAGCATGCCTATTATTGAAAATTTGGGAAGATTAGGTGTAGCCTATTTTGATTATTAACTCGTTATTGAATTTGTTGGGCATAACTTGAGAATTGAAACATGACTGGCTTTGTGAAATTGGGAAAATTAGCATATAAAATATAGACTTGAACATGTATGGTAAATATGTAATTTGGCTAAAAAGATGAACATGCCTAACCCGAGGTTAGATTGAGTTGCGGTGTAAAACTGCCCGGAACCACCAGACACATCCAGTAACTGCAACAACACAGATCTAGTGTGAGAGGTTAGCTCATTTAGCCCAAAAACCCGAGGTTAGAATGAGTTTGCAGTAGAAGTCTTCCCGTAGCCGCCCGGCACATCCAGCAACCGCAAACAACAGTTCTAATGTGAGAGGTTGGGGAATTAATAAATTAGTTAATGCCAAAAAACAGACATTCTAAGAATGGTAAAGTTAAGTAACATATGAATAGGCGACACTTTACCAATACATCATTTTAATTAGACAAGAAGTTGGGGTTAAGTACATTTAGAACACTTATCTGTTACAACATGTTAATTAGATAAGAAGGTGGGGTTAAGTAAATTTAGAACACTTAACCGTTATAACATGTTAATTAGACAAGAAGGTAGGGTTAGGTAAATTTAGAAACACTTAACCAATATAGCATGATGAACGAGTGGGGCTAAGTTAATAAGAAACACTTAACCAATATAACATGATGAACGATGGGGTTAAGTTAATAATAAACACTTAACCAATGTAACACGATGAATGAGTGGGGTAAAGTTAATGGGAAACACTTGACCAATATAACATGATGAATGAACAGGGTTAAGTTAATAGGAAACACTTAACCAATACAACATGATGTGTGGGTGGGTTAAGTTAACATGAATGGACAACACTTAACCAATATTACATGAACAAAGTGGATAGGATTAAGGCAAGCTTAACCAATAATACAGATTGACTTGATAAGTAGAAGGGTTAAGTAAACCTTGGGTAGGTGGGTAATATTAGTATATGTAGGCCTACAAACTTAATTGTTAAATAAACATGTTTGAATCAGTGGGAGGGTTAAGTACATCTCATGTAGGTGGGTAACATTTGTATATATTAGCCCACAAACTTAACTAGTAGGAAACCCTAGTAACGGGGACCCATTTAAGCAGTAAACCACACAGATGTATCATGGTACCCTGAACTAGGCAGGGTGGGATACGATTACTGGGCTGATTATAAGCGGTCAAAGTAGCGGCAGGTGGTGCAGCAGTGTTGGTTCCGACGGGATTACGGGCATTCTCGTATTCTAGAGTGGAAGAATTAGCCATTGGGCATTAGTAGATATAAAGTTATGCATCTTTATCGTGTCGGGTTTCCACCTTAGGGATTGATACACCCTACAGTGGGACCAGCACAGGTATCTATAAGCAGAGGGCCGAGCGATACAAACTAGAACTAGATCGATACGAGTAGGAGCCGATCGGTTAAGGTAGTAAGGATACATCTAACATCTTCATGGCAATTAGGCTGATTGCGGTAAGATCCTCATACTAGATGTACACCTGAAGGCTACCACAATTTGCGGGGTTGGGATCACCTTATTATATAACACAGGATACTAGCTGGGACACTAGTAGGGAATACGAATCATATTATCATTTTATACATATTACTAGCTGGGACACTAGTTTGGTGGTGCAGAGATATAGAAATCAGAATAACAGGGTAGTAGTGAAGTAGAGAAAGAGTAGAAGCGCATTCAGCTTATCTTGCCTTATCATATCTTATGCTAATCTTATGTTATCTTGTTATCCTTTTTATCATGGTATTGTCTTATATTCAGTTTATTCATGTCATGTTACTTTTACCTGTTTATATACTGAAAGTCACTGGACTTATCAGGCTTTATGTCTGACCCGTTTTCTTTCGTCTTCTTCTCTTCCGTTCCCCCCAGGTAGTCAGGGAGGGAATAACTGGACTTAATTTGGACGTTTCTCTTTCCAAGCTCGAAGATAGTTGACGTATTGCCTTGGACTCTCTTTTCCACTGTTATGGCTGGCTCATGCTTTATGGGGAACATCATTGTCATTTTATGCTTCTTTATTTTATTAGAAAAGACAGATACTTAGTTGTACTGGGTATTGACGTTTTGGTGTTGGAAAACAATCCTTGTACAAGCTGTTTTACCAAGCTGTCGTTTTATCAATGAAGTAAAGTTTTATTTATTTTCCACTGCTTTATTTTTCTGTCTTGTAATTTGTCTGCATCTTTTACCTATAACGCTTCACTGAAGTCAATTCATTCCCTTTGTGAGTGACATTAATGAAGGTGGGGTGTCAAACTTGGTATCAGAGCTGAAGGTTACCGGATCAGATAAAAGTTTTGAAAAATTATTTTCAAGGCGGTTTTAAAAGAAGCATTTTCTAAAGAAAAGTTTTGTTTTAAAGGCATATTCCATAAATCCATATGCACTATCTTTTGATCCTCTATATGAATCCTTGTTTTCCTTCTTTACTGAGTCTCCGGGGCTCTCGGCTTTTTGGGAGGTAACCTCATCACGGCATGATTCCATATGCTTGATGAGACTAGGACACCTGTCAAAGGGTGAAGAAGTGCCCAACTTACATTTATAGCCGCAGTAGTTTCACCTACGGCTAATTTTCTTTCAAGCTTTGTAGGATTTTTTCCATGTGATGGAGGCAGCTTTCAAAAGACTTGTCAACAAGTTACACAAAGATGGAAAAGATGAGAATGAGGGAGTTTGGCTAAGGAGCACAACCCAAGGATGAGAAACTCATGAAATGGACTTGGTTCACAAAGGAGGAAAGAATATCAAAATCTAAGACAAGAGGAAGTGTCGTTATTATGGTATAATGGGTCATATAATTAAGGACAAGGGCAATAATAAAGGACATGATTTTTAAGAGGGCAAATGCATGCTCTTACCGCCAGCATACCTGAGAGAGTGGTAGTAGAGTTTCTGTTGAAAAAGTCTAGTTTTTCTTTTTGAGCATCCCGTTAGTACTCTTTTTGATTTTAGCGCTTCACATTCGTTTATATCTGCTTCCATAGTCGAGTCTCTGCACCCTAGAGCTTGTATAGTAGAGGATCCCATTATTGTCTCAAATCTAATTGGTGGTTCGGCTCAATTGTCTTTGGTTTGTAAGGACTTGAGAATATCTATATTAAGTATTGAGTTTTGGTGTAATACTTATGTTTTTGGTTCCATGGGCAATGGGTTGATTCTATGCATGGGTTGGTTAACTAGTAATTGTGAAAGGAGGACAGTTAGACTTTTGACTTGCCTCGGGAATACCCTCGAGATTTCGTGCGATCCTAAGGGATCAGTTTGGCTTAGCTACCTAGAATCACTTGATGCATCTATCGACGATTTGCGATCCGTTAGAATAGTCCATGAGTACGCAGATGTTTTTAATCAAGTTAGGGGTTTGTCCCCTAAAACATGATATAGACTTCTGCATATATCTAGTTGACAATGCAAAGCCAGTTGCATTTCCTGTACGACACATGGCTCCAAGGGAAAGGAAGGGCTCAGTAAACAAGTAAAAGAGTTATTTGAGAAAGGGTTCATAAGGCAAAGTATTTCTGAATGGGGTGCTCCAGTTGTTTTCGCTACAAAGGCGGATGGCTCACTTCGCTTGTGCATAAATGATATTTTGATTTCCTCTAGAAGCAAGGAAGAGCATGCTCTACATCTTATGGAATTCTTAGAGACCCTTCAAGCACATCAACTCAAAGCTAAGTTCTCCAAATGTCATTTTTGAGGAAAGAGGTGAGGTTCTTATGACACGTGGTCTCTAAGGAAGGGATAGTAGTGGATCCTGAAAAGGTGGTGGCAATCCAAGATTGGAAGATTCCTAAGAATGCAATGGAAGTAAGAAGTTTTCTAGGACTAGCGGGCTAATATAGGAAGTTCATTAAGGTCTTTGCGAATGTTTTAGCCCCACTTATAAGATTGACGAAGAAGAATCTAACCTTTTCTCGAGATATTGGTTGTGATGTCGCTTTCCAACAATCGAAGAGGGCTCTTACAACAGCCCCAGTTTTGACTTTTACCTTTCGGAGCAAAAGGTTACGGTATACACGGATGCTTGTGGCACGGGACTAGGCGTCATTTTGATGTAAGAAGGAAGGGTAAGGTCGTAGCTGATGCCTTAAGAAGAAAAAGGTTAATTTCAAGTCCTCTTTATGTGGAAAGGAAAAGTTCAGAATACATATCAACCTTTGATTTTAAAACCTCCGGTTAAGTTAGTTGGCATCGCTAGAAAAGCGGCCTATGCTTTTGGATCAGATAGGAGCGGCGCAACATGAAGACCCTCAGATTTATGACATGATGTGTAAGCTAAGTAGAGGTGAGACCTCTAATCATCTTGGTATATACACTTAGTAACATGGTTAGCATCTGTTTATTTTCAAGAGATAGTTCTTCTACATGGAATACCCTCTACTGAATTTCGGGAGAAGCCATGAGTAGCAGTTATGTTTGAGCACCACTTATCATCCTCTGACAGAAAGGGGTGAATAATATTTTGGAAGACCTTTTGAGGAAATGTCATCATGACACAACAGGATTTGTAATGTCGAGTAGACTAGAAGAAGAAGAGGTGGAACGAGAGGCGACAGTAAGTTCCAACTCATATTCTGGGAATAGAAATCAAGAAGCTAACGTGAAGTTAAGACATTTAGAGCACAATGGAGTGAAGCTCAAGAAGATGCGACTTCGAAGACTAGATACGCGCATCATACCCATTTTGAGGGTATACCCTTGATTCTTCTTTTTCTGTAAAGTTTATTTGCATGCTAGTCTTTATTTTTTAAGTATATCCTCTCGGTCCTATCCTCGATCCTTAGGTAGAAACCAATGGATGTAAACATGTGTTTGAGACATGTTATGTTTGTTGGATGCAAGTGGATGTAAGTGTTTTCTAGTGGTTGCTCGTGGATGCATATACACACACATTAGGCACTAGATCGGCTCCGTCACTTCCATACTGCATATGCATGAGTGGATTTATATATATATATATATATGGATTGAAACTTGATGTGATACCATATGGATGATGCATTTGAATGGATGATTGCGCATTCATATAGAAGTTATAAAGTAACATAGGATTAACTGCATACATGTTGGACTCATGGCACTAATATAATTCGCGTTAAGGTGGTCGACTGAATCAGTGAACCGCTTGATCTTTTGCATTAGTATTGGGACATGTACACACACCCTTGCATATGTTCATAAAGCATTAGAAACCTTTTTAAGTACAATGGATGCCTGTGATTGAATGGTTGAGTAGATGGATGTTGGATGTAGGATACACAGTCTTCTCGACTTGGAGAATTCGGGGATGAAATACTTTAAGGACGGGAGAATGTAACACCCCGTATTTTCCATGAATATTTAAAATAACGAATCTAAGAACACTTAATTTTTAGAAGAAGAATTAAGGGAAACAGGTTGCACAATTGCGTTCGGCTCAGAATTCTGCTTGAGATAGAGTCCGAGTTTGCGTAAATCGGGCTCCGTATGAAGAAGTTATGGAGTTCAGAAGATTTGAAGTTTAAGTAGAAATTAAATTAAAATAATAATTAAAGTTCAAAACTGTTCAAAATTCGAATTTCAGTCAGAGCGGGTTGAGCAGGAAATTTCCTGCTCAGAGGTGTCCACCCCCACAGGGGGAGTGGACATAGGTGTCGACCCCCCTATAGGGGAGATGACATAGGTGTCGACCCCCCCTATAGGGGTCTCAACATAGGTGTCGACCCCCCTGTAGGGAGTCGACCCTTTTGGATCTGCTTCTTGTGATGAATTTCTGTAGTCCTGGGCTGATGTGGCCTTCTTTGGTTGGCTAATGGCTAATTTCTGAGGTGTTAGGGCTTATGTGTCGCGCTAAGCTTGGATGGATGACACATCTCTTTGGTTTGATGGCTCTGATTTCCCCTAGACTAATCCAAAGGCTAGAATTAATCCTAGACATCTATATATACATAGCTAAACCAAGACCCTAACCTCATAACCCTAAGACTATGGTGCAGTCATGTTGTTCGTCTGTGAGCTAGCCTAGCCTTCTTTATCTTCTCCAAACTAGAAATTCAAATCCAAACTAATAATCGATTAAGAAGAACGATAAATCAAACATCTACATCAAATAATAGATTTTCAAATTCAGAAATCAGATCCTAGAATACAAGATCCATTCTTTTATGTAAGTTCACGTTATTTTCAGATTTAAATACCTAATTGTAATCTTGGCATGTAATAAAATGAGTCTAAGTCCATGCTTGATGATAAGACAATCTTTTCAGATTTATCCCTATCATTCTATCGAATCATGATTTTACATGCCTTAGAAATCATTATATCGATACAACCATGCCTATCTTTGTTGTACATCAAGCATATAATCCTTTTTGGTTCATGATGTTATTCTTATGCCTGCGATAATGATTATATCAGTTTATTCAAGAATCTATCTTTGTTGGATCTAAGTTTCCTGTATTAGGACTGTTGTTACATGCCTATTTTTATGCCTATTCTTATTTTAGGCAACTTCTCTCTCTTCCCCTCTTTCATTTTTCTTTTATGAACCTGGGTTACCTTCGAACCTAGGCTGAAATTGCGAAATACGAACAATTGGAATACGGGGAATATTTGGGTATAACTTATTTTGGGTAAATATTGAGCATAATGTACTCGGTGAAATAATTGGGCATAACATATTTTGTGAAATTGTTGGGCATAACTTGTAATTGATATTTGGGCATTATTATCGTTACAACTGCAAGTTTGGGTTAATTGGCATGTAAACCCAGTTTAGGGCGTAAACTGTAAACGGGATTGTTAATCTTGATTGGGCATAACTATTGATTGGGACGCCAAGCATAATGCATATTGTGATTTTGGAGCATGCCTATTATTGAAAATTTGGGAAGATTAGGTGTAGCCTATTTTGATTAATAACTCATGATTGAATTTGTTAGGCATAATTTGAGAATTGAAACATGACTGGCTTTGTGAAATTGGGAAAATTAGCATATAAAATATAGACTTGAACATGTACGGTAAATATGTAATTCGGCTAAAAAGATGAACATGCCAAACCGAGGTTAGATTGAGTTGCGGTGTAAAACTGCCCGAAGCCACCCGGGACATCCAGTAACCGTAACAACATAGATCTAATGTGAGAGGTTAGCGCATTTAGCCCAAAAACGTGAGGTTAGAATGAGTTTGCGGTAGAAGTCTGCCCGGAACCGCCCGACACATCCAACAACCGCAAACAATAGTTCTAATGTGAGAGGTTAGGGCATTAATAAATTAATTAATGCCAATAAACAGACATAATAAAAATGGTAAGGTTTAATAACATATGAATAGGCAACACCTAACCAATACAACATGTTAATTAGACAAGAAGGCGGGGTTAAAGTAAATTTAGAACACTTAACCGTTGCAACATGTTAATTAGACAAGAAGGTGGAGTTAAGTAAATTTAGAACACTTAACCGTTATAACATGTTAATTAGACAAGAAGGTAGGGTTAAGTAAATTTAGAAACACTTGACCAATATAGCATGATGAATGAGTGGGGTTAAGTTAATAAGAAACACTTAACCAATATAACATGATGAACGAGTGGGGTTAAGTTAATAAGAAACACTTAACCAATGTAACACGATGAACGATTGGGGTAAAGTTAATGGGAAACACTTGACCAATATAACATGATGAATGAACATGGTTAAGTTAATAGGAAACACTTAACCAATACAACATGATGTGTGGGTGGGTTAAGTTAACATGAATGGACAACACTTCACTAATATTACATGAACAAAGTGGATAGGGTTAAGGCGAGCTTAACCAATAATACAGATTGACTTGATAAGCAGAAGGGTTAAGTAAACCTTGGGTAGGTAGGTAATATTAGTATATATAGGCCCACAAACTTAATTTTTAAATAAACATGTTTGAATCAACGGGAGGGTTAAGTACATCTCGTGTAGGTGGGTAATATTTGTATATATAGGCCCACAAACTTAACCATTAGGAAACCCTAGTAACGGGGACCCATTTCAGCAGTAAACCACATAGATGTATCATGGTACCCTGAACTAGGCAGGCTGGGACACGATTACTGGGCTGATTATAAGCGGTCAAAGTAGCGGCAGGTGGTACAGTAGTGCAGGTTTTGACTGGATCACGGGCGTGCATGTATTCTGGAGTGGAAGAATTACCCACTGGGCATCAGTAGATATAAAGCTGTGCATCTTGATCGTGTCGGGTTGCCACCTTAGGGCTTGATACACTCTACGGTGGGACCAGCACAGGTATCTACAAGCAGAGGGCCGGGCGATACAAACTAGAACTAGATCGATACGAGTAGGAGCCGATCGGTTAAGGTAGTAAGGATACATCTAACATCTTCATGGCAATTAGGCTGATTGAGGTAAGATCCTCATACTAGATGTACACCTGAAGGCTACCACAATTTGTGGGGTTGGGATCACCTTATTGTATAACACATGACACTAGTTGGGACACTAGTAGGGAATACGAATCGTATTATCATATTATACATATTACTAGTTAGGACACTAGTTAGGTGGTGCAGAGATATAGTAATCAGAATAACAGGGTAGTAGTGAAGAAGAGAAAGAGTAGAAGCGCATTCAGTTTATCTTGCCTTATCATATCTTATGCTAATCTTATATTATCTTGTTATCCTTGTTATCACGGTATTGTCTTATATTCAGTTTATTCATGTCATGTTACTTTAACCTGTTTACATACTGAAAGTCACTGGATTTACCAGGCTTTATGTCTGACCTATTTTCATTCGTCTTCTTTTCTTCCGTTCCCCCCAAGGTAGTCAGGGAGGGAATAACTCAGCTTAGTTTGGACCGTTTCTCTTTCCAAGCTCAAAGATAGTCGATGTACTGCCTTGGACTCTCTTTTCCGTTGCTATGGCTGGATCATGCTTTATTGGGGAACATAATTGTCATTTTATGCTTCTTTATTTTATCAAATAAGACAGATACTTAGTTGTACTGGGTATTAATGTTTTGGTGTTGGAAAACAATCTTTGTACAAGCTGTTTTACCAAGCTGCTGTTTTATCAATGAAGTAAAGTTTTATTTATTTTCCGCTGCTTTATTTGTCTGTCTTGTAATTTATCTG
Organism: Allium sativum; assembly: GCA_030737875.1. Taxonomy (NCBI): domain Eukaryota; kingdom Viridiplantae; phylum Streptophyta; class Magnoliopsida; order Asparagales; family Amaryllidaceae; genus Allium; species Allium sativum. Next base: position 328,545,355 of record CM060916.1, read on the forward strand.
CATCTTTTACCAATAACGCTTCACTGAAGTTAATGCATTCCCTTTGTGAGTGACATTAATGGAGGTGGGGTGTCACAGTTATGTAATTAAAGACACCTACTGAATACATAACCAGAGGGAATAATAAAGTTATGTAACTAAAGACACCTTTTAGGGTAAGCATAACTGATAAAAATGAATAGGGCTACGTGATTAAAGACACCTAGTGGTATACATAGTCAGTGAAATCCTATTGGGAGATACAAGACAAAGGGGAGAGCTTGTTTCATATAGTGTGGGACCCATTTCAGTCAGTAACCCGTAGTAGGTATCAAACATAGTAATCCATACTAGGCGGAGAAGGGGCACGCTTACTGACTGACTGTAAGAGATCCAAACGTGGAGGACATTGTGGGCGGCGCAAATCGACCGGGCCATGTGCATGCATGAGCCGGGCAAAAGGGAATAAGACGACTGTGACACCTGTAGATATGGGGTTGTGCATATCAGCGAGGGGTTGCCACTTTAGGACGTGATACATCCTACTGTGGGGCCGGCACAGAGTATCTACGGAGTAGGGAGCCGATCAAGTAGGGTAGTGATTAAGGTACATTTGGACGTGTGCCTAAGTCTACCACCTTGAAGTGTAAGGGATCATCTCGTTTTGGTTATACTAGTAATAGTGCAGAGTAATCATTAGAAGCATATACACCTTATCCTGTCTACCTTGTCACGCTTGCCATTTATATAATGATCTTTCTTATTTGCTTTATATGCCTGTCATGCGACTTTTATTTATTTACTTGCTAAAAGTCACTAGACTCGCCAGACTTTATGTCTGACCCTTTTTGTTTCCCCTTCTTTCTTCCGTTCACCCCCTAGGTTCTCAGGGTGGAAGCACTCAGGCTTGACCGTGATTCTGCTTATTTTGCTGGAGCTGCTGATATGTATGGCTCAAGCTCCTATCCTTGCTTCTATGGCTATATTTTATTCTTGGGGAATTTTACTTCTTTTATGTACTCTGATATTTTTGAAGTACAAGGCAGTAACTTTTATGTTGTAATGGACTTTTAAGTTTCAGACATGTGATGTTTTTGGACCACGGTATCTTATGATAAATAAATTTTTTTTTTTATTCTGCTATTATTCTACATATCTGTCTTATAATATTCTGTGTCTATTTAACTGTAACGCGTCACAAAACTTAATGCATTCCCTTTGTGAGTGACATTAACGGACGTGGGGTGTCACACTTGGTATCAGAGCTGAAGGTTACTAGATTAGATAAAAGGTTTTGAAAATTATTTTTCAAAAAGGTTTTAAAAGAAAGCATTTTCAGAAAGAAATTCTATATTGAAAAATATATTCCCCAAAGCCATATGTAATATCTCTTGATTCTCCGCTTGATTCCCTTCTCCTTTTTGTCTGGGGAACCGATTCTTCCCGAAAGGTGTCCCCACTCCGGCATGATGCCATAGGCATGTTTAAACTGCGACACATGTCGAAGGGTAATGAAGTGCCTAACCTCCATCTGTAGCTGCAATAGTATCACCTGCGACTAATTTTCTCGAGCTTCGTAAGGATTTCCGTGCGATGGAGGAAGCTTTCGAGAGATTAGTTAGCTTGTTACACAAATATGGTAAAAAGGAAAATAAAGGAGTTAGGGCTAAGGAGCACAGCCCAAGGATGAGAAAAATTATGGCCCGGGAAGGGAGAATAGATAAAGTTCAAATAAAGGTGAAAAGGAAGAAGTTAAGGTTGAGGAAACACAAAATAAAAAGGTGTGGCCCAAGAAAGGACAGCAACAACAGTAGAAGAAGGGCGGAAAGAATGAAAAGGCTAAGGGTAAGAGGAAGTGCCATAGTTATGGGCGAGATGGTCACTTGGCCCACACTGCAGGAAAAGGAAGAATACTTGCTTCGTTTGTTAAGAGGTTGGACACTATTCTAGGGAGTGCCCAAGGAAGTAAGGGCAAGGTCAAAGGACAGGAACCATTGGAGGGCAAGCGAATGCTATCGTGGCTAGTGCACCTGATAGAGGTAGAAAAAATTCTGTGGAAGGTTTAATTTCTCTTTCAAACCATCCTATTTGAACACTTTTGATTATGGTGCCTCACATTCATTTATATCAAGTTCTATATTTGAATCTCTGCACTTAATTACTAGTATGGTAGTGGATCTCGTAGTTGTTTCAAACCCCATTATTGGTTCGGCGCATTTATCTATAATTTGTCGGGGTTTGAAAATATCTGTGTTAGGCATCGAGTTTGAATGCGACGCGTATGTGCTCCAGTTTATGGGCTATGGGTTGATTCTAGGAATGGATTGGCTTACCATATATGGTGCCATTCTGGATTGTGAAAAAGGGTCATTAGGCTTCTGACTTTTCATGGGAGGACCCTTGAGATTTCTTGTGTCCCACAAGGGTCGGTTATGCTTAGTTTCCAAGAGTCTCTTGATGTATCTATCGATGACTTGCAATCTGTTCCATTAGTCCGAGATTATTCCGATGTCTTTGATGAGGTTCGAGGTTTACCACCGAAGCGCGAGATCGACTTTTGTATATATCTGGTGGATAATGCAAAGCCAGATGCATTGCCAGTGTGCCATAATGCTCCAAGGGAAAGGAGGGAGCTGAGTAAGCAAGTAGGGGAGCTACTTGAGAAATGGTTTATCAGAGGAAGCATATCCGAATGAGGTACTCTAGTAATATTCGCGACCAAGGCGGATGGTTCGCTTCGTTTATGTGTTGACTATAGAGAGCTGAATAAACTCACTAAAAAGAATAGGCACCTGCTTCCAAGGATTGATGATTTATTTGATCAGCTTGTTGGTGCCTCTGTATTTTCTCAGTTAGACTTGGCCATGGGTTTCATCAGTTGCGGGTGGCTGAGGACAGTATAGACAAGACTTCTTTTAGTACTCCGGATGGTTTCTTTGAATGGCTAGTTTTCCCTTTTGGGTTGACGAATGCACCCGCCTATTTTGTTGATTTGATGAGTAGGGTGTTTCAGGTGTTCTTAAACAAATTTGTCATTGTCTTTGCTGATGATATCTTGATCTTCTCCAAGAGCGAAGAAGAGCGTGCCCATCATTTAAGAGAAGTTTTGAAAACAATCCGTACGTATCAGCTTAAGGCGAAGTTCTACAAATGCCATTTTTGGAGAAAAGAGGTGAGATTCTTAGGGCATGTGGTCTCCAAAGAAGGGATAGCTGTAGATCCTGCCAAGGTGGTTGCAGTGCAAGATTGGCATATTCCTAAAAATGCAACCAAAGTGAGAAGCTTTCTTGGGTTGGCAGGTTATTATAGGAAGTTCATAAAGGACTTCGCAAAGTTATCAGCCCCACTTACCAGGCTGACAAAGAAGAACTTGGCGTTTTCATGGGATACAGGCTGTGACGTTGCTTTCCAATGTTTAAAGAGGGATCTTACATCAACCGCAGTCTTGAGCTTGCCTAATGGGAATAAAGTTTTTACCATTTACACTGACGCGTGCAGCACAGGGCTTGGTGTTTTTCTGATGCAAGAGGGGAAAGTAGTATGCTGTGGGGGTAGACAGTTGAGAGTTCATGAAAAAAACTACCCCACCCATGGTCTAGAACTAGCTGCCATAGTATTTGCGTTAAAGACGTGGCGTCACTATCTACTTGGAGAGAAGTTCGAGTTATACACCGATCATAAATCTCAAGTATTTGTTCTCCTAGAATTATCTCAGTTTAAGGCAACAACGGTGGATGGAGTTCCTAGCCTCATACGATTTTGAGATTTCTTATACCCCTGGAAAGGGTAATGTAGTGGCTGACGCACTAAGTAGGCAGAGGATGGCCTTATGTCCTCTGTTCATGGAGAGGAAGAGCTTGTGGTTCATCTCAACTTTTGATTTTTAATCCTCCGTCAAGATTCTGCCTAATTTGTTTGCATCCTTGGAGATACGACAAACTCTTATGGATCAGATAGGGGCTTCGAAATAAGGTGACCCACAGATTTCAGAATCATGGTTAAGGTTCGAAAATAGGAGACTTCTAGTCACCCCAGTCAATATACCATAGATGAAAAGGGATGGTTGCGATGTGATGGAAGGCTTTGTGTTCCTCAAACAGGAAGCTTGATAAAGCCAGACCTAGAAGAAGCCCACCATTCTAAGATGACTATTCATCTAAGCAGTGATAAGATGTACAAACATGAAAAAGGCTTTCTTTTGGGCTGGGATGAAGAAAAATGTGGCCAAATTTGTTTCTCAATGTTTAGTTTGCCAACAAGTTAAAGCTGAGTAGAAGAAGCCCGGTGGTTTACTTCATCCTTTGGAGGTTCCTCAGTGGAAATAGGAGAGCGTCTATGGATTTCATAGATGGGTTTCCTAGATCAAAAAAGGCAACACCAGTATCTGGGTTGTGGTAGATAGACTCACTAAGAGCGCTCACTTTATTCCAGTTAAGGGTAAGAGGACAACACCATGGTTGGCAGCAATTTATGTCCGAGAGATAGTTCGTCTTCATGGAGTACCTCACCTTCCAGCATCGTGAGCGACCGTGACCCCATCTTCACCAGTGAATTTTGGAGGATCTTGCAAGAAGCATTAGGTACACAGTTGTTTTTAAGCACCTCTTATCATACTCAGACCGATGTATAGACGGAGATGGTGAACATAATTCTAGAGGATCTTTTGAGGCTGTGTATCCTAGACATCGGAGGGACTTGGGAAGAGCCTCTTCCTTAGGAGATTTTGCATATAATAACAGTTATCAAGCTAGCATCGGCATGACACCCTTCAAAGCATTGTATGGACGACCCTGTAGATCACCAACTTGTTGGTGAGAATCTACAGAAAGATTATTACTTGGACTAGATATGATTAGAGAAACGTCCGAAAAGATTGACCTTATTCGACGGCGGATGAAGACAGCTCAAGATAGCAGAAATCCTATGCCGACAAGAGAAGGACCGACATCGAATTTGAAGTGGGAGACTTAGTTTTTATCAAAGTATCACCTCTGAGGAATGTGATTCGCTTCGATCAGTAGGGAAGTTGTCACTAGGTTTGTGGGACCATTTCCCATAACCGAGAGGATTGTTAAATGACCTACAGAGTAAAGCTTCCAGAAAATCTATCCGTTGTTCATAATGTTTTTCACCTTTCTCATATGCGGAAGTGCCTGCATGACACTGCAGAGGTTGTTGAGCCGAGTGTATTGGAAGAGGTGAAAGTGGAACGGAAGGCGATAGTCAAGTGAGTTCCTTCCCGTATTCTTAGATCTGAAGCTAAGAAGTTATGGAATAAAGAGCTCAAATTGCTAAAGTTTCAATGGGGAGATAACCCAGAGGATGCGACATTGGTGACCGAAGACAAGATTCGTGCTTCATACCCTTTCCTTTTCGAGGGTATGTTCTTAACTCCTTTTTCCAAATTTTTATCTATGCTTGTTTCTATTATTTGAGTATGTCCTATCAATAGTATTTTCGACCTTTAGATAGGAATCCTATGGATGTAAACATGTGTTTGAGACATGTTATGTTTGATGGATGCAAGTGCTTGCTAGTGGTTGCCTGTGAATGCATATACACACACATTAGGCACTAGATCGGCTCAATCACTCTCATACCGTATATGGATGTGTGTGCATTTTCTTTTCTTTCATGAATGGAAATGGATGAATTAGCATATGGATGTTGCATTTGGACGAATGAATATGCACACATATAGAGCTTACATGTTATAATAGGATTATTTGCATACATATTGGATTCATGGCACTAACATACACTGCATTAAGAGAGCCAACTGAATCAGTAGACCGCCTGATCTTCGCATTAGTATTAGGGCATATACACACCTTTGCATATACTCATATAGGCATTATAAATCTTTAAGGACAATGGATGCCAGTGTTTGGTGGATGAGTAGATGGATGATGGATAGTCGGATACATTCTTTTCAACTTAGGGATTTCGGGGATGAAATCCTTTGAATATAGGAGAAGGTGACACCCCAAATTTTTAACGACACTATAAGAGGATAAATTAAAGAATAATTAATTTAATATTAATAATTAAGGGAAACAGGCTATGTCATATGTCCATCTCGAAAGTCGGGTCAGGATAGGCACCTGGTTTGCGTAAAACGGATAATATGCGAAGAAGTTATGAATGATAAAAGTTTGACAATCAAACCAGGTATAACTGGCGCACTTCACAAGTGCGCTAAGGCAATTTTACACCGGTGCACCTGTAATGTGTAACCATAGGGTTTTTTGGGTATTTGGGCCTTTTTCAAGTGGGTAGCGACCCATGACCTGATTCACTCTAGGGCTGAGGTGGCATTCGAATTCTGGACATTAGCAGCTATATAAATATACCTCAATTCACTTATTTTCATCACAAAGAATCAATGGCGACCAAACTCTGCTCGTGTGTGAATTGAATTGGATCCCTTATCTTCTTCTATCAACTAAGGCAAATCAATTGGAGATTCAAGATCCAACCACTTCTAGTTCTATCTTCTAATCCGAACTTAGTGAGTATAGTTACTTTTAGAATTAAATAATTAAAAGTAAACTTGATAGTATTATAGTTTGGATTTGTTCATATATTATATTGGATCCATTGTAAATTATGAACATATAACATTTTGGATTGATTATAACTTGGATCTAAATTTCTATGATGTAGATCTTAATCCCTATTTGTGTTAGATCTACTTTTACCTGTAGATCTGAATTATGTGGACATTCTATGATGTAGATCTTAATCCCTATTTGTGTTAGATCTACTTTTATCTATAAATCTGAATATATGGACATTCTATGATGTAGATCGTATCCCTATTTGTATTAGATCTATTTTTGTCTATTAGATCCTAATTATACGGATCTTAATCCTTATTTGTTAGATCTACTTTTAACTATTAGGTTTATATTATATGGACACCTAAATCATTAATCAGATCTAGTTTATTATTTGGATCCCCTTATGCTTCTTATATTAGATCTAAACTTGTTGGACATCTAAATTAAAATTTAGATCTTGTCGTGTTCATCTTATCACCTTTGCTATGTTACAACTAGTTAACTGCCACAAGTTCATTAGATCTATGCTTATATGTTCACCATGTTAGTATGTGTTTATGCTAGTTACGTTAGAACATTCGCCATTGTCATATTTCCATTACCTTCCCTTTTTATCATTTATGATTAGGCTATTATTTAGCCTATACATGCCACAAATTATGAACATGATAGTTAGGGAACAAAGAGGGAAAAATGTTAATATTGGCATAATTTGAACGTGAACATGAGTTGGACATATAATTCAATAATTGGGTAAATGGGCATAAATACCTAATAAGGCATAGGTATAATTAATTGGACATATAATTTAAAAGGGGGAAAGTGGGGACATAATTACCTATAAAGACATAGATAAGAATTTGATAAAAATGGCATGTTTAATAATTACAATTATAAATTGTAATTGCACTTATGACACAAGGTTAGGTTACATTAGTGGTGGAAGTCTGCCCGGACCCGACCGGCATATCCAACAGCCACTAATATTGAACCTAATATGAGAGGTCTAAGCGCGCGATTACGAATTGGGCTAAGACACGAGGTTAGGCCCAACTTATGGAATAGGACTGCCTGGACCCGACCGACATATCCAGCATCCACAAGTTGTAGGCCTAACGTGGGAGGTCTGGCCCGTTATAAACCATAATTGGACATGGTAATGAATTAGACTACTTAACCTAATTTAATCCATAAGAGATTGTATGAATATGAACTAAAGTTAGGGTTAAGCAAAATTGATTGGACAGTGGATGGGTTAAGCTAAACTGAAAGGGGTGGGTAATATTTACATATATGCCCACAAACTTAACCCGATAAGGTTATGTAATTAAAGACACCTAGTGGTATACATAACCGAATAGAATACACTACTACAAAAGTTGGCATATTCGACACTAATTTGTGTGCGTTGCATGAAAAGTGTGGTGAAAGCTATGCATTCTTTGCTCTTTTGCAACAACATTCATTTGTTGTTGCATTCGATGTGAACACAGTGTTGCGGTTGGAATTCTTGTGCTGTGACATGCAACATCAGTTCAAAGTGTTGCATTATATAAATACATGCCAGGTCAACGATCCGCGTTATTAGTTTAAACAAATAAATAACCGTAGATGTTGATTAATCCAACGGTTCAAGCCGATCCTTGCAACACCAGTTCAAAGTGTTGCATTATATAAATACATGCCAGGTCAGCGATCTGCGTTATCAGTTTAAACAAATAAATAACCGTAGATGTTTATTAATCAAACGGTTCAACCCGAACCTTGCTACAACTTAGTGAAAATTTGGCGCGATAGTTTCCCCATTCACGAAATACTTCCCCCCCAAAACAAATTTCTCTCGTACTCCTCCTTTTGCCTATTTCTCTCTCCATGAAATCAGTCCAAGAACACCTCTGATTGGTACTCTTCCTCAGGTTACAAACTATAAACCTTCGATTGCTCCTATTTTACAAACTTTACACCTCCAATTTGGATCATTTAGGACAATTATAGGTAGTTAGGGCTTCATCATTTTGGTTTTATTTAGTTGATTTCATCTCTAACTTATTTTGGTCTACGTTCAAAGTCTCTGGGTGATTTGGGTATACCGATTGCCTTAAATTAGGGTTTTTATACGTGAAGTGTTGTATTTATATGTTTGCATGTGTTGAAATTGTGCAAGTACTGTATTTTTATGTTTACCCAACCATTGATATATTGGTAAATAATGCTTATTTCGTAAGGTGGAAACAAAATTCAGAGGACAAAAGAAATCCAATTTAAATGTTTAAATGTCTATTTCTATTTGTAGTTAAATAGTGCCTATTTCTCTTCCTACATCGTATGACTACGAAGATACCCTGGGCATGGGTAATCTACAACTGTCAAACCCATCATCACCAGAAACTCCTATTGATTTTTATATAGAGATTCAAGAAAGGCACTACGATGATTTGCGTGAGTATGAACTAGAGCAAGAAGAACTCCGAAGATAATGGCGAGAAGAAGAACGATGTGAAGAAAGGGCGATGCGACGGCATAGTCGTGCTGCCTTGCGTCGTCAGCATCAAAACAACCAAGTGGTTAACGAACAGCAAGCTGACTCACCTATCATAATGTGTGATTGTGGGTATGCCACTGTAGAAGATGTTATTTCGATTGGATTCAACATTGGTCATCGTTATTTTAGATGTCGTGTTTATCCCACAAGGTGTATCTTTCGGCAGTGGATTGACCAACAATTTCCAAGTTGAGCCGCTGAGTATGCAAATGAATTACAACATCAACTTACAACGCTGCAAAATCAAGTTATTGGTTTTCGAACTGACGTTAGTAGACTTAACAACCAGCTTCAAGGGCTAAACATTAGAAGACATAATTAAATTATTACATCGTTTTTTGTATTTGGTACAACTGTATCGTCTTTGTATCACCTGTATAGTCTTTGTATCTGTACCGTTTTGTTTTGGTGCAATCATGTAATGTTATGAATTTGTGTTCAGTATCCTTATTTGCTTGTTTTTTGTATTCTCCTGATAACTCAGTTCTAAAAGTTAGTGATAATTCATATCAAAACAATCATCTTTGTATCATCACGCTGATTATGTATATTTGTAAATTATTAACTTGTTTTGTTTATATTTCTAATTTAGTCAAACATTACAGGGTAACCCTTGTTCGTGTCTTGAAACTCTTAGTGGTATCAAATTTAGTCTTAATAGGCCGTGGTTAGATTGTGGCAATGGATAGTGAGTACTACATATGGATAGGACTTCCGAGATGGAGTGCAGAATATGTAAGAGGGGTAACAGCTTTTCTAAGAATTGCATTTCCCGTTTATAAAGTAGGTGACGAGATGAAGTGCCCCTGAAAAAAATGTACAGAACGTAATTGGTATTGTGAAAATGTCATATACGATCATCTTATTTTTAATGGCCCTTCTCCATTACATACCAGGTGGATTTGTGAAGTTTCACAGACAAAATTAATAGGTGTTGATGACCATATGGATTGTGCAACAGAGATGGATTTTGAGGATAATTTAGATGTGATGTTCAAATGTACGGGTTACAAATTTGGTCAAAATCCAAAGGACTTTGTAGTAGAACCAAATCCAGAGGCCAAGAAATTTTATCGGCATGTTAAAGAAGGAAAAAAGTCGTTATATTCTGGCTACACTAAATTTTCTCGACTAAGCTTCTTGATAAGGCTTTATCATTTAAAGTGTGCTTATGGAATTAACGAGTCTGCATTTGGAGAATTACTAAAGCTTATAAAAAAAGCCTTTCCTGATGCCCAGCTGCCTTTGTGTTCGTATGTTGCAAAGAATGTCATTAAGGATTTAGGTCTTAATTACCATAAAATACATGCCTGACCAAACCATTGCATGTTATATTGGGCAGAGAATAAAGATAAAGAGGCTTGTGATATTTGTGGTTTTTCGAGGTGGGATGTAAAAGAAAAAAAGACATCGTTGATAATAATGATCCACCAAAGTCGATTCCCAAAGTGCCGGCAAATGTTATGAGGTACTTTCCTCTAAGACCAAGGTTACAAAGGATGTTTATGTGCAAAGAATTTTCCAAACTTATGAGATAGCACCAAGTGGAACAAAAAGAAGATGGAAAACTATGACATCCGACTGATGTTGTGGCATGGAAGATGATGGATGCTCGCTATCCTGATTTTTCATCAAAAAATCGTAATGTTAGATTAGGTCTAGCATCTGATGGATTTAATCCATATCGTTCAATGAATTCAATTTATAGTACATGGAAAATTGTGTTGGTAAACTACAATTTCCGCCTTGGTTATGTATGAAACAAGAGAATTTGATTCTTTCAAAATTAATATCTGGTCCAGATTCTCCAAAGAACAGTATTGACGTATATATGCAGCCTTTAGTTGCGGAATTGAAAGCGTTATGGAATGTTGGCGTCGAAACATATGATTCCTTGACTGATGGGAATTTAAATTTATGTGCAAGTGTCTTATGGACCATTAGTGATTTTCCGGGATATGCCATGTTGTTAGGTTGAAACACAAAGGGGAAACTAGTGTGTCCAGTATGCCATTATGAAATTTCTTCAAATTATTTGAAGCATAGCAAAAAAGTGTTATATGCACCATAGAAAGTTTCTTGATCCGACACATAAGTGGAGGATTGATAAGAGGAGATTTAGTGGCGAAACTGAAATGGGGAGCATTCCAGAAATATTATCAGGAACTGATATTGAAGAGTTATTGCGGGGGTTGAAAAATCAGTTTGGGGATAAGATGAAGAAACTTGGTAAAAGTGACGACCCTTTTAAAAAAAGGTCAATACTGTTTGACTTACCATATTGGTGTCATAATCCCCTTCGACATAACTTGGATACCATGCACATAGAGAAGAACATATGCAACAAAATATTAGGTACTTTACTTAATATAGGTCGCACGTCGAAGGATCACCTAAACGCTAGTTTGGATTTATAGGAATTGGGCATAAGGAAGGTCGTTCATCCTGTTGAATGTGGTGACGGAAAGCATGTTGAAATTAGAGCTACAATATTTGATATGACAAATAAGGAAAAAGAAATCTTTTTCTCTGTATTGAAGAACGCCAAACTGCCCTACGGTTGTGCCTCGAATGTTAGTCGGTACGTGCACATAAAAGAGAGAACGGTCGTGGGATATAAGAGTCATGATACTCATTTCATACTCCACTATTTGTTACAATTTGCCATGAAGAAAGCGTCAAAACTCGAGGTTGCGTTATCAATGATCAGATTTAATGCATTCCTTAGAGGACTATGGAGCAAGGTTATCGAAGTGGATGATATCAAGAGGCTGCAAGAAGAAATTGTCAAGATACGTTGTCGTTTTGAAATGATTTTTTCACAGGCTTTTTTCGATATAATGGTACACTTGCCTGTTCATTTATGCAGAGAAATCGAATACGGCGGGCCTGAACATCTTAGATGCATGTATCCAATTGAGCGACATCTAGGAAAGTTGAAATCTTATGTGCGAAATAGAAACAGACCAGAAGGTTCGATTGCAGAAGTTTACTTGGAGAAGAGTGTGTGACCTTCTGTTCAAGATTTTTAAGCATTGATGAAGGAATAGAAAACACGTCGATTGATATTGGAAGATGTCCAACAGATTTGGAATATCATATTGGAACAAAGAAGAATAAATATGGAAAGATGTTCAATTTGAAAGATGCAGATTGGAAGGCAGCGCATCGCTATATTCTGTTCAATTCCGATAATAAAGAAATTGAGAGTTTGATCGAGTAAGTTCTTAAGTTCCTATATCATTTTCCTTAACTATAAAATAACATCTGCATTTCGTAGTTTTTTGACCTTAATTATTATGTAGGGTTCATCAAGCGATTGTGGATGGTCTTGCAAATCCAAGAAGATTCAAGAGGGAACGAGAACATTTCAAAGAGTTTTGGAATTGGCTTAAAGAAGAGGTTCTGAAAAAGGACAATATTTCAACAGATTAAGAGGTTTTTGCATTAGGTCCTAATCGGGTAGCTAGGAAGTTTACTGATTATATAGTAAATGGAATAGATTCCACACAAAATTTAGAGATTCCCAATATACCACAAAAAATAGTGGTGCATTTTTGACTGCCAAAACCACCAGCTTTGCAAATTCCAAAGACCAAAACCCAATAGTGGGTGATGTCAATTACTATGGATCAATCGAAGAAATTTTTGAGCTTGATTATTGGGGTGCTTTCACAATGGTCCTTTTTAAATGTTGCTGGTACCAAGAGGAAAAAGATCCATATGGTCTTACTCGAGTAGATTTTAGCAAGTTTCATAAAACTGATCCTTATGTCCTATCTTCGCAAGTGCAGCAAGTATTTTATGTGGAAGATGTAGTTGAAAAGAACAGTCATTACGTTATTAAAAAATTGCCGAGAGATAGGTGTGATACTGAAAATCAGAATGCAACGAAAGAAGACATAAGCAATACGCATTCACATGATATGGGCATAGGCGGTGAACTAGAACCAGAAGTTGTTGATGGGGGTTGAATTAGGGATGATGTCCCCGTAATACATCTAGAAGCAGAAGTTCCTGATCCTGTTCCGTCTCGTTAGGACAAAAAGTTCCTCTTTCTTACTGCTTTAATTTCGTCTAATTTATGATGTATTTGGCACAATTTGTTTTAGCTGGAAATTATTATCTTTGATGAATGTATTTGGCACTCTTTTCTCATATTGCAATGTACACTGTTCACATGTTTTATGATTTAATGTCTTTCTTTACTGTCGTCTAAATTAGTTATAGACCAAAATGTTATAGTTGTTGTTTTTTGTCCACTTTAACATGCATGTACCCTGTTCTAATGTATTCAGTTTGTATAGGATGGATGAACTTATTAATATCCGACTGCACCATCTCGGACTGTTTCGAAGGACATGTTACATCGGTGGAGAATCCTTCGTAGTAACAAAATATGATGTAGACCGCTTTTCTTACAGTGTGCTTGTGGACTTTGTTAAAGATTGTCTCCATTACACTGAAATAGGAGGAGTATATATCAGTAAAGGAACGAGGGGTGGCTGGCAACTAATATTGAATGACAAGGATGTAAAACGAGTATATACAAGGTTGCAATAAGCAAGAAGAAGAGGTTTTTACATCGACGGCGCCATTGACAAAGACAGTGAGCCGTTGATTCAACTGCAGCCGCATGTAATCATATAGCCAAGGAAAAACATAATTCAAGGTATATATGTATATGTAATATATATAGATCCATTCTTATATATATATATGTGTGTGTGTGTGTGTGTAAAGAACTATGAAGGAGGCCATCATTATTACTTTTATTGTTCCAGGTTCTGCTCAGAAGCCGCTTGCAAAGCACAAGTATATTACTTCACATAGACTTCAGAAGCAACACAAAATGAGGAAAAACAACCCAACTTAAGTGGGTCAGAAGAAACCATCACCGGAGTCTGATACGAATAATGATGAAGAAGATGTTACTGTGACGGACAAAGGAACCAGGAGGAAATTAAATGTAGAAAATGAAACAGATAATGATGATGATACCCGAGGGAATGAAGCTGATGTTCAAGTATTTTTCAGTTTTCATTTCATTTTTATCAATCCGGATGAAATCTTACTCCAACCATGAAGGCTGCAGATAATTCAAGTAACTAATTGTTCTTTGTGCATGCATTCTGTCAAAATAGCAAGTACTATTTAAACGTCAACTCTATTTTGTTAACTAGCTTAAATTTATCATCGATGGTGAATAATAATGCTAATCTGCTTGCAGTTCTCACAACCATCAGTTTTGATGAATTATGAACAAGAGCGAATCGCGCGAATGCAATAAAATGATGCAATTAGTAGATCATTTGGGGTGCCTTCATTCGTTAGCTGTATGCAAGAGGCTGCCGCACAAAATAAGAAAGATAAAGGTAAAGATGTTGCTGGACGTGATGGATACATCCCAGAAAATGCTGGTGAAGATGTCCCTGATCAATTAAAGCGACAAATGTTGGACTATGCTCTGGTACAATCTAATTTCCTTAACCATATACAGTTCAACTGACTTCCTAAATGTTTGGTTTTAATTAATTAGTTTGTCTCCTGAATTTTGTGATTGCTATATTGTAGGCTAGGTATGTCATACCGGAAGAAGGACACAAGTGGGTCTTGAACACGATTAACGACTCTTGGAGGTAGTACAAGTCTCGCATCAAAGCAAGTTATTATAAAAAATATTCAATTGATGAGGAAAGGCTTGCAAATAGGCCCAGTACAATTCCATTGGAGGATTTTAAAATGCTCTTGGAATACTGGGGGAATGAAGCAGTTCAGGTACGACTTTAATGATATTCACATTTGTATAATGTTTAGTAGTTCACAATATCTTGGTTAATGCTAATCTTTTCTTTAGTAGTTTACATTATCCTTATTTAGTGCTATTTTTTTTGGATTTCCAGGCCCTAGCTGATACTAATTCCGCACATCGTAATTCATTAAGTGAGACACATACCATGGGTCCCAAAACTCATGCAGTAGCCAAAGAAAAGATAATATTTGTTTTTTTTTAGCTTAAGTTTTTTTTATTGTGATTGAGTTGAATTGACAACATGATAATTCTAATTTGTTATATCATTGAATTATTGGTAATCCTAATACTTGACAGAGAAAGAAGGACCCAGAAAAAGCCTCCCCATCCACTGCCTTGGTTTATTTGGAAACATATAAAGGAGAACCGGGTAGAAGTTACAAGACTAACACGGATGAACTAAAGGCCAAATATGTGAGTACATATATAATTAGATACTGAAATAGCAATACTTGTGTTAGTAAAATTGGCACATTGTACGTTTGTTGGAGCCGCTTATTAAATCGAACACATAGTTAGCTTGAAAGAGAACCAATTCTGTTAATAAATTCATTCCTTCCAACTGCCTATTTATATATATGCTTGCCTGGTTTTCATTTTGTAAGCGAAGGTTCAAGCAATGGTGGATGTAGGAAACATTGCTGAGGCAGATGCACTTGTTTCTGGTGGGAAGAGCCACACGCAGAACTGGCTTGTAGGAAGGCGAGGTAAATTGGCTGAAAATTCTCCAACAACTCCTGGTTCTTCGGACAGTTATGTGTAAGAGCTGACAAAAAAAATAAGGCAAGTGCTTGAGGCGGATTTGGAAGAAAAGGTGAATAGAAAAGTGAAAGAGAACGTGTCATGGATGTTAAAAAGGCTAGGTGAAGCCAATCCAGATCTTAATTTAGACGTCGGAGACTTTTGTGTCACCACAACAAGTGATGAAGATGCTGACATTTGTACTCCATCAACCCCGACAACTGACTGAAGTATTTGGATGGTATGTGTTAGCACTTGTGATTTATTCGGATTGTTCTTTTATATGATGGCACTTGTGGTATGTGTTCGTGATGGCACTTGTGGTATGTTTTGGTGATAGCACTTGTGGAATGTGTTGGTGATGACACTTGTGAGTTGGTATATATAATTGGTTGGTCTAACTGTGGTGATGAATGTTTAGGGAGGATTTTTTGTATGAATATTTTGGTATACATGTATGAATGTGGTACAATGTTTTGGATTGAATATATGTATTGTAGATTCTGTAATTCCAGGGTTGTATTACAACTGCAGTTGATTTTTTTCTGGCGTCGCATTTGATTTTTTACCATTGCAGTTGATGTCTTCTGGTGTTGCGTTAGACTATGCTGTGGTGTTGCGATAGACTGTGTTGTGGTGTTGCCTTAGACTGTGTTGTGGTGTTGCATTAGACTGTGCAGTGGTGTTGCATTAAGTGTAATATTATTAATTCCACAATGGTATGACACGTGGGGCCCACAGCTTACGTAGCGCCACGTGGATAGCTGATGTGGCATGTGACACATGTGCAACTGACATGGCGAGCTGACGTGGCATGTGACACGTTGGCAACTGGCGTGGAAAGTCCATGTGGACCCCGCTATCATGACCTGAAAGCCAGGCTCAGGCTTCTACTTAAGGCAACGCTATATGTTGTTGCATTACATGCATACACTGTTGCAATAGGGCAAAAGCTCTACTTAGGCAACGCTTTCTGTCCGTGGCCGTAGATAGGCAAAAGCGTTGCTTTAGATGGCTAATGCAACGGCTGCGGATGCCACGCCCCCCTGGTGTTGCCTATTTGAAAAAAGGGCCTATGACAACGCTTTTTGGATCTACGGCCAAAATAAAATAGCGTCGAATATGCCCACTTTTGTAGTAGTGATAATAAAGTTATGTAATTAAAGACACCTTTTATGGTAAGCATAACTGATAGAAATGAATAGGGCTATGTAATTAAAGACATTTAGTGGTATACATAGTTAGTGAAAACCTAGTAAGGGATACAAGACAAAGGGGAGAACTTGTATCATATTGTGTAGGACTCATTTCAGTCAGTAACCCGGAGTAGGTGTCAAACAAAGTACTCCATACTAGGAGGAGAAGGGTCACGCGTACTGACTGATTGTAAGAGATCCAAATGTGGAGGATGGTGTGGGCGACGCGGACTGACCGGGCCATGTGCGTGCATGAGCCGGGAAGAGGGGGTTAAGACGAACGTGACACATGTAGATACGGGGCTGTGCATATCAGTGAGGGGTTTCCACTTTGGGACGTGATACATCCTATCGTGGGCCCGGCACAGAGTATATACGGAGTAGGGAGTCGATCGATTAGGGTAGTGGTTAGGGTACATTTGGACGTATGCCTAAGTTTACTACCTTAAAGTGTAAGGGATCATCTCATTCTGGTTACACTAGTAATAGTGCAGAGTAATCATTAGAAGCATATACACCTTATCCTGTCTACCTTGTCACACCCGCCATTTATGTAGTGATCTCTCTTATCCACTTTATATGCCTATCATGCTACTTTTATTTATTTACTTGCTAAAAGTCACTAGACTCACTAGACTTTATGTCTAACCCTTTTTGTTTCTCCTTCTTTCTTCCATTCCCCCCAGGTTCTCAAAGAGGAAACACTCAGGCTTGACCGTGATTCTGCTTATTTTGCTACAGCTGGTGATATGTATGGCTCAAGCTTCCATCCTTGTTGCTATGGCTATATTTTGTTATTAGGGAATTTTACTTCTTTTATGTACTCTGATATTTTTGAAGTATAAGATAGTAACTTTTATGTTTTAATGGGCTTTTATGTTTCAGACATGTGATGTTTTTGGACCATGGTATCTTATGAAAATAAAGTTTTTTTTATTCCGCTGTTATTCTATATATCTGTCTTGTAATATTCTGTGTCTGTTTACCTATAACGCTTCACAAAACTTAATGCATTCCCTTTATGAGTGACATTAACGGACATGGGGTGTCACATTTAGTGCTAAATTGAAGATACTTGTCCTTTTATAATGATAAGTGATTTGGAGTTGTAATATAAACCAGAACACATAAGCTATATCCACGTTCTATACCCAGCGGCCTTTAGTGAATTTGGATTCAACCTTGTTGAATCTCTCATTAACTCGATGTATTTGATTTAGTTTAGTGACTCCTAACATGTTAGTGAGATTTCATAAAGTTCCTTTGTTTTTAAGTTTTGGTGAACACCTAAATGTCTGCTCCGTTACAAGAAGGGATCTTGGATGACTACACGTAGACCAAATTAGGCAATGACACCATATAGTTTGAGAGATTTCAATTTTGATTTTACCCTATTGAAAATGTCCAATGGTATTAATCTTAGCGTGGGCAAAAGAAGATATGTTTTTATAGATTGGACTAAAAGTGGTTATATGATTAGGACTCCAATGCCAGTAGAAAAAGAAAAGGAGACAGTTGCACAAACACGATTAAGGCTAAAATGATGGCAAGATGATAACACATGCGAGGGGAACATATGCAATGACGAACACTCTGTCTATTATGTATTACAATGAGTCGGTTGCTAAAGATGTTTGGGAAGCATTAGAGACCAAGCATCTAATGAAGGGCACAATAAATAATAATTTTTTAGGTGCTAGATTTTTTAATTATTAAATAAGTAATGATAGCCTGGTAGTAGAATAACTCAATGATATTGTGCATAACCTAAATCAATTCATTCAAAGCAATATGAATATGAATAAGGAGATAAAAGTCTCATTCATAATAGACAAGCTTTATTTTCTTGAAAAAATCAAAGGAAAACCCTTAAACATAAAAAGGAAGAAATAAGTCTGAATAATCTTGCATAGTATTTGCAAGTCGAAGAACATATTAGGGAGAAAAAAATCACTAAACCAATAGTCTTTCATCTAAGATCCACACAATGGAAGAAAAAGAACAAAATAAAGCCTCTAAAAACTCTTTTAATCAAAAGAGAAAATTTCAGAATAAAGAAGAATTAAACAAACAAAAAGACCATAATGACTGCTACGATTACACTCTAAGAAAACTTCACATAGACATCGGCTATAAAACGATGTCTTCATTTTTCGGAGCGTTGTTGATGTCTAAAGTGCCAATTTTTTTACATTAGTTAAAAACGATGTCGAAGCAGCAGTAAGACATCATAAGATAATTAATAAACGATGTATTAACCCCTCTTTTTTATTTATTTGCATGAACTGAATGTTGATAATGGCTTATTATAAGTCTTGAATTACTATAAACATATCATGCAGGTAGTACTAAATGACTAATACATCAGTTCTGGTGGGAATAACTGTTGTAATATATATATATATATATATATATATATATATATACACACACACACACACACCCCATATCATTTCTTTCTAAAAGAAGTGATGTCTATACACCAAACAGATATCGGTTCATTTTCAGTGAAACGATGTCTATGTGGCGTTTAGACATCATTTCCCTTTAAAGGAGGGATGTCTTTATTCTGTTTATACACTACTTTTGTTCTATATAACTGATCTCAGTTATAATTTTAATTATCAATATTTTTCCTGATATATGATATATGCCTTACCATAAAAATGCAATACCAATACCAGAACAAAAATGTAATACAATTTCCAAAAGCAAAAATGCAATATAGGCCACAAACATTAAACAGAAAATATTCTTACGTTCTATAAAACCATCCACCACAAACATTAAACAACCACATGTTTTTTTTTCTACATTACATTCCAGCTAGATTTTCATTAAACAAGATTTACAGGTGTTCTTCAACAAAACCGAACGCCGCATTATGCAACTCCTCCAACTAGTCCACACTGTAAGACTTTCAATTCTTCACACTCCACTGCAATGTTGATAAACATGTCAGTATATATAGTATGGAAAAAGTTCAGCGTCACACACAATATGATAACAGTAAATGAGTATTATAAAATTTAGTCGGATAAGCATCTTTACACTTCTTTTTGCACACACATGTACATAAGACTGAACAACTACACTTGGTAGGCAAGAATGACTAGTGGTAATTATGACTAAAAATACTTGTCCTTTCAAACTCTTGGTAGATTCTGCGCCTTCCGAAGCAGCTTCATCAGATAGGATAAGAAGGAACATGATCATCCCCAGCATCTAACCTCTATTTGAAGGTAAATTAACATACCAAAAAAAAAAGAATCAATTAATTTAAATGAAGAACGAACTTCGTATGTAAATTATAAATCAATATTTTATCTTACTTCTTCCAAAACCCTTTATGCTGGAATTAAAGCATCCAACATGGTGCAGAAGCCAGTAGAAGTTGTTAAAATTGGACGATTTAAATCTATGCCAATTATGGAGAAGATTTTAATTGATTCTTATAATCAATTAATTTTGGGCAATAAATCTGTAAGATATGAGAAAGATATTTGATTTGATTAATCAATCAAATCTTAGTATAAGTTGCAACGTATTTGGATGGAATGAGAAGTTTTTTATTTGATTTGAGCAATCAATCAAATATATGTATACAGGGAAAATATCAAAATATGCAAGATTTGCAAATCAAGGAAATCTGGAAACTTTTCATGCTTATCTTTAAGCAAGCCTTCATCCTTACTCTTATAAATTGAAGGCATTTGCTCATCCTTCAGTGTACAAGCCAATAGTGCTCTCTTCTTCATATCCTCAATAAGATCCCTATTTCTGTATAAACTATAGGGTGAGAAATGTATTGAGTGTTTTGTATTCTTCTCTTATTGTACTCCCTCTTGTGAAGAAAGAATAAAAGAATAGTTGTTGGGTCCGTGGACGTAGGCATAACCGAACAATGTTAAATCTTTGTGTCTTCTTCTTTTCTTCTATTTTTGTTCTTTTTGGTAATTAGTTTTCACTGAGTTGGCGGTTGATAATTAATCGACAAGCTAGATCCTTTTATTGTATCGCTTCCGCATTTGTGCAATTTTTTCACAACAGTTTGGTATCAGAGCTAGCTGTCTTGTTTTAGATTAGTTACCAATGGCTAATTCTCTTAATAGTGGTATGAAATGGCATCACCAAATTTGTTAGAAGAGATGTTTTTGGGACATGGAAGGATATAGTGAAGATTAATGACGGTGTTCTTCAGCAACAACTTCATTCACCTGGAGGAAGAGATAAGATGCAAAAGTGCTTTGGAGAAGATATGCGTAGATCCCACCTCTCGGGCTGTAGAAGTGGCACTTGCTATTATTATAAGAAGAAGGGACATTTCATACAAAATTGTTTAATTCTTAAAAAGAAGAGTGAGAAGAAAAAAGCTTCAATTTTGGCAGCAGTTAGATCATATGCAGATAGATGTGATAGTGATACATCATTATTTTCATCCAGTATTTCACTATTAGAGACTACAAGTTGGGTGACTGATTTTGTAGCCTCTTGTCATATGACGCCAGGTAGGAGCTGTTTTGTCAGTTATGAGAAGATTGATGGCGGAGCAGTTCATTTGGAGAATGACACATTTTGTCATGTTCTGGGCGTTGGAAGTGTGAGGTTTAAGATGCATGATGGTGTTATAAGGACTATCACAGATGTTCGACATGTTCAGATGCTGCAAAAGAGTTTGTTATCAGTTGGAGCTTTGAGTAGACTTGGTATGAGGATGATAATAGATGGAGAGAATTAAAGAGCAGCAAAGGGTTCCATGGTGGTGATGAAAGGGGTGCGAGTCAATGATATTTGTATGCTTCGTTGAGAGACAATCTTAGGAGATTCAGTAGCTTTTACTGATTCTAGCGTTCCAGATTCTGCTCAGTTATGGAACCTTCATTTAGGTCATGTTAATGAGGAGAGCTTGGAAGTATTGAAGAAGCGTAGGTTAATTGATGTTGATTCTCAATTAAAGCCTAGCTCTTATGGAGATTGTTCTTTTGAAAAGAAGAAGCATGTCACATTTTGATGTTGGAAGACCTTGAGCTACAGAATTTCTAGAGTATGTTCATTCTTATGGGTGGGGACCCACGCCAATTGCATCTTCCGGTGGAGCTAGTTTCTTCGTCATATTTGTGGATGATTTATCACGTATGGTCTGGGTCTATTTCTTAAAGGCCAAAGATGAAATATTTGCCCAATTTCGGAAGTGGAAGATCTTAGTTGAAAAGAAGTCAGGAAACCAGCTGAGAGATCTTAGCATTGGAAATAGTAGTGAATTTGCGTCACAAGAATTCACTAACTATTGTGCATCCGAGCACGTATTTATAGATTTGTCTACGAATTTGCATTTCTTTAGAGTGGCAGAGAGCATATGTCGGATATTATGGCAAAGAGCTATGAGCTTGAGACTGACTACTGGTCTAGAAGAGGGATTTTGGGCAGAAGCGATATCTATGGCAGTATTTCTCATTAACCATACACCTTCTATTCCATAAATATGAAGATCCCAGAAGAATTATGGAAAAGAGAGCCTGTTGATTTTTCATCCCTTAAAGTGTTTGGTTGTTTAGCTTATTTAGAAAACGAGAGACATGATAAGCTGAAGCCTAGAGGAAGGAAGCACATTTTGTTAGGCAAGTATAGGTTGTGGTGCAAAAAAACCAAGAGAATTGTGACTAGCAGGCATGCGATATTTGATGAGAGGTCTTTATTGAAGGTGGAGCCTCTATAAAGTGATGACGTTAGGAGGACACAAAATTTCCAAACACATTTGGAGTCATTGGATTGTTTCCATATTCCGAGAGAAAGTGGTATTTCTGATGGTACCATGGTTTATGAGAAGATTTCAGAGGTTCAGACTCCAGGTGGAGCTCAGTCGCAGTTAAGGCCTTTTAGGTTAATTGGTCTTATTGGTATGCATATTTGTAATGATGATTATTTGTCTTATGCTTTCAATGTTGCAGAGATTGGTGTTGAGTTTGATAAGGTAGACTTGGTGAAGTTGAGTAAAATTCTTGAGAAGGAGATTGAAGTAGATAATATTGAGTATGTCCTCACTCAATGTAGGATGGAGAAGGTGAAGCATGCTATGAAGTCTCCATTAGTCTCTCGGATTTCTATGTCTACAAGTTTGCATCCTTCATCGGATTTTATGAAGCATTTTGATATTTGTTCATATGAATTTTGTTTTCTGATGTGCATATTATCTTTCTTATGCTCGGGAAAGATTTGGAAGCTCTATTTGGGCAATATTGCCCAAAGTAGTTCACATTAAGCTTGATGGTGTAGATCCAACAATTTGTTGAGATTTGGTGATAAAGAGAGATTTTCATATTTAAATCGAGGTGGAGTGTTGAAATTGGACGATTTAAATCTATGCCAATTATGGAGAAGACTTTAATTGATTCTTATAATCAATTAATTTTGGGCAATAAATCTGTAAGATATGAGAGAGATATTTGATTTGATTAATCAATCAAATTTTGGTATAAGTGGAAATGTATTTGGATGGAATGAGAAGTTTTTTATTTGATTTGAGAAACCAATCAAATATACGTATATAGGGAAACTATCAAAATATGCAGGATTTGCAAATCAAGAAAATCTAGAAACTTTTCATGCTTATCTTTAGGCAAGCCTTCATCCTTACTCTTATAAATTGAAGGCATTCACTCATCCTTTAGTGTTAGGCATTCACTCATCCTTCAGTGTACAAGCCAATAGTGATCTCTTCTTCATATCCTCAATAAGATCCCTATTTTTGTGTAAACTATAGGGTGAGAAATATATTGAGTGTTTTGTATTCTTCTCTTATTGTACTCCCTCTTGTGAAGAAAGAATAAAAGAATAGTTGTTGGGTCCGTGGACGTAGGCATAGCCGAACCATGTTAAATCTTTGTGTCTTCTTCTTCTCTTCTATTTTTGTTCTTTTTGGTGATTATTTTTCACTGAGTTGGCGGTTGATAATTAATAGACAAGTTAGATCCTCTTATTGTATTGCTTCCACATTTGTGTAATTTTTGCACAACAGTTGAGCAATGCTCGCATTGTATGAGATTTTGATGATATAGAGTTTGATGTGTTGAAGGGACCATTGGATTTAGAAACTGTAGCTGATTTCGGTGACGGATTTAATGCCACTCAGACTTATCGCCTTGTGATGCCGTCTTGGAGAGTTTAGTTCAAAGAGCTGATTTTGGCGGATTTGGTGCCACTGTGATAAATCATCGATTTTGTGATGCCGTCTTAATGGAGGCGCCACATGCAGATATGTGGAAGGAGAGAGATTTGGATTTTGGCTCTGTATTTGAATCAGTGATTGAGAGAATTATTTTTGGCCTTGGTGGTATTGAGATTATTTTAGGATCTGCCTTTTTTTCGATTTTGAATATTTGTAATATTTTGTTGGTGGGCGGGGACGTAGTCTAAGCTCGTTAACATGGTGTGATGGGGTTAGCTTTGATGGAACCCATTAGGCAAATATTCATTTTTGATTTCTATCTCATTGTGAGATTTTGATTTAAGGTGGAGTTCTATTGAAGAGTTTTATGTGTGAAGAGAATTTTATTCGAGATGGGGTATTGAAGATACGTGATTTTGCATCAAGGTGGAGTGTTAAATTTAGGTGATACAAAATCATAAGTAGATGAGAAGTAATATTTGTTTAATATGGGAATGCATGAAGTATTAATTGCATTTGCATGAGATGGAAAGAAATAAATGTAGGCATTAATTTCTTCCAACTATGCTAAAGAAATGGAATTATTTACTTCCTCTATTTGCACATTTGTTGCAATGGTAATTTGCCTCCATTATATTATTACCATATGTTGGTAATTGAATTAACGACTCACATAGATTTTCATTGGCTATATATTGAGGGGTATACGTCATTGTAAACCCATCCTGGCATGGATCCAGTTATCCCCAATGGTGTCTCTTCTTGTTAAGCCTATTTGAGGTTTGGATAAGTAAACTCTTATTTTGTGATCTCTTGTAATTCTCTCATATGGAATAAAATCTCTCTTTTGGACTGGACATACACCATCTCGATGATAGTGGAACCAGTATAAATGTTGTATGTCTCTTTGTTTCTCTATTATAGTTATTTACTATTTGTTTGATGTAACAGAATAATTGCCACCAGATTAGATTGATGTTCAATTGGAAAATCTAGATCTTGTTTATTGTGCTTCCGCATTCACGCAATCTTCTCGCACAACAGAAGCACCTCCATATTTGCTGACAGCAGCAATGGCGGACTTAAGAGCATTGGCCCCTAAAACAAATGAAATTGAACGTATCTCTACATGGCATCTAAAGACAATGAAAGTAGCAAGTTCTGTTAACAGATCATCAATAATGATAATAACTATGTGTCTTACATGGATTAGGAGTAACAATCGTCTTTCCCTTAAAGCTTGCATATGCTGCCTTGTCGAACTAGGTAAATGCTGAAAAGTATTCAATTTACATTGTGATCATCATCAAGCTGAAAAGTATTTGATATTAAAAGAGATTTAAATGCTTAAAATCCAATTTATAAATTAGGTAAGAAAGAAAGTGCTTACCGAACTTAGCTGATCTCTCGGTGTGAACTTGATTCCAGAGAGCATTTAACTGACTTGATCAATGAAACTGTATAAATTAAAACCTGAAAACTACTTGAGTAATCCATGTATTAAGTGAGTAATGTCATATTGATCCTTATTTTTAACTAACTTTTGTATTAACTTTGTTTAACACTATGATATTACACCAAACATAGGTTATTATGTGTGCCATTATTCATCATTATGTAAAAATAAGGCATACCCAAACTGTGAAGACAAAAGCATGCTCAAAAGAGTTCTGAAATAAGATGAAATGATCAAGTAAAGAATGATGCCAGGACAACGAAACCAAAAATGGTGATCAGATAGCTTCACATTCACTTCTTGGCTCACTAATGGTTCATGAGATAACCTTGTGATTACATGCTCTAGTTTTGTATTCACAAATAGCAGAAGCCATAAAAATTCAATACCAAGATATAATTTTGGCAAAATAAAATAAAACCATTACCAAATAATTTGTCAGAAAACAGTTGTAAAATTATACATCATTGTTATTTATATGTACTTACTATTAGTGGCAAGAAGGTTAACCAGAAATATATACGCAATCCTGCATTCACAAATTTCATTGTGATTAGCTTCAACGAATCACTATTGCAGAACAATTTACTCGAGCATCTGAATTCAAAGGTTTTCCATTCATATTAAACCGTAAAATAAAAGATAATATGTAATGGCCCGCAAATCCATACTATGTGAGCTGACTAACACCACACACGTCCAACTCAAATAATACGGAAATACGAGTCATTAGGGTTAAAAAAATAGAAAAGGTAGAAGAAGAACAGAAATGACAATACAGAACCTCACAGCGGAATGAATAAAATATATTATATAACATAACTTTGAATACAAAATTTTGTACCATATATACATACCATCATCAGAGCACAATACAATATTTGATACAGCGGAAATAACTCTAAAATAACTAGCGGTGAAGCCTCCTACTTCACTCCAAGTGTATCTGTAAAGCCTGAAACACTTGACTGCCCGTACAAGTTTAGACACCCAAGAGTTTAGGAAAACAAAACAAAATAAACTCTGGGTCAGTCATGGGACCAGTCCACACATAAACATGGACGGTTTTTACCTTACTATAACCCAAACCATTTTTGATATCAAAATCCAGTGATATTATAATAATGTCTAATCAAACAAAAAACCAAATAGTAGAACGCTTGCATCTCACGCCCTACATACATAGTATAAAATAATAAATCGCAGGTCGCTTATTGGAGACTGGATTCCAACTATGACAAGGTATGGGACCACCTTTCGATGATGTATCTCTAGAGGCAAATACACCTAGGTTCAACAAGAACGTCTTGCAACCCGGCCCACACATGACCGACCACTCATTTCGCTTGAGTGTATCGAATGTGTATCACCAACGGTTGGGCTCAAACCACCGTTTCTCGAAAAGGGACAACATCGAAATAGATTTAAGAAGTAAAAGGAATTTCTCTAGATAGGTGATTATACACCCTAATGGGAGCGACCCACATAGCCATGCTGCCTGCCCGATTTTTGTCATTTCCCGGTTGTGAAGCTTGAGGCTACGTCTATCTTTTAGAACATCTGGCCACCATACCCTTTGAATGCCACATCGTCAAACCCATCAAATCACTAGTTAATCTCCTCAAAGATATAACGGGCATAAAAGCTAAGAGGAACGAATTTCTCCGCCACCAGACGTAACATCTTGAAAAGATCATCTTATGTGATCCGTTAGGAATACTTCGTCAGACATTCGTCCATACAAGTTGTCCTGGGACTGGACAAACATAACAGCTCTTTGAATTTCACTCCGTCTTCGATTATCTTCAACATAATCTAATTCGCAACGCCTATGCCTATACGAAGTGGTTCTCAGATATTAAATCCAACCGGTCTCTCCGTATTAACAACGATGGTAAAATTCTTTGATAGCCGGTATTTTAACTATCAAAGGAAAAATAACAACAATCAAACAAATTTCACAATCACGGGCATTTTCTAATATTATATTTTTAATTCATTTTCTTAGCGAATTCTATATATATCGTTATATCGATTTCTCTTATCAAAATTTCCTAAAAATATTCTAACTCCTTAAATTTCCAGAAAAATTCGCCATAACCTCCTTTGTACCGGCAAATATTTCAAACCTCAACTTGCCTCTCTATGCCCTTTCCATTCAAAAAGAAAATCAAAAAGCCAAGTGGCTTGCCGATTCGGCGCATAAAAGCTCATATGGAAATTTAAACATGTACCTTTTGTCGAGCACTTAAATTAAAATCTCACATTCTCTTCCCACTCTTCATCCCATACTTCATTTCGTACCTGTTCAACCTATGCATATTCGCATTTCCAATTTGTCTCACACAGGTCCAATCATTTTAACTCAAGTTTGCTAATTTACTTTCCAACTAGCTTATTCGCATATTCTAATTTTACTTTGAACATCTCACGTTCAAACATACTTTTATTCGCTTGTATGAATACAATTCCCATGTCAAATTCCCAAAGCATAACTCAAGTTTCTTATTCGGATTTCCAAATTCAATTAATCGATTCAAATTACTTAAACAGAGTTAACTTGGCCAAACTCTTGTTAACTAATTTCAAGGAAATTAGTTAACTTCATTCGATAATTAAAAATCTGATTTCTTCTTTTCAAAAATCACTTCATTCACTCCACTTGAGTTCACATATATTTGATAACTCAAGATTTGGATTTTTCAAATCAGAATTTGGATTTTATTCACTTAAAATCCTTTTTATTTGTTTTCTAAACCGTTATGGTTTAAAAATGATTATGGCGTTGTTTTTCTGATAATTTGATTTCGACATAACTCAAAATCTATATGACGAAATCTAGATTTTTCTCTTCCATTAGAAAACTATCATTCGGTAGGTCCGGGCGATTCTTCTTTCATCGAATTCCGATTTATATTGAGTTCTATATACTCAATTGAAGTCTGAATCGCCAATTTACAAACTACCGCGCTGCGGCGAGTTCGTTTTAATTAAATTAAATATAAACGTTTAAAAACTTCGTTTGGCACATCAATTTCAACTCCATTTCAGTATTTAAAATAATTCAAACCTGTTATCCAGATTTGACTTGACAATTCTGACCATTCAACTTGTCGGTTATTTACTTCCACAATCATAACCCGGCTATGAATTTATTCAAATCCAATTCTATATTCATTTCAAACCCACTTGGAGTTAAACTATTTATAAAATTCGATAGAATCGAATTCCAATTATAAAATCCTTTATGGGAAAAATCGATTTATTAAATATCTATTTTCATTACAAACTAATATCATCCCTTGATAATAGTGAAGTTGTTCAAGTTGGGGTATTCTAATTACCTCTCAGACCTTGATCGACAACGTTCTTATCTTGAGATAGATAACAGCTTGTAATATACAAACTCGATTTAAGTCTCGCTTTCTACACCACTTCTTACATTTGGAAAATTATTTCCAAATTGCACGATGAATATTACTTCATCCCATTTATAAATCTTGCTTATAAATTCACTTCTTTATTAGATTCAACTTCCATTTCAATAATCTTTTGAAACTCGACTTCTATTTTGCAGTATTTGATTTCCCCTTTTGAATCTCAAGTGGATTTGAAAATACTTAATTACTATCTATTTTCATATTAAAACTTAATTTCACTTTTAATATAATTCCAATATCTTTTGAAATATAATTTTATTCTAGGTATTTGACATAATCGAGTTAAAATCATAAATCCGTGTGGATTTATTTAAAGTCGGTTTACATTCCGAATACCGGAATAAACTTCCTCATTTCCTTCTTGAAACGATTTCAAGGTATAAATCTCTTTTTAAATTCAAATTTAAATTTTAAATCCCCAAATCATCCCATGATGATTATCCCCTTTTATTTTAAACATCGTTTATAAAATTTACTTCTTGTTTTAAATACTTAAAACAAGTCTGTATTTCATATTCTATTTGAAATTCAGATTTCCACTTCGAAAGATAAATTTCCTTCTTTAAATCCCTTTCTTGAAATTAAATTTTAATATTATCAAGTGATAATATTTCTTTTCCTTAATGAACGGTGTCTATAATTCCAGCAACTTGTTTTTATTTTAAAAACAAGTTAATATTTCTCAATTTATTCGAAATACCATTTCTATTTCGAAAAGTAAAATTTCCCTTTTTTTCCCTTTTAAAAATCCCTTTTAAGTTCATACTTGAATTTAAATAAATTATCCAATAAAATTTCCCCTCTTTTAGTTATAAAAATCATTAACACTTCTTGTTTTAAATATTTAAAACAAGTTCCCGATTTCAAATTCCATTTCTATTTTCGGAAAATAAAATTCCTTTTCCAAATTAACACTTGAGTTTCCATTTCAAAATTTTCCAATGAAAATTTTTCTACTCAATTATAAACATCGTTTATAATTTCAACTACTTGTTTTTATTTCTAAAAAAACAAGTTAATGTTTTCCTAGCCAAAATGAAATTCAATTTCTATTCGGAAAAAATGTATTTTTCCCTTTTTAGATCTAGAAATCCCTTTTATGATATTTTTAAATATCAACCTCTAGGGCCAGTGATATTTAAGTACCCAAATAAGCAAACCAACAATCCAATTCACACATCACACACATATAAATATGTAAACAGTATAAATCAATTTGAGAAATCCAGTTGGATCCCTCCAACCTGTTTTCCCTGCATCCACAGATGTTAGTCACATAAATAATACCAATCTTGCTTCAAGGCAGGATATCGCAGTATAAAAGGGGATCCACTTATGTACGTGGACGTAGGGTCATCCGCTAATGATACTGCGGGCATCCGCTAATGGTATTGCGGGAAATATCCAATAACCACAATCTCCAAGCCTAAATAACTAATATATAGGACCACAGTAATTCAATAATTCATGCAAGCATCCAAGCAACCAAGAATTTATTTTTAACGATTAAAAATAAAACTTTGAGTGAGATTTACTCACCTTGATTTTCGTTTTCTAAATATCCATTTCAATTCCATCTCGTCGCGACTCTAGATTGTCTCGAGTAAATCTACTTCGCACCTACGGTATATTACTTTATTTGACGATTAACTCTATTATTCATTTAAATTAACTATTTACATATATAAACAAAATTTTCTATGTGTTTTAATTTTGGTAAATGTATACCTTACTGCCTCGATCTCTTCCAATTTAATTCATGTCTTCGTGTCTTTTATCTCCTTTCCCAAAATCGCAGCTCCCTTTAAACATCAGACTCTATAGCTGCATCTCTCGAGGCCAACTCCTCTTAGTTTACTCGGCTAATTCAGACAAGAATTTACTGCTAACATCCTATCTTCCTCATCAAAACAAACTCCTTTCCTTCTTAAACAACCATTCCCATTTGTCAGACTTCTACACCATTAAACATGACTGCAAAACCTCCCCATTGGACCTGCACCATCATTATAGACCCTAATAACATAGCTCCAAACCCCTTAAACACTACTAGTGCCTCCAAAACAAATATCTTACTTTCTGAACCATTATCATCAGCAACACCCCTCGCAAACACCTCATCCATCTGTACAGTTCGTTGCCTGACAGCCTCATTCATCACCCAGAATCAAATCCAACCCTTCCCAAATCGCCCAGTCCATTTACGAGCATCGCACTCTCCTGTTCTCATCAGCTCGAAATTGCCCATACACTGTTGAACTTCAGTTCTGTTCAAACACACACGAGACCGCAACTCATTCCCACAATCGCGACTTCCAGAAACTGGACCGATCCTCACCATCGATCAAAAAAACAGACACTGACTTCGAGTGTGGCCATCGCACTAGATTTGAAACCCCTTTGTAATCTCCATGTGCTCTCTGGTCGAGCTTTGGATATCTCGCGATGATAAATGGAAACACAGATTGGATTTGGAATCGAAGTTCCCTCTTTCTCCTTGAATCGCAAGAGCTCTCGGCTGATGACAAGCTCCAAATGATTTGCGATTTTGATTTTTCGTGGATTGATTTGTTTTCAACTTTGAATTGGGGAAAAGGAACGAAGATAAAGGGGAACTGAATTGGTTCGGATGGATGAAAGAAATGCAAATGCTACAGCCAAATTTATAGCTGCATCGAGTAAACAGTCGCACCTAAGTATTAAATAGTTGTCCACCAACGTACAAGCATTTTTAATATGAAAAGAAATTTGAAAAGAATTCGATTTGATTTAAAGAGATTTTCACTTTATTTTAAACAGATATCGATTTGATCTCGTGCTTATCCATAGAAAAAATATCGGGGTTCATAACTCGACATCAGGAACCGCTATTTTAACGTAACCACTACCGTTTCAACGTTATAACACTATTCTGAACTCAACAGAATAGATTATAAATTTTTATTCGAACGTATATATAAAATAACCATATTAAATTAATATAAAATAATTTAAACTCAGAAATAAATCAATTCTCCGATAATAAAATATTTTTATTATCGTCTATATTCAAATACAAATAAATACTGATCATCTGAATTATATTTTGATTTAGTTTTAGCTCTGAATTAAATTACACTTTATTTTCGTATTACGATAATTTAATATATTCGATATTAAATCGAGATCGTTTCTTAAATCGACACTTATTATAAAAATTCATTTATATTATCAGCTCAATATTTAAAACCATATTAAATTTTAAAAATATATTGTTCGAAAATCCGGGTCGTTACATTCTTCCCCTCTTAAAAGAATTTCGTCCCCGAAATTACTAAGGTAGGAAAAATGGTACAAACCCATTACTTTTCAAAATCTACTTATATGAAATTCAACATTTCATATTTCTGCAATTTTAGTTCCACCAAAACTTTGGTTTTCATTCATTTAGTCTGAATGATTTAAAATCAATATGTTCACATTCAATTCATATTCCATTCATATGAATTTAAATTCATTCAAATTGATTTAAATTAGTTTATCTCTTTCAATTCATTTTAACTTGCTTAAGTTAAATTTTAAATTCCAGAATTCTAAATCCTAGGTTTTCATTCCAAATCCTTTTGAAATCCCATAAATATATACATATATTTATAACCATTTCAAATCCAAAATATATGAATTTTTAAACCAAACTTGCTTTCTTTTAAACAAATTTCCATCAAAAACTTTTCTAAGGTAGCAATCCATCACTTAGAAACTCGAAAATGAACACTGATGATACTGCAGTCATCATCAGAATTATTTTCCAGCCACTGAAATGAGTTCAGTGCTTTATCACTTTCAAAATCCATTCAAAACGATTTTTATCCAAAATCCTTCCCAAAATAATGCTATATTATTCTACTATACTTTGAAAAAAATATTTCCAACCTTCCGGGATTTAAATTCCAATTATGGTTTGAATTCAATTTTAGTTGATCACATTTGCATATATTATTCATATACAAGTTTTATTTGGTTATATATAACCATTTCAATTTAATAATCTCATTTGATTATAGCAACCAACACATCAATATACTATAATATTTTCAGAAAATTATTCCTTTATATCAAAATAAATTTTGGGCAAAATTATTTTATTTACCCATTTTAAAACAGTATTATGTCGATTCTTCTGTTCAAGTGTTTAGAAACTCCTATCGACATCGCGGCATCTCACGATTCGACCAGAATTCAAAAACCACTCAACAGACAAGCCAACACAATATAAAACTATTTTAATATCAACTTACAAATACGCTCTCTCATATATACACTCAACTCATTCTAGGGTGCTACTGACCCTATCTCTAATGAGTAAACCCCCACCAAAGCCTAGGTGTTCGCTAAACCTAAGCTCTGATGCCAACTATAATGGCCCGCAAATCCATACTATTTGAGCTGACTAACACCACACACGTCCAACTCAAATAATACAGAAATACGAGTCATTAGGGTTAAAAAAAATAGAAAAGGTAGAAGAAGAACAGAAATGACAATACAGAACCTCACAGCGGAATGAATAAAATATATTATATAACATAACTTTGAATACAAAATTTTGTACCATATATACATACCATCATCAGAGCACAATACAATATTTGATACAGCGGAAATAACTCTAAAATAACTAGCGGTGAAGCCTCCTGCTCCAAGCTCCTCCAAGTGTATCTGTAAAGCCTGAAACACTTGACTGCCCGCACAAATTTGGACACCCAAGAGTTTAGGAAAACAAAACAAAATAAACCCTGGGACAGTCATGGGACTGGTGTGAGTAAACTCCAACCATATGATTTAACTTCAAAAATCCTTTGGAAGAAAAAGATAATAGTAAGACCAGTCCACACATAAACACGGACGGTTTTTACCTTACTATAACCCAAACCATTTTTGATATCAAAATCCAGTGATATTATAATAATGTCTAATCAAATAAATAACCAAATAGTAGAACGCTTGCATCTCACGCTCTACATACATAGTATAAAATCATAAACCGCAGGTCGCTTATTGGAGACTGGATTCCAACTATGACAAGGTATGGGACCACCTTCCGATGATGTATCTCTAGAGGCAAATACACCTGGGTTCAACAAGAACGTCTTGCAACCCGGCCCACACATGACCGACCACTCATTTCGCTTGAGTGTATCGAATGTATATCACCAACGGTTGGGCTCAAACCACCGTTTCCCGAAAAGGGACAGCATCGAAATAGATTTAAGAAGTAAAAGGAATTTCTCTAGATAGGTGATTATACACCCTAATGGGAGCGACCCACATAGCCATGCTGCCTGCCCGATTTTTGTCATTTCCCGGTTGTGAAGCTTGAGGCTACGTCTATCTTTTAGAACATCTGGCCACCATACCCTTTGAATGCCACATCGTCAAAACCATCAAATCACTAGTTAATCTCTTCAAAGATATTACAGGCATAAAAGCTAAAAGGAACGAATTTCTTTTCCACCAGACGTAACATCTTGAAAAGATCATCTTATGTGATCCGTTAGGAATACTTTGTCAGACATTCATCCATACAAGTTGTCCTGGGACTGGACAAACATAACAGCTCTTTGAATTTCACTCCGTCTTCAATTATCTTCAGCATAATCTAATTCACAACGCCAATGCCTATACGAAGTGGTTCTCGGATATTAAATCCAACCGGTCACTCCGTATTGACAACGATGGTAAAAATCTTTGATAGCCGGTGTTTTAACTATCAAAGGAAAAATAACATCCATCAATCAAATTTCACAATCACTGGCATTTTCTAATATTTCATTTTTAATTCATTTTCTTAGCGAATTCTATATATATCGTTATATCGATTTCTCTTATCAAAATTTCCTAAAAATATTCTAACTCCTTAAATTTCCAGAAAAATTCGCCATAACCTCCTTTGTAACGGCAAATATTTCAAACCTCAACTTGCCTCTCTAGGCCCTTTCCATTCAAAAAGAAAATCAAAAAGCAAAGTGGCTTGCCGATTCGGCGCATAAAACCTCATATGGAAATTTAAACGTGTACCTTTTGTCGAGCACTTAAATAAAAATCTCACATTCTCTTCCCACTCTTCATCCCATACTTCATTTCGTACCTTTTCAACCTATGCATATTCGCATTTCCAATTTGTCTCACACAAGTCCAATCATTTTAACTCAAGTTTGCTAATTTACTTTCCAACTAGCTTATTCGCATATTCTAATTTTACTTTGAACATCTCATGTTCAAACATACTTTTATTCGCTTGTATGAATACAATTCCCATGTCAAATTCCCAAAGCATAACTCAAGTTTCTTATTCGGATTTCCAAATTCAATTAATCGATTCAAATTACTTAAACAAAGTTAACTTAGCAAAACTCTTATTAACTAATTTCAAGGAAATTAGTTAACTTCATTCGATAATTAAAAATCTGATTTCTTGTTTTCAAAAATCACTTCATTCACTCAACTTGAGTTCACATATATTTGATAACTCAAGATTTGGATTTTTCAAATCAGAATTTGGATTTTATTCACTTAAAATCCTTTTTATTTTTTTACTAAACCGTTATGGTTTAAAAATGATTATGGCGCTGTTTTTCTGATAATTTGATTTCGACATAACTCAAAATCTTTACGACGAAATCTAGATTTTTCTCTTCCATTAGAAAACTATCATTCGGTAAGTCTGGGCGATTCTTGTTTCATCGAATTCCGATTTATATTGAGTTCTATATGCTCAATTGAAGTCTGAATCACCAATTTACAAACTACCGCGCTGCGGTGAGTTCGTTTTAATTAAATTAAATATAAACGTTTAAAAACTTCGTTAGGCACATCAATATCAACTCCATTTCAGTATTTAAAAAAATTCAAACCTGTTATCCGGATTTGACTTAACAATTCTGACCATTCAACTTGTTGGTTATTTACTTCCACAATCATAACCCGGCTAGAATTTATTCAAATCTAATTCTATATTCATTTCAAACCCACTTGGAGTTAAACTATTTATAAAATTCGATAGAATCGAATTCCAATTATAAATTCCTTTATGGGAAAAATCGATTTATTAAATATCTATTTTCATTACAAACTAATATCATCCCTTGATAATAGTGAAGTTGTTCGAGTTGGGGTATTCTAATTACCTCTCAGACCTTGATCGACAACGTTCTTATCTTGAGATAGATAACAGCTTGTAGTATACAAACACGATTTAAGTCTCGCTTTCTACACAATTTCTTACATTTGGAAATTTATTTCCAAATTGCACGATGAATATTACTTCATCCCATTTATAAATCTTTTTTATAAATTCACTTCTTTATTAGATTCAACTTCCATTTCAATAATCTATTGAAACTCGACTTCTATTTTGGAGTATTTGATTTGCCCTTTTGAATCTCAAGTGGATTTGAAAATACTTAATTACTATCTATTTTCATATTAAAACTTAAATTCACTTTTAATATAATTCCAATATCTTTTGAAATATAATTTTATTCTAGGTATTTGACATAATCGAGTTAAAATCCTAAATCCATGTGGATTTATTTAAAGTCGGTTTACATTCCGAATACCGGAATAAACTTCCTCATTTCCTTCTTGAAACGATTTCAAGGTATAAATCTCTTTTTAAATTCAAATTTGAATTTTAAATACACAAATCATCCCATGATGATTATCCCCTTCTATTTTAAACATCGTTTATAAATTTTACTTCTTGTTTTAAATACTTAAAACAAGTCTGTATTTCATATTCTATTTGAAATTCAGATTTCCACTTCGAAAGATAAATTTCCTTCTTTAAATCCCTTTCTTGAAATTAAAGTTTAATATTATCAAATGATAATATTTCTTTCCCTTAATGAACAGTGTCTATAATTCCAGCAATTTGTTTTTATTTTAAAAACAAGTTAATATTTCTCAATTTATTCGAATTTCGAAAAGTAAAATTTCCCTTTTTTTCCTTTTTAAAAATCCCTTTTAAGTTCATACTTGAATTTAAATAAATTATCCAATAAAAATTCCCTTCTTTTAGTTATAAAAAACAATAAAACTTCTTGTTTTAAACATTTAAAACAAGTTCCCAATTTCAAATCCCATTTCTATTTTCGGAAAATAAAATTCCTTTTCCAAATTAACACTTGAGTTTCCATTTCAAAATTTTCCAATGAAAATTTTTCTACTCAATTATAAACATCGCTTATAATTTCAACTACTTGTTTTTATTTCTAAAAAAAAAACAAGTTAATGTTTTCCTAGCCAAACTGAAATTCAATTACTATTCGGAAAAAATGTATTTTTCCCTTTTTAGATCTAGAAATCCCTTTTATGATATTTTTAAATATCAAGCTCTAGGGCCAGTGATATTTAAATACCCAAATAAGCAAACCCACAATCCAATTCACACATCACATACATATAAATATGTAAACAGTATAAATCAATTTAAGGAATCCAGTTGGATCCCTCCAACCTGTTTTCCCTGCATCCACAGATGTTAGTCACATAAATAATACCAATCCTGCTTCAAGGCAGGATATCGTGGTATAAATAGGGATCCACTTATGTACGTGGACGTAGGGTCATCCGCTAATGATACTGCGGACGTCCGCTAATGGTATTGCTGGAAATATCCAATAACCACAATCTCCAAGCCTAAATAACTAATATATAGGACCACAGTAATTCAATAATTCATGCAAGCATCCAAGCAACCAAGAATTTATTTTTAACAATTAAAAATAAAACTTTGAGTGAGATTTACTCACCTTGATTTTCGTTTTCTGAATATCCATTTCAATTCCAACTCGTCGCGACTCTAGATTGTCTCGAGTAAATCTACTTCGCACCTATGGTATATTATTTTATTTGACGATTAACTCTGTTATTCATTTAAATTAACTATTTACATATATAAACAAAATTTTCTATGTGTTTTAATTTTGGTAAATGTATACCTTACTGCCTCGATCTCTTCCAATTTAATTCCTGTCTTCGCGTCTATTATCTCCTTTCCCAAAATCGCAACTCCCTTTAGACATCAGACTCAATAGCTGCATCTCTCGAGGCCAACTCCTCTTAGTTTACTCAGTTAATTCAGACAAGAATTTACTGTTAACATCCTATCTTCCTCATCAAAACAAACTCCTTTCCTTCTTAAACAACCATTACCATTTTTCAGACTTCTACACCATTAAACATGACCGCAAAACCTCCCCATTGGACCTGCACCATCATTATAGACCCTAATAACATAGCTCCAAACCCCTTAAACAGTACTAGTGCCTCCAAAACAGATATCGACTTTCTGAACCATTATCATCAGCAACACCCCTCGCAAACACCTCATCCATCTATACAGTTCGTTGCCTGATAGCCTCATTCATCACCCAGAATCAAATCCGACCCTTCCCCTAATCGCCCAGTCCATTTATAAGCATCGCACTCTCCTGTTCTCATCAGCTCGAAATTGCTCATCCACTGTTGAACTTCAGTTCTATTCAAACACACACGAGACCGCAACTCATTCCCACAATCGCGACTTCCAGAAACTGTACCGATCCTCACCATCGATAAAAAAACAGACACTGACTTCGAGTGTGGCCATCGCACTAGATTTGAAACCCCTTTGTAATCTCCATGCGCTCTCTGGTCGAGCTTTGGATATCTCGCGATGATAAATGGAAACATGGATTGGATTTGGTATCGAAGTTCCCTCTTTCTCCTTGAATCGCAAGCGCTCTCGGCTGATGACAAGCTCCAAATGATTTGCGATTTTGATTTTTAGTGGATTGATTTGTTTTCAACTTTGAATTGGGGAAAAGGAACGAAGATAAAGGGGAACTGAATTGGTTCGGATGGATGAAAGAAATGCAAATGCTATAGCCAAATTTATAGCTGCATCGAGTAAACAATCGTACCTAAGTATTAAATAGTTGTCCACCAACATATAGGCATTTTAATATGAAAAGAAATTTGAAAAGAATTCGATTTGATTTAAAGAGATTTTCACTTTATTTTAAACAGATATCGATTTGATCTCGTGCTTATCCATAGAAAAAATATCGGGGTTCATAACTCAACATCAGGAACCGCTATTTTAACGTAACCACTGCCGTTTCAACGTTATAACACTATTCTGAACTCAACAGAATAGATTATAAATTTTTATTTGAATGTATATATAAAATAACCGTATTAAATTGATATAAAATAATTTAAACTCAGAAATAAATCAATTCTCCGATAATAAAATATTTTTATTATCGTCTATATTTAAATACAAATAAATACTAATCATCTGAATTATATTTTGATTTAGTTTTAGCTCTGAATTAAATTACACTTTGTTTTCGTATTACGATAATTTAATATATTCGATATTAAATCGAGATCGTTTCTTAAATCAACACTTATTATAAAAATTCATTTATATTATCAGCTCAATATTTAAAACCATATTAAATATTAAAAATATATTGTTCGAAAATCCGGGTCGTTACATAATAGATATGTGTTTTAGTAATATTAAAACAAGATGAATGCAGTAAGCAAGTAATACTACCACCTGCAGCTATGTAGTTAAGTATAAATCTTGAGAAAAATAAACATGTAAAACATAAACCACCTCTGTTATAATACCATAAGCTTTTCCTTCATAAACTAAACCATTTGACATAGATAATAATTATAAAACTTAGTCTTATGGCTAAATTAGATAGATGCTGACATAATATGGATATAGTTAAGTACATCTTTTTTACCACTGATAAAAGGAAGGCTTATTGAAATAGCATATGCATTGTAATATTAATGTCAATGAAAGGGGACATATTTTTTATTTTTTATTTTCTTTTGTTCCATTGCAAAGAACACTTACCATAACAAATCCAGACCTTAGAACTGTATAATCTGACTTTGTTACAAATGCGTAAAACTGCTTGAGAAAAGACCACTACAACATAAAAATAAATGTATGTTGGCATCGACACCAAACAAAAAAAGGAGTAAATATTTGTGCATCGTAGTGTTGTATATTCTTTAAACACTAATGTATTTGGAGTCACATATATGAAAAAATCTTGATTTATGTAAATCAAAAAGAAACCAATGGCTTACTATCCAGCCAATCGACCCTTTCCAAATTCCAAGTGCACGATCTCTAACAAGTTCACAATGGGCTTCGTGTTGAACAATTTCACCGTGTTCATCTGCAGCAAAAATTATTTATACGCCGCCAAAATATTAATAAAAATATACTGGAAATAACACATCCATGATAGGAACACACTGACTTTGTTCATTATCGACGATCTCTTTTTTGATTGTTTCCTCCTAATGTTGTTATGCTTCTTTTTCTGAATGCTTTCTAGCAACCAACCCTCCCTCACCACAGGAATGGTATAACCATTTCGTCTATAACACAACCTTTCTCTTTAGGCTAAATACAAACTAAACCAACTATACAATACTTAGAAGAAGGTTGGTTTCTCTGTTCAGTTTCCCACATCAATTCAGGTTTCTCTAGCCTCAACAATATTAATAATCGAGATTGCAAATATAGTTCAGGTTCAACTTAATCATTGATGGCCTAACACAAAAATTTGCAATCTTGATTATTAATATTGATGGGGGAAGAGCTTAAAACTAATTGCCTTTATCCCCTTTGGGCGATCAGTTAAGAAGAAACTGAGTTGCCCTATGTAACATAATGCTTCTCCACAGCCTACATGGAAATTTTATATGAAATGTATCAGAATGTTACATAATCCTTGTACTGTTAACCAATGCAACACTAGTGCAAACATTTTTATGATATGTAACATTCAGCACTGTTAAGTAGTACCAGCATAAAGTATATTCCAGAACAATGTCGACGAGGTGTTCAGTAACTTTAAGATACTGCAACCAAATTCCATGAACATGGAACATTCACGTTTTATTAAGTACTAAATCATGAGTTATATGTGTATACCTGAAGATAAAAGAGGTACTGAATAAGCATTCAGTGGGATGGTTGAGGAAATACTTCAAAATGATAAAGTTGAGCATATAGATGAATATTTTTACTGTTACTGATTAATAATTTGGTCTGGTTAACAAACCAACTAACCTCGACTTATCTTGGGAGTTACTAAATTGATCCGTTGAAACTTATTGATTTTTGGAAATTGGGTT
Organism: Allium sativum; assembly: GCA_030737875.1. Lineage (NCBI taxonomy): Eukaryota > Viridiplantae > Streptophyta > Magnoliopsida > Asparagales > Amaryllidaceae > Allium > Allium sativum. Next base: position 328,586,450 of record CM060916.1, read on the forward strand.
AATAAATTTCAAAGCTCTTTGATGACCGAAAACTTTATTTTAAAGTTTTCATCATTTCGAAGTGTTTCCTCAACCAGACCACAGAAAGCTAGGTCAATACCTCTCTTACCTCCAAGTATACGCATAGAACTCGTGATTTCATTCTTTATAACCCGTGAATGTTCCATTTTCATGGAAATAAGTTGTAGTATCCTAAAAGTACTAAACACCTACCGACATGGATCTGAAATATACCTCCTAAAAGCATTATTATACACTAACAATGAACTTTGATAGGAGTTCCTACCATGTTAGTGTTACGTTTCAAATTAATTGTCAATCCATTGAATGTAGTCACTTAATTTAGTAACTCCCAAGTCAAATTAACTTAATTTAGTAACTCCCACGTAAATTAATTGTCAACTCGTATAAATTAGACTTCTTGGACACAAATGAAAACTTTAAATGGATCAGTATGCCCAGATAATGTTTATATATAACAAGTTATCCATTTATATGTCCGGAAGCAACTAGCATATAATTAAAGTAAAATAAATACCATTTGCATATCCTAATGTTAAACACTAGGTAAGTAGGTATTAATAATTATAAAGTGCCACTCTTTTAGCCTATCATTATTTAGCTATATTTAAAAGCAGTAATCTTTCATGTATACCACTATATATATATATAAGTGTGTGTGTGTGTGTGTGTGTGTGTGTGTGGACAGCCCGGATTTACATATTCAATCACAACAGACAGGGACGGAGCCAGAAATTTGTTGAAAGGGGTGATTCGAAAGGGGACCAAAAAAATTAATAATACCGATTTACCTTGAAATGAATGGAAGAAGTAATGTGGATGAATTCATAACCTGAAATATTATTTAGGCGAAATAAATATCTAGAAAACATACCTATCGATTTGCAAAAAAATTCTCTACAAACAATATTCTAAGTGTATATTCCACATACTTCTGAACTGCACTGTTATCTTCAACTCATGGAAAATAATAATTGGAACATTTACAATATCCTAAAAAATAATAAGCGATATGTTCTTTTTTCTAGTACAATAAAGTAGGCCACTAAGGCTAAAGCCAATTAACAAAACCAGGAGACATGCATTCTTTTCCTCCTAGCAAGTAGGAGGAAAAAACAAACAATGTTCCTGGTCCTTCACTTCTATATCGTAAAACAAGATTTCATGACTAATTAATTTAAACAAAATATGAAACTAACATGTTCATTTAATTCTAAATCTTATAGTGAATTATTGCCACGAGAGTTGCATAAGGCCGGATTGTCAACAAATACATATATGTTCATATTTATCCTAAATCTGTTATTAGTTTTAAATCCATACATTTGCTTATCTTTCTTTTTCTACTTTGGTGCAGTTAAAGTTCTGCAAAAAAAGAAGAAGACAACACTCGTTAAGATATACAAGTCTAAAGAACGACTATTTGAAAGCAACAAGGAAACTGAAGAAAATAACAATGCTTTTGACTAATATAGATAAACATTTTACAATAGAATATTTATCTATTACCTTTGTGATTTGAGCTTTTGCTTCTGGCGTCTTTATAAAAGATGTAAAAGAGTCATTTAATGTTGCTACATTAGCTCTTTTCCTTTTATTTGATGAACTATCATTAGTAGGTTGATTTTGTTTATCAGGATACAGACATAATCTTTTCAGATGGCCTAATTCGTCATAGTTATAACATCTGATATTACTAATATTTTATTTTTCACTTGATTTCTCTGTACATTTTTCTTGAAATTATTCCTTTTATGTATCTTAGATTTTTTTTTGAAATTCCTTGTCATTAGTGTTGTCTTTTCATCATCATCATCATCATCACTATCCGAGTCTGAATCTTCAACTGATGCCTTAAATGCTATTGATTTCTTTTCTGATTATTCCTTTTCTTCCTTGCATCTGAACTTCAAACGATATTAAATTGCCAATCAACCCCTCAATTTTCATTGTACTTATGTCATTAGCTTCTTTAATTGCAAGTGTCTTTTGATCCCAATCGGATTTTAACGAATTCATAATTTTTCTGACTTGATCCTCCTCAGAATACGACTTTCCCAAAGCCATTAGTGAATGCACTATTTTTTGGAATCTATAGGACATATCGGAGATAGGCTCATTCTGATTCATTTTAGATAACTCAAATTGATTTGCTAACATGGATATTTTAGTCTGCTTGACTTTTCTTGTTCCTTCATGAGTCGCTCGCAAAGTTTTCCAAATTTCATACGCATACTTACAAACACATACCATATTGAATACATTCCTATCTAATGAATAGAATGAAATATATATAGAGTTAGAAATATTTTGTGCAGTGGCTTTCTGATTATCAGTCCATTATGCAAAGTTAACAGTGGGTTCAACATATTCGGTTTGTGTGATATTTCATGTGTCTAATCCTACAGATTGTAAATTTATTTTCACCCTACATGCCCAATATGCATAATTATTGCCATTAAAAAGTGGTGATCTAATAGTGGATTGACCCTCTATGAATGAACTACCATCAGTGACAATTCCAGTGCTGGATGCAATTTAAACTTTTCAAAATTCAGATTATGAAAATTTTGAAAACCAGTGCTCTAATACCATTTGTTGGAGGTGAGGATTAAGGATCTTAAGGCAAGTTAAATACTAGAGGGAGGTGAATAATTCTTAACGGAATTTTTAAAATTTTTGAAATACTTTTGAATCAAACACAAATGTACAAATCATAGTTATTAACAAACATCGAATCAATCACAGAATGCAGAAAGTAAAAGCAATAAAAAGAAAGTACACACCGAGATTTTGTACTGGTTCGAGACTCCTCTACATCTAGTCTCACACAATGTTGGGTTGATGCGGATTTTTTAATAAACAATATCCAATTGCAATCCTTGATTTCAAGGCTACAAGGGCATACCCTAACTGATTCCAAGTACAGTGAGACTTATTAGATTTCCAGGCCATAACTTTACACCCAACCTATTTTCGGGACACAATCGTACCTAGTCACTTTAAACATGATAGAACCACACCCCTCACTTATCAATTTTTGTAGTATTGACTCTATCGGACTTGATCTTGAGATTTTTGTTAACAAACAACCTATGACTCTTGAGAAGCACTTGAATTCAAAGAGATTTTTATTTAGAATTGAAACAAAATAAGAATGATATGATTTTTATTGAAATCGATAGAGTATCAGTGTAGAAAATCAGGAAATAAAGTATTATAATGGTAGGATGATAAGAGAGGAAGAAGAAGATTATTAGTTATTAAAACAATTTAATTTTGGAAGGTATTTGTAGGTTTCCAATAGTCACAACAATTATGAAAGGATTTAAATTCAAAAGACACCTCTTTTCAAAATTATATAAAAAAAAACACCTTAATGGCTAGTATATTGACATGACTAAAGGCGTATGTTAACATATGCTAGTGTAAAATCAAAAACTTAATTTTACGACAAAGTAAATGATGTTTAAATAAATTATGGTGAATCCAGAATTAAAACAAACTAAATTCCTTTATTTTTAAACATTATTTTCAAAGTAAAAAATATTTTAAAATCTTATATAATGATATAATAAAAATAATTATGGAATTAAATGTAAATTGATACAAATGTAAATATATAAAACTATATATATATAATTTAAAATATAAGTGATTATAAAATAAGTAAAACTTAAGTTCAAAATCTATAAAACATAAATTTGAATATAAACTAGTTTTCAGTAGTTTAGAAAATAACTATCAGGAGTTAAAATATTTATTAAAACAAAGAAGCATATATATTTTGAATAAGGAAGTAATTTTGAAATCATTTGAAAACAATATTTAAAATCAAGTAAATAAATTTGAAGTTATTTTGAAATCCGGTTTAAAATCAATATTTAAATTTTAAGATTAGAATTTAAATTTGAAAATAGAATTAAGTGCTAACCAGAGTTTTAATATAATTTCTAGATACATTGACTCTATAATTCTTGAACTCTTGATTTCTTGATACGCATGAGTCTTCAAACTTGATTCTTCTATTTTGAAATCTTGATTCTTTGAAATGTACAATCTTCAATAATAAATACCTGCGTGGATTTCCTGTATATACACATATAGATATATATTCTAAAAAATAATGTTAGTATATATATATATATATATTATAATAATAATGAAACAAAGTATTAAAACCTGAGATATGTGTCCTCTGATGTCCTCTTCTGTGAATTTCCCATCCAGCCTCACATTTTCCTCAAGCCCCGTTCCTTCCTTCCTCGACCAAACGTCGCTTCTTTCTCCTCCACCTCCCACGATTACGCCACCGCCTGATCCACCAGACCCTTCCATCAACTTGAATCCATCTCTTAATCTAGATCTACCCACCCTCATCCTTAATCCCCAACTGCCACCAACCAATTTACGCAATGGTGCCAACTTAGTGAAATGTTCTTCATTGTTTTTTGCCAAACCGAAGAACGTAGGGGAGTCTTCTCTACCTCCAATTTCACTAAAGTATTCAGGAAATGTGATTGTCCCTTCTAAAATAAATTCTTTAAGCACTAAAGAGCAGTGTTAAGAATATCTAGTAGGCTTTTTTGGGATAAGCCTCTGAGCTACACAGCGGTCACCACGCACTTGCAAAGGCTTTGAAAACCCATAGGAGGTATTAAAGTTAAATTGAATGGTGCATATTTATTTTTTATTCTTTCGAGCATTGAAGATAGGATTGGAATTACCCATGCAGACCTTATTATCATCTAAAATAAACTTTTTATGATTAAACTATGGGACGTGCATCTGGGCAGTGAAGTTAGATTAATTAAAAGTGAATCACTCTGGATTAAAACTAGGAATACACCTTTGTTTGCTTGGTCTAAAATTGGGATTAACTGGTTAGCCACTAGAGTAGGAAAGCTTTTATGTATGGAATCTTTGACTGGACGATTTGAACGGTTGTAGTACGCCAAGTGTATTGTCGAGGTGACCCTTGAATCCCCTTTGGCTGTTGAATTTGATGTTGAATCGCCTAATGGGAGCAAGCAAATGGTGTTGGTACACTACTTATGGAAACCAGAGTTTTGTGTAAACTATAAGGCTTTCGGCCATATGAAAGAGAATCATAGGTTGATAAGCTCTAGGAACAATATGAATGAAAGTGAACTACCTAGTCCTATTGAGCACATGACGAACTCAGAAGAAGCAGAGGTTGCTTGTACTACATTGAATAGGGAAACAGTGAAGAGAACAAAGGCAAGGAGGATTATAAAAAGAAGCATGTGGGTGAAGTTGAACAAGTAACTAAGAAGAATGATGATTGGAGGAAAGTTTCTTTCAGGAAAAAAGCATTTTATAAAGCAACTCATGGAGCTAGAAAGAGGAAAAGTTGGTTTGTGCAAAAAAAGTTTCAAACTGCAATTGTGAGCTCAAGGGTTAACAATTGCATGCATGGTTTAGTTGTCTCTAACAGTTTTGGCATGTTAGAGCAACCCAAAGAAAAAGATAGATAACACTAATACTGGAAACGTAATGCTAGGTGGATCTGGATCTAAATATGAAGAAGGTGAGATAGCCAGAGTTAATTCAATGCTTGTTTAAGCTTCATTACTTTTCCAGCTGTTTCTGGTATAATTGTCGAAACTGAAAGGCAAGAATTAAGTATGGTGGATAATAATATTAATGTTAGAGGAGGAAGTAATGTTATAGATGTAGTAAGTGTAGAAAGAGGTACATGATATCCAATACATGATACCGGATTGGATGAAGCAAATGCCAGTGTGCAAATACACAAGAATATAGCTGAAAATCAGTGTGAATTGATTGAAGTTGGAACCATTAAGTCGACGATTCCGAATTTCACTTCTAACGCAAGTCGAGATACCAAGGAGCATTTAGTAAGCAAAAGTTTAGTGTTGTAGCATTGGGTAATGGTGATGGACGTGGACAGTGTGCACAACGTGACAGTTAAGCCATTTGTTATAACTTTGGTGAGCTTCAAGCTATAATTGATAAAATAGATGCAATATTAGCAAGAAGTGGTGAGCAACTACACCCAGGAAGGCGTGTGTTGCTTGAGAAGCATATTAATGGTTACAACTCCATAAAAACCACTAAAGTATTGGATAAACTCAAGTTTGAATCAATCAAGAAAGAACTACAGATGTGGAAAGCCAACAATTTGCATCTCTTTGCTTCACAACACAAAGTACCAAATCAAGACACATATAGTAATCTTGAGTGCACTGCATCACCATATGTAACCATTGCTCCACCTCTTGGGCACAAGGCACGTCCACCTGAAATTAGAATTAATGCTTCACATGCTGCTTCTTCTTCTGGAGAGAAGGCGGGGCCGAAGATCCCCATCACGGATAGCATGAAAAAGGGTATGCTAAAGAATAAACATGATAATGGTTAGAAGACATGAAAAAAGTTAGTGAAGTTATGTTATGGACTTATGACATATAATTATGTAACGTAATATGTTATGTATTAATATTGTCAGTCTGGTTAGTTGTAATGGGATATGTAATTCATTCTGTTTTTTTGCATGGAAACATTTTTTATATCGATGATGTAATAGATTAATGGTCAACTATTAAAACTGTCTGTAGCTGATTGTCACTATCAATCACCTGTACCACCTTGTAATTTATTATAAATTATAATAAAAGGTGTTTGCGGTCTCCTCAAAACCAGTCGACTTTACCAAAAAATAAATGAAACAAAGTAGAAACAAAGTTATTGTCATCAAACCCATCATCATTAACATCTCAGTCCTTAACATTTTTCGCCCAATCACTTAAAGATGAATTTGAGTGAAAATAACAACACAATAGATCGGAAATAATAGTAATACGCAAATATTCCACCCTACCATCCTCTTTATTGTTTCACCAAAATTTGGTTTATGCTCAATGGAATAAAGCTAAAATAAACAAAATACAATTGAATCAATAACTAAATTGAGGAAGGGAGAGAATATCTAAATGACTATAGTTATTGTTGGAAAAGAAGAGCAATGAAGAATGATAACAAATCCTTGAATCAACCTGGAGGCACAACTGCGTCTATCATTGGTAAATAGAAATTTCTTCCCTCAGCCCTAATTCCTACATCTTCCTCTCCAGGGCGCAATCCTTGGAGGCACACGACCTCTCCAGATATTCTCATATGGTTTCTGATTGTTTTGATCTAACCATGAAGGTTGCATTTATTGGAGAATAGAAGAGATAGGAAAATATCCAAATTGCCTCTTCAAAATATCTCCATAATATAAACTTTTATTTTTTTTCCTTCTATGATAAAATCAGTCAATCAAATCAATCAACCAATCAATTAATCAGACAACCAATCAATTAAATCAAATAATTGATCTATCAATCAAATCAATTAATTGATTACATTCCTCTTCAAAAAATATTTGAATCAACATTTTTAACACTCTGCCTTGATTCAGATATTACATATCTCTAACAATCACAAAATAAGTCATCCCTAGCAAATTTACAACCCTCGATTTCAAGGCCACGAGGTACACTCCCCTTTTTTTAGAGTATAGTGAGACTTAATTGATTTCCAAGATATAATCACACTCAATTGATTTATGGGCAACAATCACACCCAGTCGATTTGAACGGGCTATGACCACACTTTCTTTTATACTTCATCTTCCATCTTGCCTCTTCCATATCAGTGGGATTCTTCTTATCTTCATCAATCAGACCATTGAGGCATGGAATATCCACCATCATGGACTTCCAAATCCTTCAATACCTACCATAAAAATAGTCATCTGCAGAAGTAATATCATCTTCAATATCTACCATCTTCAATCCAAAATTACTCCAACCTATGAATGATCTGATCTTTGATACCAATTTGTTGGGGTTCTGTGCGTAGCAGAAAAGACAAAACCCCCAAAAGAAATAGATTTTTTTTACCCAATCACTTGAAGATGAATTTGATTGAAAATAACAACACAATAAATCAAAAAATAGCAATACAAAAATATTCCAATCAGCCACCCTCTTTATTGATTCACAAAAATATTTGGTTTACACTCAAGGGAATAAAGCCAAAATAAACAAAATACAATTGAATCGATAACAAATTTGAGTAACAGAGAGAATATTTAGATGACTACAATTATTGTTGGAGAAGAAAAGCAATGAAGAACGACGACAAACCCTTGAATCAACTTAGACACAACTGCATCTACCAGCAGTAAATATAAATATACTTTCTCAGCCTTAACGTCTACATCTTCCTCTCCAGGGCGCAATCCCTAGAGGCGCACAACGTCTCCAGATATTCTCACATGGTTTTCGATTGTCTTGATTTAACCAAGAAGGATACATATATGGGAGAATAGAAGAACTAGGCAAATATCCAAACCGCCCCTTCAAAATATCAACATAATATAAACTTTTATTTCTTTCCTTCTATGATAAAATCAATCAATCAGATCAACCAATCTATCATATCAATTAATTGATCAATCAATCGAATCAATTAATTGATTACATTCCTCTTCAAAAAATGTTTGAATCAACAAGTTCAATAATCCCTATAGAAAATCATAATAGTTTAAGAGGATATAATCAACGAATTTTTGATGACCAAAGAAATAATCTATACAAGTATAACACTTTTACAAGTTTAATTTTAATTTATTATTATTTAAAAAGATTAAGTTCAAATCATTGGAGTGCTTTAGGACCCAACTATTCTAAACATACCATCAGCTGTTGTAATATATATATAAATATTGTGAATATGCTTTTATTAGTTCTCTATTTAGTCCCACTTCATGGGAAAAAGTTAAACATCAGCTACAAAGCCTATATATAAAGGAGCCAATGTAATAGAAATAAAGATACATCTGAATGAATAGAAATGTCCTCTCTCCCTTGTTTCTTCCGTTCTGTGTTCGTTTTATAACACGTTATCAACACGAGATTCTATTATAGTTGTTTGTTGAAATCTTCTAGATCTACATCTATGAATTTGTCATGTAAGTAATTTTTATTTGATAATATCAATTCATAGATTTCTATATTTGTTCTACAATTATTTTCTATTTGAGAATATTTGATCTATGGATCTATGTACTTTTTGTAGATCTAGATTATGTTCCAGTGGATCTAACTTTTTAGATCTAATTATTTTTAACTTAGTGGTTTTTAGATATCCACCTATTCATATTTGATCTGGTATTGTGGTATACCAAATTTTTTTTAGGAAGATCCATTCATTTTCTTTTTACAATATTATATATGGATCTTTTACCCCATACGCCATACATAAAACATCTTCATTTGCTACTTTATCACCTGAATAGCAGAGAAGCCATTGCTAATACTTATGCATATATGTAAATAGCAAGCTGCTTGTTAGCCAACATATGTATAACTGTGACCATTGCTTTTGTTATGTAACATGGTGTATGGCTCCTTGATGGTTTGTATTGTTTCATTATTGTAAGAAGTTCATTGTAAATGTATAGAGAAAGATTTGCAGATTTGGATATTTTTTTTATAATCCCATGCCGTAAAATATTCAATTTATTACATGCATTTCTACGGTCCTATTCTATTTTACGAAATCTGCATTTGTTTTATGATATAACAGTACCACAGTTTCATCGTTTTGTCTATTCATTCATTTTGATAATTAAAGAACATGTATACTGATTGTGAATTTTGTTTAATAAAGCATCTGCAATTATTTTTTTGTGTAGTTCACAAAAATATCGAACACTGAAATCCATTTACAATCTCAATACTTAGAGAATACCATTAAAAATGGTAGTAATATGTCCCAGAAGGACAAGGCAAAGGCGCTGATATTTTTAAGAGGCCATATCCACGATGATCTAAAATCAGAATATTTAACTGAAAAAAGATCCTCTCCACTTATGGAACTCCCTGAAGGAGTATTATGACCACCAGAAGATGGTCATACTTCCAAACACAAAGCAAGAGTCGTTGAACCTGAAGTTCACATGCAAATGACCGAAGCTCATATGATCTAAAGTTCATATACAAATTCTTTCAAATAAGGAACCTGAAGTTCATATGCAAACAAGGAACCTGAAGTTCTATGCAAACAAGGAACCTGAAGTTCATATTCAAACGAGAAACATGAAGTAAAGCATAAAAGCATATAATTGCATTTAATATTTGCATATAGCAAATGATCTGTAAAAGGAAAGGATTTGAAAAATCAATGAAAGGAAAAATTCCAACAAAAGGAAAAAGCCTTATACTCCAATTTTATGCTACACATAATTTCTTGAAGAAACTTATTATTGGAAGAGATCATTAGATTTATAGTAAATTCTATTTTCTTGAAGAAAAATAGTAAAAGGACTCTCATATGTAACTTTCTAGAAAAGTTGCTTCAATTTAAAATATATAATAACAATATATGAATTATGATAAAACTTGAAGTTTTACTATAGTCATTTTAGAACATATTATATTTCTAGAAGCAATATTTTATTGTTTCTTAGAAAATTTTTATAAAGAAAATATGCATCCTGAAGATCATATTAAGTTAAGATCTAAATATTGATCTAAATTTTGCACACCAGAAGTGAATGCAAAATCAAATTTTGTCGTTACATGGAAAATTCAGAACCTGCAGTTTCTAAAAAGGCAAGAAGCAATTTTGATATAAAAAGAAAGATCTGAAAGATCTTTATATGAGTTGTATAATTTGAATAAAAAAAATGTAGTTTTTATGTTTGTGAACATTATGTAAAAATTTACAAGTTTTCAAATCATTCATATTGAAGAATGAGAAGAAAAATTGAATATGAGACATGTAGTTTAATTTTGTTTTTAGTTGTGAATTTTATGTACAGATCTATAAATTTTTGAACCATTCATGTTAGAGAATGTAAAATGTTGATTATGTGATTGATAAATATATTATATTACCTTATTGTCATAAATGCATTGAATACATTAGTTATTGTTAGTTAATTGATGTATGTTTGTATTTGGAATAAGAATAAATATATGCATTATTATTCGATGTATTTAGCAAGTAATAACTAATGTTATGGAAGAAAGGATAGAACCATAACCTGAAGTTGTGCAAAGAAAATATTTATACTGGAAGTTGTATAACTCGAAGTCTAGAACTTGAAGTCTTGAATTATATATATATATATGTATATATATAAACATTTTTGATGAAGTATACAAGTTTGAAATCTTGTCGATTAGCAAGAATGTAAAATCTTCTAAAATAGAAGTATGTTAAAAGATTTAGAACCAGAAGTTCATTATAAATTTATAAAATTGATATGCATATGTATGTGTATATATATGCATAGGAACTCGAAGTTCCTCAATCAATGAATTTGAAATACTTCATAATTTAAAATCATGAAGCTTTATTTAAACCGTATGAAATAATAACATTACACTTCTTAAAAAAGTTAAATCATATGCGACAATAATAACACATCCAAAGATTGCACAATTTTCAAAATGAGCTGTATCTTGCTTATATATTTATATTTGCATATTGTATTGAAGAATAAATTTTAACAACTCGAAGTTGTTATATATTTTATTTGAACCAGAATTCACCACAGTGGAACCAGAAGTTCAATACATTGGAACCAGAAGTTCAATATAGTGGAATCATAAGTTCAATACAGTGGAACCAAAAGTTCAATACAGTGGAATCATAAGTTCAATACAGTGGAACTAGAAGTTCAATATAGTTGAACCAGAAGTTCAATACAGTTTAACAAACTTGAAATTGTTTATATATTATTTGAACCAGAAGTTCAATATAGATTAACAACTTGAAGTTGTTCATATATTTCATTTGAACCAGATGTTCAATACAGCTCCAAATCAGATATTTTGGATATATGATGCGATCTTTAATATTTGCATTGACATTGCTTGATAAGCAAAAATTAATGATTGGAACCTTATGAACAATTTGTCCTAAAATAGGTACTGGAATGAGAAAGAATATGCAAATCAATTACATATGGAATACGTTGACGCACGTATATGCACATATATGTGAATATTTAATTAACAACCTGAAGTTGTCATGAGCTCATATTATAAATTATGCATATATTATTTTATATTTCAGAAAGTCAATTAACATCAATATTGAATGACCTGAAGTCATGTGAATATTCAAATGATAGAAAATTCCTCCAAGTCATTAGATCATTGAAAGGGAATAAGCAATACAATATGAATGCATCTTATCAACTAATATGAGCATTATCCTCTTATAATTGAAATACATCTAATGTATTTACTAGCTGTGATGCTATAATGGATCAAAAATGAATCCAAAGTGGGTTTATTATTTAAAGTGACAATGTTTGTGAACATTGAGGGGGAAAATAAAGGAACCATCGCTGTTAAATATTTGCTAACATATAGAATTATGCAAAGTATTAAGTAACTTGCATAAATTATCAATTATGTCACTAATAGATTTTCTCCAATATACATTTGAATCCCCAAAGGATCAGAAGGTGTAAATCACAGCTGAAAATGTGGTATAAAAGTCAGTTCAAAATATCTTTGAAGCAAGTCGCAAAGATACAAAATAAAGGAGGTGAGTGTTCCTGAAGAAACATTTAAAGGTTCTTTGAAAGAAACCCATGACACGACTGTCAAAATAACCCCAGAAGTGGTTTATGTACCTTAAACATGATAAGTTTTGAGATCTTAATAAATTATGTACAGAACTGATAAGAAATAATCATCGATGATAAATTAATAAATAATAAAGCGCTTATATTTATAAATGTATTAAAAATCCCATATTAGAGAGAAACATGATTGACCGTCATGAAATTCTCCTAAATAAGATATATGTATCTGTAGTCCATAAGATATGAACTTGTAGTTCGTAAAGTAAAAATAGAAATATATATAATGACGAAAGCACACGGAAGTTATTGAAGCACCATAGAGTGTCAACAGCATGTTAAGTTCCATGAGCATTATATTTTCAGAGATAATTGTATTGATTAAAGTGGTGAAAATGTTTAAAATGCTTACAATACCCTGAAAGTATAAATGATGAAAGTATACAAATTCCAAAAGAATTTAAATAACTTTGGTAGTGAAAAAGAGCAAGAAATGTAGATTACAACATTCTTTTAAATATTTTTGTGATGAAAATCTTGAAATAATTCATGATGAGTAGATCACTTCCTACTTTCAAGAATTGTTGTAATGAAACTCTTAATATCCATTGAAGTGCTAGTTGCGATATGCAAAACTTATTATAATATATAAGTTCCTGAAAAATATAACTAACATTTGTTATTATAAAGAATACCAAGAACATGGATGATGGATTGCGACATTCTTCTAAGTATTGTTGTAATGAAAATCTTGATATACTTCAAGATGAGTAGTATACTTCCTGCTTAGTAATGAAAGTTGTCTTATTCATCAAATATGTATTGCAACATGCAAGTCCGATTGAAACAGAAAATTATAAGCACCTGAAGTGTATTCGTAAATGAATATTAGTTTCATACAAATCACAAAAGGAAGGTGTTCTAAATAAGAAAACATGCCTGAAGCATGGAAATGCACATGAAGTTTTAAAAGAAAAACTTTATTAAGCAGTATTTGTAGCAATTTGAGTTATTGAAAGAAGAATACGAATTCAGAGGAAATTATTAAATCAGGAGGAGCATCCATAAGCATGATATAATGCACTCTTTTCCCTTAACTAAGTTTTTCCCCACTGGGTTTTCTTAGTAAGGTTTTAATGAGGCATGGATCAATCAACCCAAAAGTAACATACAACAACAAGTTATAATGTACTCTTTGTCCTTATTTAAGATTTTCCCACTGGGTTTTTCTTATTAAGTTTTTAATGAGGCATTATCTTGATCCTGAAGTATCAACCCTTACTGTAACATTGTAAAACATGTTACCTAAAGATGAAATGAATTTGCACTCTTTTCCTTGTTTATGATTCTCCCATAGGGTTTTTCATAAAAAAGGTTTTTAATGAGGCATTTTTTTGATCCTAGGAATCAAACTCTTTTAAGGAATATCATTTTAATATGATATTCATAATGTCAGACGTTGTACTCTTTTTCTCGTTCAAGGTTCTTCCCATTGGGTTTTCCTGATAGAGTTTTGAAGGCAACAGACAATAGTTGTATTGACTGAATGGATATATGCAAGCAAGATAACAATAAGGAGGAGAAATCATCATATATGTTTTAAAAGGGACAACTTCAAGTTAGCAGAGCATTCAAGTTTTTGAAGACGCATATTCAAAGGGGGGGGGGGTGTTGTAATATATATATATATATATATATATATTGTGAATATGCTTTTATTAGTTCTATGTTCGGTCCCACATCATGGGAAAAAGTTAAAAATCAGCTCCAAAGCATATATAAAAAGAAGCCAATGTAATATAAATAAAGATACATCTGAATGAATGGAAATGTCCTCTCTCCCTTATTTCTTCTATTCTGTGTTCGTTTTATAACATCAACCAATTTTTTTACTTATACTAATATTAAATGGCACCTTATCCTTAACATAAGATTAATCAAACCAATTATTAGGAGATAGCTTATTTACTTTAGACATGAAAAATAGAATGAGAGAGTATGTCCAAAGTCCATATTAAGTTTCAAAGTAACAAAAAACATTGTTTAAAAATGCTATAAATTAGGTCCACATTTTTCGAAAATCATCAAAAAAATATCAAAAATCAATGTAAAAAACACTTCATAAGTTAATTCAGTGTATAATCTTCTTCGTATTCATATAAGTAAAAAAATGCTTAAAACACGGAAAAAAAAATCACGCTTCAGCAAAACATGTAGGAATACTATAGTTTTTCAAAAAACTGTAGACATCAATGCAATTATAACTAAAATTGCATACTTTTATGTAAATTTTGCTAATTGCTTCAAAATTTCAAATTTAATATCTACCATTATTCAATATCACATTATTGTAGAAAAATAGTCAGAAAAATAATGTAAATTTCATACAAGTGAAAAATATATCACTTTTAATAAAAATGCCAAAGAAAGCAACTATACAAAAAATTGCTGGCATGTCTGTGGTTTTTTGATGCACTAAAACATGTCTGCATTGCATTATATGGATAAATAAAAATATTTCTACAACTTTTTTCCTTTCTAGTGTCTGCATTACGCTATGAGGATAGTCACAAACTTGTCTGCAATTTTTCACAATAAATGCAGATATTTCTATTAAAAAATTCTTTTTCAGTAATCTTTTGTTAATGTTTACAATTTTTTGCTTTTTTTTAAGTAGTAGCATAAAAAATCATGGTAAACACATTGTTGTCATAACATGAACCTTCTATACAACAGAACTCACATAAGGATGCGCCTCACATAATATTTGATTTCACGAAACCCATCCCTAAGATTCACAAACAAAATTATGTGAAGCATAAAGAATAATAAATGCAGTCTTAATTTATCTCCTTGAATATTTTCGAAAAAGATTATTTTGTCCATAAACATAACCTTAAACCTCTTCAATTTTGATGTTTTCCCAACACATAATAATTTAATATTTAATTATAACTAGTAAAAACTAAATTAATATTTTTTTTGAAATTATGTAACTGAATGGTCAGTTCCCCATTGTACTTGCATGACTTTAAATTTTAGAATGACACTTAGTATGGTAGTCTATTAATTAGAGAACTTAAACACAACTAATAATCTATTATATTATATGAAAGCACAATCTTTCTCTGAAGACCTTTCAGATACAGATTCTTCAAAAAATTCACGAGTCAACATGTGTATAGCGTTCAATCCTCGCCGTCTAATTGATTACCCGTCAAACTCTTGAGTGACCACTTAAACGCTTTAAAATGAATTTCTCAAACTTCTGGTGCCAAAATACCTTCCTCCGCCTCTTCACATATCCCTTTATCATCTTCTTCTCGACAATTCGTGCTTGCTGATTTCACGTCGACCTGAGCTGATTAAAATCCTATCCGCCTAATAGCTAATTTGTTGTTGTATCATATAAAATGACAAATGGCTTCTTAGAAAACAAGTCGTGCTCCATTTAACACTAACCCTCAGTTTTCTGCACCCGAACTTCTCCTTCCTCTTTGACGCCCATACCGCTGCCGATTAGCCATCCATTTCAGTTGTCGCTCTCTCGCCTTTGCGTCGCTTTCCATTTTTCCTTTGATCTTTGCCTACTCCTTTCGACTTAACATTGCTCTTTCTTCTGCCTATCGCAACCGTGTTTCGCTGCAAGCCCTGCTTCGTCTGAGGTGCTGATTTTCCTTGCGCTGTTTTTCATTTGATTGGATGTAAAGAGAAAATTTGAGGAATTGTATTATCCAGGGAGACCTTGGACAATTTTTGGTTCCATCTTGCTTTTACCATTCCCTAATCCGAGAGACCTCTACACTTTCACTGTTGTGATTTCGGGTAAAAAAAAATTTCCCCTCCTTATCAAATTTGATTTTTACTGGATTTGTGCAAAATTGCAAATGAAATAATTACTCTACGAAAATTGGAATCTGGGATTTAGCCAAACCATTTAAAATAGTGAAAAATAACCTAATTTCCTGCCATTTCAAATTTGATTTTTCATTTCATAACCATTTTCTTTTCATTTTAAACCATAGTTATGAAAGGCGCGCCGCGATGCGCGCCATGGCGCACAGCGCGGCAATGCGCGGTGTTTGCGCCATTTTTCTTTACGGTGCGACGCACATGAAAAGGCGCACCAAATGGCGCAAATAACGCACGGCACATAAATGGCACATGGTGCAAAATGGCGCACCTTTTCTTTATTTTACGATTTTTTTTGTTTTTTTTCGCATTTCAAACTACTATAACTACTATTACAAATACTCTTACCATGACTACAACCACCATCACAACTACTATTACTATTATTATCATAATGATATGAAATATGAAAAAATTTGTTAATATCTTTTTTATAGTTATATGAAAACATAATTACATCATCATTATTTCCTATTCGATTATCATCAGCGAGTTAATAACCTTACAATTATGTAATTGGCTGATCTTAGCGTGCCGATATTTAAAACTGACATATGTTTTATTATCCAACTTAGTTTAGATTCCTTTTAATATTGTCAAAAGCATATAATTTAATGTATAAAAGATCATAAAATATTTCCTAGCATTGATGCAAAAGCAAATGAATGAAATTCTGAACCCATGACCGATATATCAAGAGAAGCAATTTTAGAAGAAGAAAAAATATTCTCATAAGATAAGCATTCAAGCAGCTCTAAAACATACCCTTGCATTTTATTTTATTTTTGCGCGCATATACATAAATATGTTCAATGTCTTTGTATAATTTGTCTGTAACATAAAAATATTTCATGATTTTCTATTTGTTAAATACAATCGAGCATTACAAAGAATGTATAATGTTCATTACACTGTTTGTCCAGCATTTTTTAATGATATTGATCATAGTAATTAATAGTTAACTGAAAATATGGTCGTTGTTGAAGATGAGCTTGTGTACGACGATGAGGATGACTTGACTTAGGGTGTTGCTGCTAGAGTAGCAAGAGTGGAGATTTTTGGTTTTTTAGCTCATCTTTAATGTGTAATATTATTTTTGATTTGAAAACTATTGTGCTTGAAATTTTATGCTTTACGTTTTTTTTGTTAAATGCATAAAAATCTTTGTTGCGTATGTTTTAGCAAAAAAATAGAATTTTTTTAAATCTTTTGTTAAAATAATAATTATATTAAAAAAATAAACATGCGCAGTGAATTAAAAAGGCGCGCGCCATTTGCAGCGCCGTGCGCCAAGGCTCTAGAGAGGGTTTGCGCCTTTTTGCGCCATGCTCCATTAATAACACTGTTTTAAACTGTTGTTGTATCTTTTTTGTAGTTGAATAACTTATTCCAGGTTCATTTGGTTGTTCTCTTTTATGGTACTTTTTGTTTACCTGTAAAATTGTGCCAAGCCTAAACGTGAATATACGAGTAATAGAATAATTAAAAATCAAATGAATTTGGGGATGGTGCAAAAAATAATTTGCTTTATTTGCACCGTCTACACTTTATCATGATAGCAAACATAATAAATTGTGATGTAGAATGCAATTTCAAAATGGTGAAATATCAACAAAAAAAAAGAAAAAAAAATCCTGTTTGTTACATGGTACATTTATTTTGACTCATTTGGGACTTTGAATGTTTCTTAAATATATTTTCAAGGGCACATTTGTATTCCTCAATTTACAAGTGTAGTTCGTTTTTCCGTTATGAAACCCGCTACATGGACGTATTATGGATCTGAAATTGATTTTCTGTTTGGTATTATGAACATATGGTTTGATTTTATAGATTACCCAGGTATGGTATATGTCATGCACTATTTAGAACTACTGTTTTTACTGTCACTCCTCAATAATAGAACATCCGCTCAATATATCCACAGTTATATATCTAGACGTTCCTACAAATAAAATCTACCATTAGACCATTATAGTTTTGTACATGCTGCTTGAAGTTAATGTGTACTCCATGAAAGAACAATTGATGTTAGTATCCTTTGAGGTTACAACTATGACAACATCAAAGTATCAAACAACAAAAAATTTATGAAATAAGTACTCTTTTTTTTCGGCAAGGCCGGATTAATACTCTTTTTAGTATGAACACACGATTCTTAGTGTGTCCAATGCCTATCAGTGAATATGAATTGTAAAACTCTTAGCTTCGCTCAGGCTTCAATCTTACATTTTTTATTACATCTTTCTTAGTGTAGATGAAACATTATTTCAGTAAAAAGAAGATATTTGTAGAAAGACTGCATTTTCTGATAATCTACGTAAATATTTTTCATTTGAACTGGTTTGTTGATTATATCAAAAGTGTTTTAATGAATAAAGTACAAATAACGATTTTAAAGGTATTTTGAAATGGTGCAGCATCTACAACCCAAATTTTCACACTTTGCGCAAATATGTAATATCTATGAAATAAATGTAAGTAAATAACATTGTATTAACACTAAAATGTAAATAAAGACTAAAGCATGCATGGATCAACAAATCAATTATATTATATGAAAGCACAATTTTCTCACGAAGTCCTTTCCAATCCACTTTTCAACAAAAAAACACGGACTTTCCATCTGTATACATCCACAATCGAATGGCCTTCATTTCCCCATATGTGCCATTGTGTTTTCTTTTTTCGCTTTCGCCCAAAATCGAACCCCTCTCCTTTCTGCCGTAGCTATGCCTTCCTGTTTTCTCCTACCATTTTCCCCCAAAGTCAATCCCCTCCCCTTCCTTCAATACCGATAAAAAATAAACCCTTCATCCGCCCCAGCGTCCTCTTCCTTGGTTCCTTTCTTTTGACGCAGAGCCCGAAAACCTTTTTGTTCCGGCTTTTCGAAAAATCACAATCTGATACATGTATAGTTGATTCAATACTAACTGTAAACCAGCATACCCATACCCATATCCATCGCGGCTGTTGACTCCTAACAAAATCGTCCTCAGAAGTCATAACTGTGGCAATGAAATGAATTTCTCCGTCCTCCTCACATATCCCCTTTTCATCATCCAACACGGCTTTTACGGTTGTCTTTGCTTTGCCATATATGCTACTTTTGGTAACTGTTTCTCATTGTTCATTCAGTTAAGGCGATTTCAGATCGTCATGTGATTTACACCATTTCAAAGACAACAAAAATTTGATAAAGATTTTATTTATGGGAGTAACGTTTACATTTTAATGTTTATGAATTTTGTTTCCTTCAATCGAATTTCTAATGATCTCGAGTTGATATTTAATAAAATAACTTCTCAGAAAACACATCAGTTAATTTGTTTTACACTACACATCCATTAATTTTTTTAACAATGCCTATGGATATATTGATTAAATATGTTAATTGATTTTAGCATACTCAGTGATGTGTATTGTGTTGAAGCTGCTAACAATTCTAACCCATTTTTAATTTAGTCATGTTTTTTCTCTTTGCTTATACACTGCATTTTGAGTAGAAAATCCTATATTAGTAATTTAGTTTTGTTTTCATTTTGACAATCGTAAAATAGTTCGTGATTAACTATAGATTTTTAACAACCTGCTCCTGACTATTAAACTTGGGTGTGCTGTAATTCAAACGCTTTTTAGGACTATTGCATTTGTACAACAAAAATAAATGTTGCGCTGTTTTGTTTACTTGATAGTTTCAACTGACTGCTTTTTCTGTTATTTGGTTTATCTATATTGCTTTAGAGTCTTGATATGTTATAATTATTTCAACTTTTGATTATAAGCAAAATTTGTGTATGCTTTTATCAATGTTTCCTTTTCATCTATTTACAAACATTTATCTGTTATATTATATGAAAGCTCAGTATTGCTCTAAAGACCTTTTAGTTTCATTCCTCTCATACACACTATCGCAACCTATACAATGCTCAGATCTATCTGCTAGCATTTATCCTATCTTTCCCTACCATGCATTATGCTTTAGTTCCTTTTTCCAATCCCACACTCTAACATGGTGGGTTTCAATTTATACTTCAGCATTAAAAATATATGCATTTGCTGCATATGTTAGGTGGCTTTGAACTAAAATGCAACTAATAACTAGGCTTGTCGCTGGCTTTGTGATAAAAAACACTTGATTTTTAACAAAAAATTTCAAATGCTTGTACATGCTTACGGAAAAAAAAAACTATTATTCCACGTGTCCTTATTTGGTTATATGCTAAACTGAAAGGGGTAATATGTTAATCTGAAAGTGTGTAAGCTGGAAGATTAGTCATTATAACATATACATTTGATCAATTATTCATTTTTGAGCGGTCATAAACACCTTTTTCCAGCATTTTATTATCAGATATTTTATTGTGTGCAGTTATTGTCCCTATTTGTCTTTTTATTGAAAATATTTCATTAAGCATGTGGTTTGCAAAGTAAACAATTTGTAATGTAAAAAAATGCAATTCAATCTAGTAGAGATATCAAGCAATAATTTTCTTCGGTGTAGTGAAGATTAAGAAATTTAAAGGGGCGACACTCCGAAATGTGCAGCCAAACAACTGGCTACTTTGTTCATGAGGATTGTATATAAGATAGGTAATTAATGAACATGAGGTATATCTAACTCATTTAATGTATTATGTCATGTTGATGATGACTTGGTTAAAGATGGATATGGTAATGGCGACTCTCTAGCTTAGAAACACATGCTCCACAGTTATACTAACTTGCACAAACACATGCATATATGGTTCAATAAAGATAATACAAATAATCAGTTATAGCTTTAGCCCGACTTAGAAAAAGTAGCTTATTCACGAATGAAAAAATTAATCGTAAAGGAATACATACAATTTCAATTTGTTTCATTGCCATAAATATTACTGGAATTAATATAAAATTGCATAACTATGCATTATTTTGGTTGAATCGCTTTATATTGTACCAATGACTCTTTTGCATTCTACTTAGTCCTGCGGTATTTTCGTGACACGATCATAATTGCACATTAAATAGTTGGATGATATGCTCTAGAGATAGAATTCTTCTCAGGGAAGAACATGTTAATGACACAACACTGTTTGCTTCATTTATAACATCTTCTTTTTCCTCACCTAGACTATATCGAAAACGTGTGCCACCAATTTTTAAATTAATTTCCAAGATATAATAAATGTCATATGTTCATCAGAGAACTGATATTTGTGTATTAAATATGGAAGTTTGCATGCTATATAATACTGCAAAATATAATATATCCCTAATACTATGGTATCTCTTAGTTTTAAAGAATCATCCGTAGTTACTTTCCATACTCTCCTCAATGGAGGAGTTACATATTTAGATGTATTGATGTCACCTGTTGTTATATGCATGGAAATATTAAGCAACAATCGACTAAGCATCATGAATGAAATAAATCAGAAGAACTTAAGGCCATATATAATTTGGACACTACAGTGTGATATAAATTACTTTTACTTAACAACAATATACAATATCACACCTTTATTTTATGCCGCAATTGTTCAATACTGAATAACGGAGCAGTATTTGATACTTACGAAAGGAAAAAAAGCAAAATGTTTGTAATGATAAACATATTCCTTTAGAACAATTTTTTTATAACATATTTTATTTGAATCTTATTATATTCATGTTTCTTTTAGTATTCGATTACTGAATGTAAAATAATAATAATAATATAATTTGTATGTCTTTCTGGCTTTAGTGCGAACGAGGGAATAATCCCGTAATAAAAACATGAAATACATTTTGTATAGGGTGTCGTACTGGGCAATTACTAAAATTACAGCTTACTGAGCAAAAGGAAAAAA
Source organism: Allium sativum (assembly GCA_030737875.1). NCBI lineage: Eukaryota > Viridiplantae > Streptophyta > Magnoliopsida > Asparagales > Amaryllidaceae > Allium > Allium sativum. Next base: position 328,608,854 of record CM060916.1, read on the forward strand.
GGATGTCACCATATACTTTTACTACTCGTGGGTGCACTACGCAGGATATCAGGTTATTGTTGTTTTATTTCACATTATAGTTTTGTTTCAAATGTTATACAAGCAGCAAATTTGTATCCATGATTTTCATGTATAAATTTGTTATTACATTTTTTTGTTGTTGTGGTTGAACTATCCTTCTATTTTGCAATTTTTTAAGCAAGTCAAAGTGACCAATGGTACAGGCAGAAATAATTTCCATGAAAATGACAAGTTTAATTTACTTTTTCGAAGACGTAGTTGAATATGTTGTAAAATAAATTTGTAATATTATATTGTTATGCACCTGCTGGAGGTTGAATCCATTTGTATTTTGGTTTACGTAGATTGCTTTAATTTGATATACCAGATATATTTGAAAGCAGTGTAAAACACGTTTAAAGGTAGACAAGTTTTTCGTGTTATTTATAATGAACATAAGCTGTTACACGCGATGAATTCGCATTTAAACAAAGTACTTTTTTTTCTTCTAATTTAGTGTTTGTAGATATGCCTATTTTCTACTTTGCAGTGCGTAGTGTCCTTTGGTGTGGTGCAAGCAGTGAATTTAACTTTTAGTATATAAGCAGTGAATTTAACTTTTAGCATAGATCCTCAATCCTAAAGACTGAAATATCGAACAAATATAAATATTAGGATGTAAAATGTTATATTTTCAAAAATTATAGTGTTAAATCCATGTACCACGGGTTCGCACTAGTTAATATGATTCCACATATAAATGTTTATGGAACAACGTTAGATAGGTTAAGCTACCAAACCCAGCTAATTGCGAATCAGCCAAAAACAATCCTTTCAATTGTGAGTTCAAACGAGCAATTCATTAGCATACGATCATAGATATAGGACGATATTAAGCAATAAAAAAATAAAAATAAAATTTCTTTAATTAATGAAATTGAAGAAATTTAAGAAGATTTTTATGGAAAAAATAAATAGTATTGCTTCTTCAATAACTCGTGATTGAATTTGTTGGGTATAACTTGAGAATTGAAACATGACCGGCTTTGTGAAATTGGGAAAATTAGCATATAAAATATAGACTTGAACATGTACGGTAAATATGTAATTTGGCTTAAAAGATGAACATGCCTAACCCGAGGTTAGATTGAGTTGCGGTGTAAAACTGCCCGGAACCACCCGGCACATCCAGTAACTGCAACAACACAGATCTAGTGTGAGAGGTTAGCTCATTTAGCCCAAAAACCCGAGGTTAGAATGAGTTTGCGGTAGAAGTCTGCCCGGAACCGCCCGGCACATCCAGCAACCGCAAACAATAGTTCTAATGTGAGAGGTTGGGGCATTAATAAATTAATTAATGCCAATAACCAGACATACTAAGAATGGTAAGGTTTAATAATATATGAATAGGCAACACTTAACCAATACGACATGCTAATTAGACAAGAAGGCGGGGTTAAGTAAATTTAGAACACTTAACCGTTGCAACATGTTAATTAGACCAGAAGGTGGGGTTAAGTAAATTTAGAACACTTAACCGTTATAACATGTTAATTAGACAAGAAGGTAGGGTTAAGTAAATTTAGGAACACTTGACCAATATAGCATGATGAATGAGTGGGGTTAAGTTAATAAGAAACACTTAACATATATAACATGGTGAACGAGTGGGGTTAAGTTAATAAGAAACACTTAACCAATGTAACACGATGAACGAGTGGGGTTAAGTTAATGGGAAACACTTGACCAATATAACATGATGAATGAACATGGTTAAGTTAATAGGAAACACTTAACCAATACAACATGATGTGTGGGTGGGTTAAGTTAACATGAATGGACAACACCTAACTAATTTTACATGAACAAAGTGGATATGGTTAAGGCGAGCTTAACCATTAATACAGATTGACTTGATAAGTAGAAGGGTTAAGTAAACCTTGGGTAGGTAAGTAATATTAGTATATATAGGCCCACAAACTTAATTTTTAAATAAACATGTTTGAATCCGTGGGAGGGTTAAGTACATCTCGTGTAGGCGGGTAATATTTGTATATATAGGCCCACAAACTTAACCGTTAGGAAACCCTAGTAACGTGAACCCATTTTAGCAGTAAACCACATAGATGTGTCATGGTACCCTGAACTAGGCAGGGTGGGACACGATTACTGGGCTGATTATAAGCGGTCAAAGTAGCGGCAGGTGGTGCAGTAGTGCAGGTTCCGACGGGATCACGGGCGTGCATGTATTCTGGAGTGGAAGAATTACCCACTGGGCATCAGTAGATATAAAGCTGTGCATCTTGATCGTGTCGGGTTGCCACCTTAGGGCTTGATACACTATACGGTGGGACCAGCACAGGTATCTACAAGCAGAGGGCCGGGCGACATAAACTAGAACTAGATCGATACGAGTAGGAGCCGATCGGTTAAGGTAGTAAGGATACATCTAACATCTTCATGGCTATTAGGCTGATTGAGGTAAGATCCTCATACTAGATGTACACCTGAATGCTACCACAATTTGCGGGGTTGGGATCACCTTATTATATAACACATGACACTAGTTGGGAAACTAGTACGGAATACAAATCATATTATCATTTTATACATATTACTAGTTAGGACACTAGTTAGGTGGTGCAGAGATATAGTAATCAGAATAACAGGGTAGTAGTGAAGCAGAGAAAGAGTAGAAGCACATTCAGTTTATCTTGCCTTATCATATCTTATGCTAATCTTATGTTATCTTGTTATCCTTGTTATCACGGTATTGTCTTATGTTCAGTTTATTCATGTCATGTTACTTTAACCTGTTTACATACTGAAAGTCGCTGGACTTACCAGGCTTTATGCCTGACCCATTTTCTTTCGTCTTCTTTTCTTCCGTTCCCCCCCAAGGTAGTCAGGGAGGGTATAACTCAGCTTAGTTTGGACCGTTTCTTTTTCCAAGCTCGAAGATAGTCGATGTACTGCCTTGGACTCTCTTTTCCGCTGCTATGGCTGGCTCATGCTTTATTGGGGAACATCATTGTCATTTTATGCATCTTTATTTTATCAAACAAGGCAGATACTTAGTTGTACTGGGTATTAATGTTTTGGTGTTGGAAAACAATCTTTGTACAAGCTGTTTTACCAAGCTGTTGTTTTATCAATGAAGTAAAGTTTTATTTATTTTCCGCTGCTTTATTTGTCTGTCTTGTAATTTATCTGCATCTTTTACCTATAACACTTCACTGAAGTTAATGCATTCCCTTTGTGAGTGACATTAATGGTGGTGGGGTGTCACAGGTATGTAATTAAAGACACCTACTGAATACATAACCGGAGGGAATAATAAAGTTATGTAATTAAAGACACCTTTTAGGGTAAGCATAACTGATAAAAATGAATAGGGCTACGTGATTAAAGACACCTAGTGGTATACTTAGTCAGTGAAAACCTAGTGGGAGATACAAGACAATGGGGAGAGCTTGTTTCATATAGTGTGGGACCCATTTCAGTCAGTAACCCGTAGTAGGTATCAAACAAAGTAATCCGTACTAGGCGGAGAAGGGGCATGCGTACTGACTGACTGTAAGAGATCCAAATGTGGAGGACATTGTGGGCAGCGCAAATCGACCGGGCCATGTGCATGCATGAGCCGGGCAAAAGGAAATAAGACGACTATGACACCTGTAGATATAGGGTTGTGCATATCAGCGAGGGGTTGCCACTTTAGGATGTGATACATCCTACTGTGGGGCCGGCACAGAGTATCTACGGATTAGGGAGCCGATCGATTAGGGTAGTGATTAAGGTACATTTGGACGTATGCCTAATTCTACCACCTTGAAGTGTAAGGGATCATCTCGTTCTGGTTATACTAGTAATAGTGCAGAGTAATCATTAGAAGCATATACACCTTATCCTGTCTACCTTGTCACGCTTGCCATTTATATAGTGATCTTTCTTATTCGCTTTATACGCCTGTCATGCGACTTTTATTTATTTACTTGCTAAAAGTCACTAGACTCGCCAGACTTTATGTCTGACCCTTTTTGTTTCTCCTTCTATCTTCCGTTCACCCCCTAGGTTCTCAGGGTGGAAAGACTCAGGCTTGACATGATTCTGCTTATTTTGCTGGAGCTGCTGATATGTATGGCTCAAGCTCCTATCCTTGCTTCTATGGCTATATTTTATTCTTGGGGAATTTTACTTCTTTTATGTACAATGATATTTTTAAAGTACAAGGCAGTATCTTTTATGTTGTAATGGGCTTTTAAGTTTCAGACATGTGATGTTTTTGGACCACGGTATCTTATGATAAATAAAGTTTTTTTATTCTGCTATTATTCTACATATCTATCTTGTAATATTCTGTGTCTATTTAACTGTAACACTTCACAAAACTTAATGCATTACCTTTGTGAGTGGCATTAACGGACGTGGGGTGTCACACTTGGTATCAGAGCTGAAGGTTACCAGATTAGATAAAAGGTTTTGAAAATTATTTTTCAAAAAGGTTTTAAAAGAAAGCATTTTCAAAAAGAATTTCTATATTGAAAAATATATTCCCCAAAGCCATATGTAATATCTCTCGATTCTCTGCTTGATTCCCTTCTCCTTTTTGACTGGGGAACCTATTCTTCCCGAAAGGTGTCCCCACTCCGGCATGATGCCATAGGCATGTTTAAACTGGACACATGTCGAAGGGTAATGAAGTGCCTAACCTCCATCTGTAGCTGCAGTAGTATCACCTGCGACTAATTTTCTCGAGCTTCGTAAGGATTTCCGTGCGATGGAGGCAGCTTTCAAGAGACTAGTTAGCTTGTTACACAAATATGGTAAAAAGGAAAATAAGGGAGATAGGGCTAAGGAGCACAGCCCAAGGATGAGAAAAATTATGGCCCGGGAAGGGAAAATAGATAAAGTTCAAATAAAGGTGAAAAGGAAGAAGTTAAGGTTGAGGAAACACAAAACAAAAAGGTATGGCCCAAGAAAGGACAACAACAACAACAAAAGAAGGGCGGAAAGAATGAAAAGGCTAAGGGTAAGAGGAAGTGCCATAGTTGTGGGCGAGATGGCCACTTGGCCCAGGACTGCAGGAAAAGGAAGAATGGTTGCTTCGTTTGTGAAGAGGTTGGACACTATTCTAGGGAGTTCCCAAGGAAGAAAGGGCAAGGTCAAAGGACAGGAACCATTGGAGGGCAAGCGAATGCTCTCGTGGCTAGTGCACCTGATAGAGGAAGAAGAAATTATGTGGAAGGTTTAATTTCTCTTTCAAACCATCCAATTTGAACACTTTTGATTATGGTGCCTCACATTCATTTATATCAAGTTCTGTATTTGAATCTCTGCACTTAATTACAGTATGGTAGTAGATCCCGTAGTTGTTTCAAACCGCATTAGTGGTTCGGCGCATTTATCTATGATTTGTCGGGGTTTGAAAATATCTGTGTTAGGCATCGAGTTTGAATGCGACGCGTATGTGCTCGGGTTTATGGGCTATGGGTTGATTCTAGGAATGGATTGGCTTACCGCATATGGTGCCATTCTGGATTGTGAAAAAGGGTCATTAGGCTTCTGACTTTTCATAGGAGGACCCTTGAGATTTCTTGTGACCCACAAGGGTCGGTTATGCTTAGTTTCCAAGAGTCTCTTGATGTATCTATCGATGACTTGCAATCTGTTCCATTATTCCGAGATTATTCCGATGTTTTTGATGAGGTTCGGGGTTTACCACCAAGGCGCGAGACCGACTTGCCAGTAATGCTCCAAGGGAAAGGAGGGAACTGAGTAAGCAAGTAGGGGAGCTACTTGAGAAAGGGTTTATCAGACAAAGCATATCTGAATGAGGTGCTCTAGTAGTATTCGCGACCAAGGCGGATGGTTCGCTTCGTTTATGTATTGACTATATAGAGTTGAATAAACTCACTAAGAAGAATAGGCACCTGCTTCCAAGGATTGATGATTTATTTGATCAGCTTGTTGGTGCCTCGGTATTTTCTCAATTATACTTGGCCATGGGTTTCATCAGTTGTGTGTGGCTGAGGACAATATAGACAAGACTGCTTTTAGGACTCCGGATAGTTTCTTTGAATGGCTAGTTTTGCCTTTTGGGTTGACGAATGCACCCGCCTATTTTGTTGATTTGATGAGTAGGGTGTTTCAGGAATTCCTAAACAAATTTGTCGTTGTCTTTGTTGATGATATCTTGATCTTCTCTAAGAGCGAAGAAGAGCATGCCCATCATTTAAGAGAAGTTTTGAAAACTCTCCGTACGCATCAGCTTAAGGCGAAGTTCTCCAAATGCCATTTTTGGAGAAAAGAGGTGAGATTCTTAGGGCATGTGGTCTCCAAAGAAGGGATAGCTGTAGATCCTGCCAAGGTGGGTGCAGTGCAAGATTGGCAGATTCCTAAAAATGCAATCGAAGTGAGAAGCTTCTTGGGTTGGCAGGTTATTATAGGAAGTTCATTAAGGACTTCGCAAAGTTATCAGCCCCACTTACCAGGCTAACAAAGAAGAACTTGGCGTTTTCATGGGATACAGGCTGTGACGTTGCTTTCCAATGTTTAAAGAGGGCTCTTACAACAACCCCAGTCTTCAGCATGCCTAATGGGAATAAAGTGTTTACCATTTACACTGACGCGTGCGGCACAGGGCTTGGTGTTGTTCTGATGCAAGAAGAGAAAGTAGTATGCTGTGGGGGTAGACAGTTGAGAGTTCATGAAAAAAACTACCCCACCCATGGTCTAGAACTAGCTTCCATAGTATTCGCGTTAAAGACGTGGCGTCACTATCTACTTGGAGAGAAGTTCGAGTTATACACTGATCATAAATCTCTCAAGTATTTGTTCTCCTAGAAAGATCTCAGTTTATGGCAACAACGGTGGATGGAGTTCCTAGCCTCATATGACTTTGAGATTTCTTATACCCCTGGAAAGGGTAATGTAGTGGCTGACTCACTAAGTAGGCAGAGGATGGCCTTATGTCCTCTGTTCATGGAGAGGAAGAGCTTGTAGTTCATCTCAACTTTTGATTTTTAATCCTCTATCAAGATTCTGCCTAATTTGTTTGCATCCTTGGAGATACAACAAACTCTTATGGATCAGATAGGGGCTTTGCAACAAGGTGACCCACAGATTTTAGAATCATGGATAAGGTTCGAAAAGAGAAGACTTCTAGTCACCCCAGTCGATATACCATAGATGAAAAGGGATGGTTGCGATGAGATGGAAGGCTTTGTGTTCCTCAAACAGGAAGCTTGATAAAGCCAGACCTAGAAGAAGCCCACCATTCGATGACTATTCATCTAAGCAGTGATAAATGTACAAACATGAAAAAGGCTTTCTTTTCGGCTGGGATGAAGAAAAATGTGGCCAAATTTTTTTCTCAATGTTTAGTATGCCAACAAGTTAAAGCTGAGTAGAAGAAGCCCGGTGGTTTACTTCATCCTTTGGAGGTTCCTCAGTGGAAATAGGAGAGCGTCTATGGATTTCATAGATGGTTTGCCTAGATCAAAAAAGGCAACACCAGTATCTGGGTTGTGGTAGATAGACTCACTAAGAGCGCTCACTTTATTCCAGTTAAGGGTAAGAGGACAGCACCATGGTTGGCAGCAATTTATGTCCGAGAGATAGTTCGTCTTCATGGAGTACCTTCCAGCATCGTAAGCGGCCGTGACCCCATCTTCACCAGTGAATTTTGGAGGATCTTTCAAGAAGCATTAGGTACACAATTGTTTTTGAGCACCTCTAATCATCCTCAGACCGATGGACAGACGGAGATGGTGAATAGAATTCTAGAGGATCTTTTGAGGCGGTGTATCCTAGACTTCGGAGGGACTTGGGAAGAGCCTCTTCCTTTAGTAGAGTTTTCCTATAATAACAGTTATCAAGCTAGTATCGGCATGGCACCCTTCAAAGCATTGTACGGACGACCCTGTAGATCACCAACTTGTTGGTGAGAATCTACAGAAAGATTATTACTTGGACTAGATATGATTAGAGAAACGTCCAAAAAGATTGACCTTATTCGACGGCGGATGAAGACATCTCAAGATAGGCAGAAATCCTATGTAGACAAGAGAAGGACCGACATCGAATTTGAAGTGGGAGACTTAGTTTTTATCAAAGTATCACCTCTGAGGAATGTGGTTCGCTTCGATCAATAGGGAAGTTGTCACCTAGGTTTGTGGGACCATTTCCCATAACCGAGAGGATTGTTAAATGATCTACAGAGTAAAGCTTCCAGAAAATCTATCCGCTGTTCATAATGTTTTCCACGTTTCTCATCTGCGGAAGTGCCTGCGTGACACTGCAGAGGTTGTTGAGCCGAGTGTATTGGAAGAGGTAAAAGTGGAACGGAAGGCGACAGTCAAGTGAGTTCCTTCCCGTATTCTTGGTTCTAAAGTTAAGAAGTTACGGAATAAAGAGATCAAATTGCTAAAGGTCCAATGGGGAGATAACCCAAAGGATGCGACATTGGTGACCGAAGACAAAATTCGTGCTTCGTACCCTTTCCTTTTCGAGGGTATGTTCTTAACTCCTTTTTCCAAATTTTTATCTATGCTTATTTCTATTATTTGAGTATGTCCTATCAATAGTATTTTCGACCTTTAGATAGGAATCCTATGGATGTAAACATGTGTTTGAGACATGTTATGTTTGATGGATGCAAGTGGATGCAAGTGCTTGCTAGTGGTTGCCTGTGAATGCATATACACACACATTAGGCACTAGATCGGCTCAATCACTCTCATACCGCATATGGATGTGTGTGCATTTTCTTTTCTTTCATGAATGGAAATGGATGAATTAGCATATGGATGTTGCATTTGGATGAATGAATATGCACACATATAGAGCTTACATGTTATAATAGGATTATTTGCATACATATTGGATTCATGGCACTAACATACATTGCATTAAGGGAGCCAACTGAATCAGTAGACCGCCTGATCTTCGCATTAGTATTGGGGCATATACACACACCTTTTCATATACTCATATAAGCATTATAAATCTTTAAGGACAATGGATGCCAGTGTTTGGTGGATGAGTAGATGGATGATGGATAGTCTGATACATTCTTTTCAACTTAGAGATTTCGGGGACGAAATCCTTTGAATATGGGAGAATGTGACACCCCAAATTTTTAACGACACAATAAGAGGGTAAATTAATGAATAATTAATTTAATATTAATAATTAAGGGAAACAGGCTATGTCATATGTCCATCTCGAAATTCGGGTCAGGATAGGCACCTGGTTTGCGTAAAACGGATAATATACGAAGAAGTTATGAATGATAAAAGTTTGACAATCAAACCAGGTATAACTGATGCACTTCACAAGTGCGCTAAGGCAATTTTAGATTGGTGCACCTGTAAAGTGTGCCCATAGGGTTTTTTGGGTATTTGGGACTTTTTCAAGTGGGTGGCGACCCATGACCTGATTCACTCTAAGGCTGAGGTGGCATTCGAATTCTGGACATTAGCAGCTATATAAATATACCTCAATTAACTTGTTTTCATCACAAAGAATCAATGGCGACCAAACTCTGCTCGTGTGTGAATTGAATTGGATCCCTTATCTTCTTCTATCAACTAAGGCAAATCAATTGGAGATTCAAGATCCATCCTCTTCTAGTTCTATCTTCTAATCCGAACTTAGTGAGTATAGTTACTTTTAGAATTAAATAATTAAAAGTAAACTTGATAGTATTATAGTTTGGATTTGTTCATATATTATATTGGATCCATTGTAAATTATGAACATATAACATTTTGGATTGATTATAACTTGGATCTAAATTTCTATGATGTAGATCTTAATCCCTATTTGTGTTAGATCTACTTTTACCTATAGATCTGAATTATGTGGACATTCTATGATGTAGATCGTATCCCTATTTGTATTAGATCTATTTTTGTCTATTAGATCCTAATTATGCTGACATTCTGTAATGTAGATCTTAATCCTTATTTGTTAGATCTACTTTTAACTATTAGATCTATATTATGTGGACACCTAAATCATTAATCAGATCTAGTTTATTATTTGTATCCCCTTATGCTTCTTATATTAGATCTAAACTTGTTGGACATCTAAATTAAAATTTAGATCTTGTCGTGTTCATCTTATCACCTTTGCTATGTTACAACTAGTTAACTGCCACAAGTTCATTAGATCTATGCTTATTTGTTCACCATGTTAGTATATATTTATGCTAGTTACGTTAGAACATTCGCCATTGTCATATTTCCACTACCTTCCCTTTTTATCATTTATGATTAGGCTATTATTTAGCCTATACATGCCGCAAATTATGAACATGCTAGTTAGGGAACAAAGAGGGAAAAAGGTTAATATTGGCATAATTTGAATGTAAACATGAGTTGGACATATAATTCAATACTTGGGTAAATCGGCATTAATACATAATAAGGCATAGGTATAATTAATTGGACATATAATTCAAAAGGGGGAAAGTGGGGACATAATTACCTATAAAGACATAGATAAGAATTTGATAAAAATGGCATGTTTAATAATTACAATTATAAATTGTAATTGCACTTATGACACAAGGTTAGGTTACATTAGTGGTGGAAGTCTGCCCGGACCCGACCGGCATATCCAACAGCCACTAATATTGAACCTAATATGAGAGGTCTAAGTGCGCGAATACGAATTGGGCTAAGACACGATGTTAGGCCCAACTTATGGAATAGGACTGCTTAGACCCGACCGACATATCCAGCATCCACAAGTTGTAGGCCTAACGTGGGAGGTCTGGCCCGTTATAAACCATAATTGGACATGGTAATGAATTAGACTACTTAACATAATTTAATCCATCAGGGATTGTATGAATATTAACTAAAGTTAGGGTTAAGTAAAATTGATTGGACAGTGTATGGGTTAAGCTAAACTGAAAGGGGTGGGTAATATTTACATATATGCCCACAAACTTAACCCGATAAGGTTATGTAATTAAAGACACCTAGTGGTATACATAACCGAATAGAATAAACTACTACAAAAGTTGGCATATTCGACACTAATTTGTGTGCGTTGCATGAAAAGTGTGGCGAAAGCTATGCATTCTTTGCTCTTTTGCAACAACATTCATTTGTTGTTGCATTCGATGTGAACACAATGTTGCGGTTGGAATTCTTGTGCTGTGACATGCAACATCAGTTCAAAGTGTTGCATTATATAAATACATGCCAGGTCAGCGATCCGCGTTATTAGTTTAAACAAATAAATAACCGTAGATGTTGATTAATCCAACGGTTCAAGCCGATCCTTGCAACACCATTTCAAAGTGTTGCATTATATAAATACATGCCAGGTCAGCGATCCACGTTATCAGTTTAAACAAATAAATAACCGTAGATGTTTATTAATCCAATGGTTCAACCCGAACCTTGCTACAACTTAGTGGAAATTTGGCGTGATAGTTTCCCCACTCACGAAATACTCCCCCCCAAAACAAATTTTTCTCATACTCCTCATCCTGTCTGTTTCTCTCTCCATGAAATCAGTCCAAGAACACCTCTGATTGGTACTCTTCCTCAGGTTACAAACTATAAACCTTCGATTGCTCCTATTTTACAAACTTTATACCTCTAATTTGGATCATTTAGGACAATTACAGGTAGTTAGGGCTTCATCATTTTGGATTTATTTAGTTGATTTCATCTCTAACTTATTTTGGTCTACGTTCAAAGTCTCTGGGTGATTTGGGTATACCGATTGCCTTAAATTAGGGTTTTTATACTTGAAGTGTTGTATTTATATGTTTGCATGTGTTGAAATTGTGCAAGTACTGTATTTTTATGTTTACCCAACCATTGATGTATTGGTAAATAATGCTTATTTCGTAAGGTGGAAACAAAATTTAGAGGAAAAAAGAAATCTAATTTAAATGTTTAAATGTCTATTTCTGTTTGTAGTTAAATAGTGCCTATTTCTCTTCCTACATCGTATGACTACGAAGATACTCTGGGCATGGGTAATCTACGACTGTCAAACCCATCATCACCCGAAACTCCTATTGATTTTTATATAGAGATTCAAGAAAGGCACTACGATGATTTGCGCGAGTATGAACTAGAGCAAGAAGAACTCCGAAGATAATGGCGAGAAGAAGAACGATGTGAAGAAAGGGCGATGCGACGGCATAGTCGTGCTGCCTTGCATCGTCAGCATCAAAACAACCAAGTGGTTAACGAACAACAAGCTGACTCACCTATCATAATGTGTGATTGTGGGTATGCCACTGTAGAAGATGTTATTTCGATTGGATTCAACATTAGTCGTCGTTATTTTAGATGTCGTGTTTATCCCACATGGTGTATCTTTCGGCTGTGGATTGACCAACAATTTCCAAGTTGAGCCGCTGAGTACGCAAATGAATTACAACATCAACTTACAATGCTGAAAAATCAAGTTATTGGTTTTTGAACTGACGTTAGTAGACTTAACAACCAGCTTCAAGGGCTAAACATTAGAAGACATAATTAAATTATTACATCGTTCTTTGTATTTGGTACAATTGTATCGTCTTTGTATCACCTGTATAGTCTTTGTATCCGTACCGTTTTGTTTTGGTGCAGTCATGTAATGTTATTAATTTGTGTTCAGTATCCTTATTTGCTTGTTTTTTGTATTCTCCTGATAACTCAGTTCCAAAAGTTAGTGATAATTCATATCAAAACAATCGTCTTTGTATCATCACGCTGATTATGTATATTTGTAAATTATTAACTTGTTTGGTTTATATTTCTAATTTAGTCAAACATTACAGGGTAGCCCTTGTTCGTGTCTTGAAACTCTTAGTGGTATCAAATTTAGTCTTACTAGGCCATGGTTAGATTGTGGCAATGGATAGTGAGTACTACATATGGATAGGACTTCCGAGATGGAGTGCAGAATATGTAAGAGGGGTAACATCTTTTCTAAGAAATGCATTTCCCATTTATAAAGTAGGTGACGAGATGAAGTGCCCCTGAGAAAAATGTACAGAACGTAATTGGTATTGTGAAAATGTCATATACGATCATCTTATTTTTTATGGCCCTTCTCCATTACATACCAGGTGGATTTGTGAAGTTTCACAAACAAAATTAATAGGTGTTGATGACCATATGGATTGTGCAACAGAGATGGATTTTGAGGATAATTTAGATGTGATGTTCAAATTTACGGGTTACAAATTTGGTCAAAATTCAAAGGACTTTGTAGTAGAACCAAATCCAGAGGCCAAGAAATTTTATTGGCATGTTAAAGATGGAAAAAAGCCGTTATATTCTGGCTACACTAAATTTTCTCGACTAAGCTTGTTGATAAGGCTTTATCATTTAAAGTGTGCTTATGGAATTAACGAGTCTGCGTTTGGAGAATCACTAAAGCTTATAAAAGAAGCCTTTCCTGATGCCCAGCTGCCTTTGTCTTCCTACGCTGCAAAGAATGTCATTAAGGATTCAGGTCTTAATTACCATAAAATACATGCCTTCCCAAACCATTGCATGTTATATTGGGCAGAGAATAAAGATAAAGAGGCTTGTGATATTTGTGGTTTTTCGAGGTGGGCTGTAAAAGAAAAAAAGACATCGTTGATAATAATGATCCACCAAAGTCGATTCCCAAAGTGCCGGCAAATGTTATGAGATACTTTCCTCTAAGACCAAGGTTACAAAGGATGTTTATGTGCAAAGAATTTTCCAAACTTATGAGATAGCGCCAAGTGGAACGAAAAGAAGATGGAAAACTAAGACATCCGGCTGATGTTGTGGCATGGAAGATGATGGATGCTCGCTATCCTGATTTTTCGTCAGAAAATCGTAATGTTAGATTGGGTCTAGCATCTGATGGATTTAATCCATATCGTTTAATGAATTCAAGTTATAGTACATGGCAAATTGTGTTGGTAAACTACAATTTCCGCCTTGGTTATGTATGAAACAAGAGAATTTGATTCTTTCAAAATTAATATCTGGTCCAGATTCTCCAAAGAACAGTATTGACATATATATGCAGCCTTTAGTTGCGGAATTGAAAGCGTTATGGAATGTTGGCATCGAAACATATGATTCCTTGACTGATGGGAATTTTAACTTACATGCAAGTGTCTTATGGACCATTAGTGATTTTCCGGGATATGCCATGTTGCCAGGTTGAAGCACGAAGGGGAAACTAGCGTGTCCAGTATGCCATTATGAAACTTCTTCAAATTATTTGAAGCATAGCAAAAAAATGTGTTATATGCACCATAGAAAGCTTCTTGATCCAACACATAAGTGGAGGTTGGATAAGAGGAGATTTAATGGCGAAACTGAAATGAGGAGCATTCCAGAAATATTATCAGGAACTGATATTGAAGAGTTATTGCGGGGGTTGAAAAATCAGTTTGGGGATAAGATGAAGAAACTTGGTAAAAGTGACGGCCCTTTTAAAAAAAGGTCAATACTGTTTGCTTACCATATTGGTGTCATAATCCCCTTCGACATAACTTGGATACCATGCACATAGAGAAGAACATATGCAACAAAATATTAGGTACTTTACTTAATATCGGTCGCATATCGAAGGATCACCTAAACGCTAGTTTGGATTTATAGGAATTGGGCATAAGGAAGGTCGTTCATCCTGTTGAATGTGGTGACGGAAAGCATGTTGAAATTTGAGCTACAATATTTGATATGACAAATAAGGAAAAAGAAATCTTTTTTTTCTATATTGAAGAATGCCAAATTGCCCTACGGTTGTGCCTCGAATGTTAGTCGGTACGTGCACATAAAAGAGAGAACGGTCGTGGGATATAAGAGTCATGATGCTCATTTCATACTCCACTATTTGTTACAATTTGCCGTGAAGAAAGCGTCAAAACCCGAGGTTGCGTTATCAGTGATCAGATTTAATGCATTCCTTAGAGGACTATGGAGCAAGGTTATCGAAGTGGATGATATCAAGAGGCTGCAAGAAGAAATTGTCGAGATACTTTTTCGTTTTGAAATGATTTTTCCACAGGCTTTTTTCGATATAATGGTACACTTTCCTGTTCATTTATGCAGAGAAATCGAACACAGCGGGCCTGAACATCTTAGATGCATGTATCCAATTGAGCGATATCTAGGAAAGTTGAAATCTTATGTGTGAAATAGAAACAGTCCGGAAGGTTCGATTGCAGAAGATTACTCGGCAGAAGAGTGTGTGACCTTCTGTTCAAGATTTTTAAGCATTGATGGAGGAATAGAAAACACATCGATTGATACTGGAAGATGTCCAACAGATTTGGAATAACATATTGGAATAAAGAAGAATAAATATGGAAAGATGTTCAATTTGAAAGATGCAGATTGGAAGGCAGCGCATCGCTATATTCTGTTCAATTCCGGTAATAAAGAAATTGAGAGTTTGATCGGGTAAGTTCTTAAGTTCCTATATCATTTTCCTTAACTATAAAATAACATCTGCATTTCGTAGTTTTTTGACCTTAATTATTATGTAGGGTTCATCGAGCGATTGTGGATGGTCTTGCAAATCCAAGAAGATTCAAGAGGGAACGAGAACATTTCAAAGAGATTTGGAATTGGCTTAAAGAAGAGGTTCTGGAAAAGGATAATATTTCAACATATTAAGAGGTTTTTGCATTAGGTCCTTATCGGGTAGCTAGGAAGTTTACCGATTATGTAGTAAATGGAAATAGATTCCACACAAAATTTAGAGATTCTCAATGTACCACACAAAATAGTGGTGTATTTTTGACTACCAAAACCACCAGCTTTGCAAGTTCCAAAGACCAAAACCCAATAGTGGGTGATGTCAATTACTACGGATCAATCGAAGAAATTATTGAGCTTGATTATTGGGGTGCTTTCATAGTGGTCCTTTTTAAATGCTGCTGGTACTAAGAGGAAAAAGATCCATATGGTCTTACTCGAGTAGATTTTAGCAAGTTTCATAAAACTGGTCCTTATGTCCTATCTTCGCAAGTGCAGCAAGTATTTTATGTGGAAGATGTAGTTGAAAAGAACAGTCATTACGTTATTAAAAAACTTCCCAGAGATTGGTGTGATACTGAAAATCAGAATGCAATGAAAGAAGACATAAGCAATACGCATTCACATGATATGGGCATAGGTGGTGAACTAGAACCAGAAGTTGTTGATGGGGGTTGGATTAGGGATGATGTCCCCGTAATACAACTAGAAACGGACCTAGAAGCAGAAGTTCCTGATCCTGTTTCGTCTCGTTAGGACAAAAAGTTCCTCTTTCTTATTGCTTTAATTTGGTCTAATTTATGATGTATTTGGCACAATTTTTTTTAGCTGGAAATTATTATCTTTGATGAATGTATTTGGCACTCTTTTCTCATATTGCAAGGTACACTGTACACATGTTTTGTGATTTAATGTCTTTCTTTACTGTCGTCTAAATTGGTTATAGACCAAAATGTTATAGTTGTTGTTTTTTGTCCACTTTAACATGCATGTACCCTGTTCTAATGTATTCAGTTTGTATAGGATGGATGAACTTATTAATATCCGACTGCACCATCTCGGACAGTTTCGAAGGACATGTTACATCGGTGGAGAATCCTTCGTAGTAACAAAATATGATGTAGACCGATTTTCTTACAGTGTGCTTGTGGGCTTTGTTAAAGATTGTCTCCATTACACTGAAATAGGAGGAGTATATATCAGTAAAGGAACGAGGGGTAGCTGGCAGCTAATATTGAATGACAAGGATGTAAACGAGTAGGTACAGGGTTGCAATAAGCAAAAAGAAGTGGTTTTTTACATCGATGACACCATTGACAAAGACAGTGAGCCGTTGATTCAACTGCAGCTGCATGTAATCATACAGCCAAGGAAAAACATAATTCAAGGTATATATGTATATGTAATATATATAGATCCATTCTTATATATATCTCTGTGTGTGTAAAGAACTATGAAGGAGGCCATCATTATTATTATTATTTTTATTGTTCCAGGTTCTGCTCAGAAGCCGCTTGCAAAGCGCAAGTATATTACTTCACATAGTCTTCAGCAGCAACACAAAATGAGGAAAAACAACCCAACTCAAGTGGGTCAAAAGAAACCATCACCGGAGCCTGATATGAATAATGATGAAGAAGATGTTACTGTGACGGACAAAGGAACTAGGAGGAATTTAAATGTAGAAAATGGAACAGATAATGATGATGATACCCGAGGAAATGAAGCTGATGTTCAGGTATTTTTTAGTTTTCATTTCATTTTTATTAATCCGGATGAAATCTTATTCCGACCATGAAGGCTGCAGATAATTCAAGTAACTAATTGTTCTTTGTGCATGCATTTTGTCAAAATAGCAAGTACTGTTTAAACGTCGACGCTATTTGGTTAACTAGCTTAAATTTATCATCGATGGTGAGTAATAATGCTAATCTGCTTGCAGCTCTCACAACCATCAGTTTTGACGAATTACGAACAAAAGCGAATCGCGCGAATGCAAGAAAATGATGCAATTAGTAGATCATTTGGGGTGCCTTCATTTGTTAGCTGTATGCAAGAGGCTGCCACACGAAATAAGAAAGATAAAGGTAAAGATGTTGCTGGATATGATGGATACATCCCAGAAAATGCTGGTGAAGATGTCCCTGACCAATTAAAGCGACAAATGTTGGACTGTGCTCTGGTACAATCTAATTTCCTTAACCATATACAGTTCAACTGACTTCCTAAATGTTTGGTTTTAATTAATTAGTTTGTCTCCTGAATTTTGTGATTGATATATTGTAGGCTAGGTATGTCATACCGAAAGAAGGACACAAGTGGGTCTTGAACACGCTTAACGACTCTTGGAGGTAGTACAAGTCTCGCATCAAAGCAAGTTATTATAAAAAATATTCAACTGATGAGGAAAGGCTTGCAAATAGGCCTAGTACAATTCCGTTAGAGGATTTTAAAATGCTCTTGGAATACTGGGGGAATGAAGCAGTTCAGGTATGACTTTAATGATATTCACATTTGCATAATGTTTAGTAGTTCACAATATCTTGGTTAATGCTAATCTTTTCTTTAGTAGTTCACATTATCCTTATTTAGTGCTGTTTTTTTGGATTTCCAAGCCCTAGCTGATACTAATTCTGCGCATCGTAATTCGTTAAGTGAGACACATACCATGGGTCCCAAAACTCATGCAGTAGCCAAAGAAAAGATAGTATTTGTTTTTTTAGCTTAAGTTATTTTTTATTGTGATTGAGTTGAATTGACAACATGATAATTATAATTTGTTATAACATTGAATTATTGGTAATCCTAATACTTGACAGAGAAAGAAGGACCCAGAAAAAGCCCCCATCCACTGCCTTGGTTTATTTGGAAACATATAAAGGAGAACCAGGTAGAAGTTACAAGACTAACACGGATGAACTAAAGGCCAAATATGTGAGTACATATATAATTATATACTGAAATAGCAATACTTGTGTCAGTAAAATTGGCACATTGTACGTTTGTTGGAGCCGCTTATTAAATCGAACACATAGTTAGTTTTAAAGAGAACCAATTCTGTAAATAAATTCATTCCTGCCAACTGCCTATTTATCTATATGCTTGCCTAGTTTTCATTTTGTAGGCGAAGGTTCAAGCAATGGTGGATGCAGGAAACATTGCTGAGGCAGATGCACTTGTTTCTGGTGGGAAGAGCCACACGCAGAACTGGCTTGTAGGAAGGCGAGGTAAATTGGCTGAAAATTCTCCAACAACTCCTGGTTCTTCGGACAGTTATGTGCAAGAGCTGACCAAAAAAAAAGGCAAGTGCTTGAGGCGGATTTGGAAGAAAGGGTGAATAGAAAAGTGAAAGAGAACGTGTCATGGATGTTAAAAAAGCTAGGTGAAGCCAATCCAGATCTTAATTTAGATGTTGGAGACTTTTGTGTCACCACAACAAGTGATGAAGATGCTGACATTTGTACTCCTTCAACCCCGGCAACTGACTGAAGTATTTGGATGTTATATGTTAGCACTTGTGATATATTTGGATTGTTCTTTTAAATGATGGCACTTGTTGTATGTGTTCGTGATGGCACTTGTGGTATGTTTTGGTGATAGCACTTGTGGAATGTGTTGGTGATGACACTTGTGAATTGGTATATATAATTGGTTGGTCTGACTGTGGTGATGAATGTTTAGGGAGGATTTTTTGTATGAATATTTTGGTATACATGTATGAATGTGGTACAATGTTTTGGATTGAATATATGTATTGTAGATTCTGTAATTACAGGGTTGTATTACAGCTCCAGTTGATTATTTTCTGGTGTCGCATTTGATTTTTTACCACTGCAGTTGATGTCTTCTGTTGTTGCGTTAGACTATGCTGTGGTGTTATGTTAGACTGTGCTGTGGTGTTGCCTTAGACTGTGCTGTGGTGTTGCCTTAGACTGTGCTGTGGTGTTGCATTAGACTGTGTTGTGGTGTTGCATTAAGTGTAATGTTATTAATTCCACAATGGTACGGCACGTGGGGCCTACAGCTTACGTGGCGCCACGTGGATAGCTGATGTGGCATGTGACAAATGTGCAACTGACATGGCGAGCTGACGTGGCATGTGACATGTTGGCAACTTGCATGGAAAGTCCATGTGGACCCCGCTATCATGACCTGAAAGCCAGGCTCGGGCTTCTACTTAAGGCAACGATGTATGTTGTTGCATTACATGCATACACTATTGCAATAGGGCAAAAGCTCTAATTTAGGCAACGCTTTTTGTCTGTGGCCGTCGATAGGCAAAAGCGTTGCTTTAGATGGCTAATGCAACGGCTGCGGATGCCTCGCCCCATGGTGTTGCCTATTTGAAAAAAGGGCCTACGACAACGTTTTTTGGATCTACGGCCACAACAAAATAGCATCGAATATGCCCACTTTTGTAGTAGTGATAATAAATTTATGTAATTAAAGACACCTTTTATGGTAAGCATAACTGATAGAAATGAATAGGGCTATGTAATTAAAGACATTTAGTGGTATACATAGTCAGTGAAAACCTAGTAAGGGATACAAGACAAAGGGGAGAACTTGTATCATATTGTGTGGGACCCATTTCAGTCAGTAACATGGAGTAGGTATCAAACAAAGCACTCAATACTAGGAGGAGAAGGGTCACGCGTACTGACTGATTGTAAGAGATCCAAATGTGGAGGATGGTGTGGGCGACGCAGACCGACCGGGCCATGTGCGTGCATGAGCCGGGCAGAGGGGGTTAAGATGACCGTGACACATATAGATACGGGGCTGTGCATATCAGTGAGGGATTTCCACTTTGGGACGTGATACATCCTATCGTAGGCCCGGCACAGAGTGTATACGGAGTAGGGAGTCGATCGATTAGGGTAGTGGTTAGGGTACATTTGGACGTATGCCTAAGTTTACTACCTTAAAGTGTAAGGGATCATCTCAGTCTGGTTACACTAGTAATAGTGCAGAGTAATCATTAGAAGCATATACACCTTATCCTGTCTACCTTGTCACACCGGTCATTTATGTAGTGATATCTCTTATCCACTTTATATGCCTGTCATGCTACTTTTATTTATTTACTTGCTAAAAGTCACTAGACTCGCCAGACTTTATGTCTAACCCTTTTTGTTTCTCCTTCTTTCTTCCATTCCCCCCATGTTCTCAGAGAGGAAACACTCAGGCTTGACCGTGATTCTGCTTATTTTGCTGTAGATATGTATGGCTCAAGCTTCCATCCTTGTTGCTATGGCTATATTTTGTTCTTAGGGAATTTTACTTCGTTTATGACCTCTGATATTTTTGAAGTATAAGACAGTAAATTTTATGTTTTAGTGGGCTTTTATGTTTCAGACATGTGATGTTTTTGGACCGAGGTGTCTTATGACAAATAAAGTTTTTTTTATTCCGCTATTATTCTATATATCTGTCTTGTAATATTCTGTGTCTGTTTACTATAACGCTTCACAAAACTTAATGCATTCCATTTATGAGTGACATTAACGGACATGGGGTGTCACATTTAGTGCTAAATTGAAGATACCTGTCCTTTTATAATGATAAGTGATTTGGAGTTCTAATATAAACCAGAACACATAAGCTGTATCCACGTTCTATACCCAGCGGCCTTTAGTGAATTTGGATTCAACCTTGTTGAATCTCTCATTAACTCGATGCATTTGATTTAGTTTAGTGACTCCTAACATGTTAGTGAGATTTCATAAAGTTCCTTTGTTTTTAAGTTTTGGTGAACACCTAAATGTCTGCTCCGTTACAAGAAGGGATCTTGGATGACTGCACGTAGACCAAATTAGGCAATGACACCATACAGTTTGAGAGATGTCAATTTTGATTTTACCCTATTGAAAATGTCCAATGGTATTAATCTTAGCGTGGGCAAAAGAAGATATGTTTTTATAGATCGGACTAAAAGTGGTAATATGATTAGGACTCCATTGCCAGTAGAAAAAGAAAAGGAGACAGTTGCACAAACACGATTAAGGCTAAAATGATAGCAAGATGATAACACATGCGAGGGGAACATATGCAATGACGAACACTCTGTCTATTATGTATTACAATGAGTCGGTTGCTAAAGATGTTTGGGAAGCATTAGAGACCAAGCATCTAATGAAGGGCACAATAAATAATAATTTTTTAGGTGCTAGATTTTTTAATTATTAAATAAGTAATGATAGTCTGGTAGTAGAATAACTCAATGATATTGTGCATAACCTAAATCAATTCATTCAAAGCAATATGAATATGAATAAGGAGATAAAAGTCTCATTCATAATAGATAAGCTTTTTTTTTCTTGGAAAAATCAAAGGAAAACCCTTAAGCATAAAAAGGAAGAAATAAGTCTGAATAATCTTGCATAGTATTTGCCAGTCGATGAACATACTAGGGAGAAAAAAAATCACTAAACCAATGGTCTTTCACCTAAGATCCACAAGATGGAAGAAAAAGAACAAAATAAAGCCTCAAAAAATTCTTTTAATCAAAAGAGAAAATTTCAGAATAAAGAAGAATTAAACAAACAAAAAGACCATAATGATTGCTACGATTACACTCTAAGAAAAATTCACATAGACATTGGCTATAAAACGATGTCTTCATTTTTCGGAGCGTTGTTGATTTTGGTGATGTCTAAAGTGCCAATTTTTTTACATTAGTTAAAAACGATGTCGAAGCAGTTGTAAGACATCATAAGATAATTAATAAACGATGTATTAACCCCTCCTTTTTGTTTATTTGCATGAACTGAATGTTGATAATGGCTTATTATAAGTCTTGAATTACTATAAATGTAATAACCCGGAAATCTGGGCCAATTTAAAATTTTTATTTTGGCAATTTTAGTGAATTTTGATTATTTGAAATGAATTATTTTAAATCAAAACGACGGGAAATTTATTTAGAATAGAATTCGAACGTATATATTATATAGATCATCGTTAGAATATAAATAATTATTTATATATATAAAAGGAATTGAAAATGGCGTGGTAGTTCGATAGTTCTATTTCAAATTTCAAATGAATGTACCGGGTGCAAAATAAACCGGATTTTAGTGAAACCAAAAATATTAGGACCTAATTGAGAATATCTTTCCAACGAATCCGAAAAATTGAAATTTCATAGCGAGAATCAAAAGTTACGTCCAGTTGAAAACTGAATAGTCGCTATGGAATTCAGGCCCTTAAAAATGGAAATTTTGCAAACGACCTCGGTTATCGACGAAACCACTTTTGTTGGATCCGCGATGTCAAATTATTGCTGGGTTTCAAATTTCATAATTTTTCGAATCAGTATGTGAGCGTGGCAAAGAAAAACGCGTTTCACCAGTTTCAGTTGATTTTAATCGACTGGAAAATGGTCATTTTTCAAACGGTCTCAGAATTAGACGAAACTTGTTTTGTTAGGACCGTATCGTCAATACGAAGCTAGAAAATATTTTTCGGGAATTTTTCTACTTAGTATGTGACCCCGGCAAATTGAAATGCGCATTCAAATTCAATATTTATATTTTGATTTTGACGAAAACAGATTAAAATGATCAAATTGGCTTCGTGACATATCCCATTGTGTTCGGAATGGGGGTTATTAGCTAGGGACGACAGTCGGTGGGTTCGATTTCGAGTTCGTAATAAGAAGTTGCTTTTTTTAAAAGTTAAAAACAATAAAATAATAAATTAAACCCCTTTTAGTCAATTCTCCTTCCCTCATATCCTCTCCCCTCCTTTCCACGATGGATTCAGTCGAAATAAAAAAAACCAATGTCGACGAGCTCGAGTCATAGCCGCCCTCGCCCCGCCACCGCTCGCCGACCCCCCCTTTCACCTCTGACCTCGTCGCTCTCCCCAGTTCGAAACCCTCCCAATACCCCCCTCAATCGAAGAACCCGTGGCCTCGCAGCACCAACGACCGACGCTTCCCGCCTGCTCCGACCGAACACCACCACCGCACTGACGGCGAGACCCCAGATTCGCTTCCGATGTCTCGTGTGACGTGCCAGGTGGAACCCTCATTCTGAGCAATGGGTTCGAACCATTCGGGAGCTTCCAGGAAGGTAATTAACAGCTTAATTAATCAGTTTATTAATTAATTTAGTTAATTAAAATCTGAAATTTACTTGAGTAAAACTGTTTTTAAAACTGAATAAAACTGTTTGTAAAACTGGATCAAAATTGTTTAAAACTGAATCAGGATTGTTTTTGAAACTGAAATAGGAAGGATTTCGAATAGAAAATCACCTTGTTTTCGAATAGAAAATCATATTGTTTTTTTAATCTAGGTTAATATGGTTTTTAAAATATGTAGAATAGTATAAAAACATGATTTTTAAAATACGTAGAACAATATAAAAATATGATTTTAAAAATATGTAAAAATCAAAAATATAATTTTTATAATATAGAAAGATTAAAAATATAATTTTTATAATATAGAAAGATTAAAAATATAATTTTTATAATATAGAAAGATTAAAAATATAATTTTTATAATATAGAAAGGTTAAAAATATAATTTTTATAATATAGAAAGGTTAAAAATATAATTTTTATACTAGTGGCATATTAAAAATATGGTTTTTTATTAAAGTAGAAATATAAAAATATAAATTTTATATAGTATAGATAATAAAAATACGAATTTTATATATTAGAGATTGTAAAATTTTGATTTATATGTATATATATATATATATGAAGTAGAAATAAAAATTTGATTTATATATATATATGAGGTGAAGATAAAAATTCGATTTTTATATATATATGAAATAGAAATAAAAATTTGATTTTTATATATATGAGGTGAAGATAAAAATTCGATTTATATATATATGAAGTGAAAATAAAAATATAATTCTTATTCATCAAGTGATAATATAAAAATGTGATTTTCATATATGTAGTGAATACGGGCAACGAAAGTGACAAAAGACGAAAAGGTGAAGACTTCCTACATATGAAGAGTCGTGGAGTTGGGATAGCTTTGGTGAGAACTTCTCACCTTTAGTTTAATTTTTCTAGTTTAAAATATATACTAGGATGCAGACGGTGTTTAGTAGCACCCGACACCCGTCATCCACAGACCATGGACGGCTTGTATGCTTGTTTGTTTGATTTTATTATGTAGTTGATTGTGTGATGTGATGTGAAATGAAATAAAATATTTATATAGTTAAAATATTTTATAGTTGAAAATAGAATTTTAATGTGTATATAAAATGAAATAAAAATAAACAAATCGGATGATTTGTTTATAAACACACATTTGACTGATATTGATTGGGACGATAAATTTTATACATCGCCCAACTGTAAATAAAATTTGTTTTTGATTGTTTGAAAACCCCACACGGGTATTGGGGTGATATATGACATACACTAATCCCAATAGTTAGTTGTATGTCGATCGATTGATAGACAGGCTGTTATGAGCATTAAATATTTATATTTGATGCTTATACAGTGTAGAATGCACTTTGGATGATGGTTGATTATTCATCATTGTTATTGTATACATGTGTTGTAGAAAATCCATATAATTAACATTATATGGTAATTGATTGGGCCTCATTCCAGTTTTGAAAAAGAAATATTCGAATGGAAATAATTGAAAAAGAAATATTTGAAATAGAATATTTGAAAATAGGATATATGAAGCCGTGTTGATTAGAGTGACGCCATTTTCACGTGAATGATATTTATATCGATTATATTTGTTTTTACAATGAATATCGAAAAGTGATTTCAAAATCGAATATTTTGAAATGAAATTCGAATTATATTGAAAAGAATAGAAATTCGTATTAAATTGAAAAGAATAGAAATTCGAATTAAATTGAAAAGAATTGAAATTCGAATTAAACTGAATAGAATTGAAATTCGAATTAGATTGAAATAGAATTGAAATTGTTTTGAATTAAGTTTAAAATGTATTGAAATTGAACTGAAAACCGATTTGAATTGAAATCAATTTGAAATGAATTTAAAATGAATTTATGTTGAAAAATTCGATTTTGATTTGAATTTGAAAAGGAAGTTGAAATCGTTTTGAAAACGAATTTAAAACGATTTATAAAATATGTTTTAAAAGGAAATTGATGAAGTATATATTATATATATTTTATATATATAATATAATGGCCTGAATAGAAAGCGCCGCGCTGCGGCAGTTCGCGAATTTCGACCATTATCTTCTAATGGATATTGCGGGAGATCCGACCGTCGGATTCTCCTTAAACCGGAACCATTGGGTTCGTATCGAAAAGTGTTTTCTAATGAATATTAGAGATTTGAAATCTAACAGTTGGATTTGGAATTATGTCCAAATCAAATTTGGAAAAGGTCGCTGTAAGTGAAGTTCGATGGCCGTTGATGGAAATCGACTGTACGGGCCTTGATAAAATTACTAAAAATAGTAGTAATTTGTGTAAAATCATAAGAAATGATTTAGAATGAAATGGGATGAAAAACTCCATATTTGAAAAGATAAAAATAGGTTTTTATCGAAATGAACTAGTTTTGAACTAGAATAGTAATTTATTTATTTTAAAATCAATAAATTGGATTTGAAATGGTTTTGAAAATAACCAGAATTTCCAATAATTGCATTGGAATGAATTTGAATCGAAATTGTCTTCGGAATATTTCGATGTCGGATTTCGTGATTATACAGATGTTGTTATAGAAATTTGAAAGATATATATATATATATCGTTATTTCCAATACGATATTTGTAACACCCCGTGAATTCTATAACGTTAAGCTTCACAAATTAAAGTATAATTAATTATAAATGATGAAATCAAGGGAAACGAGTTACGCCATTGCGTTCATCTCGAAATTCTGCTTGAGATAGAGTCCAAGTTTGCGTAAAACGGATATCATATGAAGAAGATGTGGACGGATGAAGTTGGGCAGAAAAACCGAAAAATGGGTCAGAATGCACTGGCGCACTTGTGAAGTGCGCCAGAACAAAGTTGAACTGGCGCACTTGGGAAGTGCGCCAGTACAATTTTGGCCTGGCGCACCTGCCAAGTGCTCCCAGTTCAGAATGACCTACTGGTCAGGTCCTGGCTGGCCTGATCAGGGTCTGGTCGAATTCTGATGCTTGGTTGAGTCACTAGGGCTTACATGTCTCTTTCTTATTGGCCTCTCTTGAGAAGGATGGTCTGGATTCACCCTAGCTTTATCGACGGCTCAAAACAATTTAAAATTCTATAAATACAACTCAAGTCTAACCCTAAATTCACACAAATAATAGAATACAAAAGCCGTCATGCTGCTGGAGAGGAACTAGGAATGGCCGTCAATTGGAAAGCCTAGAGACAAGCCAACAAGCCTAAGAGACGAATCAAATTAAAAGAAGATCAAAGCTTAATCAAATCATTCAACGCAACTTTGCTACCCAAAGGAGAGCATCTCCATATCAGAATAACAGAAATCAGAAAACAAGAATTCATCACACGTTGTAAGTATAGTGGCCTTTCAAAATATGAATAAAAACTGTGATGTGATTCGATGTAAATGAAAATAGAATTGTGTTATTATTCTATGTATTGTGATGGTTCTATCATGACTTATGTATTGATGTTTGTGGCATAAAATTGATTGGTGCAAGCCTATTGAACGATTGTACTTGCAAGTTTGTGGCAAAAATTAGAATTTGATCATTTTATGTATATGGCGATGGCATGGACAATGTCTAAGTAGGAATTTATGTAAACATGTTATAGACCTTTTATGCCTACATGATCCAAAACCTATGATATCGTTCTTATGTTTATTTGCAAGTATGATTAGATCTATGTTTCATAAACTATGCAAGTTCATTTGCAAGTATAATTGGAACTATGTTTCATCAAGTATAATTAGATCTATGTTTCATAAACTATGCAAGTTCATTTGCAAGTATAATTAGATTTATGTTTCATAAACTATGCAAGTTCAATTGCAAGTATAATTGGACCTATGTTTCATCAAGTATAATTAGATCAATGTTTCATAAACTATGCAAGATTATGTCTATTTGCAAGTATAATTGGATTTATGTTTCATAAACTATGCAAGTTCATAGGCTATATGATTAGATGTTAAAATTGTACATTTTGGTGAACATACATCATGCTAGTCTTGTGTTTGACATTATGCCAAATTAAACATGTTTAAACACAAGTTGTATTAGCCTAAACTATGCCATCTCATATGTCACCTACTTAGTTATATTTGATTTGAATGCAAGTTCACATGATCCATCATTTATGTTAGTATCGCTAAATTGCATGTTCATGCACCACACACCCTTATATGTTGAAAAATATTACATGTTCTTGATTTCCCCTTTTCTTACGCTTATAAGGTTGGGCTGAATTGTGTCGAGCCCAACACTTATTATAACATTGCGAACGTATAAACGGGGGTAATAACGTTGGGTGTAAAACATCAAATTATATGTTGGCATGTTTGGCACATGCCAATGCCAATGACATTTAAAGCGGTATGAATTAATATACCCAAAAATAAAAGATATGACATTTACATATATATTTGAGAAATAATAAAATATGTAAATTTAGAAAACACGATATGCTTAACCCGAGGTTGGATTGAATTGTGATGTAAACCTGCCCGGACCCGCCCGGCTGTCCAGTAGTCACAACAATACCTATCCAATGTGGGTGGTTAAGCATTGAGCCCAATAAGGACCCGAGGTTAGACTGAGCTACGGTGTAAACCTGCCCGGAACCGACCGGCACATCTAGTAACCGTAGCAATACCTGTCTAATGTGAGTGGTCTGGTGCTCCTAAGAGGCTAAGGACAGATGGTAGGGTTAAGTCAACTACAACACTTAACCAAATTCAACATGTTAACAAGAATTGATGGGTAGGGTTAGGAAAATACAGACACTTAACCACTTAACATGTTTGACTAGAAAATCCTGGTAACGAGGGACCCGTTTCAGCAGTAACCCAAAGTTAGGTATCAACGGTACCCTGAAACCACGCAGGGTGGGGCACGATTACTGGGCTGATTGTAAGCAGTCAAACGACGGCGGTGGGTGCACAGTGCAGGTCTAACGAGGTGCGGGCGTGCACACACTCCGGAGCAGACAACTAGGGAACTGGGGACACAAGTAGTATAACCTATGTCTTCTAGTTTTGTGTCGAGGCCGCCACCATGGGTCTTGATACACCCCATGGTGGGACCAGCATAGGTATCTACAATTCTTGGGGGCCGTATGACGCATGTTAACTCAAGTAGGAGCCGACCTTTAATAAGAATGGGGATCACTTCACCCTCACCATGGGGTGCCGGTTAGAATGAATTCAAATAGGTGCAGAGATATAGTATGGGTGTGATAGTACATTCGACACTTCCTTAGCTTGTGACACTTTCCTATTTTTAGTTTACCTCCATCATACCCTTTTCTTATTCACATATTGAAGAGTTACTAGATTTACTCAGGCTTTATGTCTGACCCTATTTTCTTTTCGTCTTCTTTTCTTTCGTTTCCCCCCCCTCCCCCAGGTCCACAGGGAGGAAACAGCTCAACTCAGTCAGGCTCTTTACAAGCACCAAGAACGTAGATGTATGATTTGGATCTTTCTTGCTCGGATAATGGCTTTGGATATCACTATGGGGATTTTTGTCACTTATTTATGTTTTCATGCTTCTTTAATAATCAAGGCAGTTATGAGGTTGTAATGTTGGAAGTATTTTGAGACAATTATGGAAATCTTTTGTTTGATACGCGTATTTATGAAATAAAAGTTTGTTTGGTTTCCGCTGTTTAAAATATGTGTATTTATATCTGTGTTGAGTTCATATGTGGCTTTTACTTATAAACCTCCACCAAAGTTAAGGCATTCCCTTTGTGAGTGACCTTAATGGAGGTGGGGTGTTTCACTTGGTATTAGAGCATAGGTTTACTAGACAAGTAAAAGTTTTTGAAATTGTTTTCAAAAAGAAAGTTTAAAGAAGCATTTTTTTTTAAGAAAAAAAATGTTATATTTATAAAAAGACAAAATCCCCTAAAGCCATGTGCCCTATCTATCCTTCGTTTTGAATCTTTCCTTTCTGTTTCAGCATGTCTGGGGACCTTACTCCCCAGCTACAGATGCTGTTACTCCTCCTCCTCCTCTACGTGAACCAGCAAACGGAAGAATTGTCAAACAAGAAGACAGATAATAGTCAAGGAGGAAAGGACCACAACAATAATAACAAGACACGTGAGAAAAGGAAATGTTGTTTCTGTGGCAGTGTTGGACATGTGGTGAACGACTACAGAAAGAAGAAGAGGAAGATGAGTGCTACTTGCTTCCATTGCGGTGAGGCTGGACACATGGCTAGGGACTGCCCTAAGAAGCAAGGGCAAGGCCCGCAAGCAGGACCTTCTGGGGGTACCTCTTTAATTTCTTCTCCTAGATGCTTTGTTTTATCCTGCTTATCTTCTCGATCCTATCTTGAGAACTTTAGGTAGAAATAATTCTGTAGAAAGTGTAGTCTAACTTTATGATCATCCAGTTCGTACACTTTTTGACTCTGGCGCATCACACTCTTTTATTTCATCTACCTTAGTAGAATCTCTGCATCTAGACACTAGTATGGTAGAAGATCCCTTAGTAGTTTCAAATCCAATTGGGAGCTCCGCTTATTTGTCTATGGTTTGTTTGGGTTTGAAAATCTCTATTCTCGG
Organism: Allium sativum; assembly: GCA_030737875.1. Classification (NCBI taxonomy): domain Eukaryota; kingdom Viridiplantae; phylum Streptophyta; class Magnoliopsida; order Asparagales; family Amaryllidaceae; genus Allium; species Allium sativum. The sequence continues at coordinate 328,639,069 of CM060916.1, forward strand.
CGTTGAGTTTAGTTGTGATGCCTTTGTCTTAGGCTTCTTGGGATATGGTTTGATCTTAGGCATGGACTGGCTATCCAGTAATAGTGCCATTCTTGACTGTGAGAAAAGAGTAGTTAGACTCTTGACTCGGCTTGGTAACACTCTAGAAATTTCTTGTAATCCTTTGAATGCTGTTATGCTAAGTTATCTAGAGTCGCTTGATGCTTCTGATGAGAATTTGCAATCAGTAAGAGTAGTCCGGGAATATCCGGATGTCATTGAGGAGGTGAATGGCTTACCTCCGAGGCGGGAAATAGACTTCCGCATATATCTTATGGATAACGCAAAGCCTGTAGCTTTACCTGTCAGACACATGGCTCCAAGGGAGAGAAAGGAGCTCGGTAAGCAGGTTAAAGAACTTCTCGAAAAAGGGTTCATTAGACGGAGCATTTCGGAATGGGGTGCTCCAGTGGTGTTCGCAACCAAAGCAGACGGTTCGCTTCGCCTTTGCGTCGACTATAGGGAGTTAAATAAATTGACCAAGAAAAATAGGCACCCTCTTCCCCGAATCGACGATTTGTTTGATCAGCTTGTAGGTGCAACGGTCTTCTCCCAACTTGATCTAGCAACTGGGTTCCATCAGCTAAGAGTGGCTGAAGATAGTATTGATAAAACGACGTTCAGAACCCCAGACGGTTTCTTCAAGTGGCTTGTCATGACTTTCGGCTTGACAAACGCACCCGCTTATTTCGTAGACCTAATGTGCAGGGTGTTCAGAGAATTCCTCAACAAATTCGTGGTTGTCTTCGTAGACGATATCTTAATCTTCTCAAAGAGTGAGGAAGAGCATGCTCAGCATTTTAAAGAAATCATGGAAACTCTTCGAGCTCATCAACTAAAGGCCAAGTTCTCCAAGTGTCACTTCTAGAGAAAAGAAGTAAGATTTTTGGGGCATATAGTGTCCAAAGAAGGATTGGTCGTGGACCCCGCAAAAGTGGTGGCAGTGCAAGATTGGAAGACACCAAGAAATGCAACCGAAGTTCGAAGCTTTCTTGGGCTAGCCGGTTTTTACCGAAAGTTCATTAGGGATTTCGCGAAAATCTCAACCCCACTCACAAGGCTAACAAAGAAGAATCCGGCGTTCACTTGGGATTTGGACTGCGAGTTTGCTTTCCAACGATTAAAACGGGCTCTCACAATAGCCCCAATTCTGACATTGCCAAATGGAAGCAAAATGTTCACAGTATACACGGATGCATGTGGAACGGGACTAGGCGCTGTTCTAATGCAAGAAGGAAGGGTAGTAGCTTATGGCAGAAGACAATTGAAGGTTCATGAAAAGAACTACCCAACCCACGAACTTGAGTTGGCTGCCATTGTCTTTGCACTTAAGTCTTGGCGCCATTATCTCCTAGGTGAGAAGTTTGAATTATACACTGACCATAAATCATTGAAATATCACTTCTCGTAGAAGGATCTTAACTTGAGGCAGCAAAGATGGATGGAGTTCCTTGCCTCATATGATTTTGAAATTTCCTATACTCCCGGAAAAGGCAACGTGGTAGCGGACATGTTAAGCCAAAAGAAACTGACCCTAAGCCCTCTCTTTGTGGAAAAGCAAAACTTGGAATATATAGCCAATTTCAACTTTAGGCCCTCCTCGGATTTTGTACCAGGTTTGTTAGCATCCCTCGAAGTATGCCCTACTCTCTTAGACTCAATAGGGGCTGCACAACGTGAAGACCCTCAGCTTGTTGATGTGATTGATAAACTTATTAGGGGTGAGACTTCTATTCACCTCAGTAGGTACGCTATCGATGATAAGGGTTGGCTGAGACGAGATGGAAGATTATGCGTCCCACAAGCAAGAGAGTTGACAAAGAAGGTTCTTGAGGAAGCGCATCATTCCAAGATGACTATACACCCTGGCGGTGATAAGATGTACAAGGATATAAAAAGGACTTTCTTTTGGAGCTGCATGAAGCAAGACGTGGCAGATTTCGTTTCTAAGTGCATGACCTGCCAACGGGTTAAGGCGGAACAAAAGAAGCCTGGAGGACTACTTCAGCCTCTAGAGGTCCCACAGTGGAAGTGGGGTAGCATTTCAATGGACTTCATTGATGGACTGCCTAGGTCGAGAAGAGGCAACACTAGCATTTTGGTAATAGTGGATAGGCTTACTAAAAGCGCCCACTTTATACCTATCAAGAATAGAAGGACTGCCTCATCTCTAGCATCTCTTTATCTCAAGGAAATAGTTCGACTCCATGGGATACCCTCCAGCATTGTTAGTGACCGAGACCCTATTTTCACAAGTGAGTTTTGGCAGAGTCTGCAAGAAGCTGTAGGCACACACAACTATGTTTAAGCACGGCCTATCACCCCCAAACAGATGGCCAGACGGAAAGGGTGAATAGAGTTTTAGAGGATCTTTTAAGACTGCGTTCTTGACTTTGGAGGGACGTGGGAGGATCACCTTCCTTTAGTGAAATTTGCCTACAACAACAGCTACCAAGCTACCATCGGCATGGCACCCTTCGAAGCCTTGTATGGATGACCGTGCAAATCACCAACTTGTTGGTGGGAGCCTATAGATAAGCTTATACTTGGGCCAGACATGATTCGAGAAACTTCAGAGAAAATGGACTTGATACATAGGAGAATGAAGACAACCCAAGACAGACAGAAATCCTTTGCCGACAAAAGAAGGACCGACCTTGAGTTTGAGGTTGGGGACAAGGTTTTCCTTAAGGTATCTCCTTTAAGGAACGTCGTTCGCTTTGGATCCGCAGGAAAGCTAGCACCAAGATTTGTAGGACCGTTCCCTATCATCGAGAAGATTGGGAAAATGGCTTATAGGGTAGATCTGCCTGAAAGATTGGCTGGAATTCACAAAGTCTTTCACGTTTCTCATCTCCGGAAATGTCTATATGAATCAGCGGAAGTGGTGGAACCAAGCATTCTAGAAGAAGCCGAAGTGGAACGCGAAGCAACTGTGAGGAGAGTTCCAACCCGCATCATAGGAACTGAAGTGAAAAAGCTACGCAACTGCGAAGTCAAACTCGTTAAAGTTCAGTGGAGCGACGCCGAGGAAGACGCGACTTGGGAAACTGAGGACAGAATACGCGCTGCCTACCCTCTTCTTTTTTAGGGTACATCTTTGACCTCTCTTTTTCTTAAGTTGTGCTTGTATCTATCTTTTTAGGTATATCTCCTCGATATTATCCTTTATCCTTAGGTAGAAACCCCTTTGGAGGTAAACATGTATTTGAAACATGTTATGGTTGATGGCTGTAAGTGGTTGCTAGTGGTTGTTCGTGGATGCATATACACACAACCTAGGTCTTAGATCGGCTCAATCACTTCATACTGCATATGCATATATGTATTCTTATTTGTACATAGTTGTAAACTTGATATGCTGTCAGATGGTCGTCGCATTTGTATGAATAGTTGTGCACTCATGTAGAATTATGAGTAGGAAAAATTTGCATACATAATGGATTCATGACACTTACATGATTCGCACTTAAGGAGGTCAACTGAATCAGTAGACCGCCTGATTTCTGCATTGGATAAGGACATGTACACACACTACGCATATGATCATGAAGCATTAGAAGTCTTTTAAGGAGAGTGGATGCCTGTGTTTGTTGGTTGAGTAGATGGACTGTTGGATGGTAGGATATACATTCTTCCTAACTTGAAGATTTCGGGGACGAAATCCTTTTAAGTGGGGGAGAATGTAACACCCCGTGAATTCTATAACGTTAAGCTTCACAAATTAAAGTATAATTAATTATAAATGATGAAATCAAGGGAAATGGGTTATGCCATTGCGTTCATCTCGAAATTCTGCTTGAGATAGAGTCCAAGTTTGCGTAAAACGGATATCGTATGGAGAAGATATGGACAGATGAAGTTGGGCAAAAAAACCGGAAAACGGGTCAGAATGCACTGGCGCACTTGTGAAGTGCGCCAGAACAAAGTTGAACTGGCGCACTTGGGAAGAACGCCAGTACAATTTTGGCCTGGCGCACCTGCCAAGTGCGCCTAGGTCAGAATGACCTACTGGTCAGGTCCTGGCTGGCCTGGTCAGGGTCTGGTCGAATTCTGATGCTTGGCTGAGTCACTAGGGCTTACATGTCTCTTTGTTATTGGCCTCTCTTGAGATGGATGGTCTGGATTCACCCTAGCTTCATCGATGACTCAAAACAATTTAAAATTATATAAATACAACTCAAGTCTAACCCTAAATTCACACAAATAATAGAGTACAAAAGCCGTCATGCTGCTGGAGAGGAACTAGGAATGGCCGTCAATTAGAAAGCCTAGGGACAAGCCAACAAGCCTAAGAGACGAATCAAATTAAAAGAAGATCAAAGCTTAATCAAATCATTCAACGCAACTTTGCTACCCAAGGGAGAGCATCTCCAAATCAGAATAACAGAAATTAGAAAACGAGAATTCATCACACGTTGTAAGTATAGTGACCTTTCAAAATATGAATAAAAACTGTGATGTGATTCGATGTAAATGAAAATAGAATTGTGTTATTATTCTATGTATTGTGATGGTTCTATCATGACTTATGTATTGATGTTTGTGGCATAAAATTGATTGATGCAAGCCTATTGAACGATTGTACTTGCAAGTTTGTGGCAAAAATTAGAATTTGATCATTTTATGTATATGGCGATGGCATGGACTATGTCTAATTTGGAATTTATGTAAACATGTTATAGACCTTTTATGCCTACATGATCCAAAACCTATGATATCGTTCTTATGTTTATTTGCAAGTATGATTAGATCTATGTTTCATAAACTATGCAAGTTCATTTGCAAGTATAATTGGAACTATGTTTCATCAAGTATAATTAGATCTATGTTTCATAAACTATGCATGTTCATTTGCAAGTATAATTAGATCTATGTTTCATAAACTATGCAAGATTATGTCTATTTGCAAGTACAATTGGATTTATGTTTCATAAACTATGCAAGTTCATAGGCTATATGATTAGATGTTAAAATTGTACATTTTGGTGAACATACATCATGCTAGTCTTGTGTTTGACATTATGCCAAATTAAACATGTTTAAACACAAGTTGTATTAGTCTAAACTATGCCATCTCATATGTCACCTACTTAGTTATATTTTGATTTGAATGCAAGTTCACATGACCCATCATTTCTGTTAGTATCGCTAAATTGCAAGTTCATGCACCACACACCCTTATATGTTGAAAAATATTACATGTTCTTGATTTCCCCTTTTCTTACGCTTACAAGGTTGGGCTGAATTGTGTCGAGCTCAACACTTGTTATAACATTGCGAACGTATAAACGGGGGTAATAACGTTGGGTGTAAAACATGAAAATATATGTTGGCATGTTTGGCATATGCCAATGGCAATGACATTTAAAGCGGTATGAATTAATATACCCAAAAATAAAAGATATGACATTTACATAAATGTTTGAGAAATAATAAAATATGTAAATTTAAAAAACACGATATGCTTAACCCGAGGTTGGATTGAGTTGTGATGTAAACCTGCCCGGACCCGCCCGGCTGTCCAGTAGTCACAACAATACCTATCCAATGTGGGTGGTCAAGCATTGAGCCCAATAAAGACCCGAGGTTAGACTGAGCTACGGTGTAAACCTGCCCGGAACCAACCAGCACATCCTGTAACCGTAGCAATACCTGTCTAATGTGAGTGGTCTGGTGCTCCTAAGAGGCTAAGGACAGATGGTAGGGTTAAGTCAACTACAACACTTAACCAAATTCAACATGTTAATAAGAATTGATGGGTGGGGTTTGGAAAATACAGACACTTAACCACTTAACATGTTTGACTAGAAAATCCTGGTAACGAGGGACCATTTCAGCAGTAACCCAAAGTTAGGTATCAACGGTACCCTGAAACTAGGCAGGGTGGGGCACGATTACTGGGCTGATTGTAAGCGGTCAAACGACGGCGGTGGGTGCACAGTGCAGGTCTAACGGGGTGCGGGCGTGCACACACTCCGGAGCAGACAACCAGGGCATTGGGGACACCAGCAGTATAACCTATGCCTTCTAGTTTTGTGTCGGGGCCGCCACCATGGGTCTTGATACACCCCATGGTGGGACCAGCATAGGTATCTACAATTCTTGGGGGTCGTATGACACATGTTAACGCGAGTAGGAGCCGATCTTTAATAAGAATGGGGATCACTTCACCCTCACCATGGGGTGACGGTTAGAATGAATTCAAATAGGTGCAGAGATATAGTATGGGTGTGATAGTACATTCGACACTTCCTTAGCTTGTGACACTTTCCTATTTTCAGTTTACATCCATCATACCCTTTTCTTATTCACATATTGAAGAGTTACTAGATTTACTCAGGCTTTATGTCTGACCCTATTTTCTTTTCGTCTTCTTTTCTTTCGTTCCCCCCCCCCAGGTCCACAGGGAGGAAACAGCTCAACTCAGTCAGGCTCTTTACAAGCACCAAGAACGTAGATGTATGATTTGGATCTTTCTTGCTCGGATAATGGCTTTGGATATCACTATGGGGATTTTTGTCACTTTATTTATGTTTTCATGCTTCTTTAATAATCAAGGCAGTTATGAGGTTGTAATGTTGGAAGTATTTTGAGACAATTATGGAAATCTTTTGTTTGATACACGTATTTATGAAATAAAAGTTTGTTTGGTTTCCGCTGTTTAAAATATGTGTATTTATATCTGTCTTGAGTTCATCTGTGGTTTTTACTTATAAACCTCCACCAAAGTTAAGGCATTCCCTTTGTGAGTGACCTTAATGGAGGTGGGGTGTTTCAATATTTGTTGGTCATAGAATTTGATATTGAATATAAGCCGATATAATTTCTATTCAGAGCCTTGTATTTAATATCAAATGTGATTTGGGTTTGTCGTGAATGGTGTCTTCATTAACACTGTTCTTAAGCCCAACTGAGGAAAATATTAAATCTTTTTATTTAGATTTAATGAAGTGTACCAATTAAATAATATTTAATTAGGATTGAATTGGTATTGATTTTTGGGTTTATCGCGAACAGTGTTTTAAATAACACTTGTTCTTTAACCCGATAATTAATGGAATGTGATTTTGGGTTGTCATGAATGGTATCTTCAATAATACTGTTCTTAGACCCAAAGGAGTTAAGAAAATCAGAAACTAACTGGAGATTAGTTAAGTTGAATGATTTCTGGGGTATTGATCTGATGTTGGTTTCGGCCTTCGGGGTTAATACTTAGGGGATTGCTGACTTGCTAATTTACGGTTAGGGACTGATTGAAATGGAATGTGATTTTGGGTTGATCGTGAACCGTGTTTTAAATTACATTGATTCTTTAACCCAGTCAAAGATTAAAACTAAATGGAGTTTTAATGAATCTTTAATTAGATTGAAAAGATCGAGAATGGAGTATCACCAGTTTTGCTCCAGACGGTAGTTAAATCTTTAATTAGATTTGAACGTGAAATGGTAATTGAAATTACCGATAACACCGTGGTGTTAGATATGAAGTATGACCAGTTTTACTTCATGAGATAAATAGGTTGGGATCGGGAAATAAAATAAATGATTATTTCGGTGTGGATCGCTAATCCCGACTAGTTTGAATGGATATTCAAAAGTAGATTAAAGAATAAATTTAAAGGAATTTGTCTTTGATAAAATTAATGGGAACCTTTCCCTAAGAATGTGAAATTTAGAAATTAACTGTAGGTTAGCTAATGTAATGACCCAGATTTCTGTAATATCGGAGTTGACTATATACATCATACGTCCAACCCAAATATCACGAAAATACGAAACACTTTTTTTCGCCACCTAACGAAAAGCGAGAACCCCCTATCATGCGACACATGCCCCAAGCACGCAACATGGATTGGTATGAGTAAACAGTTTAAAACAGTTTCAGAAAACTAAATGATATCTCATAAGACCACGCCGTATATCACGGAATGGGTTTTTCCCTTATGAAAATCCAAACGCTTGATTTAACTTTCAAAAATCCCCTTTGAAAGGAACGATAGCTTTATATCAATACTCCTTTGATATTATAGTAGTGTCTAAATCAAGTAGATAACAATCTAGTGGAACGTTTGCATCTCACGTTCCACATATATAATATATAATCAAAACCGCAAGCACGTATTGGGTAATGGATTTCCAACTATGACAAGGTATGGAACCACCTTCCGCTGGTATATCTCTAGAGGAGAATACACCGAGTTCAACAAGAACATCTTGCAACTCAGCCACACATGACTGACCACTCATTTCGCTTGAGTGTATCGAATGTATATCACCAACGATTGGGATCAGCAACCGTTTCCCGAATGGGACAGCATCGACAATAGATTTTTAGAAGTAAATGAAACTCTAGATCAGGTGATTATACACCCTAATAGGTGCGACCTACATAGCCATGCTGCCTGCCCGATTTCTGCCATTTACCGGTTGATGAGGCTAGAAGCTACGCTTTATCATCACACCAGATTCACTTCGAATGCCACATCGTCAAATCCATCAAATCACCGATTGACGTCCTCAATAGTACATTACATGTTAGCTAAAAGAAGTTTCCTTCTCCGCTTCCACTCTTGGTACGGTTGAAGAAATCAATGTATGTGACCTTTCTGGAAATACTCTGTCAGACATTCATCCATACACGTCACCCAGGAACAGGATGAACTGAAGGTACAATTTCTATAAATAGAAAAAGTCCTTGCACTCTACTCCGTCTTCGATTATCTTTATATAATCTGATTCGCACGCTACTGCCGATATGGAGTGGTTCTTCGGATAATAATCCAACCGGTCTCTCCATATTTACAACGATGGTCAAAACTTCGATAGTCTGTGATTTAACTATCGAATAAAAACAAGTGTATCGATAGTCGATGATTTAACTATCGAATAAAACAAGTGTTCATCCAAACATCCAACAATCACTGAGCCTTTAATTAATATTCCATTAATTAAATCTCTTCTCTATTTCTTATCAATATTTGTTAACTAAATATTTTCAATAACCATATTGGCCTGTTACGTTATTTGGAAAACATTTCCGAATATCGCCTTCTTTTATTTTCTAAACTTTAGAAAATATATGTTATTTATAATTGGAAAATATTCCAATTACTTATCTCTTTTCCAATCTCGTTTATTCCTATACATAGGAATATTTATTATTCTATTTCCCAGCTTACACTTTTTTGGGTTAAAACGGATGTTGTGTAAAACATCGTTACGACAACCCAAATACTATATTCAACTAACTCTTATCTAACATTGATCTTCGAGCCTGAAATCTTATTGTTCATTTGTTAATAATGCAATCAATCAAGTTGGGGTATAACTACCTCTCAGACCTTGACTGAATAACATTTATAACGTCAAAACAGATAAGACTACTTACTCAAACAATCAATAACATACAACTACTTCTTTACCTTTAAACACTTATACACTTTTTCTTTCTATTCTTACTAGATTTTATTCTTATACTTCCTTTTTGATTATACTATTCTATTTCTAAGTTCGTTTTCTTATCGACTTCTATATATATCGATACGTTGATTTCTAACTATCAAATTATCTTAAAAATATTCTATCTCCTTAAATTCCCGGAAAAATTCGCCATAACCTCCTTTGTACCGGGAGCATCAGGAAATTTCAAATAGCTTTCCCGGTCCTTCTCATCTCAAAAAGAAAAAGAAAAAGCCAAGCGGCTTGCCGATACGACGCATAAAATCTCATATATGAATTAAATACGTACCTTTTTGTCGGGCATTCTATTTATTTCACTTCTATACTTTATTCCAATCCTGTCTCCTGTATATTTATACCTGTCCAATCTATTTTAACTATACCAATCGTTTTAACTCAATATGTTAATTAAATCTGTTACTTAACTTTTCAGTCTATTTCACCTTCATATTTGAACATGACATGTTCAAATATATTTTAACTGCATATTAACAAATTTTAATTATACTCATACTCTCGTTCCCTTATCGACTTCTTATTCAAATTCCAATTCAATTCTATTTGAATTCTTTTTATTTAAACTTCATTTGAATTCTATTTTCAAATTCTATAGTTTAAAGTACATTTGAATTCTATATTCAAATTCTATAGTTTAAGTCCATTTGAATTCTATATTCAAATTCTATAGTTTAAGTCCATTTGAATTTTATATTCAAATTCTATAGTTTAAGTCCATTTGAATTTTCTGCATTATTTATAAACAACGTTTATAACTTCAATTCAAATCCCACCTTTCCATTTATAAACAAAGTTTATAAATTCAATTCAAATCCCATATTTTCATTTATAAACAAAGTTTATAAATTCAATTCAAATTCCATATTTTCATTTATAAACAAAGTTTATAAATTTTATTCAAATCCCATATTTTCATTTATAAACAAAGTTTATAAATTCAATTCAAAACCCACCTTTCCATTTATAAACAAAGTTTATAAATTTGATTCAAATCCCATATTTTCATTTATAAACAAAGTTTATAAATTCGATACTCATTTTATATATCTTCAAAACAAGTTATTATTTTCTATAGTCTTATTAAAAATTCAAATTCTATTTATAAAAATAGAATTTCTTTTTTTAAAATCTCAAATACCCTTTTCGATATTTTTATAGATCAATATTCAACTTCCCGATGATATTTTTAAACAATCAAATCAACCAATTTTCAATCATTTGATTTTTTACACATCATATATGAATATATATATATATATATATATATATATATGAAATCAAACAAACAACAAACAGATAATATATTTTTGAGGAATCCAGTCGGATTCCTCCAACCTGTTTTCCTGCATCCACAGACGTTAGTCAACATAGTAATACCCATCCTGCTTCAAGGCAGGATATCGCGGTATGAAGGTCATCCACTATCATAGCGTGGGGCGTATAGGGTAATCATCCGCTATGAAACTGCGGGCATCCGCTAATGAGACTGCGGGAACAATCCAATCAATCATCAACCCAATATATATAATAGTCAACCCTAAATAACTAGTATATATTTTAATAACAGTCATGACAAATATTTAAAGGCATCCACCAACAACAAATAGTTTATTTTAAATGTTAAAATAAATTAAAGGAGTGAGATTTTACTCACCTTGACTTTGATTGTCGAACCACCCAATTTAATTCCATTTTCCAAGTTGTCATTAACATGAATTCAGCGTAACCGTCTATCCTTAATCCTTGTTACGTCTTTCACTCCTTATACCTAGAACTGCCGTGACCTATCAAGCCTTGACTGCGGCATTTCCTCTTCTTCTTGAAACAAATCAGCTCAACCCCAATTGTCGGTCCATTTTGTTGAAATCAGCCTCTACATACTATCCCTCTCACTGTGGTAATTCATCGAACAGCTCACAAACACTCCATTCACACATTTGTCGATCCCCACAAATCAACAGAATAGCTTCCTCATCCATCATACTGTCGCACACCAGATTTCAAGTTTGTCATTACCCCTCTGTTCTTCTCGGAACACACTCCTCCACGTCGACCTTCCTATGCCCATACTAATACATCAATGCGACACCAACTAATGTCAGAACCCGTCGATGCCTTCTCCCAGGTCACGAGTTTGCAGCGCCTCAAATCGATCGAACCCTAAATCGATCGCAACCCTAAAAACTCCATCGTTGCCTTCCCACTCGATCGACGCCCCCTTCCTACTCGATCCCCTACATCCTTGCGATACCAGAAATCGAGCCCTTCTCTTGACCGTCGCGAGTTCCAGGAAAACACTTCGTGTCTTGAATGATATACTCGATTTATATATATTTTTCATCTGACCTTTACTTTATTTGAAATAGGGGAAAATGTTATAGAAATAGGATGGCTTCATTTTGGTTTTGATTTTGTGAAGAACGGGAAAAGAGTGGTATTGATTTTAAAGGAGAACGGATGGAAGGAAAGGGGCCACAGTGATTTCCCATTTGCGGTTTTTTATTTGAACAGCATGCCCCCTTTTTTCTCCTTGTTGTTGTGTTTTGGTCCACAATTTATTTTATTTTAAATTTGTTTTAAATTTAAAACTATATCCTTAAAACTTTCAATAGCTCTTGATTTCGAACTCCTTTCTGAACCCAACAACTATAAATTCTAGGGTAATACCCCTATTCCGGACAACTGGGATAGGTCACGAAGTCCAATTCGATCGTCTGGAGAAGATATTAATTTAAATTGATTTAAATTAATTCCAGACAATTTATTCTTCGATAATAAATTAATATTATTCTTCTAATTCAAACAGGAGTTTGAATTGATTATCTGAATTGTTTTCAAATCAGTTTTCACTTCGAATTCAGTTATTCGCTGATTCTTTATTTTGATAATTTAATATATACGATATTAAATCGAAATCGATATTTAAATCGATAACATAAATATAAAAATTTATTTATATTATCAACTAAATATTTAAATCCATTCTAAATATTTAAAATTAGTTGGTCGAAATCCCGGGTCATTACAATCTTCCCCACTTAAAAATAATTTCGTCCTCGAAATTGCTAAGGTAGAAAAAGTGCTACAAACCCATTAACTTTTCAAAATCTTATTTATGTTGATACTCAACATTTCATACTTCCCTACGTAACTCTCTTTCGAATAAATCCCTATTCGATAACTCCTCGCTTCGAATAACTATATTCGATAATTTCTCTTTCGAATAACTAGATTCGAAAACCTTTCTTCGAATGAACTATATTCGATTTATTCTATTAAATTTACTCTTATCAATTAACTCTATTGGATTTAACTCTTTTCGATTAACTCCATCGAATAACTAAATTCGATAATTCCTTCGAATAACCAATATTCTATGACTCACTTCGATTAAACTAATCGATAACTCTTTTCGATTAAACTATAATCGATAACTCATTTCGATTAACAAATAATCGATAACTCCTTCAATTTATTAATAATCGATAACTCCTTCGATTAACTAATAATCGATAACTCCTTCGATTAACTAATAATTGATAACTCCTTTCGAATAACCAAATTCGATAATTCCTTTCGAATAAACTATATTCGATAATTCCTTTCGAATAAACTATATTCGATAACTCCTTTCGAATAAACTATATTCGATAATTCCTTTCGAATAAACTATATTCGACAACTCCTTTCGAATAAACTATATTCGATAACTCCTTCGAATAAGCTATATTCGATAACGCCTTTAGTTCTATTCAAATAAACTAATATTTGATTTAACTTCATTCGCTTGACTCTAGATCGCAGCGATCACAATGGTTACGCCTGATTCCCCCAGGAAACATCCGACCGTCCTAGGCTATCTGTAGCCCTGCAAATTACGCTAGCAGTCGTACGAAATGGCAACTTATCCTGAGTAACTATTTTTGACTAACTCTATCTCAATAACTATATTCGATCAACTTTAATTGAGCAACTAACATTCAATTAGATCCTAATTCGATTAACTATGTTCAATTAACTCTATATGGTTAACTCTTAATCTGAATAACAAATATTCGATAAATTCTAATTGAATAACTAATATTCAATTAACTCTACGGATTTACCCTAACTGATTAACTCTAACTGGTTAATTCTTAATCTAATCGATTTCTCCTAACTCTAATCGACTTCTCCTATTCGAATAACTCCTATTGGATAACGTTTATTCATTTATAAAGATTTACTTTTAGTAACGGTTCTTCACTTTATAAATGTTCTCTTTAATAACGTTACTTCACTTATAAAAGTGTTGTGTACCTCTTCTATTTAAAACTATTGGTGTTAAAAACCAATATCTCTTCTCTATATAAGCTCAGACTTATATATTCCATTTATCGAATGATAAATATTTAATTTAATTTATAAACTGTTATTTATTAATTAATCTTTTCTATTTATCTGTTAAAAACAGATTTCCATTCATCTTCTAAATATTCCTTTGATTAAATTCCATTTATTTAACAAATAAATATCTCATTTATAACATTCTATTTATTTTCTATAAATAAATATTTCCATTGAATCTATTTGTAAATGTTTTACAAATATTCCCTTCTAAATTCTATTTGTAAATGTTTTTACAAATATTTCTCCTTTTATTTGTTTGCACATAACTTCCTTTGTATTTGTGTTACAAATATATTTCCTTTATATTTGTTATACAAATATATTTTCGTTTTAACTCTTTTGGTTTTTTTCTTTATTCACACCCAATTCATATTTCATTCACATTGATTTTACTCAATTTATTCATTTCGATCCATTTAACTTACGTAAGTTAAATTTAATTTCAATCATTCAAATTCCCATTAACTAGTTGCTAATTAATCGTTTTGCCTATTTCACCCTTTGTATTTGAATATAACTTGTTCAAATATATGTCAACTTAATTATAAACTAATCTAATTATATTTTCAACTCGAGTTATATAATTGATTTTGAATATAAATTCTCAATCTCTTTCGCTTATCCAAAAACCCAATTTCGATTCAAATTTCCCTCAACTAATTATTTTCCAATTTATTTAATTCTATTTAACCATTTAAAATATGATTTTTGTCTTAAATATCATTTCACTTACTTCATTGGAGTTCATATTTATTTTATATCTGCAGTCTGGATTTTTCTAATGCCAATTCGGATTTTATTCCCTAAAAATCCTTTTATTGATTTAATTAAACCGTTATGGTTTTATAATGGTTCTAGCGCTGCTTTTCTAAAAATTTGATTTTGACATAACTCAAAATCTATACGACGAAATCCAGATTTTTGTCTTTCATTAGAAAACTATTGTTCAACCGGTCCCGACGATTCTTGTTTCAAAGAATTCCGACTTCAATTGAGTTCTGTATACTAAATTGAAGTTCGAATCGCCAATTTACGAACTACCGCGCTATGGCGAGCTCGTTTTAATTATATTTATAAATATAAACGTTTTAACTTTGTTTATAATAAATTCAACTCCATTTTGATATATTTTTAATATATATCAAATCCATTTCATAATATTCCCGATCTATTTCACTTCAAATATTCAATTCCTATATATTTACAATATTCAAATTCCATTTGAATTTCTTTATTCAAACTCTATATTATTTCCTTCTATTCAATTTCTATTTGAATTTTCTTCGATTCAAATTCTAATTCAATTTCTTATCTTCAAATTCTATTTGAATTTCTTTTCTTTAATTTCTATTTGAATTCCTTTATTCAAAATCCATTTCAAATCCCTTATTCAAATTCCATTTGAAATCCTTTATTCAATTTCTATTTAAATTCCTTTGTTCAATTTCTATTTGAAATCCTTTGAATTTAAATTCTATTTTAACTCCTTTGAATTTAAATTCTATTTCAAACTCTATATTTTCTTTGAAATTCTATTTAACCAAATTCCATTTGAATTCTAATATTCAAATCTCTATTTGACTTTTCTTTATTCAAATCCATTTGAATTCCTTTGAATTCAAATTCCATTTCAATTTTTCTTATACAAATTCTATTTGAATTTTCTTTATTCAAATCCATTTGAAATCCTTTGAATTCAAATTCTATTTCACTTCTATTTGAATTATATATATATATTCAAATTCCTTTATTTTACTTCTATTTGAAATCTATATTCCAATTCCCATTTCAAAATTCCTTTTAAGTAATATAAATATATACATATATTTATATCTATCTCAAATTCAAAACATCTGAATTTTCAAACAACTTGTTTCTTTTCAAACAAATTTCCATCAAAAACTTTTCTAAGGCAACAATTCATCATTTAGAAACTCGAAAATGAACACTGATGATGTTGCGACCATCATCAGAATTATTTCCCAGCTACTGAATGAGTCCAGTGCTATATTTCTTTCAAACTCCATTTAGAAAAATATTTTCCCAACTTCCAGGATTTTAAATTCTGAATTCTGGTTGGAATTCAAATTTATCACATTTGTATATTTGATTTCATATACAAATTCAATTGGTTATACATCTATTTCTGTTTTATAATCAAATTCGATTGTAATCCTAACAATCAACTTAACTATTTGAAAACAATATCGTGTCCAATCTTCTGTTCAAGTGTTTATAAACTCCTATCGACATCGTGGCGTCTCACGATTCGACCAAAATTTATAATCCACTCAACAGAATAGTCAACACAATATAAAACAGTTTTTATATCAAATAACAAATACGCTCTCTCGTATGTATATACACTCAACTCATTCTAGGATACTACTTATCCTATCTCTAATGAGCACATTCCAACAAGCCTAGGTATTCGCTCAACCTAAGTTCTGATACCAACTGTAATGACCCAGATTTCCGTAATATCGGAGTTGACTATATACATCATACGTCCAACCCAAATATCACGAAAATACGAAACTTTTTTTTTTTCGCCACCTAATGAAAAGCGAGAACCCCCTATCATGCGACACATGCCCCAAGCATGCAACATGGACTGGTACGAGTAAACAGTTTAAAACAGTTTCAGAAAACTAAATGATATCCCATAAGACCACGCCGTATATCACGGAACGGGTTTTTCCCTTATGAAAATCCAAACGCTTGATTTAACTTTCAAAAATCCCCTTTGAAAGGAACGATAGCTTTATATCAAAACTCCTTTGATATTATAGTAGTGTCTAAATCAAGTAGATAACAATCTAGTGGAACGTTTTCATCTCACGTTCCACATATATAATATATAATCAAAACCGCAAGCACGTATTGGGTAATGGATTTCCAACTATGACAAGATATGGAACCACCTTCCGCTGGTATATCTCTAGAGGAGAATACACCGAGTTCAACAAGAACATCTTGCAACTCAGCCACACATGACCGACCACTCATTTCGCTTGAGTGTATCGAATGTATATCACCAACGATTGGGATCAGCAATCGTTTCCCGAATGGGACAGCATCGACAATAGATTTTTAGAAGTAAATGAAACTCTAGATCAGGTGATTATACACCCTAATAGGTGCGACCTACATAGCCATGCTGCCGACCCGATTTCTGCCATTTACCGGTTGATGAGGCTAGAAGCTACGCTTTATCATCACACCAGATTCACTTCGAATGCCACATCGTCAAATCCATCAAATCACCGATTGACGTCCTTAACAGTACATTACGTGTTAGCTAAATGAAGTTTCCTTCTCCGCTTCCACTCTTGGTACGGTTGAAGAAATCAATGTACATGACCTTTCTGGAAATACTCTGTCAGACATTCATCCATACACGTCACCCAGGAACAGGATGAACTGAAGGTACAATTTCTATAAATAGAAAAAGTCCTTGCACTCTACTCCATCTTAGATTATCTTTATATAATCTGATTCGCACGCTACTGCAGATATGGAGTGGTTCTTCGGATAATAATCCAACCGGTCTCTCCATATTTACAACGATGGTCAAAACTTCGATAGTCTGTGATTTAACTATCGAATAAAAACAAGTGTATCGATAGTCGATGATTTAACTATCGAATAAAACAAGTGTTCATCCAAACATCCAACAATCACTGAGCCTTTAATTAATATTCCATTAATTAAATCTCTTCTCTATTTCTTATCAATATCTGTTAACCAAATATTTTCAATAACCATATTGGCCTGTTACGTTATTTGGAAAACATTTCCGAATATCGCCTTCTTTTATTTTCTAAACTTTAGAAAATATATGTTATTTATAATTGGAAAATATTCCAATTACTTATCTCTTTTCCAATCTCATTTATTCCTATACTTAGGAAATATTTATTATTCTATTTCCCAGCTTACACTTATTTGGGTTAAAACGGATGTTGTGTAAAACATCGTTACGACAACCCAAATACTATATTCAACTAACTCTTATATAACATTGATCTTCGAGCCTGAAATCTTACTGTTCATTTTTTAATAATGCAATCAATCAAGTTGGAGTATAACTACCTCTCAGACCTTGACTGAATAACATTTATAACGTCAAAACAGATAAGACTACTTACTCGAACAATCAACAACATACAACTACTTCTTTACCTTTAAACACGTATACACTTTTTCTTTCTATTCTTACTAGATTTTATTCTTATACTTCATTTTTGATTATACTATTCTATTTCTAAGTTCGTTTTCTTATCGACTTCTATATATATCGATACGTTGAGTTCAAACTATCAAATTATCTTAAAAATATTCTATCTCCTTAAATTCCCGGAAAAATTCGCCATAACCTCCTTTGTACCGGGAGCATAGGGAAATTTCAAATAGCTTTCCCGGTCCTTCTCATCTCAAAAAGAAAAAGAAAAAGCCAAGCGGCTTGCCGATACGGTGCATAAAATCTCATATATAAATTAAATACGTACCCTTTTGTCGGGCATTCTATTTATTTCACTTCTATACTTTATTCCAAACCTGTCTCCTGTATATTTATACCTGTCCAATCTATTTTAACTATACCAATCGTTTTAACTCAATTTGTTAATTAAATCTGTTACTTAACTTTTCAGTCTATTTCACCTTCATATTTGAACATGACATGTTCAAATATATTTTAACTGCATATTAACAAATTCTAATTATACTCATACCATCGTTCCCTTATCGACTTCTTATTCAAATTCCAATTCAATTCTATTTGAATTCTTTTTATTTAAACTTCATTTGAATTCTATTTTCAAATTCTATAGTTTAAAGTACATTTGAATTCTATATTCAAATTCTATAGTTTAAGTCCATTTGAATTCTATATTCAAATTCTATGGTTTAAGTCCATTTGAATTCTATATTCAAATTCTATAGTTTAAGTCCATTTGAATTTTCTGCATTATTTATAAACAACGTTTATAACTTCAATTCAAATCCCACCTTTCCAATTATAAACAAAGTTTATAAATTCAATTCAAATCCCATATTTTCATTTATAAACAAAGTTTATAAATTCAATTCAAATTCCATATTTTCATTTATAAACAAAGTTTATAAATTTTATTCAAATCCCATATTTTCATTTATAAACAAAGTTTATAAATTCAATTCAAAACCCACCTTTCCATTTATAAACAAAGTCTATAAATTTGATTCAAATCCCATATTTTCATTTATAAATAAAGTTTATAAATTCGATACTCGTTTTATATATCTTCAAAACAAGTTATTATTTTCTATAGTCTTATTAAAAATTCAAATTCTATTTATAAAAATAGAATTTCTTTTTTTAAAATCTCAAATACCCTTTTCGATATTTTTATAGATCAATATTCAACTTCCCGATGATATTTTTAAACAATCAAATCAACCAATTTTCAATCATTTGATTTTTTACACATCATATATGAATATATATATATATATATATATATGAAATCAAACAAACAACAAACAGATAATATATTTTTGAGGAATCCAGTCGGATTCCTCCAACCTGTTTTCCTGCATCCACAGACGTTAGTCAACATAGTAATACCCATCCTGCTTCAAGGCAGGATATCGTGGTATGAAGGTCATCCACTATCATAGCGTGGGGCGTATAGGGTAATCATCCGCTATGAAACTGCGGGCATCCGCTAATGAGACTGCGGGAACAATCCAATCAATCATCAACCCAATATATATAATAGTCAACCCTAAATAACTAGTATATATTTTAATAACAGTCATGACAAATATTTAAAGGCATCCACCAACAACAAATAGTTTATTTTAAATGTTAAAATAAATTAAAGGAGTGAGATTTTACTCACCTTGACTTTGATTGTCGAACCACCCAATTTACTTCCATTTTCCAAGTTGTCATTAACATGAATTCAGCGTGCAAATATATCCTTAATCCTTGCTACGTCTTTCACTCCTTATACCTAGAACTGTTGTGACCTGTCAAGCCTTGACTGCGGCATTTCCTCTTCTTCTTGAAACAAATCAGCTCAACACCAATTGTCGGTCCATTTTGTTGAAATCAGCCTCTACATACTATCCCCCTCACTGCGGTAATTCATCGAACAGCTCACAAACACTCCATTCACACATTTGTCGATCCCCACAAATCAACAGAACAGCTTCCTCATCCATCATACTGTCGCACACCAGATTTCAAGTTTGTCATTACCCCTCTGTTCTTCTCGGAACACACTCCTCCACGTCGACCTTCCTATGCCCGTACTAATACGTCAACGCGACACCAACTAATGTCAGAACCTGTCGATGCCTTCTCCCAGGTCACGAGTTTGCAACGCCTCAAATCGATCGAACCCTAAATCGATCGCAACCCTAAAAACTCCATTGTCGCCTTCCCACTCGATCGACGCCCCCTTCCTACTCGATCCCCTACATCCTCGCGATACCAGAAATTGAGCCCTTCTCTTGACCGTCGCGAGTTCCAGGAAAACACTTCGTGTCTTGAACGATATACTCGATTTATATATATTTTTCATCTGACCTTTACTTTATTTGAAAAAGGGGAAAATGTTATAGAAATAGGATGGCTTCATTTTGGTTTTGATTTTGTGAAGAACGGGAAAAGAGTGGTATTGATTTTAAAGGAGAACGGATGGAAGGAAAGGGGCCACAGTGATTTCCCATTTGCGGTTTTTTATTTGAACAGCATGCCCCCTTTTTCCTCCTTGTTGTTGTGTTTTGGTCCACAATTTATTTTATTTTAAATTTGTTTTAAATTTAAAACTGTATCCTTAAAACTTTCAATAGCTCTTGATTTCGAACTCCTTTCTGAACCCAACAACTGTAAATTCTAGGGTAATGCCCCTATTCCGGACACACTGGGATAGGTCACGAAGTCCAATTCGATCGTCTGGAGAAGATATTAATTTAAATTGATTTAAATTAATTCTAGACAATTTATTCTTCGATAATAAATTAATATTATTCTTCTAATTCAAACAGGAGTTTGAATTGATTATCTGAACTGTTTTCAAATCAGTTTTCACTTCGAATTCAGTTATTCGCTGATTCCTTATTTTGATAATTTAATATATACGATATTTAATCGAAATCGATATTTAAATCGATAACATAAATATAAAAATTCATTTATATTATCAACTAAATATTTAAATCCATTCTAAATATTTAAAATTAGTTGGTCGAAATCCCGGGTCATTACAGCTAAGTTGAATGGTTTCTTGGATATTGATCTGATGTTGGTTTCGGCCTTCGGGGTTAAAATTTGGGGAATTGTACTCTTGCTATTTTACGGTTAGTGACTGATGAATTGGAATAAGGCGTATATTGTGTTTGTGTAACACTTGTTTATTATATACGCGAGTTGTTCGGAAGGACCGGGTTCATCCCATTCTGAATAACTGATACGACGATAAGTCGAAGATGAAGATGGTGGTCGAAGACCGGAGGTCTTCACGTCGTTTGGGTGATTACTGTTGATCTTGATTGGGATGTACACCCAAGAGGAGGGAATCGGTTGGTGATCGTCCAGACATACTTGGAGATCGATGGATATGCAAGGAATAAGGTTCCTCCGGTTTCGTTCAGACCTAGAACGGGCTTGTAAATGGATGTGTGTCTGACATCGGATTTCATTCTGTGTGATTGATATCGGTTGCATAGCGTGAATTGCCTGTGTGGCATGCTAAGATGCAAATGATCAAGGCTTCTGTTGAAAAGCAGAGTCTTGTGGTTGATGATCAAAGCACAGCCTGTGTGGCATAGCTTTATGTAACGTTGATTCGCGAGCCTCACACCCCGATAGTTAACTAGAAACGGGAGAGGACTGCAGAGAGAACATGTGTTTCCTTCTAGCTAGGAGTTGTGTCAGTGTTTTTACACGGCCTAACATTTTACTTATGTGGATGATGGATAGCGAGGCACCTCGGATATATCGGTCATTCTCGAACCGATGGAGTCATTCGTTGGCTCATTTACGCCCCATAGGGCGGGGAGACGTAGTGTTCAGGATTTCGTCTAATCCACATCGGTTGACCGGCCCTGAAGATCCAAGGGTCGATGCGTTCTGTCCCTGAGACATGGGCTAGATTGTCTCGAATTCGGTAAAGGACGATCCCTTGCCTCGGTTCACAGACAGAAATCCAATTTCCGAATACATGACTTTGCGGTTTTATTTGTAGGGCCTAGTATGGCGACATAGTGGTATGGGGCACTCATGCCGTCTATGATTGATACTTATGATTTGAAATTGTTTTGACACTATACACTTATAGTAATAGTAAAACAAGAAATTTAGCGTATCAAGCATTCTTTAGCTATTATAAGGTAAAACCCTATCCTCCGGTTTGTGTTGCATTGTGTGATGGGACTTGGGTCTTATAATAGCTTCATTGTTCTTTACTTAGCATTGCGCTGTTGTTTTATGCACTGATATTCTTAGGAGGAAACCCGTTCCGTGTTATACGGCGTGGTCCCTTGATTTACCTAACTTCAAAATAAAGATAAATAACTGTTTTAGTTCTCACACCAGTCCCACGACTGACCTGGAGTTTATTGTTTTAACCTAAACTCTGGGTGCCCTTATTTTGACATGGGCAGCTAGTAGTTTTGGTTTTACAGATTTATATTCACAGGATCCTGGTTTACAGCTAGAATGGTATCCGGAAAGCTTTGTATCCGTATATCTCCTTCAGTTGCGTATTGTATTATTTTCCGCTGCTTTTTAATTTATTGTAATCTCTGATATTTGGTAAATGTGTAATATTTATTTATACTCTGTATATTATTGTATTTTGATGAATCGTTGTAATTAACAATGAAATGTTCTTCCGTCTGCATTCTAATTTGTCGTGTTCTCAAAACAATCAGGAGTTTCGAACTGTCTGTGTCGGTTTAGCGACTGATTCGGATCGAGCGAAATTTTCGGTCGTTTCAGCTGGTATCAGAGCTTTGGTTTACAAAGCTCAGAGAATAAGACACATTAGAACCATACGAAAGAAGTCATCAGAAATCAGATTAGTAATATCCAATGGGGATGACTCGTTAGAGATGGGATCAGTAGTATCCTAGAACGAGTGTGAAGAGTATATTTTTAAAATGAAAACAATTTTTGTTTTGAAATTTAAATCAATTATTCGTATTTGATTATTTATTTTATATTGATTTGGACAATCCAATATATAAAGATTTTGCATATATGTCTTGCAAACGTGTATTCGAAGCTTTTATGTATTGGATAGTTATAGAATCGCACTCTAGTGCCCGGGGATAATTCTGGTAACGGGGCACCATCGCCAGTATTTATTTTCGAGTTTCTAAAGTTAGATTTCTATATATTTCCAATTGACTGGTGTGAGAACCGAAATTAGATAGGGCCTATTGTTGTGATTTGACATCAAAAATCTGATTTTTTGACTATATATCAAAATTATGAGTTTCAAACGATAATCAACTAATTGATTGTTGGTTGTGTTGTTTGATTATTGTTTGTTTAATTGAAAATTTGTACCATATAGCCAAATTGAATCAAATAGTGAATTGTATGCATTTGCATGCATGTACATGTAATTACATTGAACAGGTCATAGCAAAGAGGCTAGAGCAGAAGAATAAAATTGTTTGCTTGACAAATAGGTAAATGTTTACCATAATTTACTGTTTTGTTTGGGTGATGATGATTTTATGAGCCGATTGGCTTTTTCCTTTTCTTTTTGAGATCAGAGGGCCTGTATGGCAATTTCGGGATTTTCCCGGTGCTCCCGGTGCAGGTGAGGTTATGGCGAAATTTTTCGAAAATTTAGGGTGTTAGCCAAATTTTTGAAAAATTTGAAAAGTTCTTAGAAACTGAAAAGTTGAAGAACTTAAGCCGTAGTCAAAATAATGAAAGTTGAGTTGATTAATTAAACAACTTTCGGCTTCGTTCCTTTTCGGGGACGAAAAGTTTTAAGTGGGGGGATTGTAATAACCCGGAAATCTGGGCCAATTTAAAATTTTTATTTTGGCAATTTTAGTGAATTTTGATTATTTAAAATGAATTATTTTAAATAAAAACGACGGGAAATTTATTTTGAATAAAATTCGAACGTATATATTATATCGATCATCGTTAGAATATAAATAATTATTTATATATATAAAAGGAATTGAAAATGGCGCGGTAGTTCGATAGTTCGATTTCAAATTTCAAATGAATGTACCGGATGCAAAATAAACCGGATTTTAGTGAAACCAAAAATATTAGGACCTAATTGAGAATATCTTTCCAACGAATCCGAAAAATTGAAATTTCATAGCGGGAATCAAAAGATACGTCCAGTTGAAAATTCTGAATAGTCGCTATGGAATTCAGGCCCTTAAAAATGGAAATTTTGCAAACGACCTCGGTTTTCGACGAAACCACTTTTGTTGGATCCGCGATGTCAAATTACTGCTAGGTTTCAAATTTCATTATTTTTCGAATCAGTATGTGAGCATGGCAAAGAAAAACGCGTTTGACGAGTTTCAGTTGATTTTAATCGACTGGAAAATGGTCATTTTTCAAACGGTCTCAGAATTCAACGAAATTAGTTTTGTTAGGACCGTATCGTCAATACAAAGCGAGAAAATATTTTTCGGGAATTTTTCTAGTTAGTATGTGACCCCGGTAAATTGAAATGCGCGTTCAAATTTAATATATAGATTTATATTTTGATTTTGACGAAAACAGATTAAAACGATCAAATTGGCCTTCGTGACATATCCCATTGTGTTCGAAATGGGGGTTATTAGCTCGGGACGACAGTCGGTGGGTTCGATTTCGAGTTCATAATAAAAAGTTGTTTTTTTAAAAGTTAAAAATTATAAATTAAACCCCTTTTAGTCAACTCTCCTTCGTCATATCCTCTCCCCTCCTTTCCACGATGGATTCAGTCGAAATAAAAAAAACCCCAATGTCGACGCGCTCGACCCATAGCCGCCCTCGCCCCGCCACCGCTCGCTGACCCCCCCTTTCACCTCTGACCTCGTCGCTCTCCCCAGTTCGAAACCCTCCCAATACCCCCCTCAATCGAAGAACCCGTGGCCTCGCAGCACCAACGACCGACGCTTCCCACCTGCTCCGACCGAACACCACCACCGCGCTGACGGCGAGACCCCAGATCCGCTTTTGATGTCTCGTGTGACGCGCCAGGTGGAACCCTCGTTCTGAGTAATGGGTTCGAACCATTCGGGAGCTTCCAGGAAGGTAATTAACAGCTTAACTAATCAGTTTATTAATTAATTTAGTTAGTTAAAATCTGAAATTTACTTGAATAAAACTATTTTTAAAACTGAATAAAACTGTTTGTAAAACTGGATCAAAATTGTTTGAAACTGAATCAGGATTATTTTTGAAACTGAAATAGGAAGGATTTCGAATAGAAAATCACCTTGTTTTCGAATAGAAAATCATATTGTTTATTTAATCTAAGTTAATATGATTTTTAAAATATGTAGAACAGTATAAAAATATGATTTTTAAAATATGTAGAACAGTATAAAAATATGACTTTTAAAATATGTAAAGATTAAAAATATAATTTTTATAATATAGAAAGATTAAAAATATAATTTTTATAATATAGAAAGATTAAAAATATAATATTTATAATATAGAAAGATTAAAAATATAATTTTTATAATATAGAAAGGTTAAAAATATAATTTTTATAATATAGAAAGGTTAAAAATATAATTTTTATACTAGTGGCATATTAAAAATATGTTTTTTATTAAAGTAGAAATATAAAAATATAAATTTTATATAGTATAGATAATAAAAATACGATTTTTATATATTAGATATTGTTAAAATTCGATTTATATATATATGAAGTAGAAATAAAAATTTGATTTTTATATATATGAGGTGAAGATAAAATTCGATTTGTATATATATATGAAGTAGAAATAAAAATTTGATTTTTATATATATGAGGTGAAGATAAAAATTCGATTTTTATATATATGAAGTGGAAATAAAAATATAATTCTTATACATCAAGTGATAATATAAAAATGTGATTTTTATATATGTAGTGAATACGTGCAACGAAAGTGACAAAAGACGAAAAGGTGAAGACTTCCTACATATGAAGAGTCGTGGAGTTGGGATAGCTGTGGTGAGAAATTCTCACCTTTAATTTAATTTTTCTAGTTTAAAATATATACTAGGATGCAGACGGTGTTTAGTAGCACCCGACACCCGTCATCCACAGACCATGGACGGCTTGTATGCTTGTTTGTTTGATTTTGTTGTGTAGTTGATTGTGTGATGTGATGTGAAATGAAATAAAATATTTATATAGTTAAAATATTTTATAGTTGAATATAGAATTTTAACGTGTATATAAAATGAAACAAAAATAAACAAATCGGACGATTTGTTTATAAACTCACATTTGACTGATATTGATTGGGACGATAAATTTTACACATCGCCCAACTGCACAAATAAAATCCGTGTTTGACTGTTTGAAAACCCCACACGGATATTGGGGTGATATATGACATACATTAATCCTAATAGTTAGTTGTATGTCGATCGATTGATGGACAGACTGTTATGAGCGTTAAATATTTATCTTTGATGCTTATACAGTGTAGAATGCACTTTGGATGATGGTTGATTATTCATTGTTGTTATTGTATACATGTGTTGTAGAAAATCCATATAATTAACATTATATGGTAATTGATTGGGCCTCATTCCAGTTTTGAAAAAGAAATATTTGAATAGAAATATTTGAAAAAGAAATATTTGAAATAGAATATTTGAAAATAGGATATATGAAGCCGTGTTGATTAGAGTGACGCCATTTTGACGTGAACGATATTTATATCGATTATATTTGTTTTTATAATGAATACTGAAAAGTGATTTCAAAATCGAATATTTTGAAATGAAATTCGAATTATATTGAAAAGAATAGAAATTCGAATTAAATTGAAAAGAATAGAAATTCGAATTAAATTGAAAAGAATTGAAATTCGAATTAAACTGAATAGAATTGAAATTCGAATTAGATTGAAATAGAATTGAAATCTGTTTGAATTAAGTTTAAAATGTATTGAAATCGAACTGAAAACCGATTTGAATTGAAATCAATTTGAAATGAATTTAAAATGAGTTTAAAATGAATTTAAAATGAATTTATGTTGAAAAATTCGATTTTGATTTGAATTTGAAATCGTTTTGAAAACGAATTTAAAACGATTTATAAAATACGTTTTAAAAGGAAATCGACGAAGTATATATTATATATATATATATATAATATAATGGCCTGAATAGAACGCGCCGCGCTGCGGTAGTTCGCGAATTTCGACCATTAACTTCTAATGGATATTGCGGGAGATTAGACCGTTGGATTCTCCTAAAACCGGAACCTTGGGTTCGTATCGAAAAGAGTTTTCTAATGAATATTATAGATTTGAAATCTAACGGTTGGATTTTGAATTATATCCAAATCAAATTTGGAAAAGGTCGTTGTAAGTGCAGTTCGATGGCCGTTGATGGAAATCGACTGTACGGGCCTTGATAAAATTATTAAAAATAGTAATAATTTGTGTAAAATCATAAGAAATGATTTAGAAAGACATGGGATGAAAAACTCCATATTTGAAAAGATAAAAATAGGTTTTTATCGAAATGAACTAGTTTTGAACTAGAATAGTAATTTATTTATTTTAAAATCAATAAATTGGATTTGAAATGGTTTTGAAAATAACCAGAATTTCCAATAATTGCATTGGAATGGATTTGAATCAAAATTGTCTTTGGAATATTTCGATGTTGGATTTCGTGATTATACAGATGTTGTTATGGAAATTTGAAAGATATATATATATATATCGTTATTTCCAATACAATATTTGTTGGTCGTAGAATTTGATATTGAATATAAGCCGATATATTTTCTATTCAGAGCCTTGTATTTAATATCAAATGTGATTTGGGTTTGTCGTGAATGGTGTCTTCATTAACACTGTTCTTAAGCCCAGCTGAGGAAAAGATTAAATCTTTTTATTTAGATTTAATGAAGTGTACCAAATAAATAATATTTAATTGGGATTGAATTGATATTGATTTTTGGGTTTATCGTGAACAGTGATTTAAATAACCCTTGCTCTTTAACCCGATAATTAATGGAATGTGATTTTGGGTTGTCGTGAACGGTATCTTCAATAATACTATTCTTAGACCCAAAGGAGTTAAGAAAATCAGAAACTAACTGGAGATTAGTTAAGTTGAATGATTTCTGGGGTATTGATCTGATGTTGGTTTCGGCCTTCGGGGTTAATACTTAGGGGATTGCTCACTTGCTAATTTACGGTTACGGACTGATTGAAATGTGATTTTGGGTTGATCGTGAACCGTGTTTTAAATGACATTGATTCTTTAACCCAGTCAAAGATCAAAACTAAGTGGAGTTTTAATGAATCTTTAATTAGATTGAAAAGATCGAGAATGGAGTATCACCAGTTTTGCTCCAGACGGTAGTTAAATCTTTAATTAGATTTGAACGTGAAATGGTAATTGAATTTACCGATAACACCGTGGTGTTAGATATGAAGTATGACCAGTTTTACTTCATGGGATAAATAGGTTGGGATCGGGAAATAAAATAAATGATTACTTCGGTGTGGATCTCTAATCCCGACTAGTTTGAATGGATATTCAAAAGTAGATTAAAGAATAAATTTAAAGGAATTTGTCTTTGATAAAATTAATGGGAACCTTTCCCTAAGAATGTGAAATTTAGAAACTAAATGTAGGTTAGCTAAGTTGAATGGTTTCTTGGATATTGATCTGATGTTGGTTTCGGTCTTCGGGGTTAATATTTGGGGAACTGTTCTCTTGCTAATTTACGGTTAGTGGCTGATGAATTGGAATGAGGCGTATATTGTGTTTGTGTAACACTTGTTTATTATATACGCGAGTTGTTCGGAAAGACCGGGTTCATCCCATTCTGAATAACTGATACGACGATAAGTTGAAGATGAAGACGGTGGTCGTAGACCGGAGGTCTTCACGTCGTTTGGGTGATTACTGATGATCTTGATTGGGATGTACACCCAAGAGGAGGGAATCAGTTGGTGATCATCCAGACGTACTTAGAGATCGATGGATATGCGATGAATAAGGTTCCTCCGATTTCGTTCAGACCCAGAACGGACTTGTAAATGGATGTGTGTCTGACATCGGATTTCATTCTGTGTGATTGATATCGGTTGCATAGCGTGAATTGCCTGTGTGGCATGCTAAGATGCAAATGATCAAGGCTTCTGTTGAAAAGCAGAGTCTTTTGGTTATGATCAAAGCACAGCCTGTGTGGCATAGCTTTGTGTAACGTTGATTCGCGAGCCTCACACCCCGGTAGTGAACCAAAAACGGGAGAGGACTGCATGGAGAACATGCGTTTCATTCTAGCTAGGAGTTGTATCAGTGTTTTTACACGGCCTGACATTTTACTTATGTGGATGATGGATAGCGAGATGCCTCGGATATATCGGTCGTTCTCGAACCGATAGAGCCATTCGTTGGCTTATTTACGCCCCATAGGGCGGGGAGACGTAGTGTTCAGGATTTCGTCTAATCCACATCGGTGGACCGGCCCTGAAGATCCAAGGGTCGATGCGTTCTGTCCTTGAGACATGGGCTAGAATGTCTCAAATTCGGTAGAGGACGATCCTTTGCCTCGGTTCACAGACAGAAATCCAATTTCCAAATACATGACTTTGCGATTTTATTTGTAGGGCCTAGTATGGCGACA
Source organism: Allium sativum (assembly GCA_030737875.1). Taxonomy (NCBI): domain Eukaryota; kingdom Viridiplantae; phylum Streptophyta; class Magnoliopsida; order Asparagales; family Amaryllidaceae; genus Allium; species Allium sativum. The sequence continues at coordinate 328,668,828 of CM060916.1, forward strand.
TAGTAGTATGGGACACTCATGTCGTCTATGATTGATACTTATGATTTGAAATTGTTTTGACACTATATACTTATAGTAATAGTAAAACATGAAATTTAGCGTATCAATAATTCTTTAGCTATTATAAGGTAAAACCCTATCCTCCGGTTTGTGTTGCATTATGTGATGGGACCTGGGTCTTATAATAGCTTCATTGTTCTTTACTTTGCATTGCGCTGTTGTTTTATGCACTGGTATTCTTGGGAGGAGACCTGTTCCGTGTTATACGGCGTGGTCCCTTGATTTACCTAACTTTAAAATAAAGATAAATAATTGTTTTAGTTCTCACACCAGTCCCACGACTGATATGGAGTTTATTGTTTTAACCTAAACTCTGGGTGCCCTTATTTTGACACGGGCAGCTAGTAGTTTTGGTTTTGCAGATTTATATTCACAGGATCCTGGTTTACAGCTGGAATGATATCCGGAAAGCTTTGTATCTGTATATCTCCTTCAGTTGTGTATTGCATTATTTTCCGCTGCTTTGTAATTTATTGTAATCTCTGATATTTGGTAAATGTGTAATATTTATTTATACTCTATATATTCTTGTATTCTGATGAATCGTTGTAATTAACAATGAAATGTTCTTCCGTCTGCGTTCTAATTTGTCGTGTTCTCAAAACAATCAGGCATTTCGAACGGTCTAGGTCGGTTTAGCGACTGATTCGGATCAAGCGAAATTCTCGGTCGTTTCAATAAACATATCATGCACGTAGTACTAAATGACTAATACATCAGTTATGGTGGGAATAACTGTTGTAATATATATATATATATTCACATACACACCCCCCATATCATTTCTTTCTAAAAGAAGTGATGTCTATACACCAAACAGATATCGGTTCATTTTTAGTGAAACGATGTCTGTGTGGCGTTTAGACATCATTTCCCTTTAAAGAAGGGATGTCTTTATTCTGTTTATACACTTCTTTTGTTTTGTATAACTGATGTCAGTTATAATTTTAAATATCAATATTTTTCCTGATATATGATAAATGCCCTACCATAAAAATGCAATACCAATACCAGAACAAAAATGTAATACAATTACCAAAAGCAAAAATGCAATATTGGCCACAAACATTAAACAGAAAATATTCTTACATTCTATAAAACCATCCACCACAAACATTAAACAAGCACATGTTTTTTTTCTACATTACATTCCAGCTAGATTTTCATTAAACAAGATTTACAGGTGTTCTTCAACAAAACCGAACGCCGCATTTTGCAACTCCTCCAACTGGTCCACACTGTAAGACTTTCAATTCTTCACGCTCCACTGCAATGTTAATAAACATGTCAGTATATATAGTATGGAAAAAGTTCAGCGTCACACTACACTTCTTTTCGCACACACATGTACATAAGACTGAACAACTACACTTGGTAGGCAAGAATGACTAGTGGTAATTATGACCAAAAATACCTGTCCTTTCATACTCTTGGTAGATTCTGCGCCTTCCGAAGAAGCTTCATCAGATAGGATAAAAGAAGGAACATGATCATCCCCAGCATCTAACCTCTATTTGAAGGTAAATTAACATACCAAAAAAAAGAATCAATTAATGTAAATGAATAACGAACTTCATATGTAAATTATAAATCAATATTTTATCTTACTTCTTCCAAAACCCTTTATGTAGGAATTAAAGCAACCAACATGGTGCAGAAGCCAGTAGAAGCTGTTAAAATTGGACGATTTAAATCTATGCCAATTATAGCGAAGATTTTAATTGATTCTTATAATCAATTAATTTTGGACAATAAATCTGTAAGATATGAGAAAGATATTTGATTTGATTAATTAATCAAATCTTAGTATAAGTTGCAACGTATTTGGATGGAATAAGAAGTTTTTTATTTGATTTGAGCAATCAATCAAATATACGTATACAAGGAAACTATCAAAATATGAAAGATTTGCAAATCAAGGAAATCTGGAAACTTTTCATGCTTATCTTTAAGCAAGCCTTCATCCTTACTCTTATAAATTGAAGGCATTTGCTCATCCTTCAGTGTACAAGCCAATAGTGCTCTCTTCTTCATATCCTCAATAAGATCCCTATTTCTGTAACTATAGAGTGAGAAATATATTAAGTGTTTTGTATTCTTCTCTTATTGTACTCCCTCTTGTGAAGAAAGAATAAAAGAATAGTTGTTGGGTCCGTGGACGTAGGCATAACCGAACAATGTTAAATCTTTGTGTCTTCTTCTTTTCTTCTATTTTTGTTCTTTTTGGTAATTAGTTTTCACTGAGTTGGCGGTTGATAATTAATCGACAAGCTAGATCCTCTTATTGTATCGCTTCCGCATTTGTGCAATTTTTTCACAACAGTTTGGTATCAGAGCTAGCTGTCTTGTTCTAGATTAGTTACCAATGGCTAATTCTTTTAATAGTGGTATGAAATGGCATCACCAAATTTGTTAGAAGAGATGTTTTTGGGACATGGAAGGATATAGTGAAGACTAATGACGGTGTTCTTCAACAACAACTTCATTCACCTGGAGGAAGAGATAAGATGCAGAAGCGCTTTGGAGAAGATATGCATAGATCCCACCTCTCGGGCTGTAGAAGTGGCGCTTGCTATTATTGTAAGAAGAAGGGACATTTCATACAAAATTGTTCAATTCTTAAAAAGAAGAGTGAGAAGAAAAAAGCTTCAATTTTGGTAGTAGTTAGATCATATGCAGATAGATGTGATAGTGATACATCATTATTTTTAGCCAGTATTTCACTATTAGAGACTACAAGTTGGGTGACTGATTTTGTAGCCTCTTGTCATATGACGCCAGGTAGGAGCTGTTTTGTCTGTTATGAGAAGATTGATGGCGGAGCAGTTCATTTGAAAAATGACACATTTTGTCATGTTCTGGGCGTTGGAAGTGTGAGGTTTAAGATGCATGATGGTGTTATAAGGACTATCACGGATGTTCGACATGTTCAGATGCGGCAAAAGAGTTTGTTATCAGTTGGAGCTTTGAGTAGACTTGGTATGAGGATAATAATAGATGGAGAGAATTTAAGAGCAGCAAAGGGTTCCATGGTGGTGATGAAAGGGGTGCGAGTCAATGATATTTATATGCTTCGTTGAGAGACAATCTTAGGAGATTCAGTAGCTTTTATTGATTCTAGCGTTCCAGATTCTGCTCAGTTATGGAACCTTCGTTTAGGTCATGTTGATGAGGAGAGCTTGGAAGTATTGAAGAAGCGTAGGTTAACTGATGTTGATTCTCAATTAAAGCCTAGTTATTGTGGAGATTGTTCTTTTGAAAAGAAGAAGCATGTCACATTTTGGTGTTGGAAGATCTAGAGCTATAGAGTTTCTAGAGTATGTTCATTCTTATGGGTGGGGACCCACCCCAATTGCATCTTCCGGTGGAGCTAGTTTCTTCGTCATATTTGTGGATGATTTCTCACGTATGGTCTGGGTTTATTTCTTAAAGGCCAAAGACGAAATATTTGCCCAGTTTCGGAAGTGGAAGACCTTAGTTGAAAAGAATTCAGGAAAGCAGCTGAGAGTTCTTAGCATTGGAAATAGTAGTGAATTTGTGTCACAAGAATTCACTAACTATTGTGCATCCGAGCATGTATTTAGAGATTTGTCTACGAATTTGCATTCCTTTAGAGTGGCAGAGAGCATATGTCGTATATTATGGCAAAGAGCTATGAGCTTGAGACTGACTACTGGTCTAGAAGAGGGATTTTGGGCAAAAGCGATATCTATGGCAATATTTCTCATTAACCATACACCTTCTATTCCTTAGATATGAAGATCCCAGAAGAAGTATGGAAAAGAGAGCCTGTTGATTTTTCATCCCTTAAAGTGTTTGGTTGTTTAGCTTATTTAGAAAACGAGAGACATCATAAGCTGAAGCCTAGAGGAAGGAAGCACATTTTGTTAGGCAAGTATAGGTTGTGGTGCAAAACAACCAAGAGAATGTTGACTAGTAAGCATGCGATATTTGATGAGAGGTCTTTATTGAAGGTGGAGCCTCTATCAAGTGATGATGTTAGGAGGACACAAAATTTCCATACACATTTGGAGTCATTGGATTGTTTCCATATTCTGAGAGAAAGTGGTATTTCTGATGGTACCATGGTTTATGAGAAGATTTCAGAGGTTTAGACTCCAGGTGGAGCTCAGTCGCAGTTAAGGCCTTTTAGTTTAATTGGTCTTATTGGTATGCATATTTCTAATGATGATTATTCGTCTTATGCTTTCAATGTTGCGGAGCTTGGTGTTGAGTTTGATAAGGTAGACTTGGTGAAGTCGAGTAAAATTCTTGAGAAGGAGGTTGAAGTAGATAATATTGAGTATGTCCTCACTCAATGTAGGATGGAGAAGGTGAAGAATGCTATGAAGTCTCCATTAGTCTCTCAGATTTCTATGTCTACAAGTTTGTCTCCTTCATCGGATTTTCTGAAGCATTTTGATATTTTTTCATATGAATTTTGTTTTCTGATGTGCATATTATCTTTCTTATGCTCGGGAAAGATTTGGAAGCTCTGTTTGGGAAATATTGCCCAAAGTAGTTCACATTAAGCTTGATGTTGTAGATCCAACAATTTGTTCAGATTTGGTGATAAAGAGAGATTTTCATATTTAAATCGAGGTGGAGTGTTGAAATTGGACGATTTAAATCTATGCCAATTATGGAGAAGATTTTAATTGATTTTTATAATCAATTAATTTTGGGCAATAAATCTGTAAGATATGAGAGAGATATTTGATTTGATTAATCAATCAAATTTTGGTATAAGTGGAAATGTATTTGGATGGAATGAGAAGATTTTTATTTGATTTTAGCAACCAATCAAATATACGTATACAGGGAAACTATCAAAATATGCAGGATTTGCAAATCAAGGAAATCTAGAAACTTTTCATGCTTATCTTCAGGCAAGCCTTCATCCTTACTCTTATAAATTGAAGGCATTTGCTCATCCTTCAGTGTACAAGCCAATAGTGCTCTCTTCATCATATCCTCAATAAGATCCCTATTTTTGTGTAAACTATATGGTGAAAAATATATTGAGTGTTTTGTATTCTTCTCTTATTGTACTCCCTCTTGTGAAGAAAGAATAAAAGAATAGTTGTTGGGTCCGCGGACGTAGGCATAGCCGAACCACGTTAAATCTTTGTGTCTTCTTCTTCTCTTCTATTTTTGTTCTTTTTGGTGATTATTTTTCACTGAGTCGGCGGTTGATAATTAATAGACAAGTTAGATCCTCTTATTGTATTGCTTCCACATTTGTGTAATTTTTGCACAACAGTTGAGCAATGCTCGCTTGTATGAGATTTTGATGATATAGAGTTTAATGTGTTGAAGGGACCATTGGATTTAGAAACTGTAGCTGATTTCGGTGACGGATTTAATGCCACTCAGACTTATCGACTTGTGATGCCGTCTTGGAGAGTTTAGTTCATAGAGCTGATTTTGGCGGATTTGGTGCCACTGTGATAAATCATCGATTTTGTGATCCGTCTTAATGGAGGCGCCACATGCAGATATGTGGAAGGAGAGAGATTTGGATTTTGGCTCTGTATTTGAATCAGTGATTGAGAGAATTATTTTTGGCCTTGGTGGTATTGAGATTATTTTAGGATCTGCCTTTTTTTCGATTTTGGATATTTGTAATATTTTGTTGGTGGGCGGGGACGTAGTCTAAGCTCGTTAACATGGTGTGATGGGGGTAGCTTTGATGGAACCCATTAGGCAAATATTCATTTTTGATTTCTATCTCATTGTGAGATTTTGATTTAAGGTGGAGTTCTATTGAAGAGTTTTATGTGTGAAGAGAATTTTATTCGAGATGGGGTATTGAAGATACGTGATTTTGCGTCAAGGTGGAGTGTTAAATTTAGGTGATACAAAATCATAAGTAGATGAGAAGTAATATTTGTTTAATATGGGAATGTATGAAGTATCAACTGCATTTGCATGAGATGGAAAGGAATAAATGTAGGCATTAATTTCTTCCAACTATGCTAAAGAAATGGAATTATTTACTTCCTATATTTGCACATTTGTTGCAATGGTAATTTGCCTCCATTATATTATTACCATATGTTGGTAATTGAATTAACGACTCACATAGATTTTCATTGGCTATATATTGAGGGGTATACGTTATTGTAAACCCATCCTGGCATGGATCCAGTTATCCCCAATGGTGTCTCTTCTTGTTAAGCCTATTTGAGGTTTGGATAAGTAAACTCTTATTTTGTGATCTCTTGTAATTCTCTCATATGGAATAAAATCTCTCTCTTTTGGACTGGACATACACCATCTCGATGATAGTGGAACCAGTATAAATGTTGTATGTCTCTTTGTTTCTCTATTATAGTTATTTACTATTTGTTTGATGTAACAGAATAATTGCCACCAGATTAGATTGATGTCCAATTGGAAAATCTAGATCTTGTTTATTGTGCTTCTGCATTCACGCAATCTTCTCGCACAACAGAAGCACCTCCATATTTGCTGACAGCAGCAATGGCGGACTTAAGAGCATTGGCCCCTAAAATAAATGAAATTGAACGTATCTCTATATGGTATCTAAAGACAATGAAAGTAGCAAGTTCTGTTAACATATCATCAATAATGATAATAACTATGCATCTTACATAGATTAGGAGTAACAATCGTCTTTCCCTTAAAGCTTGCATATGCTGCCTTGTCGAACTAGGTAAATGCTGAAAAGTATTCAATTTTCATTGTGATCATCATCAAGCTGAAAAGTATTCAGTATTGATATTAAAAGAGATTTAAATGCTTAAAATCCAATTTATGGATTAGGTAAGAAAGAAAGTGCTTACCGAAGTTAGCTGATCTCTCGGTGTGAACTTGATTCCAGAGAGCATTTAACTGACTTGATCAATGAAACTGTATAAATTAAAACCTGAAAACTACTTGAGTAATCCATGCATTAAGTGAGTAATGTCATATTGATCCTTATTTTTAACTAACTTTTTCATTAACTTTGTTTAACACTATGATATTACACCAAACATAGGTTATTATGTGTGCCATTATTCATCATTATGTAAAAATAAGCATACCCAAACTGTGAAGACAAAAGCATGCTCAAAAGAGTTCTGAAATAAGATGAAATGATCAAGTAAAGAATGATGCCAGGACAATGAAACCAAAAATGGTGATTAGATGGCTTCACATTCACTTCTTGGCTCACTAATGGTTCATGAGATAACCTTGTGAGTACATGCTCCAGTTTTGTATTCACAAATAGCAGAAGCCATAAATATTCAATACCCAGATATAATTTTGGCAAAATAAAATAAAACCATTACTAAATACTTTGTCAGAAAACAGTTGTAAAATTATACATCATTGTTGTTTATATGTACTTACTATTAGTGGCAAGAAGGTTAACCAGAAATATATACGCAATCCTGCATTCACAAATTTCATTGTGATTAGCTTCAATGAATCACTATTGCAGAACAATTTACTCGAGCATCTGAATTCAAAGGTTCTCCGTTCATATAAAATCGTAAAATAAAAGATAATAGATATGTGTTTTAGTAATATTAAAACAAGTTGAATGCAGTAAGCAAGTAATACTACCACCTGCAGCTATGTAGTTAAGTATAGATCATGAGAAAAATAAACATGTAAAACATAAACCACCTCTGTTATAATACCATAAGCTTTTCCTTCATAAACTAAACCATTTGACATAGGTAATAATTATAAAACTTAGTCTTATGGCTAAATTAGATAGATGCTGACATAATATGGATATAGTTAAGTACATCTTTTTTACCACTGATAAAAGGAAGGCTTATTGAAATAGCATATGCATTGTAATATTAATGTCAATGAAAGGGGACATATTTTTTATTTTCTTTTGTTCCATTGCAAAGAACACTTACCATAACAAATCCAGACCTTAGAACTGTATAATCTAACTTTGTTACAGATGCATAAAACTGCTTGAGAAAAGACCACTACAACATAAAAATAAATGTATGTTGGCACCGACACCAAACCAAAAAAGGAGTAAATATTTGTGCATCGTAGTGTTGTATATTCTTTAAATACTAATGTATTTGGGGTCACATATATGAAAAAAATCTTGATTTATGTAAAGCAAAAAGAAATCGATGGCTTACTATCCAGCCAATCGACCCTTTCCAAATTCCAAGTGCACGATCTCTAACAAATTCACAATGGGCTTCGTGTTGAACAATTTCACCGTGTTCATCTGCAGCAAAAATGATTTATACGCCGCCAAAATATTAATAAAAATATACTGAAAGTAACACATCCATGATAGGAACACACTGACTTTGTTCATTATCGACGATCTCTTTTTTGATTGTTTCCTCCTAATGTTATTATGCTTTTTTCTGAATGCTTTCTAGTAACCAACCCTCCCTCACCACAGGAATGGTATAACCATTTCGCCTATAACACAACCTTTCTCTCTAGTCTAAATACAAACTAAACCACATATACAATACTTAGAAGAAGGTTGGTTTCTCTGTTCAGTTTCCCACATCAATTCAGGTTTCTCTAGCCTCAACAATATTAATAATCGAGATTGCAAATATGGTTCAGGTTCAACTTAATCATTGATGGCCTAACACAAAAAATTGCAATCTTGATTATTAATATTGATGGGGGAAGAGCTTAAAACTAATTGCCTTTATCCCCTTTGGGCGATCAGTTATGAAGAAACTGAGTTACCCTATGTAACATCATGCTTCTCCACAGCCTACATGGAAATTTTATATGAAATGTATCAGAATGTTACATAGTCCTTGTACTGTTAACCAATGCAACACTTGTGCAAACATTTTTATGATATGTAACATTCAGCACTGTTAAGTAGTACCAGCATAAAGTATATTCCAGAACAATGTCGACGAGGTGTTCAGTAACTTCAAGATACTGCAACCAAATTCCATGAATATGGAACATTCACGTTTTATTAAGTACTAAATCATGAGTTTTATGTGTATACCTGAAGATAAAAGAGTTACTGAATAAGCATTCAATGGGAAGGTTGAGGAAATACTTCAAAATGATAAAGCTGAGCATATAGACGAATATTTTTACTACTTACTGTTTAATAATTTGGTCTGGTTAACAAACCAACTAACCTCGACTTATCTTGGGAGTTACTAAATTGATCCGTTGAAACTTATTAATTTTTGGAAATTGAGTTACTAAATTTCGAAGCTCTTTAATGACCAAAAACTTTATTTTAAAGTTTTCATCATTTCGAAGTGTTTCCTCAACCAGACCACAGAAAGCTAGGTCAATACCTCTCTTACCTCCAAGTATACGCGTAGAACTCGTGATTTCATTCTTTATAACTCGTGAATGTTCCATTTTCATGGAAATAAGTTGTAGTATCCTAAAAGTACTAAACACCTGCCGACATGGATCTGAAATATACCTCCTAAAAGCATTATTATACACTAACAATGAACTTTGATAGGAGTTCCTACCATGTTAGTGTTACGTTTCAAATTAATTGTCAATCCATTGAATGTAGTCACTTAATTTAGTAACTCCCAAGATAAATTGTAACAACCCGGAAATGCGAGCCAGTTTAAAATTTTTATTTTGGCAATTTTAGTGAATTTTGAATATTTAAAATGAATTATTTTAAATAATATTGACAAGAAATTTATTTTGAATATAATTCGAATGTATATATTTATATACGTCGTCGTTAGAATATAATAATTATATATAATTATAAATAGAATTGAAAATGGCGCGGTAGTTCGATAATCCGATTTCAAACTTCAATTGAACATACCGGGAGCAAAATAAACCGGATTTTAGTGAAACCAAAAATATTAGAATCTATTTGAGAATATCTTTCCAACGAATTCGAAAAATTGAAATTTCATAGCGGGAATCAAAAGATATGTCCAGTTGAAGATTCTGAATTGTCGCTATGGAATTCAAGCCCTTAAAAACAGACATTTTGCAAACGACCTCGGATTTCGACGAAACCACTTTTGTTGGGTCCGTGATGTCAAATAATTGCTAGATTCCAAATTTCACAATTTTTCTAATCAATATGTGAGCGTGGCAAAGGAAAATGCGTTTGACCAGTTTCAGTTGATTTTAATCGACTGGAAAATGGCCATTTTTCCAACGGTCTCAAAATTCGACGAACTAGTTTTGTTAGGACCGTATCGTCAATACGAAGCTAGAAAATATTTTTCTGGAATTTTTAGAGTTCGTATGTGACCCCGGTAGATTGAAATGCGCGTTCAAATTCAATATATAGAATTATATGTTGATTTTAACGGAAAATGATCGAAACGGTCGAATCAGCTTATGATACATATCCCATTGTGTTCGGAATAGGGGTAATTAGCTATGGACGATAGGCGGTGGGTCTCGTTTCGAAGTCGAAATAAAAAGTCAACTTTTTGAAAATTAAATAATTACATAAACAAAAAATCCTTCTCTCACTCTTCCCTTATACCCTCTCAGCCCCTCTCCCCGTCTATTCTCAAAATAGAAAACAAAATTAAAAAGAAAGAAAGAAGGGCATCGCGCCCTAGCCCGACGCAGCGCCTCCAGGGACTACCACCGCCGCCGCCAGAGGCTGGCGCACCCCCCTTTCCAGCTTCTCCCGCTCCTCGCGACACCCCAATCCCCTTTTAACCGCCACCCATCGAATAATCCTAGCCCTCGAACGAAACCCCAAATCGCTCCCCCAACGACGGGAATCGCCACCGCGCCCTGACCCCTCCGACCATCTCCTGCCGACCCCCCCTCCGCCTGCACCGCACCCAAACCCCCCCCCCCTCCCCACCTGCGAGCAGCCTCTAACACCCCTCCTACACCTCAACGCAGTGAGTCTTTTTTATTTTTATATACATAAAAGTCTGTTTTTATTTATTTATTTATTTATATGAAATCTTAGAATTTTTATTAGATAAAGAGTGAATTTTTATTTAAGTATAGCATTAAAAAACTGATTTCTTTAGTTTATAAAACTTGTTTTTTGGTAGGATAAAAAGTTATAATTTTTAACAAGAAAAGATTTGATTTTAATTTTAAACAAAGGTATGATTTTGGTTATAGGAAAGATTAGAATTTTAACGAGATAAAAATACGATCTTTGGCTTATGTAAAGATACGATTTTTATACAATAGAAATATTAAAAATATGATTTTTATATAATTGAGAATATAAAAATATTATCTTTATATATGTAGCGAAATAAAAATCTAATTTTTATTATATATATGCTGAAATAAAAATGTGATTTTTATAGAGATGCAATAAAAATTCGATCTTTATATATAAAGTAGTAATATAATTTTTATATAGAAAGAGGCGAGGTAAAAATATATATAAAGTATAAATAAAAATAAGATTTTTATTTATTGAATGAAGCAGTTAAAATAATAAAAATATAATTTTTATTATGAACAGCGTGAAAAGGATTGAATTCGAATTTCAACAAATCCAGACGATTCAGCAGTTCAACAGCAAAGCAGGGCAAAGTGGAACCCTCTGTGAGAACTTCTCACTCTAAATTTCTTTTTCTAGTTATATATATATACTAGGATGCAGACGGTGCTTAGCAGCACCCGACACCCATCATTCACAGACCATGGATGGCTTGTTTGTTTGTTTGATGTGTTGTGAAATTGTTTGTGATGTTGATGTGAAATCGATAATAAATTGTAGATGGTTGAAATAAATAAATTATCGTTAAACATATAATTTTTAATGTGAATGTGAATAAATAAATATTTATAAACAAATCGGCCAATTTGTTTATATACACTGATTTGACTAATATTGATTGGGTCGATAAATTTTACACATCGCCCAACTGCACAAATAAAAATCTGTGTTTGTTGATTTGAAACCCCACACGGGTATTGGGATGAAATTTGGCGTACACTAATCCCAATTATTTAATTCTATGTCGATCAATCGGTCGACAGGCTGTGTAAGCATTAATTATTTATATTTGATGCTTATGCAGTTGTGTGGTGCACTTCGGATGATGGTTGATTGTTTATCGTTGCTATTATATACATGTGTTGTATGGAATCCATATAATTAACGTTATATGGTGATTGATTGGGCCTCATTCCAATCGGGAAAATAATGAATATTATAAAAGAAAATAGTCATGTGTTGACGATGTTCATGTGTTGAAACTATTCAAGTGTTGAGTAAAATATTTTAACAATAAAATTTACGTCTTTATCATATTTAAAATTAGAACTACTTCACGGTGGAGTCTGATTGAAAATCAAACGATAGATACCATAGTTTTATAAAATATTTTACATAACAAAAAAAAATAGTCGTGTGTTGACAGTACTCATGTGTTGAGATTGGCCGTGTGTTGAAAGAAATATTGATTCATGTGTTGAATAGAATAAATATTCATTTGTTGAATAGAATAACGAATTTATTGAAATATATAAAGCCGTGTTGATTAGAGTTGCGCTATTTTGACGTGAACGATATTTATATCGATTATATTCGTTTTTATAATGAATATTGAAAGGATAGTGATTTCAAAATATAACGTTTTGAAAATATTATCAATTATATAGTAATGGTATGAAATATTCAATTTTGATTAGAAATTGAAATAGTGTTCAAATGGTTTTGAAAACGAATTTAAAACGATTTATAAAATCCGTTTTAAAAGGAAATCAACGAAATATATATAATATATATATATTATATATATAATGGCCTGACTAGAACGCGCCGCGCCGCGGCAGTTCGTGAATTTCGACCATTGACTTCGAATGGACATTACGAGAGATCCGACCGTCGGATTCTCCTAAAACCGGAACCGTTGGGTTAGTATCGAAAATAGCTTTCCAATGAATATTAGAAATTTGAAATCTAATGGTTGGATTTGGAATTATGTCCAAATCAAAATTGGAAAAGGTCGCTGTAAGTGCAGTTCGATGGCCATTGGTGGAAATCGACTGTGCGGGCCTTGATAAAATTATTAAAAATATTAATAATTTTTGCAAAATCATAATATATGAATTGGAAAGAACTAGGATGAAAAATTCCACATTTGAAAGGATAAAAATAGATTTTTATCGAAATGAACTAGTTTTGAACTAGAATTAAAATCAATTTATTTTTGAAATAAATAAATTGAATTTGAAAGTGATTTTAAAAATAATCAATATTACCAATACGTGAATTGGAGTGGATCTGAATCAAAATTGTCTTTGGAATATTTCGATATTGGATTTCGTGACTATACAGATATTATTATGGGAATTTGAAAGATATATTTTATATCGTTATTTCCAATACGATATTCGTTGGTTTCAGGATTTGATATTGCATATAAGCCGGTATATTTTCTATTCAGAGCCTTGTATTTACTATCAAATGTGATTTGGGTTTATCGTGAATCGTGTTTTATATGACATTGGTTCTTTAACCTAGTTAAAGGCAGGATGTTGATTTTGGAAAGGATAAAAACTAAGTGGAGTTTTAATGAATCTTTAATTAGATTGAAATGTGAATTGATAATTTAAATTATCAAATCTGAAAGGTGATCGAGAATGGAGTGCCACCAGTTTTGCTCCAAAGAGATAGTTAAATCTTTAATTAGATTTGAACGTGAAATGGTAATTAATTTTACCGATAGCACCGTGGTGTTAGATATGGAGTATCACCAGTTTTGCTCTATGGGATGAATAGGTTGGGACAGGGTAATAAAATAAATAATTACTTCGGTGTGGTTCGCTAATCCCGACTAGTTTGGAAAACCATAATACGGTTTGAAATGATATCCAAAGGAAGATTAAAGAATAAATTTTGAAGAATTTATCTTTGATAAAATTAATGGGAACCTTTCCCCTAAGAATGTGATTTTGTGAATAAAAGAATATTCTGAATTGGAATGAGGTGTTTGTTGTGTTTGTGTAAAATTTGTTTATCATATACGTGGGTTATTCAGAAAGGCCGGAGTTATACCCATTCTGAATAACCGATTCGACGAGATGTTGAAGATGAAGACGGTGGTTGAAGACCGGAAGTCTTCACATCGTCTGGGTGATTACCGATGATCTCGATTGGGCTGTACACCCAAGATGAGGGAAATAGTTGGTGACCATCTAGACGTACTTGAAGATGGATGGATATGTGAGGAAAGTGCCTCCGGTTTCGTTCAGACCCAGAGCGAACTTGTAAATGGATTGTGTGTCTGACATTGGATTTTATTCTGTGTTGATTGATCTCTATTAAATATAAATCTGTTTGGCAGCGGAGAATTTATTCTCTTGCTTAACGCCCTTCTCTGAGACGTACAAGCTCAGAGGTTATATATCGATGGACATCAGTCACATGGAGTGAATTGCCAGTGTGGCACGCGTAAGTGGCGATTGATCAAGGCTTTTGTTGAAAAGCAAAGTCTTGTGGTTGATGATCAAAGCACGGCCTGTGTGGCGTAGCTTTGTGTATAACGTGAATTCGCGAGCCTCACATCTCGGTATGAGTCAAAAACAGGATACGAACCCAACGAGTGCACGACGTTTCTTTCTAGCTAGGGTGGTGTCAGTGACCTACCAGCCCTGACATTTATATACTTTTCACCTGTGTGGTTGTTGGATACGAGGCGCCTCGGATATAGGTCTGTAAGGACTGGGAAACGTGTGTTCAGGAATAACTAATCCTCAAAAGTAAGAGAGGACCGGCCTTGGAGGTTCCAAAGGATCATAGTGGGGTCCTGGGACATTTGCTAGAGTGTCTCGAACGAGGAGAGGAGCTTGCCCCTTGCCTCGATTTATGATGGAATACAATTTCCAATACGTGATATTTCGGTTTTAATTGTAGAACTAGTATGGCGATGTTAGCCCACTTTGTGAACTGGGCAACACAAAGTCAAGATGTGAAGTGTTGAAGAACTTGAAAAACTTGGTAAGTACTGAAGCAGGTCGGGTCGGAGCAGCGCATCGGTTCGGATCGGATAAAGTTTTCTGTTCGGATCGGTGAACTATTGCTGTCGAAATCAGAAAGGCACAGCTGTTCGGATCAGAGGGCAATATATTCTGAATTGGATCGGAAAGCCACTTGATTGCTACAGAGAGAGATCGGAGCGGAGCGGAGCAGAATAAAGAGAAGAAAGAATTGGTTCCAAGTCAATCCGGGTCGGATCGGGTACCCCGATCTGAACCCCTTGTACATACCCCTCCGACCCGAGCTTGTCTTCCACGTCACTCTCCTGCATGAGCGCGCCTGGTAATTCGGATCGGCAGTGACCTGTTCCTGCCCTCAACGTCCACTACTCTGATGCGTTGTCAACATAGTAATTCATCCGAACCCGAGGCTGATGGGATGGATGACACGTGGCTCCGATCCAGATCGGATTCTGAGCAAATTCTCACCTATAAATACCTCGTCTGGAGACAAAGAAAAGGAATTTTTGGACTAGCACTTTGAGAGTTCAACCACCTTCATAACCCGAATTCCAGCACTCCCAGAAAATCCAAACCTTCTTTCATTATTTGTTTTAAGATAATTGAGTGATTGTAAGTGAGTTGTGAGAGAAATCAAGTGAATATTTCATTGTACTTGCAACAAAATCAGTGAAAATAGTGAAAGATAAGTGGACATAGGCATTTCTTCGCCGAACCACTATAAATCCTGTGTGTGCATTTTTATTTTTATCTCATTTCATTCTGCTTTTAATCAATTTGGGTGTTAGAACCGCTTTTTGGTCTAACATTTTGGTGCTTTCACTGAGAACCTCATCTGAATTCTTTGTTTTTCGGGATTATCATTCTACTTTTTGGACCGTTGAGTTCAAAGAAGTTAATCCTCAAGTTTCAACGCCCTTGGATATTTGTTGAAGTGATTGTCGAAGAATCATGGCTAAAGGAAAAGGCAAAGAAGTTCAATCTGGTCGAGGAAATGGAGCTGGCGAAGATCAGCAAAATGCGGTTGTGACAAGGTCTCGTGGGCAGAGTTCAGCAGCAGGACGAACCGATGCAGGAAATCCGAACCGCCTCCAGGGGGAAAGCTCCGATCCGATCCGGGTAGGAGATTCTGAAGCAGTGCATTCCCCCAATCTGAACCGACCCGAGCAGCTTGCCATGTACCGATCCGACCAGGCTCCCCAGCTCCGAACCGACCCGATCTCCCATCTCCGATCCGATCCGACTCTTAGTGATGTTGGAACCTCTACTCGAGTCCCTACAAATGCTCCGATTCCAGCCACCAGGGTCAGTGACCAGGTCAATCCATCTGCGCCCATTTCTCAAGGAGATTTCTCGCGCTTACTTGACATGCTCGAGAGTACTAGGGAGGCTATGAAAGTCCACGAGCGCACTAATCTCATGATGCAGGAAAATATGAGGCTCATGAGCAGGGAGATTAGCGAACTCCGTCGACAGAGAACCCCATCACCGGTTCGTCACACACCAGTGGATCAGTCTTCATCTTCCGAGGAAGAAGGCCCCGTGAACGAAGGCCGCTCGAACGACCTCAGAATGTGGAGCAGCTAACATTCGGATCTTTGGGGTCTCGTGAGGATATCACACGAGCACTAGGAAACAATGACCCCACTCGGGGGCAAAGGCTCCAGTCCCCTCCTCCCGAGATCGACCGGGAGCGTAGGGAACGGAATAGAGCAGAAGCAGCTCGAAGAAGAAGGGCATCTCCTGAACAAGAGCCCAGAAGGAACCCGGATACTAGGGCCAGGGAACCTGAACGACCCCTAACTAATGCTGATGTACAGGCAATGGTTCTCCAGATCATGTCCAAGAGCCGGAACTATACAAATGAAGATTATGGCATTGAGCGAAGCCATACTCCTTTCACCGACGATATCCTCGACTTCCAGTTTCCCCGGCGTTTTAACCTGCTACAGATGGACAAGTACAACGGGAGGGCTGATCCGGGACAGCATTTGATGCGATACTCGGGGCTCATGAATGCTGCTGCTGCCCCTGATGAAGTGAAGTGCAAAGCATTCCCAATCTATTTAGAAGATGTGGCGCTGTTCTGGTTTACCCGACTTCCCCCTCGTTCGATTTCGAATTACAGGGAACTGAGCGAACGTTTTATGAATCAGTTCCGACTCCATGCCCGAAAGTCCAAAAGTGTTATTGAATTATCAAGAATCAAGCAGGCACCAGGAGAGTCTTTGAGGGCATATCTTGACCGTTTTAACTTAGCTGTGACTGAAGTTAGTGACCCGCATGAGCTCACCATTCTGATGGCATTAAAGGAAGGAGTCAATCCTGAATCTGAGTTCGGGGATTACCTTTTGGGAAGACACCCTCCACAAGAGAGATATTCTATGAAAAAGCCGATATTTATTTAAGGCGAGAGGAGGCCAGGGCAAACCGAAAGAGAAAGTCTGAGGCGGCTTCAAAAGAAAATGTGCAGAGTAACGTCGCCGTGAAGCAGTCTGGGGAAAGTTCCGGCAAGGTTGAAGTAAATGTGGGAAACAAGGGTGGAAACAACAATGCTGGAAACAGGGGCAACAACAATAACCGTAATGCGAACGGAAACAGAAGAAATAGAAATAGGGGAAGTGATCCTAACAAAAGACCCCGATTCCAGACCTACGAGAATTATACACCATTGAACGACACCCTGGAGAATATTTACCTGGATACGTACAACGTTTTGCAGTATAAAAGACCGCTACCTCGTGACTCGACAGAGAAAAAAATGGCAACTGGGAAGTTTTGTTTGTTTCATGGAACTCATGGGCATTCAACCAATGAATGTCGGCATTTGAGAGATGTGATTGAGAAGCTGCTGTGTGAAGGGAAACTGGATGAATATAAAGTTGCCCCGAGGGACAGGGGGCAAGGAGAGCAGGCTCCAAAACAGATTCTAACTACTCCCAAGCCTACAGCGCAACAGAAAGGTAAAGGAATTGTTATCAACTCCATAGTGGGCGGACCTCACCCGGCAATCCGTAGTTTCAGATCAATGGATCAATATGTAAATGCTGCCAAGCACATAGATGTGAATGAAGGTGATGATTTGGAAGATATCACCCCCATAAAACAACAGAAGACCATGTTTGATGACGTGGTATTCCGCAGCAGAGATAATACTGGGATCCAATCACCCACTGATGATCCGATGGTTATTACTACCACTATTGGGCCGGCCTTGGTCCATAAGGTATTATAGACAACGGAAGTTCTGTCAATATTTTATTTAAAAAGTCATTTGATCAGATGAAGCTTGAATCTGAAGATTTGAAGCCATGTGAAGGATGGATCAGAGGCTTCAACGGGGCGTCAACAGCTCCCATGGGATACATAGAATTGCCTGTGACCTTGGGGCAAGGAGAACGCCGAAGAGTGCGGATACTTTAGTTCGTAGTATTGGACGTGGATTCGCCTTATAATGCATTTTTGGGGAGACCTGCCCTTGCTGAGTTCAGAGCTTGTATCGCCCCTTGGTGTTTATTGCTTAAGTTCCCGACCGAAACCGGAACTGGAGTGATGAGAGGGGATCAAGTTTTCGGACGAGCCTGTTATGTTGCCGAATTAAATATGTTGATGAAAGGACTTAACATTGAGAGTAAAGATGCCTCGCCTCCTCCAAAGGGGGGCTCGGCATAGCAATTAGAGAAATCGGCCCCGAAGGAGTTGCCCAAAGGAATGCCTAAGGACCTGGATCCCAGAAAAGACGAGGAACCAGAGGCTAGAAATGCAACTCCTAATGAAGCGATAGTGGAAATTCCCATTGATGACGCCGATCCGACAAGAGTCTTGAAGATTGGGTCTCAATTGGATCCACGTCGGGCCAAAGAACTAACGGACTTTTTGAAGGCGAACTTGGACGTGTTTGCCTGGACCCACGCTGACATGTGTGGGATATCGCCATCCATTATAAGTCACAAATTAAATGTAAACCCGAAACATCCGCCTATGAAGCAAAATAGACGTGTGCTGGGCCCAGAGAGGTCGGCTGCTCTCAAAGAGGAAGTGGAGAAGCTGAAGCAGAATGGATTTATTCGAGATTCGACATATCCCGACTGGATATCGAATCCCGTTTTGGTAAAGAAGCCGAATGGAAAGTGGCGGACTTGCATTGATTTTTCAGATTTGAACAAAGCCTGCCCAAAAGATAGTTTCCCACTTCCCAGGATTGATCAGCTTGTAGATTCGACAGCAGGTCATGAACTTCTCTCTTTCATGGATGCATATTCCGGATATAATCAAATTCCTATGCACGTGCCAGATCAAGATCATACCAGCTTCATTACGAATTTGGGGTTATATTGTTATGTTGTAATGCCATTCGGATTAAAAAACGCCGGAGCCACTTATCAGCGCTTGGTGAACAGAATGTTTTACAATCAAATAGGGAAGACTATGGAGGTTTATGTGGACGATATGCTTGTCAAATCGAAACAATCCTCCAGCCATACGCAAGACTTGGCAGAAATGTTTGGTATTCTGCGAAAGTATCGAATGAAGTTGAATCCTCTGAAATGCTCATTTGGAGTGGCGTCGGGAAAATTCCTAGGCTTCATTGTGAGCTCCCGAGGAATTGAAATCAATCCTAGCCAAATAGCAGTGATTAGAAACATTGAAGAACCAAGAAGAATTAAAGATGTCCAAAGTCTTGCAGGGAAAGTAGCCGCGTTGAGTAGATTCATCTCCAAAGCTACAGACAAGTGCATTCCGTTTTTTGATTTAATTAAAAGGGGAAAGAAAAACTTTGAGTGGACTCCGGACTGTGTTGAGGCCTTTCGAAATTTATTGGAACTGCTAGAGAAACCGCCGATTTTATCAAAGCCCGTAGATCGTGAAGAATTGTTTGTTTACTTGGCAGTCTCGGCTCACGCCGTTAGCACAGCCCTGGTTCGAGAAGAAGACAAAGTACAAAGGCCAGTGTATTATGTAAGCAAGAAATTAGCAGCGGCAGAGCGCAACTACCCAAAGATTGAGAAGCTCTCTTACAGCCTCCTAATCGCATCCCGAAAACTTCATCACTATTTCCAAGCTCATCCAATAACCATATACACCGACCAGCCCTTGAGGCAGGTGTTGCAGAGACCCGAAGCATCAGGAAGGTTGATCAAATGGAATATAGAATTAAGTCAGTTTGATTTGAATTTTCAACCATGAAAATCGATCAGGGGGCAAGCTCTGGCAGACTTTATTGTGGAGTTCACCATCCCAGAGGAGGAAGTAATCGATGACAGAGTGGTTAAGTCCGAGGATGAGTTAAAGATAGATCCGTGGAAGCTATACACAGATGGAGCCAAGAACGACCGAAGGTCCGGAGCTGGAATCGTCTTAGTCACTCCTGAAGGACGGTCGTTATATTACGCTCTACGATTAGAATTTTCGGCGACTAACAATGACTCTGAATATGAAGTCCTGATTTCCGGGCTGAAGCTTGCTAAAGACCTCGGAATAAAAACGTTGGACATATTCTGTGACTCTAAAATCGTTGTTTGCCAAGTGCGAGAGAAATTTGTGGCTCGGGGACCTCGACTTATCGCCTACCTCAGGAAAGTGAGAGAGCTATTGAGTAGCTTGGAGCGGTACAACATAACACATATCCCAAGAGCTGAAAACCAGAAGGCGGATGGGCTGGCAAAGCTGGCTAGTTCCGACAATCTAGAAGAGACTGAAATAATTCCAATTGAAACGTTGGAATCGCCAAGCTTTGAGTCAATGGAAATTGAGTTCGCTTTTGAAGCGGAACCGGAGAAGGAGTCGTGGATGACCCCAATTAAGAACTTCCTTAAGGATGGAACACTCCCGTCAAAGAAGAGTGAGAGAAGGGCTATAGTTCGCAAGGCTACTTGATATGTAATACAAGATGATATTCTTTATAGGCAGGGATTTTCCATGCCCCTGTTACGATGTATTGCACACGACGACATCAAACGTGTACTAAGAGAAGTGCACGAAGGTGAGTGTGGAGATCATACAGGAGGTCAGACTTTAGCAAAAAAGATATTGCGATATGGATACTTCTGGCCCACAATTAATAAAGATGCAGCTGATTATTCACGACGCTGCGATAAGTGCCAGAGATTCGCCAAAATCCCCAGAGCACCGTCGACCCAACTTAAATCAATGGTGAGTCCTTGGCCATTTGCCACGTGGGGAATTGATATCATTGGAGTTCTACCGATTGCTAAAGGAGGAGCGAAATATGCAATAGTGGCCGTGGACTATTTTACGAAGTGGGTGGAAGCTGAACCTTTGACCAAAATCGCGGCAAAAAAGGTGATAAGTTTCATGGTCAGAAATATTATATGCCGATTCGGGATCCCAAGAACGATTATAACTGACAACGGAACCCAGTTTGATGGCACTGAATTCAGAAATTTCTGCCAGAAGTATAAGATTGACAAGCGATACACTGTCGTGGCTTATCCGCAGTCAAATGGGCAAGTTGAGGCAATAAACAAAGTAATAAAATCCATCCTCAAGAAGCGATTAGAGCGCGCAAAGGCAAAATGGGTTGACGAATTTCCCCTAGCTTTGTGGGCATATCGAACAACATTTAAGACGGCCACCGGTCACACCCCTTTCTCTCTCTCCTTTGGCTCAGAAGCAGTAATTCCAGTTGAACTGGAAGTTCCTTCCCACAGGGTGACGTATTATGACCCGATGACGAATCGGGCACTCTTACTTGAGTCCCTTGATGAAGTCGAAGAAAAAAGGGATGAAGCAGATTTGCGTGCGGCAAGACATCGACATCAGATGGCACGCTATTACGACAAAAAAGTTCGCCTCAGGACTTTTGAACCAGAAGATTTGGTGCTAAAGAGAGTCTTTCCATCCCTTCCTCACCTTGGTCCAAAGTGGGAAGGACCCTTTGTCATCCAACGGAAACTTGAAAAAGGAACCTTCAAGTTAACGACCGTAGATGGCGAAGAAGTCCCTAGAGCATGGAATGCCCAACACTTAATGCGATATTTGGATTAGAAATGTTGTACTCTTTGTTATTTTTCTTATGAATTCTGTAATAAGGCACGACTTGCCTTGGGAAAATCTAACGATATGAATAAAGGACTATAAAGTGGATGTAGGCTACGACGTAGCCGAACCACTATAAAAATATTCTGTGTTATTTACTTTTATGCATTACATATATACATTCATCGATTATTCTGTTGTGATTATAGAATACAGGATGACTCAAAACCTGAAAAGGTTGAAGACAGTTTAAACATAAGAAAAAGCACAACGACTATTTGTGCAACAAGACATAAAAGAATAGGAAAACGACATCCCTAACTCTAACTCTCCAGAGAGAGAGAGAGAGTATAAAAGCGTCTCCGACTGAGCGCTGAAAAAGAAATCCTTCCCCTAACTCTAACTCTCCAGAGAGAGAGAGAGTATAAAAGCGTCTCTGATTGAGCGTTGAGAAAGAGATCTTTCCTCGCTGAAAGACCGAGGAATGAATAGATTGCTAAGCTCGAACTCTAACTCTCCAGAGAGAGAGGGAGTATAAAAGAAGTGCCAGAAAAAACGACAGGCTCTGACGACACAGGAAATGCCATCCCGTCAGAAAATCGGGAGCGTTCAGATTGCTTGATTAAGCATTAAATAATTTGTGAGAATTGACTGGGGGCATATATGTTTACGCATATATCCTCCCTCCGTAACTTCATTTCATAACTATAGTAAGACATGCATTTTTACATAAGAGCAGAACTATTGACAAACAGACATTGCATAAAATGAATTATTTTTTATTTATTTACGAATGAATGAATTTGTACAGGAGAGTAGCTAAAAAAGAAGGTGCAAGAGCCGCTCTTGTAGCAGCAATTGTTGGTTCACTAAATGCTAAAATAACACAAGGCAATCCACTATTTAGATTTTGAGTGAGCCTTGGACTTCTTGGCGGCTTTCTCCGCATCCTTTGCTTCTTTCTCGGTCTCTGTCAAGATTCGTTTTGATTTCTTCTTTCCTGAAGATGCGGTGCTGGAACCGGCAGACTTCTTCCCAGAGGGCGGAGCGCTGGAACCAAGAGAAGATTTTTTAGCGAGTTCCTCTGTAATAGATCTAGTTGAGAGCTTAACAACTAACCTTGATCCTGCATCCACAACCGCGAGGGGCTTGAGGGCTTCAGGGTCTAGTTCTTCGGCTTTCAATTGCAAGCGTTTGTCTTGATCAGCTTTCATCGCAACCAAAGTAACATCATCAGCATTTTTTGACTCCCCGACTATTGCAACTTCTGGTTCCCCCTCATGACCTCCGTCACCGCCATCATCCTTTAAAGCTGCTATCATTTCTTCATCATGGGGAGTGGCGGCCTTAGTCGGCTCACTTCCTTCTCCCAAGTCTATAGGAGCAGCCTTGTCCTCCCCTCCTTTTGCCTTTTCTGTAGGCTCTGCCCTGGCGGTGGCTCCCTGAGTCACATCTGTCTTTTCGGATGGCTCAATACCTACAGAATGAGAAGCAACAGTTATCAACTCATGCGAAAACAATGGGTTTTTCATCGATTGCTCAATCACGTGGCGAAAGGTAGAAATAGCCTTGACAAATTGAGGAGAAAAGGTAGGGATACCTTCCGAAGACTTCTCGGCAGGGGTAACTATTGCCTCTGATGCTGTTTTAGGAATAGGGGATAGCAGAGTTGTTCGGGGGATTCCCGGATTTTCAGGATCATACCCCTCTACTTCAGAAGTCGCAGGGGCAGCAGAAGAGGAACCAGCTTCGAGAACATTCTTCTGTTTAGACTTCCGTCTCTCTTCTTCCATGGCCTCAGCAATGAGGCGGCGCCCTTCAGCTAGGCGTTCCGGCTCATCATCCCTCAAGTATTTCTCCATTAGCTTATCTTCATCGATGGAGTCGACCTTAAGTTCCTCTTTTTCCCACTCGACGATCTGATTCCATACTTGAACTAGAGTGGATGGATAATCCTCGATCCAAGAAATGTTTCGGTGACGGATGATATGTGCGAAGAATTCAATCATTAATTCGCCGAAACCCTGGATATCAGCCTCCGCCTCTGACAGTTGTTTGCGGGCTTCCTCCGCAGATTTGATAACACACTCAACATTGCCCTCAGCCAGGGCAGCTCTGTTCTCTGCCTCCAATAGCTTTGAAGCCAAGTCAGCATTCTTCTTTTCTAGTTCAGCACTCCTCTTTGCTAACTCGGCATTTTTCCGCTCGAGGTCAGTATAAGCAAGGCGTGTCTTAGCAGCTTCTGACTTAGCCTCATCAGCTTTCTTTTTTAACTCAGAACGCTCTTGAGTGTGAGATTCAAGCAATTCATGATAACGTTTTGGCATGTCCTCAAATTGTTGTTTGAAGTTGGCAGCGTCCCTCTGAACAATAGCAAGCTGGGCCTGTGTGTCCTCCAAATCTTTACCAAGGTTCTTTAAGGCCTTAGCATCTTCTTCCGCGGTTTTTTGCATTGAATCAGCATTCGTGATTAGAGTACGGATAATTCTGGAAAGATTGCGTGAATATTTAAATATCTCAGAATACTGTTTTTCAACCGCGTCTATCTTTGCTTTGGCCTCATCTGCCCACTTAGAAGAAACAGGTTCAAGGGCAGGTAAAAAGGTCAGAGTCTCGAAGTAGTGTTCGGGAAACTGCTCCTTCAGATACGCCCGCTTTATTGTAGTTTCCGCATCTAGCGGGGGAGGAGCGGGGATCGTCAATTCAGTTTCCCTATGTGTGGAGGATTCAGTAGTTTCTTTGTCTGTCCTAGGTCGTTTAGTAGCAGGGACCTTGCGCTTACTTCGAGACTCAGTATCTTTTGGAGGACTTTTCTCTCTGCTGCGCTTTTCGTGGGAAGAGGTGGAGTCTTTCGATTGTGGCCTGTCCTCTTCCCTACGGCTTTGATAACCTTTGTATTTCTCTTGTTCCGACCGAATGGGAGAGCGAGAACGTGAGGGTCGAGAGCGATAGGAATCATAAGGCCTTCTCTCCTCCCTACCGCGATCATCGCGGCGATCATACTCGATGTCCTGAGGTGGATTAGACATGCTGCGGCGAAGTTTCCTGATATCATAGTAGGATCGAGACATCGTGCCTGCACAATAAGACAAACGAAATTCAGAATCAATGGATTCACGGAGAAAGAGGTGCAATGAATGATAATGCTGTTATATAAAGTGTGTCCTAAGTGGTGTGTTTCCCCCCAACCAACCCGAGTCTAAAGCTAGACTAGTACGGGCAGGCTCTTTGGCCTTTGCAGGAGTGGTCTCTTCAGAAGAGGTGAAGACTAAGGGATCCTTCCTAAAATCCTCTGAAGTGTATATGGTTTCAGGTAAGGGGAGATCCCCCAAACCCTGAAATATTGGGTCATCAGTACTAGGGACATCTCCCTCAGAAGCATTAAGTGGCGACTCTTGAGAGGATGTTGACTTTTCCAGAGAAGTAGCCTCCTCGGGGGCAGTATATCCTTCACGATGCTTTTTGGCCAGGTTAGCCAATTCATCATCCTGAGTAGAAGATGGAGAAGGTGAAGTTTGAAGAGGCACTGTAGGAACTCCTGAGCCTTCTCCTGTCTCTGGGACTACCTCCACTGGAGGAATATATGCGTATGGAGCCGTCCCATGACCAATACTACGAAAAACGGATAACAGCCCATGAAAGTGAAGATATTCGTCTTTAAGGACTTCATCGATAGTCAAGAATTTCTGATCGCCATTAAGAAGTTGGTGCATCCGGTCAAAGAACACCTGATCTGATATTTGTTTGGGATTGTCGACTGCAAACAAAAAGGAAAACAAGTTAAGGTGATGATTCAGGTGTATAGAGCTCGGATTTAGAAAATCAGTGCTTTACTTGATTTTGTCCACCTCCTGGCACATCCAGGCTGTCGCTTCACGTAGAACCATTCCAATCTGGAATCTCCAGCTTTACTGCTGAATGGTGCCGAGATTATCTTCCTTTTTGGAACTGACTCAAAATAGCAGAAAGATGGAGTCTCTCGAGTCCGATGCTTGAAGTTATAGAAGAAATGAACGTCATCGAACGTGAGCTCTATGCCTAAGATCTCATGGTATGCTATGTACAAAGTGTGCAAGTAGGCATAAGAATTGGGATGCAGCTGCATGGGGGCAATCCGCATTTGTCTTAGAAAGTCAACGATGAAGGGAGAAAATGGAGGGATAGCGCCGACCATGCACATCAACCGAGTGACCGCCATATATCCTTCTGGAGGGTTGTGGGGACGGTCAGAGCTTGAGGGCACTAGAGTGTCTCTTTTCATTATCCCGTATTTCAAACAAATTCGGATAAGTCGATCGTTGTCGATTGTTAATTCAACGGAATCTGGAGGTGATTCCAGTATGATAGCCGATTCAAACTCATCAGGAGCCCGGTCGTCGCCAACCCCTCCTTCTTCTTCAAACCCTAAAGAAACTTCATTCTCTGAAGATGCTTCGTCACTTTTACGATTTCCGACGTCGTAGTCCGAACCCTCATTATCCCATTCTGGATCCGACGGAGAAGATATGTCCTCGAGAGTAATCTTGTTAGAGGTTTTCAGGGCTTCTTTCCTCTCGGCTAATCTGGAAGTGCGTCTGGGTCTCATGGTCATAAAACTATTGAAGAAGCAATAGCACACATTAGAGCAAATTAGCCCGTATCCCCCCGTGCGTGTGTGCAAACTAAAGTGTAAACAGTGTATACGAAAAGTGCAAAGTAAATGTTTAAAAGTGCGGCGAAAAAGTTTGGCAAGATATAAAGAGTTGAAGTAATTCTTGATGTCCAGTTACGTTCGCAAGGCACTATCCTAACTGTCCATAAAATTGAAGATTATGCCGAAGTTTGATTGGGCCAGTTAGATGAGTTTTTATGCGTTAAGGTAGATTGTGCTTCGGTTCGGTTCGGGTGCATTCATTGGGGCCGGATCGGGGGCGTGACCTTAGGCTTGGAAATATTATTGAAGCTCAGAAATCAAAATCGGATCGGATCGGAGGCAAAGTCCCCAAACGGTTCGGATCGGGTCACGTAGTTATGTTTCTCCTCCATCATCTTACGATCCGAACCGACCCGATTAGGTAGGCTCCTTCCCTCCTATCTTAAGTGCTTGTTCCGACCCGATCCGATCTCCTGGATTTCTTTTCTTTTTTCCTTTCTTTGCTAGCCCCGACCCGATCCGACCTCCTGAATTTCCTTCCTTCTTCTTTTGTTTTTTCAACTTCCATGCCTCTCCGAACCGAACCGATTCTCCATCATCTTCTTCTTCTCCTTCACCCTCTTTCTTCCCTATCCGACCCCAAGGCCAATCTCGTGCCAGTCCCTCAAGTCAAAACCAAGCAATTACTTGTTGGTGCATTCAACTACGGATCCTCGTTCCCTTCGTTCCAACCTCAAGACGGCGACGAGTCTATTGACAACGATGACGAGGGGGAGGGTCACGGCGGCAAGGTCAACCGAGTTTCATAGTTAAATTATCCTAATCGCTCACGAATCCGACTCGAAAACGATTAAAGAAGGAATCGATCAAAGTTTTATAACCTACCAGCGTGATTACTTCGAGAATTTTGAAGATTCACGAATTAAATTTTTCTTGTTTTGCAGAGCTCGAGTAGTAAAATAGTAAAAGTGGACGAAGGAAGAAGGCAGTGTTTATATAGAAGAGGAATGTGACTATTCATCTCCCCATTCGGATGGGACTGATGGCCCAATAGCAGAACCCCCGTTCGGATCGGATAGGCAGTCCAGAAGTAAAGCTTGGCCCAATAGTCCAGTGGAAAATAGAAAGGAGAAGGGGTCTGTTCGGATCGGAACCCGAACCGAACCGAGTTCTTTAGCTCAGCAACGAACTGAATTGAAATTTGAAGAAAAATATGAAAACACAAGTAAAATCAAAAGAGAAATTACCTCGAAGAGCGCTATGCATTGATAGTCAAAGCATGCTCCGTCTCCAACAGAAGCATCCTTTGAGGGGGCAAAATGTTAGCCCACTTTGTGAACTGGGCAACACAAAGTCAAGATGTGAACTGTTGAAGAACTTGAAAAACTTGGTAAGTACTGAAGCAGGTCGGGTCGGAGCAGCGCATCGGTTCGGATCGGATAAAGTTTTCTGTTCGGATCGGTGAACTATTGCTGTCGAAATCAGAAAGGCACAGCTGTTCGGATCGGAGGGCAATATATTCCCAATTGGATCGGAAAGCCACTTGATTGCTACAGAGATAGATCGGAGCGGAGCGGAGCAGAATAAAGAGAAGAAAGAATTAGTTCCAAGTCAATCCGGGTCGGATCGGGTACCCCGATCCGAACCCCTTGTACATACCCCTCCGACCCGAGCTTGTCTTCCATGTCACTCTCCTGCATGAGCGCCTGGTAATTCGGATCGGCAGTGACCTGTTCCTACCCTCAACGTCCACTACTCTGATGCGTTGTCAACATAGTAATTCAGATGAACCCGAGGCTGATGGGATGGATGACACGTGGCTCCGATGCGGATCGGATTCTGAGCAAATTCTCACCTATAAATACCCCGTCTGGAGACAAAGAAAAGGAATTTTTGGACTAGCACTTTGAGAGTTCAACCACCTTCATAACCCGAATTCCAGCACTCCCAGAAAATCCAAACCTTCTTTCATTATTTGTTTTAAGATAATTGAGTGATTGTAAGTGAGTTGTGAGAGAAATCAAGTGAATATTTCATTGTACTTGCAACAAAATCAATGAAAATAGTGAAAGATAAGTGGACGTAGGCATTTCTTCGCCGAACCACTATAAATCCTGTGTGTGCATTTTTATTTTTATCTCATTTCATTCTGCTTTTAATCAATTTGGGTGTTAGAACCACTTTTTGGTCTAACAGGCGACATGATAGATGGTACCCATGCCGCCTATGATTGATATTTATGATTTGAATTGTTTTGACACTATGCACTTATAATAGTATCAAATGATTTGTTTTAAACGTACCAAACATGTATGGCTATTATAAGGGAAAACCCTATCCTCCGGCTTGCGTTGCATTGTGTGATGGGACCTGGGTCTTATAATAGCTTCATTTTTCCAAAGAGCATTGCGCTGTTTTGTTATATGCACTGGTATTCTTGGGAGGAAACCCGTTCCGTGTTATATGGCGTGGTCCATTGAATTACTATCTTTTAAAGTAAAGTTTTAAATAACTGTTTTAGTTCTCACACCAGTCACATGACTGACCTGGAGTTTATTGTTTTAACCTAAACTCTGGGTGCCCCTATTTTCGACACGGGCAGCTAGTAGTTTTGGTTTTGTAGATTTATATTCACTGGATCCTGATTTACAGCTGGAACGATGCTCGGAAAACTCTGTATCCGTGCATTATTTCTAGTTGTCTTTTTGTATTATCTTCCGCTGCGATGTATTTAAATGTAATCTAAATCTCTGATATTATTCGAATATATTTTATTCATTTATGCTCTGTATATTCTTATATCTGATGGAATTGTTGTAATAACAATTAAATGTTCTTCTGTTTGCGTTCTATTTTGTCTTGTCCTCAATTCTATCTATGCTTTCCTTCACGGGGAAGTTCGGGTCGTCTCAGTTTGTATCAGAGCTTTGGTTTACAGAGCTCGAGAACAAGACACATTAGAACCATACGAAAGAATTCATCAGATATTGGATTAGTAATATCCAATTAGAATGACTCGTTAGAGATAGGATCAGTAGTATCCTAGAACGAGTGTGAAGAGTATATTTTCAAATTAAAACAATTTTGTTTTAAAATTTAAATCGCTTTATACGTATTTGAATATTTATTTATTTTGAATTTGGACAATCGAGTATATAAAGATTTCGCGTATACGCGTCATGAACGTATAGTCGAAGTTTTAATATACTGGATAGATATAGAGCCACATTCTAGACACCCGGGGATAATTCTGATGATGTGGCCACATCATCAGTATTTATGTTCGTGTTTCGAAGGTGTGATTTCTATATATTTCCATTAGACTAGTGTGAGAACCAAAACTAGATAGGATTATTTGTTGTGAATTGGCATCAAAAACATGATTTTCTGAATATATGTATCAAAATTATGAATTTGAAACTCTAATTCACTAATTGATTGATGTTCGTGTTGTATGTTTATTTGTTTGATAATTTTGAACCATTTAGCCTAATTGTATCAAATAATGAATTGTATCGAAAATTAGTTGCATTTGCTTGCATATACATGTATATCATTGAACAGGTCATAGCAAGGAGGCTAGAGCAGAGAATAAAATTTGTTTGCTCGACAAATAGGTACATGTTTACTATATTTTACTGTTTTGTTTGGGTGATGATGATTTTATGAGCCTATTGGCTAGCCGCTTGGCCTTTTCTTTTTCTTTTTGAGATCAGAGGGCCTGTATGGCAATTTCGGGATTTTCCCGTTGCTCCCGGTGCAGGGGAGGTTATGGCGAAATTTTTCGAAAATTTAGGGTGTTAGCCAAATTTTTGAAAAATTTGAAAAGTTCTTAGAAACTGAAAATTTGAAGAACTTAAGCCGTAGTCAAAATAATGGAAGTTGAGTTGATTTGTTAAACAACTTTCGGCTTCGTTCCTTTTCGGCTTCTATTGTTATGTTCCTTTTCGGCCTTTGATTTAGAGAAGATTAGAATATCATCAATAAAAAGCAGAACAAATTTATTCAATTAAATCACATATTGAACTGATAAGAAAATAGTTAGAAATATATACTTGTGCATTATATATGTTTGAACAGGAAATTGGATAGCTGTTGAGTAAAGATTTTATTTGCGTGCCCGACTAATAGGTAAACCTTAATGAGTTGGATGCGAAATATTATTATATCAACTCTTGTGAATGCCATTGGATGCGGAGTGCTGGTTATTCTGTGTGAAATAATAAACATCGCCATAGGATAGCAACAATTAATTTTGAACTACATTACATGGCATACTTCTGGAAGATAGGCATACTTCATCATATACCACATAAGCATTTGGAGCTTGTGTGACGAGGTGGAAGATTTACCATACGAGCGAGAGGCTTGTATGGCGATGACTATATTTTACAGGTTGAACTGATGACTAATATGGACTATTTAAATTGTAACGATAAAATTGCCAGATTAATAAAAACCCCACATGGGTCTAGAGTTGACAATGATCACGTCTCTCTAGTTATTAGATACGGCACATGGACTATTTATTTCCCAAACGGGATGAGGTGACGAGGATTTATCCTCTGGAGCATTTAAAATACACACTCCCTCAAGCTTTGACAGGGTGACGGGAATTTATTCTCTGGAGTTATTATCAATACACGCTCCCCTGTAAACACCAGAATATATCACTATAAATATGTGTATGCTTATTAGGATTTATTGGGTACCTAATACGGCCCAATAAATTTCCAAACCTCTCCCCGTACAAAGGAGGTTATGGCGAAATTTTTCGAAAATTCCGGGTGTTAGCCAAATTTCTGAAGAATTTGAAAATTCTCAGAAACTGAAAAGTTGGTGAATGGAAGCCAGATCGAACATAGAATTGATTAATCAAACTACTTTCGGCTTTGTTCCTTTTCGGGGACGAAAAGTTTTAAGTGGGGGAGATTGTAACAACCCGGAAATGCGAGCCAGTTTAAAAATTTTATTTTGGCAATTTTAGTGAATTTTGAATATTTAAAATGAATTATTTTAAATAATATTGACGATAAATTTATTTTGAATATAATTCGAATGTATATATTTATAAACGTCATAGTTAGAATATAATAATTACAAATAGAAATGAAAATGGCGTGGTAGTTCGATAATTCGATTTCAAACTTCAATTGAACATACCGGGTGCAAAATAAACCGGATTTTAGTGAAACCAAAAATATTAGAATCTATTTGAGAATATCTTTCCAACGAATTTGAAAAATTGAAATTTCATAGCGGGAATCAAAAGATATGTCCAGTTGAAGATTCTAAATAGTCGCTATGGAATTCAGGCCCTTAAAAATAGACATTTTGCAAACGACCTCGGATTTCGACGAAACCACTTTTTTTGGGTCCGTGATGTCAAATTATTGCTATATTCCAAATTTCATAATTTTTCGAATCAATATGTGAGCGTGGCAAAGGAAAACGCGTTTGACCAGTTTTAGTTGATTTTAATCGAATGGAAAATGACCATTTTTCCAACGGTCTCAGAATTCGACGAAACTAGTTTGTTAGGACCGTATCGTCAATACGAAGCTAGAAAATATTTTTCTGGAATTTTTAGAGTTCGTATGTGACCCCGATAAATTGAAATGCGCGTTCTAATTCAACATATAGAATTATATGTTGATTTTAACGGAAACTGATCGAAACGGTCGAATCAACTTATGATACATATCCCATTGTGTTCGGAATGGGGGTAATTAGCTATGGACGACAGGCGGTGGGTCTCGTTTCAAGGTCGAAATAAAAAGTCAACTTTTTGAAATTTAAATAATTAAATAAATAAAAAATCCCTCTCTCTCTCTTCCCTTATACCCTCTCAGCCCCTCTCCTCATCTATTCTCAAAATAGAAAACAAAATGAAAAAAAAGAAAGAAGGGCATCGCGCCCTAGCCCGACGCAGCGCCTCCAGGGGGCTACCACCGCCGCCAGAGGCTGGCGCACCCCCCTCTCCAGCTTCTCCCGCTCCTCTCTCCTCGCGACACCCCAATCCCCTTTTAACCGCCGCCCATCGACTAACCCTAGCCCTCGAACGAAACCCCAAATCGCACCACCAACGACGGGAATCGCCACCACGCCCTGACCCCTCCGACCATCTCCTGCCGAACCCCCCCCCTCCGCCTGCACCGCACCCAAACACCCCCCCCCCCCACCTACGAGTAGCCTTCAACACCCCTCCTACACCTCAACGTAGTGAGTCTTTTTGATTTTTATATACATAAAAGTATGTTTTTATTTATTTATTTATATGAATCTTAGAATTTTTATTAGATAAAGATTGAATTTTTATTTAAGTATAGCATTAAAAAATTGATTTCTTTAGTTTATAAAACTTTTTTTTTGGTAGGATAAAAAGTTATAATTTTTAACAAAAAAAGATTTGATTTTTATTTTAAACAAAGGTATGATTTTGGTTATAGGAAAGATTAGATTTTTAATGAGATAAAAATACGATCTTTGGCTTATGTAATGATACGATTTTTATACAATAGAAATATTAAAAATATGATATTTATATAATTGAAATATAAAAATATTATCTTTATATATGTAGCGAAATATAAATCTAATTTTTATTATATATATGCTGAAATAAAAATGTGATTTTTAT
Source organism: Allium sativum (assembly GCA_030737875.1). Taxonomy (NCBI): domain Eukaryota; kingdom Viridiplantae; phylum Streptophyta; class Magnoliopsida; order Asparagales; family Amaryllidaceae; genus Allium; species Allium sativum. Next base: position 328,702,073 of record CM060916.1, read on the forward strand.
AGAGATGCAATAAAAATTCGATCTTTATATATAAAGTAGTAATATAATTTTTATATAGAAAGAGGCGAGGTAAAAATATATATAAAGTAGAAATAAAAATATGATTTTTATTTATTGAATGAAGCAGTTAAAATAATAAAAATATAATTTTTATTATGAACAGCGTGAAAAGGATTGAGTTGGAATTTCAACAAATCCAGACGATTCAGCAGTTCAACAGCAAAGCAGGGCAAAGTGGAACCCTCAGTGAGAACTTCTCACTCTAAATTTCTTTTTCTAGTTATATATATATATACTAGGATGCAAACGGTGCTTAGCAGCACCCGACACCCGTCATTCACAGACCATGGATGACTTGTTTGTTTGTTTGATGTGTTGTGAAATTGTTTGTGATGTTGATGTGAAATCGATAATAAATTGTAGATGGTTGAAATAAATTAATTATCGTTAAAAATATAATTTTTAATGTGAATGTGAATAAATAAATATTTATAAACAAATCGGCCAATTTGTTAATATACACTGATTTGACTAATATTGATTGGGTCGATAAACTTTACACATCGCCCAACTGCACAAATAAAAATCTGTGTTTGTTGATTTGAAACCCCACACGTGTATTGGGATGAAATTTGGCGTACACTAATCCCAATTATTTAATTCTATGTCGATCAATCGGTCGACAGGCTGTGTGAGCATTAATTATTTATATTTGATGCTTATGCAGTTGTGTGGTGCACTTCGGATGATGGTTGATTGTTTATCGTTGCTATTATATACATGTGTTGTATGGAATCCATATAATTAACGTTATATGGTGATTGATTGGGCCTCATTCCAATCGGGAAAATAATGAATATTATAAAAGAAAATAGTCATGTGTTGACGATGTTCATGTGTTGAAACTATTCAAGTGTTGAGTAAAATATTTTAACAATAAAATTTACATCTTTATCATATTTAAAATTAGAACTACTTCACGGTGGAGTCTAATTGAAAATCAAACGATAGATACCACAGTTTTATAAAATATTTTACATAACAAAAAAAAATAGTCGTGTGTTGCCAGCACTCATGTGTTGAGATTGGCCGTGTGTTGAAAGAAATATAGATTCATGTGTTGAATAGAATAAATATTCACTTGTTGAATAGAATAACGAATTCATTGAAATGTATAAAGCCGTGTTGATTAGAGTTGCGCTATTTTGACATGAACGATATTTATATCAATTATATTCGTTTTTATAATGAATATTGAAAGGATAGCGATTTCAAAATATAATGTTTTGAAAATATTATCAATTATATAGTAATGATATGAAATATTCAATTTTGATTAGAAACTGAAATAGTGTTGAAATGGTTTTGAAAACGAATTTAAAACGATTTATAAAATACGTTTTAAAAGGAAATCGACGAAATATAATATATATATATTATATATATAGAATGGCCTGAATAGAATGCGCCGCGCCGCAGCAGTTCGTGAATTTCGACCATTGACTTCGAATGGACATTACGGGAGATCCGACCGTCGGATTCTCCTAAAACCAGAACCGTTGGGTTCGTATCGAAAATAGATTTCCAATGAATATTAGAAGTTTGAAATCTAACGGTTTGATTTGGAATTATGTTCAAATCAAAATTGGAAAAGGTCGCTGTAAGTGCAGTTCGATGGCCATTGGTGGAAATCGACTGTGCGGGCCTTGATAAAATTATTAAAAATATTAATAATTTGTGCAAAATCATAATATATGAATTGGAAAGAACTGGGATGAAAAATTCCACATTTGAAAGGATAAAAATAGATTTTTATCGAAATGAACTAGTTTTGAACTAGAATTAAAATCAATTTATTTTTGAAATAAATAAATTGAATTTGAAAGTGATTTTAAAAATAATCAATACTACCAATACGTGAATTGGAGTGGATCTGAATCAAAATTGTCTTTGGAATATTTCGATATTGGATTCCATGACTATACAGATATTGTTATGGGAATTTGAAAGATATATTTTATATCGTTATTTCCAATACGATATTTGTTGGTTTCAGGATTTGATATTGAATATAAGCGGTATATGTTCTATTCAGAGCCTTGTATTTACTATCAAATGTGATTTGGGTTTATCGTGAATCGTGTTTTATATGACATTGGTTCTTTAACCCAGTTAAAGGCAGGATGTTGATTTTTGAAAGGATTAAAACTAAGTGGAGTTTTAATGAATCTTTAATTGGATTGAAATGTGAATTGATAATTTAAATTATCAAATCTGAAAGGTGATCAAGAATGGAGTGCCACCAGTTTTGCTCCAAAGCGATAGTTAAATCTTTAATTAGATTTGAACGTGAAATGGTAATTGATTTTACCGATAGCACCGTGGTGTTAGATATGGAGTATAACCAGTTTTGCTCCATGGGATGAATAGGTTGGGATAGGGTAATAAAATAAATAATTACCTCGGTGTGGTTCGCTAATCCCGACTAGTTTGGAAAACCGTAATACAGTTTGAAATGATATCCAAAGGAAGATTAAAGAATAAATTTAGAAGAATTTATCTTTGATAAAATTAATAGGAACCTTTCCCCTAAGAATGTGATTTTGTGAATAAAAGAATATTCTGAATTGGAATGAGGTGTTTGTTGTGTTTGTGTAACATTTGTTTATCATATACGTGGGTTATTCAGAAAGGTCGGGGTTATACCCATTCTGAATAACCAATTCGACGAGATGTCGAAGATGAAGACGGTGGTTGAAGACCGGAAGTCTTCACATCGTCTGGGTGATTACTGATGATCTCGATTGGGCTGTACACCCAAGATGAGGGAAACAGTTGGTGATAGTCTAGACGTACTTGAAGATGGATGGATATGCGAGGAAAGTGCCTCCGGTTTCGTTCAGACCCAGAGCGAACTTGTAAATGGATTGTGTGTCTGACATTGGATTTTATTTTGTGTTGATTGATCTCTATTAAATATACATCTGTTTGGCGGCGGAGAATTTATTCTCTTACTTAACGCCCTTCTCTGAGACGTACGAGCTCAGAGGTTATATATCGATGGACATCAGTCGCATGGAGTGAATTGCCAGTGTGGCACGCGTAAGTGGCGATTGATCAAGGCTTCTGTTGAAAAGCAAAGTCTTGTGGTTGATGATCAAAGCACGGCCTGTGTGGCGTTGCTTTGTGTATAACGTGAATTCGCGAGCCTCACATCTCGGTATGAGTCAAAAACGGGATACGGACCCAAGGAGTGCACGACATTTCTTTCTAGCTAGGGTGGTGTCAGTGACCTACCAGCCCTGACATTTATATACTTTTCACCTGTGTGGTTGTTGGATACGAGGCGCCTCGGATATAGGTCTGTAAGGACCGGAAACGTGTGTTCAGGAATAACTAATCCTCAAAAGTAAGAGAGGACCGGCCTTGGAGGTTCCAAAGGATCATAGTGGGGTCCTGGGACATTTGCTAGAGTGTCTCGAACGCGGAGAGGAGCTTGCCCCTTGCCTCGACTCATGATGGAATCCAATTTCCAATACGTGATATTTCGGTTTTAATTGTAGAACTAGTATGACGACATGATAGATGGTACCCATGCCGCCTATGATTGATATTTATGATTTGAATTGTTTTGACACTATGCACTTATAATAGTATCAAATGATTTGTTTTAAACGTACCAAACTTGTTTGGCTATTATAAGGGAAAACCCTATCCTCCGGCTTGCGTTGCATTGTGTGATGGGACCTGGGTCTTATAATAGCTTCATTTTTCCAAAGAGCATTGCGCTGTTTTGTTATATGCACTGGTATTCTTGGGAGGAAACCCGTTCCGTGTTATATGGCGTGGTCCATTGAATTACTATCTTTTAAAGTAAAGTTTTAAATAACTATTTTAGTTCTCACACCAGTCACATGACTGACCTGGAGTTTATTGTTTTAACCTAAACTCTAGGTGCCCCTATTTTCGACACGGGCAGCTAGTAGTTTTGGTTTTGCAGATTTATATTCATAGGATCCTGATTTACAGCTGGAACGATGCTCTGAAATCTCTGTATCCGTGCATTATTTCTAGTTGTGTTTTTGTATTATCTTCCGCTGCGATGTATTTAAATGTAATCTAAATCTCTGATATTATTCGAATGTATTTTATTCATTTATGCTCTGTATATTCTTGTATCTGATGGAATTGTTGTATTAACAATGAAATGTTCTTCTGTTTGCGTTCTATTTTGTCTTGTCCTCAATTCTATCTGTGCTTTCCTTCACGGGGAAGTTCGGATCGTCTCATAAATTGAATATAGTCATTTAATTTGGTAACTCCCAAGTCAAATTAACTTAATTTAGTAACTCCCACGTAAATTAATTATCAGCTCATATAAATTAGACTTCTTGGACACAACTTAAAACTTTAAATGGATCAGTATGCCCAGATAATGTTTATATATAACTAGTTATCCATTTATATGTCCGAAAGCAACTAGCATATAATTAAAGTAAAATAAATACCATTTGCATATCCTAATGTCAAACACTAGGTAAGTAGGTATTAATAATTATAAAGTGCCACTCTTTTAGCCTATCATTATTTAGCTATATTTAAAAGCAGTAATCTTTCATGTATACCACTATATATATATATATAAGTGTGTGTGTGTGTTTTTGTGTGTGTGTGTGTGTGTGTGGACAGCCCGGAATTACATGTTCAATCAAAACAGACAGGGATGGAGCCAGAAATTTGTTGAAAGGGGTGATTCGAAAGGGGACCAAAAAATTAATAATACCGATTTACCTTGAAATTAATGGAAGAAGTAATGTGGATGAATTCATAACCTGAAATATAATTTAGGCGAAATAAATATCTGGAAAACATACCTATCGATTTGCAAAATACTTCTCTACAAACAATATTCTAAGTGATATTCCACATACTTCTGAACTGCACTGTTATCTTCAACTCATGGAAAATAATAATTGGAACATTTACCATATCCTAAAAAATAATAAGCGATATGTTCTTTTTTCTAGTACACTAAAGTAGGCCACTAAGGCTAAAGCCAATTAACAAAACCAGGAGACATGCATTCTTTTCCTCCCAGCAAGTAGGAGGAAAAAATAAACAATGTTCTTGGTCCTTCACTTCTAAATCGTAAAACAAGATTTCATGACTAATTAATTTAAACAAAATATGAAACTAACATGCTCATTTAATTCTAAATCTTGTAGTGAATTATTGCCACGAGAGTTGCATAAGGCGAGATTGTCAATAAATACATATATGTTCAGATTTATCCTAAATCTGTTATTATTTTTAAATCCTTACATTTGCTTATCTTTCTTTTTCTACTTTGGTGCAGTTAAAGTTCTGCAAAAAAAAAAAGACAACACTCGTTAAGATATACAAGTCTAAAGAATGACTATTTGAAAGCAACAAGGAAACTGAAGAAATTACAATGATTTTGACTAATATAGATAAACATTTTACAATAGAATATTTATCTATTACCTTTGTGATTTGAGCTTATACTTCTGGCGTCTTTATAAAAGATGTAAAAGAGTCATTTTCATCTTTTTATGCTGGCATGTAGTGTGGATTTGGAAGAGAATAAAGGTGTGCAAGATATCTAAAAACTTCATCAATTCCATTCTGATCAGCATCAAGTACCAGCTGCCAAAGTTAATTTTCCGAGAGCAGGATTTGGGATCAAAAAACAAATTTGTAATAAAGGGACCATGGCCCCTACTTTCCCCCCTTTGCCTTCGTCCCTGACAACCGATATATGACAAATTTCAATATTCATGTATACTCCTATACAAGCAAATCAGATGGAATAAAATAAAATAAATTAACATACACAAAACACATTCTGATTGCGAAGTAGTTATACCTTTTTGAACCTGTTTATCTGTTCAGTTTCCCACATCAGTTCATGTTTCTTTGGCCTCATTAATATCAATATCAAGATTGCAAATATGGTTCAGGTTCAACTTGATCATTGATGGCCTAACACAAGTTTTTGCAATCTCGATTATTGATATTGATGGGACAAGAGCCTAAAACATAATGCTTCTTCGGAGCCTATAGGGAAATTTTATATGAAACATATTAGTTAAGTGTCACATATTGCAAAATTCATAAACTTCCGAGTCATATGCTGCACAATTTATATACTGTATAACTCATATATGTAATTCATAAACAAGATTTACAAGTTGTACAACCATGTTTAGGAAAATCCATGCAAAATTCAATTAATTCTTCTCCGAGATAACATTCAGCTGTACAACCTTCTGGAGAAAATCGATTTTGTACATATGTAGTACCAGGCAACACATGATCTTTTGGTAGGAAAGAAACAACCGAAGTGAGAAAATCAGTGAATGCAGTGTTGCTAATCCCAAACCTAGCTTTACAGTTATACAACTTTAAAATTGACTCGAACTTAGTGCGCTCGCTTCCCTCAAATAGAGATTGTTCGGCATCAGCCAAAAACCTCCTGAACTCAAATGATTCTTTATCAAAATCCCCATCATTGTAGGTTGTTTCACAAATATCAATTGTTTCCGAGGTAGGGGTCTTCTTTGTAGCAAGACTCGTACTACCAACAGATGACGTGGTACACCTATAAGATTTTTCCCTTTGCCAAATCCATTCAACATACCCTAAACTAAACCCATTTTCATGTAGATGACTTCTATTTGTTTTAACCAGATTTTTTTTAAAATTAACATAACTTCCACATGGACAGGGAATCATCTTAGGATTTTTAGCATTTCATTTAGCGAATATCAAGAAGTTTTCAACACCAATTTCATATTGTAAAGAATCCCTATCTTCTTTAATCCATGACTTATACATTTCAACCACTTACAAATCAGAAATACCAAATTCCTGCTTACCAACTTAGAACAAATATAAATTAGAAATATCAAACCATGCTTAACCACTTACAAATCAAAACCAATACGAATAGAAGATGCTATACGAACATAGATTTGAGCAGCTTACCACTTACAAACCTAGATTTGAGCTTCGAGCTTCACAAATTAAGGCTTTCAGCTAATCGATTTAAGCTTTAAACAGAGCTTCGAGCTTTACGAAGCAGCTTTACAAAATAGGGATTTGAGACTGAGTGGTGAGACAAGCTTCAGAAATTAGGGTTCGAGAGATTGGGGGAAAAGAGAAAAAAAAAATCTTGGGGGAATAATGAAAATTTTCTGATTTGTTTTTAATTTTAGTTTGGTGAAAATTTTGGCTAAAGGCGCTGGAGGGAATAAATTTGGTTAAGGGAGGGAAATAAAATGTTAAGGGGGAAATAATTTGGCTAAGGTACTGCCTAATTTTTCTTTTTTTTCTGAAGTATGTATAAGACATTGCTCCTTTAATAAAACGATGTACGCCCTATTTTTTTTTTAAGTGTGTATAAGACATCCCTCCTCTAATAAAACGATGTCTAAGAAACCAACAACATCAATTTTCTTTTTGACGATATTAGAAATCGTTTTGACATCGGTTGAGATTGCAAGCGATGTTAAAAATGTTATGTTTATTCTACTTTTTCTTGTAGTGTTATGCAATACCCAGTCACTTTAAAAGAGATTGTTGTTTTCCTAAAAAGAAATCCTAGTTGATAAAGGTTGTTATAGTATCTAAAATCAACATAATTGAAAGAGAAGACTCTTGTTGGAACGATTTTGGTTGTACTAAGTATATCTACAATTATAAGAGCCTATATAAAAGAAACTTGATTTGTCTAACAAAGAAAATTATCTTTTAATGGAAAACTCAGTGAAAGCAGCAGTAAATAAGATGATGAGTGTACATGTAGAGATCACTTTCGGAAAGATTCTAATACTAAATGATTTATAATATGTAACTGATGTTAGAAAGAACCATTTTTATAGTTTAATACATAAGCTTGGCTTCAAATAAGTATTTGGCTCAAATAAATATGAATTTTCCTAATGTAGACTATTTATTGGAAAAGAATACAGTTTTGATGGAATGTACAAATTCAATATTAATAAGAAGATTGCTTTTTCTTATGTTGTTAATTATTTCCCTCATGGTATAGTAGATTATGACATGATAATATTAGAAGTATCTATTGGAAAATATTCTATTTATGAACTGAATTTATTAAAAAAACACGTTAATAGTAATTTATTAATGAACCATTATTGTAATTGAACAATTGCAAGTTTATAACAGTAATATTTTTGTGAATCAATTTTTTAGTTGAGCCATCACACTTGCACAAATATAATATATTTATGAATCATTATTATAATTGAGTTGTTATATTTGCACAACGGTAATATTTTATACAGGAAAATATTTACAAGGACAAAACTGAAGGCCTTTTTATCCATAAGGACAGCCCACTAAAATTTTACTCAGAAGGACAATACATTGAAAAATAATTTTGGCCGCTACTTTTATCTTCTCCCTCTCTCACGTCGGCCGCTACTTTCAACTTCTCCCTCTCTCACGTCATTCTCGATTTCATCTTAAATCACGAAATCATAAAATCAGAAAACGCGAAATCACGAATTTCAGAAAATACTAAAATCGAAATTCGAAATAAAAGGAAAACATCACAAGATCAAAATCGAGAAGAAAATCATTCGAAACCCTAAAAAATAAAAAAAAATTGTCGATCAACAAAATCCCAATGGAAATCAGAATTGAATGGAATAAAAATATTTTACAAACGATGGAAATCACAATTGAAGAAGTCGAAATTGTTGAAACAATTATTTTAGATTGGAAATGGTTTTTTTTTATTTTACCAGTACAGCAGTTCGTAGGTATCATTTTTGTATTTTTGTAGTTATCATTTTTCCTGATTTTAACTTTATAACGTAGCAGCAGTTTTTAGTTATCATTTTTCTATTTTTTTAGTTATCATTTTTCCTGTTTTAACTTTAAAAACATAGCAGCAGTTTTTAGTTATCATTTTGCTATTTTTGTAGTTATCATTTTTACCGTTTTAACTGTGTTTCTTGTTTTTTCAGGTGATTTTGTTGCTGTGTTAATTTTGAAGTTATATTGTTGTATCAGCTTTGAAACTAAGTCGAACTTTTTTCATTTTAATCAATAAAACTGTGATATAATTTTTTTTCCCATTATTTTATCTTCAAAACATTGCATCAGTATTTAGGTATCATTTTTCTAATTTTTAAGGTATCATTTTTTCTGTTTTAACTGTTTTTTTGCATCAACTTCGTCACTCAGTCGAACGTATTTCGTTTTATTCAATCAAACTGTGATGTAAACAATTTTTGCATTAATTTTTCTTAAAAACATTGATGCAGTTTGTAAGTATCATTTTCCTATTTTTTGAGGTATCATTTTATATGTTTAATTCAATCAAACTGTTATGTTTTATGTTATATTTTGTTATCAGTTTTATAAGTTGGTACGACTAAGCTAAAGTTTTTCTCATTTTCAGAGTTCATGAATATCAGTTTTTAATATTGTAGGTATTCATTTGTTTGTTATATTTTTTCATTAGTTTTTCTTCAAAACATTGAATGAGTTATTAGGTATCAGTTTTCTATTTTTTTGAGTATCAGTTTTAATGTTTTAACCGTGTTAAGTTTTTTTTCATGTGATTTTTTGTTGTATTACAGTAAAAATGATACCTTAAAAAATATAAAAATGATTCCTTCAAACTGCAGTAATGTTTGACATAACAGAGAAATTACACTAAAAATGATACCTTAAAAAATATAAAAATGATACCTTAAAACTGCTTTGATGTTTAACATAACACATAAACTACAGTAAAAATGATAACTAAAAAAATAGAAAAATGATAACTAAAAACTGCTGCTATGTTTTAAAGTTAAAATAGGAAAAATGATAACTAAGAAAATAGAAAAATGATACCTACGAACTGCTATACTATTAACGATTAAAAAAAAACATTTCCAATCACGAAAAAATTATTTCAACAATTTCGACTTCTTCAACTGCGTTTTCCATCGTTAGAAAAATATTACTATTCAATTCAATTGTGATTTCGAATGGATTTATGTTGTTCGACAATTTTTTTTTCTAGGGTTTTTGTTTCTCGCGATTTTTGTTTCGAATGCTCTTCTATTCGATTTCGATTTCGTGATGTTTGAATTCGATTTCAAATTTCGTTTTTGTTTTATTCTAAAATTTGTGATTTTGCAATTCATGATTTCGTGTTTTTTGTATTTCGTGATGACTGATGCGCAAGAGGAGAGAAGAAGAAAGAAGCGGCCGATTTTTTTTTTCCAGTGTGTTGTCCTTTAGGATAAAATATTAGGCGGCTGTCCTTATGGATAAATTTTAGTGGGCTTTTGTCCTTAAATTTTTTTCCCTATTTTATATAGCATTATCTTTTTTTTGAAAGGCAATTATTATTATTCACACTAGAAACTACTACAATGATATACAAAATGACCATATTAGCTGTACAAACTGAATTATGTGGTACTGAGAAAAAAACCATGTACAGTATATAACAAGCAAGACCCAGAAAAACTCAATACCGCACAGTACAAAAACTATGTACAAAAGCCAGTATCAGTAATGCAGCAACCTATTATACCATCTGATTGATCCATCACTCAGCATCTTCAATCACCATTTACTTATTTCATATTGAACTTTATCACTTGATCTGCTGCATTACCCAACTATATGCATTACTCAACGACACATATCCTTCTTCTGATAGACAATTTCACTTAAGCTATTACCACTCTTAGAAACCACCAGCAGTAACACCATGGTAACGCGTAAATGTAGGTAACCAGAAATCAAATCATCATTACGCCTAAATGAAACCAGGCAAACCTAATCACATTAGATTGGATTCCACCTGGTATGACGAGTGGGAAATTTCATTGCATTGGGAAGAAAATCCTCTAACGTGTAATCAATCCCCTCGTCCAAATCATCATCCACACTTTCAATAGCGTTCTTCTTCAGAGCACGCCTCTTGGCACTCTTTAGAGCAGTTTAGTTTGTGTTGAAGAAGAAGGCATAGAATTAGATAGCGAATTAGAAGGAGGTGGCAAAATATTGTCAGGTGTAAGTTTTAGATGCACATATAGAGAATTATGAGAAGCAGATGCATTGGAAGGATTAGAAGTATAAGGGTTTGCATCGACTGCTTCATCACCTTGCCCGGTACCATTTCCTTCATCATCATTATCCCAAAATTTCCCAGATAATCTTGTCAAAGAAGTTGACGAAGGACCTGAAGATGAAGAATGCAAATTGACCTGAGCTTTAGAGGATAAGGAGTGGGCATTTGAAGTAGTTGGAGGATATGGAATGTTGTCATAAGGATCATCGAAAACCTGTTTACCCTTATCACAAGATTGCCTAGAATCAAAACCTCCTTCAAACAAACCACCTAAACCAAAATCCACAGCTTCTTTTTCAAAGTTATTTCCTATAACACCAACAACTTTTTCAACATGAGAGCCATTATCCCTGTTACTGTCATTAACCAAAGCAGCATTAAGAGTTGATCGATCAATTGTATTATCCCCCTTATTACACTCGAAATTATTAACCAATCCATCATTGTTATTTAAATCCACCATAGAATCCTTAGCTAAGCCACAATTATTATTGATACTATCATTTGCCAAAGAATCAAAAACATTACCACTCACATTCCCAGTTCCATTAACATTATCTACATTCTTCTTATTGGTATTAACATCCTTTTTTTCAAATCTTCTTTTTCTTGTTATATACAAAAGTCCACTTACCCTTTTTAACATCAGTAAAAGATTCTTGAGAATGATTATTCATATGAACAAGCTTATCTAAATCAACCTATATCGATTTTTGCGTAGTATCCTTTGAAAGTATTCACAAGTAGCAATAGCATGTCCAAAACCCTACATCTAGTACATATCATAGGTCTTCAGTCATATTTAATCTAAACTAAAATTTTATCACATAATTCATCGATCCCAATAAATTCAAGAAGCTCAAAATTTGGAGACACCTCTACTAACGCCTTGGCATATCTGAATCTATTAAACCTCTCAGTACTAATGTCACAGCATATTATTCTACCAATGTGATTAACTAGCTAATTAATTCCTACCAACGTCCATAATATCATCGAAATTCTAAACAAATGAATCCAAACCTATACCTTCCTGATCTGAGATTACGAACATCCAATTGATGGATCCCATCTCGTGATGATGGTATTACAATATTGTTTTAAATAATAGTATTACAATATTGATTTAAATAAGAATAAATCAAAATTCATTAGCATTCCATCAATTTAGCAACATATACAATTTTCATTCTGCCTATTTAAATGATAGATAGGCATAAGAGAAATGATAGGAACAATATACAATTTTTTTCTTCTTCCTTCATAATGAATAACAAACACTTTTCTTTTCTTTTTCTTCAAAAAAAAGTATGGCACATTTTTTTCTTCTTTCTTCAACAAAAAAAAAATCAATTGAGCAATATTTCAGGGTGCAAATCAGAATTGACTTTGTCAGTGCAAATAAGATCAATATTTTTTAGATTAGAGATGATATTTTATCCTCAAGGTGCTTGTGAAATTTCGAGAACTGTTTTGCACCTTCGAGTAGATAATCATAACGTCTTCAAGATAGTGACTTAGTGCATGATTTCAAAATTATTTTTTTAAAAAACTTGGAGATGTTCTACACAAAATAATGACTTCGAATGCAAATCTAGATGATGCTACCCTATAATCCATGTTACAACTTTCTAATCAAAATCAGTTATGAGACCTTTGGAAAAGACAGTAAGTCTTGAAACTAATTTTTAATGAAATAAGGTTGATTTTAGTATGGTTAAGATAGAGCAAATAATATAAATACAATTACATATTTACATCATTAATTAGAGATAAAAATGATATCTCTAATTCTTAGTAAGTTAAAAACGATTGCTTAAGAGAACCATATTTAACTAAAAGCGGATGCATTTGAATTTAGTTTTATGATAACTTATTGAGGTATATATTAATAATTTACTGTTCTATAAAAAATTGCAGAAATAAATAATAGAGTAAAAGAAAATATTAAATATTCAAATGTTAATAGTAATCACTAGCTAAACTGGCTTTCATCCACAAAACTATTATTTCAGACATAAAGTCTATATTTATTCCTGTTGTGCAAAAATAATTGCACAAATTGCTCGAATACTAATCTGTTAAGGTTTTCTACGCAGTGAAAAAGTCGAAATACAAAAAGAAGGATCTTTTTGTTGGAGATGCTGATTAAGGAACTTAGGCAAAGTTAAACATCAGAAGAGAGCTGAATAGTGTTTAATGAATTTTTTGAAATCTTTTTGAAACAAACAAATAGTATATAGATCACATATATTAACAAACACAGAATAAATCATAGAATGCAAAACGTTAAACCAATAAAAGAAAAGTACACACCGGATTTTATACTGGTTCGGGACTCATGTACATCTAGTCCCACACAAAGCTGGGTTGATGCATATTTTTTATTCAACAACATACAGTTACAATCCTTAATTTCCGAGCTACAAAGGAACACCCAACTGATTCAAGTACTGTGAGACTTAGTAGAATTTCGGACCATAACTTGAAACCCAAACAATTTTCGGGACACAATCACACCTAGTCACTTTAAACGGGATAAGACCACACCCTTCTCTTATCAGTTTTTGTAGTATTAACACTATAGGAGATGATTTTGAGATCTTTGATTTCAAGCATCATATAACACTTGAGAAGCACTTAAATTCAAAGAGATTTTGATTTGGAATTAAAAGAGAAGAAGAATGATATGATTTCTATTGAAATCGGTAGAGTATAAGTATAGAAAATCAAGAAATAAAGTATCATAGTGGTAGGATGTTAAGAGAGGAAGAAGAAGATGATTGGTTACTAGTAAAATCAAATTCCAGAAGGTATTTATAGGTTTCCAATAGTCACAACGTTTCTGAAAGGATTTGAATTCAAAAGATAACTTTTTCAAAATTTTAAAAACATTTTAATGGCTAGTATGTCGACATGCCTAAAAGCATTTGTCAACATATGCTAATGTAAAATCAAAAAATAAATTTTAAAATGAAGTAAATGATGTTTAAATAAATTATGGTGAATCCAGAGTTAAAACAAACTAAATTCCTTTATATTTAAACATTCTTTTCAAAGTAAAAAAAAAAATCTTATATAAAGATATAATAAAAATTATTAAGGAATTAAATATAAACTGATACAAATGTAAATACATAAAACCATATATATATATATATATATAAGTATAAGTGATTATAAAACAAGTAAAACTTAAGTTTTCAGGAGTTTAGAAAATAACTATCAGGAGTTAAAATATTTATTAAAACACAGAAGTATGTATATTCTGAATAAGAAAGTAATTTTAAAATCATTTGAAAACAAGATTTAAAATCAAGTAAATAAATTTGAAATTATTCCAAAATCAAGTTAAAAATCAGGATTTAAATTTTAAGACCAGAATTTAAATTTGAAAATAGGATTAAGTGCGAACCAGAGTTTTAAAAGAACTCTATTATTCTTGAATTCTTGATTTCTTGATACTCATAAGTCTTGAAACTTGAACTCTTCTATTTTGAAATCTTGATTCTTTGAAGTGTAGAATCTTCAATAATAAATACCTGCATAGATGTCCGGTATATACACACACATATATATATACTATAGAAAATAGTGTTAGTATATTATTAAAATAATAATTGAAACAAAGTAGAAACAAGGTTATGATCATCAGAACCATCATCACTAACATCTCAGTCCTTAAAAATATCCCCCTTTTTTATGATGACGACATTGGTTATAAATATTCATATGTGATGTCTTGATTCTTCGGCTACTCTCCCTGAAACAACTAACTGCCTCTTGTTTTAAACCCTATTTTATAATTCACCCCTTCTGTTATCAACAAAAACTATATTATCCTAACTAGATACTAATACTCACCTAAAAACAAGGGATAATTCTAATAACTAAACAAAATAACTATAATATCCTAACTATTATATATTGAATAATTATAAACCATAAACCATAAACAACATTTTAAGTCATACAAATCATACCAAACCAATGCAATATGTATATGTATCAATATTTATTAGTACAGTTAAGCAATCAAATCAAGACACATCATAATTATAGTAGTTTATTTAAAAAAATTAAAATTTTGAAATAAATCAAACAGTCCACAAAAAATAAAACAAATTCACACATTTTGAGGACCTTCAACCCAACCATCTTCATCAAAGATTGGATCAGATATTGTAGCATCCCAGTCTTCATCGTTTTAGGTGAGAGGTGCTCCAGTGATGTTGTTGACCTCATCTTTTGAAAGAGAGGCAAACATCCATCGAATTGCATCAAAATGTTTCTCTTGTTGTTTGATCATCTGTATTTAAATTAATTCTAGATGACGCTGATTATGGAGAATAAATGAGAGATTATTCTTGAAAGAATTAAGATTTTCTTCAAGGTTTTCACTAAGATTATGGATTTTAGTAGGTTTTGATTATTTTAAGAAATAGTGAAAGGAAGTATAAGAGAAATGAATGGATAAGTTTTTCTTGAAGGTAAGGATATAAATATGCTTTAAATTCATTTATACTGAACAGACATGAGTTGGTTAGAGTAGTTTCAAATTCAAACAATTCTGGAAATTGTAATGTTATATGTTGACATATACATGTGTTATTTCAAGTTTTGAAGAATTTTGATGTTTTGTGATCTGTTTCGACTTATATAAACTTATTTTTATTGTTTTAATAGTAATTCTAGAGATGTTTAAACAAGTACTGATAGAAATAAAGAACTTTATTTCAATCTAATGATAACAATACATGAAATAAGTACATAACATAAGATAGAATGTGAAAATAGAAATACAAGCTAACATAATACGAAGTTAAACTTGGAACTCAACGAAGGAGGAGGATGAAAAGGATGACAAGACAAGTTTTCTTTTAACTTTGCAAAAGAACTTACTCATTTTAGTAGAAATATTTTCAAATTTCTTACTAAACGATCTCTTAAGTAACTTTAGGTTCTTGGCTAAAATATTTTAATTTTGAAGAATGGTTTTCTTGGAGGGTTTGGTAGAAACTTCAGCTCTTTCTAAAGAGGTATCTTCTTCCTCTTCCTCAATATCTATTTGATTGGTTTCTTCTTCTTGTTCAATTCTTGCTTGCTTTTCCGCATGTGTTTCGTATGGATGAAACAAAAGTGGTATTTTCGTAAACGAAATATTTCCTGCATTGAAAACTTTTCCACAAATGAACTCTTCTCCTCTGAAATAGACTCCAAAATATTTGAAAATACGTGTAAGGTAAACTCCGTGACAGAACGTATTTTCCTTTTGTTACAACTCACTTAAAATCACTTTAGCCTAATTAATTTCATAATTTCTAAAGATAAGGAAAAAGGGCATTGTTAACTTTCAGGGTAGGCTAGTTCAAAACTTTCATGGTAGGATTATTGAAATTTCCGGATTGAGAGGTGACAGTAAGTTGAAGTAGCAAATTGACAATTCTTCCTTTTGGACGATAAAAACGAATTTTGAATTTTGAATTCTCATTGTTTTCAAAAATGCGATGAAAGTTTCCAAATCACTTTCATTCATATTAAAATTCGAAATATCGAATCAACGGACAAAAGCTTCTTTATCGGAGGAAAAACGTTAATGGAGACAAGGTCGTAAATTTCTTCTTCTACATCGTCTTCTCCTCAGAATCACTTCTTTCATCACTTTTAGCCCTACAATACTCGTCTACTGGTTGGAAATGAATGAGAAAGAGAAAGAGGGATTTTGGAAGAAGAGAAAGGAAAACAACTTTTAGTCCCACATCATGAAATATGAGTACCAACTCTTCTACAATCTTATATAAATAAAGGAGAAGAGAGCTCATATCAGGTGTGGCTAAGCCAAGACACAATATTATATTGATGTCAAATGTGGGCCTAGTGCTATGGGACTCTTGGAGTCCATGACACAATATTATATTGATGTCAAATGTGGGCTTAGTGATTTGGGGACTCTTGGAGTCCATGACACGATATTAGTGTCAATAATTGGGCGTTGGACCTTGGGACTCTTGAGGTCTCATGGTTAAATAGGCCGCTGATTTCAGTTTGGGCCTATTGTGCTGAAACGAGTTATTTTGATCATTTTATGATCTGGTATGTCCCTTCTATTGAAGGGATACAACCGTTTCATCATAAATGCGCACGCACATTTAAGCACCGCTTGGTTAAAGGGTCGCAACCTTTCCAAAGGTCATTAATGTTCGTATAGGCATTTCCTCCAGCCTATAAATACATAGCCCAAAAGGAGAGAATAAATATTAATTATTCTTCTCAATTGTTACTCCCTCTTCAAAGCATTCCTCTGTTCAAGTTTCTATAATCTACTTCAGTTCGTCGGAGCTCCGTTTGCTGGCACTGCACTACGGGGCTGGTCCGTTTTATCCTGGGAAACAAATTGCGATCACGTCAATCAGTGCATACGACGGCAATATTGTTTTAAGGAAACAGAATTATTTCTGGACTCGGACATTACGGTTGGTGACGGTTCTGTACCGCTCCAATCCAGTGCACAATCGGTCTTGCTTACTGTCTTTTCTGCAATCACAGTTTGACTTGACAATTGTGGTATTATTGAGTAACATTGATATTGTTACTATTTATTTGCAATACAATTGTGTATTGACAAAAGGATCTAACTTTGTAATACAATTGTGTATTGACAAAAAGATCTTCTAACAATCTTAAAACAATATTGATTGTTGCAGACGACAATAAGCTGTGTCACAAATAGCAAAAATAATTTTACACCGACACAGACGGTGACCAACGCTCTGATTGCGCCAAATGGTTCCAATAATGACTCTGCCTCATGGAGAAAGGTCAGAGAAGTTCAACGTCATCAATATTAAGTGCAGACAATAGAAAAATGTTGCTTTGTCTAACAACATTGGGACTTGCCAAATTTCTGACTAAAAAAAAAAAAAGGAAAAAGAAAAATTGGCTGAAATCCCCAAAAGGGCATTGCTGATATGAATTTATATACAGTAATATCAGAATGCAACCTGGAAAGGAACTAACTTTAAATGACGTTCTCTATGTTCCAGAAATTCATAAGAACCTGATTTCAGGATCATTGCTCAGCAAACATGGATTTAAATTAATCCTTGAAGCTGAGAATGGAGTGTATGTAGGAAGAGGACATGTGTGTGATGGTTCGTTTAAAGAAAATGTAATCACTATTGTACCACACACTGATATGAATAAAAGTGAATCTTTTGTTTATATTGTTGACTCTTCCAACGTGTGATATTCTAGATTAGGGGATGTAAACTTTGATACATTGCACAAATTGATTAATCTAGACACCATTTTTAAATGTCAAATTTGTGCAGAAGCAAAATTGACAAGAATCTCGTTTCATTATGTTGAACGAGAAACAGAACCGCTAGATATAATACATACAAATGTATGTGATTTGATGTGTTTAAACAATACAAAGCGGAAGTTGAGGATCAACTCAACAAGAAAATCAAAGCTTTAAGAAGTGATAGAGGAGGAGAATATGTATTCCCTTTTGAAGAATCTTGCGCTGAACATGGTGTTATACACCTAATTACAGCACCATATTCACCTCAATCCAACGGTATAGCCGATCGGAAGATAAAACTCTTAAAGAAATGATGAATGCCTTATCCTGGCTTGTAAGATAATTTTTTGGGAAGAAGCTATTCTTTCGGCAAATCATATTTTAAATAAAATATCCCGAAAGAAAACATCTCTATCTTCTCATGAACTTTGGAAAAACAGACCACCATCCTACAAATACCTAAAAGTGTGGGGGTGTCTTGCCAAAGTAGAGGTACCAAAACCAAAGAAGGTCAAAATTGGACCAAAAACAATTGATTGTGTATTTATTGGATGTGCACAAAGCAGTGCCGCATATCGATGTTTGGTACACAAATCTGAAATTGATGATATTCATGAAAATACCATCATTGAGTCGAGAAATGCTAAATTTTTCGAACATATATTTCCCTTGAAATATGGTATTGAAAATCATACACCTAAGAGATCAAAGAAAAAAAAAAGTTCATTACTCTATTGAGGATGCTGAACAAAATAACACTCAGCTAAGTAGTGCTGAGTAGCAAGTGGAGGAGCCAAGAAAAAGTAAAAGGTCAAGGACGTTAAACCTTTGGACTGGACTTCTATACATTTATGTTAGAAGATGATCCATTGAAATACAAACAAGCTATGTCCTCCAGCGATGCCCCTTATTAGAAAGAGGCAATTAACAATGAGATTGTATCCATTATGTCCAATCATACATGGAAATTAGCTGATTTACCTCAAGGATGTAAGACCTTAGGTAATAAATGTATATTTAAAAAGAAATTGAAACCTGATGGTTCAATAGACAAGTACGAAGCTCGTCTGGTAGTCCAAGGATTTAAACAAAAGGAAGACCTGGACTATTTCGACAAACATCAATTAGAATGCTCATTGCAATTGCATCCATACACGACTTAGAAATACATCAAATGGATGATAAAACTGTATTCTTGAATGATGAATTAGAGGAGGATATCTATATGGAACAACCTGAAGGATTTCTAAGCTCAGAAAATGAGAATAAAGTGTGCAAATAGGTGAAATCACTTTATGGCCTTAAGCAAACTCCAAAAACAGTGGCATGAGAAGTTTGATAATAATATGTTATCAAATGGATTCATAATAAATGAATCAGATAAATGTGTGTACATAAAACATACACATATTGGATATGTCATTGTTTGTCTTTATGTTGACGACCTATTAATCCTAGGCAATAACAAGGCCATAATAACATCTACAAAGGATATGTTATCCTCTAGATTCGATATGAAAGACCTAGGACTGGCTGATGTGATATTGGGTGTAAAAATTCTGAGAACACCACATGGATATGCATTATCACAATCGCATTACATCACCAAGATACTTGAGAAATTCAAGCAATATAATGTAACTATTGCAAAATCACCAGTAGATATGAACCAAAATTGGGTAAAGAACACTGGTGATGGTATTTACCAATTGGAATACTCTCGTATACTAGGAAGTATCATGTATGAGCTGTACTAGGCCTGATGTCGCATATGCTGTAAGCAAACTAAGTAGATTTACCAGCAATCCTGGTAAGCATCATTGGAAAGCGATAATCAGAGTTCTAGGATATCTAAAGTATACACAGAGCTATGGTTTATACTATACAAACTATCCTTCAATAGTGGAAGGATATAGTGATGCAAATTGGATCACTGGATCAAATGATACAAAGTCTACAAGTGGATACGTGTTCACATTAGAAAATGGAGCAATTTCATGGAAATCATCCAAACAGACTTGTATCGCTAGATCTACGATGGAATCAGAGTTTATTGCACTAGATAAGACTGCAGAAGAAGCAGAATGAATTCGAAGCTTCTTGGAAGACATTCCTAATTGGAGCAAACCTGTGCCTCCAATATGTATACATTGTGATAGTCAATCAGCTATTGGAAGAGCTAATAGTACACTATACAATGGTAAATCTAGGCATATTCGTCGTAGACATAAAACAATAAGACAACTTCTCTCTAATGGGGTTATCACGGTAGATTACATTCGATCTAAAGATAACTTAGCGGATCCACGTACCAAAGGCTTGCCAAGAGAGAAAGTTCAAATCTTATCGAAGGGAATGGGGCTAAGGCCTATAGACTAAAGGTTTCTCTAAAATGGAAACCCCACCTAGTTGACTGGAGATCCCAAGATCTAGGTTCAAAGGGACAACGAAGTTTAAGAGAAACTTGATGGCACTGTTATACACAAACCATTCCTATGATAAGTCAGTGCATTATATGTTGAATAAGGATAAGTATTAGTACTTTTAATGATGTCTGTATTTGAGGAATTAAGAGAATACCCTTTACAGAATCACCTACGTAAGTGCGAAGGCGCCGCTTCAAAGAGAATTATGAGGCCAAATTCTCTAAGCACTTATGAGACCAGGCAGGTGTTCAAGGCAAAAACGAACACATACAGAGAACGAAGGGTTATAAGAAACATTTATCGTGTGTTATCTACTTTGGAATTACACAAAAGGCTTACAGTTCAAGGACAGTCAGTGTCTACTGATTCGCCTGTGATTCAAATAGGTAATCACTAGGAAAGTTCAAGGCCTATGTGCTACTTTAACCGATGCGATAAATGATTCGTGAAACTAAGAACGACTTCTCATTCATGTGGGGGATTGTTGGAAATGAATGAGAAAGAGAAAGAGGGATTTTGGAAGAAGAGAAAGGAAAACAACTTTTAGTCCCACATCATGAAATATGAGTACCAACTCTTCTACAATCTTATATAAATAAAGGAGAAGAGAGCTCATATCAGGTGTGGCTAAGCCAAGACACAATATTATATTGATGTCAAATGTGGGCCTAGTGCTATGGGACTCTTGGAGTCCATGACACAATATTATATTGATGTCAAATGTGGGCTTAGTGATTTGGGGACTCTTGGAGTCCATGACACGATATTAGTGTCAATAATTGGGCGTTGGACCTTGGGACTCTTGAGGTCTCATGGTTAAATAGGCCGCTGATTTCAGTTTGGGCCTATTGTGCTGAAACGAGTTATTTTGATCATTTTATGATCTGGTATGTCCCTTCTATTGAAGGGATACAACCGTTTCATCATAAATGCGCACGCACATTTAAGCACCGCTTGGTTAAAGGGTCGCAACCTTTCCAAAGGTCATTAATGTTCGTATAGGCATTTCCTCCAGCCTATAAATACATAGCCCAAAAGGAGAGAATAAATATTAATTATTCTTCTCAATTGTTACTCCCTCTTCAAAGCATTCCTCTGTTCAAGTTTCTATAATCTACTTCAGTTCGTCGGAGCTCCGTTTGCTGGCACTGCACTACGGGGCTGGTCCGTTTTATCCTGGGAAACAAATTGCGATCACGTCAATCAGTGCATACGACGGCAATATTGTTTTAAGGAAACAGAATTATTTCTGGACTCGGACATTACGGTTGGTGACGGTTCTGTACCGCTCCAATCCAGTGCACAATCGGTCTTGCTTACTGTCTTTTCTGCAATCACAGTTTGACTTGACAATTGTGGTATTATTGAGTAACATTGATATTGTTACTATTTATTTGCAATACAATTGTGTATTGACAAAAGGATCTAACTTTGTAATACAATTGTGTATTGACAAAAAGATCTTCTAACACTACTCACCTCCTTTTTTTCGCTATGCGTGTTTCTCCTCCTTTAAACATTTCGTATCTTCTAGATCTGAAGCTTTGGCCACATAATCGATTCTTCACAAAGCAAACTTTTCCTCCTTCGTTCAACCACCTTGTCCCTTGTGATTTAAGCTTTGTCAAGAATCTTCGCTGAGCACCATTTACCCCAATTTATCAACCTCATTTTTACTACCCTCTTCTCCCAATAAACGCCACTGGAAAATCTCCCTTACGCAGTCTGGTGGCCACTATAGGCAACTACTCGCCTTCGTTCTGGATGCTTGTTCTTCAACTGGTGGGCTTAGCTGAAGAGGGGGCCTGACACTGACGCGGAATTCCACTGTAAGTAGTAACTCGCAAGGTTTGAATAGTTTACACATCTCGACTATTTTGTCTATGATGGGATTATTTAATCTTGGGTATTCAATGTTTGTGATGGTCTATCTTGTTGGTAGTTCGTAGTCGATGTTCTTGTTTGTTTGGTTGAAGTGGTGTTGTCAAGGTGTTTGGTTTTCTCCCTTGGTATTCTGATACCCCGTGTTTTCATGTAAACTATTGTCTTCTTGGGCCATTTCATACTTTTTACATGGTTAGATCATCTACTTTTGTATGTTGGTTATACATGAGATGCATGTGTACTAAACAGAGCTTCGTACAATGGTGGTATACCTATGTTATTTTCAGTTTCCTTTGCAGCTCAGTTATGAAATTTGTTGGTATAATCTTGGTTTGTTATAGATGGGTGTCCTGGTTCAATGCTTTGTTTCATCTCGGTGAACTGCTCTTCCTTTCCTCTCTAGAAACAAAGGTTAGGCCAACTCATGGGACCTACGCTGTTTTGGTCTTTATGTCATTTCACAATGGAAATTGTGCGTGTACTGCAACTTCGCTGGTGTGGAGCTCAAGAAATTAGTATAGGATCTAGCACGGAGCATGCTGAAGCCACACTGTTCATCTATTATTTGTGTACTATGGTTCTGTCATGTGATAGTCTTGGATACCCTAGGCTTAGTTTTAAGCAGTTTTTCTGTTTTATTCGTATTCAAATGTAATTCACTACTATTGTAATATGTAATGTACTCTCTGTACGTGGAGAGTTAGGTCATATAAGGATGTTATTAGTGTAGTCTAGTAATATGCTAGCTCCAGTGCTTTAAACCTGATTAGGTATAGTGGATGGAGCACTTTAAACTTCGTATGTGGTGGACGATCCACCTTAAAAACCGAACATAGCTTACTGTCAACTACAGTCATCTATACTATATTGTTTTTTTTTTTTTTTGGTTATGATAAAAAAGGTGTTTGTGGTCACCTTTAAAACCGGACGGCTTTACCAAAAAAAAACTAAAAAATTCATCCTCGTATTCTTGGAATCCAAAAAATGGTACTTAAAACTAACATAACTCCAAATTTCATCTTCACTTCCTTAATAAAAGTCGTGATTCAAATTTGCATAAAACATTTTCATAAGATTAGGATAACAAACTTCATTATTATCTCGAGAATCAGTGGGACTCAAAATTCCATTTTGATCAAATAGAGGTTCAAGATAAAAAGCAAAATCACTGAAGAAAACAAATTTTCTTGTGTCTATTTTACCAAAATTTACATAGATAATGTAATCTTGGATAGCATACGGGTTATTAAAGAGGAAACCCATGATAGTATTGATTAATCTCATGGTTTTTGGAGTGCTTGAGGAGGCCATCAAAATAGTTATGAAGAGTAGTTATGAATTTTGAAATAAAGGTGGAAAAGAAATGAAAGAATACGTAGTAAGTATAGAGAATCAAAGGAAAATTTGCTAGTTTAAAGGACATCTGTTCAGTCACATTGAAGTTGGTGGGAATTTCAAAAGTTTAAAATTTGAATTTTGAATTTCAAATTTGACTTTTCTGGTATATTTCGACATAGGAAAATGGTCATGTCGATATATCCCTTTATATTTTCAAGGTGACTTTTAAATCTTGACTTTTTGAATTATTTATAATCCTATATTCTTATTTAATTATTTTGCAGAGTAATATTTATTATAAAAATACTTTTTATATTATTAAATAATTGTTATTTTAAATCTCAAATTTCAAATTTGAATTAAGATTAAATTTCAAACATAACAAACAATCAATCAAGCAAACGACAATTCAACCAAAAAATCTAAAAATTATTATATAAATGCTTACCTTTTTTAGACCCGTTCTTCGATTCCATCTTATTCGCGAATTGCAGCAAAAGACATATTCGAATTATATTTTTCTTGATCTTCATCACTGGAAGATGAATCTGAGTCATTTAATGTTGCTACATTAGCTCTTTTCCTTTTATTTGATGAACTATCATTAGTAGGTTGATTTTGTTTATCAGGATACAGACATAATCTTTTCAGATGGCCTAATTCGTCATAGTTATAACATCTGATATTACTCAAATTTTATTTTTCACTTGATTTCTCTGTTCATTTTTCTTGAAATTATTCCTTTTTCTGTATCTTAGAATTTTTTTGAAATTCCTTGTCATTAGTGTTGTCTTTTCATCATCATCATCATCACTATCCGAGTCTGAATCTTCAACTGATGCCTTAAATGCTATTGATTTCTTTTCTGATTATTCCTTTTCTTCCTTGCATTTGAACTTCAAACGATATTAAATTGCCAATTAACCCCTCTATTTTCATTGTACTTATGTCATTAGCTTCTTTAATTGCAAGTGTCTTTCGATCCCAATCGGATGTTAACAAATTCATAATTTTTATGACTTGATCCTCCTCAGAATACGACTTTCCCAAAGCCATTAGTGAATGCACTATTTTCTGGAATCTATAGGACATATCGGAGATAGGCTCATTCTGATTCATTTTAGATAACTCAAATTGATTTGTTAACATGGATATTTAAGTCTGCTTGACTTTTCTTGTTCCTTCATGAGTCACTCGCAAAGTTTTCCAAATTTCATACGCATACTTACAAACACATACCCTATTGAATACATTCCTATCTAATGAATATAATAAAATATACATAGAGTTAGAAATATTTTGTGCGGTGGCTTTCTGATTATCAATCCATCATGCAAAATTAACAGTGGGTTCAACGTATTTGGTTTGTGTGATATTTCATGTGTCTAATCCTACAGATTGTAAATTTATTTTCACCCTACATGCCCAATATGCATAATTATTGCCATTAAAAAGTGGTGATCTAATAGTGGATTGGCCCTCTATGAATGAACTACCATCAGTGACAATTCCAGTGCTGGATGCAATTTAAACTTTTTAAAATTCAGATTATGAAAATTTTGAAAACCAGTGCTCTAATACCATTTGTTGGAGATGAGGATTAAGGATCTTAAGGAAAGTTAAATACTAGAGGGAGGTGAATAATGCTTAACGGAATTTTTAAAATTTTTGAAATACTTTTGAATCAAACACAAATGTACAGATCCTAGTTATTAACAAACACCGAATCAATCACAGAATGCAGAAAGTAAAAGCAATAAAAGGAAAGTACACACCGAGATTTTGTATTGGTTTGAGACTCCTCTACATTTAGTCTCACACAATGTTGGGTTGATGCGGATTTTTTGATAAACAATATCCAATTGCAATCCTTGATTTCAAGGCTACAAGGGCATACCCTAACTGATTCCAAGTACAGTGAGACTTATTTGATTTCCAGGCCACAACTTTACACCCAATCTATTTTCGGGACACAATCGTACCCAGTCACTTTAAACATGATAGAACCACACCCTTCACTTATCAGTTTTTGTAGTATTGACTCTATCGGACTTGATCTTGAGATTTTTGTTAACAAACAACCTATGACTCTTGAGAAGCACTTGAATTCAAAGAGATTTTGATTTAGAATTGAAACAAAATAAGAACGATATGATTTTTTATTGAAATCGACAGAGTATCAGTGTAGAAAATCAGGAAATAAAGTATTATAATGGTAGGATGATAAGAGAAGAAGAAGAAGATTGTTAGTTATTAAAACAAATTAATTTTGGAAGGTATTTATAGGTTTCCAATAGTCACAACATTTATGAAATGATTTAAATTCAAAAGACACCTCTTTTCAAAATTATAAAAAAAACCACCTTAATGGCTAGTATATTGACATGACTAAAGGCATATGTTAACATATGTTAGTGTAAAATCAAAAACTTAATTTTATGACAAAGTAAATGATGTTTAAATAAATTATGGTGAATCCAGAATTAAAACAAACTAAATTCCTTTATTTTTAAACATTATTTTCAAAGTAAAAAAAATATTTTAAAATCTTATATAAAGATATAATAAAAATAATTATGGAATTAAATGTAAATTGATACAAATGTAAATATATAAAACTATATATATATAATTTAAAATATAAGTGATTATAAAATAAGTAAAACTTAAGTTCAAAATCTATAAAACATAAATTTGAATATAAACTAGTTTTCAGGAGTTTAGAAAATAACTATCTGGAGTTAAAATATTTATTAAAACAAAGAAGCATATATATCTTGAATAAGGAAGTAATTTTGAAATCATTTGAAAACAATATTTAAAATCAAGTAAATAAATTTGAAGTTATTTTGAAATCAGGTTTAAAATCAAGATTTAAATTTTAAGATCAGAATTTAAATTTGAAAATAGAATTAAGTGCTAACCAGAGTTTTAATATAATTTCTAGACACATTGACTCTATAATTCTTGAACTCTTGATTTCTTGATACTCATGAGTCTTCAAACTTGACTCTTCTATTTTGAAATCTTGATTCTTTGAAATGTACAATCTTCAATAATAAATATCTGCGTGGATTTCCTGTATATACACATATAGATATACATTCTAAAAAATAATGTTAGTATATATATATATATATATATATATATATTATAATAATAATGAAACAAAGTATTAAAACCTGAGATATGTGTCCTCTGATGTCCTCTTCTGTGAATTTCCCATCCAGCCTCACATTTTCCTCAAGCCCTGTTCCTTCCTTCCTCGACCAAACGTCGCTTCTTTCTCCTCCACTTCCCCGGATTACGCCACCGCCTGATCCACCAGACCCTTCCATCAACTTGAATCCATCTCTTAATCTAGATCTACCCACCCTCGTCCTTAATCCCCAACTGCCACCAACAAATTTACGCAATGGTGCCAACTTAGTGAAATGATCTTCATTGTTTTTTGCCAAACCGAAGAATGTAGGGGAGTCTTCTCTACCTCCAATTTCACTAAAGTATTCAGGAAATGTGATTGTCCCTTCTAAAAGAAATTCTTCAAGCACTAAAGAGCAATGTTAAGAATATCTAGTAGGCTTTTTTGGGATAAGCCTCTGAGCTACACAGGGGTCACCACGCACTTGCAAAGGCTTTGAAAACCCATAGGAGGTAGTAAAGTTAAATTGAATGGTGCATATTTCTTTTTTATTCTTTCGAGCATTGAAGATAGGATTGGAATTACCCGTGTAGACCTTATTATCATCTAAAATAAACTTTTTATTATTAAACTATGGGGCGTGCATCTGGGCAATGAAGTTAGATTAATTACAAGTGAATCACTCTGGATTAAAACTAGGAATACACCTCTGTTTGCTTGGTCTAAAATTGGGATTAACTGGTTAGCCACTAGAGTAGGAAAGATTTTATGTATGGAATCTTCGACTGAACGATTTGAATGGTTGTAGTACACCAAGTGTATTGTCGAGGTGACCCTTGAATCCCCTTTGACCATTGAATTTGATGTTGAATCGTCTGATGGGAGCAAGCAAATGGTGTTGGTACACTACTTATGGAAACCAGAGGTTTGTGTAAACTATAAGGCTTTCGGCCATATGAAAGAGAATCATAGGTTGATAAGCTCTAGGAACAATATGAATGAAATTGAACTACCTAGTCCTATTGAGCACATGACGAACTCAAAAGAAATAGAGGATGCTTGTAATACACTGAATAGGGAAACAGTGAAGGGAACAAAGGCAAGGAGGATTATAAAAAGAAGCATGTGGGTGAAGTTGAACAAGTAACTAATTAAGAAGAATGATGATTGGAGGAAAGTTTCTTTCAGGAAAAAAGCATTTTATAAAGCATCCCATGGAGCTAGAAAGAGGAAAAGTTGGTTTGTGCAAAAAAAGTTTCAAACTGCAATTTTGTGCTCAAGGGTTAACAACTGCATGCATGGTTTAGTTGTCTCTTACAGTTTTGGCATGTTAGAGCAACCCAAAGAAAAAGATAGATAACACTAATACTGGAAACGTAATGCTAGGTGGATCTGGATCTAAATATGAAGAAGGTGAGATAGCCAGAGTTAATCCAATGCTTGTTTATGCTTCACTACTTTTCTAGCTGTTTCTGGTATAATTGTCGAAACTGAAAGGCAAGAATTAAGTATGGTGGATAACAATATTATTGTTAGAGGAGGAAGTAATGTTATAGATGTAGTAAGTGTAGAAAGAGGTACATGATATCCAATACATGATACCGGATTGGATGAAGCAAATGCCAGTGTGTATTACACAAGAATATAGCTGAAAATCAGTGTGAATTGATTAAAGTTGGAACCATTAAGTCCACGATTCTGAATTTCACTTCTAATGCAAGTCGAGATACCAAGGAGCATTTAGTAAGCAAAAGTTTAGTGTTGTAGCATTGGGTAATGGTGATGGACATGGACAGTGTGCACAACGTGACAGTTAAGCCATTTGTTATAACTTTGGTGAGCTTCAGGCTATAATTGATAAAATAGATGCAATATTAGCAAGAAGTGGTGAGCAGCTACACCCAGGAAGGCGTGTGTTGCTTGAGAAGCATATTAATGGTTACAACTCCATAAAAACCACTAAAGTATTGGATAAACTCAAGTTTGAATCAATCAAGAAAGAACTACAGATGTGGAAAGCCAACAATTTGCATCTCTTTGCTTCACAACACAAAGTACCAAATTAAGACACATATAGTAATCTTGAGTGCACTGCATCACCATATGTAACCATTGCTCCACCTCTGGGGCACAAGGCACCTCCACCTGAAATTAGAATTGATGCTTCACATGCTGCTTCTTCTTCTGGAGAGAAGGCGGGGCCGAAGACCCCCATCACGGATACCATGAAAAAGGGTATGCTAAAGAATCAACATGATAATGGTTAGAAGACATGAAAAAAGTTAGTGAAGTTATGTTATGGACTTATGACATATAATTATGTAACGTAATATGTTATGTATTAATATTGTCAGTCTGGTTAGTTATAATGGGATATGCAATTCATTCTGTTTTTTTGCATGGAAACATTTTTTTATATAGATGATGTAATAGATTAACGGTCAACCATTTAAACTGTCTGTAGCTGATTGTCACTATCAATCACCTGTACCACCTTGTAATTTATTATAAATTATAATAAAAGGTGTTTGCGGTCTCCTCAAACCAGTCGGCTTTACCAAAAAATAAATGAAACAAAGTAGAAACAAAGTTATTGTCATCAAAACCATCATCATTAACATCTCAGTCCTTAACATTTTTCGCCCAATCACTTGAAGATGAATTTGACTGAAAATAACAACACAATAGATCGGAAATAATAGCAATACCCAAATATTCCACCCTACCATCCTCTTTATTGTTTCACCAAAATTTGTTTTATGCTTAATGGAATAAAGCTAAAAAAACAAAATACAATTGAATCAATAACTAAATTGAGGAAGGGAGAGAATATCCAAATGACTATAGTTATTGTTGGAAAAGAAGAGCAATGAAGAATGATAACAAATCCTTGAATCAACCTGGAGGCACAACTGCGTCTATCATTGGTAAATAGAAATTTCTTCCCTCAGCCCTAATTCCTACATCTTCCTCTCCAGGGCGCAATCCTTGGAGGCACACGACCTCTCCAGATATTCTCATATGGTTTCTGATTGTCTTGATCTAACCATGAAGGTTGCATTTATAGGAGAATAGAAGAGATAGGAAAATATCTAAATTGCCCCTTCAAAATATCTCCATAATATAAACTTTTATTTTTTTCCTTCTATGATAAAATCAGACAATCAAATCAATCAACCAATCAATTAATCAGACAACCAATCAATTAAATCAAATAATTGATCTATCAATCAAATCAATTAATTGATTACATTCCTCTTCAAAAAATATTTGAATCAACATTTTTAACACTCCTCCTTGATTCAAATATTACATATCTCTAACAATCACAAAATAAGTCATCCCTAGCAAATTTACAACCCTCGATTTCAAGGCCACGAGGTACACTCCCCTTTTTTTTAGAGTATAGTGAGACTCAATTGATTTCCAAGATATAATCACACTCAATTGATTTATGGGCTACAATCACACCCAGTCGATTTGAACGGGCTATGACCACACCTTCTTTTCTACTTCATCTTCCATCTTGCCTCTTCCATATCAGTGGGATTCTTCTCATCTTCATCAATCAGACCATTGACGCATGGAATATCCACCATCATGGACTTCCAAATCCTTCAATACCTACCATAAAAAATAGTCATCTACAGAAGCAATATCATCTTCAATATCTACCATCTTCAATCCAAAATTACTCCAACCTATGAATGATCTGAACTTTGATACCAATTTGTTGGGGTTCTGTGCATAGCAAAAAAGACAAAACCCCCAAAAGAAATAGATTTTTTTACCCAATCACTTGAAGATGAATTTGATTGAAAATAACAAAACAATAAATCAAAAAATAGCAATACAAAAATATTCCAATCAGCCACCCTCTTTATTGATTCACAAAAATTTTTGGTTTACACTCAATGGAATAAAGCCAAAATAAACAAAATACAATTGAATCGATAACAAAATTGAGTAAGAGAGAGAATATTTAGATGACTACAATTATTGTTGGAGAAGAAAAGCAATGTAGAACGACGACAAACCCTTGAATCAACTTAGACGCAACTGCATCTACCAGCAGTAAATATAAATATACTCTCTCAGCCTTAATGTCTACATATTCCTCTCCAGGGCGCAATCCCTAGAGGCGCACAACCTCTCCAGATATTCTCACATGATTTTCAATTGTCTTGATTTAACCAAGAAGGATACATTTAACCAAGAAGGATACATATATAGGAGAATAAAAGAACTAGGCAAATATCCAAACTGCCCCTTCAAAATATCAACATAATATAAACTTTTATTTCTTTCCTTCTATGATAAAATCAATCAATCAAATCAACCAATCTATCATATCAATTAATTGATCAATCAATCGAATCAATTAATTGATTACATTCCTCTTCAAAAAATGTTTGAATTAACAAGTTCAATAATCCCTATTGAAAATCATAATAGTTTAAGAGGATATGATCAACAAATTTTTGATGACCAAAGAAATAATCTATACAAGTATACCACTTTTACAAGTTTAATTTTAATTTATTATTATTTAAAAAGATTAAGTTTAAAATCATTGTAGTGCTTTAAAACCCAACTATTCTAAACATAACATCAGCTGTTGTAATATATATAAATATTGTGAATATGTTTTTATTAGTTCTCCATTTAGTCCCACATCATGGGAAAAAGCTAAACATCAGCTCCAAAGCCTATATATAAAGGAGCCAATGTAATAGAAATAAAGATACATCTGAATGAATAGAAATGTCCTCTCTCCCTTGTTTCTTCTGTTCCGTGTTCATTTTATAACACGTTATCAGCACGAGATTCTATTATAGTTGTTTGTCGAAATCTTCTAGATCTACATCTATGAATTTGTCATGTAAGTAATTTTTATTTGAGAATATCAATTCGTAGATTTCTATATTTGTTCTACAATTATTTTCTATTTGAGAATATTTGATCTATGGATCTATACACTTTTTGTAGATCTAGATTATGTTCCAGTGGATCTAACTTTTTAGATCTAATTATTTTTTAACTTAGTGGTTTTTAGATATCCACCTATTCATATTTGATCTGGTACTATGGTATACCAAATTTTTTTAGGAAGATCCATTCGTTTTCTTTTTATAATATTATATATGGATCTTTTACCCCATACGCCATACATAAAACATCTTCATTTGCTACTTTATCTCTTGAATAGCAGAGAAGCCATTGCTAATAGGTATGCATATATGTAAATAGCAAGCTGCTTGTTAGCCAACATATGTATAACTTTGGCCATTGCTTTTGTTATGTAACATGGTGTATGGCTCCTTGATGGTTTGTATTGTTTCATTATTGTAAGAAGTTCATTGTAAATGTATAGAGAAAGATTTGCAGATTTGGATTTTTTTATAATCCCATGCCGTAAAATATTCAATTTATTACATGCATGTCTACGGTCCTATTCTATTTTACGAAATCTACATTTGTTTTATGATATAACAGTACCATAGTTTCATCGTTTTGTCTATTCATTCATTTTGATAATTAAAGAACATGTTTACTGATATGTGAATTTCGTTTAATAAAGCATCTGCAATTATTTTTTGTGTAGTTCACAAAAATATCGAACACTGAAATCCATTTACAGTCTCAATACTTAGAGAATACCATTAAAAATGATAATAATATGTCCCAGAAGGACAAGGCAAAGGCCCTGATATTTTTAAGAGGTCATATCCACGATGATCTAAAATTAGAATATTTAACTGAAAAAAGATCCTCTCCACTTATGGAACTCCCTGAAGGAGTATTATGATCACCAGAAGATGGTCATACTTCCAAACACAAAGCAAGAGTCATTGAACCTGAAGTTCACATGCAAATGACCTGAAGCTCATATGATCTAAAGTTCATATACAAATTCTTTCAAATAAGGAACCTGAAGTTCATATGCAAACAAGGAACCTGAAGTTCTGTGTAAACAAGGAACCTGAAGTTCATATTCAAACGAGAAACATGAAATAAATCATAAAAGCATATAATTGCATTTAATATTTGCATATAGCAAATGATCTGTAAAAGGAAAGGATTTGAAAAATCAATGAAAGGAAAAATTCCAACAAAAGGAAAAAGCCTTATACTCCAATTTTATGCTACACATAATTTCTTGAAGAAACTTATTATTGGAAGAGATCATTAGATTTATAGTAAATTCTATTTTCTTGAAGAAAAATAGTAAAATGACTCTCATATGTAACTTTCTAGAAAAGTTGCTTCAATTTAAAATTTATAATAATAATATATGAATTATGATAAAACTTGAAGTTTTACTATAGTCATTTTAGAACATATTATATTTCTAGAAGCAATATTTTATTGTTTCTTAGGAAAATTTTTATAAAGAAAATATGCATCCTGAAGATCATGTTAAGTTAAGATCTAAATATTGATCTAAATTTTGCACACCAGAAGTGAATGCAAAATCAAATTTTGTCATTACATGGAAAATTCAGAACCTGCAGTTTCTAAAAAGGCAAGAAGCAATTTTGATATAAAAAGAAAGATCTAAAAGATCTTTGTATGAGTTGTATAATTTGAATCAAAAAAAAATGTAATTTTTATGTTTATGAGTATTATGTAAAAATTTACAAGTTTTTCAAATCATTCATATTGAAGAATGAGAAGAAAAATTGAATATGAGACATGTAGTTTATTTTTGTTTTTAGTTGTGAATTTTATGTACAGATCTGTAAATTTCTGAACCATTCATGTTTGAGAATGTAAAATGTTGATTATGTAATTGATAAATATATTATATTACCTTATTGTCATAAATGCATTGAATACATTAGTTATTGTTAGTTAATTGATGTATGTTTGTATTTGGAATAAGAATAAATATATGCATTATTATTCGATGTATTTAGCGAGTAATAACTAATGTTATGGAAGAAAGGATAGAACCACAACCTGAAGTTGTGCAAAGAAAATATTTATACTGGAAGTTGTATAACTCAAAGTCTAGAACTTGAAGTCTTGAATTATATATATATATATATATATATATATATATATAAACATTTTTGATGAAGTATACAAGTTTGAAATCTTGTCGATTAGCAAGAATGTAAAAGCTTCTAAAATAGAAGTATGTTAAAAGATTTAGAACTAGAAGTTCATTATAAATTCATAAAATTGATATGCATATGTATGTGTATATATATGCATTGGAACTCGAAGTTCCTCAATCAATGAATTTGAAATACTTCATAATTTAAAATCCTGAAGCTTTATTCAAACCGTATGAAATAATAACATTACACTTCTTAAAAAAGTTAAATCATATGCGACAATAATAACACATCCAAAGATTGCACAATTTTCAAAATGAGCTGTATCTTGCTTATATATTTATATTTTCATATTGTATTGAAGAATAAATTTTAACAACTCAAAGTTGTTATATATTTTATTTGAACCAGAAGTTCAACACAGTGGAACCAGAAGTTCAATACAGTGGAACCAGAAGTTCAATACAGTGGAATCATAAGTTCAATACAGTGGAACCAGAAGTTCAATACAGTGGAATCATAAGTTCAATACAGTGGAAGCACAAGTTCAATACAGTTGATCCAGAAGTTCAATACAGTTTAACAAACTTGAAATTGTTTATATATTATTTGAACCAGAAGTTCAATATAGATTAACAACTTGAAGTTGTTCATATATTTCATTTGAACTAGAAGTTCAATACGGCTCCAAATCAGATATTTTGGATATATGATGCGATCTTTAATATTTGCATTGACATTGCTTGATAAGCAAAAATTAATGATTGGAACCTTATGAACAATTTGTCCTAAAATAGGTACTCAAATGAGAAAGAATATGCAAATCAATTACATATGGATATGTGGACGCACGTATATGCACATATATGTGAATATTTAATTAACAACCTAAAGTTGTCATGAGCTCATATTATAAATTATGCATATATTATTTTATATTTCAGAAAGTCAATTAACATCAATATTGAATGACCTGAAGTCATGTGCATATTCAAATGATAGAAAAATCCTCCAAGTCATTAGATCATTGAAAGGGAATAAGCAATACAATATGAATGCATCTTATCAACTAATATGAGCATTATCCTCTTATAATTGAAATACATCTAATGTATTTACTAGCTATGATGCTATAATGGATCAAAAATGAATCCAAAGTGGGTTTATTATTTAAAGTGACAATGTTTGTGAACATTGAGGTGGAGGATAAAGGAATCATCGCTGTTAAATATTTGCTAACATATAGAATTATGCAAAGTATTAAGTAACTTGCATAAATTATCAATTATGTCTCTAACAGACTTTCTCCAATATACATTTGAATGGCCAAAGGATCAGAAGGTTTAAATCACAGCTAAAAATGTGGTATAAAAGTCAGTTCAAAATATCTTTGAAGTAAGTCATAAAGATGCAAAATAAAGGAGGTGAGTGTTCCTGAAGAAACATTTAAAGGTTCTTTGAAATAAACCCATGACATGATTGTCAAAATAACCCCAGAAGTGGTTTAGGTAACTTAAACATGATAAGTTTTGAGATCTTAATAAATTATGTACAGAACTGACAAGAAATAATCATCGATGATAAATTAATAAATAATAAAGCGCTTATATTTATAAATGTATTAAAAATCCCATATTAGAGAGAAACATGATTGGCCATCATGAAATTCTACTAAATAAGATATATGTACCTGTAGTCCATAATATATGAACTTGTAGTTCATAAGGTAAAAATAGAAATATATATAATGACGAAAGCACACAGAAGTTATTGAAGCACCATAGAGTGTCAACAGCATGTTAAGTTCCATGAGCATTATATTTTCAGAGATAATTGTATTGATTAAAGTGCTTACAATACCCTGAAAGTATAAATGATGAAAGTATACAAATTCCAAAAGAATTTAAATAACTTTGGTAGTGATAAAGAGCAAGAAATGTAGATTACAACATTCTTTTAAATATTGTTGTGATGAAAATCTTGAAATAAATCATGATGAGTAGATCACTTTCTACTTTCAAGAGTTGTTGTAATGAAACTCTTAATATCCATTGAAGTGGTAGTTGCGATATGCAAAACTTATTATAATATGTAAGTTCCTGAAAAATATAACTAACGTTTGTTATTATAAAGAATACCAAGAACATGGATGATGGATTGCAACATTCTTCTAAGTATTGTTGTAATGAAAATCTAGATATACTTCAAGATCAGTAGTTTACTTCCTGCTTAGTTATGAAATTTGTCTTATTCATCAAATATGTATTGCAACATGCAAGTCCGATTGAAACAGAAAATTATAAGCACCTGAAGTGTATTCATAAATGAATATTAGTATCATACAAATCACAAAAGGAAGGTGTTCTAAATAAGAAAGCATGCCTGAAGCATGGAAATGCACAAGAAGTTTTAAAAGAAAAACTTTATTAAGAAGTATTTGTAGCAATTTGAGTTATTGAAAGAAGAATACGAATTCAGAGGAAATTATTAAATCAGGAGGAGCATCATAAGTATGATATAATGCACTCTTTTCCCTTAACTAAGTTTTACCCACTGGGTTTTCTTAGTAAGGTTTTAATGAGGCATGGATCATGATCTAGAAGTATCAACCCAAAAGTAACATACAACAATAAGTTATAATGTACTCTTTTACCTTATTTAAGTTTTTCCCACTGGGTTTTTCTTATTAAGTTTTTAGTGAGGCATTATCTTGATCCTGAAGTATCAACCCTTACTGTAACATTGTAAAACATGTTACCTAAAGATGAAATGAATTTGCACTCTTTTCCTTGTTTATGATTTTCCCACAGGGTTTTTCATAAAAAAGGTTTTTAATGAGGCATTTTTTTGATCCTAAGAATCAAACTCTTTTAAGGAATATCATTTTAATATGATATTCATAATGTCAGACGTTGTACCCTTTTTCTCGTTCAAGGTTTTTCCCATTGGCTTTTCCTGATAGAGTTTTGAAGGCAACAGACAATAGTTGTATTAACTGAACGGATATATGCAAGCAAGATAATAATAAGGAGGAGCAATCATCATATATGTCTTAAAAGAGACAACTTCAAGTTAACAGAGCATTCAAGTTTTTGAAGACGCATATTCAGGGGGGGGGGGTGTTGTAATATATATATATATATATAAATATTGTGAATATGCTTTATTAGTTCTATGTTTAGTCCCACGTCATGGGAAAAAGTTAAACATCAGCTCCAAAGCATATATATAAAGAAGCCAATATAATAGAAATAAAGATACATTTGAATGAACATAAATGTCCTCTCTCCCTTGTTTCTTCTATTCTGTGTTCGTTTTATAACATCAACCAATTTTTTTTACTTATACTAATATTAAATGGCACCTTATCCTTAACATAAGATTAATCAAACCAATTATTAGGAGGTAGCTTATTTACTTTAGACATGAAAAATAG
This sequence comes from Allium sativum, assembly GCA_030737875.1. Lineage (NCBI taxonomy): Eukaryota > Viridiplantae > Streptophyta > Magnoliopsida > Asparagales > Amaryllidaceae > Allium > Allium sativum. The sequence continues at coordinate 328,739,797 of CM060916.1, forward strand.
AATGAGAGAGTATGTCCAAAGTCCATATTAAGTTTCAAAGTAACAAAAAACATTGTTTAAAAATGCTATAAATTAGGTCCATATTTTTCGAAAATCATCAAAAAAATATCAAAAATCAATGTAAAAAACTACCAAACTTCATAAGTTAATTCAGTGTATAATCTTCTTTGTATTCATATAAGTAAAAAAAAATGCTTAAAAAACGGGGAAAAAAAAATCACGCTTCAGCAAAACATGTAGGAATACTATAGTTTTTCAAAAAACTGTAGACATCAATACAATTATAACTAAAATTGCATACTTTTATGTAAATTTTGCTAATTGCTTCAAAATTTCAAATTTAATATCTACCATTATTCAATATCACATTATTGTAGAAAAATAGTCAGAAAAATAATGTAATTTCATACAAGTGAAAAATATCTCACTTTTAATAAAAATGCCAAAGAAAGAAACTATACAAAAAATTGCTGACATGTCTGTGGTTTTCTGATGCACTAAAACATGTCTGCATTGCATTATATGGATAAATAAAAATATTTCTACAACTCTTTTCCTTTCTAGTGTCTGCACTACGCTATGAGGATAGTCACAAACATGTCTGCAATTTTTCACAATAATGCAGATGTTTCTATAAAAAAAATTCTTTTTCGGTAATCTTTTGTTAATGTTTACAATTTTTTGCTTTTTTTTAAGTAGTAGCATAAAAAATCATGGTAAACACATTGCTATCATAACATGAACCTTCTATACAACAGAACTCACATAAGGATGCGCCTCACATAATATTTGATTTCACGAAACCCATCCCTAAGATTCACAAACAAAATTATGTGAAGCATAAAGAATAATAAATGCAGTCTTAATTTATTTCCTTGAATATTTTCGAAAAAGATTATTTTGTCCATAAACATAACCTTAAACCTCTTCAATTTTAATGTTTTCCCAACACATAATAATTTAATGTTTAATTATAACTAGTAAAAACTAAATTAATATTTTTTTCGAAATTATGTAACTGAATGGTCAGTTCCCCATTGTACTTGCATGACTTTAAATTTTAGAATGACACGTAGTATGGTAGTCTATTAATTAGAGAACTTAAACACAACTAATAATCTATTATATTATATGAAAGCACAATCTTTCTCTGAAGACCTTTCAGATACAGATTCTTCAAAAAATTCACGAGTCGACATGTGTATAGCGTTCAACCCTCGCCGTCTAATTGATTACCCGTCAAACTCTTGAGTGACCACTTAAACGCTTTAAAATGAATTTCTCAAACCGCTGGTGCCAAAATACCTTCCTCCGCCTCTTCACATATCCCTTTATCGTCTTCTTCTCGATAATTCGTGCTTGCTGATTTCACGTCGACCTGAGATGATTAAAATCCTATCTGCCTAATTGCTAATTTGTTGTTGTTATCATATAAAATGGCAAATGGCTTCTTAGAAAACAATCCAAACAAGACGTGCTCCATTTAACACTAACCCTCAGTTTTCTGCACCCGAACTTCTCCTTCCTTTTTGACGCCCATACCGCTACCGATTAGCCATCCATTTAAGTTGTCGCTCTCTCGCCTTTGCGCCGCTTTCCATTTTTCCTTTGATCTTTGCCTACTCCTCTCGACGTAGCGTTGCTCTTTCTTCTGCCTAACGCAACCGTGTTTCGTTGCAAGCCCTGCTTCGTCTGAGGTGCTGATTTTCCTTGCGTTGTTTTTCATTTGATTGGATTTAAAGAGAAAACTTGAGGAATTGTATTATCCAGGGAGACCTTGGACAATTTTTGGTTCCATCTTGCTTTTACCATTCCATAATCTGAGAGACCTCTACACTTTCGCTGTTGTGATTTCGGGCAAAAAAAAAAAATTTCCCCTCCTTATCAAATTTGATTTTTACTGGATTTATGCAAAAATGCAAATGAAATAATTACTCTACAAATATTGGAATCTGAGTTTTAGCCAAACCATTTAAAATAGTGAAAAATAACCTAATTTCTTGCCATTTCAAATTTGCTTTTTCATTTCATAACCATTTTCTTTTCATTTTAAACCATAGTTATGAAAGGCGTGGTGTTTGCGCCATTTTTCTTTACGGTGCGACGCATATGAAAAGGCGCACCAAGTGGTGCAAATAACGCACGACGCATAAATAGCACACGGTGCAAAATGGCAAACCTTTTCTTTATTTTACCCTTTTTTTTCCGCATTTCAAACTGCTATAACTACTACTACAAATACTCTTACCATGACTAAAACCACCATCACAACTACTATTACTATTATCATCATAATGATATGAAATATGAAAAAAATTGTTAATATCTTTTTTATAGTTATATGAAAACATAATTACATCATCATTATTTCCTATTCGATTATCATCAGCGAGTTAATAACCTTACAATTATGTAATTGGCTGATCTTAGCGTGCCGATATTTAAAACTGACATATGTTTTATTATCCAACTTAGTTTAAATTCCTTTTAATATTGTCAGAAGTATATAATTTAATGTATAAAAGATCATAAAATATTGCCTAACATTGATGCAAAAGAAAGTGAATGAAATTCTGAACCCATGAACGATATATCAAGAGAAGCAATTTTAGACGAAGAAAAAATATTCTCATAAGATAAGCATTCAAGCTGCTCTAAAACATACCCTTTGTAATGACCCGCAAATCCGCAACATCGGAGCTGACTATATACATCATACGTCCAACCTAAATATCACGAAAATACAAAACATTTTTTTTAGAAGAAAGAGGTAGAAGACGAACAGAAACAAAAACACAGAATCTCACATCGCAGCGGAACAAAATATAATATATCATATCTTTGAAATACAAAATCTTAACTGTATAACATATACTTATCAGAGTACAATACTTACAACACAACGGAACAACACTATAACTAGATAACGCTGAAGCCTCCTGCTCCAAGCTCCTTTAGATATATCTGAAAAATCCTGAACTACTTGACTGCTCGTACAAATTTAGGCACCCAAGAGTTTAGGTAGAACAAAACAAAATAAACTCCGGGTCAGTCATGGACTGGTATGAGTAAACAGTTTAAAACAGTTTCAGAAACTAAATGATATCTCATAAGACCACGCCGTATGTCACGGAACGGGTTTTTCCCTTATGAAAATCCAAACGCTTGATTTAACTTTCAAAAATCCCTTTTGAAAGGAACGATAGCTTTATATCAAAACTCCTTTGATATTATAATAGTGTCTAAATCAAGTAGATAACAATCTAGTGGAACGTTTGCATCTCACGTTCCACATATATAATATATAATCAAAACCGCAAGCACGTATTTGGTAATGGATTTCCACCTATGACAAGGTATGGAACCACCTTCCGCTGGTATATCTCTAGAGGAGAATACACCGAGTTCAACAAGAACATCTTGCAACTCAGCCACACATGACTGACCACTCATTTCGCTTGAGTGTATCGAATGTATATCACCAACGATTGGGATCAGCAACCGTTTCCCGAATGGGACAGCATCGACAACAGATTTTTAGAAGTAAATGAAACTCTAGATCAGGTGATTATACAACCTAATAGGTGCGACCTACATAGCCATGCTGCCTGCCCGATTTCTGTCATTTACCGGTTGATGAGGCTTGAAGCTACGCTTTATCATCACACCAGATTCACTTCGAATGTCACATCGTCAGATCCATCGAAAATCACTAATTTGACGTCCTCAACAGTACATTACGTGTTAGCTAAAAGAAGTTTCCTTCTCCGCTTCCACTCTTGGTACGGTTGAAGAAATCAATGTACGTGACCTTTCTGGACATACTCTGTCAGACATTCATCCATACACGTCACCCAGGAACAGGATGAATCGAAGGCACAATTTCTATTAATAGAAAAAGTCCTTGCACTCTACTCCATCTTCGATTATCTTTATATAATATGATTCGCACGCTACTGCCAATATGGAGTGGTTCTTCGGATAATAATCCAACCGGTCTCTCCATACTGACAACGATGGTCAAAACTCCGATAGTCTGTGATTTAACTATCGGATAAACACAAGTGTTTCGATAGTCGATGATTTAACTATCGAATAAAACAAGTGTTCATCCAAACATCCAACAATCAGTGAGCCTTTAATTAATATTTCATTAATTAAATCATTTCTCTATTTCTTTATCAATATTTGTTAACCAAATATTTTCAATAACCATATTGGCCTTTTACGTTATTTGGAAAACATTTCCGAATATCGCCTTCCTTTATTTTCTAAACTTAGAAAATATTTTCTATTTATAATTGGAAAATATTCCAATTACTTATCTCTTTCCCAATCTCGTTTATTTCTATACTTAGGAAATATTATTTAATTCTATTTCCAAGTTACACTTATTTGGGTTAAAACGGATGTTGTGTAAAACATCGTTACGACAACACAAATACTATATTCCACTAACTCTTATTCAACATTGATCTTCGAGCTTGAAATCTTACTATTTATCTGTTAATAATGAAATCAATCAAGTTGGGGTATAACTACCTCTCAGACCTTGACTGAATAACATTTATAACGTCAAAATAGATATGACTACTTACTCGAATAACCAATACCATACAACTACTTCTTCACTTTTAAACACATATATACTTTCTCTTTCTATTCTTACTAGATTTTATTCCTAGTCTTCCTTTTTGATTATACTATTCTATTTCTAAGTTCATTTTCTTATCGACTTCTATATATTTTGATATGTTAATTTCTAACTATCAAGTTATCTTAAAAATATTCTATCTCCTTAAATTCCCGGAAAAATTCGCCATAACCTCCTTTGTACCGGGAGCTGCGGGAAAATCCCCAAACTGCCACACAGGCCTTTTCGAATCAAAAAGAAAAAGAAAAGCCAAGCGGCTAGCCGATACGGCGCATAAAATCTCATATATGAATTAAATACGTACCTTTTTGTCGGGCAATCTATTTATTTCACTTCTATACTTTATTCCAAACCTGTCTCCTGTATATTTATACCTGTCCAATCTATTTTAACTATACCAATCGTTTTACTAAATTTGTTAACTAAATTTGTTAGTTTACTCCTTAGTCTATTTCACTTTCATATTTGAACATGACATGTTCAAATATAATTTAACTTGCATAATAACTAATTCTAATTGTACTCATACTCTCGTTTCCTTATCGACTTCTCTATTCAAATTCCAATTCAATTCTATTTGAATTCTCTTTATTTAACTTCATTTGAATTCTATTTTCAAATTTTATAGTTTAAAGTCCATTTGAATTCTATATTCAAAGTCTATTTGAATTCTATATTCAAATTCTATCATTTGAAGTCCATTTGAATTCTATATTCAAATTCTATTTGAATTCTATATTCAAAGTCTATTTGAATTCTCTTTTCAAATTCTATATTCAAAGTCTATTTGAATATCTCTGTATTTATTTTTAAACAACATTTATAACTTTACTTAAAATCCCACATTATATATTTATAAACAAAGTTTATAAATTCAATTCAAATCCCGTCTTTTCTATTTATAAACAGAGTTTATAAATTCAATACTCGTTCATATATATTCAAAACAAGTTAATGTTTTCTATAGTTCATTAAAAATTCAAATTCTATTTATAAAAATAGAATTCCCTTTTTAAATCTCAAATACCCTTTCTGGGTATTTTATAAATCAATATTCCAAGCCCCAGTGATAATTTAAACAATTCAATCAACCAATTTTCAATCATTTGATTTCTAACACATCATAAATGAATATATATGAAATCAAACAAACAACAAACAGATAATATTTTTTTTTTGAGGAATCCAGTTGGATTCCTCCAACCTGTTTGCCTGCATCCACAGACGTTAGTCAACATAGTAATACCCATCCTGCTTCGAGGCAGGATATCGCGGTATGAAGGTCATCCACTAATCATAGCGTGGGGCGTATAGGGTAATCATCCGCTATGGTACCGCGGGCATCCGCTAATGAGACTGCGGGAATCCAACCAATCATCAACCCAATATATATATAATAGTTAAGCCTAAATAACTATATATATTTAAACAAACCAGAAAGCATCAACAAGCAACAAACAATTATTTTTAACAAATAAAAATAATTCTAAACAAGAGGTGAGTGAGATTTACTCACCAGTGTTTTTATTTGTTGAAATATCTGATTTAATTCCATCTCTCGCGCTATATAAATGGATTGGATTCCGAATTGTATTTGCAATTAGCAGGAATTCTAGTAAGTGCCATATCCATTTGGTACAGCTCCTTAATCACGGTTGAAATCTTCCTTCCTTGTTTACAAAACAGCAAACTGGCATTCACCTTCCACTAGAACCTTGAATTCTTGAAATCCGGGTTTTTTTTCCTTCCACGGCATCCCTTCCCTTGGTCACCACCTCTGATGCGCTTCTAAAATCAGTGAGATCCCATCTTCTTATCCCAAACTGTCACTACACTATTGAATCATATAACTCCATTTACCTAAGTTCCATTGTTCAACTCCACTCCTGTTCAATAGTTGTTCAATAGCAGTAAGCAGTGTGTATCTCTTCTTGACAAGCTTCTTAATTGAAATACTTACATTCAGTTCCTCAAAAAGACAGATCCGACTTGAACACCCGTCACCCCTCGAACATCGCACCATCTTCCAGTTGAACATCTGACATCACAAGATCCAACTTGCGGTTCCCAGATCATCACAAATACCTGCTGCTCACGCAATTCATCTTTGCCCACAACAACGCCTCCAGTACCACGTCTCGCCTTAACCCCATTCAGTATGATCATCTGGTAATCCATCTACTCCACTTAGACTCATCGACCTCGCGTCCTTCCTACTCGCATTCACTGCCTCAATTTAGAACTCGCGATCTCCCTAACTTCCCCATTCCAATCCACTCTCGCGCCTGCCAACGCGAGTGTTTCCGCCTTGCTGACAGACATCAGAAACCATCGCCATTGAAAATCGCGATTCCTGTATTGCGTCGAGCCCTAGAAAGTCTCGTATCGAGATCGTGATTTTCGATTTTAAATTCCTGGTTTCGATTTGAGGAAATAAAAAGAAGGGTACGGGTCTGAGAAACAAATAGAAATGAAAAGGGGAAAAGGGTATTTATACCGGTCTGTGTTGGATATTAACAATTTGGGAACGGCCATTTAAATCTGGAGCTTCAATGTTTTTCTGAGAACACAACAATGGAAAGGAAAAATAAAGAGGTAATCATGATTATATAAGGAAGGGTGCGGCATTTGTTTGAACAGCAAAGCCATAAACTTGTGGAGTGGAAGAGGAAGATGTGTTTGCTTCTCCTCCTTTTGATTCTTCTGGTTATAGAGAGGCCATGTATTATTTTTCTAATTTAAATCTGGTATCCTTAAATTAAAATACTCCTTGGCTGCGAACTCCTTTCTGAACCCAACAAGTGACATTCCTAGGGTAAAACCACTATTCTGAACCCACTGGGATAAGTATCGAAGTCCAGTTCGATCATCCGGAACATATATTAATTTAAATCGATTAAATCAAATTTTAAAACAATAAATTCTGTGACAATAAATTAATATTCTTATTCGAATTCATACAGAATTTCCTATTGATCATTTGAACTATAATTTAATTCAGAATTAAATTTTAATTCAATCAACTTCGTATTTTGATAACTTGATATATTCGATATTAAATCGAAACTGATTATTAAATTGATAACTTAAATAAAAATTTCCATTTATATTATCCACCCAATATTTAAATTAAATATTAAATATTCAAAAATTAACCCATAAGGATCCGGGTCATTACAATCTTCCCCACTTAAAATAATTTCGTCCTCGAAATTGCTAAGGTAGGAAAAGTGCTACAAACCCATTTATTTCAAAACTTATTTATGTTGACATTTCAAACTTCCTTACGTACTCTCTTTCGAATAAATTCCTATTCGATAACTCCTCCCTACGAATAACTATATTCGATAATCTTTCTTTCGAATAACTAGATTCGAAAACCTTTCTTTGAGTAACTATATTCGATTTACTCTATTCAATTTACTCTTATCAATTAACTCTATCTGATTTGCTCTTTTCACTTAACTCCTTCCGAATAAGCTATATTTGATAACTCCTTTAACTCTATTTGAATAAACTATTATTCGATCAACCCCTTTTAACTTTATTCGAATAACTAATATTTGATTTAACTCCATTCGCTTGACACTAGATCGCAGTGATCACAATGGTTATGACTGATTTCCCCAGGAAACATCCGACCGCCCTAGGCTATCTGCAGCCCTGCGAATTACGCTAGCAGGCGTACGAAATGGCAACTTATCAGTAACGATGTTTGACTAACTCTATCTCAATAACTATATTCAACCAACTTTAATTGAATAACTAACATTCAATTAAATTCTAATTCGATTAATTATGTTCAATTTACTTTATCTGGTTAAATCTTTATTTGAATAACAAATATTCGATAAATTCTAATTGAATAACTAATATTCAATTAACTCTACGGATTAACCCTAACTGATTAACTCTAACTGGTTAATTCTTACTCTAATCAATTTATTCTAACTCTAATCGATTATTTCTAACTCTAATCGACTTCTCCTATTCGAATAACTCCTATTGGATAACGTTTATTCATTTATAAAGATTTACTTTTAGTAACGGTTCTTCACTTTATAAATGTTCTCTTTAATAACGTTACTTCACTTATGCAAGTGTTGTGTACCCCTTCTATTTAAAACTATCGGTGTTAAAAACCAATATCTCTCCTCTATATAAGTTCAGACTTATATATTCCATTTATCGAGTGATAAATATTTAATTTAATTTATAAACTGTTATTTATAAAATAATCTTTTCTATTTATCCATTAAAACAGATTTCAATTTTCTATTCATCTTCTAAATATCCCTTTGATTAAATTCTATTTATTTAACAAATAAATATCTCATTTATAACATTCTATTTATTTTCTATAAATAAATATTTCCATTTACTCTATTTGTAAATGTTTTACAAATATTCCTTTTTAAATTCTATTTGTAAATGTTTTTACAAATATTTCTCCTTCTATTTGTTTGCACATAACTTCCTTTGTATTTGTGTTACAAATACATTTCTTTTATTCACGCCAAATTCATATTTCATTCACATTGATTTTACTCCATTTATTCATTTCGATCCATTTAACTTACTTAAGTTAAATTTAATTTCAATCATTCAAATTCCTATTAACTAGTTGCTAATTAACCGTTTTTCCTATTTCACCCTTTTTATTTGAATATAACTTGTTCAAATATATGTCAACTTAATTATAAACTAATCTAATTATATTTTCAACTCGAGTTATATATTCGATTTCGAATATAAATTTTCAATCTCTTTCACTTATCCAAAAACCCAATTTCGATTCAAAATTTCCTTTAACTAATTATTCTCCATTTTAGTTAATACTATTTAACCATTAAAATATGATTTTTGTCTTAGAAACCATTTCACTTACTTCACTGGAGTTCATATTTATTTTATATCTCCAGTCTGGATTTTTCTAGTGCCAATTCAGATTTTATTTCCTAAAAATCCTTTTATTTATTTAATTAAACCGTTATGGTTTTATAATGATTCTGGCGCTGCTTTTCTAAAAATTTGATTTTGACATAACTCAAAATCTATACAACGAAATCCAAATTTTTCTCTTTCATTAGAAAACTATTGTTCAACCGATCCTGACGATTCTTGTTTCAAAGAATTCCGACTTCAATTGAGTTCTGTATACTAAATTGAAGTTCGAATCGCCAATTCGCGAACTGCCATGCTACGACGAGCTCGTTTTAATTATATTTATAAATATAAATGTTTTAACTTTGCTTAAATTAAATTCAACTCCATTCTGATATATTTATAATATATATCCAATCCATCTCACATTATATTCCCGATCTATTTCACTTCTAATATTCAAATCCTATATTTTTACAATATTCAAATTCCATTTGAATTTCTTTATTCAAACTCTATATTTGAATTTCCTTCTATTCAATTTCTATTTGAAATTCTTCTATTCAATTTTTATTTAAATTCCTTTGTTCAATTTCTATTTGAAATCCTCTGAATCTAAATTCTATTTTAACTCCTTTGAATTCAAATTTTATTTAATTTCACTTTGAATTCAAATTCTATTTAAACTCCTTTTATTTAAAATTCTATTTCAAACTTTATATTATCTTTGAATTCTAATATTCATCCTCCACTTTATATTCTCTTTGAAATTCTATTTAACCAAATTCCATTTGAATTCTAATATTCAAATCTCTATTTGACTTTTCTTTATTCAAATCCATTTGAATTCCTTTGAATTCAAATTCCATTTCAATTTTTCTTATACAATTTCTATTTGAATTTTCTTTATTCAAATCCTATTTAAATTTCTATGTTCAAATTCTAAATTTTAATTCCCTTATATTTTACTTCTATTTGAAATCTATATTCCAATTCCCATTTCAAAATTCCTTTGAAGTTATATAAATATATACATATATTTATATCTATCTCAAATTCAAAACATTTGAATTTTCAAACAACTTGTTTCTTTTCGAACAAATTTCCATCAAAACTTTTCTAAGGCAGCAATTCATCACTTAGAAACTCGAAAATGAACACTGATGATGTTGCGACCATCATCAGAATTATTTCCGAGCTACTGAATGAGTCCAGTGCTATATTACTTGACATTCATTTAGAAAAATATTTTCCCAACCTCCCAGGATTTTAAATTCTTAATTCTGGTTTGAATTCAATTTCAATTTATCTCATTTGTATATTTGATTTCATATACAAATTCTATTGGTTATATATCTATTTCTGTTTTATAATCTAATTCGATTATAATCCTAACAATCAACTCAACTATTTAAAAACAATATCGTGTCCAATCTCCTGTTCAAGTGTTTATAAACTCCTATCGACATCGTGGCGTCCCACGATTCGATCAGAATTCATAAGCCACTCAACAGACTAGTCAACACAATATAAAACAGTTTTTATATCAAATAACAAATACGCTCTCTCGTATATATATATATATATATATATATATATATATATATACGCTTAACTCATTCTAGGATACTACTGATCCTATCTCTAATGAGCACAATTCCACACAGCCTAGGTATTCGCTCAACCTAAGCTTTGATACCATTGTAATGACCCGCAAATCCGCAACATCGGAACTGACTATATACATCATACGTCCAACCCAAATATCACGAAAATACGAAACATTTTTTTTAGAAGAAAGAGGTAGAAGAAGAACAGAAACAAAAACACAGAATCTCACATCGCAGCGGAACAAAATATAATATATTATATATTTGAAATACAAAATCTTAACTGTATAACATATACTTATCAGAGTACAACACTTACAACACAACGGAACAACACTATAACTAGATAACGTTGACGCCTCCTGCTCCAAGCTCCTTTTGATATATCTGAAAAATCCTGAACTACTTGACTGCCCGTACAAATTTAGGCACCCAAGAGTTTAGGTAGAACAAAAAAAAATAAACTCCGGGTCAGTCATGGACTGGTATGAGTAAACAGTTTAAAACAGTTTTAGAAACTAAATGATATCTCATAAGACCACGCCGTATATCACGGAACGGGTTTTTCCCTTATGAAAATCCAAACGCTTGATTTAACTTTCAAAAATCCCTTTTGAAAGGAACGATAGCTTTATATCAAAACTCCTTTGATATTATAATAGTGTCTAAATCAAGTAGATAACAATCTAGTGGAACGTTTGCATCTCACGTTCCACATATATAATATATAATCAAAACCGCAAGCACGTATTTGGTAATGGATTTCCAACTATGACAAGGTATGGAACCACCTTCCACTGGTATATCTCTAGAGGAGAATACACCGAGTTCAACAAGAACATCTTGCAACTCAGCCACACATGACCGACCACTCATTTCGCTTGAGTGTATCGAATGTATATCACCAACGATTGGGATCAGCAACCGTTTCCCGAATGGGACAGCATCGACAATAGATTTTTAGAAGTAAATGAAACTCTAGATCAGGTGATTATATACCTTAATAGATGCGACCTACATAGCCATGCTGCCTGCCCGATTTCTGTCATTTACCGGTTGATGAGGCTTGAAGCTACGCTTTATCATCACACCAGATTCACTTCGAATGTCACATCGTCAGATCCATCGAAAATCACTAATTTGACGTCCTCAACAGTACATTATGTGTTAGCTAAAAGAAGTTTCCTTCCCCGCTTCCACTCTTGGTACGGTTGAAGAAATCAATGTACGTGACCTTTCTGGACATACTCTGTCAGGCATTCATCCATACACGTCATCCAGGAACAGGATGAATCGAAGGCACAATTTCTATTAATAGAAAAAGTCCTTGCACTCTACTCCGTCTTCGATTATCTTTATATAATCTGATTCGCATGCTACTGCCAATATGAAGTGGTTCCTCGGATAATAATCCAACCGGTCTCTCCATATTGACAACGATGGTCAAAACTTCGATAGTCTGTGATTTAACTATCGAATAAAAACAAGTGTTTCGATAGTCGATGATTTAACTATCGAATAAAATAAGTGTTCATCCAAACATCCAACAATCAGTGAGCCTTTAATTAATATTTCATTAATTAAATCATTTCTCTATTTCTTTATCAATATTTGTAAACCAAATATTTTCAATAACCATATTGGCCTTTTACGTTATTTGAAAAAAAAATCCGAATATCGCCTTCCTTTATTTTCTAAACTTAGAAAATATCTTCTATTTATAATTGGAAAATATTCCAATTACTTATCTCTTTCCCAATCTCGTTTATTTCTATACTTAGGAAATATTATTTATTTCTATTTCCAAGTTACACTTATTTGGGTTAAAACGGATGTTGTGTAAAACATCGTTACGACAACCCAAATACTATATTCCACTAACTCTTATTCAACATTGATCTTCGAGCTTGAAATCTTACTGTTTATCTGTTAATAATGAAATCAATCAAGTTGGGGTATAACTACCTCTCAGACCTTGACTGAATAACATTTATAACGTCAAAACAGATATGACTACTTACTCGAATAACCAATACCATACAACTACTTCTTCACTTTTAAACACATATATACTTTCTCTTTCTATTCTTACTAGATTTTATTCCTAGTCCTCCTTTTTGATTATACTATTCTATTTCTAAGTTCGTTTTCTTATCGACTTCTATATATTTTGTGTTAATTTCTAACTATCAAATTATCTTAAAAATATTCTATCTCCTTAAATTCCCGGAAAAATTCGCCATAACCTCCTTTGTACCGGGAGCTTCGGGAAAATCCCCAAACTGCCACGAAGGCCTTTTCCAATCAAAAAGAAAAAGAAAAGCCAAGCGGCTAGCCGATACGGCGCATAAAATCTCATATATGAATTAAATACGTACCTTTTTGTTGGGCAATCTATTTATTTCACTTCTATACTTTATTCCAAACCTGTCTCCTGTATATTTATACCTGTCCAATCTATTTTAACTATACCAATCGTTTTAACTAAATCTGTTAATTTACTCCTTAGTCTATTTCACTTTCATATTTGAACATGACATGTTCAAATATAATTTAACTTGCATAATAACCAATTCTAATTATACTCATACTCTCGTTTCCTTATCGTCTTCTCTATTCAAATTCCAATTCAATTCTATTTGAATTCTCTTTATTTAACTTCATTTGAATTCTATTTTCAAATTCTATAGTTTAAAGTCCATTTGAATTCTATATTCAAATTCTATATTCAAAGTCTATTTGAATTCTATATTCAAATTCTATTGTTTAAAGTCCATTTGAATTCTATATTCAAATTCTATATTCAAAGTCTATTTGAATTCTATATTCAAAGTCTATTTGAATTCTCTTTTCAAATTCTATATTCAAAGTCTATTTGAATATCTCTGCATTTATTTATAAACAACGTTTATAACTTTACTTAAAATCCCACATTATATATTTATAAACAAAGTTTATAAATTCAATTTAAATCCCATCTTTTCTATTTATAAACAGAGTTTATAAATTCAATACTCGTTCATATATATTCAAAACAAGTTAATGTTTTCTATAGTTCATTAAAAATTCAAATTCTATTTATAAAAATAGAATTCCCTTTTTAAATCTCAAATACCCTTTCAGGGTATTTTATAAATCAATATTCCAAGCCCCAGTGACAATTTAAACAATTCAATCAACCAATTTTCAATCATTTGATTTCTAACACATCATAAATGAATATATATGAAATCAAACAAACAACAAACATATAATATTTTTTTTTGAGGAATCCAGTTGGATTCCTCCAACCTGTTTGTCTGCATCCACAGACGTTAGTCAACATAGTTACCCATCCTGCTTCGAGGTAGGATATCGCGGTATGAAGGTCATCCACTAATCATAGCGTGGGGCGTATAGGGTAATCATCCGCTATGGTACCGCGGGCATCCGCTAATGAGACTGCGGGAATCCAACCAATCATCAACCCAATATATATATAATAGTTAAGCCTAAATAACTATATATATTTAAACAAACCAGAAAGCATCAACAAGCAACAAACAATTATTTTTAACAAATAAAAATAATTCTAAACAAGAGGTGAGTGAGATTTACTCACCAGTGTTTTTATTTGCTGAAATATCTGATTTAATTCCATCTCTCGCGCTATATAAATGGATTGGATTCCGAACTGTATTTGCAATTAGCAGGAATTCCAGTAAGTGCCATATCCATTTGGTACAGCTCCTTAATCCCGGTTGAAATCTTCCTTCCTTGTTTCCAAAACAGCAAACTGGCATTCACCTTCCACTACAACCTTGAATTCTTGAAATCCGGGTTTTTTCCCCTTCCACGGCATCCCTTCCCTCGGTCACCACCTCTGATGCGCTTCTAAAATCAGTGAGATCCCATCTTCTTATCCCAAACTGTCACTACACTATTGAATCATATAACTCCATTTACCTAAGTTCCATTGTTCAACTCCACTCCTGTTCAATAGTTGTTCAATAGCAGTAAGCAGTGTGTATCTCTTCTTGACAAGCTTCTTAATTGAAATACTTACATTCAGTTCCTCAAAAAGACAGATCCGACTTGAACACCCGTCACCCCTCGAACATCGCACCATCTTCCAGTTGAACATCCGGCATCACAAGATCCAACTTGCGGTTCCCAGATCATCACAAATACCTGCTGCTCACGCAATTCATCTTTGCCCACAACAACGCCTCCAGTACCACGTCTCGCCTTAACCCCCTTCAGTATGATCATCTGGTAATCCATCTACTCCACTTAGACTCATCGATCTCATGTCCTTCCTACTCGCATTCACTGCCTCAATTCAGAACTCGCGATCTCCCTAACTTCCCTATTCCAATCCACTCTCGCGCCTGCCAACGCGAGTGTTTCCGCCTTGCTGTCAGACTTTTGAAACCATCGCCATTGAAAACCGCGATTCCTGTATTGCGTCGAGCCCTAGAAAGTCTCGTATCGAGATCGTGATTTTCGATTTTAAATTCCTGGTTTCGATTTGAGGAAATAAAAAGAAGGGTACGGGTCTGAGAAACAAATCGAAATGAAAAGGGGAAAAGGGTATTTACACCGGTCTGTGTTGGATGTTAACAATTTGGGAACGGCCATTTAAATCTGGAGCTTCAATGTTTTTTTGAGAACACAACAATGGAAAGGAAAAATAAAGAGGTAATCATGATTATATAAGGAAGGGTGTGGCATTTGTTTGAATAGCAAAGCCATAAACTTGTGGAGTGGAAGAGGAAGATGTGTTTGCTTCTCCTCCTTTTGATTCTTCTGGTTATAGAGAGGCCATGTATTATTTTTCTAATTTAAAACCGGTATCCTTAAATTAAAATACTCCTTGACTGCGAACTCCTTTCTGAACCAACAAGTGGCACCCTAGGGTAAAACCACTATTCTGAACCCACTAGGATAAGTATCGAAGTCCAGTTCGATCATCCGAAACAGATATTAATTTAAATCGATTAAATCAAATTTTAAAACAATAAATTCTGTGACAATAAATTAATATTCTTATTCGAATTCATACGGAATTTCCTATTGATCATTTGAACTGTAATTTAATTCAGAATTAAATTTTAATTTAATCAACTTCGTATTTTGATGATATATTCGATATTAAATCGAAACTGATTATTAAATTGATAACTTAAATAAAAATTTCCACTAATATTATCCACCCAATATTTAAATTAAATATTAAATATTCAAAAATTAACCCATAAGGATCCGAGTCATTACACCCTTGCATTTTAATTTATTTTTGCGTGCATATACATAAATATGTCCAATGTCTTTGTATAATTTGTCTGTAACATAAAAATATTTTATGATTTGGTATTTGTTAAATACAATCGAGCATTACAAAGATTGTATAATATTCATTACACTGTTTGTCCAGTATTTTTGAATGATATTGATCATTGTAATTAATAGTTAACTGAAAATATGGTCGATGTTGAAGATGAGCTTGTGTGCGACGATGAGGATGACTTGACTTGGGGTGTTGCTGCTAGAGTATCAAGAGTGGAGATTTTCAGTTTTTTAGCTCATCTTTAATGTGTAATATTATTTTCGATTTGAAAACTATTGTGCTTGAAATTTTATGCTTCATGTTTTTTTTTGTTAAATGCATAAAAATCTTTGTTGCGTATGTTTTAGCAAAAAAATAGATTTTTTTTAAATCTTTTGTTAAAATATTAATTATATTAAAAAAAATAAACATGCGCAGTAAATTAAAAAGGCACGTGCCATTTACAGCGCCGTGCGCCAAGGCTCTAGAGAGGGTTTGCGCCTTTTTGCGCCATGCGCCATTAATAACACTGTTTTAAACTGTTGTTGTATCTTTTTTGTAGTTGAATAACTTATTCTAGGTTCATTTGGTTGTTCTCCTTTATGGTACTTTTGTTTACCTGTAAAATTGTTCCAAGCCTAAACGTGAATATACGAGTAATAGAATAATTAAAAATCAAATGAATTCGGGGATGGTGCAAAAAATAATTTGTTTTATTTGCACCATCTACACTTTATCATGATAGCAAACATAATAAATTGTGATGTAGAATGAAATTTCAAAATGGTGAAATATCAACAAAAAAAAAAATAAGAAAAAAAAATCCTGTTTGTTACATGGTACATTTATTTTGACTCATTTGGGACTTTGAATGTTTCTTAAATATATTTTCAAGGGCACATTCGTATTCCTCAATTTACAAGTGTAGTTCGTTTTTCCATTATGAAACCCGCTACATGGAAGTATTATGGATCTGAAATTGGTTTTCTGTTTGGTATTATGAACATATGGTTTGATTTTATAGATTACCCGGATATGGTATATGTCATGCACTATTTAGAACTACTGTTTTTACTTTCACTCCTCAACAATAGAACATCCGCTCAATATATCCACAGTTATATATCTAGACGTTCCTACAAATAAAATCTACCATTAGGGCATTATAGTTTTGCACATGCTGCTTGAAGTTAATGTGTACTCCATGAAAGAACAATTGATGTTAGTATCCTTTGAGATTACAGCTATGACAAACATCAAAGTATCAAACAACAAAAAATTTATGAAATAAGAACTCTTTTTTTTCGGCAAGGCCGGATTAATACTCTTTTTAGTATGAACACATGATTCTTAGTGTGTCCAATGCCTATCAATGAATATGAATTGTAAAACTCTTAGCTTTGCTCAGGCTTCAATCTTACATTTTTTTTATTACATCTTTCTTCATATAGAGTGTAGATGAAACATTATTTCAGTAAAAAGAAGATATTTGTAGAAAGACTGCATTTTCTGATAATCTACGTAAATATTTTTCATTTGAACTAGTTACTTGATTACAGCAAAAGTGTTTTAATGAATAAAGTACAAATAACGATTTTAAAGGTATTTTGAAATGGTGCAGCATCTACAACCCAAATTTTCACACTTTGCGCAAATATGTAATATCTATGAAATTAATGTAAGTAAATAACATTGTATTAACACTAAAATGTAAATAACGACTAAAGCATGCATGAATCAACAAATCAATTATATTATATGAAAACACAATTTGCTCATGAAGTCCTTTCCAATCCACTTTTCAACAAAAAAACACGGACTTTCCATCTGTCTACATCCACAATCGAATGGCCTTCGTTTCCCCATATGTGCCATTGTGTTTTCTTTTTCGCTTTCGCCCAAAATCGAACCCCTCTCCTTTTTGCCGTAGCTATGCCTTCCTGTTTTCTCCTATCATTTTCCCCCAAAGTCAATCCCCTCCCATTCCTTCAATACTGATAAAAAATAAACCCTTTGTCCGCACCAGCGTCCTCTTCCTCGGTTCCTTTCTTTTGACGCAGAGCCCGAAAACCTTTTCGTTCCAGCTTTGCGAAAATCACAATCTGATACATCAATAGTTGATTCAATACTAGCCGTAGACCAGCATACCCATACCCATATCCTTCGCGGCTGTTGACTCCTAACAAAATCATCCTCAGAAGTCAGAACTGTGGCAATGAAACGAATTTCTCCGTCCTCCTCACATATCCCCTTTTCATCGTCCAACACGGCCTTTATGGTTGTCTATGCTTTGCCATATATGCTACTTTTGGTAACTGTCTCTCATTGTTTGTTCAGTTAAGGCGATTTCAGATCATCATGTGATTTATACCATTTCAAAGACAACAAAAATTTGATAAAGACTTTATTTATGGGAGTAACGTTTACATTTTAATGTTTATGAATTTTGTTTCCTTCAGTCGAATTTCTAATGATCTCGAGTTGATATTTAATAAAATAACTTCTCAGAAAACACATCAGTTAATTTGTTTTACACTACACATCCGTTAATTTTTTTTTTTTTTTTTTTTTTTTTTACAATGCCTATGAATATATTGATTAAATATGTTAATTGATTTTAGCATACTCAGTGATGTGTATTGTGTTGAAGCTGCTAGCAATTCTAACCCATTTTTAATTTAGTCATGTTTTTTCTCTTTGCTTACACACTGCATTTTGAGTAGAAAAGCCTATATTAGTAATTTAGTTTTGTTTTCATTTTGAAAATTGTAAAATAGTTCGTGATTAACTATAGATTTTTAACAACCTGCTCCTGAATATTAAAATTGGGTGTGCCGTAATTCAAACGCTTTTTAGGACTACTGCATTTGTACAACAAAAATAAATGTTGCGCTGTTTTGTTTACTTGATAGTTTCAACTGACTGCTTTTTCTGTTATTTAGTTTATCTATCTTGCTTTAGAGTCTTGATATGTTATTATTATTTCAACTTTTGATTATAAGTAAAAATTTTGTATGCTTTATCAATGTTTCCTTTTATTCTATTTAGAAACATTTATCTGTTATATTATATGAAAGCTCAGTATTGCTCTAAAGACCTTTTAGTTTCATTCCTCTCATACACACTACCGCAACCTGTATAATGCTCAGATCTATCTGCTAGCATTTATCCTATCTTTCCCTACCATGCATTATGCTTTAGTTCCTTTTTCCAATCCCACCTCTAGCATGGTGGGTTTCAATTTATACTTTAACATTAACAAAATATGCATTTGCTGCACATGTTAGGTGGCTTTGAACTAAAATGCAACCAATAACTAGGCTTGTCGCTGGCTTTGTGATAAAAAACACTTGATTTTTAACAAAAAATTTCAAATGCTTGTACATGCTTACGAAAAAAAACTATTATTCCACGTGTCCTTATTTGGTTGTATGCTAATCTGAAAGGGGTAATATGTTAATCTGAAAGTGTGTAAGCTGGAAGATTAGTCATTATAACATATATATTTGATCAATTATTCATTTTTGAGCGGTCATAAACACCTTTTTCCAGCATTTTATTATCAGATATTTTATTGTGTGCAGTTATTGTCCCGATTTGTCTTTTTATTGAAAATATTTCATTAAGCATGTGGTTTGCAAAGTAAACAATTTGTAATGTAAAAAAATGCAATTCAATCTAATAGAGATATCAAGCAATAATTTTCTTCAGTATAGTGAAGATTAAGAAATTTAAAGGGGCGACACTACGAAATGTGCAGCCAAACAACTGGCTACTTTGTTATGAGGATTGCATATAAGATCGGTAATTAATGAACATGAGGTATATCTAACTCATTTAATGTATTATGTCATGTTGTTGATGACTTGGTTAAAGATGGATATGGTAATGGTGACTCTCTAGCTTAGAAACACATGCTCCACAGTTATACTAACTTGCACAAACACATGCATATATGGTTCAATAAAGATAATACAAATAATCAGTTATAGCTTTAGCCCGACTTAGAAAAAGTAGCTTATTCACGAATGAAAAAATTAATCGTAAAGGAATACATACAATTTCAATTTGTTTCATTGCCATAAATATTACTGGAATTAATATAAAATTGCATAACTATGCATTATTTCGGTTGAATCGCTTTATATTGTACCAATGACTCTTTTGGATTCTACTTAGTCCTGCGGTATTTTCGTGACACGATCATAATTGCACATTAAATAGTTGGATGATATGCTCTAGAGATAGAATTCTTCTCAAGGGAAGAACATGTTAATGACACTACACTGTTTGCTTCATTTATAACATCTTCTTTTTCCTCACCTAGACTATACCGAAAACGTGTGCCACCAATTTTTAAATTAATTTCCAAGATATAATAAATGCCATATGTTCATCAATGAACTGATATTTGTGTATTAAATATGGTAGTTTGCATGCTATATAATACTGCAAAATATAATATATCCCTAATACTATGGTATCTCTTAGTTTTAAAGAATCATCCGTAGTTACTTTCCATACTCTCCTCAATGGAGGAGTTACATATTTAGATGTATTGATGTCACCTGTTGTTATATGCATGGAAATATTAAGCAACAATCGACTAAGCATCATGAATGAAATAAATTAGAAGAACTTAAGGCCATATGTAATTTGGACACTACAGTGTGATATAAATTACTTTTACTTAACAACAATATAAAATATCACACCTTTATTTTATGCCGCAATTGTTCAATACTGAATAGCGGAGCAGTATTTGATACTTACGAAAGGAAAAAAAACAAAATGTTTGTAATGATAAACGTATTACTTTAGAACAATTTTTTTATAACATATTGTATTTGAATCTTATTATATTCATGTTTCTTTTAGTATTCGATTACTGAATGTAAATAATAATAATAATATAATTTGTATGTCTTTCGGGCTTTAGCACGAATGAGGGAATAATCCCGTAATAAAAACATGAAATACATTTTGTACAGGGTGTCGTACCAGGCAATTACTAAAATTACAGCTTATTGAGCAAAAGAAAAAAAGGATGTCACCATATACTTTTACTATCCGTGGGTGCACTACGCAGGATATCAGGTTATTGTTGTTTTATTTCACATTAGTTTTGTTTCAAATGTTATACAGGCTGCAAATTTGTATCCATGATTTTCGTGTATAAATTTGTTATTACATTTTTCTGTTGTTGTGGTTGAACTATCCTTCTATTTTGCAATTTTTGATGCAGGTCAAAGTGACCAATGGTACAGGCAGAAATAGTTTCCATGAAAATGACAAGTTTAATTTACTTTTTCGAAGACGTAGTAGAATATGTTGTGAAATAAATTTGTAATATTATATTGTTATGCACCTTCTGGAGGTTGGATCCATTTGTATTTTGGTTTACGTAGATTGCTTTAATTTGATATACCAGACATATTTGAATGCAGTGTAAAACACGTTTAAAGGTAGACAAATTTTTCGTGTTATTTATAATGAACATAACCTGTTACATGCGATGAATTCGCATTTAAACAAAGTACTTTTTTTTTTTTTGCTAATTTAGTGTTTGTAGATATGCCTATTTTCTACTTTGCAGTGTGTAGTGTCCTTTGGTGTGGTGCAAGCAGTGAATTTAACTTTTAGTATATAAGCAATGAATTTAACTTTTAGCATAGATCCTCAATCCTAAAGACTGAAATATCGAACAAATATAAATATTAGGATGTAAAATGTTATATTTTCAAAAATTATAGCGTTAAATCCATGTGCCACGGGTTCACACTAGTTAATATGATTCCACATATAAATGTTTATGGAACAACGTTAGATAGGTTAAGCTACCAAACCCAACTAATTGCGAATCAGCCAAAAACAATCCTTTCAATTGTGAGTTCAAATGAGCAATTCATTAGTATACGATCATAGATATAGGACGATATTAAGCAATAAAAAAATAAAAATAAAATTTCTTTAATTAATGAAATTGAAGAAATTTAAGAAGATTTTTATGGACAAAATAAATAGTATTGCTTCAATACTATTTATTTTGTCCATAAAAATCTTCTTAAATTTCTTCAATTTCATTAATTAACGTTTAACTAAAAATTACATGAATATTTTTTCTTGAAATTTTGTGAGTGAATGATCAATTTTCCACTGTCATACGGTTATACTTATATGACTCTAAAATGAAGAACGACACCCGATATCGTATTATATTAACTAGTAAACATGAACAAAACTAATAGTTAATATGATATCAAATATAAATGTTCACGCAACGATAGTTAATTGGCAAAATTACCAATTATAATTAACAGTGTATCAGCCGAAAGTTATCCTTATGAGTTCAAGTGAGCAATTCATTAGTATACGGGCACAACAATATGGGGATATTAAGGAATAATAAAGTTCAATTACAACGACGACATATAATGAGGTCAGCCCTTGTATTTAGCATAGACATGAAAATTTTAATTATGTGAAACCTAAATAATAAGAAACCCATCTTTAACACATCTATTTTTACATCCACAATATTATTTACTTTGTCCACAAATATCTTCCTTAACCTCTTCAACTTTAATTTTTTTTCCTTGTACATTATAATTGGGGATTGTTAAAGGAACTCCACACATTTAGTTAAGGGGTGGATAAATTTAAGGAGATTCTAGCTTAATTTTTTTTGTTAAGAGGGGGTCTAATTTGTTTTTAAAAAAAGACCAAACTACCTCTGATTCATCACTTATATTAAACCCTAACCTACTGAATTCAGCGCAAGTAACAAACGTGTAAATTACTAAACATCTCAATTACACAAATTCGATACAGCATATTAGACCAAAATTTTCGTTTTTGCATTTATTTTAAATTAATCATACCAATTTCAATATGAAATTAAAAACAATTACCTAATCCGACGCATTCTGATCACTCATGAAACTTTCTTGTGTTTCCATACATTAACTATATCCATTTTTTGTGCAACATTAATTAAGATTTATGTTTTATATTAATAACGATTATAGGAGGTTAATATCGGAATTTAAATTTATATGTTTAAGGGGAGGGTAATTTATTTTGTCCTCCCTATAACAATTATACAATAAATAAAAATTAGTCTTCCCTTAACTAAATGTGGAGTCTTTTAACAATCCCCTCATGATTTAATGTTTAATTAGAACTAATAAAAAATTAAATTAATATTTTTTTCTTGAAATTTGGTAATTGAACGGCCGATTCCTATTGTTGATCAATTTTACTTCTATGGTTCTAAAACACAGAACAAGTAAATTTTGATGATACAAAATCACAAATAAATGGAAATAAATATGTAAAAGGGAAAGTAATCACATATTTTTGTATAAATTATTGGACTGAATTTTCATGAGATGGCAAGGAAATAAATGCAAGGATTATTTTCTTCAATATTTGTTAATGAAAGGGATTAGCGATTTACTTACATGTCTTGGTAATTTGACTGACGACTTACATAGATTTCACCGACTATATATTCATTGTAAATTCATTATGTTATTCAGTCAGAGATCCACTAATAGAGTGTCTCTTCAATCAAGAAATTAGGGCTGAGAGAAGCTACTCCTATTTAGTATTGACAGAAGCAGTTTGTGTCATTATTCTTCATTGTTTTTTCTCCTCTAATATTTTTGCCATATAGATATTTTCTCTCTTTCTCAATTTCATTATTACTTCAATTTTTTTTTTTGTTATATTCTATTAAGTGCAAACAAAATTTTGGTGAATCAATAAAGATGGTGGTTGGGTGGAATATTTTGTGTTTTTTTGCATATCTGTCTAGTTTTCAATTCAAGTTATCTTTGTTGATTTCAAGTGAGTGGTTAATTAGCATACGCATATAGTTATAGAAATAGGAATATATTAAGCAATAAAAAAACACTTTCTTCATTAATTCACGATGTTGACATATAATGTAGTAAGCCTCATGTCTACTACAGGCATGTAAACAAGATCGTGTAAAGCCCAACAAATAGGAAATACACACCTTTATCTTTAATACTATTTACATTGTCCTCAAATATCTTCTTAAACCTCTACAATTTTAAATTTTTTCCATCAAATTATAATTTACTATTTGACTAATGATATTATAAAACTTCATTATTATTTTTCTCGTGAAATTTTGTAATTGACCGACCGATTCTCCATTGTTGTGCAGTTGTACTTGTATGACTCTAAAACATAGAAGAAACTCAATACGGTAGTCTATTAATTAGATAACTTGAACCTAACTAATCTATTAAATAATATTAAAGCAGAAACTTTTAAAGCTCTCTCCTTACTTTCAGGAGTTTTCTCTCTTCTCCTTAAATCTCCCCAGTTGTTTTATTTTTAAATTATATTATCATTTTACGCTTATTTACTTTTACTCACGCTATATTTTTCTCGTGAAGTTTTGTAATTGACTGACCGATTCTCCATTGTTGTGCAGTTGTACTTGTATGACTCTAAAACATAGAAGAAGCTCAATGCGGTAGTCTATTAATTAGATAACTTGAACCTAACTAATCTATCAAATAATAGTAAAGCAGAAACTTTTAAAGCTCTCTCCTTACTTTCAGGAGTTTTCTCTCTTCTCCTTAAATCTCCCAAGTTGTTTTATTTTTAAATTATATTATCATTTTACGCTTATTAACTTTTACTCATGTTACTTTTTACTTTTGTTTGTCAATTTACATTTTGACATGGATATTTCAAAGTTTATACAATTATTTGTTGACAATTAGCTCCTCACATTTTACATTCAAGTCTAGATATTTAAATTAATTATGAACCCATAATTTAAGTAATTTAAATAGATCTAATTAACTTATTTTTTTTAAATACTAAAAATGACAAAATTATGTTATTTGGCTCGAAATACCTTTACTTTAATTTTTTTATAATCATTTAAGACTCTTTCAATTTTTTCTTAACATTTTACATTTAGTATCATATTTTATAATTAATTACATAATAATAAAACTATATAAATAATTTTAGCAAACTGTTATTCATTGATTCGTCTAATAAATCACATCAAGATTAACCATATTCATATCAACAAAATGAAAAAATAATCAAATGTATAAACACGTCAATCACAAAGCATAAATTATACACATAATTAATTATCACAAATTTAAAGTTGAATTCATTTACATCAATATATTTACCGTATATTGCATTGTAATATTGATGTCAATCATGTACATTTTAAAATTTATTTAGTCGTTTACAAAATGTTGCACAATATTAATCAATTAAATAACAGTAAAGCAGTAACTTTTAAAGCTCTCCATACTTTTAGGAGTTTTCTCTCTTCTCCTTAAATCTCTTCGGATATTTTATTTTTAAATTACATTATCATTTTATGCTTATTTACAATTTCTCTCACATTATTTTTACTTTTTCTGTTATTTTACATTTTGACATGGACATTTCAAAGTTTACACAATTATTTATTGATAGTTGGCTCCTAACATTTCACATTTGAGTCTAGATATTTAAATTAATTTCAAACCTAAAATCATGTAATTTAAATTAATCTAATTAACTTATATTTTTTTAAATACTAAAATTGGCAAATTATGTTTTTTGGCCCTAAATACCTATACTTTAAATTTTCTATAATCATTTAAGTCTCTTTCAATTCTTTCTTAACATTTTACATTTAGTACTATATTTTATAATTAAGTACATAATAATAAAACTATATAAATAATTTTAGCAAACTATTATTCATTGATTCGCCTAATAAATCACATCAAGATTAACCATAATCATACCAACAAAAATGATTAAAAAAATCAAATGTATAAACAAGTCAATCACAAAGCATAACTTATACACATAATTATTATCACAAATTTAAAGTTGAAACTCATTTACCTTAATATATTTACTGTATACTGAATTGTAATATTTATCTTAAATGTCTACATTTTAAAATTTATTTAGTCATTTACAAAACGCTGCACAATATCAATTGACATTGTACATTAAAATTAATATTTTTAGATTAATTACGTGATTTTGAATCCAGTTAATATTTTTGTTAATTCATCTAATTAATGCTAAGTGTGATGTTTTAAAATGTAAATCATGTACACATCAATAAAAATGGAAAAATTAATCTTTCATTTAAATATAAAGTTAAATAAGTAAACAGTTTAAATAATATATAAAAAAATAATATTTTATACAATTATCTCAATAAATTTATCATAAATTGAAGAAAATATTTTCCTCTTTAAATACCTGCATTTTAACATTTTTATAATTATTTGTTGAACCACATTAATTCTTTTGTGATATTTTATATTTCAGTCCGTATGTTTAAACTACTTTTGAAATCTTAAATTCTAATTATTTAAATAACTTTAGAGAGTATTTAGTCCATTTTTCTAATAGCTCTTAAAAATATACACCAATTTTACTACGTATATATCCTCAAAAAAAAAAAAAAAAAAAAAAAAAAAACTATGTGTATTCATATTAATAAAAGTAGTTTTCTATGCAACTATAAAGATGTATAAATCACGCAACATGAGCTATGTATATTAACAATAATGACATAGTTAATTAGTAAATTAGTTATGATTCATTTATATTAAAAATTTACAATGTATTATTATAAAATTCCTTTTGAATATCAATAACGTCGCAATAAATTTATACGGTATTCTGCAAATTTCTTTTTAGTTCTTCCTGCTATGATACCTATACAGTTAAACTAACTTCGTAATTTTACATTTAACTTATTTAAACAAACTCTATTAAATAATATTTGTTAATTCACCAAAATAAATTACTAATATACATCAGTTTCAATAGGTATATCTATATTAACAAAAATAATTAAATAAATTCTCAAATATAGATACATACATATTGTTTGTGTAAGTCAGTAATTAATATGACAGCACATATAGATGTTCATGAAGCCAAATTACAAAATGCAAGAAACAATGAATCTGTCAAGAGTAACCCTTCAATTGCATCATAAACTCCTATTCCTCAAATTACTTGTCTCCAGCTGTCAAATTGATCTCAGTAATTAATTATTAAATCTTATACCGTTCATGTATTGAAGTGAGTCCCATGTACTAATAAAATTATGATGACGGGTGGATGATATTAAAGAAGACATAAAAAGAAACATGACATTCGAGTACTCAAGAATTGATTTCCTTGAATTGTTAGTCCAAGCGAACGATTCGTTAGTATATAGACATAGGAGACATATAAATAGAAGGATATTAAGCAATAACTTGAAAAGAGAAAAAAAAAAAAAATCAAATTCTTCGGTAATTGACCATGACGAAATATAATGAGGTCGACCCTCATGGTCTCCTTGGTGCCTCCTCTAAAAAAGGTGGATGGACAGCAGCGTGCTTCATTATAGGTATGATATGCCTAACCCTTTCTACTATTATTTTCTTGGATTAACTTTGCTGAAATTGGCAACAGGAGTAGAAATAGCAGAGAGATGTGCATACTATGGCATTTCATTGAACTTGGTCACATACTTTACAGACCATCTTAACCAATCTGTAGCCTCATCGGCAGCAGCATTAAACCTCTGGTCTGGCGTGTTATCAATGATGCCGTTGCTTGGTGCACTTCTTGCTGATTCCTATACTGGACGCTACAAGATGATTGTTATCTCTTCAGCTCTGTATGTTTTGGTTAGTCTTTATACTATTCCTCCTTCTTTTTCCCCTCAACCACTGAGCATAGGTAAAACAGTAGTACGTTTTATAATTGCTGCAGGGAATGGGATTACTAACTCTTTCCTCTGCACTTCACAATATAAGCAACCATTCCCAACTAGTCTTTGTTTACTGCTCTCTTTACTTAATCGCCCTCTCTCAAGGAGGTTTCAAACCATGCGTGCAAGCTTTTGGCGCGGATCAGTTCAGTGGCTCAAACCCAAATGAGAATAAATCAAGAAGTTCATTTTTTAACTGGTGGTACTTCGGCATGAACATGGGTGCCACTGTTTCTATGCTCATATTAAGCTATGTTCAGGAAAACATTAGTTGGAGTATTGGGTTTGGAATACCTTGTATTCTTATGGCAATCGCTTTTATCGTCTTCTTGGTTGGAACCAATAAGTATCGACATTGTTCGCTAACGAAGAATCCTTTTGGTAGAGTAGGCGTATCTTTCTTTGCTTTGTCACGAAATTGGATGTCCAAGTTCAGAAGTCCGAACACTGACGAGTAAGATAAGATTAAATTTTGCGTGAAATGCAATATTTTCTTTATCGCCTTCAGTGTCTTTTTTGTTCTTTACTTTTATCATCAAATATATAGCTGACAACATGATGTTTCAGACAAAATGGAGATGATGCAGTGAGTGCTGAACGAACAAGGGAAGCGAAGGAGATTCTTCGACTGATTCCTATTTGGTTAAGCTGCTTAATATATGCTATTGCATTCGCACAACCTGGAACTTTGTTCACAAAGCAAGGAAGCACTTTGGATAGAAGGATTGGATCCAGGCTCACAGTATCACCTGCTGCACTACAGTGTTTTATAGGAGTCTCCAGTGTTGCTTTTATCTTGATCTATGACCGTATCATCGTGCCTGCAGTGCGAAAATCAACTGGATTACCAACAGGTATTACCTAAACCGTTTACTTATAGCCTACCACCTTTCCAAATTTTTTTCACAACTGAGAAACTATGCGCTAATTATTAATAAACACGCTACACTGCCACAACAGGCATTACTGTTCTACAGCGCATAGGGATCGGGATGTTCATAAACACGACTGAGTACGTGATAGCAGCATTAGTTGAAACTAAAAGGCTGAAAACTGCGGCAGAGTTTGGATTAGTAAACCAACCAAATGCAACTATACCAATGTCATTATGGTGGTTGGTTCCTCAGTACGTACTAAATGGAGTTGCAGATGCGTTCACCGTGGTTGGGCTTCAGGAGTTTTTCTATGATCAGGTGCCCGACGGACTGAGAAGTCTAGGTCTTGCATTTTATTTAAGCGTGATCGGAGTTGGAAGCTTCATTAGTAGCTTTCTTGTTTCTGTTATTGATAAAGAAACGGGCAAAAGAGGGAAGAGTTGGTTTTCAGACAACATGAACGACGCTCATATTGATTACTTTTACTGGTTGCTAGCTGGATTGAGTGCCGTTAGTGTCTTGATTTATCCATTGGTGGCAAGGGCTTATGTTTATAAGCATTAAAAGAAACGAAGTAGTCATGGTTCAGTTCTGTTGGTTGCATGCAGTTCATGATTGACATGTGACTGACTTCTTCGTTATTTATTTTACTTCATGCATGGGTAACAAAATGATTCAACTACATGGACGATCTACAGTTTTATGGTAAAACAAAATTGTTTAACATTATTGTTACCATCACGGATACACTAGCATACCGAAAACTGATATCCCAATAATCTGGTGTTTTTACACCAATAATGGTAATTACCACTTTTTAAAAAAGGTAAGCTACTGGCCTGCATTCAAGTCATAATACTACTTTATTATATGACATTGTCAAAGGTAATAATTTCGAACTTTTAAGGCATCAGAACTAGAGCATTTCTGGGATAAAGGACCACTTATGGTCAAAAGAAATTTTTATTCCAGGTTTTCATGCACATTAATATTCAATTTTTTTTCTTGTTATATCAAGAGTAATTCTCTTTACAATGAATCGTTATTTAGGGTGTCAATGGGTCGGGTCGGGTCGGATCAGGTTCAGATTGATTTTAAAGGGGACGGTTCAACTCATTTATTAAACGGAACAAAAATAATTCAATCCAAACCTGATCCGTTTATAAACAGGTTGACCTGACCCAACCCATACAACCTGTTTAACTTGGCAGAATTGGGTCGTAAACGTGTCATGACGGGTTTGGTCACAAATGGGTTATAAACAGGCCGGATCCACCCGTATAAGGTATAAACAGATCGTTTATGGGTCATAAACGGGTCAAATTCGGGTTCATGAGCCATAAACAGGTCATATATAAGTCATAAACAGGTCAAATTGGGGTTAAATAGGTTATAAACAAGTCTAGTCAACTTATATAAGGATAAATGTGTCAAATTCGAGTTAGTGGATAAACCCAAAACCCATCACATTTATAAACGGGTCAAATTCTGGTCGACCTGAAAATAAGTGGCCAACTAAACGAATTGGGTTGACTTGCTAATTTTCCGTATGAACTTCGGATCATGTACGAAATTGGCACCATAATAGTAATATCTTCATAGTAATTATATGTCCCAAAAGAATTTCATCTTATTTATAGTCCACCATTTAAGCTTTTTATTTTATAGAATTAACTCTTTAAAATTTATGTCACGAATCCAATAAAATTATATTTGAATTGGGTGCCTTCTTCGATAAGCGGATTACTCATATTCTATAAAAAGTAAAACTCGCTACGATTTTACATTAGATCAACCGGTATATTTGATTCTTGTTCTCTTGAATATGTATCATAAACAAGAATTAGAGAAATATTAATTGATGGGTTAAATGGTAAAATATTTGTTACAGAAATTTTATTAGCAATACAATTTCTTAGATTTCACTATTTTACATCCACTTACAATTTTCTACATTAATATCAACTTTTTCATTTTTCGCATGTCAAGTTTTTATCACATTAAACCATGGAAAATTTTCTTTTTATTCAATTCCGGATTTTGAATATACGTTACTTTGCTACAAACAAAAATAATAGTACATACTTGCTAACTTTAGAAGAAAACTTTATTAATATTTCACAAAAGTAGTATGACAAAAAATAATTACTGAAAATATGATCTAACAAGTCAAAAAGCAAAAGAATTTAGAAACTAGTATAGTTTTTCAAGTTTGCATTACTAGTGTTTCTGTCGTTGAACTTGATTATATTATATATTAAGTTTAGATAATATTTAACTATTCATGTAACACCCCGGATTTTTGAATAATAGAATTAACTAAATTAAAGAATAAATGTTTAGCATTGTTCTAAGGTTTGTAAGCAAAAGACTTAGTAGCTCATTTGGTTGGAACATGTGACTTGCATACAAGAGGTATAGAGTTCGATCCCCGCCAACGCCATATTTTTGTTTAAGGGGAATGACTGAAAAGCGGCTTAGTGTGAACGCGGTTCAAAAAGTAGTTTAGTGTGAAAATGGTTAATTAGGAAGATAGAAATATATATAGATATATTTATAAAAATAAAATAAAATTCAACCTAAAATTTAAGAAAAAATTCAAAACAGCGGAACCAGGAAGGCAAAACACCAAACCGACCTATTTTAGGGGTGGGTCGACTCCAGGGTCGACTCAGGAGGTTTGGAATTGGTCACATCTACCCTAAATGGTCTATGACGAAATTTTATGTTTTAGGGCTTAGGTGGCGATTTCTGGTTGGTCTGTTCACATCATTTCTTGATTTTTAAGGCCTAGATGGATCCTAGAGTGATCCGACGGCTTAAATTAATTCAAAGCTCTATAAAAAGACCCATAGACTCAAACCCTAAATCAGAATTAAAACTAAAACTATGGCCGTCATGCTGTCGACTTGAACCCTAGAGTAGCCGCCACCAATTAGAGAGGAAGAACAGCAAATCAAATTAGTTCTATTCAACCCTAACAACGAATCTTCTTCAAAGGAAAGCTAATTCAACTTCAGAAATCAGAATTCAGAACTCAAGACCCCCTTTAAGTTGTGAGTTCGATAGTTTTAATAAAATAATTAGTAATTTAATTGGATTAAGTTATGATGCGGATTGTATGAATGTGATGTGAATTATTGATAACATGTTGTAATTATGTTGTAGAATTGTGTTGAAATCTCTATGACGTTATGTTGTGATGCTATCATTTATGATGTAAAGTTATGTTGCTATATTCTATGTTGTAATTTTATATATAACCAAATCATCATGTTTCATATGCTAGTTTGGTGATGTTGATTCATATGATAAATCATATGTATGCAAGTTTAGATTTTTATTTAAACATGAATCATATACAAGTTGGGTAAAATTATATGTGACCTTACATGGTTATGACATCTAGTTTATGTGAAAATTTGATTAAAAGTTAGGCTATGACATGGGTGAGTTATATGCTAAATTCTACATGATATTTTACATGTTAGATGCAAGTTTACACCATTGTTATGATGCATAAATCATATATGCAAGTCTCTATAAATATATGAGTTTGGGGTATGAATCATGTTATGCAAGTTTAGGGTTATTGCCTATGCAAGTTTACACCTTTATGTGGATCCATAGTTTACTCAGGTTAACAACTTTTATCAGATCCATAGTTATGCAAGATGACACCTTTATGTTTAGGTTGACGACATACATAGTTTATGTAAGTTTGTGGTAATTACCTAGGCTAGTTGGGTGTAAAACTATGCTCATACATGCAAGTTCACACCTTCTAGATCTATGATTTTTGGATCCTTGATAATACAAAGACTATGCAAGTATGTTGTATTTCTTAATTGCAAGTTAGATGCAAATTAGATCTATTATTGTGTGTATGTGACTTTGTGACGTTTATTCCCTTTTTTTAAGTATTAAACTATTTGCTAGTCTAATATGTATATGTCATGTTAAGCGAACGAATGACGGGGGTACGATGGGGACAATAGTGGATACACACATATTATGAATTTGACATGTAATGGCCTAAAAAGGCATGTAATTAATTTTAAGGAATAAAATTAATTAGTAATGAAATTGACATAATTTATATACAATAAATAGATGAGCATAATTTAGATGATAAATTATGGACATAAATAAATATGGAAATTTGAATAGGGAAAGTAATTCAAATTTGGGGAAAATTAATTATGTATAATTAATCGTCTAAGACATGTGGTTAGGCTCTTTTGTGGTGTAAGACTGTCCGGACCCGCCCGGCAAATCCAGCTGCCACAAATGCCAGTCTAATGTGAGAGGTCTTAGGCATAAATTAAATACGTAACAATTGTAAAGACACAAGGTTAGGCTCTTTTGTGGTGTAATACTGTCCGGACCCGCCCGACAAATCCAGTTGCTACAAATGCCAGTCTAATGTGAGAGGTCTTTATGAGGTTACGGTCTTAATGAATTAAGAAACACTTAACCAGATAAACATGTAGTGGACATGAGGGGGTTAAGTGGGTGCCTTGGGTGGCATGTGGAATCTAGTGGGTGCCTTGGGTGGCATTTGGAAATACGATTAGAAACACTTAACCAAAATTGAAACATGAATAAGAAGTAGGTTAAGTGGGATGTACTAGAGGGGACCAAGCTTAGGTGGATAGCTTGTGTCAAGTAATGGGGGCCCATTTCAACCAGTAACCCATACGTATCTTTGTGGGCTCGACCCAAGTCGAGGACGGGACACACATACTGGGCTTGATTGTAAGAGGCTAAACCGGGTTAGCGGTGGCAACGCAAGTCCAACGGGTTCATATGTGTGTGTGGACCCGGGCTGGTGGGTAAGACGTTGTTGCATCGTGTGGGTATAAGCCGTGCATTGCTGGTTGTATCGGGTTGCCACTTTGGGGAGTGATACACCCCACTGTGGGGCCAGCACGGGTATCTACGAGTTAAGGACCCGATCGCTTGGGGGTAGTGGGTACACCTAGTGGAGATAAGGGCAGGCAGCACCTATGAAGGCAGTTAGGGGTGCACGAAACTACCAATATCATTATTAAGTTCTGTAGGCGGGATCAACCTTACGGTGACTAGTGGTGGTGCAGTATACTAGTGGTAGTGCAGTATAGCAATTATCCTATAGTGTTGGTGTAGTTTAGTAATTATCTTACAGTGGGTTAGGTGCGCTTTAACGATATTGTCGTTCATCTTGTTTCCTTATTTACTCTGCCATATTCAATGGTTCATGTTCATTTCCTTATTTTCCAACTTTTGCCTTAGCCTAGTTACTTTGTTAATTATATTGTTAAAATTATCGCACTCGCCAGACTTTATGTCTGACCCCCTTTGTTTCTCCCTCTTTTCTTCCTTCCCCCTCCCCCCGGTGCTTAGGTTGGGACTAGCACCAGTGGAGCTTGATCTTGGACTGCTGTTTCTCTGCTTTTAGAAGATTACTTGGATCGCTGAAGTAAAGTTCAACTTCTCTTTTATTTATGGCTATTTTGTATTGGGAATTATGTCTTTCAGTTTATGTACTTTTGGTAGTCAAGATGGATATTATGTACTTTGACTCTGGTTTTTGATGATGTAAGCAAACATATGTGTTTTCTGCTGCAATGAAATAAAGTTTTAAATATTTGAGTACTATTTATATATGTCTTGTTGTTAATTTTATGTTCTATACTTACCTAAAACGCTCCATAGAAGTTAATGCATTCCCTTTGTGAGTGACATTAATGGAGGTGGGGTGTTACATGTGGTATCAGAGCTGAAGGTTACCAGAACAGATAAGATATTTTGAAAAACTATTTTTCAAAGGCATTCTTATGAAGAATACTTTCAAAAAAATATGTTTGTAGAAGAGTATTTTCGAAAGAAAGGTTTATTTTAAAAACATAATCCCCAAGAGCCATATATCCTTCCTTCGATTCTCCGTTTTGAATCTCTTCCTCTTTTTGAGTCCCCCCCCCCCCCGCGTATAGATGCTTTTTCTAAGATAAATAAGGACTTCCATACGAAGGACGAAAAACCGCTTCAAGGGACTTAGACGTTTGTCGGGCTAGAGGTTAGTCCAAGGAAGTGGAGGGCTTGTTGGTACCTTTAAGATAGACGATGGGAGGAAGGTTCAAATAGTTGTTTGGTTAACAAAGGACGAAACCTCATCTTGGTGGGAGGTCACGAATGGAGAATGTGAAGAAGAAGGCTAGTTGTTTTGGAGAAATAGGACAACTTAGGATTGTCCAAAGAGGCAAGGACAAAGTACAGGATCTTCTGGAGGGTAGTTGTATTCCCTCACAGGTGGTATACCTGATGGGGGTAGGACCGTCTAGGTTGAAATTTGGTTTTCTTTATCATCCTGTTTGAACTTTGTTTGATTATGGCGCTTCATACTCGTTAGTATCTGCTTCGTTAGTTGAAACACTGCACCTAAATACTAGTCTAGTTAAGGATCCCATCCTAGTCTCAAATCCTGTTGGTGGTTCGGCTCATCCTTCAATGGTTTGTTGGGATTTGAGAGTGTCTATCTTGGGCATAGGATTTGAATGCAACGCCTTCATCCTTGGTTTCACGGGCTATAGTTTGATTCTAGGGGTGGATTGGCTAGCCAGGCGGGGTGCCATCCTAGATTTGAAAGGAGGGTAGTTAGATATTGATTCGTTATGGAAAGATCCTCATATTTGTTGTGACCCTAGGGGTTCAGTAATGCTTAGCTGCCTAGAATCTTCTAACGCATCCAACGATGATTGGGAGTCTGTTTGTGTGGTCCGTGAGTATGGAGACGTCTTTGAAAAAGTGTGGGGTTTACCCAGAGGCGCGAAATAAGTTTTCGTATGTGCTTAATAGATTAAGCAAAGCCAGTTATGTGATCAGCGGTGGTTTTGGAGCAAGATTGGCAAGGACAGCCAGAGTCGGTCAAGTGCTCAATTAGTTGGTCGTCTTACTAGTATCATCTCACGTAGATCGTCTGAATTTGAAGGAGGTATCCCTTGGGTGTTTGTCTGATATTGGTTTAGGCCTTTGGGGCTTGCACTTAGGGGATGTCGAGTTCGACTACGATGGTCTGTGTGAGAGATGGATAGTTGTGACGATTTTGCATGGGATAATATCCTGGTTTTCTCTATAAGCAGAGAAGAACATGCCCTACATCTGAGGAAAAGCTTAGGGACCCTACAAGCGCACCAGCTTAAAGCTAAGTTCTCCAAAATACCATTTTTGGAGGAAAGAAGTGAGGATTTTAGGGCATGTGGTCTCTAGGGAAGGGTGATATGTTATGGTGGAAGACAGTCGAAAGTCCATGAGAAGAATTACCCTACCCACGACTCAGAATTGGCTGCCATAGTTTTTGCGCTCAAGTCTTGGCGTCATTATTTGCTTGGTGAGAAGTTTGAGTTACTTGCAGACCATAAATCGCTAAAGTACTTGTTCTCTCAGAATGATCTAAACCTGAGGCAACAAAGGTGGATGGAGTTCTTGGCGTCCTACGATTTCGAGATAGCATATACCCCTGACAAGGGTAACGTTGTAGCGGATGCCTTGAGTAGGAAAAAGTTGACATTGAGTCCTTTGTTTGTCGAGCGACGTAGCTTAGAGTTTATCTCTACCTTTGACTTTAGACCATCCATTGATGTTGTACCCAGTTTGCTAGCGTCCTTGAGGTCAGACCTACGCTTTTGGGACGGGTTGGAGAGGCACAGCGTGATGACCCACAGTTGATGGAGTTAGTAGAGAAGCTCATAAGAGGGGAGTCATGTGCCACCTAATTAGGTATACCCTAGATGATAAGGGTTGGTTGCGTAGGGACGATAGACTTTGTGTATCACGGGATGAGAGCTTGAGGAAGGCTATTCTTGATGATGCACATCGTTCGAAGATGACCATTCATCCCGGCGGGGACAAGATGTACAAAGACATGAAGCGAGTTTTCTTTTGGGCCAGTATGAAGAGGGATGTGGCCGAGTACGTTGCTAGATGCTTGGTGTGCCAACAAGTAAAAGCGGAACAAAAGAAACCCGGTGGGTTGCTTCACCCATTGGAGGTTCCACAATGGAAGTGGGATAGTGTCTCGATGGATTGCCGAGATCGAGGAAGGGTAATACGGGGATTTGGATTGTGGTAGACAGACTTACTAAAGAGCACCCATTTCATTCTCGTGAAGAGTAAGAGGACTGCTCCATGGTTAGCTTCCGTATACATTCGAGAGGTAGTCCGTTTGCACGGTGTCCCTTCTAGCATAGTGAGCAATCGAGATCCTATATTTATAGCGAGTTTTGGAAGAGCTTACAAGAGGCGGTAGGGACTCAGTTATGTTTGAGCACCGCATATCATCCTCAGACGGACGGCCAGACTGAGAGGGTGAATCGTATTCTAGTGGACCTTTTGAGGCTATGTGTCTTAGACTTTGGAGGTACATGGTAAGAGCATCTTCCGTTGGTGGAGTTCGCGTATAATAATAGCTTGGCATGGCACCTTTCGAAGCTCTTTATGTAAGGCCTTGTCGTTCACTTACATGTTGGTGGGAATCTACGGATAAGATCTTGCTTGGGCCCGATATGATTAGAGAGATTTCAGAAAAGATCGATTTGATTCGAAGGAGGATGAAGGCGGCGCAAGATAGGCAGAAATCTTATGCGGACAAGAGGAGGATAGATCTTGAGTTTGATATTGGGGACATGGTCTTTGTCAAGGTGTCTCCATTACGGAATATTGTTCTCTTTGGGTCCGTTGGGAAGTTAGCACCAAGGTTCGTAGGGCCGTTTCCTATTAAGGAGAGGATTGGGCAGATGGCGTATAGAGTGGAGTTGCCGAGAGACTTAGTGGCGTACACGATGTATTCCATGTGTCACATTTGAGGAAGTGCTTGCACGAGACCGCGGAAGTGGTAGAGCTGATCTTGCTTAGAGAGGTGGAGATAGAGCGTGATGCGACGATTCGGCGAGCTCCTACGTGCATTCTTGGGTCGGAGGTTAAGAAGTTGAGGAATCGATTCTCAAGCTAGTCAAAGTGCAATGGGGAGATGATGAGAGCAACTCTACTTGGGAGACGAAAGAGAAGATGCGTTCATTATACCCTTTTCTTTTCGAGGGTATGTCTTTTAGTTTTTCCTTTATCGCTTGCCTTATACTTATCTTATCTTTAGTATGTCCTCTCGTTAGTACCTTTGACTTTTAGATAGGGTAGTCCTATGATTGAAACATGTGTTTGGGACATGTTATGTATGATGGATGCATGTGGATGCAAGTGTTTGCTAGTGGTTGCTCGTGGATGCATATACACACACTTTAGGCACTAGATCGGCTCAGTCACTTCATATTGCATATTGCATATGAGTTTGTGTGCATATTTAAGCTAATGGATGTATAATGGTTGTGCTATCATATGGATGTTGCATTTTGGTCAATGGTTGTGCACACATGTAGAAATAATATGTATCGATAGGGTTCTTTCGCATACATAATGGGCGCATGGCACTATCATGGTTTGCATTAAGGAGGTCAACTGAATCAGTAGACCGCCTGATTTTGCATTAGATAAGGAACATATACACGCACTTTTTGCATATGTTCATACAACATTAGAAATTCTATAAGGACAATGGATGCCTGTGTTTGATGGTTGAGTAGATGGTTGTTTGGATGTTAGGATATGCATTCTCCTTAACTTGGAGATTTTGGGGGCGAAATCTTATAAGGATGGGAGAATGTAACACCCCTGATTTTTGAATAATTGAATTAACTAAATTAAAGAATAAATTTTTAGCATTGTTCTAAGGTTTGTATGCAAAAACTTAGTAGCTCATTTGGTTGGAACATGTGACTGGCATACAAGAGGTACAGAGTTCGATCCCTGCCAACGCCATACTTTTGTTTAACGAGAATGGCTGAAAAGCGGCTTAGTGTGAACGCGGTTCAAAAAGTAGTTTAGTGTGAAAATGGTTATTTAGGAAGATAGAAATATATATAGATATATTTATAAAAATAAAATAAAATTCAACCTAAAATTTAAGAAAAAAATTCAAAACAGCGGAAGCGGGAAGGCAAAACACCAAACCGACCTATTTTATGGGTCGACCCCAGGGTCGACTCAGGAGGTTTGGAATTGGTCCCGTCGGCCCTAAATGGTCTATGATGAAATTTTATGTTTTAGGGCTTAAGTGGCGATTTCTGGTTGGTCAGTTGACATCATTTCTTGGTTTCTAAGGCCTAGATGGATCCTAGAGTGATCCGACGGCTTAAATTAATTCAAAACTCTATAAAAAGACCCATAGACTCAAGCCCTAAATCAGAATTAAAACTACAACTATGGCCATCATGCTGTCGTCTTGAATCCTAGAGTAGCCGCCACCAATTAGAGAGGAAGAACAACAAATCAAATCAGTTCTATTCAACCCTAACAACGAATCTTCTTCAAAGAAAAGCTAATTCAACTTCAGAAGTCAGAATTCGGAACTCAAGACCGCCTTTGAGTTGTGAGTTCGATAATTTTAATAAAACAATTAGTAATTTAATTGGATTAAACTATGATGTGGATTATATGGATGTGATGTGAATTATTGATCACATGTTGTAATTATGTTGTAGAATTGTGTTGAAATCTCTATGATGTTATGTTGTGATGCTATCATTTATGATGTAAAGTTATATTGCTATCTTCTATGTTGTAATTTTATATATAACCAAATCATCATGTTTCATATGCTAGTTTGGCGATGTTGATTCATATGATAAATCATATGTATGCAAGTTTAGATTTTTATTTAAACATGAATCATATACAAGTTGGGTAAAATTATATGTGACCTTACATGGTTATGACATCTAGTTTATGTGAAAATTTGATTAAAAGTTAGGCTATGACATGGGTGAGTTATATGCTAAATTCTACATGATATTTTACATGTTAGATGAAAGTTTACACCATTGTTATGATGCATAAATCACATATGCAAGTTTCTATAAATATATGAGTTTGGGGTATGAATCATGTTATGCAAGTTTAGGGTTATTGCCTATGCAAGTTTACACCTTTATGTGGATCCATAGTTTACTCAGGTTAACACCTTTTATTGGATCCATAGTTATGCAAGATGACACCTTTATGTTTAGGTTGACGACATACATAGTTTATGTAAGTTTGTGATAATTACCTAGGCTAGTTGGGTGTAAAACTATCATACATGCAAGTTCACACCTTTTAGATCTATGATTTTTGGATCCTTGACAATACAAAGACTATGCAAGTATGTTGTAATTCTTAATTGCAAGTTAGATGCAAATTAGATCTATTATTGTGTGTATGTGACTTTGTGACGTTCATTCCCTTTTTTTAAGTATTAGACTGTTTGCTAGTCTAATATGTATATGTCATGTTAAGCGAACGAATGACGGGTGTACGATGGGGATAATAGTGAATACACACATATTGTGAATTTAGCATGTAATGGCCTAAAAAGGCATGTTATAAATTTTAAGGAATAAAATTAATTAGTGATGAAATGGGTATAATTTATGTACCATAAATAGATGAGCATGATCTAGGTGATAAATTATGGACATAAATAAATATGGAAATTTGAATAGGGAAAGTAATTCAAATTTGGGGAAAATTAATTATGTATAATTAATCATCTAAGACACGAGGTTAGGCTCTTTTGTGGTGTAAGACTGCCCGGACCCGCCCGGCAAATCCAGCTGCCACAAATGCCAGTCTAATGTGAGTGGTCTTAGGCATAAATTAAATATGTAACAATTGTAAAGACACGAGGTTAGGCTCTTTTGTGGTGTAAGACTGCCCGGACCCGCCCAACAAATCCAGCTGCCACAAATGTCAGTCTAATGTGAGAGGTCTTTATGAGGTTACGGTCTTAATGAATTAAGAAACACTTAACCAGATAAACATGTAGTTGACATGAGGGGGTTAAGTGGGTGCCTTGGGTGGCATTTGGAAATACGATTAGAAACACTTAACCAAAATTGAAACATGAATAAGAAGTGGGTTAAGTGGGATGTACTAGAGGGGACCAAGCTTAGGTGGATAGCTTGTATCAAGTAATGGGGGCCCATTTCAACCAGTAACCCATACGTATCTTTGTGGGCTCGACCCAAGTCGAGGACGGGACACGCATATTGGGCTTGATTGTAAGAGACCAAACCGGGTTAGCGGTGGCAACGCAAGTCCAACGGGTTCAGATGCGTGTGCGGACCCGGGCTGGTAGGTAAGACGTTGTTGCATCGTGTAGGTATAAGCCGTGCATTGTTGGTTGTATCGGGTTGCCACTTTGGGGAGTGATACACCCCACTGTGGGGCCAGCACGGGTATCTACGAGTTAGGGAGCCGATCACTTGGGGGTAGTGGGTACA
This sequence comes from Allium sativum, assembly GCA_030737875.1. Taxonomy (NCBI): domain Eukaryota; kingdom Viridiplantae; phylum Streptophyta; class Magnoliopsida; order Asparagales; family Amaryllidaceae; genus Allium; species Allium sativum. Next base: position 328,781,269 of record CM060916.1, read on the forward strand.
CCTAGTGGAGATAGGGGCAGGCGGCACCTATGAAGGCAGCTAGGGGTGCACGAAACTACCAATATCATTATTAAGTTCTGTAGGCGGGATCAACCTTAGGGTGACTAGTGGTGGTGCAGTATACTAGTGGTGGTGCAGTATAGCAATTATCCTATAGTGTTGGTGTAGTTTAGTAATTATCTTATAGTGGGTTAGGTGCGCTTTAATGATATCATCGTTCATCTTGTTTCCTTATTTACTCTGCCATATTCAATGGTTCATGGTCATTTCCTTATTTTCCAACTTATGTCTTAGCCTAGTTACTTTGTTAATTATATTGTAAAAATTATCGCACTCGCCAGACTTTATGTCTGACCCCCTTTGTTTCCTCCTCTTTTCTTCCTTTCCCCCCCAGGTACTCAGGTTGGGACTAGCACCAGTGGAGCTTGATCTTGGACTGCAGTTCCTCTGCTTTTAGAAGATTACTTGGATCGCTGAAGTAAAGTTCAGCTTCTCTTTTATTTATGGCTATTTTGTATTGGGGATTATGTCTTTCAGTTTATGTACTTTTGGTAGTCAAGATGGATATTATGTACTTTGACTCTGGTTTTTGATGATGTAAGCAAACATATTTTTTTTCCGCTGCAATGAAATAAAGTTTTAAATCTTTAAGTACTATTTATATCTATCTTGTTGTTAAGTTTCTGTTCTATACTTACCTAAAACGCTCCATAGAAGTTAATGCATTCCCTTTGTGAGTGACATTAATGGACATGGGGTGTTACAATTCATTACCAAGTTTGAATGAGTAAAATGTTGGATCCATAGTGTCAAACAATAAAATAAAACAATAAATTTAAAAAATCGCATACACTAAGTTTACTCGAAGTTCAATTTTGTATATTTATGAATAAATGTGTGAATTATATTTAATATAAGTTTATACGGTATTTTTCTAAAAAAAATCATTAATTAAATTTAACTTTAGTTTGTGAGTAATATACTTATAATTATCTTATTTTGATAATTGAACCACATAATATTTATTATACAAAATATTATATTCATTTATTAGAAAGAATTATCTTTTTAGCGAGCAAAAACTAATACAGTAAGCTAATTTTTTGTGTAGACAGTATTAATCATATGTAGATAAAGATAGAGAATTCTTTTTGTCTGTTTCATTCACAAGTTTAATTTATCAATATATTGAGTACGTTAGTTGAACAAGTTGAAATTTGAAAGGAAAAGTTTTAATTAATCAGTTGTACTAGTAAATGTGTTATAAACAAGGAAAAGTCTATTTAGACAAAAAACAATGACACAAAATTGAACACAAACAATCTGAACCATTAGATCTCTCCCAGAATTCCACTCACCACAAAATGACTAATGAATCTAATGGTTCACAATTTTTGTCTCTAATCTTGTGTCCCAATAGCTGCTCACTTTAAACAATGAGCATTAGTTCGCCTTTATAAATATTCAGTAATAGAATTTCATGATCATTTTTGTTTTCAAGAATACGATATCGATACAATGGCATGGCTAATGTGCTTAATGCTATCTAAGATAAATAATTGTTCACTTATTTGCACAATAAATTACGTACATATAGCTATTTTGGAACAATAATACAAAGAATCACATAATGTTTTTTCATTTAAAAGGGTTGTAGATCATATATATGGAGACCTTATTTTGAGTTTTAAGCAATCACATTATATAGGTCCATGTTATACGTAATTTCAGCTATGTGTCAATGTACACTAAAAAAACAGTACTTGAGAAAACTTTAAGAATTAAGGTTAATCATACTATAATTGTGTGCTGATGTGAAATCAAAAGACTTTGGTCAAAGCAACGCGTAAATTACTATTTATTACTAGATTAAAAAAATGATTTAGAAGTAACAATTTTAATAGTTAATTATTCAAGCACTATAAGAAAAACTGCAAATAGCTGCAGATTTTAGCAACGGAAAATTCCGTCGTAAATTAGCGACGGATTTTCGTGGAATCTGTAAGAGATATTATTTAGAATTTTTTATTTTAACTTGTAAAATATTACCATCGTATTCTTATTTCCATCGCTAAACCGTAGCAAATTGGGACATTTTAACGTCATCATTTTTTCGTCGCTGAACTCCGTTGCAATTTAAGACAGTTTACCATCATGTATTTTTTGAAGCTATTTTTGCAGCAGATTTTCAAGGGATTTGCAAGGGACTCATATGCTTATTTGTCATAAAATATTTTACTGTTATGTTTCTATTAAGTAATTTATAATTAAAAATAAATTTTAAATACTGAATATTAATAATAATATACTAATAACAAAAACAAAAAACAAATAACTACTATCAATAGTAAATAAAATTCAATAGTTGATATTGATTAATTAATAATTAAAAGGTAATAATAATTAATAATAGAGATAAGTAATCATTAATAATTAATATTAATAATTAAAAATAAGTAATTAAGAATTAATAATAAGATTAAATAATTAATATTAAATATATGTCAATTAACAATTATAATTACTATTAATATTCAATAGTTGCATAATAAATAATATTCAATTAAGAGGAAATAAGTAATAAGTAGGAGTAATATCTAATATTTAATAAATTATATTAAATAATTAATATTAAATACTTAATATTAAAAAATTAGCATTAACAATTATTACTAAATAATTGAAATTGCGACCGAGACATGAAGTAGTTACTATTAATAGTTATTCTTTAGTAACTAATATAATAGTAATTTTGCACCTATGTGTACAAAATAAAAAGCTAATAAATATTGAACGCTATATCTATGTACGTACTTCTTTATACGGTATACCATTCGCTTCCACCGTAAGCAATGCGGACTCAACTCGTTCTATTTTTATTTTGCCTCCTAAAATTTCCTTTCCCTCCACTTAGCACTTTCTCTTTCCAACATACAGATATCCACCCCTAATTCCATGCCCTATATTTCAATCGTCCATACCCTATTACACCAAATTACCCCCTGATTTAAATCATCGCAACACAAATTTCATGCTAAACCTTTATCGTCGCGACCAATTTTGCAACTCACAACACATGGTAGATCGCCCTTGCTTCCTCATCTTTGATCTTCGATCGTAGTGGCCGAACCCTAGTTCCATTCTCTGGAAATTTAGGTATTTTCTTCTAACATGTCTCTTTTTCTGTCGTTATTTGTGTTAAATCGTTCCCAACCACCCAGATTGCTGGTGTCATCCCTCCTACTCCAAAAATTAAAATGGTGTTCCCAACCCTCCCACCCCAAAAATTAAAATGGTCTACACTAAAAAAACGAAGATTACACTGCCGAGTCCTATTTTCGGTAGTCAATGTCGAGTTCCAAAACCGTGGATTCGTCTCTATATTTTGATTCCTTAGTTTCACTATTTCAATAGTTGAACGGTGCTCCTCTCGATAAAGACCTCTGAGATCACCTGGTACACCTAATTGGTTATTGTTTAAGCTTGATCTAGGCTGTTAATGTTTTCAATTACAGGTGAAAAGAGCAAGGAAAAATCATGGTTGGTTTCTGGATTTAGTTTCGCGATTCAGGAATCCGAGTGCGGAGCCGAAACTAGCTTTGGACAATAAAGAGATCCTTATTGGAGATTGTAAATTGAAAGTGGAAAAAGAGATAGACGAAGCTTCTTTTAGAGTTAGCCAGTGCTTGGTATATTGTGGTTTCTTTTTTGTTTCTATTTTACAGTCTCTCTAATTATAACAGTGTCATCTTTTGATAACTTCAAACTTGTGGTGTTTTAAGTGCTTGGACGAGGTGCAGTCATACATTCTTGTGAGTAGGGTAGGTGAGCTTGATGAATCAACAGTTGATATTGGAAGCCAGGAGTTTCTGAATTTGGTATGGATATTTGTTCATTGGTCAAGTTGGTTTCTTTCTAACTTTTTGGTCACGACGCATCCAAATTAAACAATTTTGAGGAACTGACATCTACTTTTGTACATTGAATTTCTAAGGGTCGCACTTCGGTACTATCACGAGAGGCAATTCTTGTTAAAGTGTATCAGACATGTTTTTGTTCATGCTGGTGAGTTTTCAGCATGCTATTTAATTATGGAATTTCAAACTTCAACTATTTTACTATAATTCTTACTAAAAGTGAGGTTACTTTTGAACAAAACTAGTTAGATGCTAACAGGCTAATATAGTGAAGAGAAAATATTTAGTTGATGAGGGTTTATCAATAGTTATATAGATATCTTGTCATACAATTAAATTTTCTGAAAGGTTTATTTGATATTTAAAGTGCAATTTAAAGACAGTCTTCGTGTGTTACCGATCTTCTGGTGAGCATTGATCTTGCTATCATGCTTTTCTTCTTATATTATTATGCGTATTATGCAGTATATATGGGCAAGGGTTCAAGTTCTGTCAGTGATTCCGTCATGGCGAAGGCTATGCAATTGGTTCATGATGGCTTAGAAACAAAGTGGTTGTCCACTCTTGCCAAGCTACTGTCATCCCCCACCGCTGAAAATTCCATATTTACAGTTGCGTTACTTTTTACTCCATGTTATGCTTTATATAGACTATTAAACTTTTGTGTGTGCCTTCTTTAACTTACTACATCTAATCCTATTGTATGGTACCTGTACCTTTAAAGGGATCTAAATCTAGAACAAAATAGTGACCTTCATTTTTTTTTGCATGTTACCTTTAAATTTCACGTGACAACTTAAATTTTTCTAAATTTTATAATCCAAAAGCATTCAAGCGTTCCAGCTGTAAACATCAAAAAGAGATGTTGACTTCTTGTGGACATGAGGAAAAATGAGAATGTTTATTGTGAAAATTTTAGTCTGTACTAGTAACATCTTTTTATACATTAATTCTGAAATTTATTTTAGCACATTTAATGAAAAAATGTTACAGATTTTATTTATCTTTCAAGTGACCAGCCATCGAGTTTAATAATATTCTACCTTTATTTGAAAACAATTTAAATAATTTGAAGGACTGAGTTATAGATCACCCAAACTTTAGATGATTATCAAAATGATTAGATGTAATGGCAGTCAACATTGATGGATTTCTGGCCCTATACATTTAGAAATGCTGGTCTTATACCTAGATTCTAGTCTTGAACCTGCTACATGTCATATAAATGTTTTCCAAGATGAGTTATCTCTCTGAAGCATATATTAGTATCCATAGTTTGCATAAAAGTTGTAACGGATTTAGAGAATAAACACAAATTTGTTATTTCCAAGAATACATCTTTAGAATCCATTATCCTTGTTTACATCAAGTCCTTTGCACAAATCACTACTTCAAAAATTTAGTAATTGCATGATTATTTAATAGTGATATATGTATTTGCATAACTAGCAACATATAATTAAATAACTAACTTTTTCGTTTTGTTTATTTGCCGTATATGAGGAAACTATCCTATTATGCAAGTAAAAACATGTTATTTTTCAAAATGCATATATGTATGCTATTAGTAATCATTAGAGACAGCAGAGTCGTTCTCTTGTTTTTCTGACTCTCTTTCCAACCTTAAAATTTATATGCAAATGTTCAAAAGCAAATAAATGCAATATGGAAATAAAAGCATCTATTCACTGTGTTTTCTTTATTGCAGTTGGTTCCTGGGACAACAGAATGCTAAAATAATTGATAGTTTGTAATGCTTTGATAGATATTTGGCATACATGAGCAATGGAGAAGAAATGGAGGCGATATGATGCATGTTACTCTCTCCAGGTTTATAAAATAGGTCTTCAGGTTTGTACTGTATATGTATGAAGTTGATAGGAAATTTGATTAAATAATTGGAAGTATAAAATGACCTATATATTTATGATAGAGGATAGGCCGTGTGAAGCTGTAGCATGCTTATTGTTAGAACCAAATTTATTAATGTTGCCTTCAGCTTCAAAAGTTGTACCATAATTATGTATATGCAGCTTTAAAATGTACTCCTCCATGATGTCGACGATGGCAGTTAATATTAAAATGTTGAAATCAAAGGTTGGTTGTTTAAGGGCAAAGTTGTGTGGTTTAGATCTTACACTTTAAAGCATCTTAATATTAGTCAAATAATTTCTGATTTACTAAATTGTTTAGTAGTATATGATAAATTTTGAAATGGTATGATAATGATGAAATTCTTAGTCAAATACAGGAGGGTTAGATGGCCATTCACCACCATCTCATCTTCCCAGTCAAAGTCATCGAGTTTTTTCTTAACATTTCCGTTCTCAACTGCTTCAGTTAGCAAGGTAACCGGTTTTGACTTATTAAATAATTGTGTACTGGCAGTGCATGTCAACCCTTGGTTGATTGAATTATGAAGGTATAATTAGAATTATATTATTTATCTCCAGTGTGATCATTGAGTGGGTTTCAACTTTCAATATGTTTGCAGGGTTAAGAGATTCAAACGTCAATGCAACAAATGGATCATGCCTTCTGATCAAGCATTTTTTTGATCAGGTCAGCAATACTTAATCTAAATGTTCTTTTATACTCAAATATATGAATCTGTTGGAGTTAATTTGACAATCAACTTAAGGTTTTCTGGCAAAGGTTTAAGTAAACCTTACATAGGGAAAGTCTATATATCCTGCTACCTCTAAAAGAGTTCCTTACTTTTTGTTGGAACGCTATTATGTTATCAATCTGACTATTTTATGCAGTAAATATGAAGAATGTTGTGGCAGTACATGTTGAGGTGTTTAGTGTTGTTTGTTGTGATGGAAGTGCTTGCTTGTGAGGAAGTTTTGTGAGTGGAGCGAACTGCATGTTGGTATAATGGTCAATTTGGGTTTATGGGGAAATGTAAGTCTGACCCAAAAATTACCGTGTTTGAAATATATGTTGTATAAAAGTAGAAAATGTTGAATGACGTATAAATATTGTTGGAACTTCTTTGAAATTGTTTGTACTATTTATTTTTTGTTGAAATATGTTTTTTTAATTTCATTTTATGATGTACAATAGCATTGCAACGGCCACATTTAATATATAATATTTCATAAGTCGCAACTAGTAATGAACTGCGTATTTTGTTGCAGTGTACCAACAGTTTTTGTGGTTAAAACTTTTTGTCGCTAATCCTTTGGAAATTAGCAAGGGTTTATCAACGCCTTTTATAAAATATATTTTATTATAAATTAATTATCCTTGGTAAATAGTCGGCGTACAAATTAAATTGTTAAATAAAATTTTATTTTTATTATATAATTAGTAAAATGACGGAAAACTATCGAAAAACTCATGCTAAATTTCGTCGTAAAAATCTGACACAAATACCGTCATAGTTTTTACCGACCATACCATTATGTAGGAAATCCGTCGCTAAGACCTATTTAGCAACGGATTAGAAGTGGATACTGCCGCTGCTATATGCAGCTTTTCTTGTAGTGAAGGGACCGATTGACACTGAGGAGTCTCACAGCGTGAATTTTCACCTTCTGTTATTGATTTATAAATGTTATAACTAATATATATATATATATATATATATATATATATATATATATATATAGAACTAATATAAACTTTATATTAATTAAAACCTATGACTATAGGGTTTAGAATGTAATTAACAAAATATATAATTGTTATATGTTTCATAAATTATATATTGTTACTAAGTAATATTATCCATAATTTTTTTATGATATAATTGTTTGGACTTTATTTTTTAGAATAATTAGCTAAGGTAACTGAAAAAATTATTTATAATTAATTTTTGGATTTATTGAAATTAATTAATCATCCTCAAAATTATTTTAAACATTTTTTAGCAAGGGCATCAGGCTTTATAGAGGGTCACGCCACTTTTATTAAAAGTAGAAAATGCAACAATTTGCGCTCTAGTGAGCCTAGATTTTTCTTAGTTTGAAAACCATACTCCACTAAAAAATGGATTTTGGTTTTGTTTCATGCTTAAATGGAATAATATCAGGGCCCTAATGGCATGCAATACTCACGGTAAAAATAGGTAAATATAATAAATCGCCATACTGACCAAGCTAACATCCCAAATATCTGCTCCTTTAGCCATAAAATTTCTCCAAAACAATATCAGTACCAACCCTCCTAAATTCCTGTTGATTTCAATGAGGAAGGAGTTAGAACATTGTTATGGATATGGTAAATTATACATCTTGTATATAACACTATTTTATGTCGATTGTTTACCTTTTCATGTCATATTGGATCTTATTATTAGTTGTTATGACTCATTGATGTGTGTGAATCATTCCCATCTACATTTTGTAGATTTATGTCTATGAGTGTGTATGTGTATATATATGTGAATACACACACACACACACACATCATGGTCCCTTAATGGACCTAAATGATGTCCCTACTAGTACATGTCACTCAACACCTCATCGAGATCCGTTACCTTACTACGTCATGGTTGTCGTATGACTCGAGGAAATCCTATAGAGTGCATCAATGAGCTATTCTCCATTAGATAGTATATGCTTTAGGGATTTCCCCTTTTTGATTGCTTCATATCTTGAATTCGGCATGGAAAATCTCTACCTCGTCATTGTTTTGAAGAAATTTTGTATATTTGCCTTATCAAACAAGCTAATAAATTGTTATGAAGGTGCATTACCGAATTGGATCGACCCTAATGGGTGGGGAAGATCAATTTGGTGTAATCATGTCCCTCTACTTGATCGTAATAGATCAATAAGAAAATCACAAAATATACAACTTATAACGATATGGAATTTTAGATACTTCATATTTAAATGTATGAATTATTAAAATATACGTGTCTATGATTAAATATTAAAATAATGATCGAGTAAGCTTGTTAACCCCTTTTTAAATCATTGCTAATGATGGTAAACTTGTTCTGAAAAAAATATAAATATGTTCTTTGGAAAAATATCGAACTTGACCAAAAATCTGTCGAATTAGCTTTAAGGTGTCTTGAATCAATATATGTTCAAGTTATCGAAAACCACTTCAAAATTAGTGTATTGGTGCTATGTTTTAGGAGCGATTGTGTATTAAAATTTATGAGAAGATTTTGGATCTATTTGAGATTTTTGAACACATGTAGTTGTTCAAAATTTATTCAGGATGTGGTAATCTACATATAGTTCCACGTCTTATTGTGGTATGGGATATTATGCGTGACTCGGAGATGTGTTGAGGAATTAGTGTGCGATTCCGGCACCTATCACTACAACAAAATAATCATACCACAACTATTCGTTTGCAACTTGCATAAAATAGCAGTTGTAATAGATACCATGTAACAATAATAAATTCATTTTTAACCACTGTATTTGTGTAGCCGTTGTAATATAAATATATAACAACTTTCTTTTTCTATACAGTTGTAGATATCCATCTATAACCACTGATCCTTGGTGTTGTCATACTTATGTCACCGTTCCTTGGTTTTCCAACTTAAAAAATTAGTATCAGCCTCCAAAAAGTTTTTTAGGCCACGCTTTCCCCAAATTCCAAATATCCAACCCTCAGCTCTATCGTTATCCACAATATACCCTAATTGCTCATCAATTTCACGATTAAAAAACAGATCTCCTTCCACAACCGTTATCCACCGATCTAAATTGTCATCTTGGAAGCCTCGTTACTGTTGCCCTCATATCTCTTTCACCGGAAGCGATTTGGTTTTGTCATCCTTCCGTTTCTAGGTATCATTAGATTCCTTTTTCTATGCCAATTTTTGTTGTGATTTGTTATGATGTGAAACTCGAATTTGCTGTGATTTGTTAGTTTTTAACTTTTGTTTGGCATCTCTTTTTTGTTCTTTTGTTCCTAGGTCGTTTCATGCTTTTGTTGGGATATTCTGGAAGTATTGTTTGTTTCAGTTGTTTTATTTCCGTTTTGTAGTAGAAAATTTGTTGTTGGAATTCTGGAATTTGTCTTGGGCCTTGAGAATCATCTCAATATTTTTTTAAAATTCTTGCCATTCATTGTTCACATGTTGACCAGTGGTGATTTTCAGAAGAAAGTTCACATGTTTGCATTTGTATTTCAAAAAATTATAAACATCGGATTAAAAAAGAAAAAGGAAAAAGGAAAAAACATCTGTATTTGAAAACCATATGTTATTTTCGTAAAAGGAAATATATATGTTTAATTTTTTAGTAAGCTAATATTTTATATTCTATGTATTTAGCAGAAGTTATTATTGTCATATTTGTTGATTTTAGACAATTTTTTAATCAGTTGGATGGAAGAAAATAAAATTTAAATCAAATTGTTTATTTTTGTTATGATTGGCAGTTTTGTAATCCTTGCATTACCTCGTTGTTTGAAAATGGCCTTTGTGTGTGCGTGCTGGTATTTTTATTTTTTTTGGGGTTGTTTCTTTTTCTTTGGATGAGTGAGGGGTTGTCTATGATATACTTTTGAAATTGAAATAATAGGTTATACAGATAATGATGGAATAAGTGATGAAAAACAAAACCAATGAGATGATATGAAAAACATGTAACTTGCATGTCATCACACTGACCATGTCCTCTCATGTAAGTAGTATAATTACAAGCCCAGTAAAAAGGTGTGAACGAAAGGACCAAGTTCATACAATTGAATTTATGAACAAACATTTTAACCAAACTGATAGTTGCTAAACACTTAAGTGATTCAAGCATACCAAAGCGATGACTTAAAAAAGGACATTGCAAATGCTTAGATTTCCCCACCAATTTACAATAGGCGTATTTCAAGAAAACAATGGATGTATATCACAGGGACAAATGCTAACATTAGGGTTTAGTCGTTTATACTATTGGTAGTGGGTTATATATTACTCAAAGTAAATTGATAACACTTATAATCGACGCTAGTGCAATAGGTAGTTCACGTTTTTCTCTTTCTAGGGTGTATTCTTTATTGGAAATACCTTTTTGGCTTCAAAATTAAATTTATACTTGTATGGTCCTGTATATGCTCTAATAGTTTGTGAACTTTAATCAGGCTTTTTAGGTTTTATCATTTCCACATTTAGGTATGTTTACCGAAGACCTGAAGGTTAAATTTGCTTTTGTGCATCTCAAGGTTAAATTAAAGGCTGATCTATGGACATGTATTCAGGTACATCTCATGGTTATTCTTCCCATTTTATTTTAAATTCTTTTTATCCTTTTTTGCATTTCATACTGACTGTCATGTAGTATTCCAATAGTGAGTATTCTCATTATTCATGAAAAACAAAAAAAATACATATATAAAAAATCAGTTCTTTTATTGATATATTTAGTATCACTGTCAATTGTCAGGGTTGCCCATGCCTTGAAATTTGTCATAAACCATATGCGTTATACTAGCATAAAATATATGAAAGGCAAGAGAGATTACTATTAGTATATTTAAGTCGACTTTGTTTTTTTTTAATGGAACTTTGGGTTCTTTTATTGATTCACAGCATATGAAACTTTTTCTCCTTTTGTGCACTGTCATGTCATAGCATGTGAATGAAACTTTAGGTATTTTCACAAAATTTCTAAGCAGCAGTAAAAAAAGATGAAAATGTGTTATTATAGTAAAATAGGAATCCGTTTTACAATGGAAGTGAAAAAGAGATCATTGAATATAAATCTTTTCAAATGTCTCGCTCGCTGCCCTCAAAATGAAGCCTTATATCTATTTATCTCAACGTTCATGTGATCCTTGCTACATATTTGCTTTGTTGAGTACCTTCAATTGTTGAATATAAAGTCCATGTGCTGCTGAATATTTTTGTAATTAATTTAAATTTAAAACTATAATTTATTAATTTACTTAAGTTGACTTGCTTTTGGATATACATATAAAATTGTTAATGCATTCATGTTGTTGGAAGTACCATATCAGCTCTAAAGTTGCCGACTCTTATACATTTGTACATATGGAATGCACTAAGAACAAAATCTCAAAGAAAATGATGATTTATTTGAGAACAAAAGGTTGCTAGTCATACGATATTTTCTGTTGTTCATTCGCAAGCCTGAAAATATTTTTCTGTATGCAATACATTTTACCATGTTCCTTTACAAGTAAATTTCAATTTACTATGTTTCAGATGTCGTTGGTTATATATTAATCATGTTTGTGCTGATGTTATTCGTGGATGAGAAGATATAAAGTAACGATCATACTGGCCGCTAAAAAAGGTAATGAGGCATTGAATATGGAGGATACGTCTTATATCCAATATGAACTAGTTTTGTCTCCGATAGTTTGTGTTGATCTAGTGATATTTTGTACAGTGGTGAAAAAGAATCTATGGTTTCACACATGCACACTGCACACAGACTGCGTTAGGACAACATCATAGAATGTCATAATGAACTATTGAATGCACAAATTAACACATCTGGTAATCGCTTAGGTGCCTACTACTGATAGTGGCTGTGTATTTCATAGTGTAAAAACTAGGCACAAGCACATGCACTTATGGACTGAAGTAATGATTGGCGACTCCATGACTTTTAGTGCTTAAGTGCTTCTCTGTATGCAAGCTTGGTATGAGACAGAGACGTATCAAATATATGCCGAGTCTTTTAATTCAGGAGTATTGTAATGACTCCTTTGAGTAAAATAAGCCAATATTATTTGTATCACATTGATAACGTGATATACTTGAGCTTGACTTCATTCCAAAGTTTTATGGTTGGTTTAGAGCTAAAAATGAATAATAAAATGACTGTGATGGAAATATCATATTTTTTATATTGCGCTTAAAATAATATATCAGCGTTCAAGATAAAATACTCTTGGACCTTAAACCTTTTCGTTGCCTTCTATACAGCAAAATGGATTATTTCTTCAAATCAACTGACTTAATAACAATGAATGAACTTAAGGATGATGCTTGTTCATATAAGAATTTTGAACATTATTTTTATGTATATTGTTTGATGGTTGGAGGACTCTACTGATGAAGCTATGTTTGATCTGCAGATCCGTACAATATTCTGTTTGCTTGAGATCCACAGCTTTGGTCAACGCTTTTTTTATTGTCATTTAGATTTATATCAACATATATTGAAAGAATTGACATATCTCAGATCATGTTCATAATAAATATACATGAATATATAGTTTTGTGCATAAGATCATGTGCTTGTGCCTAGTTTCAACACTAGAATTTTTTTCTGTATAGAATATTTTTTTAAAGCCGCGTTTTTTTTTAAGTTGGCTGTATAGAATATAGAGTTATATGCATGTACGCAAGTTAAAATAGAAGTCTTAACAATTTATTTGTCATGAGAGCTCATCTGAATGCATCCTTAAATATTTTTGTTGGTGCTGACATTTTAGTTACTAAAATGTCATAACTGAATGCACGATCAAAGTCACTTACGTATTTTTTTCTATTGGCCTTAACAATTTATTTTGTGCAGGCAATGTTCAAGTTCGATGACATATATCAGGATATGTTCCTTCAAATGTTGAGACTGCGATGGAAAGAATCAAAGTCAAGACTAGTTATAGCTATAAAAGATGCAGCAAGGAGTCCCGATGGTTCCAACATGTAGCGGAAGAACCGATGACTCTACATGGTAATACACCACAGGTATTTCTTAAAAAAATTACTTCTTATTAGCTTCAAATTTTTGGCAGTTTTCTTCACGTGAGTGATCGATGGAAATAAGGGCCAAACGTATCTTTCGATTCAGTCCTGGGCCAAACATAAGTGATTTGTTTGGGTACCAACATATATAACAATTATTTTATTATTGATCATCGCAAGCAAAGTTGGGTTAGAGAAACAAATTTGCAGTCGAGAGATGACTAATACAAGTGAAAGATGAAATCAATTCAGTAGTCATGTTGGTTGGAGAAAAATAAGAGTCTAACTGGAGTTAGAAAAGCCTGTAATCAACGACAGACAGCGGAAAACATAAAACACACATAGTTCAAGATCTAGTACGATAGAGTTAAAAGCAAACAACATGGCGAGTGGACAATAAAACAGGAATAGAAAAATGGTAGCTGGGTAAATTCAGTTTCCAACAATAAAACATTTATTTCTTCCATCTTTTGTCCCGGGTTCTTTTTGACGGTGAAGCTGCTGCAGTAGCATTCTCATCCAAATCCTACAAGTTTAGAAATAAACTTATGAATGAGGTGATAAGAATAAGATAATAGTCACAGACGAAAATAATGACAAATGTTGGCGCATTACAACAAACACTCTCAGTTAAATGAGGTAAATTGGGACATGAACGAAGAGGATAAACATGAAATATGAAATAGAAGACTTCTACAAACAATTAGCCAGTTATGTATCTTTGGACTGCAAGGCTACATTTACGTACATACACAAATTCATACAAAATTAGTAACCTTGAATTTTATAGAGTATAATATATAGTTGAATGTAGAGGATGGATGTGATGAGTATAATGGAATAAGTAACGTAATTGCAGTGAACCATATGTCAGTTGAACTAAAAGAAACTAGGTAGAAACTAAACATAAGTAACTGGAATGCTAGTAGTCATCGACGTAACGCCAAAAATTTGGAACCTTCATCATATCTTGGAATGATGAATAACAATTTTTCTGCCTTTTTGATAAATAGAATTCTGCCATTGAATACAGGTATTGCTGTTATTAATATTCTATAAAGGTTATTGTGTGATTATTTGATCAAAACGTTTTAATATAGATAAAAACAAATCACCAGGATGACAATCCCTTTGTTTGGCCCCTTTTTCTGCTGTGCCAAATTCGACGGAACTGCTTCCTGAAATATAAGTTATAATCTAATATCAGTAATACATGTACACTGCTGTATTTTATATTTTTAACGCAATGCAATGTATACCTCGGTAATTCTTTCCTTTCCTTTGCTTGTAGTACCGGTTGTGAAATGCGTGTATCCAAAGACGAACGAAGATCAATAGTTGAACTATGTTCGCTAGGAGGAGTTAGCTGCGGCATAATTAAGCGACAAAATGCGGTAAAATAGTAAATACAAATTTAGGAAAAGCAAACGCAACGTCTACATGCGACCGCACCTCGGCCGTGACACAATCAATTTCTTTGTAATTTTCCAAGCACTCAAGTAGGTTTGAACTTCACCATAGCTTCAACACCTGATATAAGATTAAAAATCCTTTCAATTTTGTCTGATCCATTGGCCTAGAAAATAAATACAAAAATATGGTAGTGTACTTATGTAAATACAGCGTATAAAATAGGATAGACAGATGGTTAAACAATTCATAGAAGGAGAGGAAGAAAGAAAAAAAATTGTACGCTGGTTACATGTTTAACAGTATAAGCATACTTGATGCATGCGTATGCAGTCAAGTTCACTCTCTTATATTTACTAATTTCTAGCACACCTATCACAATGAACACAGAAGGGTTAAGAAGCAAATGAAAATATGTACCATATATTATACAAATGTAGGACAGAAATGGTACAACGTATCTGAACCACAAACTCATTTCAAATAGTAAGTTGTCAACATCATTACAAAAGGCAATATCTAACCCAACAGGAAAGATAAAGCAAGATTTTTTTTTTGTAAAATAAGTATTATTCATAAAGCAGTATACAGGTTGCAGCAGCAAATTGTAAATAATGTATGACGATCTTTTAAAAAGGTGAATGTATCTTTACCGATTTATATATTGCTAAAAGGTCATCAACCTTATGTCCAATGAGAGACCCGGTTCAACACCAAAAGCCGTGGTCGTAGTTGAAGTAGTCGAGTCTAGAATATCCAAATTCAAACGGTATCTATCTTACAATAGTAAATGTTGGTATTTATACAAAATTATCCAGCAAGAAGAATTAAATAACACATATTTAAAGGATTCTTAGCCATTCGGTGGCAAGCAGTGCAAAAAAAATTAGCATGTGCTTTTTTTTAACCAAAGCTGCGTATGCCTGAGTTTTTATTCTTACATCAAAGAAATGACATACAAAATCCATGTTGATTTTAGGTCTCGTTTCATCTTATATGTAAACACTTAAACTGGATTTTCTTAACATTGTTCTTTTCACTCAAAACTGTGTGTTACACTGTTCCTGCATTGACCAAACGAAGTTGCATGTCTACAGTTTAAGCAGCGACAGGTACAGCTATGTAAGAAGTATAGAAACACATATAGATTGTCACAACCATCTTCCTATGGTTTGGTTTGCTTGCATGGTTGGAATAGCAAAAGTGTTGTTTTATTTGATCCATCATCTGAAAATATCGTGGCACTTCTAGATCTGCCAAGCCTTTATGCGCTGGAAACTAGAAACAATCCAGGTGCACCAGTACCATCGACATGGGGCTATAACTATTTACACTGTTCCTACATTGAATATTGAATAAAATGAATCTGCTTGTAAATCAAAGTAGATGTTCATGTTCATATAATCATTTAGTGATTATTGATGAATGCATTATGTTCGATAACTAAACTTGTGAATAAAAATGCATTTAATTGTTTATTGTTATTCTTTTGTAGCCATATCGGAGTAGCTACAGCGTCTCAAATGGTGGTAATATGCAAGTCGAGAATCATGTTAGAAAGTGCAAACTATTGGGTTGGCAAATAAATATTGTGGCAGAAGCAACAATTGCATCAACTAATCCCGATGTTTTAGTGCACCATATGCCATTAGGAGCAGATGTTTGGAAGGTGTGGGTTGATACGGTAGTGGATCCTCAAGCTATTCTTTACCGACCAACTTCAGATATCTAAACTATTGGGCAAGCGGCTGGGACGACTGTTGCTTGGCAGAAGAGTTTGCCTCTTTTGATTAGTACGTATATGTACTTATATTGATATATGTTATGGATTTGGTTATGTTTTGTAATGAAGTTATAAATTCAAAAATGGTGTAACTTGAATTGTTTTCGACTATTATAAATGTGAATGGTTCATTTTGTTTCAAGTAACTTAAATGGCTATCCTTATTATTAATGAAATATTTGTTTTAATTATAATGCTATAATTTTTTTGATTAATATTAACTATAAAAGTATTTAGTCAATTGTCAGTTGTAGTAGATTCTATTACAACTTTATTAACAGTTGTGAATCGGTAGCGCGAACGATGAAAACAGTTGTTGAAATGTTAATTGCAACATTTACAAACAGTTGTAATTGAGTCTTTTATAACTGCTAAAAGCTGTTGTGAAAAGAACGTATAACAACTGTTAGTAGTTGTTGCAATAAAGTTAATTACAACTGGTAAAAGCAGTTGTAAACATGATTTTTTACCACCGCTTAAAGCAATTGTGAAAAGAATTTTTACTACGGCAAAAGCTAGTTGTCAATAAGTCCATTACAACTGATGGTATCTGTTGTAAAGGACAATTTTACAACTGTCAAAAACAGTTGTAAAATAAACCCGCTTTATTACAACTCCGGATATTAAGACTGCTGGGCGCAAGTTGTAATAGACGTATTACAACTGTTTATAGCAGTTGCAAAATGGTATTTCTGTTGTAGTGTATTGAGATAAGGGAATAGATTTGGGGATTCATATTTTATTTGAGTGACGAAGACTTGTGCGAAAATTATTAACGTGAGTTCGACATCAGAAATGACTAAAGAAAAAGTAGGCTGCATGCTTTGGGTTTAAGCTAACCTATGTCAGGTTATACTAACTCCATATCTAGAGTTACTCATTGTTGGCCGTTGGGAGCTAATGGTACTTAGTCACATGTTGTTCATATTGGTGTTCCATGCATAGGCCAAATGTGTTTACCTTAATTTTATTTACAGATATACAATACTTGATAGATATTTTTTTAATCCTTATGAGCGGGATTCAAATCTAGCTTGACCACAAAGGTCTTCACGGAAATTCCATTACGTCAACGAACCTTAACAATTTTTGAATGGATACTAAAATGCTGTCAAATGTAATTAATGCAATCATTATAGAAATTTGATATGATCTATATTCTCTCTTATATCACTATGTTAGACCTAAAAATGGTGGGCTTCTTTTATGGGTAAAATCGATGCGGTAGTTCATATAGTCTTAAACAGTATTATAGTATTTCACATAAATCTTGTTACTACCAGATTTCAATATTGAAACTGGACAATGGTGAAGGGGTATTGGGAAACAACAAGCACCAGAATGAAGGCCTGAGGAGATTTGGGATCGGGATGTTTTTCACAACTCAGAAACTATGCGCTTATTATTAATAAATACGCTATACTGCCACAACAGGCATTACTGTTCTACAGCGCATAGGCATCGAGATGTTTATAAACACGACTGAGTACGTGATAGCAGCAATAGTTGAAACTAAAAGGCTGAAAACTGAGGCAGAGTTTAGACTAGTAAACCAACCAAATGCAACTATACCAATGTCATTATGGTGGTTGGTTCCTCAGTATGTACTAAATGGAGTTGCAGATGCATTCACCGTGGTTGGGCTTCAGCAGTTTTTCTATGATCAGGTGCCTGACGGACTGAGAAGTCTAGGGCTTGCATTTTATTTAAGCGTGATCGGAGTTGGAAGCTTCATTAGTAGCTTTCTTGTTTCTGTTATTGATAAAGAAACAGGCAAAAGAGGGAAGAGTTGGTTTGCGGACAATATGAACGATGCTCATATTGATCACTTTTACTGGTTGCTAGCTAGGTTGAGTGCCGTTAGTGTCTTGATTTATCCATTTGTGGCAAGGGCTTATGTTTATAAGCATTAAAAGAAACGATGTAGCCGTGGTTCAGTTCTGTTGGTTGCATGCAGTTCAAGACTGACATGTGACTGACTTCTTGGTTATTTATTTTACTTCATGCATGGGTAACAAAATGTTTCAACTACATGGACGATCTACAGTTTTATGGTAGGACAAAATTGTTTATCATTATTGCTACCGTTAATGACACAGTAGCATACCGAAGACTAATATCCCGATAATCTGGTATTTTTACACCAATAATGCTAATTACCACTTTTTAAAAAAGGGTAGCTACTTACCTGTATTCATGTAATAAGGCTACTTCATTATATATGCAAAAATGCTGGTATGACAAAAAAGTATTTTGTTAAAAAGTACACCAGAGACAAAACAATAGGAGGCCCACCCCTTAAATTACACAAATACCTCCCTGAATTCAATGCTTACCACCCCTAAATTTCGGAATACCCCTATTTCTTACTTTTTGACAAAAAAAGTTTCGGGTATTCTAGCATATCTCTTATATATGACATTATCAAAGGTAATAATTTCGAACTTCTGAGGCATCAAAACTAGAGCGTTTTTAGGATAAAGGACCAATTATGGTCAAAAGAAATTTCTATCCCAGGTTATCATGCACATTAATATTCAATTTTTTTGTGTTATATCAAGAGTAATTCTCTTTACAATGAATCGTTATTTTGGGTGTCAATGGGTCGGGTCGGGTCGGATCAGGTTCAGGTTGATTTTAAACGAGATAGGTCAACTCGTTTATTAAATGGGACAGAAATAATTCAATCCAAACCCGATCCATTTATAAACGGGTTGATCTAACCCAACCCGTATAGCCCGTTTAACTTGGCAGGATCGGGTCGTAAACGTGTCATGATGGTTTGGCCATAATTGAGTTATAAATGGGACGGATCAACCCGTATAAGGTATAAACTGGTCATAAATGGTCATAAACAAGTCAAATTCGGGTTCATGAGTCATAAACAGGTCATATATGGCTCATAAACAGGTCAATTGGGATCAAATAGGTTATAAACAAGTCTGGTCAACCCATATAGGATAAATGGGTCAAATTCGAGTTAGTGGGTCAACTCGAAGCTCATCACATTTATAAACGGGTTAAAGGGTTGACCCAAAAATCAGCTGCCAACTAAACGAATCGGGCTGACTTGCTAATTTTCCATATGGACTTCGGATCATGTACGAAAATTGGCACCATAATAGTAATATCTTCATAGTAATTATATGTCCCAATAGAATTTCATCTTATTTATAGTCCATCATTTTAGCTTTTTATTTTATAGAATTACCTCTTTAAAATTTGTGTCATGAATCTAATAAATTTATATTTGAATTGGGTGCCTTCTTCGATAAGCGGATTACTCATATTCTATAAAAAGTAAAACTCACTACGATTTTACATTAGATCAACTGGTATATTTGATTATTTTTCTCTTGAATATGTATCATAAACAAGAACTAAAGAAATATTAATTGATCGGTTAAATGGTAAAATATTTGTTAATGAAATTTTATTAGCAATACAATTTCTTAGATTTCATTTTTTTCTTGGGCCAGGCTGATTGGTTTTTAAAGTGATCCATAACACTTTTTATTTATACAAAATAAAGAAAAAACAATTCGAAGATCAGGTGATATGCAGAGTACATATCATCTATTGGTACTTCCACAGAAGGAAGCAGTTCAGCACTTTCTTATAAGCTTACAACATGTCAAAATAACATTACAAGGGATTACATTAACTAAGAATTGCATAGATGTATCACTTTCGCATAAGAGTGAACAACCACTGTCACTCATCCCTTGTCGTCATCAAGACCTTTAAGTAACCCAATTTTCTTGCTTCGCGTGATCGGCGCGCTACCCAATGAATGAGCAGAAAGAGATATTAGAGCTGGCGTGTTGTTGAAACTATCCGGCGGGGGAGCTTTGTAACCAGGTGGAGGGGGAATGTGGTCGTATGGATTTGACTTAATTTGTCCCTTCCCTTTAGCCTTAGTGGACGAATGGGGAGAGGTTGCTGAAGCATGACTGACGTGCTTTGAAATACTGGCTTGGATAGTTGCTGAACTTATCTTACTGTTGAGGAAGCCAAGTTTAAAGGCTAGAGAAGAATTTTTTGATATACTCACATCGTTTTGGATAGTTACCATTTTTCTTCTCGAGCTCATGGTGTTACAGTTCTTTATCATAATTTCCAAAAGTTTCCGCTTCTCGCTGCATGTTTCATGGTTAATCCTATCATTATCAATCTCTTTCCTTAAACTCACAATGTTTCACCTAAAATTCTTTTCATGCTGTTCATAGTTAGGACTGCCAGCAGGAGTAAATTGCAATTGATCCTCTTGATGTTCCTCCTCAATGCAGTTGAAATTTCACTTCAGGAACGGATGTAACTGAGCATCAACATTAACGAGACCATTCTCAATATTGTATCCATGCACAACCACATTGTCAAAGCAAGCACTCACATCATTCTCTATATTGTCACAATGTACATATGGCAGGCCAGAAGTAGTAGACGATTCCTTACCCTCTTTAGACGAACCATTCATCAGCACCACCTCTTCTCCTAAACATTCTACTCTACCAATAGTAAGATGCCTTTCTTCACAAGTCGTATCTCTACCAGCATATGCACTAATCATAGCAGCTGTGTTATCAGAGCATACTGGAAAAGCGCAATATTTCCCCTTCTTCATAATTTTCATTTTCCTCCATTTCCATTTTATCTTCATGCATATCCGAGAGCACTGTAAAATTCAGTTTACTTGAGTTAGCTACACATTGGACGGCTTTCCCCTTTTGCATTTAAGCACTCACTTTAGTTTTTCCAGTTACAATTCTCCATTCATAGGTGCTCTTCATTTGTGTGCTAGGGACTGTATTAACAGTTAACCTTGATTGCTCTTTATCCCAGCATACCGTTCTACTGTCTTTTTCTTCACTTCCGAGTAAGGTACCTTAGATACTTCAATCATTTTCTTATCACTGTTGGCCGTTGTATGCCCAAAAATCTCACACTCAATGCATATTTCTGGTTTCCACAAGTATGACACATACACGAATTGTTCGGTGTCATCAGGCAATAAAACAGGGAATTTATCTGGAAGTTCATCATCCGGGTTTACTATGACCATGCACTTCGCATATTCGAGGCGTTCAGGCTTTTCTGTTAAAAGATCCATGCAAAGAAACTTTCCAATTCTTGTTGCCAAATAATAAATTCCTTTCTTGGATCAACCGTAAAGTGGCAAGTTTGTTAGCTTGATCTGTAACACCCCGGATTTTTTAACTTAAGATAATAAAATAAGAATAACTTAATTAAATATTCAGAATTAAGTAAACCGGATTGTGTCATTGCATCTATCTCGAAATTCTGGTCGAGACAGGCACCTGGTTTTCATAAAACAGACACCGTATGAAGAAGTTATGAGTGTTAGAAGTTTGTATACATATAAGGAACTTATATGTGTATATATATAAATATTGTAACACCCCACGTCCGTTAGTGTCACTCACAAAGGGAATGCACTAAGTTCTGTTGAGCATTTAGGGTAAAAGATGCAGATAAATTACAAGACAGACAGAAACTAAACAGCGGAAAATAAAACTTTGCTTTATTGATAAAATAGTTTGTACAAAGATTTCTTTACAATATCAGAGTGTCATATGTCTTACAAAATAAAGAAGAATAAAAATACATTTATATTCCCCAATGTATCAAGAACCAGCCATAGCATCTGAAAAGAGAATCCAAGCAAAACTTCGACAAATCTTCAAGCTGGGAAAGAATGACAGTCCAACTTAACCTGATCTATACTACTCCCTCCTCTACTACCTTGGGGGGGGGGGAATGGAAGAAAAGAAGACGAAAGAAAAACAGAGTCAGACATAAAGCATGAGTAAGTTCAGTAACTTCTAGCATGTGAACATGGAAAAACAAACGACATGAATTAACTGAATCCAAGATTACACCATGACCATAGGGTCAGCAAGATTAGACAAGATAATCACAAGATATGCTAAGATAAGATAAACTGGATATGCTCTAATACTTTCGCCGCTTCGCTATTTTCTTGTTATACTGGTTTCTATATTTCTGCACCACCTAACTAGTGTTCCAACTAGTAACGATAACGTGATCCCAACCCCTATAGTTTCCATTGCCTTCAGGCATACATTTATTATTTATTACCTGGATCTAATCTAGGGTTTTCTATCAAGTGCTTTCTAGATTTAAATAGAGTTTTATGCTATCTGCTGAACGCTTCTCGAGTTCAGGGTTTATGCCACCTAGTCCAACTAGGGATTACGCTACCTGTCGAACAATGCCCCCAAGTCTAGGACACACTACCTAGAGTGGTATATGTTCCTATACTTCCCCACGCATGTATCGCGAATCGTTATCGCTTGTCTAGATGCACATGTCCTGTAATGTGCGGTCCGAGTACTGTGATAGGGCAAATCAAGGAATACAGAACTCGGTCGGGAGCTTTCAGATATCTGTCGATGCAGATGCTAAGGTCTGTTTTTATTCCAGTGGCTATGGTCCCACTTGACCCCTCCCTCAACTAATGAAAGGCACACCTTGTAAAATGAGAACTATATGCCGGCCCCCAGTGCCCCACTATCCTATGGCCATCCTCACCCATAACTAGATAGCAAGTATATGGTCTTTTGGAGTTCTCCGCCTTTCCGCTTCACGTATCTCGATTGACTCAAGATGGATGGTAGACGACGAGTCGCTATCACAGGGCTACCGTTTGCTTGCCGAATCACGCCGGTCCATCCTGGTCTTTAGGTTGCCATATATTGCAACCAAGGCATACCCCTGGTTCTTCTACGCAGACCTTAACCTCTGTGGGCCCAGGTGGATCATCTGCAGCCTCACAGAGGGATACCAAGAGTACCCTCACGTCCCCTTGAATCCTCGGGCTTCGTAACCCAGTTCGTTGGAGCCTTCTTTTTAATCAGACGGACGTTCACTCCTCCTCGTGTTATACTAAGAATTACTACTTAGTTTTGTCAACTATGGTTTTCCACTTAGTTTCCAGAATCGTTGTTTTCTTAACTAAGGTTTACTACTTAGCTCCTTTTAACTAAGGTTTACTACGTAGTTCTCTTTCCCATCAATTTGGATTGGTTAAGTGTCATTAGTCAATTCAAGCTAACTTAACCCTCTTCATTTATTCTGTTAAACTGGTTAAGTGTCATTAGCAATTCACGTTGATTTAACCCTACCACAAACCAAGTTATATTGGTTAAATATTCCTTATTACTTAACCCTACCCATTATCCTGTATTGGTTAAGTGTTCTTTTTTAACTTAACCTTGCCCGTCTGTTTTCACTAACATGTTATTAATGGCTAAGTATTGTCCCTTCATGTTTTAGACTTAGCCTTATTCCTTTATCACAACCTGATGGTTAAGTGTTCAAGTTTACTTAACCCTACGGTCTAGCCCAGCTAACATATCAAATTGGCTAAGTGTATTAACTTTACTTAACCCCACCTTCTTAGTCTAGTTAACATGTTAATTTGGCTAAGTGTTTTCTTAGTTACTTAACCCCCACAAATCTTGTCTTGCTACCTTGAGTTTGGTTAAGTGTCTTTATGGACTTAGCCCTCCCATTCTAGCTTAACTGTGTTAAGTTGGTTAAGTGTTCCTATAGACTTAACCCTCCCATTCTAGCTTAACTGTGTTAAGTGTCAGTCCGGACGTATTCCCACCCATCAGTCTAGTTATCATGCTGAACTGGTTAAGTGTCTTAGTTAACTTAACCCTACCATTCTTGTTCTAGCTTTAACTAAATAAATTAAAGCTGCTACCACTCACAATAGACAGGTATTGTTGCGACTACTGGATGTGCCGGTTGGTTCCGGGCAGGTTTACATCGCAACTCAGTCTAACCTCGGGCTAGGCATATTCTTGTTTTCTAAGTTCAAACGGTTTCAATTTATTTTCAAATCAAGTTTTGAAAGTAACCATACCGTTCGTCGGATCAGTTAGGGATAGCCAGGGAGAGCAGGAAACTTGTATTTTCCAAACCCAAGCCTAGACACTATCCTCTCTGTCACCCTAGAACTTTCTGGTGTGTCATTAAAAGAGATGTCGTTAAGAAACCTTTAATTTGTCTAAATTTATATTTTCTCATTCAGGTCAAATAAGTAAATTATTTCTAATTTACTTATTTCCTAATTACTCTTTTAATGTAAATTGTCTACATTCATTCTTATGGCCCATTTCCCCTTCTAAATCATATTTATGCTTTTTGGTATGTGGACTGTACCAAATTAAGTGTCACTAACCATGATTTTGCTAAACCTGCCAATTACTCCCAATTATGGCCAATTTCACATTTATGCCAATATACTTACCGTGCCGAATTAGCTAATCCAATTCCGATTCAACATTCTAATTCTAGACTTATTACTCTAGTTCACTATTCATGTAAATGCTAGAT
The DNA here is from genome assembly GCA_030737875.1 of Allium sativum. NCBI lineage: Eukaryota > Viridiplantae > Streptophyta > Magnoliopsida > Asparagales > Amaryllidaceae > Allium > Allium sativum. Next base: position 328,806,404 of record CM060916.1, read on the forward strand.
TTACACGTCAATATTAGATTCAAATTACACATCTTATAATTCATGTCAAATTTATCCAACTTGCATTAATAAATGTTCCAAATTTATGCCAATTTCCAAGTTAAACTATGTTTTTAGTAAATTTCATATTTTTCCCAAACCGCATTCCCACCGTTCGTATAATCGTGATTCAGTCTAGATTATAAACAAAGCTAGGTTCGTAGAAAATAGGGAATGAACCAAAGATGCTATGCAAAAGATAGACATACTAACTGGCATAAAGAGGGTTGAATAACGACGTCGGTTCAAGAACATGGGTAGACCTAACTTAATAGGTAAATTCCCAAGGTCTAAAACCAAAGATAACCAAGAATAGACAGAATAGAGACGTAGGTTCAAGAACATGGGTAGACCTAACTTAATAGGTAAATTCCCAAAGATAACCAAGAATAGACAGAATAGATGATCGGGTTTAGACCCAATTTCATAGTCACAAAACTTAAGCAACACTTTCCTAGTCATGAATCACAGTTGTTTAATCACAGATGTCCTTGTTATGTCATAGGAAATAGTTATATTTCCTAATCAAAGGCATAGGCTTAGTCAAGGAAATAATCCTCATAGTCACAGTAATAGGCAATGTTCATAGTCATAGGCAATGTCCATAGTCATAGGCAAATGTTCATAGTCATAGGCATATGGTTTTAAGATCCATAGTTTCATAGTCATGGTCTTATTTGTCCTCGAATCATAACAGTTCTTAATTAGGTTCAAGAGTATAGGCACTGATTCGAATATATATAGAGAGAGAGATTTGGCATATTCTTTTATTCCTTTAATTTCATGTCACGAACAGAGAAAAACATTCAAATCTAGAAATAACTGACTTACAGAGATTTAGATTAGAAAAGAAAGATGGCGTTGCTATGATTCGTGCGACGTTAGCCTTTGATCCTTATCTTGAAGCTTTAATCTTAATTCAAATCTCTTCTTGAAAGTCTTTGAGCAACATCTCCTCGTCTTGATTTATTTTATATATATTATTCTATTTATTAATAATTTTAAGTGGAGGAGAAGAAGCCATGTTCACTAAGAATATTTGCAGCATAAGGGTAAAGAAGAATTGTGAATAGAGGAGGAGACTTGGGTTGTTTATATAGTGTAGAAGTCAACGAATCTGGTCAGAATGGCGTCTAGATACAGAGAAACAAACCAGGTTCAGAAAGCTGGAAAAAGCAGGGGGAGGGGGTCGACACCCAGGTCGACTCCCCAATCGACCTGGGGGTCGACACCCAGGTCGACTCCCCAGTCGACCTGGGGGGGGGGGGGGGGGGTTGACACCCAGGTCGACTCCCCAGTCGACCTGGGTTCCTGGGTGGGAAATTTCTCGCCTAGCCCACTTCTGAGTCTGTTTTGAAATTTGAACCTTGCTGAAACTTCTGGAGGCCATATCTTCCTCATACGGACTCCGATTCATGCAAACTCGGACTCGTTTTCATGCAGAATTCCGAGACGAACGCAATGGCGCAGCCCGTTTCCCTTGATTTTTAATTTAACTTTTAATTCTTCCTTTATTTGTGAATCTTCGCGTTACGGAATTACGAGGTGTTACATTCTCCCCCACTTTAAAGGATTTCGTCCCCGAAATCTTCAAGTTAGGAAGAATGTGTCCTACCATCCAATCACCCATCTACTCAAACATTCAATCACAGGCATTCTTTATCCTTAAAAGATTTATAATTCTTTCATGTTCATATGCATAGTGTGTGTATATGTCTTTATCTAATGCAAAATCAGGCGGTCTACTGATTCAGTTGACCTCCTTAATGCAAATCATGTCAGTGCCATGCGTCCAATCATGTATGCAAGCATCCCTAGTTATGTAAATACTACATGTGTGCATAGCCATTCATCGATATACAACATCCATATGATAACATATCAGGCTCAACTTACAAAAAAATACATATTTGTAAATGCAATATGCAAGCGTCCGAACTTGATCTAGTGCCTAATACGTATGCATATGCATCCACGAGCAACCATTAGCAACCACCAATCATAACATGTTTCAAATACATGTTTACATCCATTGGCTTCTACCTAAGGACCAAAGATACGACCTAGAGGATATACTTTGGAAAGAGAGAAACAATTATGCGCAAAGCTCCTAAACAAAGAAATCAAGGATGCACCCTTAAGGAAAAGGCTATGATGCTAGTATCTAGCCTTCTTGAGCTTTACTTCACTGTATCTTAACTAATTTAACTTCACGATTGTGAAGTTTCTGATCTCCATTTCCAAAATAAACAGATGTCAACTATGATTCCAAGTGTACATACCAAGATGGTTCGAGGTCCCTCCTCTTAGCTTATCCATCCCGCCATAACTATAAGGGTTGAAAGGTCACTACGTGCTTTTTAGAGTGCGTGCCACAACTATTCATCTCTCACGCAAACCATCCTAGTCGAACTCAACATCCCTCAAGTACAAGCCCCAAAGGCCTAAACCAATATCAGACAAGCACCCAAGGAATATCTCCTCCGAATTTAGACGATCTATGTGAGATGATATAAGCAAACTCGATAGCTATTCTCAAATCCCTACTAACCAAAAATAAACTGGTCGGACCACCAATTGGATTCGAGACTCTAGTAGGATCTTTCTACTATACAAGTACTATGGTGCAGAGACTCAACTATGGAAGTGGATATGAACAAATGCGAAGCGCTAAAACGAACAACAAAACTAGACTCTTCCAACAGAACTTTACTACCTTTCTCCTAGGTACGCTTGGTGGTGAAAGTATGTACTTGCCCTTCTGAAAATCTTGTTCCTCGTTCTTGCCCTTGTCCTTAATTATATGCCCTATCCTACCCTAGTAAAAATACTTCCTCTTGTCTTCGGTTTTATAATTTCTTTCTCCTTCGTGAGCTAAACCTACATCCATGAATTCCTCATCTTAGGGTTGTGCTCCTTTGCCAAACTCCTCATCTCCTTCCGTGTGTAGTCATGTTGACAAATCTCTCGAAAGCTGCTTCCATCGTACAGAAAACCCTACTAAGCTTGAAAGAAAACCAGACGTAGGTGAAACTACTACGGTTATAGATGGAAGTCGGGTACTACTTCACCCATCGATGAGGTTACCTCCCAGAAAGCCAGGAGCCTCAGAGACTCAAGAAAGAAGGAGACAAGAATTCAAACAGAGGAAGAGAAGATAGTGCGTATGACTTTGGGGAATATGCCTTTAAAACAAATCTTTTCTTTTGAAAATGCTTCTTTTAAAACCGTTTTGAAAATAATTCTTCAAATCTTTTATCTGATCTAGTAACCTTCAGCTCTGATACCACGTGTAACACCCCAGGTCTGTTAGTGTCACTCACAAAGGGAATGCACTAAGTTCTGTGGAGCATATATGGTAAAAGATGCAGATAAATTACAAGACAGACAGAAATTAAACAGCGGAAAATAAAACTTTGCTTTATTGATAAAATAGTTTGTACAAAGATTTCTTTACAATACCAGAGTGTCATCTGTTTTACAAAATAAAGAAGCATAAAAATACATTTATATTCCCCAATGTAGCAAGAACCAGCCATAGCATCTGAAAAGAGAATCCAAGCAAAACTTCGACAAATCTTCAAGCTGGGAAAGAGTGACAGTCCAACTTAACCTGAGCTATACTACTCCCTCCTCTACTACCTGGGGGGGGGGAGGAGGGAGAACGGAAGAAAAGAAGAAGAAAGAAAAACAGAGTCAGACATAAAGCCAGAGTAAGTTCAGTAACTTCTAGCATGTGTACATGGAAAAACAAACGACATGAATTAACGGAATCCAAGATTACACCATGACCATAGGGTCAGCAAGATTAGACAAGATAATCACAAGATATTCTAAGATAAGATAAACTGGATATGCTCTAATACTTTCGCCGCTTCGCTATTTTCTTGCTATACTGGTTTCTATATTTCTGCACCACCTAACTAGTGTTCCAACTAGTAACGATAACGTGATCCCAACCCCTGTAGTTTCCATTGCCTTCAGGCATACATTTATTATTAATTACCTAGATCTAATCTAGGGTTTTCTATCAAGTGCTTTCTAGATTTAACTAGAGTTTTATGCTATCTGCTGAACGCTTCTCGAGTTCAGGGTTTATGCCACCTAGTCCAACTAGGGATTACGCTACCTGTCGAACGATGCCCCCAAGTCTAGGACACACTACCTAGAGTGGTATATGTTCCTATACTTCCCCACGCATGTATCGCGAATCGTTATCGCTTGTCTAGATGCACATGTCCTGTAATGTGCGGTCCGAGTACTGTGATAGGGCAAATCAAGGAATACAGAACTCGGTCGGGAGCTTTCAGATATCTGCCGATGCAGATGCTAAGGTCTGTTTTTATTCCAGTGGCTATGGTCCCACTTGACCCCTCCCTTAACTAATGAAAGGCACACCTTGTAAAATGAGAACTATACGCCGGCCCCCGGTGCCCCACTATCCTATGGCCATCCTCACCCATAACTAGATAGCAAGTATATGGTCTTTTGGAGTTCTCCCCCTTTCCGCTTCACGTATCTCGATTGACTCAAGATGGATGGTAGACGACGAGTCGCTATCACAGGGCTACCGTTTGCTTGCCGAATCACGCCGGTCCATCCTGGTCTTTAGGTTGCCATATTTTGCAACCAAGGCATACCCCTGGTTCTTCTACGCAGACCTTAACCTCTGTGGGCCCAGGTGGATCATCTGCAACCTCACATAGGGATACCAAGAGTACCCTCACGTCCCCTCGAAGCCTCGGGCTTCGTAACCCAGTTCGTTGGAGCCTTCTTTTTAATCAGACGGACGTTCACTCCTCCTTGTGTTATACTAAGAATTACTACTTAGTTTTGTCAACTAAGGTTTACCACTTAGTTTCCAGAATCGTTGTTTTCTTAACTAAGGTTTACTACTTAGCTCCTTTTAACTAAGGTTTACTACTTAGTTCTCTTTCCCGTCAATTTGGATTGGTTAAGTGTCATTAGTCAATTCAAGCTAACTTAACCCTCTTCATTTATTCTGTTAAGCTGGATAAGTGTCATTAGCAATTCATGTTGACTTAACCCTACGACAAACCAAGTTATATTGGTTAAATATTCCTTATTACTTAACCCTACCAATTATCCTGTATTGGTTAAGTGTTCCTTTTTAACTTAAGCTTGCTCGTCTGTTTTCACTAACATGTTATTAATGGTTAAGTATTGTCCCTTCATGTTTTAGACTTAGCCTTATTCCTTTATCACAACCTGATGGTTAAGTGTTCAAGTTTACTTAACCCTACGGTCTAGCCCAGCTAACATATCAAATTGGCTAAGTGTATTAACTTTACTTAACCCCACCTTCTTAGTCTCGTTAACATGTTAATTTGGCTAAGTGTTTTCTTAGTTACTTAACCCCTACAAATCTTGTCTTGCTACCTTGAGTTTGGTTAAGTGTCTCTATGGACTTAGCCCTCCCATTCTAGCTTAAATGTGTTATGTTGGTTAAGTGTTCCTATGGACTTAACCCTCCCATTCTAGCTTAACTGTGTTAAGTGTCAGTCTGAACCTATCCCCACCCATCAGTCTAGTTATCATGTTGAACTGGATAAGTGTCTTAGTTAACTTAACCCTACCATTCTTGTTTTAGCTTTAACTAAATAAATTAAAGCTGCTACCACTCACATTAGACAGGTATTGTTGCGACTACTAGATGTGTCGGTTGGTTCCGGGCAGGTTTACATCGCAACTCAGTCTAACCTCGGGCTAGGCATATTCATGTTTTCTAAGTTCAAAGGGTTTCAATTTAATTTCAAATCAAGTTTTGAAAGTAACCATACCGTTCGTCGGATCAGTTAGGGATAGCCAGGGAGAGCAGGAAACTTGTATTTTCCAAACCCAAGCCTAGACACTATCCTCTCTGTCACCCTAGAACTTTCTGGTGTGTCATTAAAAGAGATGTCGTTAAGAAACCTTTAATTTGTCTAAATTTATATTTCCTCATTCAGGCCAAATAAGTAAATTATTTCTAATTTACTTATTTCCTAATTACTCTTTTAATGTAAATTGTCTACATTCATTCTTTTGGCCCATTTCCCCTTCTAAATCATATTTATGCTTTTTGGTATGTGGACTATACCAAATTAAGTGTCACTAACCATGATTTTGCTAAACCTGCCAATTACTCCCAATTATGGCCAATTTCACATTTATGCCAATATACTTACCGTGCCAAATTAGCTAATCCAATTCCGATTCAACATTCTAATTCTAGACTTATTACTCTAATTCACTATTCATGTAAATGCTAGATTTACACGTCAATATTAGATTCAAATTACACATCTTATAATTCGTGTCAAATTTATCCAACTTGCATTTCTATGAACATGCCATAATAAATGTTCCCAATTTATGCCAATTTCCAAGTTAAACTATGTTTTTAGTAAATTTCATATTTTTCCCAAACCGCATTCCCACCGTTCGTATAATCGTGATTCAGTCTAGATTATAAACAAAGCTAGGTTCGTAGAAAATAGGGAATGAACCAAAGATACTATGCAAAAGATAGACATACTAACTGGCATAAAGAGGGTTGAATAACGACGTCGGTTCAAGAACATGGGTAGACCTAACTTAATAGGTAAATTCCCAAGGTCTAAAACCAAAGATAACCAAGAATAGACAGAATAGAGACGTAGGTTCAAGAACATGGGTAGACCTAACTTAATAGGTAAATTCCCAAAGATAAACAAGAATAGGCAAAATAGGCGATCGGGTCTAGACCCAATTTCATAGTCACAAAACTTAAGCAACACTTTCCTAGTCATGAATCACAGGTGTTTAATCACAGATGTCCTTGTTATGTCATAGGCAATAGTTTATATTTCCTAATCAAAGGCATAGGCTTAGTCAAGGAAATAATCCTCATAGTCACAGTCACAGTCATAGGCAATGTTCATAGTCATAGGCAATGTCCATAGTCATAGGCAAATGTTCATAGTCATAGGCAAATGTTCTTAGTCGTAGGCATATGGTTTTAAGGTCCATAGTTTCATAGTCATGGTCTTACTTGTCCTCGAATCATAACATTTCTTAATTAGCTTCAAGAGTATAGGCACTGATTCAAATAGAGAGAGATTTGGCATATTCTTTTATTCCTTTAATTTCATGTCACGAACAGAGAAAAATGTTCAAATCTAGAAATAACTGACTAATAGAGATTTAGATTAGAAAAGAAAGATAGCGTTGCTATGATTCGTGCGACGTTAGCCTTTGATCCTTATCTTGAAACTTTAATCTTGATTTGAATCTCTTCTTGAAAGTCTTTGAGCAGCATCTCCTCGTCTTGATTTATTTTATATATATTATTCTATTTATTATTTATTTTAAGTGAAGGAGAAGAAGCCATGTTCACTAAGAATCTTTGCAGCATTAGGGTAGAGAAGAACTGTGAATAGAGTAGGAGACTAGGGCTGTTTATATAGTGTAGAAGTCAACGAATCTGGTCAGAATGGTGTCTAGATACAAAGAAACGAACCAGGTTCAGAAAGCTGGAAAAAGCAGGGGGGTCGACACCTAGGTCGACTCCCCAATCGACCCGGGGGGGGGGAGGGGGGAGGGGGGACACCCAGGTCGACTCCCCAGTCGACCTGGGGGGGTCGACACCCAGGTCGACTCCCCAGTTGACCTGGGGGGGGGGGGGTCGACACCCAGGTCGACTCCCCAGTCGACCTGGGGTCCTGGGCGGGAAATTTCCCGCCCAGCCCGCTTCTGAGTCTGTTTTGAAATTTGAACCTTGCTGAAACTTCCGGAGGCCATATCTTCCTCATGCGGACTCCGATTCACGCAAACTCGGACTCGTTTTCATGTAGAATTCCAAGACGAACGCAATGGCATAGCCCGTTTCCCTAGATTTTGATTTTAACTTTTAATTCTGCCTTGATTTGTGAATCTTAGCGTTATGGAATTACGGGGTGTTACATATATTATATTAATTTTATCCAGAAAATCAAAACATGCAACGACTTGGGCGGGAAAATGACATGTTGGGGGCCGACCCACCAACAGGGGGTCGACCCCACCGCGGATCTGGAACTTTCTATTCGACGTGGATGGTTCTGATGTTTTGGATTTAGATCTGAGGATCCTGGTATCTCTGATACACCTATAAATAAGACCCTAGAGCTAACCCTTAACCTCATAATTCTAAGGCTACGCTGAAGCTCTTCCATTACTCTCTCTTTCTCCTCAAATCTATTCAGAAAATTTGAATTATTAATAAGAAGATTTAAAATTCAAGATCTGGAAGAGATAATTGATGTCAATAAAAGATTATTCAGAATCATGAAAAGCAAGGTAAAATTTTAGATCCAATCTATTCAAATTCTTCCTCTTTCTTTCTCTTCTCTTTTAATGAAAATAATAAATCCATGGTCGTTAGGTTGTGAATCCGATTAAGAGGATAAAAAACCATGGATGCTAAAACTGGATCAGAACCAGAATTGGGAAAGCGTACAAGGTGAGTGGGTTTAAACTATAGCATTTTAGATAATAATATGTTATCGTTTACCATTCCTCATTTTCTATAATTGAATTTGCCAGAATAATTAAGAATTATTATTATAACAAGTTATGATGTTAATATGAATAATTCATTTGTTGAATTAGTTAAAGTGTTGGAATGATTACGTGTTGAATAAACTTGTTAGAATATGGGCAATGATTACTGTTTTTATAATTATATGATTCACTTGTGGCATATTATTGAGTAAATGACATGTTTAACTTGTTGAATTTGAATAATTACCCGAATGAATGTTTACATGTAAAAAATAGAATTAAACATACTTTAAAAAGGGCATGCAACAAAATATAGGCATAAATGGACGACATGTAAATTAGATTACTATAAACTAGATTACAGTAAAATGATAATATGCCTAGAATTTACATGAAATAGGAATAATTGTCAAAAAATGAACATGCCTAGGTTCAATGTAATTTGACACTATAACGCTTTTAGACACGAGGTTAAATTGCACTTGTGATAGAAGTCTGCCCGGAACCGCCCAACATATCCAGCATTCATAAGTGGTAAATCTAATGTGAGGGGTCTAAGTGCATAATTAAAACATGCAATAGTATTAAGACACGAGGTTAAGTCAACTTGTGGTAGAAGTCTGCCCAGACCCGCCCTACAAATCCAGCATCCACAAGTATAGACTTAATGTAAGAGGTCTGGTGCATATATATATATATATATATATATATATATATATATAAAATATGTATATAACAAGATATGATTAAATGGCAAAGATGGTAGTTAAATGTCTAACTCAGAAAATAAGAAAGGAAGGGATGTAATGGACTGAGTTAGGGTGATGCAAAGGAAAGTTGATGTATTTTCTTAAATGACCTATTTCTGAGAACGTAGCTGCAAGTAAGCCACAGTGAATAAAGTAAGAAAAAGGAAAGAAATTACTTGCCACCATGGTTTTAAATGGGAATACGCTATGAAAATAAATCACTAATTCCTTCTATACATCAAACTGATAAGGTGCATGAAGTGTTTTCCTTAATTAAAATAAGGAACATATATTACAGTGAATGAAGAATACTGGAATACAACAGTAAAAGAAAATGGTTTAAATGGGGAATGATAATCACCTATTATAAATAAATAACATTAATGAAAATGTTGTATAATAGGTAGGCTTGTCCTAAGGACAAGTGAAGATTATAACTTAGATTATAATAAACAAGTAAGGAAATGGGATAACTGTTGAAATGAGATAAGGGACACTTAATTGTAAATTAAGTAATTGGTAAATGGGGAAAACCTGAAACTAGTTGAGAAAAGGGGGAAAATTTGTGAAATATAAGAAGTTGTACTTAATTATAAATTAAGTAATCTGTAAACTTGGAAGTCTGAAACCCGCTGATAAAAATAACATGATTGCACTTGTCCTAGGGACAAGAGGAAATTATAACATAAGGTTATAATAAAAGGGGTAGGAAAACTTATTAATGGGCCTTAGTTAAGAGAACTAAGCTAATAAGTAAACAACGATATGTTGTAGTAATGGTGTAAAATGGAATTATGATTAAATGAGAAAGAAAGAGAAAAACTTATGAAATGAGTTATATTTAATCATAAATAATGATTGACATGTTAAACAAGAAAACATATGAACTGAGATATACTTAATTACATATTAAGTAGAACATGTTATTGTAATGATGAAATCAAGCAAGAATATAAAAGAGATTGTGGATTACAGACCTTGGGCCACAATCTAGAGAATAACATATTGTGGGCTTATTAATGAACTTAAATGGGTTAAGTTATATAATAGAAATTAATAAGCAAGAGGAACTTGGTAACTTGATTAATAATTGAAAATGAATGAGAATAACCGAGTTCAATGGAAACCTGATGAGGTAAGGCAAGCGCGTAAAAGAATGTTTAGACATAGGGTCTAACAACATATTAAAGGGAGGCGCTTGGGTCAGTCCGCTTGTTTGAGGGTAAACAATCAAATGGGGTAGATCATCATGGTGTTATAAGGCACAAAGGGAGCGCACATTCATATGATTGTTCTGACAGCTCTGAAGGACTGGAAGGAGAAGCACACGGCTTCCTGAGATACATAAGGTGCTCCTTGTAGTCCTATGTGCAGTGGCAGATGGTTAGGCTGTGTGCTCGCACGGGTTGGGTCTGCGCCTAACTACTAGGTGGGTGGGCCATGACTGCAAATGTAGCTATGCAGTCAGAATGTTGTGACGCGGTGACATTAGGGTGATTCATCGGTTGCCTCAACGGGGAGGCAAAGGGTCACGACCAACAAGTATAGTAGATCGTCAAATACCTATCATCGGCAGCCAGCGGGATGCAGAAAGACTAGAGTTAAAACCAATAGACCACTCACCTTTCACTATCGGGTTACAGTGGTTGAGGGAAGACGCCAAATGGATGTTTGGATTGTTTTCTTTAGGGGCAGTCGTTTAGCTCTTGTAGTCTTTACTAATTGAGGGAGGGGCCGGGGTGGGGCCGTAGCCACCATGAAAACAGACCCTAGGTATATCTGTATATAGAGGCTCTTAAAGATAGGCCTATACAGATATGGAAAAGCTCCCGATCGAGTTCCGTGTTTCTTGTATCGCCCTGCCACGGGACTCGGTGCACGTTAGAGGACATGGGGTTAAGGCATCGAGCTACAATTGATGATACGTATATGGGACAGTCTAGATACATGCATGTCGGCTCTGGGTGGTGTATCGTAGACTTGAGGGAATTATTCCGGTATGGATTCTGATTTGATCGATGATGGCAGTCTGTACGCTTACATAGCGTAGTAATGACAGATATATGCAGAACGTAACATTTTTATGTAGAGATTCGTACGTCACTCCAGCGTAGGATGAGGGACTGCGTTCCTTTCAATGGCATTACGGTGGAGATCGTGCGAGTGGGGTACCACGGGGTGTACCTCAGCATTGAGGGGTAACTACATATATACTATATTAGGTTAATCTACTGGGAAATAAATAGGTACGACGTGTGTGCATGCCTTGAGTGTTGTTAACCCAGGTAACCTAATAAATAAGAAAATATTATTGTACGGTATATCTAGGATTATCGAAAGTGTATAATTTAAATCCAGCCACCAGAACTTGTGTTCTGACCCCCTCCTCATAACATACTCGCATGTTAGATTTGTGGCAGAGACATGATAGCCTTGGGTACTGGTTAGGCAGTATTATTAATACGGAAGGGCTATAACTTGATTATATTATATTTTATCCATTTCGCGGTGAGATATTTTCTGAGCTTTGGCATGTTTTATGTCTCTGTCTTTTCTGCAGGATACCAGAGCAAACCAATATGAGTTTCGATAGATTGGAATTTTGAAAAAAAAAACCAGTCTATCGGAATTCGGGTTGTTACATGATCCAAACAGGTACAGATTTTATAGTTTTGGTCAAGTCTCCAAGCTTGGATACCCACGGCCTCACATTAAAAAGCTTATTTTGAATCAAAATTGGATCGACTTTCAGAATATTTTTTCTGTTTTCAACCTTTTCGATGTATAAAAGGAAATTTTTTCCATTAGAACGTACCATTATACCTCCTACAGGTTTCCAAAGCTTTGATAGACGAGCAACGACAACTGATTATGGCAATGGTCGATCAAGAAAATGGCCTACAATATATCAATTCCATTGTTCCTCCGCGGCTTCATATATTTCTTCAGTCAGTTGAAGTGCTTGACCTTTAAAAACGAGTTTCATCGGTGGAGGCGAGAAAACTTCAGCATTTCTGGGTTTAGATTCGAAGAGGGAGGACCATTTGTTGCCAGGAGGCCGGCGAGCAGCAGAAAAAGGGTTAGAAGAAGAGGGGTTTGGAGCCGGTGGTGACTCAGGAGGAGGAGGATGAGGTGGAGAGGTTCTGGTTAGAGGAGGTGGAACGTAGTGAAAGTTGATTTGTGAGGAGGTTAAACGGGAAGAAAGGTTTGGTCTTGCAAAAAAATTTGGGGGAAAGGACACCGACGCCATTTCTAGGTTTTTGAGGAAAACTATTTTTAAATAAAAAAAATGAGATTTGAATATTTTACATCCACTTACAATTTTCTACATTAATATTAACTTTTGCATTTTTCGCACGTCAAGTTTTTATCACATTAAACCATGGAAAATTTTCTTTTTATTCAATTCTGGATTTTGAATATATGTTACTTTACTACAAACAAAAATAATAATACATACTTGCTAACTATTATTATTAGAAGAAAAATTTATTTATATTTCACAAAAGTTGTATGACAAAAAATAATTACTGTAAATATGAACTAACAAGTTAAAAAGTAAAAGAATTTAAAAACTAGTTTAGTTTTTCAAGTTTGCATAACTAGTATTTCTGCTGTTGAACTTGATTATAATATATATTAATTTTAGATAATATTTAACTATTCATTACCAAGTTTGAAATGAGTAAAATGTTGGATCCATAGTGTCAAATAACAGAATAAAACAATAAATTTAAAAAATCGCATACACTAAGTTTACTCGAAGATGAATTTTGTTATGAACAAATGTGTGAATTATATTTAATATAAGTTTATATGATATTTTTCTAATTAATTAGATTTAACTATAGTTTGTGAGTAATATACTCATAATTATCTTATTTTGATAATTGAACCACATAATATTTATTATACAAAATATTATATTCATTTATTAGAAAGAGCTATCTTTTTAGCAAGCAAAAAGTAATACTGTAAGCTAATTTTCTGTGCAGATGGTATTGATCACATATAGATAAAGATAGAGAATTATTTTTGTCTACATCGTTCACAAATTTAATTTATCAATATATTGCGTATGTTAGTTGAACTAGTAGAAATTCGAAAGGAAAAGTTTTAATTAATCTGTTGTACTTGTAAATGTGTTATAAACACGGGAAAGTCTATTTAGACACAAAACAATGATACAAAATTGAACAAAACAATCTGAACCATTAGATCTCCCCCAGATTTCCACTCAGCACAAAATGACCAATGAATCTAATGGTTCACAATATGTATCTTTAATCTTGTGTCCCAATAGCTACCTACTTTAAACAATGAGTATTAGTTCGCCTTTATAAATATTCAGTAATAGAAGTTCATGATCATTTTTGTTTTCAAGAATATTATATCGATACAATGACAGGGCTAGTGTGCTTAATGCTATCTAAGATAAATAATTGTTCACTTATGATTGTCGGTCGCACAATAAATTACATACTTATAGCTATTTTGGAGCAATAATACAAAGAATCACATAACATTTTTTCATTTAAAAGGGTTGTAGTTCTTATATATGGAGACCTTATTTTGATTTTAAGCAATCACATTATATAGGTCCATGTTATACGTAATTTCAGCTATGTGTCAATGTACACTTAAAAAATAGTACTTGAAAATACTTTAAAAATTAAGGTTAATCAGAATATAATTGTGTGTTGATGTGAAATCAAAAGACTTTGGTCAAAGCAACGCGTAAATCACTATTTGTTGTTAGATTAAAAAAATGATTTAGAAGTGACAATTTTAATAGTTAAATATTCAAGGGACTGATTCTCACTGAGAAGCCTCACAACGGTGAATTTTCACCTTGTGTTATTGATTTATAAATGTTATAACTAATATATAGAAAACTAATATAAACTTTATATTAATTAAAACCTATGACTATAGGGTTTAGAATGTAATTAACAAAATATACATTTGTTATATGTTTCATAAATTATATATTGTTACTAAGTAATATTTTACATAATTTTTTTGATATAGTTGTTTGGACTTTATTTTTAGAATAATTAGCTAAGGTAATTAAAACAAATTATAATTAATTTTTGGACTTATTGAAATTGATTAATCATCCTCAAACTTAATTTAAACATTTTTTTAGCAAGGGCATCGAGCTTTATAGAGGGTGACGCCACTTTTATTAAAAGTAAAAAATGCAACAACTTACGTTATAGTGAGCCTAGATTTTTCTTATTCTGAAAACCATATTCCACTAAAAAACATAATTTTGTTTTGTTTCATGCTAAAGTGGAATAATATCAGAGCACTAATGGCAATACTCATGGTGAAAATAGGTAAATATAATAAATCGCCATAATTACTGACCAAGCTAACATCCCAAATATCTACTGCCTTAGCTTGACAATTTCTCCAAAACAATACCAGTACCAACCCTCCAAAATTCCTATTAATTGTAATAAGGAGGGAGTCAGAACATTGTTATGGAGATGGTAAATTATACATCTTGTATGTAGCACTATTTTACGTCGATTGCTTTCCTTTTCATGCCATGTTGGATTTTATTATTACTTGTTATGACTTCATTGATGTGTGTGAATCATTACCATCAACATTTTGTAGATTTATGTCTATGATTGTGTATGTGTATGTATATATTGGTCCCTTAATTGACCTAAATGATGTCCCTACTAGTATGTCACTCAACACCTCATCAAGAACTGTTGCCTCGTATGACTCGAGGATATCCTATAAAGTGCATCAATGAGCTATTCTCCATTAGATCATATATGCTTTAGGGATTTTCACCTTTTGATTGCTTCATATCATGAATTTGGCGTGACACACCTCTACCTTGTCATTGTTTTGAAGAAATTTTGTATATGTTTACTAGCATTGCCTTATCAAACAAACTAATAAGTAGTTATGAAGGAGCATTAGTGAACTGGATTGGCCTTAATGGGTGGGTAAGATCAGTTTGATGTAATCATGTCCCTCTACTTGACCGTAATAGATCAATAACAAAATCGCAAAATATACAACTTATAATGATATGGAATTTTAGATACTTCATATTTACATGTGTGAATTATTAAAATATATGTGTCTTGGATTAAATGTTAAAATAATGATCGAATAAGCTTGTTAACCCCTTTTTAAATCATTACTAATGATGGTAAACTTGTTTTGAAAATAAATAAATATGTTCTTTGGAAAATATCGAACTTGACCAAAAATCTGTCGAATTAGGTTTAAGGTGTCCTGAATCAATATATGTTCAACTTATCGAAAACCACTTCAAAATTAGTGTATAGATGCTATGTTTTAGGAGCGATTGTGTATTGGAACTTATAAGAAGATTTTAGATCTATTTGAGATGCCTGAACACGTGTAGCTGTTCAAGATTTATTCAGGATGTGGTAACCTATATACGGTTCCAAGTCTTATTGCGGTATAGGATTTTATGTGTGACTCGAAGATGTGTTGAGGAATCCGTGTTTGATTCCAACACCTATTGAGATAAGGGAATAGATTTTGGGATTCATATTTTATTCGAGTGATGAAGACTTGTGCGAAAATTGTTGACGTGAGTTCGACATCAGAAATGACTAAAGACAAAGTAGGCTGCATGCTTAGGGTTTAGCTAACCTATGTCAAGTTATACTAACTCCATATCTAGAGTTACTTATTGATTGTTGGCCGTTGGGAGCTAATGGTACTTGGTCACATGTGGTTCACATTGGTGTTTCATGCATAGGCCAAATGTGTTTACCTTAATTTTATTTAGAGATATACAATACTTGATAGATATTTTTTTAATCCTTGTGAGTAGGATCCGAATCTAGCTTGACCAAAGAGGACTTCGTGGAAAACCCATTATGTCAATAAACCTTAGCAATTTTTGAATAAACACTGAAATGCTGTCAAATGTACTTAATGCAATCATTCTAGAAATTTGATATGATTTATATTCTACATAAATGGTGTGCTTATTTTATGGGTAAAATCAATACGGTAGTTCATACAGTCTTAAATAGTATTATAGTATTTCACATACATCTTGTTACTACCATATTTCGATACTGAAACCGAACAGTGGTGAAGGTGTATCGGGAAACAATTAGCACCAGAATGAAGGCCAGAGGACGTAAGGACGAATTCATGTTCCGAATATTCCTGAGCTCAAATGAGAGGCACTGGATGAATGTCACAAGTCTAAACTTAGTATCCATCTAAGGGTGAGTAAAATGTATCGAGATATAAAACACACATTTTGGTGAAGATCTATGAAAAGAGATATCTCAATATATGTTACCAGGTGTTCAACTTGCCAGCAAGTTAAAGTGATCAACAGAAGGTCTCTGGATTGCTATAGCTATTAGAAATTCCAGAATAGAAGTGGGACCAAATTTTGATGGATTTCATTGATGGTCTGCCTAGAACCAAGAGAGGTAATGAAGGCATATGGGTTATAGTAGATCATTTAATGAAGAGAGCCCATTTTCTTTCAATGAAAGATAATAGAATAGCTCAGAGTCTAGCTCAATTATATGTGAATGAAATTTTCGCCTTCATGGAGTACCCAACAGTATTGTCAGTGATCGCGATACGATTTTCGCTAGTAAGTTCTAGGAAACATTTCGGTCTAAGTTGGGAACAAAGTTGATTCTTTGCACTGCATATCATCCCCAAACAGATGGTCAGACTGAGAGGGTGAATCGTATTTTGGAAGATTTGTTGCGAGCTTGCATTCTTGATTTCGGAGAATCTTAGGAAGATCATATACATCTGGATGAATACTCGTATAATAAAAGCTTCCAAGCAAGTTTGAAGATGTCTCCGGTTGAGGCATTATATGGTGGACCATGTAGGTCTCCATCAAGTCGGATTGAGCTTGATAATCAGCTAGTGTTAGGTCTAGATATGATCCACGAGTCCGTAGATAAAGTGTATTTTATTAAGAAGCATTTGAAGGCAGCACAGAGCCGACAGAAAAGTTATATGCAGATTCTAGAAGAAGAGATGTAGCATTTATTGTTGGCGATAAAGTGTATTTGAAAGTTTCTCCATTGAGAGGAGTGGTTCGTTTCAGGAAAACAGGAAAGTTAGTACTTAAATATATTGGTCCATTCCCGAAACTAGAAAGGATACGAACTCTGGCTTACAGGGTTCAGGTTCTACATTGGTTGCCCGGGGTGCGTAATGTGTTTCACGTTTTCCATCTCCGAAAGCATGTGCATGATCCAGACTTGATTTTAGAAGAAGCATCGCAAGAGGGTTTGGTTATTACTCCGAGTTTAGCTATGCGAAGAGAGCCGATGAAGATAATTGGTCGAGAAACCAGAGCGCTAAGAGATAAGAAAGTAAATTTGGTCAAAGTGCAATGGAGCGGAGATCCTAGAGACTATAAATGGGAGATAGCGGATATCATTAAATAAGCTTATCTCAGGTGCAGAGTGGATATTTCTGAATAGCTCTTACGAGAGGTAAACCTAGGTTTATTTTGTCATTTCTATTTCTGCTTTGCTTTTATCTTCCCTTTCAGGGACGAAAAGTTTTAAGTGGGGGAGACTGTAACAATCCTGAATTTTGGAACCAAATTTAAAACTAATTTTAATATAATTTTGTGTGAATATATGGTCAAATTTCAAAATTCGATTATGTAAAGCTGATTTGAGCAGTTTACAAAGGAACATTATTGAGATGACCTTGAATTTCAATGAAACTTTTTTATTGAATTTGTAGCGTCGAACAATGGTAAAATCCCAAATTTCATGATTTTTGGAGCTTACATGTGCGCATGCGAGAATTATACATATGCAAAAACGATACGTTGAAATTAAACTGAAACGCAATTGAAAAATAAAATGGAAGGTCAAACGAACTCTAAATTCAATGAAACTTGATCCATTAGATCCGGAATTACGTTTATTATCAGAATCCAAAATTTCGTGACAAATGGAATTAATGTGTGGTTGTGTGACCGAAATGCGTGAAGCCGAACTATCACACTTTTGTGTTTGTTGGTTTAGAAAGCTTGAAATGAAATGGTTACCATCTAACGGGCCATGGTGTTTTTCTTTTCCTTCATCAGAATGCGTCGTCTCAGCGATCCGTGTGATAGATGGTAATTTTGCACCTAGGCCCCTCCTTTTTCTCTTTTCTTTCTTCTTCTCCGTCCACTTTTCACTTACCTCCTCCATCTTCTTCCTCCTCTCCAATGGCTCCCCTGCTCCACCACCTCCCTTACTAGCTTCGTCGCCACCCTTCCCCGCGCCCCCTCACCCGCACAACAATGCGGAACAGCAGACCCCTCTCTCGACCATAGGCCCCCTTCCCTCTAGCACTGCAAATTACCTCCTTTCACCCCTTTTTAGAACACCACCACCTCAGACACCACCTTTTCTTCCTCCTACACCACACAGCAACCCGGTGGACCCCACCCCTTGCTGCGCCAAACCCGGACAGCGGATCCCGTGGATCCCACAGCCCGAAACACCCCCATTTCTCCCTCTATTTCACTTCAAACCTTCAGATCTTCTAGTATTCGCAATTTAGTGCGTTTTAGCAAGTTGTTCGACCTCTGTATGCCACCGGAAAATTCCGTAGAATCCCATCAAGTGTCGTAGAAGGTGTAGCAGTGTTAGCATGTATGCATTTCTTCCAGAACAAAATTTGGAGGAGTGGAACCGTTTGTGAGAAATCGAAATTCACTTAAAAATGATTAAATAAAATTAATTGTTAACTGTTTGTAGTTAATCATAAAAATTTATTATGATGTTATATGATAAATATTGATTATTAATAATAATTTATTATGATGTTAATTATTGTTTAGAAACATAAGAATATTATTTTTAATTGATATATGCGTAGTTACTTACGTTTGAGTGAAATTAAAATTCACATAGAAAGGAATAAATTTAATTGACTGTTGATTGCTAATTAAAAATATTAAATAATGCTTATCATTGATCACACAAGTTATTGTTTTTTTAACATTGAGTAGTGCAATAAAAATATCATTTTTATCTGTTACATATGATATCCCTTGAGTTCAACAATTGAACTATACACCAAGTTGATTAAAAATTGGTTGTGCCTTAAATGACAATTATTGAGTAATTTATTTTTTCCGTTGAATGTGTGTGAATTGGATGTGATGTGATGGTTGCTTGAGTGTAATAATAATATACACCATTTGGTAATGAACAACAAATGTGGACCACATCGCATAACATAACCATATAAGCATATAAGTGTTTGATGCTTATATTATGAGGACTGCATAACATAGCATAGAATAACCATATAAGCATGTTAATTTTTGATGCTTATATGATGTGGACCGTATATTATGTAACTGTTTGATGCTTGTACGATGAGAACAGAAGAATCGTATATCATGTAATTGTGTGATGCTTATACGATGAGAACAGAAGAGTCGTATAACATGTAAGTGTTTGATGCTTATGCGATATGGACAGGATAACCGTATAAGAATGTAATTGTTTGATGCTTATATGATAGCTCACACAAAATTTAAATTTTATAAGTTATTATAACCCTGGTTGATTATATAAATGATTGTCTATGAAGCCCTAAAGAGGCGAGTTGTAGTTTTACTGATTAACCCGTACAACGGAGATTATGACGAAATTTTTCGAAAATATAAGGCGTTATCCAAAGAGTTAAGAAACTATTATAGAAGAGACGAGTTTGACATATAATATATATAAACATCAATTATAAATTAAAATAGAATGTGTCGCGTAGTGGTAGTTCGCATTTTAGACGTGTAACTTTAAACTAATATATCGGAAGATCCGACAGTCGAATTTTCCTGAAATTGAAATCTCGGTTTTTTTTCTTGAAAAGATCTTCCAATTGATAATAAGAATTTTTAAATCCAATGGTTAGATTTTGAGAAATGATTATTTCAACTTTGAATGAAAACAACGCCAGAGTAGCTGAATGACCTAAAACGTAGTTCAACTGAAATGGAATATTTGTATATATATAAAAATAGGGAAAAATCATTTTAAAATATTATAAATGATTTCGGATAAGTTTAAACCAGTTTCATATGGTTATTAATGATAAAAGTGGTTAAGTGGGATTTGACGATTTTGCATAAAAGCTTATATACCCGATTCTTGGCGATGCTTAGAAACAAGAATTTTAATTCATAAATTGAATTGAGTTCTTGAGTAAACCTTTTAATATTAAGTAATGAAATAATTTGCAAAATCCAAAAGACTTAACCAGATTTGATAATAAGATTTTAAATCTTATGAAGGGAACTAATTAAAAGAAGGTATAATCAATAAATCAATAGACTAGGTACGGAATTGATTTGATTTGTTTTGGAGCGAATTATTCGAAAAGACCGGGTTTAACCCATTTCTAATAATTGAACAACAATTAAAAGTCGAAGATATTGAAGACAGTGCAAGACCAACAGCCTTAACATCAAATGGATTACTGTTGATGCCCTGTATATGGGTAGCTCCCTTGAAGGGGTTAAAGTGGTAGTTGTTCGATCGTACTTGTTGATTGTCTAGATATGAGAGGTCCTCTCTCCTGTATTGGACATATGAGACAAGTAATAAGGTGCTTTTGGTTTTTTTCAAACCCAAAACGAACTTGTAAATTGATTGTTTGTCTGACTCGGTATTCTAAGCTATATTAATTGATTTCTGTTAAATATATATCTGTTTGGTGGTGGGGAATTTATACTCTTAGCTTAACACACTTCTCTGAGACGTACGAGCTTAGAGGTTATATATTGGTACCAATCTGTTGTATAGTCTGGGATGATTGTGTGGCATGCTGAGATGCATGGATCAATGCTTTTATTGAGAATCAGAGCTTTGTGTATGATGATCAAAGCACGGCTGATATAGCATAGCGTTGTGTATGGCGTTAATTCATGAGGTTTGCACCCCAGTATAAGTCAAAAACGAGAAGAAGGACAACAAGCAGAACATGCATTTCTTTCTAGCTAGAAGTAGTGCAATGGTATAAAGGCCAGGCATATTTACTTATGTGAATGTTGGAAAACGAGGCGCCTCGGATATGGCCGCATAAAGCCAAGATGGTCGACGTACTGACCAAGATGTCTGATAGGAACGGGAAACATATTGTTCAGGAAATGCCAATCAGCGACATACTACTGACCGGCCCTGGCGCTCCAAATATGAAACACCCCACCTCCGTTAAGGTCACTCACAAAGGGAATGCCTTAACTGTGGTGGAGCATTTTAGGTAAAAGATGCAGATAAATTACAAGACAGACAAATAACGCAGCGGAAAATAAAGTCATTTTATAAAACAATATGTTTCAGTTAAGCTTTTACAACAGCTGTCTCAATCATACTTAAAAGTAATACATAGAAATTCTGTCTTGATTAAAAAACTTCCAAGTATAAAAGAAGCATAAAAATAACAATGATATTCCCCAAATAAAGTATGAACCAGCAATAGCAGTGGAAGAGGGAGTCTAAAGCAATACATCGACTATCTTCGAGCTTGGAAGAAAACTGAGCTAAGTGATAACATTTCCTCCCTGTGAACCTGATTGGGGGAGGGGGGGGGGGGAATGGAAGAAAAGAGGCGAAAGAAAACTAGGTCAGACATAAGTCTGGTAAGTCTAGTGACTTTCAGCATATAAACAGGTAAAAGCATCATGACATGAATAAACTAAAAATAAGACAATACCGTGAGAAACAAGGATAACATGATAACATAGGATAAGCATAAGGTATGATATGGCAAGATAAACTGAATGTGCTTCTACTCTTTCTTTGCTTCGCTAATACTTTGTTATTCTGATTTCTATATCTATCTCTGCACCACCTAACTAGTGTCCCAACAAGTAATCTGTATAAAACGATAACGTAATCCCAATCCCCGTAATTATGGTAGCCATCAGGTGTACATCTATCATGAGGATTCCACCTCAATTTGCCTAATTGCCATGAACATGTTAGATGTACCCTTACTACACTATCGATCGGCTCCTTACTTGTATTAATGTTCCATGTGTCTATGTCAATCGGCCCTCTCTTGCATGTAGATACCCTGTGCTGGTCCCACCATAAGGTGTATCAATCCTTATGATAGCAACCCGACACGATTCAAGATGCACAGTGTATAACTACTGGTACGCAGTGCCTGCTGTTTCCCACTCCGGAGTGCGTGCACGCCCGTAAACCGTCGGAACCTACACTGACGTACCCTCTGCTGCTGTTTTTGACCGCTTATAGTCAGCCCAGTAATCGTGCCCCACCCTGCCTAATTTCAGAGTACCATGATGCATTTATGTGGGTTACTGCTGAAATGGGTCCCCGTTACCAGGGTTTCCTGCTAGTTAAGTTTGTGGGCCTATATATACAAATATTACCCACCTACACGAGATGTACTTAACCCTCCTACCGATTCTAAATGTTTTCTTAACGATTAAGTTTGTGGGCCTATATGTATTAATATTTACCACCTACATGAGATGTACTTAACCCTCGCATCGATTCAAGCATGTTTATTTAACTGTTAAGTTTGTGAGCCTATATATATTAATATTACCCACGTACACGAGATGTACTTAACCCTCCCATCGATTCATCATGTATTGTTGGTTAAGTGTTACTTGACCCTCCTCACTTATCATGTTGGATTGGATAAGTGTTTCCTATCAACTTTAACCCCATTCGTCCATCAAGTTATATTGGTCAAGTGATTCTTGTTAACTTAACCCTACGTGTTCATCATGTTGTATTGGTTAAGTGTCATCAATCAATTCAAGTTAACTTAACCCACCTACTTGTCATGTTACTTTGGTTAAGTGTTTGCTTCTTGTGTTAACTTAACCCTACCACAAATCAAGTTATATTGGTTAAGTGTTACCCTCTTGTTTTAACTTAACCTTACCACAAATCAAGAAATATTGGTTAAGTGTTGCCCTCTTGTTTTAAATTAACCTTACCACAAATCAAGCAATATTGGTTAAGTGTTGCCCTTTTGTTTTAACTTAACCTCACCACAAATCAAGTTATGTTGGTTAAGTGTTTCTTATTACTTAATCCTACACATTCATCATGCTATACTGGTTAAGTGTTTCCTATTAACTTAACCCTAGTCATTCATCTTGTTATATTGGTTAAGTGTTCTTATTACTTAACCCTAGTCATTCATCTTGTTATGTTGGTTAAGTGTTCTTATTACTTAACCCTAGTCATTCATCTTGTTATATTGGTTAAGTGTTCTTATTACTTAACCCTAGTCATTTCTTAGCATGTCTTGTTCATCAACATTAAATGATTTATTAATGCACCAACCTCTCACATTAGATACGTGTTGTTGCGGTTACTGGATGTGCCAGGCAGTTCCAGGCAGTTTTACACCATAACTCAATCTAACCTCAGGTTTTTCTTGGGCATGATGCACTAACCTCTCACATTAGATAGGTGTTGTTGTGGTTACTGGATATGCCGGGCGGTTCCGGGCAGTTTTACACCACAACTCAATCTACGGGTTAGGCATATTCGTCTTTTCACTAATTCACATATTTACAGTTTATATGCAAATTATTCACAATTACCATATATACCCAATTCTAGATTTTTCATGCTAATTACTAAATTCACCAAAACTAGTCATGTTCCAATTTCAAGTTATTAATCAAAATTGGCTACACCTAGTCTTCTCAAGTTTGTAATAATAGTCATGTCCCAAAATTACAATATTCATTATACTAGGCGTCCCAAATCAATAGTTAGGCCACATCTAGATTTAATGTTCCAAATTACATTTTACGCCCAATCTAGATTTAATGCTCAAGTTACCCCAAATTCGCAACAATAACAATTTTGCCCAAAACTTGATTTATATGCCAATAACAATTTTGCCCAAAACTTGATTTATATGCCAATAACAATTTTGCCCAAAACTTGATTTATATGCCAATTCCATACTTTGTCGTTCATGCCAATTCTAGGTTCAATATGTCAAATTTACATATTCCATAATTCATGCCAAATTACATCTTAACAGTCATGTCATACTACATGTTCCAAATTATGCCAAATAATGTCAGTTTCATGTTATACCCAATTACCCCCGCATTCATAATGTACATATTTCGAGATTCAACGCAAGATTCATAAAACAAGCGGAGGAACAATATGGAACATAAGAGGCATAATAATAGACATATGATGATAAGAACTATTGGTCCATAAATTTGATATGCCAAATTGACAAGTTTTGCATAGAATCCATCGTTGGCATATAGATATGAATATCGTCATGAACTGTCATATAGGACTGACAAGAGTTATATCATAGGATTACAATTTCGCTGTACAACAAAGAAAGATATGATTGGACCAATAATGATTCCCAAAGGCGTATACAAGCATAGATTCAAATGAAGGGATTGCGTACATCATGCATATTCTCATATTCATTTTATTACATGTCACAATTAGATTTAGGTGTTCAAATCTAAAAAGTAACTGACTTACAAAACAAAGGCAAAATCTTGTTTTTCTAAGATCTGTATTCTGAAACTGAATAGCTCTCCCTTGATGTAGACTAATTGTTCTTCTAATTTAGATTTGATTTGATTCGATTCGTAGCTTTAATCTTGCTTTCTAGTTGAAGGAGAATGGTGGCTACTCTAGGTTGAGTATTGACAGTATGACGGCTCTAGGAATATTTTTGTGTGGCTTAAGGTTTAGATTTAGGTTGCTTATATAGAAGTTTGGTTTAATAAGAGCCGTTAGATCCACGTAGGACCAATCAAAGCCATTCAAACCTAAGAGAACCAACCAGAACTTGCCACACAAGCCCTAATTAGTTAGAAAATCGTCACACAAAGAAACACGTCAGGCTTCAGATCTGGCCCGAGGGGAAGGTCGACCCCCTGGTCGACCTATGTACTTAGGTCGACCCCCTAGTCGACCTGGTCTCTGGGCGGGAAATTTCCTGCCCAGCCGGCTTCGGGGTTTTTGAATTTCGAAACTTTAAATTTGAATTTCGGGCTGGTTTTATTATTTAAATTCTTGAATCTTCTGAAGGTCATAACTTCTTCATACGGAGTCCGATTTACGCAAATTCGGACTCTATCTCAAGCAGAATTTCGAGATGAACGCAACGGTGTAACCCGTTTCCCTTAATTCTTCTCTTAAAAATTAAGTATACTTTAATTTTTTACTTTAATGTTCATAGAAAATACGGGATGTAACATTCTTCCCTCCTTAAAGGATTTCGTCCCCGAAATCTTCAAGTTAGGAAGAACGTATATCATAATATCCAACATCCATCTACTCAACCATTCAATCACAGGAATCCATTGTCCTTACAATGTTTCTAAGGTCATATGAACATATGCAGAGTGTGTGTGTATGTCTCTTATCTAATGCAAAATTAGGCGGTCTACTGATACAGTTGACCTACTTAATGCAAATCATTAGAGTATCATGCGTCCAACATGTTTGCAAATATCCCTAATCATGTAATACTATATGTATGCATATTCACTCATCCATATGCAACATCCATATGATAACACATCAAGTTTCAATCCACATAAAAATACATTCATATGCATATGCAATATGAAAGTGACTGAGCCGATCTAGTGCCTAATGTGTGTATATGCATCCACGAGAAACCACTAGCAAACACTTCCAACCACTTGCATCCACCAAACATAAAATGTCTCAAACACATGTTTAAATCCATTGGCTTCTACCTAAGGATCAAGGATAGGACCGAGAGGATATACTTAAAAGATAAAGACTAGCATGCAAATAAACTTTACAGAAAAAGAGGAATCAAGGGTATACCCTTAAAAGGGTATGATGTGCGTATCTAGTCTTCAATCTTCTAAGTCGCATCTTCTTGAGCTCCACTCCATTGTACCTTTACTAATTTAACTTCACGATTGCGAAGCTTCTTGACCTCCATTTCCAAAACCCACTAGTAAAGATAGGACCTCGATCACTTACTATGCTAGAGGGTTTCCAATGTAGTCGAACTATCTTTCCAAGATAAATATATGTTAACCATGATACCAAGCGTATATACTAAGATTAAAGGTCTCTCTTCTACTTAGCTTATCCATCATGTCACAAATCTGAGGGTCGATATCTCTCACGCAAACCATCCTAGTCGAACTTGACATCTCTCAACTACAAGCCCCAAAGGCCTAAACCAATATCAGACAAGCACCCAAGGAATACCTCCTCCGAATTTAGACGATTTATGTGAGATGATACTAGCAAAACAACCAAACAATTGAGAACTTAACCGACTCTGGCTATCCTCGCCAATCTTGGTCCAAAACTATCGTTGATCGCATAACTGGCTTTGCAGTGTCATATTGATATATGTGGGAGTCTACCTCACGTTTTAGGGGACAAACTCCTAACCTTAATAAAAACATCTGCGTACTCATAGACTACTCCGACGGATCGAAAATCGTCTATAAATACATAAAGTGATTCTAGGTAGCTGAGACAAATTGATCCATTAGGATCACACAAAATTTCGAGGGTATTCCGGAGACAAGTCGAAAGTCTAACTACCCTCCTTTCACAATTACTAGCTAACTAATCCATGCCTAGAATCAACCCATAGCCCATGAAACCAAAAACATAAGTATCTCAAATCCTTGCAAACCAAAGATAAATTAGCCGAACCACAAATTGGATTTGAGACAATAATGGGATCTTTTACTATACAAGTACTAAGGTGTAGAGACTCAACTATGGAAGCAGATATAAACGAATGTGAAGCGCTAAAATAAAAAAGAGTACTAACAGGATGATCAAAGAGGAAAACTAAACTCTTTCAATAGAAACCGTACTACCTCTCTCTCAGGTGTGCTGGCGGTGAGAGCAGTATTTGCCCTCCTGAAACTCCTGTCACTTGTTCTTGCCCTTGTCCTTAATTATATGACCCGTTATACCATAATAAATACACTTCCTCTTGTTTTAGGTTTTCCTATTCTTTCCTCCCCTCTTGCCCTATGATTCTTCCACTTACACCTATTTCTTTTTACTTCCTTTGTGAACCAAGTCCATATCCATGAGTTCCTCATCCTTGTGTTGTGCTCCTTAGCAGAACTCCCTCAGTTTCATCTTTACTATCCTTGTGTAACACCTTGACAAGTCTCTCGAAAGCTGCCTCCATCGCACGGAAAATACTACAAAGCTCGAAAGAAAATTAGCCGTAGGTGAAACTAGAGCGGCTATAGATGGAAGTTGGGCACTTATTTGCCCTTTGACAAGTGTCTTAGTCTCATCGAGCCTACAGAACCATGTCGCGATGAGGTTACCTACCAGAAAGCCAGGTGTCCCGGAGACTTAGGAAAGAAGGAAACAAGGATTCAAACAGAGGATCCAAAGATAGTGCATATGGCTTTGGGGAATATGCCTTTAAAACAAAACTTTTCTTTTGAAAATGCTTCTTTCAAAACCATTTTGAAAATTATTTTTCAAATGTTTTATTTGATCCGGTAAACTTCAGCTCTGATACCAAGTGAAACACCCCGCCTCCGTTAAGGTCATCACAAAGGGAGTGCCTTAACTTTGGTGAAGCATTTTAGGTAAAAGATGCAGATAAATTACAAGACAGACAAATAAAGCAGCAGAAAATAAAGTTATTTTATAAAACAATATGTTTCAGTTAAACTTTTACAATAGTTATCTCAATCATACTTAAAAGTAATACATATAAATTCTGTCTTGATTCAAAAACTTCCAAGTATAAAAGAAGCATAAAAATAACAATGATATTCCCTAAATAAAGCGTGAACTAGCCATAGTAGTAGAAGAGAGAGTCCAAAGCAATACATCGACTATCTTCGAGCTTGGAAGAAAACTGAGCTAAGTGATAACATTTCCTCCCTGTGAACCTGGGGGGAAACAGAAGAAAAGAGGCGAAAGAAAACTAGGTCAGACGTAAGTCTGGTAAGTCCAGTGACTTTTAGCATATAAACAGGTAAAAGCATCATGACATGAATAAACTGAATATAAGACAATACCGTGAGAAATAAGGATAACATGACAACATAGGATAAGCATAAGGTATGATATGGCAAGATAAACTGAATGCGCTTCTACTCTTTCTCTGCTTCGCTACTACTTTGTTATTATGATTTCTATATCTATCTTTCCACCACCTAACTTGTGTCCCAATTAGTAATCTGTACAAAATGATAACGTGATCTCAATCCCCGTAATTGTGGTAGCCTTCAGGTGTACATCTATCGTGAGGATTCCCCCTCAAGCTGCCTAATTGCCATGAACATGTTAGATGTACCTTTACTACCCTATCGATCGGCTCCTTACTCGTATTAATGTTCCATGTGTCTGTGTCAATCGGCTCTCTCTTGCATGTAGATACCCTGTGCTGGTCCCACCATAAGGTGTATCAATTCTTATGATAGCAACCCGACAAGATTCAAGATGCACAGTGTCTAACTACTGGTACCCAATGCCTGCTTCTTCCCACTCCGGAGTACGTGCACGCCCGTAAACCGTCGGAACCTACACTGACACACCCCCGGCCACTGTTTTTGACCGCTTATAATCAGCCCAGTAATCGTGCCCCACCCTGCCTAGTTTCAGGGTACCATGATACACCTATGTGGGTTACTGCTAAAAAGGTTCCCCGTTACTAGGGTTACCTACTGGTTAAGTTTGTGGGCATATATATACAAATATTACCCACCTACACGAGATGTACTTAACCCTCCCACCGATTCTAGCATGTTTTCTTAACGGTTAAGTTTATGGGCCTATATGTATTAATATTACCCACTTACACGAGATGTACTTAACCCTCCCATCGATTCAAGCATGTTTATTTAACGGTTAAGTTTGTGGGCCTATATGTATTAATATTACCTACCTACACGAGATGTACTTAACCCTCCCATCGATTCATCATGTCTTGTTGGTTAAGTGTTTCTTGACCCTCCTCACTTATCATGTTGGATTGGCTAAGTGTTTCCTATCAACTTTAACCCCATTCGTCCATGAAGTTATATTGGTCAAGTGTTTCTTGTTAACCTAACCCCACGTGTTCATCATGTTGTATTGGTTAAGTGTCATCAATCAATTCAAGTTAACTTAACCCACCTACTTGTCATGTTACTTTGGTTAAGTGTTGCCTTCTTGTGTTAACTTAACCCTACCACAAATCAAGTTATATTGGTTAAGTGTTGCCCTCTTGTTTTAACTTAACCTTACCACAAATCAAGCTATATTGGTTAAGTGTTGCCCTTTTGTTTTAACTTAACCTCACCACAAATCAAGTTATATTGGTTAAGCATTTCTTATTACTTAACCCTACCTATTCATCATGCTATACTGGTTAAGTGTTTCCTATTAACTTAACCCTAGTCATTCATCTTGTTATATTAGTTAAGTGTTCTTATTACTTAACCCTAGTCATTCATCTTGTTATGCTGGTTAAGTGTTCTTATTACTTAACCCTAGTCATTCATCTTGTTATATTGGTTAAGTGTTCTTATTACTTAACCCTAGTCATTCATCTTGTTATATTGGTTAATAGTTCTTATTACTTAACCCTAGTAATTTCTTAGCATGTCTTGTTCATTAGCATTAACTGATTTATTAACGCACCAACCTCTCACATTAGATATGTGTTTTTGTGATTACTGGATGTGCTGGGCGGTTCCGGGCAGTTTTACACCACAACTCAATCTAACCTCGAGTTTTTCTTGGGCATGATGCACTAACCACTCACATTAGATAGGTGTTGTTGTGGTTACTGGATATGCTAGGCTGTTCCAGGCAGTTTTACACCACAACTCAATCTAACCTCGGGTTAGGCATATTCATCTTTTCACTAATTCACATATTTACAGATGATATGCAAATTATTCACAATTACCATATATACCCAATTCTAGATTTTTCATGCTAATTACCAAATTCACCAAAACTAGACATGTTCCAATTTCAAGTGATTAATCAAAATAGGCTACACCTAATCTTCTCAAGTTTGTAATAATAGTCATGTCCCAAAATTACAATATTCATTATACTAGGCGTCCCAAATCAATAGTTAGGCCACATCTAGATTTAATG
Source organism: Allium sativum (assembly GCA_030737875.1). Lineage (NCBI taxonomy): Eukaryota > Viridiplantae > Streptophyta > Magnoliopsida > Asparagales > Amaryllidaceae > Allium > Allium sativum. Next base: position 328,836,846 of record CM060916.1, read on the forward strand.
TTCCAAATTACATGTTACGCCCAATCTAGATTTAATGCTCAAGTTACCCCAAATTCGCAACAATAACAATTTTGCCCAAAACTTGATTTATATGCCAATAACAATTTTGCCCAAAACTTGATTTATATGCCATAACAATTTTGCCCAAAACTTGATTTATATGCCAATTCCATACTTTGTCGTTCATGCCAATTCTAGGTTCAATATGTCAAATTTACATATTCCATAATTCATGCCAAATTACACCTTAACATTCATGTCATACTACATGTTCCAAATTATGCCAAATAATGTCAATTTCATGTTATATCCAATTACCCCCGCATTCATAACGTACGTATTTCGAGATTCAATGCAAGATTCGTAAAACAAGCGGAGAAACAATATGGAACATACGAGGCATAAGAATAGACATATGACGATAAGAACTATTGGTCCATAAATTTGATATGCCAAATTGACAAGTTTTGCATAGAATCCATCGCAGGCATGTAGATATGAATATCGTCATGAGCTGTCATATAGGTTTGACAAGAGTTATATAATAGGATTACAATTTCGCTATACAACAAAGATAGATATGATTGGACCAATAATGATTCCCAAAGGCATATACAAGCATAGATTCAAATAAAAGGATTGCTTACATCAGGCATATTCTCATTTTCATTTTATTACATGTCACAATTAGATTTAGGTGTTCAAATCTAAAAAGTAACTGATTCTCATATTCATTTTATTACATGTCACAATTAGATTTAGGTGTTCAAATCTAAAAAGTAATTGACTTATAAAACAAAGGCAAAATCTTGTTTTTCTAGGATTTGTATTCTGAAACTGAATAGCTCTCCCTTGATGTAGACTAATTGTTCTTCTAATTTAGATTTGATTCGATTCGTAGCTTTAATCTTGCTTTCTAGTTGAAGGTGAATGGTGGCTACTCTATTTTGAGTATTGACAGTATGACGGCTCTAGGAATATTTTTGTGTGGCTTAGGGTTTAGATTTAGGTTGCTTATATAGAAGTTTGATTTAATAAGAGCCGTTAGACCAACCTAGGACCAATCAAACCTAAGAGAACCAACCAGAACTTGCCAAACAAGCCCTAATGAGTCAGAAATTCGTCACACAAAGAAACACTTCAGGCTTCAGATCTGGCCCGAGGGGGAGATCGACCCCCAGGTCGACCCCCTGGTCTGCCTATGTACCCAGGTCGACCCCCAGGTCGACTCCCTGGTCGACCTGGTCTCTAGGTAGGAAATTTCCCGCCCAGCCTGCTTCATGGTTTTTTTAATTTCGAAAATTTAAATTTGAATTTCGGGTAGGTTTTATTATTTAAATTCTTGAATCTTCTGAAGTCATAACTTCTTCATACGTAGTCCGATTTACGCAAACTCGGACTCTATATCAAGCAGAATTCTGGGACGAACGCAATGGTGTAACCCGTTTCCCTTAATTCTTCTCTTAAAAATTAAATATACTTTAATTTGTTACTTTAATGTTCATAGAAAATACGGGGTGTTACAAAATGGATAGGTAGTTCCCTGGGACATTTCGCTATAGATGTTCCGAATTCAGTAAGGTGAGATCCCTTGCCTTGGCTCATGACAGAAATCCAAATTCCAATATGCGATTTTATGGTTTTAGTTGTATACGTACGGGGAAATAATAGGATGGGGTATTATGCCATCTAATATTGATACATTCATTTTCGAAGCTGTTTTAAATTAGACACTAATAATAATATCAAATGATTTTTAATTTTTCATATCAAGCATGTTTAGCCATCATAAGATAAAACTCTATCCTCCGGCTTGCGTTGCATTGTGTGCTGGGACCTAGGTCTTATAATGGTTTCATTTTTTCAAAAAGCATTGTGTTGTTCTATTTCATATTTCATTTATTATAAATGCACTACATTCATGTGGTATTAACTCGTTCCGTGACATATGTTGTGGTCCCGTGATATGCTTTAGTTTTAAATAAGTTAAGAACTGTAGGATTTCTCATATACCAGTCCCATGACTGACTCGTAGTTTGTTTTTCCCTTGCAAATACGGGTGCCCATTATTTTTACATGGGCATCCAAGAGAACAAGTTTAGCTTGCTTTCTTTTGGGAATGTGTACTAGGGCATCTATATCTATTTTGGACTTGGAGTTGAGGATGAAATTTATATATTTCTTTTGATTCCATTGTATAATTATGTGTTATTTAAAGCTTATTATGTACTAAGTATTATCTTGTAATACTGTGTAACTCTAATAATGTTTATTTTCGCTAATGTAAAATGATGTCACTACAAGAAAAGCTATATATAGTAGCAGATTTTTAGCAATGGAAAATTCCATCGCAAATTAGCTACGGATTTTCGTGGACTTTGTAAGGGATAATATTCTATATTTTATATATCAACTTATTTTAAATTATTACCGTCGAATTTAAAATCTATTGCTAAATCATTGGAAATTTCAGCACTTTACCATCATAAATAATTTAACGCTAATTTCTGTTGAGATAGAGGCTATTTACCGTCATCAAAATTTTAATGCTATTTTTGCAGCAGTTTTTTAAGAGATTTGAAATTAATATTTATTATTTATAAAATGTTTTACATTTGTGTTTTTACTTAGTAATTAATAAGTAAATATAAATTTTAAATAATTAATGTTAATAATGTATTAATAATAAATAATAAATAATTACTATTAAAAGTAAATAATATTCAATAGTTGGTATTAATTAATTATTAATTAATATAAAATATAAATAAAAGGTAATAATATTTAATAAAAAACATTAGTATTCGCTGTTTAATTAAATTTATTTTGATAATTAATGATTAATAAGTAATTTTTAATACGACTAAAGAAATTACTATTGAGAAATTATTAATAAATATTTACTTTTATGAAATTGATTAGTATGTATTAATTAATAAATAAATAGTAATTAATAAAAAAAAGTGTTCAAAGTTTAAAAATAAGAAATTGAATAAATATTAAAGTATTTCGAAATTCAAAAAATTCAAACATTACCATACAAATTATTATTTTCATGCATATTAATGTACGATTCAATAATTATGCAACAATGAATGTATATTTTCTTAGAAAGGTATTTACTTACATGTATGTTTTGAAGCTATGAATGCATATTATACAAATTATAATATATTTCATTTGCATACATGCATGTTTTGAAGCTATTTTGCAGCAGGTTTTCAAGGGATTTGCAAGGGACCGCCTTGCTTATTCTTCATAAAATGTTTTACTGTTATGTTTTACTAAGTACTTCATAAGTAAAACTAAATTTTAATTAATTAATTTAATAATAATATACTAATAAAACAATTAAATCTATTAAATATAAATATGTAATTATAAATAACCTATTAAATAATAATAAGTAATTTCAAGTTTGAAATTATTGCCTTTGATAATTAGTAATTAATGAATAACTAATCAATTAATTATCAGTAAATAATTAATAATTATTCAATTAATAATTCATAAATAATATTTACTATTAGTAATAGTACCTAGTAATTAATAGGTGATAAATTTTTAATAATGAATGTTGATTATTATTTAATATAAATCAATTTTAGATTTTTAGTACTCTTTATCTTGGAAGTATTCATAAAATTTAAATAAAAGGTAAAAAAAATTCTATAGTTACAAATTAAAAATATTCCTATAGTTCAAAAATAAAAATTTACAATAATAATTGTTATTTTTTGGTTTTTTTTTATTGCAACAAGCTCTGTACACATTTCATCAATAACTGGTTTGTCGCGCCCTCCTTTCATTGAAATTTTTGTTTCCCACTTACAACACTCTACCCTAAAACAAATCCTAAAAACGTACCCTAACCCCTAGAGAAAAATCACAAAAATTATAAATTAATGGCGACTTGCGATTTTCATAATGGCGATTTTCCTGCCGGCTTCCCTTTCGATTTCCTTTTCTTCTTTCATCTCTCATTGTTGCATCGTCTAATCGCCTTACCTCCTCTTCCCCTACCTCTTCCTTTCTGCTTCTTCATTTTCGTCGTTCAGAATGATAACAATGATTGACGACATGTTGACGGCAGGACTAGAGGCGGAGTCAGAACACGTAGGATGTGCTCAGGGAATGTACGCCTGCACTGCTTTGGAGGAGCTCAGCTTCTTGTAGGCCATGGACCTTTACTTCACTGTAGGTACGCTCTTACCATATTCTTCTCTTGTTTTTTGTAACATTATCTTAAGTTTATTCGATTAACATGAACCAAAACGTGTGTTGTCGAAGGGAAGTATAATGGAAGCATGTTAATGGTACTAGGGCATAACGTCCGATGGATCCGATGAGGGGAAGTGATAGGAGGAAGCAGACTGTTCAGATTTGCAATGGGCTTTGCTTTAACAAGGACTCAATGGATTGATTTTGGAACTGGGGATACTGTTATTGAGTACAATCTTACTGTTCTCTATTACTAAACTAATATTTGCTTATTTGTTACAAAGATTCGTTCAAATCAATTATTATTGATATGTATTTTTATTGTTATACACTGGAGCGAACCATTTGATTGTGGCCAATGCGGGTTTGGTCACTAGTGTTGGATCTGGAAGTAAAGTGGATTTGGTTAGTGATAACTTATAAGAGTTTATGTAGCAGATCTAACCAATCCCCTAATTATTCATGTGTATATCTTCCGCTCAACACACCCTCTAAATGCTCGACCTAGTGAGGCAATCAACCCTGAGAATAGTATGCCTCCCTCTGTGCTGGGGTTCAATTTAATAGGTATTATAGCTTTCCTCTGTCCCATTAATGTAACCGTTGAAACATACTATTATTATAGTGAGTAAACTACAGTGATTGATGTATTTGACATATCTGATTCTATGCATGGATGTAGATACAAAAAAGAGTGATTAAAAACCATAAACAATAAATCAGTATGGTCGTATAATGATTAATAAAATACACCGATGATCTTTTATGCAGTGAATAAACAATACATCACTACATAAACTGCGTATGTGACTCCGTCGATAGTGGTTGAATTTGGTGAAAAAGTTTGGGATGAATACGTAGTAGAATTTTTCATGGCATCACATGCATTATTGCCTCCAAAAAAAAAAAAAAAAAAAAAAAAAAAAAAAAACTGGCTATTCTAATGGGAATCGTAAAGGTTAAGTCTGATGGTAGTTTAATTTTTTCTTCTTTTAAACGAAAAGGATAAAAGGATTATTTGTGAAGGTGGTCCAATTTTCATGAGTTTTATGTCCAGTTAGATGAGTGTAAATAGTTAGAACAACCTTGACAAAATACCCATTCATCCCATATGATGTGCCATGTATCCAGCATGCACCATCAAGTGAATTTACAACACCTGGAAGCTCTTTACCGAAGGATAGCTTGTTTATTTTATGACTAATATTGTATTCTCTTTGAATGGTTGAAATGCCATAAAGGTGCAAGTTAAATTGGTGAAAGCTTTTTCCAGGATAAAAATGTATACTTCCAGCTACTTTACTAACTTCCAATAAGCCATGGATATTACATCCTTCTCCTTCCTTATCCTTGATTTTTTGAAAGTAACCTTCTCTCTTACACTCATCAATTATGTCTAAATTGGTCATTCCCCAGTGTTTCTTTCGATAATCTTCTTGAACTTATTCACGTGAGTTACAACAATCGTCTGCAGACTCTTCAACATCATAACAAGAACCACAATAAGTCTCATTATAGTCCAGTCTTCCCTCATGTTTCTGCAAAGGTCTTTCTATCTTTGGTGCGCCAATACCATCTTGTCTAGATTCAAGCACATTGCCTTGGTGATCTAATCTTTTTTTTACTATGACATGCCTAATATCATAGTGACTCTCACCACTGGTATCCACAACATCAACACTAAGCAGTGAACATGCAAGCGAAGGGAAGGTAATATGGAAATTGACATGTAATCTATCACCTCGTGAAGTATCTATGACTAGCTTGCTCTCTGTGCCTGAGTATACAAATAATCCGGTCTCGAAAATGAAGAGAAAGAGCATAACAATAGCAGAAATAATGGTAATGATGCCTCCCAAAAGCGTTCTGCTGTATATGGCGTTATGTGGTTTTAGTATGGTTATGGATGATATGTGTTTGTATTTGGGATAATTTTAGCACCAAGTGAATAGTTTTGTTGTTCATAATTGAGCTTGGTGTATGAATTGATGAAAGATCATGGATGTTGTGGTTTTTTTGTATGTGGTAATGAATGTTCTTTTTAGTTCTAAATTAATATTGTTGGCTAATTTATCTTTGTTTTTTTAGTATGTTATTTATTTCAGTGCTCACAGTTGAATGGTGTTTGATGTGTATATATATGTATGTATTTATATGATTATATATGTGTGTGTGTATATATGCAGATTAGAAGGGGTGGAATAACAACAAAAAAAGTGAGGTTTAGTTTACTTCAATTTATTTTCCATCGATAATCCTTTGGAATTTAGTAAGGGTTTACCAACGCCTTTTATAAATAATAATTTATTATAAATTGCTTATCCGTCGATAAATTGTCGGTGAATAAATTAAAATTAAATTAATAAATGAAATTATATTTTTATTATATAATTAGTAAAATGACAAAAAACTGTTGGAAAACTCATGCTAAATTCCATCACAAAAATTTGACATAATTACCATCATGGTTTTTACCGACCACAGTACTATGCAGGAAACCCATCGATAAGGCCAATATAGCAACGAATTAGAAGCGGATACTGCTACTGCTACATGCGGTTTTTCTTGTAGTGTGTAAACTACTTTCTGATGTAATATATTATGTGATCTACTGATGTATTTAATGTATTATATTCCTATGATTATCCGTTCCGCCGGGATCAGGGGTTTGGGTTGTCACAATACATTCTCCGCTTATAAGAGATTTTGTCCCGAAATCTTTTGAAGGGGCGAAGAACACAACTTTCTCTAAACAACTATGTTGTACACCCATGTTATTTTAACAAAACATTCATAAACTTCCGTAACTCATAGTGATTATGAACTGCAAACTTGTTACTAATGAGCTCAGTCATAGTGTGTGTGTGTGTGTGTGTGTGTGTGTGTGTGTGTGTAATAAGTGATGTAATATGTATGCAAACACCCTGACATGCATATAATTTCTGCATGAGTGCTCATTGCATTTATTCCAAACATTTCCTCCCATCCAATCTAGCAACCACAATTGAACTATATAATCTTAAATTTTCAAGATAGGCTACAAAACTTTTAATTTTTCATGCCTACTCTCAAATTTTATCCTCGCTGTACTCGAATAAATTTACTAATTAATGTAAAGTCTACAAATCCCATGCTTCAAAATATCTATGGTGGCACATGATTCCCAAGGTTTCATATTTGTCCCAATTTATTGATTAGGCCCTACCAAAATTCACTGCTCTGTGAAGCTATCCTATCAAACATAAAACTGTTATGGGCTCTTATCCTCAATAATAACTTTTACCCATAATCTGGGGAAGGTCCAAAATGTAATACTAACCCTATATCGTTCACAAGCTGCCTAATCAAATTAGACTTTTCTCCAAAGTCCAACCACAAATTCAGTTTGAGTACAAATTGTCAATAATTATCCCATCAACCGTTTGTATTTTAGGTTGCCTTCTTGAAATTCTTCAAGAGCACCCAATAATTACCAAAAAGATAATTATGCTACCTTAAAAAGATAAATATTATTTCTATTGTTTGAGGGATACAAGGTGCAACTCTTTCTCTTATCCCCAAAGCTCTGTTTGCCTTCAGTATGTTGTTCAGTCTTCGAATGAGATGTAGCTCAAACTGAAAATTTCTTAAACCAAATTTTCTGAAATTAATGTTCTAGCCTATACTTGCTCTAATTTGCTGGAATTTAAATTCCAATAAAAGATCTTTTGCTTAATTTCCATAAATTTGCCCAAACGATAATACTGACATATTTAAAATTTCAATGAATAAGTACTATCTTATTTTGAACGGATAGTATAGTTCTTTGTGCAAATAAAAAATTACACATCACACATTTTATGTTTTATGTATATTCCTTACAATTTCAAATACCCTTAAGCAAATCAAAACAGGTCATATTCAAACTAAAATAGCTAATAAAAATCCAATGTTTAAGCCTATCCCTTATTCTCATGCTTCAAGCTCTTGTTCTTGGCGAAGGAATTCTCTAAGGCCAAACTTCTTCTTTGCTAAATATCCCAAACATCACCAAATTAATCACACACTTCTTCCTTATAGGCTACAAACCTAATTCCGTCATTAACTTCTAAATCCCATAAATGGTAGATCACTAAGCTAAGTATCTCCATAAAAAGTTTACTTACTCATTTATCTTAAAATTTAATAAGGGTCTCAAATCCTGACATCACATGCATAAACATGGATTTATTAATTATATCACTTTATACCCTTATCCAATCAATATAGGGGGACCATTAGTGAACACAACCTAAAAAAATTCTTTTTTGGAAGTTTTATCCTATAATTTCGTGGTTTTAAATAGTGCTGAAGTCTAAATGCTTATATTCCAATTCCTCAACATGTCAATCCATCCCTTTAATTTTTTCCACCTTTATCTTTCTCATAGTTAAGGTCCATCATATTCACAAAACTAGACCATTCCATGAATACTTATTTAACTCTATCAAGCTTTTTCAAGCTTAAAAATATATCCACTTTCTCTTAAACAACTTATCTCTTAAATCAGTCCCAAAAATCTGATTTTGATTTTATTAATTACAAATTTATTGCCCACTAAATTTTCCATTAATATCCATGAATCTTTCTCTGAAATTTCGACTTACTGTATGTTATGCTACATACATACATATACATACATACATACATACATATACATATACCGTTAGATACGGATATGAACGTACTAGTTCCTGGACTAAACAATTTATGGCTATCTAATTCACAAGCAACCCTTGATTCTGGAAACATCATACCTCACCATCCTTTCAAATAGAAACTTCTGGGACCGACGCAAAAATTTCCAGACTAGGTTGTGCAATTTATCCTTACTTAGTCGTAGAATCTAATTAGCTACACTTATTACTCCAGACTAATCTCTTTTTATAAGGTGAAAATTTTGTTAGTGATTACACAAGATATATTCTTATGAATATTGTTATATCCTCGTTATCTTTCAAGTTACCACAAATTCAAAAACATGTACTTAATATCTTATTAAAACCTGAGATGTTCAATTTTTGTGAAGACTTTAATACTTATTGTACTCAATGTCAATACATGTTTTGTTTTAATAAAACAACCTTTATTTAGAATTTATTCCTAATTATTACAGTAATATTCAGATGCTTCTTTTCGAACGTTAACCTAAATGTTTAAAATAAGAGCATAAACACTTGTTCTTTTTAAACACTTAACTTTATTAACTACTGAATGTCAGCCATTCTCACTTTCAAAATGGTCAATAAAACTTTTTAATAGCTAATAAAACAATTGCACATTCTATTTTAGAAAATAGAATCCCAATTAATATCCGAGATTAAGTTATGCGGAAATTAAGTTCCCAAAAGGTCTAATGACATTTATTGCTAAATTGTTCAAAATTTATTGTTTCTCCACACAATAACACTTTAAGACGTTACTAAAGGTTTGTGAATCTTTTAAATAAAGCTTAAAAAGTTCTTTCTTTCTTCACAAAAAAGTTTTAAATAAATGGCCTATTTTAAATGTTATAAAATTTATCAGATGTTCATAAATCCTTAGTTAAAGATTAAAATAGGCTTTCTTGTTATAACGCTTATATTTTATTTGTGTTCTTAATGTCATTCTTTAATATCCTTCAAAATGGAAAATACTTTGAGGTAAATGCTTGGATTTATTTGAAAACAAGCCTTTAATAATCCAACGTTAAATTAAGTGTCAATTTAGCCCTTTTTACATATTCATTTCTATATCCTCAATTCATGTTGTTATTTCCAAAATATGTTTTAAAACATTAATTCAGGACTATATCCAATTTAATAATACAGTTTAAAACCTTTACTATCATGCAGATATACTCTTGTCAAATTCCTTAGTAATGTGAGTTTGAATTTAGGAAATCCTTAATTAATCATAACATTTTTTTTGAACAATGAGGGTACTTTTCAAAAATTGAATTTAATAGTCATAAATAAATTGTAAATTGCTAAATTAATTTATTGGAGTAGTCTTTTACCATTTGTTCTACTCTTGGTATTACAACTCCCTCGCGTACTCTTTATTATATGAGAATTTTACTATTTCAAATTTTACCATTTTTTTTTTAGTAAATGAATTTACTATTCACCCTTTCTCAAATGTGTATATTTATGACGTTTATCCTATCAACGTTTATATGTCTTCTTTTCTTTTTGATCGAACGTCAAATTTGTTGTCATAACTTATATAGGATTTTTAAGAAAAGAGTCAATATTGAAAGCTTGCTATATCAGGGAAATGACAATTATAAATTTTCCATTATAATTGTTTACTGCTTAATACTTACATTTCTTACCTTTTTAAGGCTCATAACTGAAAACGTTTACTATTATCCTTTAATTAAAGAACCCATCTTTTGTTTTTCCCTAAAGTTTATATAACAGAAGAAATAATAAAATTTTCAAATTTTTCAAAAACATTTATTTTCTTAAAAACCACAATTTTTTCTTTCCTAAATGGAATTTTTATGCAACTTGAGCCTATAAATGAACTGTTAAAATTTTCCTTTTCCAAAGTAATTTAATAGTTAGTCAAAAATCATTTCTATAGATTTCTTAAGTTTTTTATTTTTCATCTAAACATTCTTACACACTATTCAACGAAACTCTATCCCTTTTATTTATTCCTTTCTTCCTTGTTCCTATATTTTCAGTTCTTTACATTCCTAATTATTGCTCCTCAATGACCTTTATGTCCATTTTATCCGTTAAATAACACTTATTCTTATGGACGTATAATTCAAAATCGAATATTTATACTTTGTCTAAATGGCCTTAATTACATCCTTAATATTTTCCATTTTCAATATCTTACCTATTATTGAACATTTAGTGCTCTTTCAAATTTCAAAATTCCATATTTACTAAAACAGAAGTTTTTCCCATTAAACAGAAGAGTGTTTTGTGTCTCCTGAGACCTTAGTATATCCTTATGCCATGGATATTGATTTATCCTTATTAGTTGTTATCCTAAAGATACCTATCCCAAATTCTTTCTATTCATTTCTCTCCGATCTTTTCCATGAATGTTGACCAGCCTTTTGGCAAGGCTGTCAAAGGTTTAGAAATTCAAAATCAAGAGATTCAAGCCTCGAAATCATGCCAAGCTAAAGATTTAGTACTCCCAGTTCGAAATAGCCGAATCGAAGGATATGGCTCGTACTTCTATTCAGCTTCAGGTCGATTAAGACATACCCTAGGATTAAGAGCTTTTGGTTCAAATAAGGCTCAAATCAAATGCTTCGATCCAAGTCTTATTCGATCCGGGTCTTATTCTATCAAAAGAAGTATATTTACATTCCATTTCCACCACTCCATTCACTTACTCCTATTACCCCGGATCTTGGACCACATGTCAACCCTTGAACCGAAACGTCTCGAGCTGATCCACCAACTTCCTAGAATGTTGCTATAACTGCTATGTAAACGCCCCCACTACTCTCTTACAATTCCTGTTCAGAGGCCACATATGAAAACCAAACCAGGCCGTGACTAAACTTATAAAAATGCCATTTTGAGGACAATTCAAGGACTTTTGGCTCTTGAGACATTCATGCACTCTTCCATCAACAAATAGACAAGTTATTGTCGGATTCAACCATAACAATTCAAGAGTTTGAGCATTTTAATTCAAGTGTTTGAAGATTTTAAGCATTGTACTTGTAATATCTTAGTGAATCAAGAAATCAACAAGGGACGTAGGCTCGTTAATACCGAGCCACTATAAATCGTGTCCGATTGTTATTTTTCTCATTTTCATTTTATATTTCTTCATTTACTTATACATAAATTCTCTACTTTGGGTGTTTATGCCACTTTTTGGTCAAATATTTTAATATTTTCAATGAGAAATCTTGAATTCTCGGCCTATATTGGATTGTTTACATACTGTTCGAATCACCAAGTCCAAGAGAATAATCTAAGTTTTTAACACTTTGGTAACGAATGGTTTCAAAGAGAGACAAAGCTCATCAAGCTTCCCTAAGAGTATCGTCTGATGATGCATTGTAGATGGCATCATAGGGAGTAGAAACCAATGCTACTCCTGGATCGAATGGCCCCGGCTCGAGTATCCACGATTTGTTTGTTCTTGGTTCGAACTCGAACCGAGCAGGGCCTATTAGTGATCCTTCCTCTACAACAACTGATCAAGCTCCTCCTTTAGCATTTTTTAAATGTGATGACTTTGCATGTTTGCTTAGAAATTTAGATGAGACCACCGCCTCCCTGAATACCCAGAGGTGAGATAATTGTATGATGAGGCACTATATGGATGCAATAACGAGGCAGTGGCAAGATTTCAAAAATTAGTGCGCTACATCTTGTGACGATCACGCACAACCCTAGCACTAAATAAGAGGAATAATGCACTGAAAGACGTGCCAGGGGGCTATGGACGATCATCAGAGTAGGTACACCCAAATGGAACCTGCCGTATACTCACAGCGCAAGGATAAAATATAATAGAACATACACAACAGACAATATTAGTGAAGCATATTTGAGCAGAAAACACCAAACTTTCATAACTACTAGAAAGTATATCCAAACACCAAGATATCAACATACATGTTTGTACAAATTTTCCTCACTACAACACTTAGAGAAGAACAACAAACAACAAAAATATAGATACTATATAGTAAGAAAGATAATACGTTAGCCTCCTGCTCGCCATCGAAATGGTTCATCATCCTCACCAAGTTATCACCTTTCACCTGACACCTAGTCTGCCCATCGAAAAAACAGATGAACAACCCAAGGTAATATGAGGGAAACATAAAACCTTGAGTCATATAACAGTCTTAGTGAGCGATAAAACAGCGTACTAACATCATCAATAAAGTATATGAGAATAGGGAGATTAACAAAACAATCTACCCTAAACACCAGAGAAGAACTCAACCCCATCTTCCCCACATCGGACAGTGATAGCCTTTACACCAAGCATTTCAACCATACATCCATTGTAATCAAAATAACCATTCATTCATGGCAATCAGAAGCAACCCATAATAACACTCATAGCATCCAGATTATATATATCTCACGTAAACCATCCTAATCAAATTCAACATCCCTCAAGCACAAGCCCTAGAGGCCTAAATCAATATTAGACAAGCACCCAAGAACATCTCCTTCGACGTTGGACAACCTACATGAGACGGTACGAACAAAGAAACCAATCATTCATGACAGATTCTGGATATCACCACCAATCCTTTTTTGAAACCATCGTTAATCATACAACGGCCAACTCTGCCATATGTCAAGAGTCAATGTTAAATCCCGGTTGTAGCAAAAAATCCATACGCCTTTCAAGGATTCGTACCTTGGCCTTTCAACGATACCCAGGGTACTCGACTATACACCCGGTCTTTAGACATACCCCTGCTTTGAGCCCACTAGAAACTACGACAATGATAATTCCTCAGCCTTTGGCATTTGTAATCGTCATCGACGACAACCATCTAACCATTTCCAACAAACTCAGAACACCTTTGAGTTGTCATCACATTCGTTGCATTTTGACGATCAACGACCATATCACATCACTTCGATATTCCCTATTGAATTCACTTCTAAGTCATCACTATTCTCGAACCAAAGGAAATCATCTATATAAGGTTCAACATCAATCCACAACATTGAAAGTGTCGTCATAAACATGTACATACCGACCCATTATGGATCGGGTATGCCGACCCATCATCATGGAAAGAAAACCAATCCACTCTCCCCAGAAGTCACGGCCGATCCATCCTTCAGATGCTCTGACCGATCCATCCCTAGGTGCCCCGATCGACCCGTCTCCGAGAGTCACGGCCGACCCATCCTGAAGCCACCTGACCGACCCATGCCACATAAGCCCTGACCGACCAATCAATGACTGACCGACCCATAGCTTTCATACCGACCCATCATGGTGTCGACCCATCACCTTGACCGACCTATACCCTTCAACATGACTGACCCATCATACTAACCTACCCATCATGCCGACCGACCCATGCATGAAGACACGACTGATTCATGCCTCAAGATCCCCGATCTATCCATCCTCTAAAACCATGACCGGCACTCCTAGCCGAACTATGCTATCCTAACCGATCCATACTATTCCGGCTGACCCATCACTTGTACGAGTCCGATTTGTCCCCAATCTTGGCCAACACTTCGCCAAACTACTATATCGATGAAATCAATTCATCCCTTTCATCCAATTCAACCAAAAACATGTTATGAAATCACTAACAACTCAAAAATGAAAATTATGATCAACAATTTTGTAAAATTCACCAAAATCATGATAAATGGATAAATGAACTAAATTATGGATCTAACTTGCATGAACATATGAAGCCATATGGAAATTACCAGTTTAAAGTTGCTAAATTAGATCCTATGGCTACTCATATGAAAATAGGCTTACCATTACGTAGATCTTGGAGAAAATGACTTAAAATTATGAAATAATGATCAAACCACTCATATCTTGATTGAATCCATGTGAGAGATGCATATCACTCACCAATTCTCCAAAATAACACAAAATGATGAAATCTCGATTCTGAACAGCGAAGAATTTGCTCTAACTCTTCAATTCGATGAACTCTCTCTTTGATTGATGTAGATCGAGCTTCAAACGATGTAGATCTTCGATTCTCTTATGTAGGTATCCAATTTTAATGATGGAAAGGTGTTTTGGATTAAGCAAGGAAAAATCACTAGCTCAACCAAATAAGAGAATGAAGAAAGTAAACTATTCTCCATTCCTCGTACCCCCATTTATAGCCTCCCACCAGCCTACTATTGGGCCATTCAAAATCAGCCCAACAATGGTCTAAAAACCTGAATAGCCAACAGTATCTTAAAACAGCGATTCCTCCCAAACTGCTGAACCAAATCTTTAATGTGACCACTCTATGGAATTGGCAACACCATTTCCTTTCCAATGAGACCGATCTCGCTACCTGATTCGATCTCAAACAAAAGTTATGCCCTTACAAGGATGATAGGGGCAATATGGTTACAAACAAAATTGGTAAAAATTATGGACATGTCTCACATCCGCATAAACTACATACCAACATATGAGAATAATCCAACACTCAGGAAATAAAATAAAAATATTTTATGATCCTCCGATACATAAAATGAGGGTTGTTGCATTCTTCCCCCCTTTAGGAATTTCGCCTCCGAAATCCCCAGCAAACACAAGCAACCAAAACGATTATGCATGCTTATCACTCATGAGCAGCCAATTATGTCATCCAAACTAGCAACCATCAAACCATGCATCCATAGTCTTATCCTAGCATGCGAAATTCTAGAAACGAACGCAATAATACAAGCTATAATGATGTAAGGTGACACAATACTAATGGGTCGTACGAACGAAGAGTTCTAGATGGGTCATCTTCATACTCTCTTCCATCTCCCATGTACAATCGTTACCATAATCACCCCATTGTACCTTGACTAGCTGAAGCATCTTCCTCTTAAGTTGTATTGTGTTTTTTTCACCAGCACAAAGTGGCTTACGAGGTCTCGTAACTACGAGATCAACTTCTAGGTCTTCATACTGGTCTAGAGATACCATTACATTTGAATCATGCACGTATTTCCATAGAAATGACACATGGAAAACATTATGCACTCCTGACATCTTCTCGGGTAACTTCAATCTATATGCGAGCTTTCCAATATGCTTGACTATTGGAAATGGTCCAACGAAACTTGGAGCTAACTTCCCTTTATTTCTGAACAGAACCACATGCTTCAACAGTGAAATCTTCACGAAAACTATGTCACCAATGTCAAATTCCAATTCTTTTCGACGCTTATCGGCGTAACTCTTCTAACGATCTTGGGCTGCTACAATCGTTGCCGAATGATTTCAATACAATCCGATGCCTCTCTAATCGTTTCCGACCCAAGTATGTAACACCCCGAATTTTCTGTTAACTGTAACTTAACAAATTAAAGTATAATTAATTCTAAATGATGGAATTAAGGGAAAGGGGTTATGCCATTATGTTCGTCTTGGAATTCTGCTTGAGATAGAGTCCGAGTTTACGTAAAACGGATATAGTATGAAGAAGATATGGACGAACGAAGTTGGGAAGAAAATCCAGAAACGGGTCAGAATGCACTGGCGCACTTGGGAAGTGCGCCAGAACAAAATTGCACTGGCGCACTTGGGAAGTGCGCCAGTAAAATTTAGCACTGGCGCACCTGCCAAGTGCGCCCAGGCCAGAAACCCTGCTTGGTCAGGCCCTGGCTGGCCCGGTCAGGTTCTGGTCGATTTCTGAGGCTTGGATGAGTCACTAGGGCTTACATGTCACTTTCTGATTGGCTTCTCTTTAGATGGATGGTCTAGATTCACTCTAGCTTCATCGACGGCTCTAATCAGATTAAAATTCTATAAATACAACTCAAGTCTAACCCTAAATCCACACAAATAATATAATACTAAAGCCGTCATGCTGCTGGAAAGGAACTAGGAGTTGCCATCAGTTAGAAAGCTTAGGGACAAGCCAATACTAAAGTGAAACACGAATCAAAAAAACGTTAGTCTACCCAAAGGAAAGCATGTCAAATTCAGAATTCAGAATCCAGAATCCAAGTTCGTCATTCTTTGTAAGTATAGTGATTTTTCTGATGAGAATAAAACTAAGACTTGATTCGATGTAAATTGGAAGTGGAGTTGTGCTATTATGCAACGATGATGTTAATTCATATCTATGTATTGAAATGATTGTGTTGCGAATGAAATTGGGATGCTTGTGGTATAATTAAGATTGATATTGATCCTATTGTACTTTTAGAATGACAACAACAGCACAAGCAAGTTGTATAGTTCATGTTTATGTGATTATATAAGTTGTTTGTGATTAGAACCTCATGTATATACTTTATGCAAGAATCTTTATGCCTAAATGGTTATGTTCATATACATGCCCCTATGTTTATATAAAAGTTGCAAGTTCCTAATTGGATCCATGTCAAGATCCACTTTAGTACATGTTTCATGTTGTAATTAGATATGCGATTGGATCTAGTTCACACCCTTGTCATAAAGTTATACATATTTATGAAAATGTCGTATTCTTGTCATGTGCTAGTGATGTTCGATGTTATGCCTAGATCCAAAAACAAGTTTAGACTTATGTTGTCTAAATCATACGCTAATTCATGTGACACCTATTTGGTTAGACCCTTATTTCAATGCAAATTCACATATATGTAAATTGATTTAGGCTATGTTGCAAATTCACATATATGTATATTGGCTATTTTGCAAGTTCACATCTATGACATTCATGTTGGCTATTTTGCAAGTTCACACCTATGATGTTCATATTGACTATGCCAAAAATGCCAAGTTTACACCTATGTCATGTTTATGTTTATGAATTCCCTTATGCCTATTTGTGTGCGCTAAATCAGGCTAATTTTTTAGCCTAATATTATATTTTAAAACTATGCAAACGAAAATTAGGCTAAGATTGTTAGCCTAATGTTTAATCGGGGTTACGTTGGGAAAATTAGTAAAACTTAACATAAAATATATGGAATTGGCGTGCACATGCAAAAATTGGTGGCATTTAAACGGTATAAATTCTTATACCAAAAATGTTAAACTTGGAATGTGGGCCATAACATTTAATTGTTGACAAATTTACATATATTAAGTAATAAAGACAAACATGTAAATTTAGAAAATACGAATATGGTTAACACGAGGTTGGATTGAGTTGTGATGTAAATCTGCCCGGACCCGCCTGGCTGTCCAGTAGTCACAACAATACCTATCCAATGTGGGTGGTTAAGCATTGAGCCCAATAAGGACCCGAGGTTAGACTGAGTTACGGTGTATATCTGCCCTGAACCGACCGGCACATCCAGTAACCGTTACAATATTTGTCTAATGTGAGTGGTCGGTGCTTTAAAAGGATAACGATAGACAAGTCAGGATGGTAAGGTTAAGTTAACTAAAACACTTAACCAATTCAACATGTAATGAAATTGATAGGTGGGGTTGGGTAAATACATACACTTAACCACTTAACATGTTTGACTAGAAACCCTAGTAACGAGGACCCATTTCAGCATTAACCCAATTAGGTATCATGGTACCCTGAAACTAGGCAGGGTGGGGCACGATTACTGGGCTGATTGTAAGTGGTCAAAAGCGACGGCAGTGGGTGCAACAATATGGGTTCTAACGGAGTGCGGGCGTGCACACACTTCGGAGCAGACAAACAGGGCACTGGGGGCACTAGTAGTATAACCTATGCATTCTAAGTATTGTCTCGGGTCGCCACCATGGGACTTGATACACCCCATGGTGGGGACAGCATAGGTATCTACAATATTTGGTGGCCGTAAGACACATGTAAATATGCGAGTAGGAGCCGATCGTTAAAATAAGGGGATCACTTCACCTTCAGCATGAGGTGCCAATTTAGAACTAATGCATGTAGGTGCAGAGATATAGTGTGGGGTGCGATAGTATCTTCGTTTCAAAACTACTTTATCTTAGTTTATGATACTCTCCTGTTTCCAGTTTATACCTATCATGCCTTTTTTTCTTATTCTCATACTGAAGAGTCACTATACTTACCAAGCTTTATGTCTGACCCTATTTTCTTTCATCTTCTTTGCTTCCATCCCCCCAGGTCCACAGGGAGGAAACAACCCAACTTAGTCAGATGCTTTAAAAGCTTCAAGATAGTAGATGTACGATTTGGGCTCTCTTGCTTTGGCTATGGTTGTTGGACACAATCATGGGGATTTATGTAGTTTTAATTATGTTTTATGCTTCTTTATTTAATAACCAAGACATAAATGATGATGTAATATTTGGGGGGAGTTATTATGACAGTTATGGAAATGTTTTGTATGAACACGTATTTATGAAATAAAAAGTATGTTGTTTTCCGTTGCTTATAAATATATGTATTTATATCTGTCTTCTGTTTTATCTATGACTTTCACTTACAAACCTCCACCAATGTTAAGGCATTCCCTTTGTGAGTGACCTTAATGGAGGGTGGGGTGTTTCACTTGGTATCAGAGCATAGATTTACCAGACTAGATAAAAAAATTTGAAACTATTTTCAAAAAGAAGTTTAATGAAGCACCTTTTTCAAAAAATAAAATAAAATGTTGTTTTTAAAAGGCATAATTCCCCAGAGCCATATGCACTATCCCTATATCCCTTTATCTTGAATACTTTCCTTTTTGTTCCAGCATGTCTGGAGATCTTAACTTTCCAGAAGGAGTACCGATCCCTGGCTGGTTCCGAAGGTACCTAGAGGCTAAGGCCAATGGTGCGGGCTAAGCAGACATTCCTCCTCCTACGGTGGCAACAGTTCCTCCTCCCCCTCCTCCTCCTCATGGGAACACGTTCGCTAAGACGTGTAGAGACTTCAAGGCTATGGGAGGAGAGGACTTTTATGGAACTGAATCGTTTGTGGTAGCAAGGAACTAGCTGAAGGAGACTGAAGATTTATTCGTTATCTTCGAAGTTGATGACAGGCAAAAGATACAGCTAGCAGTGTGGTTGCTCAAGGATGAAGCTTCCTATTGGTGGGAAGTTACGCATGCGGAGAGGCCAGTGGAAACATGGGAAGATTTCAGGACAAGGTTTGAGATGAAATTCCTCTCCCAAGCTGAAAGAATTCTGCAGATGGAGAAGTTCCTAACTCTTAAGCAAGGGAGTATGACGATCAGGGAGTACGTCAATCAGTTTAATCAGTTGGCCAGATTTGGGCTTGATTTAGTAAACACCCAACAAAGAAGGCCCTTCGCTTCGTCAAAGGCCTGAATGAGCCTCTACACAGCCTTGCTATGACCCATATACCCATGGGGGCGACCTATGAAAGCTTGGTGGACATGGCGCTGCTACACGAGGAAGATAAAGGCAAGAAAGAGGCAAAGACGGAAGTGCCTCAAGAAAAGAAGGAGGGTTTATAGGCTAAGAAAATAGACTTCAAGAAAGGCGGGAGGAACAACAAAACCTGTGAAAAGAGAAAGTGCAATTTATGTGGCATTGTGGGACATATAGCCAAAGACTGCAGAAAGAAGAAGGCAAAGATGAATGGTGGTTGCTTCAGTTGTGGGGAGACTAGACACTTGGCTAAGGATTCCCAAAGAAGCAGGGGCAGGGACAGAGGACTGGATCCACCTCAGGCGGACAAGTTCACGCGTTGGTGGCACCTCCACATGAACGAGGTAGAAATATTTTTGTAAAAGCTTAGTTTATTTGTATGATCATCCAGTTCGCACTCTCTTTGATTCTGGTGCATCACACTCCTTTATTTCATTTGCTTTAGTAGAATCTCTGCACCTAGACACTGGTATGGTAGAAGATCCCTTGGTTGTCTCAAATCCAATTGGGGGCTCGGCTTATTTGTCGATGGTTTGCTTGGATTTGAAAATCTCTATTCTAAGTGTTGAATTTAGATGTAGTGCCTTTGTTTTAGGCTTCTCAGGATATGGACTGATCTTAGGAATGGACTGGTTATCCAGTAATGGTGCCATTCTTGATTGTGAGAAAAGAGTGGTTAGGCTCTTGACTCGGCTCGGTAACACTCTATAAATTTATTGTAATCCCTTGAATGCTGTTATGCTTAGTTATCTAGAGTCGCTTGACGCTTCTGTTGAGAATTTACAGTTGGTTAGAGTAGTCCGGGAATATCCGGATGTCTTTGAAGAGGTGAAAGGCTTACCTCCGAAGCGGGAAATAGACTTCCGCATATATCTTGTGGATAATGCAAAGCCCGTAGCTCTGCCTGTTAGACACATGGCTCCAAAGGAGAGAAAGGAGCTCAGTAAGCAAGTTAAGGAGCTTCTCGAGAAGGGGTTTATAAGAAGGGGTTTATAAAATGGAGTATCTCGGAATGGGGTGCTCCAGTGGTGTTCGCCACCAAAGCAGATGGTTCACTACGTCTTTGTGCGAACTATAGGGAGCTAAACAAGCTGACTAAAAAGAATAGACACCCGCTTCCCCGAATAGACGATTTGTTTGATCAGCTTGTAGGTGCATCGGTCTTCTCCCAACTTGATCTAGCTACTGGGTTCCATCAACTAAGGGTAGCTGAAGACAGTATTGATAAAACGGCGTTTAGAACCCCAGACGGTTTCTTCGAGTGGCTTGTCATGCCTTTCGGTTTGACAAACGCACCCGCTTATTTCGTAGACCTAATGAGCAAGGTGTTCAGAGAATTCCTCAATAAGTTCATGGTGGTCTTCGTAGACGATATTTTGATCTTCTCAAAGAATGAGGAAGAACATGCTCAGCATATGAAAGAGATCATGGATACTCTCCGTGCACATCAGCTAAAAGCCATATTCTCCAAGTGCCACTTTTGGAGGAAAGAAGTAAGATTTCTGGGGCATATAGTGCCCAAAGAGGGGTTGGCTATAGACCCCGCGAAAGTGGTGGCAGTGGAAGATTGGAAGACACCAAGAAATTCAACCGAAGTCCGAAGCTTTCTTGGGCTAGCCGGTTTTTACCGAAAGTTCATTAGGGATTTCGCGAAAATCTCAGCTCCACTCACAAGGATAACAAAGAAGAATCTGGCGTTCACTTGGGATTTGGATTGCGAGTTTGCTTTCCAACGATTAAAAAGGGCTCTCACAACAGCCTCAGTTCTGACTTTGCCGGATGGAAGCAAAATGTTCACAGTATATACGGATGCTTGTGGTACGGGGCTAGGCGCTGTTCTGATGCAAGAAGGGAGGGTAGTAGCTTATGGTGGAAGGCAATTGAAAGTGCATGAAAAGAACTACCCAACCCACGATCCTGAGTTGGCCGCCATCGTCTTTGCGCTTAAGTCTTGGCGCCATTATCTCCTAGGTGACAAGATCGAATTATATACTGACCATAAATTGTTGAAGTATCTTTTCTCGCAGAAAGATCTTAACTTGAGGTAGAAAAGGTGGATGGAGTTCCTTGCCTCGTATGACTTTGAAATTTCCTATACTCCTGGCAAAGGCAACATAGTAGCAGACGCGTTGAGTAGAAAGTAACTAACCCTAAGCCCTCTCTTTGTAGAATGACAAAGCTTGGAGTATATAGCCAGTTTTGACTTTAGGCCCTCCTCAGATTTTATGCCTGGTTTGTTGGCATCCCTCGAAGTACGGCCCACTCTTTTAGACTCGATAGGGGCCGCACAACGTGAAGACCCGCAGCTTGTGGATGTGATTGATAAACTAATTAGGGGTGAAACTTCCAGTCATCTCAATAGGTAGACCATCGATGATAAGGGTTGGCTGAGACGGGATGGAAGGCTATGCATCCCACAAGCTAGGGATTTAGTGAAGAAGGTTCTCGAGGAGACCCATCATTCCAAGATGACAATACACCCAGGTGGAGATAAGATGTACAAGGACGTAAAGAGAATTTTCTATTGGAGCGGCATGAAGAAGGACGTGGCAGATTTCGTTTCTAAGTGCGTAACATACCAACAGGTCAAGGCGGAACAAAAGAAGCCTGAAGGACTGCTTCATCCTCTAGAAGTCCCGCAATGGAAGTGGGATAGCATTTCAATGGACTTCATTGATGGGTTGCCTATGTCAAGAAGAGGCAATACTAGCATTTGGGTGATAGTGGACAGGCTTACTAAAAGCGCCCACTTTATACCTATCAAGAGTAGAAGGACTACTTCGTCTATAGCTTCTCTTTATCTCAAGGAAATAGTTCGACTCCATGGAATACCCTCCAGCATAGTAAGTGACAGAGACCCCATCTTCACGAGCGAATTTTGGCGAAGTCTGCAAGAATCTGTCTGCACACAGTTATGCTTGAGCACGGCCTATCACCCACAAACTAATGGTCAGACAGAACGGGTGAATAGAGTACTAGAAGATCTTCTAAGACTTTGCATTCTTTACTTTGGAGGGACTTGGGAGGATCACCTTCCTTTAGTGGAATTCGCCTATAACAACAGTTACCAAGCCACCATCGGTATGGCGCCGTTCGAAGCTTTGTATGAAAGACCGTGCCGATCACCAACTTGTTGGTGGGAGTCCACTGACAAGATTATACTTGGGCCAGACATGATTAGAGAGACTTCAGAAAAAGTGGACTTGATACGAATGAGAATGAAGACTGCCCAAGACAGACATAAATCATACGATGACAAAAGAAGGACTGACCTTGAGTTTGAGGTTGGGGACAGGGTTTTCCTTAAGGTATCCCCTTTAAGGAACGTCGTTCGCTTTGGATCCGCAGGAAAGCTAGCACCAAGATTTGTAGGACCGTTCCCTATCATCGAGAAGATTGGGAAAATGGCTTATAGAGTAGAGCTGCCTGAAAGATTGGCTGGGATTCACAACGTCTTTCACGTTTCTCATCTCCAGAAATGTCTACATGAATCAGCGGAAGTGGTGGAGCCAAGCATTTTAGAAGAAGCCGAAGTGGAACGCGAAGCAACAGTGAGGAGAGTTCCAACTCAAATCGTAGGAACTCAAATCAAAAAGATATGCAACTGCGAAGTGAAGCTCGTTAAGGTTCAGTGGAGTGACGCCGAGGAAGACGCGACTTGGGAAACTGAGGACAGAATACGCACGGCCTACCCTTTTCTTTTTGAGGGTACATCTTTGACCTCTTTTTTCCTTAAGTTGTGCTTGTATCTATCTTTTTAGGTATATCTTCTCGATATGATCCTTTATCCTTAGGTAGAAACCCCTTTGTATGTAAACATGTATTTGAAACATGTTATGGTTGATGGCTGCAGGTGGTTGCAAGTGGTTGCTAGTGGTTGCTCGCGGATGCATATACACACACAACCTAGGTTTTAGATCGGCTCAGTCACTTCATACTGCATACGCATATACGTATTCATATTTGTATGTGGTTGAAACTTGATATGTTGTCATATGGATGTCGCATTTGTATTGACGGTTGCGCACTCACGTAGAATTATGAGTAAGGACAAATTTGCATACATAATGGATTCATGACAGTTACATGATTTGCATTAAGGAGGTCAACTAGATCAGTAGACCGCCTGATTTTGCATTAGTTAAGGACATATACACACACTGTGCATATAATCATAAAGCACTAGAAGTCTTTTAAGGACAATGGACGCTAGTGTTTGTTGGTTGAGTAGATGGACGAATGGATGTAAGGACTTATGTTCTCCTAGACTCGAAGATTTCGGGGACGAAATCCTTTAAGGAGGGGAGAATGTAACACCCCGAATTTTCTGTTAACTATAACTTAACAAATTAAAGTATAATTAATTCTAAATGATGGAATTAAGGGAAATGGGTTATGCCATTGCGTTCTTCTCGGAATTATGCCTGAGATAGAGTCCGAGTTTGCATAAAACAGATACAGTATGAAGAAGATATGGATGAACGAAGTTGGGCAGAAAAACCAGAAACGGGTCAGAATGCACTGGCGCACTT
Source organism: Allium sativum (assembly GCA_030737875.1). NCBI lineage: Eukaryota > Viridiplantae > Streptophyta > Magnoliopsida > Asparagales > Amaryllidaceae > Allium > Allium sativum. Next base: position 328,861,535 of record CM060916.1, read on the forward strand.
GGGAAGTGCGCCAGAACAAAATTGCACTGGCGCACTTGGGAAGTGCGCCAGTACAATTTAGCACCGGCGCACCTGCCAAGTGCACCCAGGTCAGAAACCCTGCTTCGTCAGGCCCTGGCTAGCTAGGTCAGGTTCTGGTCGATTTCTGAGGCTTGGCTGAGTCACTAGTGCTTACATGTCACTTTCTGATTGGCTTCTCTTGAGATGGATGCTCTGGATTCACTCTAGCTTCATCGACGGCTCTAATCAGATTAAAATTATATAAATACAACTCAAGTCTAACCCTAAATCCACACAAATAATATAATACTAAAGACGTCATGCTGCTTGAAAGAAACTAGGAGTGGCCGTCAGTTAGAAAGCTTAGGGACAAGCCAATACTAAAGTGAAACACGAATCAAAACAACGTTAGTCTACCCAAAGAAAGCATATCAAATTCAGAATTCAGAATCCAAAATCCAAGTTCGTCGTTCTTTGTAAGTATAGTAATTTTTCCGATGAGAATAAAACTAAGACTTGATTCGATGTAAATTGGAAGTGGAATTGTGCTATTATGTAACGACGATATTAATTCATATCAATGTATTGAAATGATTGTATTGCGAATGAAATTGGGATGTTTGTGGTATAATTAAGATTGATATTGATCCTATTGTACTTTTAGAATGACAACAACAGCACAAGCAAGTTGTATAGTTCATGTTTATGTGATTATATAGGTTGTTTGTGATTAGAACCTCATGTATATACTTTATGCAATAATCTTTATGCCTAAATGGTTATGTTCATATACATGCCCCTATGTTTATACAAATGTTGCAAGTTCCTAATTGGATCCATGTCAAGATCCACTTTAGTACATGTTTCATGTTGTAATTAGATATGCGATTAGATCTAGTTCACACCCTTGTCATAAAGTTATACATATTTATGAAAATGTCATATTCTTGTCATGTGCTAGTGATGTTCGATGTTATTCCTAGATCCAAAAACAAGTTTAGACTTATGTTGTCTAAATCATATGCTAATTCATGTGACACCTATTTGGTTAGACCCTTATTTCAATGCAAATTCACATATATGTAAATTGATTTAGGCTATGTTGCAAATTCACATATATGTATATTGACTATTTTGCAAGTTCACATCTATGACATTCATGTTGGCTATTTTGCAAGTTCACACCTATGATGTTCATATTGACTATGCCAAAAATGCCAAGTTTACACCTATGTCATGTTTATGTTTATGAATTCCCTTATGCCTATTTGTGTGCGCTAAATCAGGCTAATTTTTTAGCCTAATATTATATTTTAAAACTATGCAAATGAAAATTAGGCTAAGATTGTTAGCCTAATGTTTAATCGGGGTTACGTTGGGAAAATTAGTAAAACTTAACATAAAATATATGGAATTGGCGTGCACATGCAAAAATTGGTGGCATTTAAACGGTATAAATTCTTATACCAAAAATGTTAAACTTGGAATGTAGGCCATAACATTTAATTATTGACAAATTTACTTATATTAAGTAATAAAGACAAGTATGTAAATTTAGAAAATACGAATATGCTTAACATGAGATTAGATTGAGTTGTGATGTAAATCTGCCCGGACCCGCCCGGCTGTCCAGTAGTCACAACAATACCTACCAATGTGGGTGGTTAAGCATTGAGCCCAATAAGGACCCGAGGTTAGACTGAGTTACGGTGTAAATCTGCCTGAAACCGACCGACACATCTAGTAACCGTAATAATATCTGTCTAATGTGAGTGGTCAGTGCTTTAAAAGGCTAAGGACAAACAAGTCAGGATGGTAGGGTTAAGTTAACTAAAACACTTAACCAATTCAACATGTAATGAAATTTATGGCTGGAGTTTGGTAAATACAGACACTTAGCCACTTAACATGTTTGACTAGAAAACCCTAGTAACGGGGACCCATTTCAGCAATAACCCAATTAGGTATCATGGTACCCGGAAACTAGGCAGGGTGGGGCACGATTACTGGGCTGATTGTAAGCGGTCAAAAGCGACGGCAGTGGGTGCAACAGTGTGGGTTCTAATGGAGTGCAGGCGTGCACACACTTCGGAGCAGACAAATAGGGCACTAGGGGCACCAGTAGTATAACCTATGCATTCTAAGTATTGTCTCGGGTCGCCACCATGGGACTTGATACACCCTATGGTGGGGCCAGCATAGGTATCCACAATATTTGGGGGCCGTAAGACACATGTAATTATGCGAGTAGGAGCCGATCGTTAAAATAAGGGGATCACTTCACCCTCATCATGGGGTGCCAGTTTAGAACTAATGCATGCAGGTGCAAAGATATAGTGTGGGATGTGATAGTGTCTTCGTTACAAAACTACTTTATCTTAGTTTATGATACTCTCGTGTTTCCAGTTTATACCTATCATGCCCTTATTCTTATTCTTATACTGAAGAGTCACTAGACTTACCAGGCTTTATGTCTGACCCTATTTTCTTTTGTCTTCTTTGCTTCCGTTCCCCCCCCCATGTCCACAGGGAGGAAACAACCCAGCTTAGTCAGATTCTTTAAAAACTTCAAGATAGTAAATGTACGGTTTGGACTTTCTTACTTTGGCTATGGCTGTTGGACACAATCATGGGGATTTATGCAGTTTTAATTATGTTTTATGCCTCTTTATTTAATAACCAAGACAGAAATGATGATGTAATGTTTTGGGAAGTTATTATGACAGTTGTGGAAATGTTTTGTATGAACACGTATTTATGAAAAAAAAGTCTGTTGTTTTTCGTTGCTTATAAATATATGTATTTATATCTGTCTTGTGTTTTATCTGTGACTTTTACTTACAAACCTCCACCAAAGTTAAGGCATTCCCTTTGTGAGTGACCTTAATGGAGGGTGGGGTGTTTCAAAGTATCAACTTATCTCCAGTTTCTAACCAACAAGATGGAGAGTTACATAGTCTACCATAAAACACCACGTATAGTGCTATCCCAATGCTCGACTGGTAGCTATTACTATATGCAAACTCGACTAGAAGTAGATAGTCTTCCCATGATGTAACAATCCGAAATTTCAAAACCAATTTAAAATTTTTATTTTAGCAATTTTAATGTATTTTGAATATTTAAAATAATTTATTTCAAATAATAACGACTAAAAATTTATTTAAATCGAAGTTAGAACGAATAAATTTATTTTAATTATATAATGAGCCTGAAATGGCGTAGTAGTTTGAAAATTCGATTTCAAATTTCAAATGAATGTGCAGGATTCAAAATAAATCGGATTTCAGTGAAACAAGAAATATTTGAATCTGTTTAAAAATATCTTTCCAAGGAATGTGAAAAATAGAAATTTCATAGCGGGAATAATAAGTTATGGCCAGTTAAATATTCAGAATAGTTGCTATGGAATTTCTACATATAAATTTTAATATAATAAATAGCCATTTTGCAAACGACCTCCGTTTTTGACTAAACCACTTTTGTTAGATCCGGAATGTTAAATTATTGCAAGATTCCAATTTTCATAATTTTTGGATTTAATATGTGAGCGTGGAAAAAGAAAACGTGTTTCGTCAATTTCAGCTGAATTTGATCGACCTTAAAATGGCCATTTTTCAAAAGGTCTCCAAATTCGATGAAAATAATTTTGTTAGGATCGTATCATCAAAACGAAGCTAGATTTGTTTTTCAGGAATTTTTGGAGTCAGTTTGTGACCCCAGTAAATTAAAATGTGCGTTTGAATTCAAAATATGTTGAATTATATTTTAAATTTGATAAAAACTAATTAAAACAGTCGAATTGGCTTACGGGACATATTGCATTGTGTCCGGAATGAGGGTATTTAGCTAGGGGCGACAATCATTGGGTTTGATTTGGAGTTCATATGAATAAACGAGTTATATTGGAATTAAAATAAAATAAAATAATATTATTATTTATTATAAATGCCCCTTGAAAACAAAACCTAAACCCTAATTTTTCTTTTTCGCCGTCAGTTATTTGGAGGGCCAGCAGCGATCGAAATATTTTCCCTTTTAATTCGAAATACACTCAATATCTTCAGGAATTTACAAAGGGAAACTCGTCGAGCTCCTTGAGATCTGGTCGGCCAACGGTGGTGATCGTCACCAATGGACCACCGTGGCCCTAGCGATGTTGCAAAGTCGCAGCCTTCGATCTTGTTTCCAGAGGCGACTAGGCATTTGAGTAGGCCGAGTTTTGTGTGTTGGAAGGTGGTTGTGAGACCGTCGACGTGGGAGGTGCTGATCAGTGAACACCTATTGGATTTAGCGCGCAGGATGGAGTTTTTAGATCGAAGGATGGGTTTCTTTAATCGGCCTAGAAGAGTAACGAGAAGAAGAGGATGAAGCAGCAGCCGTGGATTCATGAAATGAATGGTTGATTTTAATCAATGTTTAATTAATATAAAATTAATTATGTTTAGTTAATAATTAATGCAATAAAGGTTTAAATCTCTATAACTTTTGATTGCATGATCAAAATTCAGCAAAACTGTGCTTGTTGGAATCGTAATGGGAAATGCTATGATATGGAACAGAGTAGATAAATTTATACAGTGAGTTTTTTAGTACTGATTTTAGTTTAACTAATTTAATTCAAATAACATTGCTAAAAATCTGAATTTTAAAAAAAATATACATAGTTTAAAATCAGTTTTTAAAAATATTAAGCATTGGCTTTTATTTTCAGATTTTAATATTAATAACTTTGTTAAAATACTGATTTTTAAAAATGAAATTGCTTTGAATATAATTTTTTTTAAATGAAATAGAAAAAAATGAAAAAAATGTGATATTTATTTATAGAGTTGAATTAAAAATGTGATTTTTAATTTAAATAGCTTTGTTTTAAAACGAGATTTTTTAAAATATATACATCATTGAAAAAAATACGATTTTTACGTAAATGACTTTGTTATAAAAATATGATTTTAATATAAATACCATTGTTTTAAAGAATGTGGTTTTTTAAAATATAAATAGCATTGTTTTTAAAAAAAAATTTGCATTGTTAAAATCTGATTTTATATAGAAATTTGTAGTATTAAAAAAGTGATTTCTAATTGTATATAACATAGTATTAAAATATGATTTTTAATACGTATACCGCGTGAAACAGATTGCGATGGAACTGACTGAAAGTAGAACTGAACCAAAACCGTCTAGTAAAGAATGACGGAGTGGAAACCCAAGGTGAGAACTTCTCACACTAATTTTGTTTATAGTTAAATATATACTAGGATGCAGATGGTGCTGAGCAGCACCCGACACCATTTGTTGCACAAACCATGGACGATTTAAATTGACTTTATTGCATGTTGGTTGTGATGTGAAATGTTTAACATATAAAAAATAATGTTAAGATTAATAGGGTAGTGAAATTAAATTATAATTATTTATTTATAATTTGAACAGTGAAATTTGGTTAAATTTATTAACCAATAATTTGTTTAAAACGAACCGTCGTTGTTTGAAAACCCCACACGGGTACTGGGATGATATTTGTTATACACTAATTCCAATATTAATTATATGTCAATCGATGGGTTGACAGTCTGTGATGAGCGTTATTTATTTATTTTGATGCTCACACATTTGTAAATTTCACTTTGGATGTGATTGGACTGCTTGATGATAATTTATCATTATTGTTGAATACATGCAGTGTGTGAAATCCATATAACTAAAATTACATGGTAATTGATTGAGTTGTATTCCAATTCAAAAATAAATAATGTTTTATAAATAATGTTGAATCATTTTAGAATAAATATCATTTTAGATTGAAAGGTAATTTTAGAACAAAATAACATTTTTAATAATAAAGAAATTTTAATGATAAAGAATCATTTTAATGAAAAGAAACATTTTTAATGTAAAGAATCATTTTAATGAAAAGAAACATTTTTAATGTAAAGAATCATTTAAAGAAAAGACACATTTTTATGTGGAAGAATCATTTGAATGAAAAGAAATTTTTTTATGTAGAAGAATCATTTTAATGAAAAGAAACATTTTTATGTAAAAGAATCATTTTATATGTTAAATAGAATCAATAGAAATTCATGTTAAACATGTTTTTCCATTTAAAAAGTACATTTTATATGTTAAATAGAATAAATAGAAATTCATGTTAAACAGGTTTTGCCATTTCAAAAGTACATTTTACATGTTAAATAGAATAAATAGAAATGCATGTTAAAATGCATTTCTTAGTTAAAAGCATCATTTTTAACATGTTTATTTAAATAAAAAGAATTACTTTTCAAAATAGGATTTGTCATTAGAAGTGTTACACTTAAGATGTGTATTTTCATAATAAAGAATGTTACATAATAAAGAATGTTATATAATAAAGAATAGTTTAAAGTAAAGGACATTTTATAGTAAAGAATGTTTTATAATTAAGTATCTTTTTAAATAAAGATTATTTTTTAATAACAAATATTTCAAAATAATATTCACTGAGGAATAAAAATAATGATTTTGATGTCCGATTTTAGATAGACAGAAAAATAGTGAAATGTGAAGGCGATTTAAGTAGCAAATGTCATTTTAACCTGAATGGGTTTGTCTATCAATTTTATTCATTTTATAATGAATGTTGAAAGAAGTGATTTCAAAATATAACATTCTAAAAATATTATCATTTTAATATGATAAAGATATAGAATATTCAATTTTTATTCAAAATTGAAATTGAAGTTGAAATCGTTTTGAAATGAAATTATAAATATTTTATAAATACAATTTAAACGGAAATCAATGATATATATAATATATATATTATATATATTTAAATGGCCTGAATAGAACGCGCCGCACAGCGACTGTTCGCGAATTTCGACCATTAACTTCAAATCGGCGTAACGGGAGATCTGACCGTCAGATTCTCCTAAAAACAGAACCATTGGATTCGTATTGAAAAGAGATTTCCAATGAATATAAGAAGTTTAGAATCTAATGGTTTGATTTGGAATTATGTCCAAATCAAATTTGGAAAAGGTCGCTATGGATGCAGTTCGGTGGCCGTTATTGGAAACCGACTGTACGGGCCTTAATAAAATTATTAAAAATATGGATAAATTGTGTAAAATCATAATTAATCATTTGGAAAGATTTTGGATGAAAAAGTCTATATTGGAGAAGATAAAAATATATTTTTATCGAAATGAACTATTTATTAACTAGAACAAATCTTTAATTAAGATTTAATGGAGTTTTCCAATTAATTAATATTTATTTGGAATTAAATAAAATAAATTGGATTTTGGGTTTGTCATGAATGGTGACTTCAATAACACTGTTCATAAACCCCGTATGAAAAGAATAAATCTTTTAATTAAGACTATTAGAGTTTCCAATTATATTTTGTAATTGGAATAAAATGAATGTGAATTGGGTTTATTGTGAAGTGTGTTTTCAAAGAAGTTCGCTCTTTAACCCGATGAACATTGAAAATATAATTTTGGAATTTATAAATCTTTTATTAAGATTTAACTGAAAAAAAATTCAAAATAAAGTATTCCATTTTATTAAAATAAATTGGAATTGAATGGAATTCGATTTAATAATAATCGAGATAAGCTTCTGTAAAAGAAGACCATTACGGTATATGGAATTTGAAAGGCCTTGTCGTTATTCCATTATATTATTAGTCTGATACAGAAATTTATATCGATTATATATTGATCTGATTTCTGTGAAGATTCCATACTAAATGGAAGATGATTTTGGGTTTGTCGTGAAATGTGTTTTTAGTGACATTGGTTTTTTAACCCAGTTAAGGATAAGATTAATTTCTTAAATTTGAATAATCATTAAGTAATGATTTTTGGAGGTAAAAACCAAATTGGTGTTTTAATGTATCTTTTTAATTTCAGGAAGATTAAAGAATAAATTTAAAAGAATTTATCTTTGATAAAATTAATTGGAACCTTTCCCTAATAATGTGAACCTTTTATTAAAAGAAAATTCTGAATCGGAATGAGGTGTGTGATATTATTTTATAACACTTGATTATAAAATAAGCGAATTATTCGGAAAGACCGGGTTTAACCCATTCTGAATAATTACTACAACGACGAAATGTCGAAGATGAAGATGGTGGTTGAAGACCGGAGTTCTTCACATTGTTTGATTGATTACTGATGTCTTGATTGGGCCGTACACCCAGGACAAGGTAATAAGTGGTAATCGTCCAAACGTACTTGGAGATCGACAGATATGCGAGGGCCTCTCTCCTGTATTGGACAAATGGGACGAGGAATAAGGTACCTCCGGTTTTGTTCAGACCCAAAACTGACTTGTAAATGGACGGTATGTCTGACATTGTATTCCTTTATGCTGTACTCATTGATCTCTGCTAAATATATATCTGTTGGTGGCGGAGAATTTATTCTCTTGCTTAACAGTCTTCTCTGAGACGTACGAGCTTAGAGGTTATATGACACGACCCGAACTTCCTCGTAAAGCAAAGCCCGAATTGAGTTGAGAAAACGACTAATCAGAACATAAACAGAAGAATATTTCATCGCTTATTACAATAATTTACATCAAAGTACAAGAATATACAAAGTATGCACAAATAAAATACATTTGATAAATATCAGAGATTTACAAATTTACAACGCAGCGGAAAATAATACAAAAAATCACCAGAAAGAGATACACGGATACAGAGCTTTCTGAATATCATTCCATCTGTAAACTAGGATCATGTGAATATAAATCTGCAAAACCGAAACTCCTAGCTGCCTGTGTGGAAAATAAGGGCACCCAAAGTTTGGGTTAAAACAATAAACTCCAGGTCAGTCATGTGACTGGTGTGAGAACTAAAACAGTTATTAGCTTGTTCTTAAAGTAGAGTAAATCAAGGCACCACGCCGTATAACACGGAATGGGTTTCCTGCCAAGAATACCAGTGCATAAAACAAAAGCGCAATGCTTTTTGGAAAAACGAAGCTATTATAAGACCCAGGTCCCATCACACAATGCAACACAAGCCGGAGGATAAGGTTTCCTTATAATAGCCAAACATGCTTGGTACGTTTTAAAACAAATCATTTTGATACTATTATAGTGTAAAGTGTATAAAACAACTTCAAATATAAATGTATCAATCATAAGCGGCATGGGTACCATCAGTCATGTCGCCAATACTAGGCTCTACAATCAAAACCGAAATGTCACGTATTGGAAATTGGATTTCCGTCATGAGTCTAGGCAAGGATTATAGTCCTTTCCTCTTCGAGACACTCTAGCAAATGTCTCAGGACTACACACTCTGGGTAACCCCTGGAATCGGCTGGGCCGGTCCTCCCTTAGGTTTGAGGATTAGTTATTCTTGAACTCACGTTTCTCGGTCCTATCGGACCCATCCATCGGTTCTGTAAAGACCGATATATCCGAGGCGCCTCGCATTCCAACAACCATGAAGGTAAAAAATAATGTAAATGTCAGGGCTTGTAAAATGCTGACACCACCCATAGATGGACAGAAATGTCGTGTTCTCCTAACGGTCCTTATCCCGTTTTTAACTCATACCAATGTGTGAGGCTTGCGAATTAACGGTAAACACAAAGCGGCGCTATATTAAAGCTATGCTTTGATCATTAACCATAATACTATGCTTTTCAACAAAAGCCTTGACCATTACATCTCAGTATGCCACACAGGAAATTCGTGCCATGCGACTGATATCTATTGATATATAACCTCTGAGCTCGTACGTCTCAGAGAAGGACGTTAAGCAAGTGAATAAATTCTCCGCCGCCAAACAAATATATATTTAACAGAAATCAATCAACACGGAATAAAATCCAATGTTAGACACACAATTCAATTACAAGTTCTGGGTCTGAACGAAACCGGAGGCACCTTATTCCTCGTTCCATATGTCCAATACAGGAGAGAGGGCCCCGCATATCCGTCGATCTCCAAGTACGTCTGGACGATCATCACTTATTAACTCGTCTTGGGTGTACAACCCAATCAAGACATCAGTAATCATCCAAATAATGTGAAAACCTCTGGTCTTCAACCACTGTCTTCATCGTCGACTTATCGTCGAATCAATTATTCAGAATGGGTATAAACCTGGCCTTTTCGAATAACTTGCGTATATAATAAACAAGTGCTACACAAACACATGTACGCTTCATTCCAATCCAGAATATTCTTTATTCAAATATTCTCATCATTAGGGAATAGGTTCCCATTAATTTTATCGAAGATAAATCCTTTTAAATTTATTCTTTAATCTTCCTTTGAATATCAATTCAAACCATATTAAGGTTTGGAGTCAGGATTAGCGAACCACACCGAAGTAATCATTTATTTAGTTTCCCATTCCCAACCTATTCATCCCATGGAGCAAAACTGCTAATACTTTATGTCTAACACCATGGTGTTATCGGCATGTATTGATTACCATTTCCCATTCAAATATACTTAAATATTTAACTACCGCTAGGAGCAAAATTGGCGATACTCCATTCTCGATCATTTCCCAAATTTGATAATTAAAATTATCACACTCCCTTTTTCAATTTGTTTAAAGATTCATTAAAACTCTACTTAGTTTTAATCTTCCCAAAAATCAATATTAATGATTATTTAACTTTGGAAACACAAACATGTCGCATCGACAATCTACACCATACTATTGATTTCTGCCGGTATATAACCTCTAAGCTCGTACGTCTCAGAGAAGGGTGTTAAGCAAGAGAATAAATTCTCCACCACCAAACATATATATATTTAGTAGAGATCAACCATACAGTTCGAAATACAATGACAGACATGTAATCCTGCCTTTAACTAGGTTAAAGAACTAATGTCATTTAAAACACAGTTCACAATAAGCCCAAATCACATTCCATTAATTATGGAATCTTCACGGAAAACAAATCAATATATAATCGATATCAATTTCCGTATCCGACTAGTAATATAAATGGAATAACGGCAAAGCCTTTTAAATTCCATATTATTAACAGTCTTCCTCCATAGAAGTTCACTTCAATTATTATCAGCCGAATCCCATTCAATTCCAATTTAATATATGGGAAACGTTACTTTGGAAAATTCCTGTTAATCTTAATAAAAAGATTTATAAATTCCAAATCACATTTCACAGTAAATCGGATTAAGGAACGAATGCCGTTAAAAACACAGTTCACAATAAACCCAATTCACATTCCATTTTCACTTCCAATTAAATGTTAATTAATTGGTAATTATTCTTTAAATCTTAATTAAAAGACATATTATTTTCAAACTAGGTTTAAGAACGGTGTCATTTAAAACACAGTTCATGGCAAACCCAAAATCCCATCAGTCTCTAACCGTAAATTAGTAAGAGAACAATTCCCTAAGTATTAACCCCGAAGGCCGAAACCAACATCAGATCAAGACCTAGGAAACCATTCAACTTAGCTAATCTCCAGTCAGATTCTAATGTTCTTAACTCCATTGGGTTTAAGAACAGTATTATTAAAGATACCATTAACGACAAACCCAAAATCCAATTTGATATTAAATATAAGGCTCTGAATAGAAAATATATTGGCTTATATTCAATATCAAATTCTGAAACCACCAAATATCGTATTGGAATAACGATATACATATATCTATATATCTTCCAAATTCCTCCACAATATCCGTATAATCACATAATCCAATATCAAGATATTCCGAAGATAATTTCGATTCAAATCCATTCTAATTCATATATTGGAAATTCCGATTATTTTTAAAACCATTTCGAATCCAGTTTAATTATTTGAAAATATTGGATTATAATTCTAATTCATAACTTGTTCATTTTGATAAAATATATTTTTAACTTTTAAAATATGGAATTTTTCATCCAAATTATTTACAAATAATTTATTATGATTTTACACAAATTATTGATATTTTTAATAATTTTATCAAGACCTGTCCAGTCGATTTCCATAAATGGCCATCAAACTGCATTTACAACGACCATTTCTGAATTTGATTTGGACATGATTCCAAATCCAGCCATTAGATTTCAAATCTCTTGGATTCGTTGGAAAGCTCTTTTCGATACGAACCCAACGGTTCTGGTTTTAGGAGAATCCGACGGTCGGATCTCCCGTAATGCCAATTTAAAGTCAAAGGTCAAAATTCGCGAACTGCCTCGACGCGGTGCGTTCTATTCAGGCCATTAAATATATATAATATATATTTCGTCGATTTCAATTCAAAACATATTTTTTAAATCGTTTTAAAAATGATTTCAACTTCATATTCAATTTCAAATCAAAATTAAATATTTCATGTCATCGGTATATAAATGATAGTATTTTCAAAACATTAGATTTTGAAATCACTTCCTTTTCGATATTCATTATAAAAATAAATAAAATCGATATAAATATCGTTCACGTCAAAATGGCATTAATCTAATCAATGCGACTTTATATATTTAAATATATTCGTGTCCATCCCAAATAGGACATCAAAATCATACTTTTATCCATTATTTAATATTATTTTAAAATATTCATTATTTCTGAACTGGAATCAGACACAGTCAATTACCATATAATGTTATTATATGGATTTCATACAACACATGTATAGAACAACCATGATAAACAATCAACCATCATCTAGAATGCATTCTACACTGCATAAGTGTTAAATATAAATATTTAACGCTTACAATAGCATGTCAACCAATCGATTTACATACAACTAAACAATTGGGATTAGTGTATGTCAAATATCATCCCAATGCCCATGTGGGGTTTCAACCAACAAATACAGAATATTATTTGTGCAGCTGGGCGATGTGTAAATTTTTTCGTCCCAATCCATATTAGTCAAATGGGTGTACAAAAATAAATCGTTTGATATGTAAATGAATATTTATTTTATTCATATACGCGTTAAAAATTATATTTTTAACGATTACATATTTATTTCAATACATGAATATTTTCTACAGTTCAATTATATAATAAAAATGATATTTTTATTATTCAAATATTTTTATTCAACATATAAATATTTTCTACAGTTCATTTATCACCACAAACAATTTTCACAACACAATCAAACAAACCAGTCGTCCATGGTCTGTGGACAACGGGGAGCAGTTCATATATGCGGTTATAGAGTAAATAACTATACAGAAATAATTTTAGTAAGAAGGAGTTCTCATATCGCTTTCGGCTTTGCCTAAAATTGTAGCATGCTCTAAAAATTCCCTGGTCTCTTCTAGAATGTAAAGGACTTTGTCACGGTCCTGGTGTCTCTTGTTTCACTGGATTTCGACCACAAACAAAAAAGATACGATTTTTATAAGATTGATCAACTTCGCAACACTTTGAAGTGTCAAAATCAGTTTAATTACACTAAGCCGTACCTTCCAGTTAAGGGTTCAAAACTAGGTTTTGATTTTGCAATCAAACCATAAAGTTGCAGGACAATCGGATGGTATGACGTTGTCGGGGGTGGAGAGGCGCGCAGATTGACACCGGTGAGGCCCAGCTCGAGCTGACGTGGTGGGCAAGGCGGCAGCTGCTGCAAGCTCCAGTCTTCAGGGCGTTGGTTCTCCACGATGGTGCAACAATAGGGGAAGTGATGAGTTTGGATTTGAAGAGGATGAAGAGCTCTTCAAAAACCTCAACTGGGCGTTGGATTTCGTTGGGTGAAATCGCCGGAATCGGGGCTGGAAGATTTGAATAGGAAACCGCTGTCGGTCGAGATAGGTTATGGTTCATTTCTAATTAAATTTTTGAAAATTAATTAATGAAGGAAAAATTCTATTAGCCCACATATTTATTTAATCCAAAAATAGTGTTTCTCCATAAGAGCTCCAATTCAAACCCCACGACTGTCGCGCCTAGATAAATACCCCCATCCCGGACATAATGGAATATGTTTCGTAAGCCAATTTGACTTTTTAATTAGTTTCCATTAAATTTAAAATATAAATTAATATATTTTAAATTAAAATGCACATTTTAATTTACCGGCGCCACGAACTGACTCTAAAAATTCCCGAAAAATTATTTCTAGCTTCGTATTGATGATACGGTCCTAAAAAACTAATTTCATCGAATTTGAAGACAGTTTGAAAAATGACCATTTTCTGGTCGATCCAAATTGACTAAAATTGACAAAACACATTTTCTTTTTCCATGCTCACATATTAATTCCAAAAATTATCAAAACTGGAATCAAGCAAAAAATTTGACATTCCGGATCCAACAAAAGTAGTCTCGTCGAAAACGGAGGCCGTTTGAAAATTTTCCATTTTTAAGGCTATATTTTCATAGCGACTATTTTGAATTTTCAATTTTCAATTGGGCATAACTTTTTATGCCCGCTATAAAATTTTAATTTTTCAGATTCGTTGGAAAGATATTTTCAAATAAATTCTAATATTTTTGGTTTTGCTAAAATCTGGTTTATTTTGAATCCTGTATATTCATTTGAAATTTGAAATCGAATTTTCAAACTACCATGCCATTTTCAATTCCTTTTATAATTAAAAAAATATTTATATTCTAATTTCGATTTAAATAAATTCATACGTTCTAATTCCATTCAAAACAAAGTTCTAGTTGTTATTATTTAAAATAATTCATTTTAAATATTCAAAATTCATTAAAATTGCCAAAATAAAAAATTTAAATTGGTGGGTTGTTACAATCTCCCCCACTCAAAATCTTTTCGTCCTCGAAAAGGAACGGAGCTGAAAGTTGTTTTACTAACTAACTTAACATTCAGTTTGGCTTTCATTCTTTAACTTTTCAGTTTCTAAGAATTTTCAAAATTTTGGCTAACACCCTAAATTTTCGAAAATTTTCGCCATAACTTCCTTTGTACAGGGAGCACCGGGAAAATCCCCAAACCACCACACAGGCCCTCTCATCTCAAAAAGAAAAAGAAAAAGCCAAGCGGCTAGCCAATCGGCACATAAAATCATCCAAACCCAATAAATTAGTAAACATGTACCTACTTATCGGGCGTACAATTTTATTCCTCTTCTCTAACATCCTTGCTGTGACCTATTCAATGTATGTACTTGTATATGCATGCAATCTCAAACAATTTTCAATTCATTTCAAAATTTGGTACAATTTGGTTATATGTACTGTTCTTTCACATAATGGTTTTATTAGATAACAAATAATCATACAACACAACCGTCAATCAATTAGTGAATTAACGTTTCAAATTCATAATTTTGAAACTGTACAGAAAATCATGTTTTTGATGCCAATTCACAACGATAAATCCTATCTAGTCTTGGTTCTCTCACCAGTCAATTGGAAATATATAGAAATCCCACTTTCGAAACCCGAACATAAATGCTGATGATGCTCGAGCGATCATCAGAATCATCCCCGAGCAACTAGATGTGATTCTATATCTATCCAATATATTAAAACTTCGAATATACGTTTGCAAGGCGTATATGCACAATCTTTATATATTGGATTGTCCAAATAAGTTTAAAATAAATATTCAAATACATATAAAATGGTTTAAATTTCAAAACAAAATTTGCTTTCTCTTTTATTTTGAAAACACTACTCTTCACACTCGTTCTAGGATACTGCTGATCCTATCTCTAACGAGTCATTCTCATTGGATATTACTAATCCAATCTTTGATGAATCCTTTTGTTTGGTTCTAATATGCCTTGTTCTCGAGCTCTGTAAACCAAAGCTCAGATACCAAACTGACACGACCCGAACTTCCCCATAAAGGAATGCCCGGATTGAGTTGAGAACATGACTAATCAGAACACAAACAGAAGAACATTTCATTGCTTATTACAACAGTTTACATCAGAGTACAAGAAAATATAGAGTATGCACAAATAAAATACATTTGATAAATATCATAGATTTACAAATTTACAATGCAGCGGAAAATAATACAAAAACACAACTGAAAGAGATACACGGATACAGAGCTTTTCGAATATCATTCCAGCTGTAAACCGGGATCTTGTGAATATAAATCTGCAAAACCGAAACTCCTAGCCGCCCATGTGGAAAATAAGGGCACCCAGAATTTAGTTTACAACAATAAACTCCAGGTCAGTCATGTGACTGGTGTGAGAACTAAAACAGTTATTAGCCTGTTCTTAAAGTAGAGCAAAATCAAGGGATCACGCCGTATAACACGGAACGGATTTCCTCACAAGAATACCAATGCGTAAAAAAAACAGCGCAATGCTTTTTGGAAAAATGAAGCTATTATAAGACCCAGGTCCCATCACACAATGCAATGCAAGCCGGAGGATATGATTTTCCCTTATAATAGCCAAACATGCTTGGTACGTTTTAAAACAAATCATTTTGATACAATTATAGTGTATAAAACAACTTCAAATTTAAATGTATCAATCATAGGCGGCATGGGTACCATTTATCATGTCGCCAATAATAGGCTCTGCAATCAAAACCGAAATGTCACGTATTGGAAATTGGATTTTCGTCATGAGTCTAGGCAAGGGATATATCCTTTCCGCTTTGAGACACTCTAGCAAATTTCTCAGGACTGCACACTTTGGGTAACCCCTGGAATCGGTTAGGCCGGTCCTCCATTACGTTTGAGGACTAGTTATTCCTAATTACACGTTTCTCAGTCCTATCAGACCCATCCATTGGCTCCGTAGAGACCGATATATCCGAGGCGCCTCGTATTCCAACAACCACATAGGTAAAAATAATACAAATGTCAGGGCTTGTAAAATGCTGACACCACCCATAGCTAGACAGAAACGTCGTGTTCTCCCGACGGTCCTTATCTCGTTTTTGGCTCATACCGAGGTGTGAGGCTAACGAATTAACGCTAAACACAAAGCGGTGCTATATTAAAGCTATGCTTTGATCATCAACCACAAGACTCTACTTTTCAACAAAAGCTTTGACCACTGCATCTTAGTATGCCACACAGGCAATTCATGCCATGCGACTGATATCTATCGATATATAACCTCTGAGCTCGTAAGTCCCAGAGAAAGGCGTTAAGAAAGAGAATAAATTCTCCGCCGCTAATCAGATATATATTTAACAGAAATCAATCAACACAGAATAAAATCCAATGTCAGACACACAATTCATTTATAAGTTCGTTCTGGGTCTGAACGAAACCGAAGGCACCTTATTCCTCGTCCCATATGTCCAATACAGGAGAGAGGGCCTCACATATCCATCGATCTCCAAGTACGTCTGGACGATCACCACTTATTACCTCGTCTTGGGTGTACAGCGCAATCAAGACATCAATAATCATCCAAACGATGTGAAGACCTCAGGTCTTCAACCGCCGTCTTCAACCACCGTCTTCAACCACCGTCTTCAACCACCGTCTTCTTCGCCGACTTATCGTCGAATCAGTTATTCAAAATGGGAATAAACCTAGCCTTTACGAATAACTCGCGTATATAATAAACAAGTGCTACACAAACATATATACGCCTCATTCCAATCCAGAATATTTTTATTCAAATATTCTCATCATTAGGGAATAGGTTCCCATTAATTTTATCAAAGATAAATCCTTTTAAATTTATTCTTTAATCTTCCTTTGAATATCAATTCAAACCATATTAAGGTTTATCCAAACTAGTCCGGATTAGCTGACCACACCGAAGTAATCATTTATTTTATTTCCCAATCCCAACCTATTCATCCCATGGAGCAAAACTGGTAATACTCCATATCTAACACCACGGTGTTATCAGTAAATATTAATTACCATTTCCCGTTCAATTCTAATTAAAGATTTAACTACCGCTAGGGGCAAAACTGGCAATACTCCATTCTCGATCATTTCCCAAATTTGATAATTTAAATTATCACACTCCCTTTTTCAGTCTATTTAATGATTCATTAAAACTACACTTAGTTTTAGTCTTCCTAAAAATCAATATTAATGATTATTTAACTTTGGAAACACAAACATGTCGCATCGACAATCTACACCATACTATTGATTTCTGCCGATATATAACCTCTAAGCTCGTACGTCTCAGAGAAGGGTGTTAAGTAAGAGAATAAATTCTTCGCCACCAAACAGATATATATTTAGCAAAGATCAACCACACAGTTCGAAATACAATGACAGACATGTAATCCTGCCTTTAACTGGGTTAAAGGAGTAATGTCATTTAAAACACAGTTCAAACCCAAATCATATTCCATTAATTATGGAATCCTCACGAAAAACAAATCAATATATAATCGATATAAATTTCCGTATCCAAATAATAATATAAATGGAATAACGGAAAAGCCTTTTAAATTCCATATGTATTAACAGTCTTCCTCCACAGAAGTTCACTTCGATTATTATCAATCAAATTACATTTAATTCCAATTTAACATATTGAATTGGAAAACGATACTTTGGAAAATTCCAATTAAATCTTAATAAAAAGATTTATAAATTCAAAATCACATTTCATTGTAAATCGGGTTAAAAAACGAATGTCGTTAAAAACACAGTTCAAAATAACCCAATTCACATTCCATTTTCAGTTCCAGTTAAATGTTAACTAATTGGTAATTCTTCTTTAAATCTTAATTAAAAGATTTATTCTTTTCACATTGGGTTTAAGAACAGTGTCATTTAAAACACATTTCACGACAAACCCAAAATCTTATCAATCTTTAACTGTAAATTAGTAAGAGAACAATTCCCTAAGTATTAATCCCGAAGGCCGAAACCAACATCAGATCAATACCCAGGAAACCATTCAACTTAGCTAATCTCCAATCAATTTATAATTTTCTTAACTGCATTGGGTTTAAGAACATCGTCATTAAAGATACCATTCAGGACAAACCCAAAATCCAATTTGATATTAAATACAAGGCTCTAATTAGAAAATATATCGACTTATATTCAATATCAAATTCTAAAACCAAAAAATATCGTATCGGAATAACGATATATATCTTCCAAATTCCTCACAATATCCGTATAATCACGGAATCCAACATTGAAATATTCCGAAGATAATTTCGATTCAAATCCATTCCAATTCATATACTGTAAATTTCGGTTATCTTTAAAACCATTTCTAATCCAATTTAATTATTTAAAAATGTTAGATTATAATTCTAGTTCACAACTAGTTCATTTCGATAAAATATATTTTTATCTTTTCAAATATGGAATTTTTCGTCCTATTCTTTCCAAATCATTTAATATGATTTTACACAAATTATTGATATTTTTAATAATTTTATCAAGGCCCGTACAGTCGATTTCCTTAAACGACCATCGAACTGCACTTACAGCGACCTTTTCCAAATTTGATTTCGATATCATTCCAAATCAAACCTTTAGATTTTAAATCTCTTGTATTCATTGGAAAGCTCTTTTCGATATGAACCCAACTGTTTCGGTTTTAGGAGAATCCGACAATCGGATCTCTCATAATGTCAATTCGAAGTCAATGGTTGAAATTCGTTAACTGCTGCGGCGCGGCGCGTTCTATTCAGGCCGTTAAATATATATATATATTATAATATATATATATAATATATATTATATTTATATTTTTTCAATTTCAATTCAAAAAGTATTTTATAATTTTTTTTAAATTCGTTTTAAAAACGATTTGAACTTCATGTTCAGTTTCAAATCAAAATTGAATATTCCATATCATCGATATATAAATGATAGTATTTTCAAAACATTAGATTCTGAAATCACTTCCTTTTCGATATTCATTATAAAACTGAATAAAATCGATATAAATATCGTTTACGATAAAATGGCGTTAATTTAATCAACACGGCTTTATATATTTAAATATATTCGTGTCCATCCCAAATCGAACATCAAAATCATATTTTGATCCATTACTGAATATTATTTTAAAATATTCATTATTTCTGATCTAGAATCAGACACAGTCAATTACCATATAATGTTATTATATGGATTTCATACAATACATGTACAGAACAACAATGATAAACAATCAACCATCATCCAAAGTGCATTCTGCACTGCATAAGCGTTAAATATAAATATTTAATGCTTACAACAGCATGTCAACGAATCGATTGACATACAACTAAACAATTGGGATTAGTGTATGTCAAATATTATACCAACACCCGTGTGGGGTTTCAACCAAAAAATACTAAATATTATTTGTGTAACTGGACGATATGTAAAATTTTATCGCCCCAATCCATATTAGTCAAATGGGTGTACAAAAACAAATCGTCTGATTTGTAAATGAATATATATTTTATTCATATACGCGTTAAAAATTATATTTTTAACGATAAGATATTTATTTCAATACATGAATATTTTCTATAGCTTATTTATATAAAAAAATGATATTTTTATTATCCAAATATTTTTATTCAACGTATAAATATTTTCTATAGTTCATTTATCACCACAAACAATTTTCACAACACAATCAAACAAACAAGTCGTCCATGGTCTGTGGACTACGGGGACCAGTTCATATATGCAGTTATAGAGTAAATAATTGTATAAAAATAATTTTAGTAAGAAGGATATCTCTTATCGCTTTCGACTTTGCCTAAAATTGTAGCGAGCTCTAAAAATTCTCCGGTCTCTTCTAGAATGTAGAAGACGTCGTCACGGTCCTGGTGCCTCTTGTTTCATTGGATTTCGACCAAAAACAAAAAAGATACGATTTTTATAAGATTGATCAACTTCGCAACACTTTAAAATGTCAAAATTAGTTTAATTAAACTAAGCCGTACCTTTCAGTAAAGTGTTCAAAACTAGGTTTTGATTTTGCAATCAAACCATGAAGTTGCAGGACAATCGGATGGTATGACGTTGTCGGGGGTGGGGAGGCGTGCATATCGACACCGGTGGGGCCTAGCTCGAGCTGACGTGGCGGGCATGGCGGCTGCTGCAAGCTCCGGTCTTCAGGGTGTTGGTTCTCCGCGATGGGGAAACAATAGGGGAAGTGATGGTACGAATTTGAAGAGGATGAAGAGCTCTTCAAAAACCTCAACTGGGGTGTTGGATTTCGTTGAGTGAAATTGACAGAATCGGGGCTGGAAGGTTTGAATAGGAAACCGTCGTCGGTCAAAATAAGCTACGGGGTTTTTCAGATTATTTTTCTGAAAACTAATTAATGAAGGAAAAATTTTATTGGCCCACGTATTTATTTAACCCAAAAATTATGTTTCTCCATATGAACTTCAATTCAAACCCAACGACTGTCGCCTCTAGCTAAATACCTCCATCTCGGACACAATGGAATATGTTTCATATGCGAATTCAACTATTTTGATTAGTTCCCATTAAATTTAAAATATAAATCAATATATTTTAAATTCAAATGCACATTTTAATTTAATGGGGCCACATAATGACTCTAAAAATTCTCAAAAATTATTTCTAGCTTCGTATTGATGATACGGTCCTAACAAAACTAATTTCGTTGAATTTGAAGACAGTTTAAAAAATGGCCATTTTCTGGTCGATCCAAATTGACTAAAACTAACAAAACTCGTTTTCTTTTGCCATGCTCACATATTAATTCCAAAAATTACCAAAATTGGAATCAAGCAATAATTTGACAATCTGGATGCAACTAAAGTGGTCTCATCTAAAACGGAGGCTGTTTGCAAAATTTCCATTTTTAAGGGCTATATTTCCATAGCGACTATTTTGAATTTTCAACTGGACATAACTTTTTATTCCCGCTACGAAATTTAAATTTTTTAGATTCGTTGGAAAGATATTTTCAAATAGATTCTAATATTTTTGGTTTTGCTGAAATTCGGTTTATTTTGAATCTTGTACATACATTTGAAATTTGAAACCGAATTTTCAAACTACCGCGCCATTTTCAATTCCTTTTATAATTAAAATAAATATTTATATTCCAATTTCGATTTAAAAAAATTCGTACATTCTAATTCTGTTCAAAACAAATTTCTAGTTGTTATTATTTAAAATAATTCATCTTGAATATACAAAATTCATTAAAATTGCCAAAATAAAAATTTTAAATGGGTTCTGATTTTCCGGATTGTTACATTATATATTGGCAGAAATCAATGGTATGGTATGGACTGATAATGCGGCATGCTAAGATTCAAATGATCAAGGCTTTTGTTGAAAAGAAGAGCATTGTGGTTGATGATCAAAGCACAACTTGTTTAGGCATATCTTTGTGTAACGTTACTTTACGAGCCTCACACCCTGATATGAACCAAAAACGGGATAGTGACTGCATGGAAATGGACATATGTTAGTTCTAGCTACAAGTAATGTCATGGTATGAAGCCCAGATAGTTTTCTTATATGGAAGTCCCTTACTGTTTGTTGGAAAGCAGGGTTCCTCGGATATGATTTGAGTCCCTAGTGGTCGACATTACTGACCCATTTTAGAGGTACGATAGAACCGACTAACATAGAGTTTATGGTATAACTAATCATCGACGGATTACCGGCCATGTAGATCCAAGGGTTACTCATAGGTGTGATCCTGAGGCACTTGCTAATGTGTCTCAAAATTGGTGAGGATAATCCCTTGCCTCGGTTCATAGATGGAAACCCAATTTCCAATATGCAGTATTCGGTTTTAGTTGTAAATATATATATGGCGATGTAACACCCCGAATTTTCTATTAACACTAAAGTTGCTAAAATATTAATAAGTGTGTAAGAGAGGGGATGTATCTAATATGAATATAAAAATATTAATATGTGTGTAAGAGAGGGGATGTATCTAATATGAATATAAAAATATTAATAAAGTGTGTAAGAGAGGGGATGTATCTAATATGAAAATAAAAAAATATTAATAAGTGTGTGAGAGAGGGGATGTATCTAATATGTATATAAAAACAATAATAAGTAAAGGGGGATGTATCTAATATGTATACATTGTAGAAACTATATATATATATTTATGACATGAATAGAAGTTTATTAATATGCTGAGTGTTTGCTGAGTCACTTCTGACTCATTGCTGAGTCAACAAGATAAACCCCATCTTGTCTGAACGGCTGCGGTTATTTCTAGGTTAAATCTAATGGCCTAAATGAATTCTAAAATCTATAAATAAGTGGGTAGACCCTAGACCTAAATCATTTGTAAAATTAGAGAAGCTACCGTCATGCTGCTACCATGGAGTTCAGCATAGCCGTCACAAACTAAGAAGAGGAAGCCTAATCATCTACAACTAAATCTACACAAATCAAATCAAAAGATCTCTCTTTCTCTAATTCTTTTCTTTTGTTGGTGAGTATGATGATTCTCACAAGACTATTACAAACTAATTTGACTCAGTTATGAATGGATCACAAGAAAGTGATGTGATTTGTAATTGTAAATTCTATATATTGTGGATCTCTTATTATGTTATTATGTTGTCGTATGATGTAAATTATATATGCTATGTCATGCTATGTTGTAAATTCTCTTATGCTATGTCGTGCTATGTTGAGAATCATGTCAAGCTATGTTATACTATCATACTATGCCATGTTATAAATCATGCTATATTATGTTGAAAAATCATGATGTTGTTGGATCATGCTTGAAGTTATGTTTTTTTTCTTAATTTAAATGGATCTTGTTTATGGGAATTTGCCTATTAGGTTAGGTGTACCCATAAACTTGAAACTATAATTAAATAAAACTTGATTATGGGAATTTTCCTATTGAGTTAGGTGTACCCATATAAAACCATGTTGTTAAAAAATTAGATGATGTTGATTCACACATGTTCATATGTAAGTTTATGAAAATTGATTGAGATTATATTAGGTGAATTTTGAACAAGTTGACACCTTTAGGTCCATGACATGTATAATCTATGCAAGTTGGACATATGCAAGTTTCACCCCTTATTATGATTCATTTGGTCACATATACATGTTGTTATTATGATAATCTCTTTTATGCTATGAGTTAGGCTATTTGAGTCTAACATATATTTTGCGAATAAACGTTCAAACGTGGGGTAGGGGTAATATTAGGAATTAATAAATTGGGTGCAATTTTGTAAGATTTTGCATACCATGAATGGATGTCCATAATTGAGTCAATTATGGACATTGTTAAAAATTGGAAGTAATTAATAATTCAAGTAGGGAATTATTAAAATTGGGGGAAAGTGGATTATTATTAATAATCAATGCTTAGGACACGAGGTTGGACCCGTTTGTGATGTAAACCTGCCCGGACCCGCCCGGCAAATCCAGTAGTCACAAATGTCGGCCCAATGTGAGAGGTCCTAGGCCCAAACTAAAGCATAACAGTTGTAAAGACACGAGGTTAGACTCTTTTATGGTGTAAGACTGCCCGGACCCGCCCGGCAAATCCAGCTGCCATAAATGCCAGTCTAATGTGAGAGGTCTTTATGAGGTTATGGCCTTAATGAACTAAGAAATACTTAACCAGATAATCATGTAAGGTGGGACATGGGGGTTAAGTAGGTGCCTTGGGTGGCATGAGGAATCTGGTGGTTGCCTTTAGAGGCATTTGAAATACGATTAGACTTAACCAAACACACATGTAAATGAACATGACTAAGTGGGTTAAGTGGGATGGACTAATGGGGACAAGCTTAGGTGGAATGCTTGTGGTAAATAGTGGGGGCCCATTTCAACCAGTATCCCAAAACGTATCTTTGTGGGCTCGACCCAAGTCGAGGACGGGACATGCATACTGGGTTTGACTATAAGAGGCCAAAACAGGGAGCGGTGGCAACGCAAGTCCAACGGGTTTCATATGCGTGTGTGGACCCGGGCTGGTAGGTAAGACGTTGTTGCATCGTGTAGGTATAAGCCGTGCATGTCCGTTGTATCAGGTTGCCACTTTAGGGGAGTGATACACCCCACTGTGGGGCCAGCACGGGTATCTACGAGTTAGGGAGCCGATCGAATAATGGGAAGTAGGGTACACCTAGTGGAGATAGGGGCAGGCGGCACCTATGTAGTCAGCTAGGGGTACGTAAAGCCATTGGGAAAGTTTCTAAGTGAAGCTAAGTGGGATGAATCTTTAGGGTGACTAGTGTGGTGCAGTATAGTGTTTATCCTTTAGTATTTAGGAGCGCCTATAACGTTGCCTTTAGCGATTGTCTATGTCCTTAATCTGCTCTTCATAGACATTTTCTTGTTTTCCAGCTTATGCCTTAGTCCAGTTATTTTGGTAATAGTATTGTAGAATTATCATATTCACCAGACTTTATGTCTGACCCCCTCTTTTCCATCCTTTTTCTCCCTTCAGGTCCGCAGGTTGGGCCAAGTTCTAGTGGAGTCTAGTTGGATCGCTTATCTTCTGGAAAGCTTGGACTGCTGAAGTAAAGTCCAGCTTGTTATCTTTCTTTTTAATGGCTATTCATGTAATGGGATTATGTACTTGTTTTATCAAGATAGATATTGTACTTGACATTGAATATGGTGTTATGATGAAATCAAACATGTTTTGACTTCTGCTACAATGAAATAAAGTTTTTGAATTTCCAAGTACTATTTTATATCTGTCTTGTTGTAATTTTACTGTTCTATATTCACTTAAAACCTCCATGGAAGTTAATGCATTCCCTTTGTGAGTGACATTAATGGACGTGGGGTGTTACACGTGGTATCAGAGCATAAGGTTACCAGAACAGATAAAAAAAAAATTTAGAAAAATATTTTTTTTCTAAAGTATTTTTGGAAGAAGTGCTTTCAAAAAAAAAAAAACATGTTATTTAAAGAGAGTTTTTATGAAAAACATAATCCCAAATAGCCACATCCTTATCTTTATCTTTCGAATTCTCCATTTTGAATCTTTCCTTTTTCGTTTCAGCATGGCTGAAGATCTTAATCTCCCAGAAGGTGTGACGATTCCAGGGTGGTTTAGGAGATACTTGGAGGCTAGGGCCACCACTGCAGGCCCAGCGGATACTCCTCCACCCCTAGTTGCACCCATTCCTCCTCCTCCTCCTCCTCGTGTTGACACTTTTGCAAAGACGTGCAAGGAATTCAAGGCTATGGGAGGAAAAACTTTTCAAGGGACTGAGACGTTTGTGGAGGCCAGAGATTGGCTTAAGGAGACTGAGGAATTGTTGGATATCTTTGAAGTGGAAGATGGGAGGAAAGTCCGTTTAGCTGCTTGGTTAATGAAGGGAGAGGCCTCGTTTTGGTTGGAGGTCACTAACGGGGAACGTCCAGTTGATTCATGGGTGGATTTCAGACGAAGGTTTGAGGCAAAGTTTCTTTCAAGGGCAGAGGAGAACTTAAATATGGAAAAATTCCTGGCACTAAAGCAAGGGAGCTCATCAGTAAAGGAATATGTCAATAAATTTAATCAGTTAGCAAGGTTTGGCTTGGAGTTGGTGAACACGCCAGAGAAGAAAGCTTTGAGGTTCGTTAGAGGCTTGAATGAACCGTTGCAAGGGTTGGCTATGACCCACATCCCTATGGGAGCCACCTTTGAAAAGCTAGTAGAAATGGCACTTATGCATGAGGATAAGGCAGTTGAAAAGAAAGGGGATCAGAAGAAACCCCAACAGCAAAATAAGAAGGGTGGTAAAAACAATAATGGCAAAGGGAAGAAGAAATGCTTCAATTGTGGGACGCTTGGCCATCTCAGCAAAGATTGTAGAAAGAAAAAGAAGACTGGTTGTTTTCATTGTGGAGATGCGGGACATTTAGTGAAGGACTGTCCAAAGAAGGGGCAGAGGGCAGGGTCTACCTCGGGAGGACATGTGCAGGCTCTTATGGCACCAGGGCAGGCAAGGGGGCAAGTTCAGGCTATTGCGGCCCCACCGCTGCAAGAAAGAGGTAGAACAATTTCTGTTGAAAGCTTAGTTTTTCTGTTTGATCATCCTGTCCGTACCTTATTCGATTCTGGTGCATCTCATTCGTTTATCTCTGCATCATTAGTTGAATCACTGCACTTGAACACCAGTTTAGTAGAGGATCCCCTGGTCGTTTCAAATCCAATTGGGGGTTCGGCTCATTTGACCATGATATGTTTGGATTTGAAAATCTCTATACTTAGCGTTGAATTTAGATGTGATGCTTATGTATTGGGCTTCACGGGCTATGGGCTAATTTTAGGAATGGATTGGTTGTCTAGAAATAGGGCCATTCTTGATTGTGAAAGGAGAGTAGTTAGGCTTGTGACTCGCCTTGGTAATGCTCTCGACATCTTTTGTAATCCCATAAATTCCGTTATGCTAAGTTATCTTGAATCGCTTGACGCGTCTGTAGAGAACCTGCGATCGGTAGAAGTGGTCCGGGAATATCCGGATGTGTTTGAGGAGGTGAAGGGCTTACCTCCAAAGCGGGAGATAGACTTTCGAATTTATCTTGTGGATAATGCTAAACCCGTATCTTTGCCAGTGCGCCACATGGCTCCTCGTGAAAGGAGGGAACTCAATAAGCAAGTAAAGGAGTTGCTTGAGAAGGGGTTCATAAGACGTAGTATATCGGAGTGGGGTGCTCCAGTAGTTTTTGCCACAAAGGCGGATGGGTCTCTTAGACTTTGTATGGACTATAGAGAACTAAACAAGCTTACTAAAAAGAACCGACACCCACTGCCGAGGATTGACGATCTCTTTGATCAGTTAGTTGGCGCCTCAGTGTTTTCGCAGTTGGACTTAGCCACTGGCTTTCATCAACTGAGAGTGGCTGAGGATAGTATAGATAAGACTGCTTTTAGGACTCCTGACGGATTCTATGAATGGCTAGTGATGCCCTTTGGTTTGACAAACGTCCCTGCATATTTTGTTGATTTGATGAGTAGGGTGTTTAGGGAATACCTTAACAAATTCGTGGTAGTCTTTGTGGATGACATCTTAGTCTTTTCTAAGAATAAAGAAGAGCACTCCCTACATCTTAGGGAAGTGTTGGAAACCCTTCGAGCGCATAACCTTAAGGCAAAATTTTCTAAGTGTCACTTCTGGAGGAAGGAAGTACGGTTCATAGGGCACGTGGTTTCCAAAGAAGGGATAGCAGTGGATCCCGCAAAGGTAGTGGCCATCCAAGATTGGAAGGTCCCTAAAAATGCAACCACAGTAAGAAGTTTCTTGGGGTTGGCTGGCTATTATAGGAAGTTTATCAAAGACTTCGCAAAAATATCAGCTCCATTAACACGGTTAACGAAGAAGAACCTGGTTTTTACGTGGGACAAAGATTGCGATGATGCGTTCCAACGTTTAAAGAGAGCCTTAACTTCAGCCCCAGTCTTAGTGCTGCCAGACGGGAATAAACCGTTTACCATCTATACTGATGCTTGTGGGACGGGACTTGGCGCGGTCCTCATGCAAGAGGGAAGAGTAATAGCCTATGGTGGAAGGCAGTTGAGGGTTCATGAAAAGAATTACCCCACGCATGACTTAGAGCTAGCCGCAATTGTTTTCGCGCTTAAGTCTTGGCGTCACTATCTTCTTGGTGAGAAATTCGAACTGTTCACTGACCATAAATCATTAAAATACTTATTCTCTCAGAAGGATTTGAATTTAAGGCAGCAACGGTGGATGGAATTCTTAGCCTCCTACGATTTTGAAATAGCATATACCCCGGGCAAGGGTAACGTGGTGGCAGACGCCTTAAGTAGGAAAAGGTTGTCCTTGAGTCTGTTGTTTGTTGAACGACAAAGCTTAGAATTCATCTCTATGTTTGACTTTAGACCCTCCGTTGACTTAGTACCCGGTCTGTTAGCATCCTTGGAGGTTAGACCTACACTTCTAGGACGGGTTGGTGAGGCACAGCGAGACGACCCACAGTTGGTTGAGATAGTAGAAAAGCTCAAAGGGGGGGGGGAGTCGTCAAGCCATCTTCGTAGGTATACCCTAGACGATAAGGGTTGGTTACGAAGGGATAATAGACTTTGTGTACCACAAGACGAAGACTTAAGGAAGGCCATTCTTGATGATGCTCATCGCTCAAAAATGACCATTCATCCCGGCGGGGATAAGATGTACAAAGATATGAAGCGGGTTTTCTTTTGGGCCGGTATGAAAAAGGATGTGGCCGAGTACGTCGCTAGATGCTTGGTGTGCCAACGAGTTAAAGCAGAACAAAAGAAACCCGGTGGGTTGTTTCACCCATTAGAAGTTCCATTATGGAAATGGGAAAGCATCTCAATGGATTTTGTGGATGGATTACCAAGATCAAGGAAGGGTAACACGGGGATTTGGGTTATAGTAGATAGACTTACTAAAAGCGCCCATTTTATTCCCGTGAAAAGTAAGAGGACTGCTCCGTGGTTGGCTTCTGTATACATTAAGGAGATAGTTCGTTTGCACGGTATTCCTTCTAGTATAGTAAGCGACCGTGACCCCATCTTTACTAGCGAATTTTGGAAGAGTTTACAAGAGGTGGTAGGGACTCAGCTATGTTTGAGCACCGCATATCATCCTCAGACAGACGGCCAGACCGAGAGGGTGAATCGCATTCTACAGGATCTTTTAAGGCTTTGTATCCTAGACTTTGGGGGTACATGGGAAGAGCACCT
Organism: Allium sativum; assembly: GCA_030737875.1. NCBI lineage: Eukaryota > Viridiplantae > Streptophyta > Magnoliopsida > Asparagales > Amaryllidaceae > Allium > Allium sativum. The sequence goes on from CM060916.1 coordinate 328,891,044, forward strand.
TCCGTTAGTAGAATTCGCATATAATAATAGCTTTCAGTCTAGTATTGGCATGGCACCTTTCGAAGCTCTTTATGGAAGGCCTTGCCGTTCGCCTACATGTTGGTGGGAATCTACCGATAAAATCCTACTTGGGCCCGATATGGTTAGGGAAACCTCGGAGAAGATTGAGTTGATTCGAAGGAGGATGAAAGCAGCACAAGATAGGCAAAAATCGTATGCTGATAAGAGGAGGACAGATCTTGAGTTTGACATTGGGGACATGGTTTTTATCAAAGTATCTCCGTTACAGAATGTTGTTCGCATTGGGTCCGTGGGGAAATTAGCACCAAGGTTTGTAGGGCCGTTTATTGTAAAAAACAGGATTGGGAAGATGGCATATAGGGTGGAGTTGCCTGAGAAACTTAGTGGAGTACACGACGTATTCCATGTATCACATTTGAGGAAGTGTTTGCACAAGACCGCGGAGGTGGTAGAGCCGAGCTTGCTTAAAGAGGTGGAAATAGAGCGTGATGCAACAATTAGACGAGCTCCTACATGCATTCTTGGGTCGGAGATCAAAAAGTTGAGGAATCGAGAGGTCAGACTGGTTAAAGTGCAATGGGGAGATGATGAGAGCAACGCAACTTGGGAGACAGAAGAGAAGATGCGTTCGTTGTACCCTTTTCTTTTTGAGGGTATGTCTTTTAATTTCTCCTTTATCGCTTAGCTTATCTTATCTTATCTTTAGTATGTCCTCTCATTAGTATCTTTGACCTTTAGTTAGGATAATCCTATGGTTGAAACATGTGTTTGAGACATGTTATGTCTGATGGATGCAAAATGGATGCAAGTGTTTGCTAGTGGTTGCTCGTGGATGCATATATACACACACTTTAGGCACTAGATCGGCTCAGTCACTTCATATTGCATATTGCATATATATGGATGTATTTAGTATAATGGATGTATAATGGTTGTACCATCATATGGATGCTGCATTCGGTTGAATGGGTGTGCACGCATATAAAAGTAGTATGTAAGCAATTAGGATCTTTTGCATACATAATGGATTCATGACACTTACATAATTTGCATTAAGGAGGTCAACTGATTCAGTAGACCGCCTGATTTCGCATTAGGTAAGGACATGTACACACACTTGCATATGATCATAAAGCATTAGAAGTCTTTTAAGGACAATGGATGCCTGTGTATGATGGATGAGTAGATGGACGTTTGGATGGTAGGATATACATTCTTCCAGACTTGAAGATTTCGGGGACGAAATCCTAAAAGGAGGGGAGAATGTAACACCCCGAATTTTCTATTAACACTAAAGTTGCTAAAATATTAATAAGTGTGTAAGAGAGGGGATGTATCTAATATGAATATAAAAATATTAATAAGTGTGTAAGAGAGGGGATGTATCTAATATGAATATAAAAATATTAATAAAGTGTGTAAGAGAGGGGATGTATCTAATATGAATATAAAAAATATTAATAAGTGTGTGAGAGAGGGGATGTATCTAATATGTATATAAAAACAATAATAAGTAAAGGGGGATGTATCTAATATGTATACATTATAGAAAAAATATATATATTTAAGACATGAATAGAAGTTTATTAATATGCTGAGTGTTTGCTGAGTCACTTCTGACTCATTGCTGAGTCAACAAGATAAACCCCATCTTGTCTGAACGGCTGCGGTTATTTCTAGGTTAAATCTAATGGCCTAAATGAATTCTAAAATCTATAAATAAGTGGGTAGACCCTAGACCTAAATCATTTGTAAAATTAGAGAAGCTACCGTCATGCTGCTGCCATGGAGTTCAGCATAGCCGTCACAAACTAAGAAGAGGAAGCCTAATCATCTACAACTAAATCTACACAAATCAAATCAAAAGATCTCTCTTTCTCAAATTCTTTTCTTTTGTTGGTGAGTATGATGATTCTCACAAGACTATTACAAACTAATTTGACTCAGTTATGAATGGATCACAAGAAAGTGATGTGATTTGTAATTGTAAATTCTATATATTGTGGATCTCTTATTATGTTATTATGTTGTCGTATGATGTAAATTATATATGCTATGTCATGCTATGTTGTAAATTCTCTTATGCTATGTCGTGCTATGTTGAGAATCATGTCAAGCTATGTTATACTATCATACTATGCCATGTTATAAATCATGCTATATTATGTTGAAAAATCATGATGTTGTTGGATCATGCTTAAAGTTATGTTTTTTTTCTTAATTTAAATGGATCTTGTTTATGGGAATTTGCCTATTAGGTTAGGTGTACCCATAAACTTGAAACTATAATTAAATAAAACTTGATTATGGGAATTTGCCTATTGAGTTAGGTGTACCCATATAAAACCATGTTGTTAAAAAATTAGATGATGTTGATTCACACATGTTCATATGTAAGTTTATGAAAATTGATTGAGATTATATTAGGTGAATTTTGAACACGTTGACACCTTTAGGTCCATGACATGTATAATCTATGCAAGTTGGACATATGCAAGTTTCACCCCTTATTATGATTCATTTGGTCACATATACATGTTGTTATTATGATAATCTCTTTTATGCTATGAGTTAGGCTATTCGAGTCTAACATATATTTTGCGAATAAACGTTCAAACGTGGGGTAGGGGTAATATTAGGAATTAATAAATTGGGTGCAATTTTGTAAGATTTTTCATACCATGAATGGATGTCCATAATTGAGTCAATTATGGACATTGTTAAAAATTGGAAGTAATTAATAATTCAAGTAGGGAATTATTAAAATTGGGGGAAAGTGGATTATTATTAATAATCAATGCTTAGGACACGAGGTTGGACCTGTTTGTGATGTAAACCTGCCCGGACCCGCCCGGCAAATCCAGTAGTCACAAATGTCGGCCCAATGTGAGAGGTCCTAGGCCCAAACTAAAGCATAACAGTTGTAAAGACACGAGGTTAGACTCTTTTATGGTGTAAGACTGCCCTGACCCGCCCGGCAAATCCAGCTGCCATAAATGCCAGTCTAATGTGAGAGGTCTTTATGAGGTTATGGCCTTAATGAACTAAGAAATACTTAACCAGATAATCATGTAAGGTGGGACATGAGGGTTAAGTAGGTGCCTTGGGTGGCATGAGGAATCTGGTGGTTGCCTTTAGAGGCATTTGAAATACGATTAGACTTAACCAAACACACATGTAAATGAACATGACTAAGTGGGTTAAGTGGGATGGACTAATGGGGACAAGCTTAGGTGGAATGCTTGTGGTAAATAGTGGGGGCCCATTTCAACCAGTATCCCAAAACGTATCTTTGTGGGCTCGACCCAAGTCGAGGACGGGACACGCATACTGGGTTTGACTATAAGAGGCCAAAACAGGGAGCGGTGGCAACGCAAGTCCAACGGGTTTCATATGCGTGTGTGGACCCGGGCTGGTAGGTAAGACGTTGTTGCATCGTGTAGGTATAAGCCGTGCATGTCCGTTGTATCAGGTTGCCACTTTAGGGGAGTGATACACCCCACTGTGGGGCCAGCACGGGTATCTACGAGTTAGGGAGCCGATCAAATAATGGGAAGTAGGGTACACCTAGTGGAGATAGGGGCAGGCGGCACCTATGTAGTCAGCTAGGGGTACGCAAAGCCATTGGGAAAGTTTCTAAGTGAAGCTAAGTGGGATGAATCTTTAGGGTGACTGGTGTGGTGCAGTATAGTGTTTATCCTTTAGTATTTAGGAGCGCCTATAACGTTGCCTTTAGCGATTGTCTATGTCCTTAATCTGCTCTTCATAGACATTTTCTTGTTTTCCAGCTTATGCCTTAGTCCAGTTATTTTGGTAATAGTATTGTAGAATTATCATATTCACCAGACTTTATGTCTAACCCCCTCTTTTCCATCCTTTTTCTCCCTTCAGGTCCGCAGGTTGGGCCAAGTTCTAGTGGAGTCTAGTTGGATCGCTTATCTTCTGGGAAGCTTGGACTGCTGAAGTAAAGTCCAGCTTGTTATCTTTCTTTTTAATGGCTATTCATGTAATGGGATTATGTACTTGTTTTATCAAGATAGATATTGTACTTGACATTGAATATGGTGTTATGATGAAATCAAACATGTTTTGACTTCTGCTACAATGAAATAAAGTTTTTGAATTTCCAAGTACTATTTTATATCTGTCTTGTTGTAATTTTACTGTTCTATATTCACTTAAAACCTCCATGGAAGTTAATGCATTCCCTTTGTGAGTGACATTAATGGACGTGGGGTGTTACAGGCGACGTAATATAATGGTACCTACGCCGACTATGATTGATACATTTATATTCAAAGTTGATTTCTTCACTTATAGTAATGATAAAAGATGAAATTTCGTGTATCAAGCATTTTTGGCTATTATAAGGGAAAACTGTATCCTCCGATTGCGTTCATTATGTGACGGGACCTGAGTCTTATAATAGCTTCATTTTTCCAAAAAGCATTGCGTTGTTTTATTTTAAACTAAGATCATGTGGAGTAAACCTGTTCCATGTTATACGACGTGGTCTCGTGATTTACCTAACTTTAAAATCAAGTTAATAACTATTTTAGTTTTCACACCAGTCCCACGACTGACCTGGAGTTTATTGTTTTAACCTAAAGTCTAGGTGCCCATATTTTCCATAGGAAGCTAGTAGTTTTGGTTTTGCAGATATTATATTCACAAGATCCTGGTTTACAGCTGAAGCGATATTCGGAAAGCTCCGTATCCATGTATTTCTTTCAGTTGTGTTTTGTATTATTTTTCCGGTGCTGTTTGAATGTAATTTAAATCTCTGATATGTTTCTGTTGTATACTATTTATTCATACTCTGATAGATTCTTGTACTCTGATGTATTTGTTGTAATAAGTAATGAAATGTTCTTCTATTTTTGTTCTGATTTGTCGTGTTCTCAATTCAATCCGTACTTTCCTTTACGGGGAAGTTTGGGTCGTTTCATATGGTATTAGAGCTTTGGTTTACAGAGCTCGAGAACAAGACAAATTAGAGTCGAACGAAAGAATTCATCAGAGGTTGGATTAGTAATATCCAGTAAGAATGACACGTTAGAAAGAGGATCAACAGTATCCTAGAACAAGTGTGAAGAGTCTTATTTTTAAAATCAAATTAGATTTGAAACTTTAAATCAATTATTTGTATTTGAATATTATATTTTAAATTGAGTTTGGACAATCTATATAGGGAGATTTCGAGTATATGCCTGAGGAGATGTATATTCGAAGCCTCAGATACTAGATAGATATAGAATCACTCTCTAGTCGCCCGGAGATGTTTCTGATGATGGTTCGAAACATCATCAGTGCTTGTGTTCGAGTTACTAAAGTGGGATATCTATATATTTCCAATTGGCTGGTGTGAGAACCAAAATATAGCTAGGATATATTGCTGTGATTTGCACTAAAAATATGATTTTTAACTGTATATAAAAGTTATATATATTTTAAAAGTTAATCGCCTAATTGATTGCTGGTTGTGATGTTTGATAATTAGTTTAACTAATTAAAATATTGGAATGATAATTAATTTAACCAATATGAGAAAGAATGATAAATTTATCTAAATTGAATTTAATATTGAACTGAATTGAAAATTGATTAGAATTGAAAGTTGAGTAGTGTAATGACCCGAAAATCCGGTCCAATTTGAGCTGACAAAATAACACAAGTCCAATCCCAAATTGCACTGGAAACTAGGAAACTAATAGAAAGAAAACAGAGGGTGAGAACAGATAAGATAGAAACTTAGAATAGAAGAAGAAGAAGAACACAACATCAGAATAACACGAACCTCACAACGGAATGAATAACATATAATAGATAACATATCCTTGAAATAAAATCAGTATATGTATACAATAACATTATCAGAGGACAACACTTACAACACAGCGGAAATAAACTACAGCTATATGATCCCGAAGCCTCCTGCTCCAGCTCTTCAAGTATCTGTAAATCCCGACTACTTGACTGCCCATACAAAATTGGGCACCCAAGAGTTTAGGGAAAACAAAACAAAATAAACTCTGGGTCAGTCACGGGACTGGTATGAGTAAAACAGTTTAAAATAGTTCGAACAAGTAAACGATATCTCATAAGACCACGTCGTATAATGGAACGGGTTTTTCCCTTATGAGAATCCAAATTGTCTTTATATCAAAAACCTTTTGATATTGTAATAATGTCTATCAACCATAATATAATAATCATCTAGCAAAAACGCTTTCATCTCATGTTCTACATATATAGTATACAATCAAAACCGCAAGCACGTATTGGGTAATGGATTTCCAACTATGACAAGGTATGGAACCACCTTTCGCTAGTGTACCTCTAGAAAGGAATACACTGGGTTCAACAAGAACATCTTGCAACCCGGCCACACACGACCGACCACTCATTTAACTTGAGTGTATCGAATGTATATCACCAACGGTTGGGATCGGCAACCGTTTCCCAAATGGGACAACATCAACAATAGATTTTTAGAAGTAAATGAAACTATAAATTAGGTGATTATACACCCTACTTCGGAGCGACCAACTTAGCCATGCTGCCTGCCCGGTTTCTGTCATTTACCAAATGTGAGGCTAGAAGCTACGCTTTATCATTACACCAAATTCACTTCGAATGCCACATTGTCAAATCCATCAAATCACCGATTGAAGTCCTCAATAATACATTATGTGTTAGCTAAAAGAAGTTTCCTTCTCCACTTCCACTCTTGGTACGGCTGGAGAAATCAATATATGTGATCGTCTGGAAATACTCTGTCAAACATCCGTCCATACAAGTCATCCAGGAATAGGATGAACCGAAGGTACTATTCAGTACATCCATCTTAGGCACTATTATCTAAGACTTATACAATAGCCCTTGCACTTTACTCTGTCTTCAATTATCTTTGGCATATATGATTCGCAACGCTTATGCCAATACAGAGTGGTTCTTTGGATAATAATCCAACCGGTCTCTCCATATTAACAACGTTAAAATGGTCAAAACTTCGATAGTCTGTGATTTAACCATCAAAGAAAAACAGGTGTGCAAACAACGATATTATTTCCAAATGGAAATTCTATCAATCAATCATCAATCATATACATATACATATCTATATATCTATATTTCCTTATTTTCTATGTTTAGAAAATATATGTTATTAACACTGGAAAACATTTCCAAAGCTTATTTACATATCACTATCATTTCACAACTATCAGTCCCTGACTGTAAACTAGTAGGAGAACAATTCTCTAAGTATAAACCCCGAAGGCCGAAACCAACATCAGATCGATACTCAGAAAACTATTCAACTTAACTAATCTCTAGTCAGTTTCTAATCTTGTTTAACTCTATTTCTTTTAATCTGTTCGATTAACTTGATTCGGTTAACTCTTCTATTTATTTTGTAAATAGAAAATCCTTTATTCCATTTATTTTGCTTAACATCTCTTTTATAACTTATTCAAATTCTAAGTCAATATCCCTTTATCATAACTTATTCATTTCCTAAATAATAATCTGTTTAATATCCTATTTATTTATTCTAAATGTTTCTTTAATAACCCGATTTATTTAACAAATAAATATGTCCTTTCCTTATTCTATTTATTTAACAAATAAATAAATCCATTATCTTATCCTATTTATTTAACAAATAAATATCTCACTTATTATCTCCTATTTATTTTCTAAGTAAATAGTCCATTTTATAACATATTATTTATTTATCCTAAATAAATAATTCACTTTATAATTATTCCAAATTTATAAATATTTCTTATTTATAAATATTCCAATTTATACATATTCTGTTTTCAATATCACTTTGAGAATCTCCTTTTCCCATTTCGATATTTTGTGGTACTTAACACATCATATCACGATGACCAATATCGTCCAAACACATATAATCAACCACAGATTATAAACCACATCATATATCACAACATATGAAAAACAATAAAATAACTGTTGAGGAATCCAGTCGGATTCCTCCAACCTGTTTCCCTACATCCACAGATGTTACACATTTTGATTATCATCAGTTTCAGTTCAATATGAATTATTCTGTTAACAGAATCAATATATATGGATTTAATGGTTTAAATATATATATAATTTCCACTAACTGACTAGCATTTCAATCAAACAGTCAACATACAGTCAATCAGACAATATTTAATAGTTCTAAAAATACAACATGAAATTATAAACTGTTCAGAGTTAGTGAGATTTACTCACATTGGAAGTTCATCATTAAAGAACGATAAACTGTAGTTTGATCTGAATCAAGCAGTTAATTTCGCCATAATTTCAAATGAGCTCCAATCCACTCCCAGTCAGTCCCATGTTGTAGTGTCCGTCCATACGAACCCAACGGATTCGACCTTTCGTGATTCTGATATCGTATGACCAAGTTATACATTTTCTAATTTCGTAAACAATTAAATAAATTCAAAACAAAACTTAATTTCCTTTATAAAAGAATTGGGTTCCACCTCTTACTTAAGCCCATTCGCTCCGTTTGAAAGCCCAATACCCTCACCCCTTCTTCTACGAATCCGTTGACCACTTCCTATAGCCATTTCCGTCACTTTCTCCCTCCATGGCTCACTCCACCGAATTCAACCACTACTCATCGACGAAATCCCCATTTACTACTCTATCCTCTCCTACCATTTCCCCCCAACTCGGTATCTTTTCGAAACCCGCGACTTCGAGTTGTTCGTTATTCAGTTCAGACACTTGCGATACATATAACGTTCGATCCCAAATACTTATACACCACGGTGAAGCTCTTCCACCCATGAGTGCAGATCCAAGTCCCAACACTTCTGAAACTCGACGAATCGGAAGTAAACCGGAACCCTAGACTTGCTATTGAAACTCAGGAATCTCAAGCGTGGATCGCACCATGCGAAAACTATACAGAATTGAAGCCCTAAGCCCAAATGCTTCCAATACACAAGTTTTGGAAGTTTTAACACATTATTTTGATTTCTTTTGAATTTTACCTCTCTATTTCCACTGTCGATTTTTCTTATTTGTGGCGGCTCATTGTTTTGATCAGTGGGAAAACCGAATTAGGTTTAGGGAGGGTGGATATATAGTGTAAAAATGTGGCTGAAAACAATTGATGATGTGGCTCATTTTTGTTCACGAGTTTGGTTTTTATATTCCTTTTATATTTGTTCTTCGCCTTCTAAAAATCCTTGTGATCACACTTAGCATCCAAAAATCACGAAACTGGACATGCAGCTAGAGATCGACATTAAGGACCCAATGAAACTGGTTTCGTCGAATTCCGACTCCGTCTGCTCACACAGCGTATTTTTAACTGTCAAAATACTGACTTTTGTCACTCTAAAAATCCGTACGGGCACACAGTGACTCTAAAAATCACGGATCTTAGAATCTAGCAATAATTTGACATTGCGGATCCAACAGAATTAGTTTCATCGAATTCCGACTTCATTTGCAAAAGTGGCTATTTTCAAAACTCTAGATGACCCATTTAAATATATTTAAAAATAATTAAATAAATTATTAATAAATATATACATATTATTGTATATAATCACAGTGGAATACCATACAGCTCTACTGGGATTTATAACTTGATATTTCAAATCCTGATTAAATCGATATTCGATTTAAAATGAAATTCCTTTTTTAAAACATAAATAATTCCTTTATAATTTATAACCGAATTCCACATCGATTTTTCTGAAATTTGATTTGGACATAAATCAAAATCTACCCGACGAAATCCATATTTTTCTCTTCCCCTAGAAAGATATACTCCATCAGCTCCACATGTTTCTTGTTTCACAGAAATCTGGCTTAAATCGAATCTTGTACATTCAGTTGAAGTTCAAATCGCCAAATCGCGAATTGCAGCGCCATTTCAAGCTCGATTTTAATTATAATATAATTATACGTTCAGACTATCGTTATTTAAATATATTCGTTATTCTAATTCAATTCTAACTGAATTAAATATCATAGATGATCCAGCTCACACCATATCGCCATTTCAGCCAATTCTGATTATTTCAGAATTAAATGTATTATTTAATTTATTATTTTAATTAAATATTCACCATTATTTAATTCCACGACCATTAAATCCTTTTAATCATCTTTTAAATAATTAAATAAATTAATTATTATACCGCTGAAAATGTGGGTCATTACAAGTAGGTTAGTTAAAAAACTTTCATCTCCGTTCCTTTTCGAGGACGAAAAGATTTTAAGTAGGGGAGATTGTAACAACCCAGAATTTCAGAACCAATTTAGAAATTTTATTTTAGTAATTTTAATGTATTTTGAATCTTTAAAATAATTTATTTTAAAAAATAATGACTAACAATTTATTTAAATCGAAGTTAGAACGAATAAATTTATTTTAATTATATAATGAGCCTGAAATGGCGCGGTAGTTTGAAAATTCGATTTCAAATTTCAAATGAACGTACATGACTCAAAATAAATCGGATTTCAGTGAAACAAGAAATATTTGAATCTATTTAAAAATATCTTTCCAATGAATGTAAAAAATTGAAATTTCATAGTGTGAATAAAAAGTTATGGCCAGTTAAATATTCAGAATAGCCACTATGGAATTTCTATATATATTTTAGTATAATAAATAGCCATTTTGAAAACGACCTCCGTTTTCGATGAAACCACTTTGGTTGGATCCGTAATGTCAAATTATTGCAAGATTCCAATTTTTATAATTTTTGGATTTAATATGTGAGCCTGGCAAAAGAAAACGTATTTTGTCAATTACAGTTGATTTGGATCGACTAGAAAATGACCATTTTTGAAACGATCTCCAAATTCGAAGAAATTAATTTTGTTAGGACCGTACCTTCAAAACATAGCTAGATTTACTTTTCAGGAATTTTTGGAGTTAGTATGTGACCCCGGTTAATTAAATTGTGCATTTGAATTCAAAATATATTGAATTATATTTTAAATTTGATAAAAAATAATTAAAGCAGTCGAGTTGGCTTACGGGACATATCCCATTGTGTCCGGAATGGGGATATTTAGCTAGGGGCGACAATCATTGGGTTTGATTTGGAGTTCATATGAATAAACGAGTTATATTGGAATTAAATTGAAATAAAATAATAATATTATTTATTATAAATACCCCTTTAAAACAAAACCTAAACCATAATTTTGCTTTGCCACCATCAGTTATTTGGCGGACCAAGAGCGATCGAATTTTTTTCCCTTTTTAGTTCGAAATACACTAAATATCTTCAGGAATTTACAAAGGGAAACTCATCGATCTCCTTGAGATATGGTCGGCCAACGGTGGTGATCATCACCAATGGACCACCGTGGCCCTAGCAATACTGCAAAGTCGCAGCCTTCGATCTCGTTTCCATGGGCGAATAGGCGTTCGAGTAGGGCGAGTTTTTGGGTGATGGAAGGTGGTTGTGAGACCGTCGACTTGGGAGGATCTGATCAGTGAACGTCGATTGGATTTAGTGCACAGGATGGAGTTTTTAGATCGAAGGATGGGTTTCTTTAATCGGCCTAGAAGAGTAACGAGAAGAAGAGGATGAAGCAGCAGTCGTAGATTCAGAAAATAAACGGTTGATTTTAATCAATGTTTAATTAATATAAATTAATTATGTTTAGTTAATAATTAATGCAATAAAGGTTTAAATCTCTATAACTTTTGACTGCATGATCAGAGTTCAGCAAAACTGGGCTTGTTGGAATCATAATGGGATTTTAAATATATATATATATATATATCATTGAAAAAATATGATTTTTACATAAATGACTTTGTTATAAAAATATGATTTTAATATATCCATTGTTTTAAAGAATGTGGTTTTTAAAATATAAATAGCATTGTTTTTAAAAATAAATTTAACATTTTTAAAATTAGATATATATATATATATATTTGCAATATTAAAAATGTGTTTTCTAATTCTATATAGCATAGTATTAAAATATGATTTTTAATATGTATACCGCGTGAAATAGATTGCAGTGGAACCGACTGAAAGTAGAATGGAACAAAAACCGTCTAGTAAAGAATGATGGAGTGGAAACCCAAGGTAAGAACTTCTCACGCTAATTTTGTTTACAGTTAAATATATACTAGGATGCAGACGGTGCTTAGCAGCACCCGACACCATCTGTTGCACAAACCCTGGACAATTTAAATTGACTATATTGCTTGTTGGTTGTGATGTGAAATGTTTAACATATAAAAAATAATGTTAAGATTAATAGGATAGAGAAATTAAATTATAAATATTTATTTATAATTTGAACAGTGAAATTTGGTTAAATTTATTAACCAATAATTTGTTTAAAACGAACTGTCATTGTTTGAAAACCCCACACGAGTATTGGGATGGTATTTGACATACACTAATCCCAATATTTAATTATATGTCAATCGATGGGTTGACAATCTGTGATGAGTGTTATTTATTTATTTTAATACTCACACAGTTGTCAATTTCACTCTGGATGTGATTGGACTATTTAATGATTATTTATCATTATTGTTGAATACATGCGGTGTGTAAAATCCATATAACTAAAATTATATGGTAATTGATTGAGTCGCATTCTGATTCAGAAATAAATAATGTTTTATAATAAATAATATTTTATAATAAATAATATTTTATAAATAATGTTGAATAAAATATCATTTTAGAATGAAAGATCATTTTAGAACAAAATAACATTTTTAATGATAAAAGACATTTTTAATGATAAAGACATTTTAATGATAAAGAATCATTTTAATGAAAAGAAACATTTTTAATGTAAAGAATCATTTTAATGAAAAGAAACATTTTTAATGTAAAGAATCATTTTAATGAAAAGAAACATTTTTATGTAAAAGAATTATTTTAATGAAAAGAAACTTTTTTATGTAAAAGAATCATTTTAATGAAAAGAAACATTTTATATGTTAAATAGAATAAATAGAAATTCATGTTAAACATGTTTTGCAATTTTAAAAGTACATTTTATATGTTAAATAGAATAAATATAAATTCATGTTAAACAAGTTTTGCCATTTTAAAAGTACATTTCATATGTTAAATAGAATAAATAGAAATGCATGTTAAAATGTATTTGTTTATTAAAAGCATCATTTTTAACATGTTTATTTAAATAAAAAGAATTACTTTTCAAAATAGGATTTGTTATTAGAAATGTTACACTTAACATGTGTATTTTCATAATAAAGAATGTTACATAATAAAGAATGTTTTAAAGTAAAGGACATTTTATGATAAAGAATGTTTTATATAAGTATCTTTTAAAATAAAGATTATTTTAAAATAATGAATATTTTAAAATAATATTTAGTGAAGAATAAAATAATGATTTTGATGTCCGAATTTAGATGGACACAAAAATATTGAAATGTGAAGCCGAGTTAAGTAATAAAAGCCATTTTAACCCGAACGGGTTTGTCAATCGATTTTATTCATTTTATAATGAATGTTAAAAAGAAGTGATTTCAAAATATAATATTTTGAAAATATTATCATTTTAATATGATAAAGATATAGAATATTCAATTTTTATTTAAAATTGAAATTAAAGTTGAAATCATTTTGAAATAAAATTAGAAATATTTTATAAATACAATTTAAATGGAAATCGACGATATATATATAATATATATTATATATATTTAAATGGCCTGAATAGAACGCGCCGCGCAGCGACCATTCGCACTTTACGACCATTAACTTCAAATCGGTGTTATAGGAGATCTGACCGCCGGATTCTCCTAAAACTGGAACCTTGGGTTCGTATCAAAAAGAGCTTTCCAGTGAATATAAGAAGTTTGAAATCTAATGGTTGGATTTGGAATTATGTACAAATCAAATTTGAAAAAGGTCGCTATGGATGTAGTTAAATTGGCCGTTATTAGAAACCGACTGTACAGGCCTTAATAAAATTATTAAAAATATGGATAAATTGCGTAAAATCGTAATTAATCATTTGGAAAGTTTTTGGATGAAAAATTCCATATTGGAGATGATAAAAAAATATTTTTATTGAAATGAATTAGTTATTAACTAGAACAAATCTTTAATTAAGATTTAATAGAGTTTTCCAATTAATTAATATTTATTTGGAATTAAATAAAATAAATTGGATTTTGGGTTTGTCGTGAATGATGTCTTCAATAACACTGTTCATAAACCTCGTATGAAAAGAATAAATCTTTTAACTAAGATTATTATGGTTTCAAATTATATTTGGTAATTGGAGTAAAAAAAAAGTTTAATTGGGTTTATTGTGAACTATGTTTTAAAAGACGTTCGTTATTTAACCCGATGAACACTTAAAATATAATTTTGGAATTTATAAATATTTTATTAAGATTTAAATGGAAAATTTTCAAAGTAAAATTTTCCAATTTAATAAAAAAATGGAATTGAATGGAATTCGATTTAATAACAATCGAGAAAAGCTTCTGTAAAAGAAGACCGTTATTATATATGGAATTTGAAAGGCCTTGCCGTAATTCCATTTATATTATTAGTCTGATACATAAATTTTTATCGATTATATATTGATCTGATTGTGTGAAGATTCCATACTTAGTGGGAGATGATTATGGGTTTGTCGTGAACTGTGTTTTTAATGACATTGGTTCTTTAACCCAGTTAAAGATAAGATTAATTTCTTAAATTTGAATAATCATTAAGTAATGATTTTTGGAGATTAAAACCAAATTGGTGTTTCAATGTATCTTGTTAATTTCAGGAAGATTAAAGAATAAATTTAAAAGAATTTATCTTTGATAAAATTAATGGGAACCTTTCCCTAATAATGTGAACCTTTTATTAAAGGAATATTCTAAACCGTAATAAGGCGTATGATGTGATTTTATAGAACTTGAATATAAAATACGTGAATTATTAGGAAAGACCGGGTTAAACCATTCTGAATAATTACTACGACGACCAAAAGTCGAAGATGAAGACGGTGGTTGAAGACCGGAGTTTTTCACATCGTTTGGATGATTACTGATGTCTTGATTGGACCATACACCCAGGAAAAGGTAGTAAGTGGTGATCGTCCAAACGTACTTGAAGATCGACGGATATGCGAGGACCTCTCTCCTATATTGGACATATAGGACGAGGAATAAGGTGCCTCGGGTTTCGATCAGACCCAGAACGGACTTGTAAATGGATGGTATGACTGACGTTGTATTCCTCTATGATGTATTTATTGATCTCTTCTAAATATATATCTGTTTGGTGGTGGAGAATTTATTCACTTTCTTAACACCCTTCTCTGAGATGTACGAGGTCAGAGGTTATATATTGGCAGAAATCAATGGTATAGTATGGACTGACAATGTGGCATGCCAAGATGCAAACGATCAAGGCTTTTGTTGAAAAGCAGAGCCTAGTGGTTGATGATCAAAGCACAACTTATTTAGGCATAGATTTATGTAACGTTACTTCGCAAGCCTCACACCTCGGTATGAACCAAAAAGGGATAGTGACTGCATGAATATGGACATATATTAGTTCTAGCTACAGGTAACATCGTGGTGTGGAGCCCAGACTGTTTACTTATGTGGAAGTCCCTTATTATTTGTTGGAAAGCGGGGTACCTCTGATATGATTTGAGTCCCTAGTGGCTCTATAGTGGTCGACATTACTAACCCATTTTAGAGATTCGATAGAAACGGCTAACATATAATTTATGGTATAACTAATCATCAACGGATGACCATCCATGTAGGTCCAAAGGTTACCCGCGTTATGGTTTCCCCGAGATCACTACACAATTAGATTTTGAAAGAGCGAAGAAGATAACAATAACAAGAAAATTCCACCAAATAAACCTTTATTATTCCACCAATTAATTACAAAGAAAAACCTAAAATTGAGAAGATATTCAATCCTTAAAAACAAAAACAAGTTTTTCTCCCTCAAAAGTACAAATAAATCTATCTCTAATGACATGCTTATATAGATGAATGAAAAGACTAGATCTAAAATCTAATTGGATCCTAAAATATCTCAAAAATAAGTACTCCTTAAAACTTGTTCAAAATAAAACTTTTCCTAAAATATCTCAACAAATCCATAAAACTCGGTCAATATGTCCTAAAATCCCGCAACTTCCAATATCTCCACTTTAATATCCATGTGATAAATATCACAAACCATAACACTCCACCTTGATATGAAATCACTCCAACGCTCAAAAAACCGACCCCAAACAATGTATTTCCCTAACGAGATGCACCACATAAAAGATCTCAAAATTGCTTGTAATACCACAATGGCCTCCATGTAGACTTTGTGGCTTTACGTTGATGACTCCACCTTGATTCAGATGAAACTTGCCTCTCCTAATACAATTTGAGAACTCATAACATTCTCCGCTGTTTTTCCAAGCAATTTATAAATGTTATCATTTTTTCGTTTTGCGCGCAGAAGCTCCTAACTCTTGTAACTCCACCTCTAGTCGAGAAATTGCAACCTTTTTGTTCCAACTGTCCAATTGAAGCAAGATTCTTGTTAATTTCTGGGATGTACCTAACTCCCGTTAGCTTTACCACCTTTCCATCATTCATCTTCAATCGAACTGAACCTATGCCTTTAACATGCAAATCTCGACCGTCGGCGGATTCCACTTTACTACTTTGTTCTTCATAACTAATAAATGCTTCCTTTTGATGGCACATGTGGAAACAAGCTCCGGAATCAAGTTTCCAATCTTTGCTTTTTCCTTTATTAATGCATAAAATATTTCCTTCAATCTCCTCTCCAAAATTCACCTCATTACCGTTGTTATTTTGTTCATCAATCTTTTCTTCCAATGCCCTCATCTTCTCCTTATCCCTTTTAAGCTTGTGACAAAATCTCAGTTGATGACCGGGTTTGTCACAGTAAAAACAAACATATTCTTTTTTCATTTCCGATCTATTCGATTGCCTTTCCATATTTCGTTGACTATCCCTCCTTGCAATAAAAGCTTTTTCAATTGGAGTTTTAATTTCCGTTTCCTCCTTATCTTTTCCTTCCTTAAGACTCATCCTCTGCATCTCTTCATTAAGCAAGCTACTAATCACGGACCCCATTGAAACAACGCCATCCGAATTTGAGTTACTCAATGCAACCACAAGTGTTTCCCAACTTTTTGGCAATAAACTCATCATCATTAAAGCTTGTGTTTCATTATCCACCTTGAAATTCACGGCAGCCAATTGATTCACAATTTCCTAAAAATCATTAAGATGATCCCCAATTGATCCACCTTCCTTAAGCTTCAGATTCACCAACCTTCCCATAAGAAGAGCCTTATTTGTTGCAGAGTTCTTCGCATAAACCTGTTCCTATTTCTTCCATATAGCATAAGTCGATGTTTCATTAGCAACAATATGAAACACTGAATTATCCAAAAAACATAGAATAGATGCAGTGACCTTCCTATCCACAGTCTCCCATTTTGCTTCGGATAGATTGCTAGGTTTTTCTCCTTATTCTCCAGTGGTTGATGAAGATCATTAAGATAATGGAAATCTTCCATCTTTGCCTTCCATAATCCCCAATTTCTTCCATTAAGCTTTTCAATAACAATTTTATCCATATTCAAACCCTCTCCAAGAAATTTGTGTAGAAGGCTCTGATACCAATTGTTAGGGTTTCCCCGAGATCACTACACAATTAGATTTTGAAAGAGCGAAGAAGATAACAATAACAAGCAAATTCCACCAAATAAACCTTTATTATTCCACCAATTACTTACAAAGAAAGACCTAAAATTGAGAAGATATCTCAATCCCTAAAAACAAAAACAAGTTTTTCTCCCTCAAAAGTACAAATAAATCTATCCCTAATGACATGCTCATATAGATGAATGAAAAGACTAGATTTAAAATCTAATTGGATCCTAAAATATCTCAAAAGTAAATAATCCTTAAAACTTGTTTAAAATAAAACTTTTCCTAAAATATCTCAACAAATTCCTAAAACTCGGTCAACATGTCCTAAAATCCCGCAACTTCCAATATCTCCACTTTAATATCCATGTGATAAATATCACAAACCATAACAGCCCGTAGGTGTGATCCTGAGGCACTTGCTAGTGTATCTCAAAATCGATGAGGATAATCCCTTGCCTCGGTTTATAGATGGAAACCCAATTTCCAATACACGATATTCAGTTTTAGTTGTAAATATATATATGGCGACGTAATATAATGGTACCTACACCGCCTATGATTGATACATTTATATTCAAAGTTGATTTCTTCACTTATAGTAATAATAAAAGATGAAATTTCGCATATCAAGCATTTTTAGCAAAGGGAAAACTCTATCCTTCGACTGCATTCATTGTGTGATGGGACCTGAGTCCTATAATAGCTTCATTTTCCCAAAAAGCATTGCGTTGTTTTATTTTAAACTAAGATCATGTGGAGTAAACCTGTTCCATATTATATGGCATGGTCCTATGATTTACCTAACTTTAAAATCAAGCTAATAACTGTTTTACTTCTCACACCAGTCCGATGACTAACCTGGAGTTTATTGTTTTAACCTAAAATCTGGGTGCCCATATTTTCCACGGGCAGCTAGTAGTTTTGGTTTTCCAGGTATTATATTCACAGGTTCCTGGTTTACAGCTGAAGAGATATTCGGAAAGCTCTGTATCCGTGTATTTCTTTCAGTTGTGTTTTGTATTATTTTTCACTGCTATTTGAATGTAATTTAAATCTCTGATATGTTTCTGTTGTATATTATTTATTCATACTTTGATAGATTCTTTTACTCTAATGTAATTGTTGTAATAAGCAATGAAATGTTCTTCAGTTTTGTTCTGATTTGTCGTGTTCTCAATTCAATCCGAACATTCCTTTACAGGGAAGTTTGGATCGTTTCACATGATCCTCCGAAGCCCAATACACAAGCTCTTAGGAGATCGTCCAGAACTCGATTAACCCTCTCGGTTTGACCATCAGTTTGAGGATGATAAGCCATACTCAAACACAACTCAGCTCCCAAAGCTTCTTGCACGCTCGTGACCAACAGATCCATTCCGCATTCCCCCTCTCTATTGTTAGTTTTTCCTTAATGATCCATTCCGCATTTCCTAACAATTGGTATTAGAGAAAGGTCTTTCAAAAAGTTCATAATCTGATTTTTGAAAATATTAATTGGCAACCAACACTTGTAATAATAGTTCTTTTGTAGAGGGTCAGTCCACTATTAGACCACCACTGTTTAATGGTATTAATTAATAATATTGGGCATGTAAAATGAAAATATATTTTCGATCAGTAGGATTAGACACATGGAATATCACAAAGACTGAATATGTAGAACCCACAAGTAATTTTGCACAATGGACTAATGAACAAAAGGCTGCTGCACAAAGAAATTCTAAAGCCATGAATATGTTGTTATGTTCATTAGATAGCAATGAATTTAATAGAATATTAGTTTGTAAATCTGCTTATGAAATTTGGATAACTTTGCAAGTTACTCATGAAGGAACTAGTAAAGTTAAACAAACAAAAATATCAATGTTAATTAATCAGTTTGATTTATTCAAAATGAACGAGAATGAATCTATCTCTGAAAACTAGCCTATCTTCCTCCTCCTCATCATCCACTGAAAACTAGCCTATCTAGTTTAAGTTACCTTTAGTATTTGCTTATATTTGCTTTCAAATCTCGTATTTAAGTGTGTCATAATTAGTTGTATGTATCTTTTTTTTTAAGTAGTAATGAATGGAGTTTTATTTATGTCAAATCATCTTTAAATTACTGTAAAAACTTTAGAATTAAATATAATATAATATAAAATAATAACATAAAATTCAAAATATCAAAATTTTCAAAATTAGTTACTAAGTATGTTGACATACATAGTTGACTATGTCGACATATAACTGCCAGTTTTTCAAAATGTTTCAAAATTTAAAATTTAAATAACTAACTCATATCCATTCAAATCCAACGAATTCCAGACCCTATTTAAGCCTACTTCTTACAGAAAAAAATCATTATTTCATTTATCTTTCTTTTTTATTCAATTCTCATCAAAACTATGGCAAATCAAATTCATAACTTAAGCGAAAACCTTGAAGAGACAATGAATTGCTTCAAGAACATCCTCTTTATAATACTACAAAACTAGAATCATCTTGAATTAAGCCAAATAAAGATGTTTGAACAACAAGAGAAGCACTTTGATGCCATCTGTTGGATAATCTTTTCTCTTTTCAGAGATGAAAATAACAATCTCGCTAAGGCACCACCAATAAAAGAAGATGAAGATTGGGAGGTCATCAAGAAGGATCCTATCTTTGGAGAAGACGGTTGGGTAGAAGTCCCCAAGAAACCCTTGATTTTTTGATATGATTGGATTTGTTTGATTTGTTTGAACTTATGTATTGATTGGTTTGAATTACTTGACTTAATACATGTATTTATTAAAACATATGTAAACATTACTTGGATTGGTTTGTTGTTTGTATATAAAACCCAAAACATATGTAATTATGATATTTAAGTTGATTTGTTTATATACTTAATTTGATTATTGTATAGCTATGGATTTAAAGGGAATATTTAATGCTAGTATGATTATAGGATATATATATATATATATATAATGGATTCAGGGGGAGTACTTTACATTAGTATAGGAGTTATTTAGATAGTTACAGGATTTAAGGGGAGTATTTTTAGAATTTCTTTTTGATAATGCCAAAGGGGGAGAAATCATAAATTATAAACTTAGTTTAAAGTAGAATATATAGGGTTCATATAGACAGAGGGAGTATTAAAAGTATCAACATCAACTGGTATAAACAGCAGGTATAAATATTTTATAAAGTAAGGTTGTCATCATCAAAAAGGGTGAGATTTTTGGAGAATGGAGTTTTGATGACAACAAACTTTTCAATATTAATTAATTATAAAATATATACTAACATCTCTATCTAGAATATATATACATATATGCAGAATTTGTATACAGGAATTAATACTGAAGACGATTTAGTTTTAGAGATCAAGAAATCAAGAGATTCAGAATTAAGAGAAGATTCAAGACTCATGAGTAATCAAGAAATCAGGAGCTCAAGATAAATATAGTAATAAAGTCTAGTTTATATTTAAGACTTGAATAGCACTCAAGGTTCAAATTCAAATTCTATTTTTCAGATTCTGGTTTTCAAATTTTAAATTCTATTTTCAAATTCAATTCAAATAGTAATTAAGTTTTTCCATTTTAATTTTGATTTTAAACTTGAGTATTAAAGATTATAAGTTTATATATTTATATAGTTATATACTTTTATATTTATATAGTTTTAAACTTTGTAATGGTGTATGTTTATATAATTTATATTTATGATTTCATATGATTTTCTACTTTATAATACTTATTTATATCACTATGTTTTAATTTAAGAATTTCCAGAATTATATGAAACACTTTAAAAAATTTCAAATTTCAAATATTCAAAGAACATATGTCGACATAAATATGTTGGCATGTCGACATACAACTGTCATATTTTCTGTTTTGAAAGGAAGTGTCTTTTCACCATTTGTAATGTTCTAGAAGCGTTGCAACCTTTCAAATCTTATAAATAGGGGTTAATTTCATTTTTTTAATTCATTCTTCTTCTCTATCTTCATCCCTTTTCATTCCTCCATTATTATTTCATATTTTTATGATTTCTACACTTATACTCTACCAACTTGAATTTTATTATATAAATCTTCTTCTCTTCTCACTCTTTACTCATTACTATCTGAATCGAAGTGCTATTAAAGAGTTATAGGGCTGTTATAATCATTTGGGATTGTTTCGGGATAGTCTTGGAAATGGTGTGTTCCTTGTAGCCGTGAAATCAAGGAAGGAAACGGTGTTACCTTGTAGTAGGGAAATAAAGGCTGGTGGAAATGGTGGTAACCTTGTAGCCGGGAATTAAAGGGTGGTGGAAACGGTGGTAATCTTGTAGCTATGAAATCATGAGTGTTGTACTTGGATATTTGTATAGTAATAAAACTCTATGCAATCCAGCGTTGCGTGGGACATGACGTAGGAGCAATCCGAACCAATATAAAATCCAATGTGTTCTTTCCTTTTTTGCATTTTATTTTTATTTATTTCTGTGTTTGTGTTTGATTTTGTATCTGTGATTGTAACGACCACGGATTTTCAACCCTAAAAATCAACATAAACACTATGTCGACTATTCAAGTATTGGAAATACACGATCATTAATAGAAAGATGTTAAAAGGGAGAAATAGAAAGAAAGAAAGTTAGAATAGAAGAAGAAGATCACAACCGAACAGAATCAGAGTAACACGAATCTTATAGCGGAACGAATAAATATATTATATAACAACTTTTGAAATACAAAACCATAACTGTATACACAAACCAGTATAACTCATAACATCACAACGGAAATATACTCTATAAATAACTAATGTTAAAGACTCCTTCTCCAAGCTCCTCCAAGTATATTTGAAAAAACTTGACTGCTTGACTGTCCACACAAATGTGGGCACCTAAGAGTTTAGGGAAAACAAAACAAAAAAAACTTTGGGTCAGTCATGTAACTGGTGTGAGTAAACTTTAAACACTTGGTTTAACTTTTCGAAATCTTTTTCAAAAGCAAATGATAATCATAGGACCGATCCACACATAAATACGGATGCTTTTTACCTTACGATAGCCCAAAATATTTCTTAAGGCCAATATTTTCTGATATTATAAAAATGTCTTAATCAAGTAAATAACAATCTAGCAGAACTCTTTCATCTCACGCTCTACATATATAATATACAATCAAAAACCACGAGCTCTTATTGGGTAATGCATTTCTAACTATGACAAGGTATGGAACCACCTTCCGATCAGTGTACTTTGGAAGCGATACACTGGAGTTCAATAAGAACATCTTGTAACTCGACCACATATGAACGGCCGTTTATTTCACTTGAATGTTCCAAATATATTGTACCTTACAGTTGGTATACCGACATAACCGTTCCAGAGATACAAAAGGGAAAGCAGTAACAAATATGAATATTCTCTAGATAGTGACAATATACCCTAATTGGGTGTGACTCACTTAGCCATGCTGCCTGTCCAATTTTTGTCGTTTCCCAGTTGATGAGGCTTGAGGTCATAACGTATCTTTTAACAGGTCACATCTTCATTCACTTTAAATGCCACATCATTGTACATGCCAAATCTCAAATTGATTTCCCAAAAAATACCACGGGTATAAGCTAAGAGAAACGAATTCCTCCGCCACCAAATGTGAATACGTTTCAAGAGATCAATTTACTCGATTTATTAGATATGCTTTGTCAGTGTCCTGGGACTGGACAAACTGAAGGCACTATTCTGTAAATCAATATTGGGCAATTTCTACCTAGGACCGGCAGAACGGCCCTTGCACAAACTCCATCTTCAATTATCTTCATCATATTTGATTTGCAACGCTAATGCCCATACGAAGTGGTTTTTAGATAACAAATCTGATCCCGGTCTCTCCGCACTAACAACGGAAAAAGGTTCAAAACTTTGATAGTCGGCTAGTTAACTATCAAAGGAAACATACATACAAACAACGTTCGTATTTCCAAATGGAAATTATACCGATCAATCATTAATCAACATTAAGCCCCTTTAAATTAATTTATCGTTAATTTGTTCATTCCTTTATCTCCCATTTTCCATATTTCTTAAACCCGTTTAGTCTCTCACGATACTTGGAAAAACATTTCCATATCCATAATTTCTTGTTCTCTATATCTAGAAAATATACGCTAATTACATTTGGAAAACATTTCCATTTCTCATTCACGCATCACTAACCTTCCATAACCATCAGTCCCTAACCGTAAATTAGTAAGAGAGCAATTCCCTAAGTATAAACCTAGAAGGTCGAAACCAACATCAGATTTATACTCAGACAACTATTCAACATAACTAATTTCCAGCCTGTTTCTAATGTTCTTAACTTCATTTCATAATTTCTTATTTACAAAACTGTTGACACAACTCTCTATTTAGTTTACGAATCCACCCTTTTATAGAAATCTTTTGATTATAACAATAACATTATAATCTCTGCTTTTGAAACATTTAGTTTCAAAATATAACTTTTATTTTAATAAACAAACAAATACTTAATGAATTAGATAAACAAATAAATCTTGAGTATAACCGGAAAGTAAATGGTACTTCCTAAATTTGATAGAATCGAATTCCAACATATCTCTCTTTCGAATACTCTCTATTCAAACAACGTTCCGAACGTCGGAATAAACTCACCGTTTCTGGTTAACCTGATTTCTAAATTCATGATTGAATTTATCACTTCAAATATTCATCAATTTCCTTTTATAACCCATTTAATCAGGAAAGAGTTTGCTTTTAAATCATTATTCACTTTAAAACGTAAATAATATTCCTTTATAGAAATATGGACTCATTTTATTAAATCAAATCTTGATTTCAATAATAAATACCATTATAGTTTAACATTCCATTTATCTTGTTATTTTATTAATTTATACTTCATATTTTATTTCACAAACTATATTTCTAAGTATACTTCTTGTAAATTGTAAATCAAGTTTATAATTAAATCTCAACTTCATATTCTATTATAATTTATTGGTTCTAAACCAAATCTTAATTATTTGTCCAACTCCAGTTTATATAATATATAAATTCTAGCAATGAATCATTTCAATAACATTCGACATTGTCGAATTACAAATCTTATGGTTTTCATTTCGTTCTATTTACATTTCGAACAACGAAATAAATCTCATCATTTTCCTTTGAAAACTATTTTCAATTTCCCACTTTTAGATTTCATTCTTGAATTCATAATTCCCGTTTTTTTAATCATAATTATTTCATATCATTTATAAACATAGTTTATAAATCAAATCACTTGTTTTAATGTAATTAAAAGAAGCTATTATATTCTATCCTGACCAACATTCAATTTCTATTTTAAAATAGATTATCCTTTTTAAAAATCCAAATTCTTTTCTAATATATCTGAATATATTTTACGGTATTTAAATACCAATTATTTCAAGGCAATGCTGTTTAAACATCCCAAAATACACAATAATCAAACGAGATTATTTATCACCACATAAAATGCAATATATGAAAAACAATAATATAATTGTTGAGGAATCCAGTTGGATCCCTACAACCTGTTTCCCTGCATCCACAGATGTTAATCAACATGAATAATACCAGTTTCAGATAAATCTGAATATAATAATAAATATGATTAATATTAAATTAACGACTTATATATGTATAACTATATATATTATTTCAACCAATTTATTTGCAAATCATCCAAACAAACATCACACACAACATTCATTCATTTTTATCAATATTAAATAGCATTTATAAAATTATAAAACTGGGCAAAGTTAGTGAGTTTGCTCACCTTGTCATCAATCGTTAAATAACGATTAACGGTCGGTTGATTGGATCAGGCGTTCTATTTTTCCATAAATCGCAACGA
This sequence comes from Allium sativum, assembly GCA_030737875.1. Classification (NCBI taxonomy): domain Eukaryota; kingdom Viridiplantae; phylum Streptophyta; class Magnoliopsida; order Asparagales; family Amaryllidaceae; genus Allium; species Allium sativum. The sequence continues at coordinate 328,916,675 of CM060916.1, forward strand.
GCTCCAGTTCACTTCAAAACAGTTCTGTTGTGTAGCTGCCGTCCATATAATCCTAATGGATTTTGTTTCGTGGAATTCCCATAATATGTGAACAAGATATAGTATTTGCAATATTTTATATATATTTTAATTAAATATAACTAAACTTACTTTAATTATAAAAACAATTGGGCCTTGTGTTTTTAGAACAACACATTCATTCTTGCACCGTTACCGTTTCCTCTTTTTTCCATTTTAATCTCTCTTTTTTTTGAATGGGCCTTACGAAATTTAAAGCCTATCCCCCAAATTATAACCCAGATTGCATCAAAGGAATAGCCTGTTCTTCTCCATATTTCAAAAGCAAGGCTCTTATTCGCTGTTCCATTTTTGAAAACTCCCCTGGCATTCGAACCCGTCACCTACCAAAAATAAATCCACATCAACAAAACCTTCACGGTTCACCACCTCATTCTCCATCTATATAGCAACTGAAAATCCTCCTTTCTGAAATGCACTACCCCCTTACCGTACTTCTGTTCCCCAGTGCTACCCACACTTCCGCACAATGTAACTTCAGTTAATCCACATACTTACCCTTCTTCACTCCATTCTCCGTCTGTATTTTGTATGAACCCAAGATCAACTTCCTGCGTGCCCTTCTACATTATCGCATGAAAGCTCCTGTTAAACATTCCAAGCCAGTGCTGATGTTAACTCCTCATTCCCTCTCATTTTTAAACCGAACTCAACATCCAACTCCACTGCTCTTTCATCTTATCCCCTAAACTCCAACATGCATCGCCTTCCTGCCTTCACTGATGTTTCACGAAAATCCTATTTCCTCTCCCCTCATCCGTTCAAAGAGTGTTCATCGCTGCTCTTGTGACCCAAACTTCATTCCACTGCTATACTCATAAGCTACAACGCCTACACCACTATTGCATGATAACCCCGACTTCCAGCTACACTGCTACTCACGAACTTCACCAATATGTTCGCAGCTCCTCCTCCATCCTTAACGAACTGAAGCCTTAGGCGCACTACTCCTATTTTCCAGCAGTGCATTTAGTTTGTTCACGTTTTGTTTAATGGTGGAGTGAATTTTGTATTAACGGGGAAAGAAATAGTGGAAGGTTATACTTGTGCCTGTATTTATAGATATGAATTGCTTCGTATGTAAGGAATATGGATAGTGTAAATAGTGTAGCTGTAATATTGCAGCGTAGGTCGGTAGGGAGAAGTGACAATTCATGGTGTAGGATAGAGACAGTACAAAGAGAGGTAGTATGTAATCTTAGCAGTGAAGGAAAACTTTATAGAGCCATGTGTATAGGATATTACGTTTGTTTCAAGTTGATAAAGAATTACTGAATAAATTACTGATGCTTGTACGATCATAAAGGTTAGACAAGCCTACACCAATGAAGTCCTTTAAACAAACATGAGGTATTCAATAGTTGAAGCAAACTACTATTGCTTTACTTCAAGCACAATGAAATTTTAGGTTATCCCTTCATTTATATGTGAACATGCAGGCCATTTATAATTATTTACATTGGTTAATGATGCACTCCCAGGCTATTAACATGTTTTAAACTTACGTTTAGTTATTCTTCCTTTATTTTTATTATTTGTTTATTCTTCTTTTCATCAATTTCATTTACGGATTTTCATTTTTAGTCACTAATATTGTTGCTATTACAATCATTAGTTTAGCCTTCGATATCTATTTCAGGATATTCCTTTGTTAGTTCAATCTTGAATTCACCACATTGCTTTCAAGTTTGATGTATATAGTATTTTATATTTATTTGGCACTCCACTAAATAAAATCTCATTCACATATGGACCGCCATTTACCAAAATAAATATACTGTTATGACGAGCAGTTTATCACAATCCCAAAGATATAATAATATAGACTAGTTGACTTATATTGTGATACACCAAAATTACTGATATAGGATGTAAAAAACTTCAAATAAAAAGTTACTTATTTCCCAATATAAAAATTACCAAAAAAATTCAAAAATTAAATTAAGAATACGTCTCAAATATCTTGTCCAAATATGAAACCAACATTTTATTATAATTAAATAATCGCTACGACTTATAAACGGTTCCATAGCGGCCATTTGAAAATTTGATTTGGACATAACTTACAATCTATAAGCTGAAATCTCGATTTTTTTCTTCCATTAGAAAATTTTAGCTCAACAGATTCAAACATTTCTCATTTCAAAGAAATCCGACTTATAACGAATCCTGTATAATCGTTAAAAGTTCAAAACATTAAATTACGAACTGCTCGATTTATAATTATATTATAATTAATACCTTCCAATATCTTTTATTAAAAAATTTAATTTGAAAACTCGAATATAAACTCAACTGAATATCTTGAATTATCCAATTCACTCAATATTGCCAATTCAACTATTTTCGACTATTTCGGAAATAAATATATGACCCATTATATATTTTCATTAAATATTTAGAATATTTAAATTCAAACCATTTAAATTGCCGAATCAATATTGGAATAATTAAATAAATTAATTATTATATCGATAAAAATCAGGGACCTTACATTCCTTTCCCCTTAAAAGAATTTCGTCCCCGAAATTACTAAGGTAGGAAAAATGCTACAAATTTCCATTAACCAGGTTAAAATAATTTTTTTACTTTCAGTTTCAACTGAACTAATTTATTTTCTATAAAATATTAATTTATTCTTATCAGCGTAAATTTTGGTACAATTATAACTAGCCTCTCTAGGCCTTCTCCAATCCAAAAGAAAATCAATCATCCAAGTGGCTTGCCAAACAAGCTCATAAAAATCTCATACGCAATATAATATAAACTTGTACCTTTTTGTTAAGCATTCAGCTCTAACTCTCTTTTCTGCTATCAATTCAGCATAAAACAATGTCATTCCTAATTGATTTCCAGCCAACTTAACCTCAAATCCAATCAATTACTCATGCCTAAGACAAATTCCATTTCAAACTCCAGTCTCAAATCGAAATTCTTACTCAACAATCCAATTCCATTTCAGATTATCTCCAACCTAATCAAAATTTATTTAACTTAGATTAAGTTAAATTCTAATTTATTTATTTTTACCCTTTCAATATTATTTAATTTCACAAGTTAAATTTAAATTTCAGAATTCGAATTTATGAGTTTTATTTCAATTTAGTTTGAAATCATATATAATAATTATAATTCAAAACATTTGAATTTCTGACCATCTGTTTCCTCAAAACAATTCAAAACCAAATCTTTGTTAGTAATCCATTACTTAGAAACTCGAATATGCACGTTGATGATGTCGCCAGCATCATCTGGGTTATTTTCCAGTAATCGAAGTGAATTTAATACTATATCATTTTCAAAACATATTCTCAAACACTTCCATTTTGAAATTTATTCAAAACACCTTGTAACACCCCACCTCCGCTAGGGTCACTCACAAAGGGAATGCACTAGTTTTGGAGTGGTATTATCGAGATAACATCACAGAATTATCACAAGACAGAACATAAATAAACAATTAAGTAAATAGCGGAAGAATTTATGAGCAAAACAAAACTTCATTTCTTTCCAAAATAAACCACGTCTTTTACAAACATTTCAAATAACTTCATTACAACTGTCTTGTAATAATAGCCAAAGAAGCAATAACTTAAAACAGAAAAACAGCTTATTCCCCAAGTGCTGTAAAATGAAGCAGCCATAGCAAACCGTACATGCTGAGCCAAAGCAAGTGATATCCAAGCTAAGAGCTAGTGTTTCCTCCCTGAGAACCTGGGGGGGCAACGAAAGAAAAAGAGGCGAAAGGAAAAGGGTCAGTCATAAAGACTGAGTAAGTCCTAGTGACTTTCAGTGTAAAAACGGTTAAAACAACCTGTCATGTATGAACTGGAACTAAACTTAAGAATGGTGTCAAGGTGAACAAGATAGACTAAGGTGATCAGGATAAGTCAAGACAAGTCAAGAAAAGCATCACATGTTCGAGATTCGTTGCATCGACTGTACTAGTATACTAAGCCCATGTCACTAGTTAATCATGAAATAAATCCCACGGCCCAATATCATGAAACGACCCTGAAACGGGGTCTGACCCAAGTACGGGGTCCTACGGAGCGATTATCTAGTCGATCGGCTCCATACAAGTTCTAGCTCGTCAAGTGTCCGTGTCATACGGCTAATCACGAATGTAGTCACCTGTGTTGGGTCCACCTTCGGGTGTATCAGCCCTAAGGTGTCAACCTTTGACACGATTCAAGATGCACAGATAAATCTACGGATACCCAGTGTCTGCCCCGAAATACGTGCACGACCGTAGCCCACCGAACCTACACTGGCGTACCCCACTGCCGTCGTTCACCTCTTACAATCAGCCCAGTAATCGTGCCCCACCCGGCCTAGCCCCAGGGTACCTTGATACATCTAGAGGGTTACTGCTGAAAGGGGTCGTGTCTAGGGTTTCGCCTACAGATTAGGTCATGTAATTCGTGACCCAACCCGCCTAACCGATTAAGTCATGTAATTCGTGACTTAATCCTTTTCCAGTCTAGTCATGTCAAGATGGTTAAGTATGTCATTTAAATTCGTGACTTAACCCGCTTACGTGTCATGTCAAGTTGGCTAAGTGTTGTCGTTTCAAGTTCACCCTACAAATCGTGTTCAAGTTGGTTAAGTTGTCTTTTCATGTTCATGACTTAACCCTAATTGGCATTAATTGATTCGTTAATGCACCGAACCACTCACATTGGATCTTATTGTTCGTAGCCACTGGATTTGCCGGGCGGTTCCGGGCAGGTTTACGCTACGAACTCAACCCAACCTCGGGTTTCAAGCGCGATGTGACCAACTACCCACATTGGATCCTATTGTTTGTAGCAACTGGATTTGCCGGGCGGTTCCGGGCAGATTTACACTACAAACTCAACCCAACCTCGAGTTGGCCACTTTCTTGTTTTCTAAAGTCATGCCCATGTTCTTATCAGATTCGTGCTATTTTCATAGCATGTTCATATGTCAATTTCGTGCCCAACTAAGGCATGTTTCAAGTCAAGTCATAGAATATTCAAGTCAAGTTTTTCGTTCCATATTTCATGTTCTACTTATGCCAAATTTCATGGTTTATGATTATAACCAATTCAAGTTTTGCCTATTCTACCCAATCGTATCCCCAACGTATATAAACGTACTTCATTCACAAGCATAAACAATTCAAGAGATAAAGGGGAATAACACCAAACATGTGATAGGCATACGTGACAATTCCAACATCACTTGCATAATAAACAGGCTATAACATATCACATGGTTTCAATACTAGCATGATGATAACTTGGCATAGTAATGGTTCCAACTTAGTTCAACATGATGAATTCAACTTTACATTATAGGCATAATAATCATTGCGGGCATAATAATAATTTTATTACAAACATGAAACATTAAAGGCATGGTAATTCTAATAGGCATAGTGGATTCCAATTTAGTATTTTTAACATAATGATTCTCATCTAGCATTATAAACATAATGATTCCAACTTTTCATCGTAACCTTGCGATTCCCAATTTAACATGATAGGCATATTAACATCACAGGCATAGTTTCATTAATATCATGGACATGGTTTAATTAGCATCATAGGCATGGTTTAATCAACATGAGGATTTCAATGAACATAATGATTCCATGGACATGTATTTGTTCAACTTGCAATAAAATTAAGCCCAAGTGATTCATAACAACATCAACATCATGGGAAGTTTAACTTGCAACATTAACATAGCAATATTCCCAAATTTTGATTCAAAGTTAACCAATATAAACATGGGTTAATAATAGTTCCTAAATCCGGTTTCAATTCATAGCATGTCCATGTTATTTCAGCGTTTTTGCCTAAAAAGTGACATAGAACTTACAATATGAAGCAAGCAATCCAAATCAAAACTTTAAATCAAATAGCCCCAAATCCGTTGTCTAAAGTGTCGTAGTTGTTGTAACTTCTAGTTGTAGCCTTCAAGAATCATCCTTCGTCTTCTTTAATTTTGTTCTTTGTATTTCTAATTTAGGGTTCTAGGTTTAATGGCAGCTGCATGAGGCTAAAATGAAATAGTATGATTTAAGCTAGGTCTTAGGGTCTTTTTATAGTTGTAGGCAACTCATTTAGGCCATTAGATCAACCCCAGAGTCAATCCGGACCATCAAAACACATACCGGGCTTCAAAAATGGGTTCTGGGCCAAACCAGGCCGACCAGGTCGACCTGTACAGGGGGGGTCGACTCTAGGGTCGACTCTAGGGTCGACCTGGCCTGGGGAGGTCGACTCTAGGGTCGACTCGGTTCTGTCTGCCAGAAAGTCTGCTGAAACTTGTTTTGGCCATATCTTGGTCATACAGACTCCGATTTTCGAAAAATCAGACTCTATTTCGCGTATTTTTTCGAGAGGAACGCAATGGTGAAGTCAATTTTACCTAATTCCTGATTATTAAATTAATTATCCTTATTTTACTATCTTTTCTGTTACACACACCGTTACCGAACTAATTTTTCTTCTCTTCCAAATATTAATTAATTCTTCTTATGCATCACATGTTGTTAAAATTCGGGTTGTTACATTCTCCCCTCCTTAAAGGATTTCGTCCCCGAAATCTTCAAGTTAAGAAGAATGTGTCCTACCATCCATCATCCATCTACTCAAAACATCACCCACAAGCAACCATGGTCCTTAAAAGACTTCTAATGTTTTATGAACACATGCAAAGAGTGTGTGTATATGTTCCTTATCTAATGCTAATGATCGGGCCTGATTGATTTTCTCAAATGCAAAATATGTTTAGTGAAATGAATCCAATATGTATGCAAAATTTTCCTATTATAATTCGTAATTTCTACATGAGTGCACAAACATTCAATCATATGCAACAACCAAATGATAGCACAGCCAAGTTTCCAAAATAAACACTCATGCATATGCAACATTAAAATGTGTCTGAGCCGATCTAGTGCCTAATGTGTATTCATGCATCCACGAGCAACCACTTGCGACCACTTGCAACCATTTCGCAATCATAACATGTTTCAATTACATGTTTACATCCAAAAAGATTCTACCTATGGTTCTCAAGATAGGATCGAGGAGATAACAAGATAAAACAAAGCATCTAGAAAAAGAAGTTAACGATGTACCCCCAGAAGGTCCGGTCTGCTTCTTAGGGCAGTCCTTGCTGATGTGTCCAATCTCCCCACAATGAAAACATTCACCTTGCTTTCTCTTCCTCTTTCTACAATCCTTGTCTATGTGCCCTTCCGTACCACAGAAATTGCATTTCCTTTTATCAAGTGAGTTGTCGTTCTTGCCTCCTTTCTCGGAGTCTACCTTCTTATTCTGAGAATCGTTGGGCTTGACCTCCTTCTTGCCCTTCTTATCTTCCTCATACAGTAGGGCCATATCCACCAAGCTTTCAAAGGTCGCCCCCATGGGCACATGAGTCATGGCCAAACCATGTAGTGGCTCGTTCAAGCCTCGTGCAAAACGTAGCGCCTTTTTCTGAGGAGTGTTGACTAACTCCAATCCGAAGCGAGCAAGCTGATTGAAATGGTTCACATATTCTTTAACTGTCATATTTCCTTGTTTAAGGGCCAGAAACCATTCCATTTGGAGACTCTCCTCTGCCGATGATAGGAACTTAAGCCCAAATCTCCCTCTAAAGTCCGCCCAAGTCTCAATGGGCCTAGTAGCGTTGGTGACTTCCCACCAATAAGAAGCTTCCTCTTTCACGAGCCACGCCGCCAACTGTACTTTCCTATTGTCCTCTACCTCAAAGATAACAAACAAGTCTTCAGTTTCCTTCAACCAATTCCGTGCCTCAACAAAAGTCTCAGTTCCTAGGAAATCCTTTCCGCCCATGGCCTTAAAGTCCTTGCATATCTTTGAAAAAGCGATTTCTCGCGGAGGTTGAGGAGGATGAGGAGGAGGATTGGCTGGGCCTGCCACATTAGCCCGTGCCTCGAGGAAACGACGGAACCAAGTGGGTATATTGACCCCCTCGGGATGATTAAGGTCGTCGGTCATGATAAGCTGAAAACGAAAAAGGAAAAGATTCAAACGAGGAAACAAAGATAGTGCTGATGGCTTTGGGGAATATGCCTTTTAATCAAAACAAAATTTTCTTGAAAATTTGCTTCTTTGTAAATGGTTTCAAAAAAAAATTCAAAAGGTTTTCAAAACTTTTGCCCAGTCTTGGTAACCTTCTGCTCTGATACCAAATGTAACACCCCACCTCCGCTAGGGTCACTCACAAAGGGAATGCACTAGTTTTGGATCGAGATAACATCACAGAATTATCACAAGACAGAACATAAATAAAAAATTAAGTAAACAGCGGAAGAATTTATGAGCAAAACAGAACTTCATTTCTTTCCAAAATAAACCACGTCTTTTACAAACATTTCAAATAACTTCATTACAACTGTCTTGTAATTATAGCCAAAGAAGCAATAACTTAAAACAGAAAAACAGCTTATTCCCCGAGTGCAGTAAAATGAAGCAGCCATAGCAAACCGTACATGCTGAGCCAAAGCAAGTGAAATCCAAGCTAAGAGCTAGTGTTTCCTCCCTGAGAACCTGGGGGGGGGGGGGGGGAGGGGGGGGGGACGAAAGAAAAAGAGGCGAAAGGAAAAGGGTCAGTCATAAAGAATGAGTAAGTCCTAGTGACTTTCAGTGTAAAAACGGTTAAAACAACCTGTCATGTATGAACTAGAACTAAACTTAAGAATGGTGTCAAGGTGAACAAGATAGACTAAGGTGATCAGGATAAGTCAAGACAAGTCAAGAAAAGCATCACATGTTCGAGATTCGTTGCATCGACTGTAATAGTATACTAAGCCCATGTCACTAGTTAATAACGAAATAAATCCCATGGCCCAATATCAAGAAATGACCCTGAAACGGGGTCTGACCCAAGTACGGGGTCCTACGGAGCGATTATCTAGTCGATCGGCTCCCTACAAGTTCTAGCTCGTCAAGTGTCCGTGTCATAGGGCTAATCATGAATGTAGTCACCTGTGCTGGGTCCACCTTCGGGTGTATCAGCCCTAGGGTGTCAACCCCTGACACGATTCAAGATGCACAGATAAATCTACGGACACCCAGTGTCTGCCCCGGAATACGTGCACGACCGTAGCCCACCGAACCTACACTGGCGTACCCCACTGCCGTCGTTCACCTCTTACAATCAGCCCAGTAATCGTGCCCCACCCGGCCTAGCCCCAGGGTACCTTGATACATCTAGAGGGTTACTGCTGAAAGGGGTCGTGTCTAGGGTTTCGCCTACAGATTAGGTCATGTAATTCGTGACCTAACCCGCCTAACCGATTAAGTAATGTAATTCGTGACTTAATCCTTTTCCAGTCTAGTCATGTCAAGATGGTTAAGTATGTCATTTAAATTCGTGACTTAACCCGCTTACGTGTCATGTCAAGTTGGCTAAGTGTTGTCGTTTCAAGTTCACCCTACAAATCGTGTTCAAGTTGGTTAAGTTGTCTTTTCATGTTCATGACTTAACCCTAATTGGCATTAATTGATTCGTTAATGCACCGAACCACTCACATTGGATCTTATTGTTCGTAGCCACTGGATTTGCCGGGCGGTTCCGGGCAGGTTTACGCTACGAACTCAACCCAACCTCGGGTTTCAAGCGCGATGTGACCAACTACCCACATTGGATCCTATTGTTTGTAGCAAATGGATTTGCCGGGCGGTTCCGGGCAGATTTACACTACAAACTCAACCCAACCTCGAGTTGGCCACTTTCTTGTTTTCTAAAGTCATGCCCATGTTCTTATCAGATTCGTGCTATTTTCATAGCATGTTCATATGTCAATTTCGTGCCCAACTAAGGCATGTTTCAAGTCAAGTCATAGAATATTCAAGTCAAGTTTTTCGTTCCATATTTCATGTTCTACTTATGCCAAATTTCATGGTTTATGATTATAACCAATTCAAGTTTTGCCTATTCTACCCAATCGTATCCCCAACGTATATAAACGTACTTCATTCACAAGCATAAACAATTCAAGAGATAAAGGGGAATAACACCAAACATGTGATAGGCATACGTGACAATTCCAACATCACTTGCATAATAAACAGGCTATAACATATCATATGGTTTCAATACTAGCATGATGATAACTTGGCATAGTAATGGTTCCAACTTAGTTCAACATGATGAATTCAACTTTACATCATAGGCATAATAATCATTGCGGGCATAATAATAATTTTATTACAAACATGAAACATTAAAGGCATGGTAATTCTAATAGGCATAGTGGATTCCAATTTAGTATTTTTAACATAATGATTCTCATCTAGCATTATAAACATAATGATTCCAACTTTTCATCGTAACCTAGCGATTCCCAATTTAACATGATAGGCATATTAACATCACAGGCATAGTTTCATTAATATCATGGACATGGTTTAATTAGCATTATAGGCATGGTTTAATCAACATGAGGATTTCAATGAAATAATGATTCCATGGACATGTATTTGTTCAACTTGCAATAAAATTAAGCCCAAGTGATTCGTAACAACATCAACATCATGGGAAGTTTAACTTGCAACATTAACATAGCAATATTCCCAAATTTTGATTCAAAGTTAACCAATATAAACATGGGTTAATAATAGTTCCTAAATCCGGTTTCAATTCATAGCATGTCCATGTTATTTCAGCGTTTTTGCCTAAAAAGTGACATAGAACTTACAATATGAAGCAAGCAATCCAAATCAAAACTTTAAATCAAATAGCCCCAAATCCGTTGTCTAAAGTGTCGTAGTTGTTGTAACTTCTAGTTGTAGCCTTCAAGAATCATCCTTCGTCTTCTTTAATTTTGTTCTTTGTATTTCTAATTTAGGGTTCTAGGTTTAATGGCGGCTGAATGAGGCTAAAATGAAATAGTATGATTTAAGCTAGGTCTTAGGGTCTTTTTATAGTTGTAGGCAACTCATTTAGGCCATTAGATCAACCCCAGAGTCAATCCGGACCATCAAAACACATACCGGGCTTCAAAAATGGGTTCTGGGCCAAACCAGGCCGACCAGGTCGACCGGTACAGGGGGGTCGACTCTAGGATTGACTCTAGGGTCGACCTGGCCTGGGGAGGTCGACTCTAGGGTCGACTTGGTTCTGTCTGCCAGAAAGTCTGCTGAAACTTGTTTTGGCCATATCTTGGTCATACGGACTCCGATTTTCGAAAACTCGGACTCTATTTCGCGTATTTTTTCGAGAGGAACCCAATGGTGAAGTCCATTTTATCTAATTCCTGATTCTTAAATTAATTATCCTTATTTTACTATCTTTTCTGTTACACACACCGTTACCGAACTAATTTTTCTTCTCTTCCAAATATTAATTAATTCTTCTTATGCATCACCATTATTTACCTATCTAAACATATTTTTATATATTTTATTTCATTTTTTTAATTATACCTTGATTTCTTGTTTTCACATGTTGTTAAAATTCGGGTTGTTACAGACCTTTTACAACATTTGACAAACATTTTCAAATCACCTAGGATCTTAAAATTTTCTTATACAATCCAAAACTCATTTTCAGACACCTTTCCAAGTTTTCAAAGTTTTAAATTCCAAATTTTGGTTTTAATCCAGATTTAATTCGTCTGATTTTATATATTTCCCTTAAAAGAATTCTAATTGGTTATTTAAAACCATCTCGATTATAATTTGATTCGATTATGATAACAACCAATATATCAAATTTATATTATAATAATTCGAATACGTATACTTTTTTTATCAAAACATATTTTGGGTAATCATTTACCCTCCTTTCGAAAACATACTATGTTGGCTTATTGTATTCAAGCATTTAGAAACCCCTATCGATATTGTGGTGCCCCACCATTGATCAAAATTCATTAGCCACTTAACTAATAAATCTCCACAAAAAAAATCATTTTTATAAAATCTACAAATGCGCTCTCTCGTGTAGATACACTCAAACTCAATCTAGGGGATTACTAACCCCATCTCTATTTAGTTACGCCACAGAACCAGTTTAATCAATTCACCTTTAGCTTTGATACCACTGTAACGACCAAGGATTTTCGACCCTGAAAATCAACATAAACACTACGTCGACTATTCAAGTATCAGAAATACCCAATCATTAATAGAAAGATGCTAGAGAGGAAGAAATAGGAAGAAAGAAATTTAGAATAAACGAAGAAGAAGATCACAACCGAACAGAATCAGAGTAACATGAATCTCACAGCGGAACGAATAAATATATTATATAACAACTTTTGAAATACAAAACTATAGTTGTATATACATACAAATATAATTCATAACATCACAGCGGAAATATACTCTATAAATTACTAATGTTGAAGACTCCTTCTCCAAGCTCCTCGAAGTATATCTGAAAAATCCCGACTACTTGACTGCCCGTACAAATTTGGGCATCTAAGAGTTTAGGGTAAACAAAAGAAAATAAACTCTGGCTCAGTCAAGTGACAAGTGTGAGTAAACGGCGAACACTTGGCTTAACTTTTTCAAATCATTTTCAAAAGTAAATGATAACCGTAAGACCGATCCACACATAAATACAGATGGTTTTTACCTTCCCATAACCTAAAATATTTCTTAAGATCAATATTTTCTGATATTATAATAATGTCTAAATCAAGTAAATAACAATCTAGCAAAACGCTTTCATCTCACGCTCTACATATATAATATTCAATAAAAAAAACGTTGGATCTTATTGGGTAATGTATTTCTAACTATGAAAAGGTATGGAACCACCTTCCGATTAGTGTACTCTTGCAGCGATACACTGGAGTTCAACAAGAACATATTGTAACTTGACCACACATAACCGGCCGTTCATTTCGCTTGAATGTTCTGAATATATTGCCACTTTACGGTTGGTATGCCAACATAGCCCTTCCGGGGAAATACAAAAGCAAAACAAGTAACAAATATGAATATTCTAGATGGTGACAATATGCCCTAATTGGGTGCGACCCACTTAGCCATGCTACCTGCCCGATTTTTGTCATTTCCCAGTTGATGATGCTTGAGTTCATAATGTATCTTTTAAAAGGTCACGTCTTCATTTACTTTAAATGCCACATCGTCATATCCTCCGAATCACAAATTGATTTCCCTAAAAATACCATGGGTATAAGCTAAGAAAAACGAATTCCTTCGCCACCAAACATGAATACGTCTGAAGAGATCAACTTACATGTTCTATTAGATATACTTTGTCATACATTCCTCCATATACATTGTCCTGGGACTAAACAAACCGAAGGCACTATTCTGTAAATCCATCTTCGGTAATTGCTACCTAGGATCGCCAGAACAGCCCTTGCACAAACTCCGTCTTCAATTATCTTCATCCTATTTGATTCGCAACGGTAATGCCCATACGGAGTGGTTTTCAGATAATAAATCTAATCCTGGTCTCTCCATATTGACAACGGAAAAAGGTCAAAACTTTGATAGCCGGTTATTTAACTATCAAAGGAAACATACATACAAACAATGGTCCTATTTCCAAATGGAAATAAAACCGATCAATCATTAATCAACATTCATCCCCTTTAAATTAGTTTATCATTAATTTATCATTCCTTTATCCCCATTTTCCATATTTCTAGTCTCTCATGATATGCGGAGAAACATTTCCATATCCACAATTTCCTGTTTTCTATATCTAGAAAATATAGCTAATTACATTTGGAAAACATTTCCATTTCTCATTCACGCATCACTGACCTTCCACAACCATCAGTCCCTAATCGTAAACTAGTATGAGAACAATTCCCTAAGTATAAACCCCGAAAGCCGAAACCAACATCAGATCAATACTCAGACAACTACTCAACATAACTAATTTCCAATCTGTTTCTAAAGTTCTAACTTCATTTCATAATTTCTTATTTACAAAAATATTTACACAACTCTCTATTTAGTTTACGAATCCTCTCTTTTACAGAAATCTTTTGATTATAACAATAATGTTATAATCTTTACTTTTGAAATATTTAATTTCAAAATATAAATTTTATTTTAATAAATAAACAAATACTTAATTAATTAGATAAATAAATAAATCTTGATTATAACTGAAAAATAAATGGTACTTTCCTAAATTCGATAGAATCGAATTCCAACATATCTCTCTTTTGAATACTCTCAATTCAAACAATGTTCTGAATGTCAGAATAAACTCAACGTTTCAGGTTAACCTGATTTCTAAATTCGTATTTGAATTTATTACTTCAAATATTCATTAATTTCCTTTTATAACCATTTAATATGCAAAGTGTTTTCTTTTAAGTCGTTATTCACTTTAAAACATAAATAATATTCCTCTATAGATATCTGGGCTCATTTTATTAATTTTAATCTTGATTTCATCATAAATACATTACAGTTTAATATTCCATTTATCTTGTTATTTTATAAATTTATACTTCATAATTTATTTCATAAACTATATTTCTAAGTAAACTTCTTGTCAATTATGAATCAAGTTTGTAATTAAATCTCGACTTCATAATCTATTATAATATATTGGTTCTAAACCAACTCTTATTTGTCTTGTCCAACTCCATTTTATGTAATATATAAATTCTAGAAATGAATCATTTCAATAACATTCAACATCGTCGAATTACAAATCCTTATGGTTTTTATTTCATTCTATTTACGTTTCGAACAACGAAATAAATCTCATCTTTTTCCTTTGAAAACGATTTTCAATTTCCTATTTTTATTTTCGTTCTTGAATTCATAATTCCCATTTATTTAATCACAAATATTTCATATCATTTATAAACATCATCTATAAATCAAATCACTTGTTTTAATATAATTAAAACAAGTTATTATTTCTAGCCTGACCGACATTCAATTCTATTTTAAAATAGATTATCCTTTTCAAAAACGCAAATTCTTTTCCAATATATCTGAATATATTTTACGGTATTTAAATACCAATTATTTCATGGCAATGTTGTTTAACATCCCAAAATACACAATAATCAACACCATATTATTTGTCACCTCGTATAATTCAATATAGGAGAAACAATAATATAATTGTTGAGGAATCTAGTTGGATCCCTCCAACCTATTTTCCCGCATCCACAAATGTTAATCAACATGAATAATACTAGTTTCAGATAAATCTGAATATAATAATAAATATGATTAATATTAAATTAATGACTTATATATGTATAACTATACATGTATTATTTCAACCAATTTATTTGCAAGTCATCCAAACAAACATCACACACAACATTCAATCATTTTTATCAATATTAAATAGCGTTTATAAAATTATAAAACTAGGCAGAGTTAATGAGTTTGCTCACCTTGTCGTTAATCGTTAAATAACAATTAACGGTCGGTTGATTGGATCAGGCGTTCTATTTTGCCATAAATCGCAACGAGCTCCAGTTCACTTTAAAACAATTCTGCTGTGTAGCCGGCGTCCATATGATCCTAACGGATTCTATTTCATTGAATTCTGATAATATGTGAACAAGATATTGTATTTGCAATATTGTATATATATTTTAATTAAATAAAGCTAAACTTACTTTTATTATAAAAACAATTGGGCCTTGCGTTTTTAAATCGGCCCATCCATTCTTGCACCATTACTGTTTCCTCCTATTCTTCATTTCATACTCATGAGCATTGCTGTTTACATCCCTATTCAAATTGTCAATAATTTCCAAACTAATCTATGTCCACAATTGTCACCTAAATTATGTCCATACTTTTCAGGTATATAAATTATACCAATTAGTGTCTCAAATTAATTATATGCCTTTAAAGCCATTTTATGCCAATTCACAATATGTATATTTAATATTTTCCTATTGTCCCCATGTCGTTCGTACGTTTAATATGAATATGTTAGACTCGCAAATAGTCTAACTCATAAAAAGAAAAGAAACATCACAACTTGCATAACACATAAAATAGATCTAACTTGCGAATAAGAATTATAATATAAATTTGCATAGCTAATAACTTGCATAGGAATGGACATATAGAATATAAATTTGCATAAACTATGTACCACCATAGATCTAAATATAGATCTAAACATGAAATTGTGAACTTACATATATGAATATGGTTTTCACCTAAACTTGCATATATGAATATGGTTTTCACCTAAACTTGCATATGTGAATATGGTTTTCACCTAAACTTGCATATGGATTCCTACAAACTTGCATCTGAATTTAAACATGTAACACCCCATCTCCGTTAAGGTCACTCACAAAGGGAATGCTTTAACTTTAATGGAGCATTTTAGTAGACATAACATAAATTTTCAAGACAGATAAAACAGTACTTGAAAAATTTATAACTTTATTACAACAGAAATCGAAGTAAGTTTGGTTACATATTTTAAAATCACAATATCAGAATTCAAGTACAAAAATATCTGTCTTGTACAAAAGCCTTCAGAATACATAGTTTTAAAAATCATAATCCCCCAACATAAACTGCCATGGAAAGATAGTGCCAAGGCCAAGCGATACTTCAAGCAGAGAAAGTCCAAATCAAGCTCCTAGATTTCCACCCTACAAACTTGGGGGGAAATGAAAGAGAAGGGGCGAAACAAGCAAGGTCAGACATAAAGTCTGGCAAGTCCAGTGACTTTCAGCATATGAACAGATAATAATATCATGACATGAAAATAAAGCTGGATAAGAGACAATATCAATAGGAGTAACTAATATACTTAAGCTAAACAGAAGAAACAAAATGATATAGCCCAAGTTATGCTTCTTACTTATATTTTACTTCTCTGCACTAATAATAGTATAACAGGATTAGGTGTTACCCTAATGTCTAAACAGAAACAGAATAATGGGCCTTTACCACCCGAACAGAAGGTACTGAAACAGAAACAGAATAGTACTTACGAAAACAGAATGTTAGAATTAGGTGTACACGAGTAAATGGGCCTTTACCGCCCCAACAGACGGTACCATGCAGAAACAGACTGGTGTTACCACCCAACAGAAACAGACAGTACCCCAACGGAAACAGACAGAACTAAGTGTACCCTAAATCTACCCCAAGCAATCGGCTACCTAATACATAAATACCCTGTGCCAGCCCCATAGAAGGGTGTATCACTCCCCAAAGTCGCAACCTTAAAATGACATAGACCTATTTACAGATGTCACGGCGTCTTACATCCTTAGAGGCAGACCGGGATCCATGCATGCACATGACCCGGTTGGAACGCATCATCAACACCCCTCGCCATTATCAGAATGAACCGCTTATAATTAGTTCAGTAAGCATGCCCGGACCCTACCTACTGTTGGGTCATAGTTTTGATACCAGAAAGGGTTACTGACTAATATGGGTCCCAAACAACAGATGAGACAAGTATTTTCCCTCCTAACCTTGTGTCCCCAGACTAACAGATTTCAGATTAACTTGTTTACAAGTTTTCAGACATACAGAATTCAAGTCAACTAGTTCACAGATCAGAAAAATCAAGTTAACAGCTTTTCAGACTAACGGATCAGATGTACAGTTTTAACAGACTTACAGATTGTCTAACTTTGTAATGGGCCTACAGATTCACGAAACAGGTTTATTAATTCATCAGTCCAATTGGTTTAGCCCTATCTACCCAACATGTTTTAGACATCATATTTACCTCAGATTTGCTTTAATTAAATATTAATGCGCAGACCTCTCACATTAGGTTGGTAGCTTGTGGCCGCTGGATAAGCCGGGCGGTTCCGGGGCAGATTCTGCTACAAGCCAGACCTAACCTCGTGTCTAAGAATATTTTATTTATGCCTACACCCCTCACATTAAACTAGCAGTTTGTGGTTGCAGGTTAAGCCGGTTGGGTCCGGGCAGGCTTCTGCCGCAAACACGAGTCAAACCTCGTGTCTCAGCATTTTTATTATAACTCATTTATTCCATTACAAATGATACAAATATCAGACTAATTAACAGATTTGACTTCTTTTCAAGTCGCAGCCGATTAAACAAATTAATATGTTTTACACAAATTACAATCATTCAGCTTTTCAACAGATCTAACAGATTTAGTAGCTTAGGCGGTTCAATAGATTTAGCAGATTAGGCAACTCAACAGATTTAGCTGTAATGACCCGTATTCTACACGTCATAGGATCGTAGAATATTTATTTCTTTTCCATGTGAAGTCGTATGGTCATGTAACTTTGGGAAACATCTATTAGAGTCATTTCCCATGTTCATGATTTTTGTCGATTTTTAAATGACCATTTTGCCCCTAGTTGGTACTGTTTTGGCCATAACTTTTGATAGGAAAGGAATTTTGACCTGAAACCACTTCCATTAGATTCGTTTGATGGTTTTCTTTCCGTAGAGTGGTTACAATAGTCAAACGGACTTACCTTTTGGGAGATATGGCTGAAACAAGGTTTGGAGGGTGAAAAACTGCTTAACCGGGCCAAATCGGGTGATTAGTGAGTAGACCCATAACCCATTTCGGGATTAGGGTTATGGGAGGGCTGAAATGAGATGGAGAATCATTCCATTTCAGTTTTCTAGCCTCCACTTATCACCAAGGATCCCTAAAAATGGCCTCCAACCTCTAAATCACCTCCAAATCACCTTTAGGTTAAGGATTTGGCTTAGCAACCCCCTAATCGAGGAAGATCTTCACCAAATCAACAAAAGAGCTGGTGGTTGGCGTTGAAATTCGCATCAAATCAGAGAAATATTTTAGATCTTGGTTTATTTTGTGGCTAAGGTGAGTGATTTGCTTAGTTTTGCACTAATTATGGCTAATTAGGTGTGATTAGTGTTAATTAGCGAATTTAAACATGATAAAATTCTGGAAAATTGTTTATAAAATTCGGAATGATGTTTTAGACCTCTGATATGAATTTGGGTTAATTTTGTTAAGATTTGTTAATCCTATCATCAGTTTCACCTAAACATGCTTAAGGGGAAATATGGGATTTTGGGTATGTTTGATCCATTTTTACCTATCATATTGATGTTTTGATGGTTGTGGTTGATTATGTATGTTGCTATGACTGTATGAAATGCTATGTGACTGTTTAGAATAGTTGGAATGGTCGAAAACGCCGTCGAGGGGCGTAAACAGCTCGCTGGACAAGGTGCAGGGGTTCGGATCGCATAGGGGGTTGAGGGACGATCGGATCGCCCTATGGGATCGTGGGACATCACCACGAGTCGAGTCATCTCCTTCGAACCGAAACATCTGCGCAAGGCCCACGAGACGAATCGATGGAGCGCCGTGCCCAAATTGAAGTACTCCGACCCGGATCGCCAATGAGCATTACGACCCGATCCGATCCACTCGTACTTCATATCACGATCCGACTAGAGGAAGGCAGCATCCACGATCCGATGCACAACGAGACGACGGAGGAGCGCGATCCGATCCGTATTGGGTATTCACGATCCGACCAGAAGTGGAGACCCGATTCGATGGAGACTGGATTCACGAGACGATGGGGAGTGCGACCCGATCCGACGTAGGAGGCGCGACCCGATGCGATGAAGAATGTGAAGGCAGATCCGATCCGATTCGATGGTGATGACCAATAACCCGAGATGCAAAGGTAGTCCAATATGGGAAGTTAGAGCTCAGGATCCAGTTGGGAACCAATGAGTTCACTTCATGGTTGGACTTTGCTGCGGGACGTGTGCTAAGGAGTTGTCGACGTTCATAACTTCGATTCACCACTAAAAATGGATGATGGCTACTTATCAGTGCAGTAGGGTCATTACGACCTGAAGGGCAAAGTGATGGTAGCAAGACTACGTTATCAGTGCAATATGGTCATTATGACCTGAGGGGCAAGGTGATGCGTAGTAAGACTATGAGCCAGCGCAGATGGGGTGAATAACTCCATGGGGCAAGTGGACATAGTAAGGATTAGTAAGGCTATGAGCCAGCGCAGATGGGGTGAATAACTCCATGGGGCAAGTGGACATAGCGAGGAATTAGTGGCTACGTTATCAGTGCAGTGAAGCCATTTATGACTTCATGGGGCAAAGTGATCGTAGCAAGGAATGTTGGGTGATCGGAGTGGTGAATGTCGTATGCTTTATGCACTGAGTGAGAGATGTGAGGATGGATGCTATGCTTGATTGTTTGCCATCATTATGACATGCACACCTCCCCTACCTCCGTATCTTTACACTGTTTGATATGACACCTTAGAGTGTTGTACAGTATGTAGTGCTAACTCTTTGGTTGCAGGTCCAGGTTCAGGTATGTTTTAGTCTACCTGTTATTGTTCACTTTAGATGCTTATCGCTCATACCAGGCTTTATGTCTGACCCAGAGTTTTATGTCTCCTCTTATTACTCTGGGTGCTCACACGAGCAGACTAGAGACAGGTTAGCTGGTGATGCACGAGTAGCTGATTCGGAGGCGGGCAGGAGGCTTCCACGTATGATATATATATATATATATATATACACACATTCTCCCTGTGTCGTTGATGGTCGCTACTTGGGCATTAGTAGTGTACCTCCTTTATCTTGTTTTGCTTTGAGACAGTTTGAAAGTTGTAATAAGCTGTATTCTGAATTTCTGCTGCTATGATGTTTAGTTCTGATTTTCGGCTTATGCACTGTCTCTCCTGTTTTATGTCAAGTATGTTATTATTATATTTTGTTCTATGCGCTGTGAGACATTCTACAGGATCCTTGTATGTTCATTTCCTTCTTCCTTTTTCCTTCTGGCGACCCATTCCGTGCTAACTGGACATGTGTACAACGCACCTTTGGGGTAAATGTCGGTTGGCGTGGGGCGGGCCGTCACACTTGGTATCAGAGCTCTAGGTTGCGTAGTTAACCTAGGGAAAGACACTAGGGAGAGTTAGTACGAATATGAGAGCGCGTATTTGTGATTACTTTGGTTTTCAAAAGCTATGTATATATCTATACTATTAGTAGTATAAAGATTAAGTCGCACTGCACTAGCACCACTATGGGGTCGTTAATCGTTTCCCTTTTTACAGATTAACGATGAGCCGAGACACGAGGGGTGCTGGTAGAGGGACCAACCAAGGGAATGCCGCTGACATGAGGGCTATGTTTACTAACCTCATGAGAGACATGCTTAGAGAAGTGCAAGGGGCAATTCCCAATCCCGGAGTTGGTGCTGGCCCAGTAGTGCAGGCGCCTAGGGTCGATTTCGCCAAGTTGTGCAAAGATTACACTAATCTTGGTGAGAAGCCGTTCCATGGAACGGAGTCGGCCACGGATGTTCAGGACTGGATGGATAGCTGTGACCGTATCTTTGATGACTTGGGTCTCGAGGATGCGATGAAGAGAAGGCCAGCGTCTCGTCAGCTGCAAGGGCGAGCAATGAATTGGTGGAATGCCATTAGAACAGCTACTCCAGAAGATCAAGTTACTTGGGTTCAGTTCAAGGCTCGCTTTAGCGAGAAGTTTATTCCAGTTGCCCAGAAGTCAGTATTGTTTAAGAGGTTCTTGGAACTCAAGCAAAACGGAAGGGTAGTTTCTGATTATATTGCTGAGTTCGACACTTTGTCGAAGTATGGACTGTCTCTCATTGGTACTCCTGAGAAGAAAAATGAGAAGTTCATTACTGGTCTGGATGGGTACTTGGGGGAGAGGCTTATTAACCACATCGATGAGACTTTTGAATCGATCGTGGGGAAAGCTTTGAGATCAGAGAGCCTTTACCCTAAGTCAAAGACTGAGGCTGGATCTGCAGAAGGGCCAAAGCCGCAGGCAGGCGGTGGAGGCAAGAATAATTCTCAGAATAAGAGGAAGCAGGACCAATCTAAGGGTGGCCAGAAAAAGAGCAAGAAGGATGTTGAGTGCTTCAGCTGTGGAAAGAAGGGCCATTATGCTAAGGAATGTCGGGCCAAGCCAGCGGAAAGGAAGTGCTACAACTGTGGCCAAGTGGGACATCAGAAAGATAAGTGTCCGCAACCTCTTAAGGAGAAGCAGATTGTGAAAGCATATGCTATTGATGTTGTTCCTTCTTCGTCGAATGCCCCAACTGCGGCGGAGAAAGGAAAGAATGTTGTTATTCAAGGTATGCTTTCTATTTATGATATACCAGTTCGAGTTTTGTTTGATACTGGGGCTTCCCGTTCCTTCATATCTAGTGACCTGGTAGATAGGTTGGGACTGGAACCCGAGATAGTCGATAGACCATTGATTGTGACGAACCCGATTGGTGGTTCTACTAGCCTTAGTATGATTTGCAGGAATTCGGTCTTATCGAGTCATGGATGTATGTTTGTATGTGATTGCTTTGTTTTGGGCTTTACTGGGTATGGCATTATATTGGGAGTTGATTGGCTCCAAAAATACGGGGTGGTGGTAGACTGTGAGGGCTTTTTGGTGACAGTGAGGGCGGATGATGGGCGGAGGGTAGTGTTTGGTAGCCTACCTAGTGATGGGGTTATGGCTAGTTTTGTAAATTCCCTCGACATCCCGCAGGATGAGTTGTCAGATGTGCCCGTGGTTGGCCAGTATCCGGACGTCTTCGAGGAGGTGACCGGGCTTCCAACACACCGAGAGATTGAGTTGCGTATTGATTTAGTGAAAGATGCCAGACTTATAGTGATGCCACTTCGTCGTATGGCACCAAGGGAGCAGCGAGAGCTCGGAGTGCAAGTCAGCAATCTTTTGAAGAAGGGATTTATTAGAAGGAGTGTCTCTGAGTGGGGAGCACCAGTTGTGTTTGCCACTAAGGCAGATGGTTTCCTTCGTTTGTGTGTGGACTATCGCGAGTTGAATAGGGTGACGAGGAAGAATAAGTATCCTCTACCGCGGATAGATGATTTGTTTGATCAGCTGGAAGGAGCTAGAGTGTTCTCCCAGTTGGACCTCACGACAGGATTTCATCAGCTTCGAGTAGCGGATGAGAGTGTTCCGAAAACGACATTTAGGACGCCGTCTGGATTTTATGAGTGGTTGGTCATGCCGTTTGGGTTGACCAATGCACCAGCCTATTTTGTGGATCTTATGAATCGAGTATTCAGAGATCAGTTGAATAAGTTTGTTCTTGTGTTCGTGGATGATATCCTTGTTTACTCAAGGACAGAGGAGGAACACAAGGGACACTTGAGGATAGTGATGGAGGTGTTGAGGAAACACCAATTGAAAGCGAAATTCTCTAAGTGTCATTTTTGGAGAAGGGAAGTGAGATTCTTGGGTCATGTTGTTTCTGAAAGTGGTATTGCCGTGGACCCTGCGAAGGTGGCTACGGTACAGGATTGGCCTACACCCAGGAATGCTACAGATGTAAGAAGTTTCTTGGGATTAGCTGGATATTATCGTAAGTTTATCCAGGACTTCTCCAATATTGCAGCACCGTTGACTCAGTTGACTAGGAAGAATCAGTCCTTCGTCTGGGACGGAGTGTGTGAGGATGCCTTCAAGAGTCTAAAAGAGAGGTTGACGCGTGCGCCAGTGTTAGTCATTCCTAAAGGGAATGAAGAGATGACGGTATACACTGATGCTTGTGGTACCGGACTGGGTGCAGTATTGATGCAAGGAGGTAGGGTTGTAGATTATGCTAGTCGACTGCTAAAACCGCATGAGAAGAAGTATCCTACCCAAGATTTGGAATTGGCAGCGATTGTATTTGCGCTGAAGATGTGGAGACATTATCTCTTGGGAGAGAGATTCGAGTTGTTTACCGATCATAAATCGTTAAAGTATCTCTTCTCTCAGAAAGATCTGAATCTCCGTCAGTAGAGATGGTTAGAGTTCTTGGCTTCGTATGATTTTGATATCGCGTATACACCTGGAAAAGGTAATGCAGTAGCCGATGCCTTGAGTAGGAGACATGCCAGCTTAGGGGCAATGTTTCTTGAATGGAAGCAACTGGAGTATATCGCGGGGTTTGATTTCAGACCAAAGTGCGAGTTGGATCCAGTTATGCTAGCTAGTTTGACGATCAGACCCACTCTGATAGAGCGGATTGGTTCTAGCCAGAGGGACGATCCTAATCTATTAGAAATCATCTCCAAGTTAGAGATGGGTATTGGTGAGGAGGTGAATGTATATGGGCTTGATCGAGATGGATGGCTTCGAAAGAATGGAAGACTAGTTGTGCCCAACGTGAATGATTTGAGAGATGAAGTGCTTAGAGAATGTCATCACTCAAAACTGACTATACATCCCGGTGGTAATAAGATGTATCGAGACATGAAGCGAACCTACTACTGGGAAGGGATGAAAAGAGACGTTGGGAAGTTTATATCCAAATGCATGAATTGCCAGCTAGTTAAAGCCGAGCAAAAGAAGCCTAGTGGGTTGTTGCAGCCATTAGAAATTCCCGAATGGAAATGGGAGCAAGTTTCGATGGATTTCATCGATGGCTTACCAAGGACTAGATCGGGATATGATAGCATTTGGGTAATTGTGGATCGATTGACTAAGAGCGCAAGATTTATACCAGTCAAATCGACCAGAACGGCAGCCACGTTGGCAGAATTGTATATGAAGTGGGTAGCGAGATTTCATGGAGTACCCAAAAGCATTGTGAGTGACCAAGACCCGTTGTTCACTAGTGGGTTTTGGAAGAGCTTACAAGAGGCTCTAGGGTCAAGATTACATCTCAGTACCGCATATCATCCTCAGACCGACGGTCAGACGGAGAGGGTGAATCGTATATTGGAAGATCTCTTGAGAGCTTGTATATTGGATTTTGGTGGATCATGGGATGACCATTTGCATCTAGTAGAGTTTGCATATAATAATAGTTACCAATTCAGTATCGGTATGGCCCCATATGAAGCTTTGTATGGAAGACCGTGCAACTCACCATCATGTTGGATAGAGACTGGCGAGATGTTTGTGCTTGGACCAGATATGGTGAGAGAAACGTCGGATAAGATTAAGATCATTCAAC
This sequence comes from Allium sativum, assembly GCA_030737875.1. Lineage (NCBI taxonomy): Eukaryota > Viridiplantae > Streptophyta > Magnoliopsida > Asparagales > Amaryllidaceae > Allium > Allium sativum. The sequence continues at coordinate 328,941,671 of CM060916.1, forward strand.
AACGAATGAAAGCTGCTCAAGATAGGCAGAAGAGTTATGCCGATAAGAGGAGAAGGGACTTGAAATTCTCCGTTGGTGACTTGGTGTTTGTCAAGATCTCTCCGTTGAAGAGCGTGATACGATTTGGCAGGAGAGGCAAGTTAGCACCAAGATTTGTTGGCCCGTTCCCTGTTCTTGAATTAGTCGGGAATTTGGTATATAGAGTCGGCTTACCAGAGAAGATGGCAGGAGTTCACAATGTATTTCATGTTTCCCAACTAAGGAAGTTCGTTCACGACTCAGATATGACTATTTCACCTGATCAGTTAGAGGACTTCGAGGTAGAACCTGAGGCGGTTGGGAACCGCAAGCCGATTCATATTGTGGGGCACGATACGAAGCAACTTCGAAGGAAGGCGGTGAAGCTAGTCAAGGTTCAGTGGGGGCGAGAACGAGAATGATTGTACTTGGGAGACAGAGGAGAGCATTAGGAAGGCTTATCCAGAACTCTTTGCCTGGTAAGATTTACTTTGCGATTTAGTTTTCCGCGTGCTAGGATAGATTTGTTTAGCTTGTTTTGCATGTTTGATTGTTGCTTCATGATTGATAGGCATGCGGGAACCCTAGTGTATGTTTGGATTAGGGAATTTCGGGGGCGAAATTTCTTAAGGGGGGGGGGGGGGGGAGAGTGTAATGACCCGTATTCTACACGTCATAGGATCGTAGAATATTTATTTCTTTCCCATGTGAAGTCGTATGGTCATGTAACTTTGGGAAACATCTATTAGAGTCATTTCCCATGTTCATGATTTTTGTCGATTTTTAAATGACCATTTTGCCCCTAGTTGGTACTATTTTGGCCATAACTTTTGATAGGAAAGGAATTTTGACCTGAAACCACTTCCATTAGATTCGTTTGATGGTTTCTCTTTCCGTAGAGTGGTTACAATAGTCAAACGGACTTACCGTTTGGGAGATATGGTTGAAACAAGGTTTGGAGGGTGAAAAACTGCTTAACCGGGCCAAATCGGGTGATTAGTGAGTAGGCCCATAACCCATTTCGGGATTAGGGTTATGGGAGGGCTGAAATGAGATGGAGAATCATTCCATTTCAGTTTTCTAGCCTCCACTTATCACCAAGGATCCCTAAAAATGGCCTCCAACCTCTAAATCACCTCCAAATCACCTTTAGGTTAAGGATTTGGCTTAGCAACCCCTAATCGAGGAAGATCTTCACCAAATCAACAAAGGAGCTGCTGGTTGGCGTTGAAATTCGCATCAAATCAGAGAAATATTTCAGATCTTGGTTTATTTTGTGGCTAAGGTGAGTGATTTGCTTAGTTTTGCACTAATTATGGCTAATTAGGGGTTATTAGTGTTAATTAGCGAATTTAAACATGATAAAATTCTGGAAAAATGTTTATAAAATTCAGAATGATGTTTTAGAACTCTGATATGAATTTGGGTTAATTTGGTTAAGATTTGTTAATCCTATCATCAGTTTCACCTAAACATGCTTAAGGGGAAATATGGGATTTTGGGTATGTTTGATCCATTTTTACCTATCATATTGATGTTTTGATGGTTGTGGTTGATTATGTATGTTGCTATGACTGTATGAAATGCTATGTGACTGTTTAGAATAGTTGGAATGGTCGAAAACGCCGTCGAGGGCCGTAAACAGCTCGCTGGACAATGTGCAGGGGTTCGGATCGCATAGGGGGTTGAGGGACGATCGGATCGCCCTATGGGATCGTGGGACATCACCACGAGTCGAGTCATCTCCTCCGAACCGAACCATCTGCGCAAGGCCCACGAGACGAATCGATGCAGCGCCGTGCCTAAATTAAAGTACTCCGACCCGGATCGCCAATGAGCATTACGACCCGATCCGATCCACTCGTACTTCATATCACGATCCGACTAGAGGAAGGCAGCATCCACGATCCGATGCACAACGAGACGACGGAGGAGCGCGATCCGATCCGTATGGGGTATTCACGATCCGACCAGAAGTGGAGACCCGATTCGATGGAGACTGGATTCACGAGACGATGGGGAGTGCGACCCGATCCGACGTAGGAGGCGCGACCCGATGCGATGAAGAATGTGAAGGCAGATCCGATCCGATTCGATGGTGATGACCAATAACCCGAGATGCAAAGGTAGTCCAATATGGGAAGTTAGAGCTCAGGATCCAGTTGGGAACCAATGAGTTCACTTCATGGTTGGACTTTGCTGCGGGACGTGTGCTAAGGAGTTGTCGACGTTCATAACTTCGATTCACCACTAAAAATGGATGATGGCTACTTATCAGTGCAGTAGGGTCATTACGACCTGAGGGGCAAAGTGATGGTAGCAAGAATACGTTATCAGTGCAGTAGGGTCATTATGACCTGAGGGGCAAGGTGATGCGTAGTAAGACTATGAGCCAGCGAAGATGGGGTGAATAACTCCATGGGGCAAGTGGGCATAGTAAGGATTAGTAAGGCTATGAGCCAGCGCAGATGGGGTGAATAACTCCATGGGGCAAGTGGACATAGCGAGGAATTAGTGGCTACGTTATCAGTGCAGTGAAGCCATTTATGACTTCATGGGGCAAAGTGATCATAGCAAGGAATGTTGGGTGATTGGAGTGGTGAATATTTTATGCACTGAGTGAGAGATGTGAGGATGGATGCTATGCTTGATTGTTTTCCATCATTATGACATGCACACCTCCCCCACCTCCGTATCTTTACACTGTTTGATATGACACCTTAGAGTGTTGTACAGTATGTAGTGCTAACTCTTTGGTTGCAGGTCCAGGTTCAGGTATGTTTTAGTCTACCTGTTATTGTTCACTTTAGATGCTTATCGCTCATACCAGGATTTATGTCTGACCCAGAGTTTTATGTCTCCTCTTATTACTCTGGGTGCTCACACGAGCAGACTAGAGACAGTTTAGCTGGTGATGCGCGAGTAGCTGATTCGGAGGCGGGCAGGAGGCTTCCACGTATGATGTATATATATATACACATTCTCCCTGTGTCGTTGATGGTCGCTACTTGGGCATTAGTAGTGTACCTCCTTTATCTTGTTTTGCTTTGAGACAGTTTGAAAGTTGTAATAAGCTGTATTCTGAATTTCCGCTGCTATGATGTTTAGTTCTGATTTTCGGCTTATGCACTGTCTCTCCTGTTTTATGTCAAGTATGTTATTATTATATTTTGTTCTATGCGCTGTGAGACATTCTACAGGATCCTTGTATGTTCATTTCCTTCTTCCTTTTTCCTTCTGGCGACCCGTTCCGTGCTAACTGGACATGTGTACAGCGCACCTTTGGGGTAAATGTCGGTTGGCGCGGGGCGGGCCGTCACATTAGCAGATTGGGCACAATTAGCAGATTAGGCAATTCAACATATTTAATAGTTTAGGCAATTCAGTAGATTAAACAGGTAACAGATTTAGCAGATTAGGCAAATTTAGCATATTAAACAAATAACAGTTTTAGTCGATTAAACATTCCTTAAAGTCCTATTCACATATCTTGCCTAATTCATAAAGTAAGCCTAAACTTATAAGCCCAAATTATGGTCATAATCCACCATATAACATATGTCCCAAATTTTAGTTAAACTTGCATAGTTCAGAATATTCCCCAAAACCTTACATATAAATTATGCCAAATATAGCCATGGATTACAATGCAAGTCATATATCCAAAAACCCACTTTTAGGCGTGTTCACATTAATGGTTATCCTATTCAATATAGGTCTTTACGCCTAAGTTATACACAAAATAATCCTCCTTCTTCTAAATTACAGACTATAATATATAAAGTATGTCCAGATCTAGAATTACAACTTATGTCCTTTATATTCTAAGTCATAAACAATCTCATATAATATGCCTCCAACTTATGTCCTGAATTACAACATGTGCTATGTATCTAAATCAATTGCTTATTTACAGTTAAATCTTTACGCCCAAATCCTAACTCATATGTCCAATATTCTTCTATGCCTCAAGTCATATGTTCAATACACTTTATGTTTCTAACATGTCTAGACATATGACTCAGATTTATGTTCTAGCTACAGCTTATATTCTTTTCTCAAATCAGTCACAGATCAGTCATGCCCAATTTATGCATCATTCATTATTTTCCCCAAAAGTTTGGCATTCGTACGTCAATCTGTTATGAGATTTGGCTCAGGCTCGTGGTGGCTTGGCTATAGAACAGAAAGAAGAGAGATACAGAATAGTTACAATAGGATAGATCTAAACTGAACAGAATATGCATAACCTCAGATTTAGATTTACAACCATGTCCCGATCATAATTAAAATTCATATCTAAAAATAACTTTGCTTGCCTTGATTGGATTATAGAAGAAGAGTTGCAGTAGTTCTTTTTTAACCTAATTCGGATTTGGAAGAAGATGCACTATTTCTAGTTTTGATTCCAGCAGAGTAGCGACACCATTATTTTATTTATTTATAATATTTCAGAGGCAGCATAAGGAGAGAATAAAATGGTGTAAAGAGACTGAGGCTAGGAGGCTATTTATATAGGATTAGGCGGACGAATCTTGACATAAAACGTGACCAGATACATCAGAATGAACCCAGGCTCAGAACTGGGTTCTATCACCAGGTCGGCCCCTAGGTCGACCATAGTGTCGACCTGGTCCCTGGGAGGTTGACCATAGTGTCGACCCCCAGGTCGACCTGGTCCTGGGCGGGAAAATTCCCTCCCAGTCTGCGCTAGCGTTTGAATTCGAATTTCGAATTCGAATTTCAAGATGTTTTCGGTTCTGAAAATTCCTAAAACTTCGGAGGGTCATATATCCCTCATACGGACTCCGTTTCTCGAAAACTTGGACTCGTTTACAAGCAGAATTTAGAAATGAACGCAATGGCACAACCCGTTTCCCTTGATTCTTATTTTAAAAATTAATTATTCTCTGATTTGTTACTTATACGTTTACAAAAAATACGGGGTGTTACATTCTCCCCTCCTTAAAGGATTTCATCCCCGAAATCTTCAAGTTAAGAAAAATGTGTCTTACCATCCGGTCATCCATCTACTCAACCATCATCCACTAGCATCCAATGTCCTTAGAAAACTTCTAATGTTGTATGAACATATGCAAAAGTTTGTGTATATGTTCCTTATTTAATGCAAAGATCAGGCGGTCTACTGATTCAGTTGACCTCCTTAATGCGAATTATGTCAGTGCCATGAGTTCCACATGTATGCAATTTTCCCATTTGATGCATATCATTTCTATATGAGTGCACAACCATTCATTCATATGCAACATCCATGTGCTGAGTCAACCATTTCGCATCCATAAAAAAAAATGCACACACATCCATATGCAGCATGAAAGTGTTTTTGAGTCGATCTAGTGCCTAGTGTGTGTATATGCATCCACTGGCAATCACTAGCAACTACTTGCATCCACTTGCAACCATCAAGCATAACATGTCTCAAACACATGTTTACACCCATTAGTTTCTACCTAAAGGTCGAAGGATAAAGTCAAGTAATAGAGGCAAGTATAATTAAAACTAAAGCTAGGTTCCTATTAGACATCGGTTTAAGAGAATAACTCCCTAAGTATCAACCCCGAAGACCGAAATCAACATCAGATTAATACTCAGAGAATCACTCCCATTAAACAAATGCCCAACTGGAAATCTCTTTCACACTTTGAGTAAAAACTCCTATAGACTACTGATACAGATCAGATCACCAAATGATTCTTAGGAAGCTAAGCATGATAAAAACTCAGAATGTATGCATCATAGTCAACTTAACGCTCAACACAGATACCGAACTTATCACAATTAGATGAGTCATAACCCTTATGGGTCTGAGTCTATAGCGGAATCAGAAACAATACTAGTATTAAAGTGCAGAGTATCGATTACAGAAAAATGCCAGAATCAGAAAAGAGCTTTAACTCAACAACCAGATAAAGAAATTAAACCTCCTACAGAAAGTTTCCTTATTTCTATCCTATCCACTAGCCTCGAGAGTGTTTGCCTGCCCTCCAGAAGTTGGTCCTGCTCTCTGCCCTTTCCCTCGTTTCTTCGGGCAGTCCCTAGTGAAATGTCCCATCTCACCACAGTTGAAGCAAGTGCCCTTTCTTTTTCTGCAATCCTTGTTCAGATGAGTTTAGCTTCCACAAGTAAAGCACTTTTTTCTCCTTCTTATCTTCAGACTTTTCATCCTTCTTTTGTGTTTCCTTTTTGGGCTATGCTTTCTTGTTCTGTGGTTCTTTCTTCTTTGCCTCTTTCTTGCCCTTGTCTTCCTTGTGTAGTAGGGCCATGTCCACCAATCTCTCGTAAGTCGCTCCCATGGGTACATGGGTCATGGCTAGGCTGTGCAGTGGCTCGTTCAATCCTTTAACAAAGCGGAGAGCCTTTTTATGCTGGGTGTTGACTAAATCTAGTCCGAACCTAGCCAGTTGGTTGAACTGGTTGACATATTCCTTGACCGTCATACTTCCTTGCTTAAGAGATAAGAACTTTTCCAGTTGTAGACTTCGTTCAGCTTGCAATAGGAATTTCGTCTCAAGCCTTGTTCTAAAATCCATCCATGTTTCAACCGGCCTCTCGGCATTAGTGACTTCCCACCAATAGGAAGCTTCGTCCTTGAGCAACCATACCGCCAATTGTACCTTCTGCCTATCGTCCACCTCGAAGATAATGAACAGATCCTCAGTTTCTTTAAGCCAGTTCCTCGCTTCTACGAACGATTCAGCTCTCTTGAAATCATTTCCACCCATGGCCCTAAAATCTTTACAGATCTTTGAGAAAGCAATTGCAGGAGGTGGGGGCGGAGGAGGGGGAATCGCTGCGGCTGGAGGAGGAATGTCTGCTGGGTCTGGATCGTTGGCCCTAGCCTCTAACTACCTCCTGAACCAGCCAGGTACCGGTACGCCCTCAGGAAGGTTAAGATCCCCAGACATGCTGAAACGAAAGAAAAAGGAAAGATTCAAAACAAAGGATAGAAAGATAGGCTATGGCTTTGGGGATTATGTTTTTCAAAATAGGCTTTCCCTTTCTGAAAATACTTTATTTTAAAACCTTTTTGAAAATAGTTTTTCAAAAGCTTTTTATCAAGTCTGGTAACCTTCAGCTCTGATACCAAGTGTAACACTCCACCTCCGTTAAGGTCACTCACAATGGGAATGCTTTAACTTTAATGGAGCGTTTTAGTAAACAGAACAGAAATTTTCAAGACAGATAAAACAGTACTTGAAAATTTTATAACTTTATTACAACAGAAAACGAAGTAAGTTTGGTTACATCTTTTCAAATCACAATATCAGAATTCAAGTAAAAAAATATCAGTCTTGTATAAAATCCTTCAGAATACATAGTTTTTAAAATCATAACCCCCCAACATAAACTGCCATGGAAAGATACAGCCAAGGCCAAGTGATACTTCAAGCAGAGAAAGTCCAAATCAAGCTCCTAGATTTCCACCCTACAAACCTGGGGGGTGGGGGAACGAAAGAGAAGGGGCGAAACAAGCAAGGTCAGACATAAAGTCGGGCAAGTCCAGTGACTTTCAGCATATGAACAGATAATAATATCATGATATGAAAATAAAGCTGGATAAGAGACAATATCAACAGGAGTAACTAATATACTTAAGCTAAACAGAAGAAACAGAATGATATAGACCAAGTTATGCTTCTTACTTATATTTTACATCTCTGCACTAATACTAGTATAACAGGATTAGGTGTTACCCTAATGTCTAAACGGAAACAGAATGATGGGTCTTTACCACCCAAACAGAAGGTACAGAAACAGAAATGGAATAATCCTTACGGAAACAGAATGTTAGAATTAGGTGTACACTAGTAAATGGGCCTTTTCCACCCCAACAGACGGTACCACGCAGAAACAGACAGGTGTTACCACCCAACAGAAACAGACGGTACCCCAACGGAAACAGACAGAACTAAGTGTACCCTAAATCTACCCAAAGCGATCGGCTCCCTAATACATAAATACCCTGTGCCAGCCCGACAGAAGGGTGTATCACTCCCCAAAGTGGCAACCTTTAAATGACACAGACCTATTTACAGATATCACGACGTCTTACATCCTCAGAGGCAGACCGGGATCCATGCACGCACATGACCTGGTTGGAACGCACAATCAACACCCCTCGCCATTATTAGAATGAACCGCTTATAATTAGTTCAGTAAGCATGCCCGGACCCTACCTACTGTTGGGTCATAGTTTTGATACCAGAAAGGGTTACTGACTAATATGGGTCCCAAACATCAGATGACACAAGTATTTTCCCTCCTAACCTTGTGTCCCCAGACTAACAGATTTCAGATTAACTTGTTTACAAGTTTTCAAACATACAGAGTTCAAGTAAACTAGTTCACAGATCAGAAAAATCAGGTTAACAGCTTTTCAGACTAACGGATCAGATGTACAGTTTTAACAGACTTACAGATTGTCCAACTTTGTATTGGGCCTACAGATTCACGAAACAGGTTTATTAATTCATCAGTCCAGTTGGTTTAGCCCTATCTACCCAACACATTTTAGACATCATATTTACCTCAAATTTGCATTAATTAAATATTAATGCGCAGACCTCTCACATTAGGTCGGTAGCTTGTGGCCGTTGGATAAGCCGGGCGGTTCCGGGCAGACTTCTGCCACAAGCCAGACCTAACCTCGTGTCTAGGCATATTTTATTTATGCCTATGACCTCCCACATTAGACTAGCTATTTGCAGTTGTTGGTTAAGCCGGTTGGGTCCGGGCAGACTTCTACCGCAAACATGAGCCTAATCTCGTGTCTCAGCATTTTTATTATAACCCATTTATTCCATTGCAAATGATACAAATATCAGACTAATTATGCCAATTTAACAGATTTGACTTCTTCTCAAGTCACAGCAGATTAAACAAATTAACATGTTTTACACAAATTACAATCATTCAGCTTTTCAACAGATCTAACAGATTTAGCAGCTCAAGCGGTTCAACAGATTTAGCAGATTAGGCAACTCAACAGATTTAGCTGATTAGGCACAATTAGCAGATTAGGCGATTCAACATATTTAACAGTTTAGGCAATTCGGTAGATTAAACATGTAACATATTTAGCAGATTAGGCAAATTTAGCATATTAAACAAATAACAGTTTTAGTCTATTAAACATTCTTTAAAGTCCTATTCACATATCTTGCCTAATTCATAAAGTAAGCCTAAACTTATAAGCCCAAATTATGGTCATAATCCACCATGTAACATATGTCCCAAATTTTAGTTAAACTTGCATATTTCAGAATATTCTTCAAAAACCTTACATATAAATTATGCCAAATATAGCCATGGATTACAATGCATGTCATATACCCAAAAACCAACTTTTAGCTGTGTTCACATTAATGGTTGTCCTATTCAATATAGGTCTTTACGCCTAAGTTATACACAAAATAATCCTCCTTCTTCTAAATTACAGACTATAATATATAAAGTATGTCCAGATCTAGAATTACAACTTATGTCCTTTATATTCTAAGTCTTAAACAGTCTCATATAATATGCCTCCAACTTATGTCCTGAATTACAACATGTGCTATGTATTTAAATCAATTGCTTATTTACAGTTAAATCTTTACGCCCAAATCCTAAGTCATATGTCCAATATTCTTCTATGCCTCAAGTCATATGTTCAATACACTTTATGTTTCAAACATGTCTAGCCATATGTCTCAGATTTATGTTCTAGCTACAGCCTATATTCTTTCGTCAAATCAGTCACAGATCAGTTATGTCCAATTTATGCATCATTCATTATTTTCCCCAAAAGTTTGGCATTCGTGTGTCAATCTTTTATGAGATTTGGCTCAGGCTTGTGGTAGCCTGGCTATAGAACAGAAAGAAGAGAGATACAGAATAGTTACAATAGGATAGATCTAAACAGAACAGAATATGCATTACCTCAGATTCAGATTTACAACCATGTCACGATCATAATTAAAATTCATATCTAAAAATAACTGTGCTTTCCTTGATTGGATTATGGAAGAAGAGCTGCAGTAGTTCTTTTTTAACCTAATTCGGATTTGGAAGAAGATGCACTATTTCTAGTTTTGATTCAAGCAGAGTAGCGACGCCATTATTTTATTTATTTATAATATTTCAGAGGCAGCATAAGGAGAGAATAAAATGGTGTAAAGAGAATGAGGCTAGGAGGCTGTTTATATAGAATTAGGCAGACGAATCTAGACAGAAAACATGACCAGATACATCAGAATGTAACTAGGCTCAGAACTGGGTTATGTAACCAGGTCGACCCTCAAGTCGACCATAGGGTCGACCTGGTCCCTGGGAGGTCGACCATAGTGTCGACCCCCAGGTCGACCTGGTCCTGGGCGGGAAAATTCCCGACCAGTCTACGCTGGCGTTTGAATTCGAATTTCGAATTCAAATTTCAAGATGTTTTCGGTTCTGAAAATTCCTAAAACTTCGGAGGGTCATATCTCCCTCATACGGACTCCGTTTCTCGAAAATTCGGACTCGTTTCCAAGCAGAATTTCGAGATGAACGCAATGGAGCAACCCCTTGCCCTTGATTCTTATTTTAAAATTTAATTATTCTCTGATTTGTTACTTATACGTTTACGAAAATACGGGGTGTTACAAAGCATATAAACTAATATCATATGTTTTACATATAAACTCACATATGTATATATATACTTGATTCACATATAAACTTGTGTAAAATTCGCATACAGACTTGCATATGATTCACATACAAACTAGCATATGATTTACATCCCAAACTTGTATATAAACTGATGTCATAAAATGAGTCAAGTTAAACATATGTGATTGGACATATGAAATAGATCTACTAACATAAGTTAACAAAACTGTCATATGTTCACCAACAGACGATAACAAAGTTAAGTAACGCCACATGATTCAACAGACATGTTCTCATAATCCAAACTATAACTCATCATAATTAATTTATTAATTATTTTGTGAAAGAAATTGCACTCACAAAGACGGATTAGAGAAGAGAATAATTCGTTCGTTGTTTGTATTAGGATCCCGACTTACAATTCCTAAGCTTTAAGAAGAAGAAGAACTATTCCATCAGCAACATGGAGGCCAAGAGATTAATTTAGTTTAGGTTTAGAGCTTGAGTCTATGCGTGCTTATATAGAAGTTTAAATCAATATAAGTTGTTAGATTATCATAATAGCAATCAGAACCATTCAGGCCAATTAGAGCTATCCAGAAACCGCCACCTAAGCCCTAGTGACTCAGCCACAAGTCAGAAATCGTCACAGTGCAGATCTGCCCAAGGGGGTAGGTCGACCCCAAGGTCGACCCCTAGGTCGACCTATATAGGGGAGGTCAACCCCCCGGTCGACGCCCTAGTCGACCTGGCCTAAGGCGGGAAAAATCCCGCCCAGCCTGCTTCTCTGTTTGAATTCGAATTTTGAATTTAAATCTAAGCTGCTTTAATTTATTTAAATTCCTAAAACTTCTGAGGGCCATAATTTCCTCATATGAAGTCCGATTTATGAAAACTTGGACTCTATTTCAAGAAGAATTTCGAGACGAACGCAATGGCTTAACCCTTTTCCCTTAATTCTTCTCCTAAAAATTAAGTATTCTTAAAATTGTTAATTTTAATATTTAAAATTATGGGATGTTACATTCTCCCCTCCTTAAAGGATTTTGCCACCGAAATCTCCAAGTTAAGGAGAATGTATATCCTAACATCCAATCATCCATCTACTCAACCATCAAACACAGGCATCCATTGTCCTTAAAATATTTCTAATGCCGCATGAACATATGCAAAAAGTGTGTGTATATGTTCATTATCCAATGCAAAATTAGGCGGTCTACTGATTCAGTTGACCTCCTTAATGCAAATCATGATAGTGCCATGCGTCCATTATGTATGGAAAAGAATTCTAACGATACATATTATTTCTACATGTGTGCACAACCATTCATCAAAATGGAAAATCCATATGATAACACAACCATATACATCCATTAATTTAAATATGCACACATACTTATATGCAATATGAAAGTGATTGAGCCGATCTAGTGCCTAATGTGTGTGTACATGCATCCACGAGCAACCACTAGCAACCACTTGCATCCACTAAACATAACATGTCTCAAACACATGTTTACAACCATAGTTTTTTTTCTCCTAACTAAAGATCAAAGATATCATCGCAAAGACATACTAAATGATAGGACAAGTATCAACAAAGCGATAGAAAAAGGAGAACTTGAAAACATACCCTAAAAAAGGAAAGCGTACATCGTACGCATCTTGTCTTCTGTCTCCCAAGCCGTGTCTCCTTGATCATCTCCCCATTGCACTTTGACCAACTTGACCTCTTTGTTGCTTAGCTTTTTGACCTCCAATCCGAGAATGCGTCTAGGAGCTCGTCTAACCGTGGCATTTCGCTCTATTTCCACTTCTTTGAGCGCGCTCGGCTCCACCACTTCGTATCATGTAAACACTTACGCAAATGCAAAATGTAAAACACGTCATGAACACCGCTAAGCTTCTATGGAAACTTTACTCTATACGCAATCTGCCCAATCCTCTCTGTAATTGGAAAGGGTCCTACGAACCTCGGTTCCAACTTCCCTACTGATCCAAAATGGACTACGTTTCTCAACGGTGACACCTTAATAAAAACCTTGTCCCCAAAATTAAACTCAAGATCAGTTCGTCTCTTATTAGCATATGACTTCTATTTGTCCTGCGCCGTCTTCATTTGCTGTCGAATCAAGTCTATCTTCCCCGAAGTCTCCCTAATCATGTCCGGTCCAAGCAAAACCTTATCTATAGATTCCTACCAACAAGTAGGTGATCGGCATGGTTGTCCATAAAGAGCCTCAAAAGGTGCCATGCTAATGCTAGCCTGAAGCTGTTATTATAGGCGAACTCCACTAATGGAAGATGTTCTTCCCATGTTCCTCCAAAGTATAAGATGTGTAGCCTCAAAAGATCTTCTAGAATCCGATTTACTCTCTCGATTTGGTCGTCCGTCTGAGGATGGTAAGCGGTACTTAAGCACAATTGTGTTCCAATAGCCTCTTGTAAGCTCTTCAAAAACTCGCCAGTGAAAATGGGATCTCTATCGCTTACAATGCTAGAGGGTATGCTGTGCAGACGAACTACCTCTCGAAGGTAAATAGATGCTAACCATGCGGCGGTCCTCCTACTTTTAACAGGAATAAAATGGGCACTTTTGGTAAGTCCGTTTACAACTATCCAAAACCATGTATTACCCTTTCTTGATCTTGGCAACCCCTCTACAAAATCCGTGGAAACACTTTCCTATTTCCACAGCGGAATCTCTAAAGGTGGAGCAAACCACCGGGCTTCTTTTGCTCCACCTTGAGTTGCTGGCACACTAAGCATCTAGAAACGAACTCAGCCACGTCCTTCTTTATTCTGGCCCAAAAGAAAACTTGCTTCATATCCCTATACATCTTGTCACCACCGGGATGTATGGTCATCTTAGAGCGATGTGAGTCTTCGAGAATTGTCTTCCTCAAGCTCTCGTCTTATGGCACGAAAAGTCTCCCATCTCTACGCAACTAGCCTCTCTTATCTATAGCATATCTATTAAGATGACTCAAAGAATCCCCTCCTATAAGCTTACCTACTATCTCAACCAACTGTGGGTCATCTCGTTGTGCCTCTCCAACCCGACCTAAAAGTGTAGGTTGTACCTCTAGCGATGCCAACAATCTGGGTACATAATCAACAGAGGGTCTGAAGTCAAAGGTAGATATATACTCCAAACTCTGCCGCTCTACGAATAAAGGACTCAAAGCCAACCTCTTTCTACTTAAGGCGTCAGCTACAATGTTACCCTTGCCAGTGATATACGCGGTCTCAAATTCGTAGGATGCCAAAAACTCCATCCACCTCTATTGCCTCTAGTTTAGATCTTTCTGAGAGAGTAAGTACTTTAGCGACTTAGGGTCTGTATACAACTTAAACTTCTCGCCAAGCAAATAATGATGCCATGACTTAAGCGCAAAAACTATGGCAGCCAACTCTAAGTCGTGGGTAGGGTAATTCTTCTCATGGACTTTCAACTGCCTTCCACCACAGCATATCACCCTTCCCTCTTGCATAAAAACTGCGCCAAGCCTTATCCCACAAGCATCGGTATATACTTTGAATGGCTTACTCCCATCTGGCAAAACTAAGACTGGAGCGGTCGTCAAAGCCCTCTTCAAACGTTGGAAAGCATCGTCACAGTCAAAATCCCAAGCAAAATTCAAGTTCTTCTTCGTTAACCGAGTAAGGGGGCTGATATATTCGCGAAGTCCTTAATGAACTTCCTATAATAACTAGCTTGCCCTAAAAAGCTTCTTACTTTTGTTACATTCTTAGGAATTGTAATGTCCTGCAGTTTTATCGGTTTATATTTGAATATTTAAATCAGTTTAAATATTGAATTCATAATATAAGTGGATTTATATATTAATTAAACGAAGTTGAACGTATAAAAATATATATTAAATATAAACGAGCTAATAACGACGCTGCAGTTCGTAATTTAACATTTTGAACTTCAACTGAGTGTACATGATTCGTTATAAGCCGGATTTCTGCAAAACAAGAAGCGTTTGAATCTATTGAACAGTATCTTTCTAACAGAAGTGGAAAATTAAGATTTCACGTTATAGATTGTGAATTATATCCAAATCAAATATTCAGAAAGTCGCTATGAAATCGTATATCGACCATAACGGTTTATTCGATATAACTAGATATCGATCTCGAATTTGGACAAGATTCTTTTGAGACGTAGTGATAATTTAATTTTTAGAATTTTACTGTGATTTTTAATTAACTAAATATGCAACTTTTTATTTGGAGTATTTTGCACCCTATATCAATATTTTGGGATTTCAAAATATGAGTCAAACTACCGATATTATTATAGTTTTAGGATCGTGACACCATGCTGGACATGGCCGTACTCTTATTTATGTCCGTAGCGGCTCGGATGTGAACATATTTTTCGTAATGTGGTACACTAGAATTTGAAAACATAAAACATATATACACTGTTAACAACCCATGCATGACGTGGGATTCATCACATCTTTATTCACCCATGCTACCCTATAGATCTCCATCAAATACATGCCAAAACTGTTTACATTTATATTTTTACTTATTTCTTTTAGCTCTCCTTACTATTAAAGTACTCTATCTATTTATTTTTATGTAAAATATATTTATATATCCGTTCCTTCGGTAGGTTTGCCATTTTCTATCTGTAGCGCTGCCACTCTATAACCAAAATCAATGAAGTGGAAGCTCTATACTGTGTCTACCACCGTAGGATCTACTTAAGTATTTCCAGTTGCTACTGCTCATCTGCTGTTGTTTCTTTTCCAAAATCCTAACCTATTCTCCCTAGCCTAATGAATTGCTCTACATTTTCACGTCGCCCAGTATGACCATGAAGTGAAAACACGAAGCAGCTAGCCTATATATATACATGCTTTACCACATACAGCTATACACAGGTCACGAGGTGCCCATCTTCAATTCTGCAAACCAATAGGTTTTGGCTGCACCATACCCAAGGAGAGCGTGCGTACCAAGGACGCTGGACACAGTTGCTTAGCCTTTAAGCATTTGATTCACTGTATATATACATCACGCAACTTAGAGATGGCAGCGGACAAGTCATTCCATTTCATTGCAAAGGTCTATCTCTAACCAACGCAGATAGCACATGCCATGGTACCAGCCTACCCCCTACCGTATGCGCTTAAGACATGGGAGACAAGGCTCTTTTCATCTATATAAAGGCATCTTCTTCTTCTCTTTATTTTTCATCTCGTGTGCAAGAATCAAATGCCAAACTCTTTCATTTCTTTCAAAAATCTAAAATAAATTCCAACATAAATACTGTAATGGTTTATCGAAGGGTGGAGGAGAATAAAAGGAGCAGTATATATATGTTTGTGAGTAGCAGACGGAGATGTTTTGTGGAATAAAAGGAAGAGCATGCGGTTCTCATACTGGAGTGGGACAAGTTGGTGAGGGGAGTTAGAACTGATGATAATGGGGACGGTTTGCAGTAATGACGCAAGGAGGAGGAGCGCTGTCCCGTGTATAGTTGTATGAGTGTGGAAATGTATGGTAGCAGGGTCTGCGTTCAGGTAGGAAGGCATTGCATGTCTAGTAAGGGGATGATTGCTCAGCATAAACGCATTTCATGAATTGTAGCAGGTGATGTGGCGTTTTCAGCGAGGAAGAAAGGTAAGTGGTGATGCATGAAGCAAGTGGGATGCGAGTTGGCAAGCTAAGGGACTGATGTAGGAGGAGACAAGGCATGGCTTTGGAAGCGATATAGGTGCAGCCAACGTCGGGGTGTTTGGTATGCCTTACAGGCAAAAGCATGAACTGTGTGAGTTATTTTGCACGTGGCGAGGAGAAGTTTTGCAGCGGAAATTGTTTGGGTCAATATGTGATTCAAGGTGCCGCACCGTAACGATAGCAGTGGTTGTGCAAGTGCTGGAGTGGCGTAGTGTGTGTAGCGGGTATGACTGGAACCGGTCTAAAGCGATTTGGCGCTCGTCTGAATTTAGGCAAAATAAACCGCTCAACCAAATCAGCCAACGCAAATTGTTATTTAATGGTTAATGCGCAAAGGTGAGTAAATCCACTGACTTTGATCTATTTTAAAATATTATAATATTGGTTGAATGCAATGTGATGATCGCTTCAATAGATTACAATTAATTTGGTTGAAAATTATATATATCGTTGCATATGTACACATCATTTGGTTGGATATTGATTCCATCGATTTACAATATTTCTTGGTATGGAATCAGTGTTAATTGTTGACTAATATCGGTGGATGCACGAAACCGTTTGGAGGAATCCAACCGGATTCCTCAATATTTATATGTAATGTTTGTTTTATATAGATGCACTTTGGTGAATGATTGTGCACTCATGTAGATATTGTATGTGTCGATAGGGTTCCCTCGCATACATAATGGATGCATGGCACTATCATGGTTTGCATATGTTCATACATTAGATAGGGAACATATACACACACTTTTTGCATATGCTCATACATCATTAAAAATTGTTTTAAGGACAATGGATGCCAGTGTTTGATGGTTGAGTAGATGGTTGTTTGGTTGGTAGGATACGTTCTTCTTGACTTAGAGATTTCGGGGACGAAATCCTTTAAGTAGGGGAGAATGTAACACCCCGTATGTTAAATAACTTGTTATAACATAAATCAGAGCAGAATTAAATTTAATATTCTGAATCAGGGGAAACGGGCTGTGCCATTGCGTTCGTCTCGGAAAAATACGCGAAATAGAGTCCGAGTTTTCGTAAATCGGAGTCCGTATGACCAAGTTATGGCCCGTCAAAGTTTCACGAAAAATCAAAAACGAAAACTGCTCATGTTTTGAGGCCCGAGATGAGTTTTGGGCTGTTTTTTTTGGGCCCTAAATGGTTCCTACACTTGACTTCTTCCCCAAGACATGCTTTAAAGGCTAGGATTGGTTCTAGGGTATATCCTATGGTCCTAAAACATCTAACTAATCTATATATACACCCTAATACCCCCCTTATCCTTACCAAAAATAGATCTAAGGCCATTATGCCACCACTTAGAAAATTGGAGAGCCTCCACTAAAAATCCTAAGAGGGTTTGCAAGCTAATCTACATCTTCTTCTACTTAATCATTGGGATTTGCTCCATTTAACTTGCTAATCTTGTTTTAGTGAGCTTCTATCCCCTTAATAATCAATTATTGAATTGATTATGATAAGATGTGATAAAGTATGGCTATGTTTGTGGATCCATATATTTATGCAAGCTTGATGTAGTGAATATTATGTGTTTTGCAAGTTATATGCCTTATGTCATGCAAGTTTAACATAATATGCAAGCCTATGCAAGTATGTGAATGTTTATGCAAGTTATGTATATGTTGAAATGCAAGTTTAACATAATATGCAAGCCTATGCAAGTATGTGAATGTTTATGCAAGTTATGTATATGTTGAAATGCAAGTTTAACATAATATGCAAGCCTATGCAAGTATGTGAATGTTTATGCAAGTTATGTATATGTTGAAATGTAAGTTTAACATAATATGCAAGCCTATGCAAGTATGTGAATGTTTATGCAAGTTATGTATATGTTGAAATGCAAGTTTAACATAATATGCAAGCCTATGCAAGTATGTGAATGTTTATGCAAGTTATGTATATGTTGAAATGCAAGTTTAACATAATATGCAAGCCTATGCAAGTATGTGAATGTTTATGCAAGTTATGTATATGTTGAAATGCAAGTTTAACATAATATGCAAGCCTATGCAAGTATGTGAATGTTTATGCAAGTTATGTATATGTTGAAATGCAAGTTTAACATAATATGCAAGCCTATGCAAGTATGTGAATGTTTATGCAAGTTATGTATATGTTGAAATGCAAGTTTAACATAATATGCAAGCCTATGCAAGTATGTGAATGTTTATGCAAGTTATGTATATGTTGAAATGCAAGTTTAACATAATATGCAAGCCTATGCAAGTATGTGAATGTTTATGCAAGTTATGTATATGTTGAAATGCAAGTTTAACATGATATGCAAGCTTATGCAAGTATATGAATGCTTATGCAAGTATGTGAGTGCTTATGCAAGTTAAGTATATGCTAAAATGCAAGTTCTACATGTTATGCAAATCACATGTATGATGATATGTAAGTTCATATGCAACATGTTATGCAAATCACATGTTTGATGATATGTAAGTTCATATGCAACATGTTATGTAAGACACATGTTTGATAATATGCAAGTTTGGGTTGAATATAGTTGGGTTAATACATGCTCATATATGCAAGTTGACATCCTCTTAACCCATGATAAAGTTATATGCTAAACCCATGTTATGTGTGGTAAATCTTCCCTTTATTATGTTATGTCATAATGACGATTTACGTGGGGAACGATGGGGTTAATTAATATGTTAATTAAAAGTATGTTGAAATGGGTATGATTAAGCATACCATAAAAAAATTAATTAACATAAGTGGGAATTTACCTATTGAGTTAGGTCTACCCCATGGGAATTTACCTATTGAGTTAGGTCTACCCATGTTATGAATAAATTGATATTAATTAGGGATAATTAATATGGGGGTGATTAATTAGGTGTAATTAATCGACTAAGACACGAGGTTAGGCTCTGTTATGACGTAAGACTGCCCGGACCCTACCGGCTTAACCAGGCGGTCATAACAGCCAGTCTAATGTGAGAGGTCTTAGGCACAAATTAAATACGTGATTAAAGTAAAGACACGAGGTTAGACTCTGTTATGACGTAAGACTGCCCGGACCCTACCGGCTTAACCAGGCGGTCATAACAGCCAGTCTAATGTGGGAGGTCTTTATGGGGAATCACGGTCTTAATTAATTAAGAAACACTTAACCATATTAGCATGTAGTGGGACATGAGGGGTTAAGTGGGTGCCTTGGGTGGCATGAGGAATCTAGTGGGTTGCCTTGGGTGGCAATAGAAAATACGATTAGAATACTTAACCAAGTGAAACATGTAATTAAACATGATTAAAGGGTTAAGTGGGGAACACTAGATTAATAACAAGCTCTGGTGGGTAGCTTGTGGAGGGCCCATTACAACCAGTATCCCATATGTATCTTTGTAGCTCGGCCCAAGCCGAGGACGGGACACGCATACAGGGCTTGTCTATAAGTGGCCAAAACGGGGTTAGCGGTGGCAACGCAGGCCCATCGGGTTTCATATGCGTGTGTGGGCCCGGGACTGGGAGGTAAGACGTTGTTGCATCGTGTAGGTATAACCCGTGCACCGGTGTTGCTTTTGGGTTGCCACTTTGGGGAATGATACACCCCACTGTGGGCCCAGCACGGATACCTACGTTAGGGAGCCGATCGCTTGGGGTAGTGGGGTACACCTAGTAGAGATAGGGGCAGACGGCACCTATGTAGTCAACTAGGGTACAGGAAACTACTGGTTATATCTATCTTTGATATCCTTGGGTGGGATCAACCTTTGAGTAGGAGTGACTGGTGTGGTGCAGTTAGTAATTATCCTTGGGTGGGTAGATGCGTCTTTACGGTTATCTTAGTTCGTCCTGTGTTCGTGGGCAACTTAGTGTAGTCATTATCCCCAAAGATACCATACCGAGTTCATATCATACCCTAATTACTTTAATAATTGTATTATTAAGGAGATAGGGTTCACTCAGGCTTATGTCTGACCCCCGTTGTTTTTATCTTTTTCCTTCAGGTCCTCAGGTTGGGCCTAGTGCTAGTGGGCTTTGATCAGTTTGCTTTATCTATCTCTTGGAGCTTGGACCGTAGATGTAGAGCTCAGCTTATCTTATCTTTTCTGTTATGGCTATTTGTTATGAGTAGTGGGATTATGTACTTATTTTATTCAGGATGGATATTTTGTACTTGACTCTTGTTATGGTTTTATGATGTAACCAAACATGTTTTACTTTCCGCTGCTATGAGATGATGTTTTAAATTTTCAAGTATTACATTATATCTGTCTTGTTGTAATTTTACTGTTCTATACTCACTAAAAATACTCCACCGATGCTATGGCATTCCCTTAGTGAGTGACTATAGCGGGTGTGGGGTGTTACACGTGGTATCAGAGCTTAAGGTTACCAGAACAGATAATTTTTTTAGAAAAACTATTTTCTAAGAATATTTTTGAAAGGAGTATTTTCAAAAGCATGTCTTTTAAGAGAAAAGTTTTTGAAAGAAAAGCATAATCCCCGATAGCCATATCTTTATCTTTCGAATTCTCCGTTTTGAATCTCTTCCTCTCTCGTTTTGAGCTTCCCCTCCGTGTATAGATGATCTTTCTAAGATAGATAAGAATGAAAAACCACTTCAAGGGACTTAGACGTTAGTCGGATTAGAAGTTGGTTCAAGAAGGAGGAGGACTGGTAGGTATCTATTGGATAAACGATGGGAGGAAGGCTCAAATAGTTGTTTGGTTAATGAAAGATGAAACCTCATTGGTGGGAGGTTACGAGTGAAGAATAGGGAAGAAGAAGGCAAGTGGTTATCCTTTTAAGAGGAATAGGACACCTTATTAGGATTGTTCAAAGAAGCAAGGGCAAGGTATGGAATCTTCTGGAGGGTAGTTGTATTCCCTCACGACTAGGGTACCAGATGGGGATATGACCGTATAGGTTGGAATTTGGATTTCTTTATCATCCGATTCAAGCTTTATTTGATTCTGATATATTGAGTTCGTTTATCCCACCATTGTTAGTTGAGTCACTGCACTTAGACACCAGTTTGGTAGATGATCCCTTAGTTGTTTCAAACCCAGTTGGGGCTCCATGATATGTTTGGGTTTGAAAGTTTCTATACTTAGCGTTGAGTTTAGATGTGATGCTTGTTGGGCTTCACGGGCTATGGGTTAATTTTGGGCATGGACTGGTTATCCAGTAGGAGTGCTGTTCTTCATTTTGAAGGGAGAGTTGTTAGGCTTATGGGCCGCCTAAGTAACACTCTCGAGATCTCTTGTAATCCCATAGAATCTGTTATGCTAAGGTATCTAGAATCGCCTGACACGTTGGTCTAGAGTCTGCGATCTGTTAGAGCGGTCCGGGAATACCCGGATGTGTTTGAGGAGGTGAAGGGCTTACCTCCGAAGCGGGAGATTGACTTCCGAATATATCTGGTGGATAATGCCAAACCAGTATCTTGGCCAGTGTGCCACATGGCTCCTAGTGAGAGGAGGGAACTCCATAAGTAAGTAGGCGATTTGCTTGAGAAGGGGTTCATAAGACGAAGTATATCGGAGTGGGGCGCTCCAGTAGTTTTTGTTATGAAGGCGGATGGGTCCCTCAGACTTTGTGTAGGCTAAAGGGAACTAAAGAAACTCACAAAGAAGAATAGATACCCATTGCCGAGGATTAATGATCTCCTTGATCAGTTGGCTGGCGCCTCAGTATTTTTGTAGTAGGACTTAGCCACGGGATTTCATCAGTTGAGAGTGGCTGAGAATAGTATAGAGGAGACTGCCTTTGGGACTCCGGATGATTTCTTTTATGAGTGGCTGGTGATGCCATTGGGTTTGACGAACGCCCCCGCATACTTTGTTGAGAAGGGTGTTCAGGGAGTACCTAAATAAGTTCGTGATGGTCTTTGTAGATGACATCTGGGTCTTTTCTAGGAGCGAAATAAGTTTTCGTATGTGCTCAATAGGCTGAGCAGGGCCAGTATAGGATAAACGACGGTTTTGGAGCGAGACTGGCGAGAACATCCAGAATTGGTCAAGGGCTTAATTATTTAGCCATTTTTACTAGTATCGTCTCACGTAGGTCGTCTGAATTCGAAGGAGGTATCCCTTGGGTGTTTGTCTGATATTGGTTTAGGCCTTTGGGGCATGCATTTGGGGGATGCCGAATTCGACTAGGGTGGTCTGCGTGGGAGACAGTTGTGATGATTTTGGATGATATTCTGGTGGAGAAGAGCATGCCCTACATCTTAGGGAAGTGTTGGAGACTCTTCGAGCGCATAGTCTTAGGACAGCAAAAGTGGATGGGATCCTTAGCATCCTATGAGTAAGGGTAACATGGTAACGGACACCTTAAGTAGAAAAAGGTTGTCCTTGAGTTCATTGTTCGTTGAACGACGGAGCTTAGAGTTTATTTCTAAGTTTGACTTTAGACCTTCCGTTGACTTTGTACCCGGTTTGCTAGCTTCTTTGGAAGTTAGACCTACTCTTTTGGGGCGGATTGGAGAAGCACAGAGGGGCGACCCACAGTTGGTTGAGTTAGTAGAGAAGCTCATAAGGGGGGAGTCGTCCAGCCATTTGAGTAGGTACACCCTAGATGATAGAGGGTGCTTGCGTAGAGACAGTAGACTTTGTGTACCGCAGGACGAGGGTTTGAGGAAGGCTATTCTTGATGACGCACACCGTTTTAGGATGACCATTCATCCCGGTGGGGGTAAGATGTACCAAGACATGAAGAGGGCTTTCTTCTGGGCCGGTATGAAGAAAGATGTGGCCGAGCATGTCGCTCGATGCTTGGTGTGCCAACGAGTGAAGACGGAGCGAAAGAAACCAGGTGGGTTGCTTCACCCATTGGAGGTTCCGCAATGAAAGTGGGACAGCGTCTCGTTTGATTTTATTGACAGGTTACCCAGATCGAGAAAGAGTAATACAGGAATTTGGGTGGTGGTAGACAGACTTACTAAGAACACCCATTTCATACCTGTGAAGAGTAAGTGGACTGCTCCATGGCTAGCTTTTGTATATCTTCGAGAGATAGTTCGATTGCATCGGGTACCCTCCAGTATAGTGAGTGATCGAGATCCTATCTTCACTAGAGAGTTTTGGAAGAGTTTGCAAAAGGCGGTAGGGACTCAGTTGCGTTTGAGTACCGCATATCATCCTCAGACGGACGGCCAGACCGAGAGGGTGAATCATATTTTAGAAGACCATTTGAGGCTATGTATCTTGGATTTTGGAGGTACATAGGAGGAGCATCTTCCATTGGTGGAGTTGCCCGACAGATTTAGTGGTGTACATGATGTATTCCATGGGAGGAAGTGCCTACATAAGACCGCAGAGGTGGTAGAGCCAAGTTTGCTTAGAGAAGTGGAAGCAGAGCGTGATGCGACTATTCGACGAGCTCCTACTCGCATCCTTGGGTCAGAGACTAGGAAATTGAGGAATCGAGAGGTTCAGCTAGTCAAAGTGCAATGGGGAGAAGAGGAGAGCAACGCAACTTGGGAGACGGAAGCGAAGATGCGTTCTTTGTATCCATTTCTTTTTGAGAGTATGTCTTTTAACTTCTCCTTTATCGTTTGACTGGTACTTATCTTATCCTTAGTATGTCCTCTCGTTAGTACCTTTGACCTTCAAATAGGATAGTCCTATGGTTGAAACATGTGTTTGAGACATGTTATGTATGATGGATGCAAGTGGATGCAAGTGTTTGCTAGTGGTTGCTCGTGGATGCATATACACACACTCTAAGCACTAGATCGGCTCAATCACTTCATATTGCATATTGCATAAAATTGTGTGTAGGAAGCTATATTTATGGATGTATAATGATTGTGTTATCATATGGATGATGCATTTTGGTGAATGATTGTGCACTCATGTAGATATTGTATGTGTCGATAGGGTTCCCTCGCATACATAATGGATGCATGGCACTATCATGGTTTGCATATGTTCATACGTTAGATAGGGAACATATACACACACTTTTTGCATATGCTCATACATCATTAAAAATTGTTTTAAGGACAATGGATGCCAGTGTTTGATGGTTGAGTAGATGGTTGTTTGGTTGGTAGGATACGTTCTTCTTGACTTAGAGATTTCGGGGACGAAATCCTTTAAGTAGGGGAGAATGTAACACCCCGTATGTTAAATAACTTGTTATAACATAAATCAGAGCAGAATTATATTTAATATTCTGAATCAGGGGAAACGGGCTGTGCCATTGCGTTCGTCTCGGAAAAATACGCGAAATAGAGTCCGAGTTTTCGTAAATCGGAGTCCGTATGACCAAGTTATGGCCCGTCAAAGTTTAACGAAAAATCAAAAACGAAAACTGCTCATGTTTTGAGGCCCGAATTGAGTTTTGGGCTGGTTTTTTTGGGCCCTAAATGGTTCCTACACTTGACTTCTTCCCCAAGACATGCTTTAAAGGCTAGGATTGGTTCTAGGGTATATCCTATGGTCCTAAAACATCTAACTAATCTATATATACACCCTAATACCCCCCTTATCCTTACCAAAAATAGATCTAAGGCCATTATGCCACCACTTAGAAAATTGGAGAGCCTCCACTAAAAATCCTAAGAGGGTTTGCAAGCTAATCTACATCTTCTTCTACTTAATCATTGGGATTTGCTCCATTTAACTTGCTAATCTTGTTTTAGTGAGCTTCTATCCCCTTAATAATCAATTATTGAATTGATTATGATAAGATGTGATAAAGTATGGCAATGTTTGTGGATCCATATATTTATGCAAGCTTGATGTAGTGAATATTATGTGTTTTGCAAGTTATATGCCTTATGTCATGCAAGTTTAACATAATATGCAAGCCTATGCAAGTATGTGAATGTTTATGCAAGTTATGTATATGTTGAAATGCAAGTTTAACATAATATGCAAGCCTATGCAAGTATGTGAATGTTTATGCAAGTTATGTATATGTTGAAATGCAAGTTTAACATAATATGCAAGCCTATGCAAGTATGTGAATGTTTATGCAAGTTATGTATATGTTGAAATGCAAGTTTAACATAATATGCAAGCCTATGCAAGTATGTGAATGTTTATGCAAGTTATGCATATGTTGAAATGCAAGTTTAACATAATATGCAAGCCTATGCAAGTATGTGAATGTTTATGCAAGTTATGTATATGTTGAAATGCAAGTTTAACATAATATGCAAGCCTATGCAAGTATGTGAATGTTTATGCAAGTTATGTATATGTTGAAATGCAAGTTTAACATAATATGCAAGCCTATGCAAGTATGTGAATGTTTATGCAAGTTATGTATATGTTGAAATGCAAGTTTAACATAATATGCAAGCCTATGCAAGTATGTGAATGTTTATGCAAGTTATGTATATGTTGAAATGCAAGTTTAACATAATATGCAAGCCTATGCAAGTATGTGAATGTTTATGCAAGTTATGTATATGTTGAAATGCAAGTTTAACATAATATGCAAGCCTATGCAAGTATGTGAATGTTTATGCAAGTTATGTATATGTTGAAATGCAAGTTTAACATGATATGCAAGCCTATGCAAGTATATGAATGCTTATGCAAGTATGTGAGTGCTTATGCAAGTTAAGTATATGCTAAAATGCAAGTTCTACATATTATGCAAATCACATGTATGATGATATGTAAGTTCATATGCAACATGTTATGCAAATCACATGTTTGATGATATGTAAGTTCATATGCAACATGTTATGTAAGACACATGTTTGATAATATGCAAGTTTGGGTTGAATATAGTTGGGTTAATACATGCTCATATATGCAAGTTGACATCCTCTTAACCCATGATAAAGTTATATGCTAAACCCATGTTATGTGTGGTAAATCTTCCCTTTATTATGTTATGTCATAATGACGATTTACGTGGGGAACGATGGGGTTAATTAATATGTTAATTAAAAGTATGTTGAAATGGGTATGATTAAGCATACCATAAAAAAATTAATTAACATAAGTGGGAATTTACCTATTGAGTTAGGTCTACCCCATGGGAATTTACCTATTGAGTTAGGTCTACCCATGTTATGAATAAATTGATATTAATTAGGGATAATTAATATGGGGGTGATTAATTAGGTGTAATTAATTGACTAAGACACGAGGTTAGGCTCTGTTATGACGTAAGACTGCCCGGACCCTACCGGCTTAACCAGGCGGTCATAACAGCCAGTCTAATGTGAGAGGTCTTAGGCACAAATTAAATACGTGATTAAAGTAAAGACACGAGGTTAGACTCTGTTATGACGTAAGACTGCCCGGACCCTACCGGCTTAACCAGGCGGTCATAACAGCCAGTCTAATGTGGGAGGTCTTTATGGGGAATCACGGTCTTAATTAATTAAGAAACACTGAACCATATTAGCATGTAGTGGGACATGAGGGGTTAAGTGGGTGCCTTGGGTGGCATGAGGAATCTAGTGGGTTGCCTTGGGTGGCAATAGAAAATACGATTAGAATACTTAACCAAGTGAAACATGTAATTAAACATGATTAAAGGGTTAAGTGGGGAACACTAGATTAATAACAAGCTCTGGTGGGTAGCTTGTGGAGGGCCCATTACAACCAGTATCCCATATGTATCTTTGTAGCTCGGCCCAAGCCGAGGACGGGACACGCATACTGGGCTTGTCTATAAGTGGCCAAAACGGGGTTAGCGGTGGCAACGCAGGCCCATCGGGTTTCATATGCGTGTGTGGGCCCGGGACTGGGAGGTAAGACGTTGTTGCATCGTGTAGGTATAACCCGTGCACCGGTGTAGCTTTTGGGTTGCCACTTTGGGGAATGATACACCCCACTGTGGGCCCAGCACGGATACCTACGTTAGGGAGCCGATCGCTTGGGGTAGTGGGGTACACGTAGTAGAGATAGGGGCAGACGGCACCTATGTAGTCAACTAGGGTACAGGAAACTACTGGTTATATCTATCTTTGATATCCTTGGGTGGGATCAACCTTTGAGTAGGAGTGACTGGTGTGGTGCAGTTAGTAATTATCCTTGGGTAGGTAGATGCGTCTTTACGGTTATCTTAGTTCGTCCTGTGTTCGTGGGCAACTTAGTGTAGTCATTATCCCCAAAGATACCATACCGAGTTCATATCATACCCTAATTACTTTAATAATTGTATTATTAAGGAGATAGGGTTCACTCAGGCTTATGTCTGACCCCCGTTGTTTTTATCTTTTTCCTTCAGGTCCTCAGGTTGGGCCTAGTGCTAGTGGGCTTTGATCAGTTTGCTTTATCTATCTCTTGGAGCTTGGACCGTAGATGTAGAGCTCAGCTTATCTTATCTTTTCTGTTATGGCTATTTGTTATGAGTAGTGGGATTATGTACTTATTTTATTCAGGATGGATATTTTGTACTTGACTCTTGTTATGGTTTTATGATGTAACCAAACATGTTTTACTTTCCGCTGCTATGAGATGATGTTTTAAATTTTCAAGTATTACATTATATCTGTCTTGTTGTAATTTTACTGTTCTATACTCACTAAAAATACTCCACCGATGCTATGGCATTCCCTTAGTGAGTGACTATAGCGGGTGTGGGGTGTTACAGCTTCACAACCGGAAAATGACAAAAATCGGGCAGGCAGCATGGCTATGTGGGTCACTCCCATTAGGGTGTATAATCACCTATCTAGAGAAATTCCTTTTGTTTTTAAATCTATCAATTATGCCCATTCGGGAAACAGTGGTTTGAGCCCAACCGTTGGTGATATACATTCGATACACTCAAGCGAAATGAGTGGTCGGTCATGTGTGGGCCGGGTTGCAAGACGTTCTTGTTGAACCCAGGTGTATTCGCCTCTAGAGATACATCATCGGAAGGTGGTCGCATACCTTGTCATAGTTGGAATCCAATCTCCAATAAGCGCCCTTTGGTTTTTGATTTTATACTATGTAGAGCGTGAGATGCAAGCGTTCTGCTATTTGGTTATTTACTTGATTAGACATTATTATAATATCACTGGATTTTGATATCAAAATATTTTGGGTTATAGTAAGGTAAAAACCGTCCATATTTATGTGTGGGTTGGTCTTACTATTATCTTTTTCTTTCAAAGGATTTTGAAAGTTAAACCGTATGGTTGGAATTTACTCACACCAGTCCCATGACTGACCTAGAGTTATTTTTTTCCTAAACTCTTGGGTGCCCAAATTTGTATGGGCAGTCAAGTGTTTTAGGCTTTGCAGATTCACTTAGAGGAGCTGAAAGGCAGAAAGCTTCACCGTTAGTATTTAAAGATTATTTCCGCTATGATATGATGTATTGTACTCTGATATGGTATGAATATACAAAACAAATTTGTATTTCAAAGTTATGTTATATAATATATTTTATTCGTTCTGCTGTGAGATTCATGTTTACTCTGATTCTGCTCAATTGTTCTTCTACTTCTTCTTATATTCTATTAGTTCTATCTTTTCTATCTCATCCTCTAATTTCTTTCTATTAATGACCTGGTACTTTCGATGTCTGAACAGTCGACACTGGGTTTTGTGTCAATTTTTGGAGTCGAAAATTCCAGTTCGTTACAGTTGGTATCAGAGCTGAAGGTTAACCGATTACCTTGGCTCTGTGGCGTAACTCAATAGAGATGGAGTTAGTAATACTTTAGATTGAGTTTGAGTGTATACATATGAGCACGTATTTGTAAATTGATATAAAGACTGTTTTATATTGTGTTGATTGACCTGCTGAGTGGTATATGAATTCTAGATCGAAGCGTTTAGCTGACGGAGTCGATTGGGATTTATAAACGCTTGGATAGGAAAATCTGACATAATATTGTTTTAAAAGCTGGGTAAACAAACTAATTTTACCCAAAATATATTTTGATTTAAAAGAAGTATATATCTTGAGATTATTATAGTGTTGATCGCTATTATGATCAAATAAAGATATATAGTCGAGTTGGTTATATAAATAACCAATCGAAATATTATATAAGTATAATATGCGAAATTAGATGAACAAAATCTTAATTTTATACCAGAATCGAAATAAAACTCTAGAAACATGGAAAGGTTTTGTAAATGAAATTCGAATTAAATATATGGAATTTTAAGATCCTGGGGAAATTTTGAAATATTATCCAAGTTTCCGAAAGATGTTTTTGAAGTAAATTTCGAATAAAAGTATTTGAATATGAGTTTTGAAAGTGATATGGTATTGAACTCACTTTGATCACTGGGAAATAAACTCTGATGATGAAGTCGACCATTATCGATGTTCATTTTCGAGTTTCCAAGTGGCGGATTACTACCAAAGTTTTGATTTTGAGTTGTTTGAGGAAATAAGTGTTTAGAAATTCAAATGTTTTGAATAATATTTGATTTCGAACTGATTTGAAATAAATCCCAGGAATTTGAATTCTTAAATTTAAAATTTACTTATGAAGTAAGTAAATAAGTATTTAACTAAGCCAAATAAAATTTGAGTTGAATTGAAGTCAAGTAGGTGGAAAACGTACTAGAATAAGGTTTTGACTTGGAAAAGTAGTTGAGTTGTGAACTGAGATTAGGAATGGAACCGAACTTGGTTGGAACTGGAGTTTGAAAAAGAAATTTGAGTTGGGATGTAAGAGAATTATTGATTGAGGATAAACTGACTAAAGGTCTGTTGGAGATGCATTTGGGTATGCTGAATGGATTGCAAATGGAAGTGGGAAAGTTGGATGCCCAATAAAGGGAGAAGGTCCAGAATGGCGTGTTGTAGTAGTACCGAATGAACAGTGCAGCAGAGAGGCTGACGAAATTCTCCGAAAATTAAAGTGTTAGAAAATTTTCAGAATTTTGAAAATTTTCATTACAAAGAAGGGAATTAATATTTTGATCAGTTCAGTTGTAACTGAAATTATGAAGTAAACTAAGAAGATTTTTAATCTACTTACAACAGAAATTGTAGCATTTTCCATACCTTAGCAATTTCGAGGACGAAATTATTTTAAGGGGGAAGGAATGTAATGTCCCGCAGTTTTATCGGTTTATATTTGAATATTTAAATCAGTTTAAATATTGAATTCATAATATAAGTGGATTTATATATTAATTAAACGAATTTGAATGTATAAAAATATATATTAAATATAAACGAGCTAATAACGACGCTGCAGTTCGTAATTTAACATTTTGAACTTCAACTGAGTGTACATGATTCGTTATAAGCCGGATTTCTGCAAAACAAGAAGCGTTTGAATCTATTGAACAATATCTTTCTAACAGAAGTGGAAAATTAAGATTTCACGTTATAGATTGTGAATTATATCCAAATCAAATATTCAGAAAGTCGCTATGAAATCGTATATCGACCATAACGGTTTACTCGATATAACTCGATATCGATCTCGAATTGGACAAGATTCTTTTGAGACGTAGTGATAATTTAATTTTTAGAATTTTACTGTGATTTTTAATTAATTAAATATGCAACTTTTTATTTGGAGTATTTTGCACCCTATATCAATATTTTGGGATTTCAAAATATGAGTCAAACTACCGATATTATTATATTTTTAGGATCGTGACACCACGCTGGACACGGCCGTACTCTTATTTATGTCCGTAGCGGCTCGGACGTGAACATATTTTTCGTAATGTGGTACACTAGAATTTGAAAACATAAAATATATATACACTGTTAACAACCCATGCATGACGTGGGATTCATCACATCTTTATTTTTGGAGAACATTTGGCTACCATCTTGTCCAACGTGAGGAACAACATGAAAACCAAAGTGAAAGGAAATCTCCACGAGCTTATTTACTGTCTTTTTCAAATGATCACCCATGCTACCCTATAGATCTCCATCAAATACACGCCAAAACTGTTTACATTTATATTTTTACTTATTTCTTTTAGCTCTCCTTACTATTGAAGTACTCTATCTATTTATTTTTATGTAAAATATATTTATATATCCGTTCCTTCAGTAGGTTTGCCATTTTCTATCTGTAGCGCTGCCACTCTATAACCCAAGTCAATGAAGTGGAAGCTCTATACTGTGTCTACCACCGTAGGATCTACTTAAGTATTT
The DNA here is from genome assembly GCA_030737875.1 of Allium sativum. Classification (NCBI taxonomy): domain Eukaryota; kingdom Viridiplantae; phylum Streptophyta; class Magnoliopsida; order Asparagales; family Amaryllidaceae; genus Allium; species Allium sativum. The sequence goes on from CM060916.1 coordinate 328,973,087, forward strand.
TCAGTTGCTGCTGCTCATCTGCTATTGTTTCTTTTCCAAAATCCTAACCTATTCTCCCTAGCCTAATGAATTGCTCTACATTTTCACGTCGCCCAGTAGGACCATGAAGTGAAAACACGATGCATCTAGCCTATATATATAAACGCTTTACCACATACAGCTATACACAGGTCACGAGGTGCCCATCTTCAATTCTGCAAACCAATAGATTTCGGCTGCATCATACACTAGGAGAGTGTGCATACCAAGGACGCTGGACATAGTTGCTTAGCCTTTAAGCATTTGATTCATTGTATACATAAATCACGCAACTTAGAGATGGCAGCGGACAAGTCATTCCATTTCGTTGCAAAGGTCTATCTCTAACCAACGCAGATAGCACATGCCATGGTACCAGCCTACCCCCTACCGTATGCGCTTAAGACGTGGAAGACAAGGCTCTTTTCATCTATATAAGGGCAGCTTCTTCTTCTCTTTATTTTTCATCTCGTGTGCAAGAATCAAATGCCAAACTCTTTCATTTCTTTCAAAAATCTAAAATAAATTCCAACATAAATACTGTAATGGTTTATCGAAGGGTGGAGGAGAATAAAAGGAGCAGTATATATATGTTTGTGAGTAGCAGGCTGAGATGTTTTGTGGAATAAAAGGAAGAGCATGCGGTTCTCATATTGGAGTGGGACAAGTTGGTGAGGGGAGTTAGAACTGATGATAATGGGGATGATTTGCAGTAATGACGCAAGGAGGAGGAGTGCTGTCCCGTGTATAGTTGTATGAGTATGGAAATGTACGGTAGCAGGGTCTGGGTTCAGGAAGGAAGGCATTGCATGTCTAGTATGGGGATGATTGCTCAACATAAACGCATTTCATGAATTGTAGCAGGTGATGTGGCGTTTTCAGCGAGGAAGAAAGGTAAGTGGTGACGCATGAAGCAAGTGGGATGCGAGTTGGCAAGCTAAGGGACTGATGTAGGAGGAGACAAGGCATGGCTTTGGAAGCGATATAGGTGCAGCCAACGTCGGGGTGTTTGGTATGCCTTACAGGCAAAAGCATGAACTGTGTGAGTTATTTTGCACGTGGCGAGGAGAAGTTTTGCAGTGGAAATTGTTTGGGTTAATGTGTGATTCCAGGTGTCGCACCGTAACGATAGCAGCGGTTGTGCAAGTGCCGGAGTGGCGTAGTGTGTGTAGCGGGTATGACTGGAACCGGTCTAAAGCGATTTGGCGCTCGTCTGAATTTAGGCAAAATAAACCGCTCAACCAAATCAGCCAACGAAAATCGTTATTTAACGGTTAGCGCGCAAAGGTGAGTAAATCCACTGACTTTGATCTATTTTAAAATATTATAATATTGGTTGAATGCTGTGTGATGGTCGCTTCAGTAGATTACAATTAAATTGGTTGAAATTTTGATATATCGTTGCATATGTACACATCATTTGGTTGGATATTGATTCCATCGATTTACAATATTTCCTGGTATGGAATCAGTGTTAATTGTTGACTAACATCGGTGGATGCAGGAAACCGGTTGGAGGAATCCAACCGGATTCCTCAATATTTATATGTAATGTTTGTTTTATATAGATGCACTATTTGAACCCAAATGAATTTTGAAACCTTGTGTTGATATTAGCGTTGAATGGAAATTCAAGCGTTATTTTGATTTAATCAATAGACAATATCAATTAAGAAAATGGAAACAACCCACCATAAATGTATCATTTGTTTTAACCGCTATTGTTTTACCAAAATCTCACCGTGTGCGAAGCACGTGTTTCACCATACTCATTAAATGATTTGGTAAAGTGGATTCTTATATTTATAAGATTAATAAGTAAGTAGGCGGAGATTAAATTGATGATTAATAACAAGGATTTATTGTTTTAAGAACAATTAAATGAGATATTTACAAATAGATTATGATTTATTTCATGTAAAGTAAGATTAGTTAGAATCGATTATTGTTTATTTAATAGTGAATGAGATTATTTAGAAATAAATCATTTTTTTATCATAATTGGTACAAGTGAAATTATTTGGATTAATAAATGTTATTTATTCAAAATGAAAATATTTGTTAAAATTGATTAGTGGGTTAATCATGGCTAAATATTAACCAAGCAAACTGTTTTGATCAATAATTGGTTATTTAATTAAATTAGATTGGGATGATTAATCTAATGTAATAAATTAACGAATAGTTGATTTAGTTTAAATAGGATTTTTAAAGTATAAGGGATTTGTCTAAAGAAGACAAAGCGAAGAGGAATGTTTAATAAGGGATTTGTCTAAGAAAGTCGAAGCGGAGAGAGATGTTTAAAAATGGATTTGTATAAGCTAATGTAAATAACCGAGTTTTCAAAATAAGGATATGGCGTCATAAAACCCTTTTTAAAATATAACAAGAAGCACGATTAAAGATTTTAAATTATAAGGGGTTAGAGTTACGAACTTATATCTATTCTAAGATAAGAATGTTGTTGATCAAGGTCTGAGAGGTAATTAAAATACCCCAACTTGAACGGCTTCACTATTATCGAAGGATGGTATTTGTTTGTAATGGAAAGAGATGTCAAGATTTTTGTAATGGAAAGGGATGTCAAGATTAGTTATAAAGAGAATATTACAGCATATGACAAGTCCTAGAATTATAGCAATAAACTAACTTTGTTGACTAAACTTAAGCATGACATTATGTCGAGATTAATTATAGGGGAATATTACAGCATATGACAAGTTTTGAACTATAACGTTAAATTAATGATGTTGGCCAAGCTTAGGCGTGATTTTTATATATAGCACTACTCCCTATGGAATGAAAACAATTTGGTTTAAAATCCACTTATTCTAAAGTAATAAGCAACGACGTTGCCCAAAGAAATATAAGAATAAGAGTTATAATAACTGAGAATATTTTCCAAGAAGTGTGAAAGTGCTAAAACGAGATTTGAGAAATATCTGGTAAGATATGGGAATTCGAATAATAAAACGAATGTTAAATAAAAAGTGCTGTGATTGTGAAATGATTTGATGGATGTTATTTTTCCTTTAATAGTTAAAACACCGGCTATCAAAGATTTTTGACCATCGTTGTCAATACGGAGAGACCGATTGGATATATTATCTGAAACCACTCCGTATAGGCATAAGCGCTGCGAATTATGTTATGCTGCGGACAATTGAAGACGGAGTGAAATGCAAGGGTCGTCCTGTTCCAGAATGGTGTTTTCCGTTTGTCCAGTCCCAGGACAACTTGTATGGACGAATGTCTGACAGAGTTTTCCTAACGGTCACATAAGACAATCTTTTCAAAGTATTACTTCTTGTGGCAGAGGAATTCGTTTCTCTTAGCTTTTATACCCGTAATATTTTTGGGTAGATCAACTAGTGATTTGACGGGTTTGCCGAGGTGGCATTCAAAGTGTATGGTGGCCAGATGTTCTAAAAGGATGGACGTAGCCTCAAGCTTCACAACTGGGAAATGACAAAAATCGAGCAGGCAACATGGCTATGTGGGTCACTCCCATTAGGGTGTATAATCACCTATCTAGAGAAATTCCTTTTGTTTCTAAATCTATCAATTCTGCCCATTCGGGAAACGGTGGTTTGAGCCCAACCGTTGGTGATATACATTCGATACACTCAAGCGAAATGAGTGGTCGGTCATGTGTGGGCCGGGTTGCAAGACGTTCTTGTTGAACCCAGGTGTATTCGCCTCTAGAGATACATCATCGGAAGGTGGTCCCATACCTTGTCATAGTTGGAATCCAATCTCCAATAAGCGCCCTACGGTTTTTGATTTTATACTATGTAGAGCGTGAGATGCAAGCGTTCTGCTATTTGGTTATTTACTTGATTAGACATTATTATAATATCACTGGATTTTGATATCAAAATATTTTGGGTTATAGTAAGGTAAAAACCATCCATATTTATGTGTGGGTTGGTCTTACTATTATCTTTTTCTTTCAAAGAATTTTGAAAGTTAAACCATATGGTTGGAATTTACTCACACCAGTCCCATGACTGACCCAGTGTTATTTTTTTTCCTAAACTCTTGGGTGCCCAAATTTGTACGGGCAGTCAAGTGTTTCAGGCTTTGCAGATTAACTTGGAGGAGCTGAAAGGCAGAAGGCTTCACCGTTAGTATTTAAAGATTATTTCCGCTGTGATATGATGTATTGTACTCTGATATGGTATGTATATACAAAACAAATTTGTATTTCAAAGTTATGTTATATAATATATTTTATTCGTTCTGCTGTGAGATTCGTGTTTACTCTGATTCTGCTCAATTGTTCTTCTACTTCTTCTTCTATTTTATTAGTTCTATCTTTTCTATCTCATCCTCTAATTTCTTTCTATTAGTGACCTGGTACTTTCGATGTTTGAACAGTCGACACTGGGTTTTGTGTCGATTTTCGGAGTCGAAAATTCCAGTTCGTTACAGGAATCTTCCAATCTTGGATTGCCACCACCTTTGCGGGATCCACAGCTATCCCTTCCTTAGAGACCACATGCCCTAAGAACCTCACTTCTTTTCTCTAAAAATGGCATTTGGAGAACTTAGCTTTGAGTTGATGCGCTCGTAGGGTCTCTAAGACTTCCCTAAGATGTAGGGCATGCTCTTCCTCGCTTCTAGAGAAAATCAAGATATCGTCCACAAAGACTGCCACAAACTTGGTTAGAAACTCCCTAAACACCCTACTCATTAAGTCAGCGAAGTATGCGGGTGCATTCGTCAAACCAAAAGGCATGACGAGCCACTCGAAGAAACTGTCAGGAGTTCTAAATGCAGTCTTATCTATGTTTATCTTTAGCCACCCTTAGCTGATGAAATCCTGTAGCCAAATCCAGCTACGAGAAAACCGAAGCACCAACTTACTAATCGAATAAATCATCTATCCTCGGCAGTGGGTGTCTGTTCTTCTTTGTGAGCTTATTCAGCTCTCTATAGTCCACGCACAATCTAAGTGAACCATCAGCCTTTGTAGCAAAAACAACTGGAGCACCCCATTCCGAAATACTTCTTCTTATGAACCCCTTCTCAAGCAACTCTTTCACTTACTTACTGAGTTCTCTTCTCTCCCTCGGAGCCGTGTGGCACACTAGTAATGCAACCGGCTTTGCATTATCTACTAGGTGTATTCGAAAGTCTATCTCACGCCTTGGGGGTAAATTCCAAACTTCATCAAAGACGTCACCATATTTGCGGACCACACGAACGGATTCCAAGTAATCATTGGATGCGTTAAGAGATTATATGTAGCTGTGCATCACCGGACCTCTGGGGTCACAAGAAATATTAAGGGTCTTGCCATAACGAGTCAACAATCTAACTACCCTTCTTTCATAGTCTAGGATGGCACCATATCTAGCTAGCCAATCCATGCCTAGAATCAAGCCGTAGCCCATGAATCCAAGAACGAAGGCGTTGCATTCAAACCCAATGCCCAAGGTAGACACTCCCAAATCTCGACAAATCATTGAAAGATGAGTGGAACCACCAATAGGATTTGAGACTACTATGGGATCCGTAACGAGACTAGTATTTAGGTGCAGTGTTTCAACTAACGAAGCAGATACAAACGAGTGTGAAGCGCCAGAATCAAACAAAGTACAAACATGATGGTCAAACAGAAAAACCAAACTTTCAACAGAAATGTTTCTACCTCTCTCCTGTCCTGGTGCCATGAGAGCATGAACCTGCCCTCTTGCCTTCCCTGGTGCCATGAGAGTCTGAACCTGCCCTCCAGAAGTAGACCTTGTCCCCTGCCCTTGCCCTTGTCTTCTCGGGCAGTCTTTAATCAGATGTCCGGCCTCACCACAGTTGAAACAACCAGTCTTCTTCTTCCTACAGTCCTTGCTCAGATGGCTTGGTGTTCCACAATTAAAGCACCTTTTCTTTCCTTTGCTATTGTTATCCTTACCACCTTTCTCAGGTTGCTGTTGTGACTTCTTTCGGTCCGCTTTCTTTTCCCGTGCCTTATTAGCATTAGCGCCTTTCTCCTCTTCATGCATAAGCGCCATGTCAACCAGTTTCTCAAAGGTAGCCCCTATAGGAATGTGGATCATAGCCAACCCATGTAGCGGCTCATTCAAACCTTTAACGAATCTCAGGGCCTTCTTTTCAGGTGTGTTCACCAAGTCTAAGTCAAATCTCGCCAACTGATTGAACTTGTTGATGTACTCCTTTACTGATAAATTCCCCTGCTTCAACGCCAAGAACCTCTCCATGTATGTATTCTCTTCTGCTCGTGAGAGAAATTTCATCTCGAACCTATGCTTGAGATCCATCCATGTCTCCACTGGACTCTCTCTATTCGTGACCTCCCACCAAAACGAGGCTTCATCCTTCATTAACCAAGCAGATAATTGGACCTTCCTTCCACCTTCTATCTCAAAGATACCAAACAATTCTTCCAGCTCCTTAAGCCAATTTCGAGCTTCAACAAACGTCTCTGACCCGTGAAAAGGTTTCCCACCCATTGCCCGAAAGTCATTGCATATCTTCGAAAAAGTATCAACGCGGGAAGGGGGAGGAGGAGGAGCGGTTGCAGCTGGGGGAGGAGGAACGTCTGCTAGGCCTGCGGCGGTGGCCCTAGCCTCCAGATACCTTTTGAACTAGGTCGGTATCGGTATGCCCTCGGGTATCTCGGGTACCCAAGACATGCTGAAAAGAAAAAGGAAGAGATTCAAAACGGAGAATCTAAGGAAAGATATATGGCTCTTGGGGGTTATGTTTTGAAAACAAACTTTTCTCTTGAAAATACTCTCCTTAAAATCTATTTTTGAAAGTATTTCTTTATAAAATGCTTTTGAAAAACAGTTTTTCAAAATCTCTTATCTGTTCTTGGTAACCTTCAACTCTGATACCACGTGTAACACCCCACATTCATTAATGTCACTCTCAAAGGGAATGCTTTAACTTTCATGGAGTATTATTGGTGTATAGAACAGAATATAACAAGACAGATACATATATTGGTACTTGAAAAATTAAAACAACTTTTATTGCAGCGGAGAAATAGTTTGGTTACAACAACATCAAAAACCAACAATAAAACCAAGTACACTTAATATCCATCTTGATAAATTATTTTCTTAGTACATAAAGTAAAAAAGCATAACCCCAACATAAGTAGCCATAAAAGAGATAAGCTGAACTTTACTTTCAGCAATCCAAGAACTTCAAAAAGAGAGAGAAAGAGGTCCAAATCAAGCTCCACTAGCGCTAGTCCCCCCCTGAGAACCGGGAGGGAGGAAGAAAAGAGGCGAAAACAAAGGGGGTCAGACATAAAGTCTGGCGAGTCCAATAACTTCAAAAATATAATTATTAAAGTAATTGGGATAAGGCATAAACTGGTAAAAAAGGAATGACTATGAAGCAAATGGGCCAGACAAAACAAACAAGAGGAATATGCTGGTGTTAATCACGCTCCTAATTACTATAGGATAATTACTATACAACACCATTACTAGTCACCCTAAAAGTTGATCCCGCCTACTGGACATAATAATCATAATAATGATAATGGTAGTTCCGTGTACCCCTAGCTTCTTCATAGGTGACGCCTGCCCCCATCTCCACTAGTTGTACCCACTATCCCTATGCGATCGGCTCCTTAACTCGTAGATACCCATGTTGATCTCACAGTTGGGTGTATCACTCCCCAAAGTGGCAACCTGATACCACTAAAGATGCACAGCTTATGTCTACACGAAGCAACAACGTCTTACCTACCAGCCTGGGCCCATGCACGCACATGACCCCGTTGGACTTGCGTTGCCACCGCTAACCCGTTTTGACCTATTACAATCAAACCTAGTAAGAGTGTCCCGTCCTCGATCTAACTCGAGCTCACAAAGATACTTAATGGTTTACTGGTTTGAAAAGGGACCCCATACTTGACACAAGCTTTCCACCTATGCTTGGTCTCCACTAAGATTTCCCACTTAACCCCTTCTTATTCATGTCTTGTTACATGTTTCAATTTGGTTAAGTGTTTCTAATCGTATTTCACATGTCACCCATGTCACCCACTTAACCCCAATGTCCCACCACATGTTTATCTTGGTTAAGTGTTACATAATTCATTATAACCGTGACCTTGTAAGATCTCCCACATTAGACTACCGTTTGCGGTTGCTGGATCTGTCGGGCGGGTCTGGGCAGTCTTATACTGCAAACAAGCCTAACCTCGTGTCTTTACAATTGTTACGCATTTAATTTATGCCTTTGACCTCTCACATTAGACTACCGTTTGTGGTTGCTGGATTTGCCGGGCGGGTCCGGGCAGTCTTATACCACAAACGAGTCTAACCTCATGTCTTAGGCGTTTATTATTACACATAATTATTTCACCCCAATATGAATTAATTATCCCTATTCAAATTGTCAATAATTTCCTAATTAATCTACGTCCATAATTGTCACCTAAATTATGTCCATACTTTTCAGGTATATAAATTATACCAATTAGTGTCTCAAATTAATTATATGCCTTCAATGCCATTTTATGCCAATTCACAATATGTATATTTAATATTTTCCAATTGTACCCACACCGTTCATACGTTTAATATGAAATATGCTAGACTCGCAAATAGTCTTACTCATAAAAAGAAAAGAAACATCATAACTTGCATAACACATAAAATAGATCTAACTTGCGAATAAGAATTATAACATAAATTTGCATAGCCAATAACTTGCATAGGCAATGGACATATAGAACATAAATTTGCATAAACTATGTATTGCCATGGATCTAAATATAGATCTAAACATGAAATTGTGAACTTACATATATAAATATGGTTTTCACCTAAACTTGCATATGTGAATATGGTTTTCACCTAAACTTGCATATGCGAATATGGTTTTCACCTAAACTTGCATATGGATTCCTACAAACTTGCATATGAATTTAAACATGTAAACTGATATCACATGTTTTACATATAAACTCGCATATGTATATATATATATATATATATATATATATATATATATATATATATATATATATATATATACTTGATTCACGTATAAACGTGTGTATAATTCGCATACAGACTTGCATATTATTCACATACAAACTAGCATATGATTTACATCCCAAACTTGTATATAAACTGATGTCATAAAATGAATCAAGTTAAACATATGTGATTGGACATAGAAATCGATCTACTAACATAAGTTAACAAAACTGTCATATGTTCACCAACAGACGATAACAAAGTTAAGTAACGCCACATGATTCAACAAACATATTCTCATAATCCCAATTTTAACTCATCATAATTAATTTATTAATTATTTTGTGAAAGAAATTGTACTCACAAAGACGGATTAGAGAAGAGAATAATTCATTCGTTGTTTGTATTAGAATCCTGACTTTTAATTCCTTAGCTTTAAGAAGAAGAAGAACTATTCCATCAGCAGCATGGAGGCCAAGAGATTAATTTAGTTTAGGTTTAGAGCTTGAGTCTATGCTTGCTTATATAGAAGTTTAAATCAATATAAGCCGTTAGATTATCATAGGAGCAATCAGAACCATTCAGGCCAATTAGAGCTATCCCGAAACCGCCACCTAAGCCCTAGTGACTCAGCCACAAGTCAGAAATCGTCACAGTTCAGATCTTCTCGAGGAGCTAGGTCGACCCCTAGGTCGACCTGTATAGGGGAGGTCGACCCCCTGGTCGACATGGCCTGGGGTGGGAAAATCCCGCCCGCTTCTCTGTTTGAATTCGAATTTTGAATTTAAATCCGAGCTGCTTTAATTTATTTAAATTCCTGAAACTTCTAAGGGCCATAATTTCCTCATACGAAGTCCGATTTACGAAAACTTGGACTCTATTCCAAGCATAATTTCGAGACGAACGCAATGGCATAACCCATTTCCTTCATTCTTCTCCTAAAAATTAAGTGTTCTTAAAATTATTAATTTTAATATTTAAAATTACGGGGTGTTACAAAAAATATATTTTATTATAATTATAATCGTTACGGCTTATAAACGGTTCCATAGCGACTATTTGAAAATTTGATTTGGACATAACTTACAATCTATAAGCTGAAATCTCGATTTTTCTCTTCCACTAGAAAAATATAGCTCAACGATTCAAACATTTCTTATTTCAAACAAATTTGACTTATAACTAATCATGTATAGTCATTAAAATTTTAAAACGTTAAATTACGAACTACCGCGCCATTACAAGCTCGATTTATAATTATATTATAATTAATGCGTTCCAATATCATTTGTTAAAAATTTTGATATTAAACCTCGAATATAAACTCAACTGAATATCTTGAATTATCCAATTCACACAATATTGCCAATATATCTATTTCCGACTTTTTCGGAAATAAATATATGACCTATTATTTATATTCATTATATATTTAGAATATTTAGTTTGTTGAATCAATACTGGAATAATTAAATAAATTAGTTATTATATCGCTAAAAATTCGTGACGTTATAGTGATCAACTCTGCGGTGTGTTATTCATTTAGTAGATCATATTAATTTTAGATTTTCTTAAATTCCTTGAAAACATTATTCACCCCCTTTAGTATTAGTTTTTCCTTAATGATCCTTCCACATTCCCTAACAAGGTCGACCGCCCCCAGAAGGGGTGCCGACCTGCCCTTCTAGGGGAGCGGTTGATCGCCTAGCACGGCCAGTGCTCAATGAGTCCTCGTTTTGGTCAGTTTTTAGTGTTAGTTTATAAATTTAAACAACTAGGATTTAATCTGAATAATCCCATGGCTATTATTCACACACACACAAACAATAAATAATAGCCTATACCTCAGACCTAAACCTAGCCTCCTTTTCCTTCCCTGCATCCACTCTTCCATTGATTCCAGAGAAATATATTATAGGTTTTCTTCTTTGTCTCTTGAAATCTATTTTCTTTTCTAATCTCTTTTCTTATAGATTTAAATAGGATCTGAATCTAGAATCATAAGATTTATATATATAAGAATTCTAACTGATTAGATCTTATATACATATATATAAATTTCTAAGGGATTGGAGTTCGCATTTAAGTTCGTTCTTAATATTTTTGGATCCAATAGGAAATGACCTTCATTTCCATACAACCAAATCACTATGATTGGAAATAATAATTGTTTAGGCATATTCTATATTCTATAGATTTGTGCAATGTTTAGTATGCCTAGGGAGATTTGGATTAACAAAAATATCAAATTGTAAAACCCCCAAGACTCCTATTTTTATATATGTTTCGTAAGAATTGTTAATAAATGTTAGGGTTTGTGAATATGTTTGGGTTATGGATAAAGAATATTTTGGGTTATTTACTTTTATCTGATTTGATTTATCCTTTTTATTTAAAAGTGTTTGTGATGTAAAAAGGTTTAGATTTGATTTAGTTTTATTATTTGAATAGGTTTGAATTTCTATTCTAAATGGATAATTTGAACATATTCAGATTTTAACAAATCAAATATCAACGTTTCTATTTACATCATAGAAAATGGGAAATTAGATGAAGTAGAGGTCTATTTATATGCATGTATACATATATATGTATATAAATATACACATATGCACATGTATATGTACATATGCATATGTTGTAAGGAATTTACACCTTGTTCTTGATTCATTACTTTAATTATTCTAATAAGACTAGGATGCAAGTTTTGATTGTTATATTGTATTTTTCCCCCTTACCGCTATCATTAATTATGACATGCATTTAGCGATGTGATGTGGTAATTAACTAGTATGCCTTGAATGTAGACCAAATTGAAAATTAACACAGTTAAGTCGTTTCCTAGTTCATAAAAAAATAGCGTTTATTATACCTATTTAGTATTCTACTTATATAGCGTAATTAATGTAATTTGCGTAGTAATGATGTAATAAGTATGACTAGAATATTGTTAGAATTTGAAATGCCCTATACAAATTGTTGTTTTTATGTGTATATAAAATGGCTTATCTATACAATAAATAATGACACACAGACATGAGGTTAGTCATAATTTGTGGTAGAAGTCTATCCGGAACCGACCAGCCAATCGAGCGACAATAGTAGAACCTAGCTAATGTAAGAGGTCTGGATGCCATGGGCCATTAAATTAGTACACTATGATACGATGTTAAGCCCACTTGTAGTAAAAGCTTGCCGAGAACCGCTGGACATACCCAACATCCACAGGCTGATTGTTTAATGCAATAGATCTAGTGTATATACATATAAATATTATGTGTGTAAATAGATATGTTTACTATGCCTTGAGAAAGTCTTAAGTAGCTGGATCTCTTCTTATCTAGTTTGGGTTTTAAGTGGTGAGGATTAGGACCATTTTATAGGTTTATTCCTTGGAAATGGACCAAAATCATGGGACCATCCCAATTAGATTTGAAGTAGGTTTATGGGTCCTCCTTCTCTAAAAGTGGTTTAGTCATGGCAATAGCCGAGTAGGGTAGTTTACCGGAATGTCAATTTCCTCTAGGAGCTTTGTGAGGGTCAACCTCGGGACATATTTGGTATACCTGGGACGCAACATGTTATCTATTTCATCAACTTTCTAAGGGATGTCTTAAGAGGCATATGTGTTCTAGTTCTATCGTAATATCGCTTAAGTAGTAACATGAGGCATCCGCCGGAGGGGTCTTAAACAGTTCTATATGGGCCTATCCTAAACCAGTACTAAATGACGAGATACTACTTCTTATATTACTTGTGAGAATACATATAAGAATATTGACGTGCAAGGACGGGGTCTTAAGTGGCTAGGGTCCCCACCTTAGGGTAATATGAGATCATAAGAATCCACCCTTAATAAACATGTTAGAATGGACTTAACTAACCGAGAATGTACACCTCATTGGGTTTTCACCCTAAATGCATCAATAGAGGTCCTAAGTGACTGACTCGGATATCCACCTCATTGATTAGAATATTTCTTTTGTGTGTGTGCTTATGTGTTTCGTAGACATACCTTGACATATATAACCTACTAAATCTAGGGTATGGTCTTTAAAGAAATATTATCTTCAGTCACACATAACTTTATGTTCTAACCCCTCTCCTCAACATATCTAACAGGTCAGTATGTGGGATAGCAACTCAATGGACATAATGATGATGGAGCCTGAAGAAAGTGACGAGGTTATTATGCTATTATTAGTTATTATTGTTGTTTTACTTATAGAAACTCTAGATTATGAACAGTGAAGATGTACCAGTTTGAATAACTGTATTTGATAGCTTTTATCTGAATCTGTGGCTTATATTTAATGGTTCATCTTATTTTGTATTATACTTTTTTGTTATGCTGTGTGAGTTCTGTAACGCTATGTTTATATGTTATTCTGTGCAAATGTAATTCCTTATAGGAACCAACAATTTGTTTAGGGTGGCTCTAAGTTTCGATTTTTCTTTTCTAGCTCGAAATTTAGGCCCATTCCAAGCGGGTTGTTAAATTTAGTACCAGAGCATAGGTTACCCAATTATAGGGAAATAATATGTAGGTGTATTTATATTTTGAAAAAGGTTTTCAAACTATATATATATAATATTTGCCCCATTAAGCATACACAACTTTACTAGGCAACTTTATCATTTTCTTCTCTTTTCAGCTAAATACTATCTCGGTAGTATCAAATGAAGGATTCTTCCATTCTTTTTCAGATAGTAGAATGGATGATAGTCCTTTTGAATAGGGAAACCAGGCAAGATCCCGTTATTTGCCAAAATGGTTCCAACAATATCTCCATACCGATGAACAAGTCCATGTTGCTAATCCTGCCCCAGCGGTGCCTGCAACTCCTGCCGCTGAGATAGCCTTTGATTTTCCTCAAATCTGTAAAAAAAATGTGAGCCTTGGAAGAAAACCATTCTTAGGAACAGAAAGCTTTGTGGATGCTCAAGCTTGGACAACGGACCATGAAAGGATCTTTGAAGCCACTGGATGGTTGCATAAAGTTAAAAGTAGAATTATGGCCTGACACTTAAATGGAGAAGCCCTTAAATGGTGGAACCTAGCATCTGAAGATAACGAGAGATAGGTTTTTACATAGGCTGAATTCAAGTCCCACTCTGAAGCAAAGTTTCGACCAAATGTTGAGATGGTAATCCAATTAGAGAAGTTTATCCTACTCGAACAAGGAAATATGAGTCTACAAGAGTATGCGGCTAAATTCACCAAACTATGTAAGTTAATAAGGGTTTGGTGGATACCCCAATGATCAAATCTTTAAGGTTTGTTAAGCGGTTGAATGCCCCATTGAAGGACACCTTGTTGGCGCAAGTGGCATTCAAAGCAACCTTTGAAACATTAGTGGAGATGGCCATTTTGTGCACAGCTGAATGATCTAAGGAGAATAATAGTATAGAGAAAGGAGAAGGAAATCATGGTCCTAGTAAAAATAAGAAGAAAGACTAGTGGAAGAATAAAAAGAAAGGGATAAAGTTTAAGAAAGAAGCTAAGACTTACACAAGATGAAACTGCAACGGCCATGAGGCCAACGATTGCAATACTGCTTTTGCAAAAAAAGAGTTTAAAGGAAAGTGGTACAATTTCCATGAGGAAGGACACATGTCTAGAGATTACCCCAAGCCTAAGGTTATTCAGAGAGGTCAAAATTTTGCATTGGAGGCCGCATAAATATAGAGCCGACCCCAAGAGATCAAGGTCAACCTGCACTTGAAGGTATAACTTCTATTTTAGGAATTTCTGTATATACCTTGTTTGACTCAAGAGCTACCCATTCTTTTATATCTAAGAGGCTAGTTGATTTGTTGAACCATCCCTTATCTGCCTCTAGTAATACGATGGAGGCAGCCAAACCTACCGGAGGAACTAAGTATCTCCAGTTGATTTGTAAAGACCTAGTATTGGGTATCGACAATGTCGAATTCCTCTACGAAGCGTATGCATTGGATTTAGTGAGGTATTACCTTATCCTAGGAATGGATTGGCTAGGACATCCTAGAATGCGACAAGAGAATTGTTCATCTTAAGAGCCGAGGAGGAGTAGTCTGAAAATTCCGTGTGACGTTAGAAATAAGGATAAAGCCCTATTATATACCTTATCTCCTAGTTCTGAAGGACCATCTTCAGTCCCTATCGTATGTGACTTCTTGGACGTCTTTGAGGAAGTCATGGGACTTCCACCCCATTGAGAAATCTCTTTCCATATTGACCCAGAGAATGGTGCTAGACGAGTAGTTTTACTCTTAAGGCATATGGCACTAAAAAGAAAGGAGATAATTGGATAAACATATTTCATAATTACTAGAAAATGGCTTCATTCGACAAAGTATGTCGGAATACAGCGCACATATTGTGTTTTCCACCAAAGCAGATGGATCTCTAAGCCTTTGCGTGGAATATAGGGACCTTAATAAACTAACTAAAAAGAATAGGTGCCCCTTACCCAGAACTGATGACCTATTTGACCACTTGGGAGGATCTCAAGTATTTTCCCAATTAGACCTTGCAACTAGGTTTCACCAATTGAGAATTTCGGAGGACAATAAGGATAAAAATGCCTTTAGGATGCCAGATGGATTGTTCCAATGGGAAGTGATGCCATTTGGATTGATGAATGCACCTACCTTCTTTGTTGACCTCATGAGTAGAGTATTTAGGGGAACTCTAATTAAGTTTGTGGTAGTTTTCATAGATGATATCCTTATATTTTCTAAGTACTATAAAGAGCATGAAAGTCACTTGAGATAGGTCCTAGCGATATTAAGGGGGAACCAGTTGAAAGACAAATCTTCGAACTATCATTTATGGAGAGAAGAAGTTAGATTTTTGGGGCATATCGTGTCAAGAAAAGGCTTGGTAGCAGACTCCGCAAATATCCAGGAAATTAAGGAATGGAGAGTCCCTTGAAATCCTACGGAAGTGAGAAGCTTCCTTATATTGGCTTGATATTGCCCAAAGTTTATTAAAGACTTAACAAAGATTTTTACTCCTTTAACCCAACTAACGAACAATAATTTGGTGTTTTCTTAGAGTAATAAGTGCGATGTAGCCATTAAGAAATTAAAGCAAGTACTGACTAGTGCACCAGTTCTTATTATACCCATGGCTAAAAAATGTTTACATTTTACATTGACGCACGTGGAACTGGTTTAGGAGCAATTCTTATGTAAGAAGGAAGAGTTCTTCCTTATGCCAACTGGCAACTCAATGACCCCGACAAGAGATATGTAATTCATGATCTAGATCTAGCCGTAATAGTGTTCACCTTAAAGATGTGGAGGCATTACCTTTTAGGGGAGAAGTTTGAACTTTTTATTGGCCATAAATCCAAAAGTATTTATTTTCTCATCATGACCGGAATCTAAGATAGGAATGATGGATGAAGTACATTGAATCTTTCTATTTTACGATCCAATATATCCTAAGAAAAGGGAATGTTGTAGACAATGCGTTGAGCAAAAAGCATGCATCTTTGAATGCGATTTTGGAATAGAAATAGTTGGAGTTTCTCTCTAACTTTAACTTGCAACCTATGCCAGTAGCTTGTAGTAAATTTATTGGAGTTATATTCGTTCGACCCACTCTAAGAAAAAGGATTCGGAGTATGCAAGACCTTGACAAAGAAATAAGAAACTTAAAGGAGAAAGTGGGGAAGAAGGAGACCTTTTCGCATTCAATTAGATATTCATTGAGCAACGATGGAAGTTTTCTTGGTGTTGGACGACTTTGCATCCCTAAGGACGAGGAGTTAAGAAAGGAAATTTTAGAGGAGTGCCATAGGTCGAGGTTGACTGTACACCTCGGTGAAGATAAAATGTATAAAAATATGAAGAGGAATCTCCATTGAGAAGGGATGAAAAGGGAGATAGCTGAGTTTGTAGCTAAGTATTTAACTTGCCAAAAAGTAAAAGCAGAGAAAGGAAGTCTCAGAGGACTACAGTACCTTTAGAAATTCCCATGCGGAAGTGGGAATATACTTCCATGGATTTTGTGGATGGGCTTCCAAGAAGTAAGAAGGGAAATGAGGCTATTTGGGTTATAGTAGACCATTTGACCAAGAGTGCTCATTTTATACCAATCGGAAAGTATATGATTGCAGCTTCATTGGCCTAGTTGTATATCAGAGAGATAGTCAAATTACATGGTATCCCTTCTAGTATAGTGAGCGATCGAGACCCCTTATTCATAAGTAAATTTTGGAGAAGTTTATAACCAGCATTGGGAACGACCCTCAACTTAAGTATAGCTTATCACCCTCAAATCGATGGCTAAACGAAAAGTGTAAATTGGATCCTAGAAGACTTGCTTAGAGCTTGCATTGTCGACTTTAGTGAGTCTGTAGTTCATAATCACTGCGAGTCATGGTTGTTTGTGGATGAATTAAAAATAACATGGGTGTACAACATGGATGTTTGGTGCGAATTTTGTTTTTCCCTATTTGACATTTTTCAAGACGAAATCTAGTTTAAGAGGGGAGCATGTAACACCCCATAAAAATATACCTAAAACAAGCTATTAATAATAAATAATAAAATTAACAATATGGTAATAATATAATAATGGTATGAAAAATGAAAATTTGCAACATCAAAAAATTGGCTACAAAAATATTGTAGTTATATTCATGGTAAAATTTTGATTAATTTTCATATATATATTATGTCAGGTTCCGAGCCCGTATGAAAGAATTACACTTAAAAGAAGTTGTACATTAAATATATATTTAACAGTGTTTGAAAATCAAATTATAATATAAATGTTGGAATAATATATGATTAGTAAATGAGGGATTGGAATAATCCATCTAATTGAATTTGTGTGTATATATAAGTATACAGCATGGGACAAGAACAACGTTTATAAGGCAAGAAATAAACAAAATAAATAACGTAATATAATAAAATCTTTCCGACCCTCATATACCTTCAGTGGGAAAATCTCCAACCGGGAGGTCGACCGCAGCGCTATAAGGGGTGTCGACCGCTAGTCGACCGCCCTTCAAATGGTGCGGTTTATCTTTTCTTACTGATTTGAATATGATCTGAATTTGGAATCACAAGATATATATATAAGAATTCTAAATGTTTGATTCTTTTATACATACATACACACACACACATATATATATATATATATATCTAAGGGATTGGAGTTCACATTCATGTTCGTTGTTGAAGATTTTCAAATCTAATAGGAAAACACCGTCATTTCCATATAGTAAAATCACTGTGAGTGGAAATAATAATTGTTTAGGCATATTCTATATTTTTTAGATTTTTGTATTAATCAATATGCTTAGGGATATTTGGATCAACGAAAATGTTAAATTGTAAAACTCCCAAATCTCCTATTTTTATATATGTTTCGCAAGATTTGTCAATAAATGTTAGGGTTTGTGAATTTGTTTGGGTTATAGGTGAGCAGCGTTTTGGATGATTTACTTTTGATTGAATTGATTTATCCTTTTAATTTAAAAGTGTTTGTGATGAAAAATGGTTTGGATTTGATTAATTTAATTATTTGAATAGGTTAGAATTTATATTCTAAATGAATAATTTGAACGTATTCAAATTTGAAACAAATCAAAAATATCAACGTTTTTATGCATAGCATAGAAAAGGGTAATTAAATGAAACAAAGTTATATGTATATGCATATATACATAAATTTGTATATATGTATATATAAATACATAAATATGATGCCACTATGCCATGTATTTAGCAGTCTGATATGGGAACTAATTTGTATGCCATGAATGTAGAACAAATTGGCAATTTATACCGTTAAAACATTTTCATATTCATACGAAAATTAGCGTTTATTATACATATTGAATATTCTACTTATATAGCGTAATTAACGTAATCAACGTAATAATGACGTAATAAATACGATTAGAATAAGGTTAGAATTTGAAATGTCCCCTTATAAATTTTTGTTTGAGTGTGTATATAAACTGGCTTATCTATACATTAAATAATGACATACAGACATGAGGTTTGTCGTCATTTGTGGTAGAAGTCTTTCTGGAACCGACTGGCAAGTCCAATGACCACAGGTGAACCTAGCTAATGTGAGAGGTCTAGGTGCTATGGCCATTTAAATTAGTATACTATGACATAAGGTTAAGCCCACTTAGTAGAATCCTGCCCGAAACCGCTCAACATATCCAACATGTACAGGTAGATGGTTTAATGTGAGAGGTCTAGTGTATATTTATACCTATTATATGTGTAAATAGGTAGGTTTACTACATCTTGAGAAGGTTTTAAGTGGTTGACTCTCTTCTTATCTTGTTTGGGTCTTAAGTGGTTAAGTCTAGGACCATTCTTAAGGTTCATTCCTTAGATATGGACCAAAGTAATGGTACCCTCCCTTATTAGTTTTGAAGTAGGCCTATGGATCCTCCTTCTCTAAAAGTGGTTTAGTCATGGCAATAACGAAGTAATGTAATGTAACATCACACGTCCATTAATGTCACTCGCAAAGGGAATGCATTAACTTCCATGGAGCATTTTAAGTGAATATAGAATAGAAAATCACAACAAGACAGATATAAAGCAGTACTTGAAAATTTAAAACTTTATTTATTGCAACAGAAGGTAAATATGTTTGGTTACATCATCAAAAACCATAAACCAAAGTTAAGTGCATAATATCCATCTTGATAAAACAAAGTACATAATCCCTCTACTACAAATAGCCATAAAGAAAATGATAGGCTGAACTTTACTTCAGCAATCCAAATTCAAGTGCTCCCAAAGAGATCCCAATCAAGCTCCACTAGTACTAGTCCCACCCTTAGAACCTTTGGGGGGGGGGGGGGGGGGGAAGGAAGAAAAGAGGTGGAAACAAAGGGGGTCAGACATAAAGTCTGGCGAGTCCAATAACTCTAACAACATAATTATTAAAACAATATGATAAGATATAAGCTGGAGAATAAGGTAATGACTGTGTGAACCACATAGGTATGTCAAGGCAATAAGGAGAAACAGAGATAACGTTAATGGCGCTTCCTAGTCAATATAGGATAATTACTATACTCTACCGTACTGTACTAACACTAACTGCACCCCTACTAGTCACTCTAGTAATTTGATCCCTCTTAGCTAAATAGAACGATGATAGCTTCGTGTACTACTAGATGTACCCACTATCCTCCATGTTTGACTGTATATCTCTAGTTGCTATCATAGGTACCCAGCGTGTACCTATCCCCACTAGATGTACCCCTTCAATAAGTAATAATGGTAGTTCCATGTACTCCTAGCTGACGTCATAGGTGCCACCTGCTCCTATCTCCACTAGGTGTACCCCCTTAATAATTATTAATAATAGTGGTAGCTTCGTGTACCCCTAGCTGACTACATAGGTGCCATCTGCTCCTACTCTATTAGGTGTACCAACTACCCTGCCCCATTCGATCGGCTCCCTAACTCATAGATACCTGTGTTGGTCCCATAGTAGGGTATATCAGTCCCCAAAGTGGCAACCCAATACTACCAGAGATGCACGGCTTATATCTACACGATGCAACAACGTCTTACCTACCAGCCCGGACCCACGCACGCACGTGACCCCGTTGGACTTGCATTGCCACCGCTAACCCGTTTTGGCCTCTAAGAATCAGACCCAATAGGCGTGTCCCGTCCTCGACTTGGGTCGAGCTCACAAAGATATTTAATGGGCTACTGGACTGAAAAGGGCCCCCCATGCTTGACACAAGCTTTCCACCTACGCTTTGTCCCCTCTAGTACATCCCACTTAACCCCCTTCATGTCCACTTACATGTTTTAAATTTGGTTAAGGGTTTCTATTAGTAATTCCACATGCCACCCAAGGCACCCACTTAACCCCTATGTCCCACTTACATGTTTTATCTTGGTTAAGTGTTACTAATCATATTTCCTCATGCCACCCAAGGCACCCACTTAACCCCCATGTCCCACCACATGTTTTACTTTAGTTAAGTGTTTAATAATTTATTACTACCGTAACCCCTGTAGGACCCCTCACATTAGACTGGCATTTGTAGCTGCTGGATTTGTCGGGTGGGTCCGGGCAGTCTTACACCACAAATGAGCCTAACCTCGTGTCCATACAATTGTTACGCATTTAGTTTGGGCCTTTGACCTCTCACATTGGGCTACCATTTGTGGTTGCTGGATTTTTCGGGCGGGTCCGGGCAGTCTTACACCACAAATTAGTCCAACCTCGTGTCTTAGGCAATTAATTATACATAATTAATTTTCCCCAAATTTGAATTACTTTCCCTATTCAAATTTCCATATTTATTTATGTCCATAATTTATCACCTAAATTATGCTCATCTATTTATAGTATATAAATTATACCAATTTCATCACTAATTAATTTTATTCCTTAAAATTAATTACATGCCATTTTAGACCATTACATGCCAAATTCACAATATGTGTGTATCCACTATTATCCCCATCGTACCCCCGTCATTCGTTCGCTTAACATGACATATACATATTAGACTAGCAAATAGTCTAATACTTAAAAAAGGGAATAAACGTCACAAAGTCACATACACACAATAATAGATCTAATTTGCATCTAACTTGCAATTAAGAATTACAACATACTTGCATAGTCTTTGTATTATCAAGGATACAAAAATCATAGATCTAAAAGGTGTATGAACATAGTTTTACGCCCTACTAGCCTAAGTAATTATCACAAACTTACATAAACTATGTATGTCGCCAACCTAAACATAAAGGTGTCATCTTGCATAACTATGGATCCAATAAAAGGTGTTAACCTAAGTAAACTATGGATCCACATAAAGGTGTAAACTTGCATAACTATGCATGTCATAGTTTCAACATAAAAATGTCAACTTGAGTGTGGATTTAAACTTTAAAGGTGTGAATTTTATATATGTGAATCCAATTATCACTTAAACTTGCATATGAACATAATACTTATACGAACTAGCATATGTTCCACATCCATATTCGCATAAAAACTGATGTTATAAACCGAGGTGATTGGATTATAAATAGGGATTCATTGACACAAGTTAACATCATGAACTACTAGCATATATTTTAGATCCAAACTTACATAACATCATATAACTCGCATACAACTTGCGTGATCCTATTAACTTGCATAACATCATATGTACAACTTGCATAATCTTATTAACTTGCATAACATCATATATGAAACTTGCGTAATCATATTAACTTGCATAACATCATATATGAAACTTGCATAATCATATTAACTTGCATAATCATATTAATTTTGCATAACACCATACATGAAAATTGCACAACATCATATATAAAACTTGCATAACATCATATAATATGAATCAAGTTGACATACATGATTAAACATATGAATTAGATTCACAACCACAACTTATAATCCAACGTATATCACATCATAATTAATTTAGAAATTATTTTGTTAAAGTGATCATACTCACCATTCAATGAAGTTCTGGAATTTATTAGCGTCCCTTTGTTGTAGTTGAATTTGCTGTTGGATTGAATTGAGTTGCTTTAATCTTCTTCTAATTGGTGGCGGCTACTCTAGGGTTCAAGACGACAGTATGACGACCATAATTTTAGTTTTATTTCTGATTTAGGGTTTGAGTCTATGGTTCTTTTTATAGAGCTTTGAATTAATTTAAGCCGTCGGATCACTCTAGGATCCATCTAGGCCTTAGAAACCAAGAAATAATGTCAACAGACCAACCAGAAATTGCCACCTAAGCCCTAAAACATAAAATTTCGTCATAGACCATTTAGGGCCGATGGGACCAATTCCAAACCTCCTGAGTCGACCTTGGGGTCGACCCAGCAGGTCTAGGGTTGACCCATAAAATAGGTCAGTTTGGTGTTTTGCCTTCCCGCTTCCGCTGTTTTGAATTTTTTCTTAAATTTTAGGTTGAATTTTTTTTTATTTTTATATATATATATCTATGTATATATTTCTGTTTTCCTAATTAACCATTTTCTCACTAAACTACTTTTTGAACCGCGTTCACTCTAAGCCGCTTTTTAGCCATTCCCCTAAAACAAAAATACGACGTTGGCGGGGATCGAACTCTGTACCTCTTGTATGCAAGTCACATGTTTCAACCAAATGAGCTACTAAGTCTTTTGCTTACAAACCTTAGAACAATACTAAACATTTATTCTTTAATTTAGTTAATTCGATTATTCAAAAATCCGGGGTGTTACATTCTCCCCTCCTTAAAGGATTTCGCCCCGAAATCTCCAAGTTAAGGAGAATGCATATCCTAACATCCAAACAACCATATACTCAACCATCGAACACATGCATTCATTGTCCTTATAGAATTTCTAATGCTGTATGAACATATGCAAAAATTGCGTGTATATGTTCCTTATCTAATGCAAAATCAGGCGATCTACTGATTCAGTTGACCTCCTTAATGCAAACCATGATAGTGCCATGTGTCCATTATGTATGCGAAAGAACCCTACCGATACATATTATTTCTACACGTGTGCACAACCATTCACCAAAATGCAACATCCATATGATAGCACAACCATTATACATCCATTAGCTTAAATATGTACACACATTTATATGCAATATGAAGTGACTGAGCCGATCTAGTGCTTAAAGTGTGTGTATATGCATCCACGAGCAACCACTAGCAGACACTTGCATCCACATGCATCCATCATACATAACATGTCTTAAAAGCGTGTTTCAATCATAGGAATACCTTATCTAACGGTCAAAGGTACTAACGAGAGGACATACTAAAGATAAGATAAGTATAAGGTAAGCGATAAAGGAGAAACTAAAAGACATACCCTCGAAAAGAAAAGGGTATAATGAACGCATCTTCTCTTCCGTCTCCCAAGTAGCATTGCTCTCATCATCTCCCCATTGCACTTTGACTAGCCTGAC
This sequence comes from Allium sativum, assembly GCA_030737875.1. Classification (NCBI taxonomy): domain Eukaryota; kingdom Viridiplantae; phylum Streptophyta; class Magnoliopsida; order Asparagales; family Amaryllidaceae; genus Allium; species Allium sativum. Next base: position 328,997,024 of record CM060916.1, read on the forward strand.
CTCTCGATTCCTCAACTTCTTAACCACCGACCCAAGAATGCACGTAGGAGCTCGCCGAATCATCGCATCACGCTCTATCTCCGCCTCTCTAAGAAAGCTCGGCTCTACCACTTCCGCGGTCTCGTGCAAGCACTTCCTCAAATGTGATACATGGAATACATTGTATACGCCACTAAGTCTCTCGGGCAACTCCACTCTATACGCCATCTGCCCAATCCTCTCCTTAATAGGAAACGACCCTACGAACCTTAGTGCTAACTTCCCAACGGACCCAAAGCGAACGACGTTCCATAATGGAGATACCTTGACAAAGACCATGTCCCCAATATCAAACTCAAGATCTGTCCTCCTCTTGTCCGCAAAATATTTCTGCCTATCTTGCGCCGTCTGCATCCTCCTTCGAATCAATTCGATCTTTTCAGAAGTCTCTCTAATCATATCGGGCCCAAGTAAGATCTTATGTGTAGACTCCCACCAACATGTAGGCGAACAACACGGCCATCCATAAAGAGCCTCGAACGGTGCCATGCCAATGCTAGACTGAAAGCTGTTATTATGTGCAAACTCCACCAGTGGAATATGTTTCTCCCATGTACCTCCGAAATCTAAGACACACAACCTCAATAGGTCCTCTAGAGTACGATTCACCCTCTCGGTCTGGACGTCCGTCTGAAGATGATATGTGGTGCTCAAACATAACTGAGTCCCTACCGCTTCTTGCAAGCTCTTCCAAAACTCGCTAGTAAAGATAGGATCGCGGTCGCTCACTATGCTAGAAGGAACACCGTGCAAACGAACTATTTTTCGAATGTATACGGAGGCTAACCATGGAGCAGTCCTCTTACTCTTTATGGGAATGAAATGGGAGCTCTTAGTAAGTCTGTCTACCACGACCCAAATCCCCGTATTACCCTACTTCGATCTTGGTAATCCGTCAACAAAGTCCATCGAAACACTTTTCCACTTCCATTGTGGGACCTCCAATGGGTGAATCAATCCACCGGGCTTCTTTTGCTCTTCTTTTACTTGTTGGCACACCAAGCATCTAGCAACAAACTCTGCCACGTCCTTCTTCATACCAGCCCAAAAGTAAACTCGTCTCATGTCCATATACATCTTGTCCCCACCGGGATGGATGGTCGTCTTCGAACGATGTGCATCATCAAGGATGGTCTTCCTCAAGTTCTCGTCCTGTGATACACAAAGTCTACCGTCCCTACGTAACCAACCCTAATCATCTAGGGTATACCTACGGAGATGGCTCGATGACTCCTCTCTTTTGAGCTTTTCTACTAACTCAACCAAGTGTGGGTCGTCTCGCCATGCCTCGCCAATCCATCCCAAAAGCGTAGGTCTGACCTCAAGGACGCTAGCAAACTGGGTACAAAATCAATGGATGGTCTAAAGTCAAATGTAGAGATAAAATCTAAGCTACGACGCTCGACAAACAAAGGACTCAATGTCAACATTTTCCTACTCAAGGCATCCGCCACAACATTACCCTTGTCAGGGGTATATGCTATTTCGAAATCATTGGACGCCAAGAACTCCATCCACCTTTGTTGTCTCAGGTTTAGATCTTTCTGAGAGAACAAGTACTTTAGCGACTTATGGTCTGCAAGCAAATCAAACTTCTCACCAAGCAAATGATGATGCCAAGACTTGAGTGCAAAAACTATGGCAGCCAATTCTGAGTCGTGGGTAGGGTAATTCTTCTCATGGACTTTCGACTGTCGTCCACCATAACATATCACCCTTCCCTAGAGACCACATGCCCTAAAATCCTCACTTCTTTCCTCCAAAAATGGTATTTTGGAGAACTTAGCTTTAAGCCGGTGTGCTTGTAGGGTCCTTAAGCTTTCCCTAAGATGTAGGGCATGCTCTTCTCTGCTTCTAGAGAAAACCAGGATATTATCCCATGCAAAATCGTCACAACTATCCATCTCTCACACAGACCATCCTAGTCGAACTCGACATCCCCCAAGTGCAAGTCCCAAAGGCCTAAACCAATATCAGACAAACACCCAAGGGATACCTCCTTCGAATTTAGACGACCTATGTGAGATGATACTAGTAAGACGGCCAACCAATTGAGCACTTGACCGACTCTGGCTGTCCTTGCCAGTCTTGCTCCAAAACCACCGCTGATCACATAACTGGCTTTGCTTAATCTACTAAGCACATACGAAATCTTATTTCGCGCCTCTGGGTAAACCCCGCACTTTATCAAAGACGTCTCCATACTCACGGACCACACAAACAGACTCCTAATCATCGTTGGATGTCTCAGAAGATTCTAGGCTGCTAAGCATCACTGAACCCCTAGGGTCAAAAGAAATATGAGGGTCTTTCCATAACGAATCAATAGTCTAACTACCCTCCTTTCACAATCTAGGATGGCACCCCGCATGGCTAGCCAATCCACCCCTAGAATCAAACTATAGCCCGTGAAACCAAGGACGAAGGCGTTGCATTCAAATCCAACGTCCAAGATAGACACTCTCAAATCCCGACAAACCATTGAAGGATGAGCCGAACCACCAACAAGATTTGAGACTAGGATGGGATCCTTAACTAGACTAGTATTTAGGTGCAGTGTTTCAACTAATGAAGCAGATACTAACGAGTATGAAGCGCCAGAATCAAACAAAGTTCAAACAGGATGATAAAGAAAACCAAATTTCAACCTAGACGTTCCTACCCCCATCCGGTATACCAGCCGTGAGGGAATACAACTACCCTCCAGAAGATCCTGTACTTTGTCCTTGCCTCTTTGGACAATCCTAAGTTGTCCTATTTCTCCAAAACAACTAGCCTTCTTCTTCACATTCTCCATTCGTGACCTCCCACCAAGATGAGGTTTCGTCCTTTGTTAACTAAATAGTTGTTTGAACCTTCCTCCCATCGTCTGTCTTAAAGGTACCAACAAGCCCTCCACTTCCTTGGACTAACTTCTAGCCCGACAAACGTCTAAGTCCCTTGAAGTGGTTTTCCGTCCTTCGTACGGAAGTCCTTATTTATCTTAGAAAAATCATCTATACGCGGAAGGGTGGGGGGACTCAAAAAGAGAAAGAGGAAGAGATTCAAAACGGAGAATTGAAGGAAGGATATATGGCTCTTGGGGATTATGTTCTTAAAATAAACCTTTCTTTCAAAAATACTCTTCTACAAACATATTTTTGAAAGTATTCTTTATAAAAATGCTTTTGAAAAATAGTTTTTCAAAATATCTTATCTGTTCTGGTAACCTTCAGCTCTGATACCACGTGTAACACCCCACGTCCATTAATGTCACTCGCAAAGGGAATGCATTAACTTCCATGGAGCATTTTAAGAGAATATAGAATAGAAAATCACAACAAGACAGATATAAAGCAGTACTTGAAAATTTAAAACTTTATTTATTGCAGCAGAAGGTGAATATGTTTGGTTACATCATCAAAAACATAAACCAAAGTCAAGTACATATTATCCATCTTGATAAAACAAAGTACATAGTCCCACTACTACAAATAGCCATAAAGAAAATGATACGCTGAACTTTACTTCAGCAATCCAAATCCAAGTGCTCCCAAAGAGATCCCAATCAAGCTCCACCAGTACTAGTCCCACCCTTAGAACCCGGGGGGGGGGGGGGAGGAAGAATATGATAAGATATAAGCTGGAGAATAAGGTAATGACTCTGTGAACCACATGGGTATGACAAGGCAATCAAGAGAAACAGAGATAACATTAATGGCGCTTCCTAATCAATATAGGATAATTACTATACTCTACCGTACTGTACCATACTGTACTGTACTAACACTAACTTCACCCCTACTAGTCACTCTAGAAATTTGATCCCTCTTAGCTAAATAGAACGATGATAGCTTCGTGTACTACTAGATGTACCCACTATCCTCCATGTTTGACTATATATCTCTAGTTGCTATCATAGGTACCCAACGTGTACCTATCCCCACTAGATGTACCCCTTCAATAAGTAATAATGGTAATTCCATGTACTCCTAGCAAACGCCATAGGTGTCGCCTGCTCCTATCTCCATTAGGTGTACCCCCTTAATAATTATTAATAATTGTGGTAGCTTCGTGTACCCCTAGCTGAATAAATAGGTGTCGTCTGCTCCTATCTCCATTAGGTGTACCCACTACCCTGCGCCATTCGATCGACTCCCTAACTCGTAGATAGCCATGCTGGTCCCACAGTGGGGTGTATCACTCCCCAAAGTGGCAACCCAATACTACCAAAGATGCACGGCTTATACCTACACTATGCAACAACGTCTTACCTACAAGCCCGGACCCACGCACGCACGTGACCCCGTTGGACTTGCGTTGCCACCGCTAACTCGTTTTGGCCTCTAACAATCAGACCCAGTAGGCGTGTCCCGTCCTCGACTTGGGTCGAGCTCACAAAGATACTTAATGGGCTACTAGACTGAAAAGGGCCCCCCATGCTTGACACAAGCTTTCCACCTAGGCTTGGTCCCCTCTAGTATATCCCACTTAACCCCCTTCATGTCCACTTACATGTTTTAAATTTGGTTAAGAGTTTCTATTAGTAATTCCACATGCCACCCAAGGCACCCACTTAACCCCTATGTCCCACTTACATATTTTACCTTGGTTAAGTGTTACTAATCGTATTTCCTCATGCCACCCAAGTCACCCACTTAACCCCCATGTCCCACCACATATTTTACTTTGGTTAAGTGTTTCTTAATTTATTACTACCGTAACCCCTGTAGGACCTCTCACATTAGCCTGGCATTTGTGCCTGCTGGATTTGTCGGGCGGGTCCGTGCAGTCTTACACCACAAACGAGCCTAACCTCGTGTCCATACAATTGTTACGCATTTAGTTTGGGCCTTTGACCTCTCACATTGGGGGACCATTTGTGGCTGCTGGATTTGCCGGGCGGGTCCGGGCAGTCTTGCACCACAAATGAGTCCAACCTCGTGTCTTAGGCAATTAATTATACATAATTAATTTTCCCCAAATTTTGAATTACTTTCCCAATCCAAGTTTCCATATTTATTTATGTCCATAATTTATCACCTAAATTATGCTCATCTATTTATAGTATATAAATTATACCAATTTCATCACTAATTAATTTTATTCCTTAAAATTAATTATATGCCTTTTTAGGCCATTACATGCCACATTCACAATATGTGTGTATCCACTATTATCCCCATCGTACCCCCGTCATTCGTTCGCTTAACATGACATATACATATTAGACTAGCAAATTGTCTAATACTTAAAAAAGGGAATAAACATCACAAAGTCACATACACACAATAATAGATCTAATTTGCATCTAACTTGCAATTAAGAATTACAACATACTTGCATAGACTTTGTATTATCAAGGATCCAAAAATCATAGATCTAAAAGGTGTATGAACATAGTTTTACACCCTATTAGCCTAGGTAATTATCACAAACTTACATAAACTATGTATGTCGTCAACCTAAACATAAAGGTGTCATCTTGCATAACTATGGATCCAATAAAAGGTGTTAACCTGAGTAAACTACGGATCCACATAAAGGTGTAAACTTGCATAACTATGCATGTCATTCTTTCAACATAAAATGTCAACTTGAATATGGATCTAAACTTTAAAGGTTTGAACTTGTATATATGTGAATCCAATTATCACTTAAACTTGCATATGAACAAAATACTTATACGAACTAGCATATGTTCCACATCCATATTCACACAAAAACTGATGTTATAAACCTAGGTGATTGGATTATAAATAGGGATTCATTGACACAAGTTAACATCATGAACTACTAGCATATATTTTAGATCCAAACTTACATAACATCATATAACTCGCATACAACTTGCGTGATCCTATTAACTTGCATAACATCATATGTACAACTTGCATAATCATATTAACTTGCATAACATCATATATGAAACTTGCATAATCAAATTAACTTACATAACATCCTATATGAAACTTGCATAATCATATTAACTTGCATAACATCATATATGAAACTTGCATAATCATATTAATCTTGCATAACATCATACATGAAACTTGCATAACATCATATATAAAACTTGCATAACATCATATAATATGAATCAAGTTAACATACCTAATTAAACATATGAATTAGATTCACAACCACAACTTATAATCCAACGTATATCACATCATAATTAATCTAGCAATTATTTTGTTAAAGTGATCAAACTCACCATTCAACTAAGTTCTAGAATTTATTAGCGTCCCTTTGTTGTAGTTGACTTTGCTGTTGGATGGAATTAAGTTGCTTTAATCTTCTTCTAATTGGTGGCGGCTAATCTAGGGTTCAAGACGACAGTATGACGGCCATAGTTTTAGTTTTAATTCTGATTTAGGGTTTGAGTCTATGGGTCTTTTTATAGAGCTTTGAATTAATTTAAGCCGTCGGATCAATATAGGATTCATCTAGGCCTTAGAAACCAAGAAATGATGTCAACAGACCAATCAGAAATTGCCACCTAAGCCTTAAAACATAAAATTTCGTCATAGACCATTTAGGGCCGACGGGACCAATTCCAAACCTCCTGCGTTGACCCTGGGGTCGACCCAGCGGGTCTTTGGTCGACCCATAAAATAGGTCGGTTTGGTGTTTTGCCTTCCCGCTTCCGCTGTTTGAATTTTTTTCTTAAATTTTAGGTTGAATTTTATTATATATATATATATTCCTATCTTCCTATTAACCATTTTCACACTAAACTACTTTTTGAACCGCGTTCACACTAAGCCGCTTTTTAGCCATTCCCCTAAAACAAAAATATGGCGTTGGCGGGGATCGAACTCTGTACCTCTTGTATGCAAGTCACATGTTCCAACCAAATGAGGTACTAAGTCTTTTGCTTACAAACCTTAGAACAATACTAAACATTTATTCTTTAATTTAGTTTTTCGATTATTCAAAAATCCAGGGTGTTACAGGTAATTTACCGAAATGTCCACTTCCTTTAGGAGCTTTGTGAGTGACAACCTAGGAATATATTTGGTATACGTAGGACGCAACATGCTATCTATTTCACCAACTGTAAGGGAAGTCGTAAGTGGCATTGGTGTTCTACCATAATATCAGTTAAGTAGTAACAAGAGACATCCGCGAGAGGGGTCTCGAAGGGTTCTACAAGGGCTAACCTCAAGCCGGAAGTAGGAGGCGATATACTACTTCTAATATTACTTGTGATGACACATACATATATATATATATATATATATATATATATATATATATATATATATATATATATAAGAATGTTGACGTGCTAGGATGCGGTCTTGAGTGGCTAGGGTCCCCGCCTTAGGGTCATATGAGATCATAAGTATCCACCCTTAATAAACATGTTAGAATGAGCCTTAAGTGACTGAGAATGTCCACCTCGTTGGGTCTTCAACCTAAATGCATCAATAGAGGTCCTAACTGATTCATTCGGATGTCCACCTCATTGATTATAATATTTCTTATATGTGTGTGCTTGTGTGTTTCATAGACATACCTTGACATATATAACCTACCAAATCTAGGGTATGGTCTTTAAGCAAATATTATTTTCAATCACACAAGACTTTATGTTCTGACCCCTATCCTTAACATATCTAACAGGTCAGTATGTAGGGTAACGACTCAACGGACCAAACGATGATGAATCCTGAAGAAGGCAATGAGTATATTAAGCTATTATTTGTTATTATTACTTCTTTGCTTATGAAACCAAAGATTATGAACAATGATGATGTACTAGTTTGAATAAGTGTATTTGACAATTTGTATCTGAATCTGTAGCTCTTATTTAATGTTGCATCTTATTTCGGTATTATACTTTTTCATTCCGCTGTGTGAGATTCCATAACGCTATGTGTAAATGTAATTCTGTGTGAATGAGAATCCTTATAGGAACCAACAATCCGTTTAAAGTAGCTGTAAGTTTCGTTGGGCCTTTTCTGGGTTGAAATTTAGGCCCCCTTCGGGCCCGATGTTACAGGCTAGAACCTACTAGTCTATTTATTGGTGTACAGGAGATTCTGGTATGTTGGATTTAAAAATATAAAATACGAACCTTTTAACTAATAAATACGCATCACCCAAAATTCAGATTTGGCCAAGGGTGGGTCGACTCATGTGTCGACCCACCTTAAAGGTGTGTCTACCCTATTGTCGACCCATGTATGCCTTGGGCCAATCCAAAGCCCAGGTCTAAACATGAGTTCGGCGGCTATTACTTTATTTTAATGTTAATACTAACATTTGTTTTATTTCTTAATATTGCTTATGTTGATTATTATTTTCCGCATATAACACTTATCTAATTTCAGATTTTGAATTTGTGCATGTATGTATGCATACAAACTTTTAAATCTTTGTCCCTTGATAGCTGCTCAATTAATGTAATAAATAATGCCTATCAGTTCATTGTTTTCTTCCCTTTTATATATTCTAATTTCCAGTGCAGCTCTCTCCTTGTCTATTTTTCATTTATTAGCTCCCGGTTTTAAATCGCACTTTTAATTTCAGCATTTGAATTTATGTGTGTATATATATATGCATAATGTTTATTTCTATTCAAAATTCAAATGGTATTATGCCATCATTTATTTCTTACCTATTTTAATTAATTGTAGGTTTATTTCAAGTTTCTTATATATATATTTACACACTGTTGGATCGCTTTATGATCAAGCCACAGAAAGCTTGGATACATACTGTCAAGTGGAGAAGTAACTCACATGCTCATCACTCCAAAAGAGAAGGTCCGGCTCGCAATACTTGGTTAGAAGTCTTCGGGTCATGGTACTTGGCTCGTAACTACAAGCCTGTGCATAAAGAAACCAAAACAGTGAAAAGGGCAAATCACCAGCTCGGGTCATGGGGGTGCGACCCGACCCCATAACACAACGAGCAAAACAAAGACCCGATCCACCCATGATCTGCACTACCTGAATAGCACGGATCCTCTTCCACGTGTCATGAACCGCCTCAGTAACTGCCTCTCCACTTACTTACGAAGCGCTCCGAGATTTCCGGGATGAGCACCACATCATCCCGCGACCAGCTTGTAGAATTTGCCTATAAATAGCCCAAGATTAGTTACTTTTGGGGATCTTTTGGCATTTTGAGAGATCGCTTACACAATTACACTACAACAAAATGACCATATTACAAAGGTGGAAAACCGTTGTAAAATATATTTTACAATGGTGGGGTAACCGTCGTATATTAAGAAGTTGTAATACACTAAAGTCTTTTACAACTGTTTTGCACCGTTGCGACACCGTTGTTATATGTATATTTTACAACTGTTTTCCACCGTTGTAATAAACTTTATTACAACTGTTATGCACCATTGTTGTTATAATTTTTACAACTATTTATAACTGTTGTGAAATATTTTATTACAACTATTATTTTACGGTTGTAACATATCCATAAAATATTTTACCCATTATTCATATACTAATAATAATATAATCCATTCACATATAATAATATAATCCATTCACATATAATAATATAATTCACATATCAATGCAACAAATATAACTAAATCGGATTCATTCATATTTATTAATAATCATAGTATTTGATAAAAATACAATACATACCTAACAAAACAATCTAAAGTAATCATTAACATCACCAACTAAACCATTACAAAAAACATAGTCATTCCCAAATGTGAATATAGGAAGTTAAGTAGCAGCCTTTCCCTTGTTCTTCTACAACTTCTTAATGTAAAACTCAATCTTTTTTCCCTCAAGTTATCTGATCAGGAATAAAAACAAACAAGTAAGAAGTGCATTATAAAGTACGAGCATAACAAGAAATAAATATAGAAAACATATGGGAAAATGCATTATTCTATGAGAAAATCTTATATTTTATTGGTTAAAACCTTCACAAATCAATATAAGTAATCTACAAAATGTAGGAACTGGTTGTCAATCCTAAATGTATATGGATGCACTTGCATCTTACATTTACATATATAATGTTTATGTAAATACACCTCCATTATCCTAAATGTATATGGATGCAAGAATAACATTTTACATTTCCATATATAATGTATATGCAGGAACTGCATTTTACATTTACATGTATAATGAATTTGGATGAAAGAACTAGTTCAACTCGGGTTCTGGAAGCTTTTTGGTGCAATGGTTTTTTTTTTTTTTGTAATCTGTTAAGTATTTTTAAAATAATACCCATTGATAAACAAAGCCTCTCTAGGCTTCAATTTTGTCCAGCCACCAACCTCCCTATCGTTATAATCAACAATCTTTTTAATGCACCACTAATCCTTCTTGCAACAAAACCTACCACTGTCACACAACTTCCATTACCGAACCCACACATTATCTCTGTCATCATCACTTCAGAAACATAAAAAAACCCATAACTCATAACTGCAAATGTATTTCGTTATGAAACCAGGTACAACTGATCAGGTTTTACTTTTCAAACATTTTATAGATCAAGGCCAATGGCATTTTAATGGAGCTGGTATTTTGATAATTACCCATAGTTTACTTAAGCTGCACTACAACTTTCCAAATGAAATTTTACACTAAAACTAATTTCTAAATGTCAATAATAGCTTGATCAATGAAGACACGACCTCCTTTTGACATTAGCAAAAATAAATGACATTAACTATAAAAGTACCAGAATTTTCACATCTAACAAATATACTATCTCAATAAGTTCTGAAATAATTATTTTTAATAGTATGTTGAAGATCTAGCAAACATCTCTACCTAACACCATGAGCAAGAATCAAGTAAAAGGAAGTAAGAAGGCTTCAATTTATAAAAGTGAGATGTTGATGAACCATCTGCATTTAAATGTTTTAATTTCGATTGTCTGTTCCAATGTTATTTCATTTGTTTGTACTCAAACTATATCTCTCCAGATTTTTGTACTAAGCAGTAGTAACATGCGGAGATACGTGCTTGCTTTTATGAATATAAATCCATGCTTTTAGAAAATCAATTATTCATAATAGTAACAATTGCAGTAAATAAACCTGTTTTGGAACAAGGATTGCAAAAAAGCAACTAAGTTCCACAGATTATAGCATCACTAAATGGTATTATTTAAAATTATATGTGTATACACGTACCAGTTACTACCTTAGAAATACTTTCTATGCACTGCCCATTGATATAAAAAGAGGCATACCAATCCAACAGCCAACAAGCCGACATTCTTAGCATAGACAGTTGATATTATACATGGTTCTAAATTAAAATTATAGGATAAATTAGCTTTACCTCAGACTAGAACGACGCAAACCACCAGCAAGGCAACCACAAATGATTCACATCCCATTATCAACCTCCTGAAACAAAAACAACATCCAGATCCAAGCGATGGCGACTTCTTCGATAATAGCAACACCCAGATCCAGATTCAAAGTGGCACTTATAAGCTTTTAGGAGAACATCTGAATCATCCGAAGCCTACACCCTACACGAGCATCTTAGGAAATTGTTTCACGTTTAAGTAGCACGATTAACTCGAAGAAACGAAGGATACGTCTACTGGTCAATTGTTGTAGAATCGTGAATTCCAGATCTCCCCAGTAGACAATTGATATTTTTGGAGTAGCGGCTCTTCTGATTATGGAAGAGGATTGATTAACAAATGGGATGCGAGCAGTCCCGCATGAGGGCGTGGAAAAGTAACATGTGAGCTGCTTTGGAGCCAGATTTTCAGTATTCCCGCTTAAATTTCATGCCACCTACCACCAACTTTTGTTTGGAACGTAGAAAAAAAATGAATATTTTAAGTTATGATTAATAAGTGAGTATTTATATTGAATGGGACATGAATTTCTTGAAAACTAGTTTTAGTGAAGTACTAAATATTACTTCACAATTTTTTTTATTCTAAGATATAATTGAATATTATATTAAAAAATTGTAATGTTATTATTCTTAATTATTAAATATTATTCTAATTATATTATTTTTTATTCTAAGATATAATTGTAATGTTATTATTAAAAATAATTTATTAATTATTCATATTTTTAATAATTAAATATCAACCATAGAATATCAGTCATTATTAATATACAGTAGTCCTCTATTAAAACTAGGAAGGAAAAAGAGCTATTGGAAATAATTTTATACAAACTTTTAATAAAATGTTATAATTCATAATTATTGTTTATCAAAAATTGATTACAACAGACGAAGAAGAGAAGTTGTAATAGACATCAATTACAACTGGAAAAATAAATGAGTTGTTGAAAATAAGTTTATTACAACTTTTAGAAAAATCTATTGTAAAAAAACCTTTATTACAACTGTTATTTTCTAACATTTGTAAAATTACAGTTGTAATATGGTATTTTTGTTGTCGTTTTACTACATTTACTCGAACTTATTCAAATTTAACTCCAACTTGCTGAGCTTTATTTAATCAAGATTGAGAGACTCATCATTGTAGTTGTGAGACAGAGTGAATACATAAATTGTACGTGTGATTATCAGTCAATCAGAATCATATAAAGTGGATGTAGGCTCATTAACGCCGAGCCACTTTAAATTGTGTGTGTTTGGTGTTTTTATTTTATTTCTAGTTATAATTCTCTACGAATTATAGTTTGTTGATTGTTAGAACCACTTTTTGGTCCAACATTTTAGTGCTTTCACTGAGAGCTTTGAATTCTCAGCATTTCAGATTATTGTTCTACTGTTTGGATTCTCAAGTCCGAAGAAGTTAGTCTGCATTTGCACCTTTTTCAGAAGTTCCATTGATCTAAAAAAACTCATATTTAATGGCTCCTAAAAAACTAAAGGAACCCCAAGCTTCGCGAAAAAACAAGGCAAGCAAAGAACAAAGAGATGGTGTGCAGAGAAGATTGAAGCCGACTCGTAGGGTTTCGAATCGCGGGGGGCGACGGGACCCCTGGGAGCAACCACGACCCAACCCCAGGGATCAACCAAGACCCGACCCCAAGGGGGAACCATGACTCGATCCTATGCTGGGTTACTTGGAGGACTTGAAAATCAGGTTACCACTCGACCCTAGGGGGATGATCTGAACCCTTCGACCAGTATTGATGTACCAACTACCGCAATCCGATCCGAACCGGCTATAGTAGAGACTGGTACTTCTTCTCGAGCTAATGCAAATGCTCTAATGCCAGCCATGACAACTAATGATCAACCTTCTGCCTCTACACCCGTCTCATACATGGATTTTTCGTGCCTGCTCGATATGTTAGATAGAACTAATGGCGCCTTAAGTATCCGGAGACATGAAAGTGTTTGTATACGAGAGAACATGAAGGCCATAAGTAGGTAGATAGATGATCTTCGCAGGCAAAGAACACCTTCACCAACTCATTGCCTCAATGCATATTACTCATCCTCTTCGGAGGAAAGGCATCCATGTCAAAGGAGGCCATATGAGTAGCCCGAGAACCTCAAGAAAATGACATTTGGATCTCGTGAGGACGCAGCAAGTGTCTTGGGACCTAATGACCCTAGCTTGAGAGAACCAGTGTTGCTGCCAATGCAAGGATCTCGTGTCCTCCCCAGAGACCCCAGCATTACTATTCCTACTCAATGACAGCTCCTTCAGCCTACTAGTCCTGTGAATGACCGGGAGCATGGGATGCAGGGAAGTCTCGCACCCACGAGAAGCCAGAGAGTGTAGCCTGATGTAGGAGGTGGGTACATTAGGAGAACCAAAAGTGCAGACCTTGAACGAACGTTAACCGATGTCGAAGTAGGTGCAATGGTGCACTAGATTATGGCTGATAGTCAACATTACACAAGCAAAAAATGGGGCAATGAGCATATTCACAAACATTTCACAGACAATATTCTGGATTTCTATTTCCCTAGACGATTTAATTTGCCCCAAACGGATCAGTATGGAGGAAGAATCGACCAGAGGAAATATTTGATGAGGTATTCATGGTACATGAACACCACAGCTGCCCCCGATGCTGTGAAATGCAAAGCTTTTCCCTTATGTTTTGAAGACATTGCATTGATGTGGTTCACCAGACTCCCTCCTCGATCAATTTCTAATTTCAAAGAACCCAGTGAGAGCTTCATGAATCAGTTCCGACTTCATGCTGGAAAGTCTAAGCGTGTCATTGAATTGTCAACAATCAAACATGCTCCTAGAGAGACCCTAAAGTCGTATTTGGACTGATTCAATTTGGCAGTTACAAAAGTGAGTGACCCGCATGAGTAGACCATCCTGATGGTGCTAATAGATGGAGTTGATAAAGACAATGAGTTTGAAGGATACTTGGCCGAAAAACCACCATTAACCAGGGAATTTTTCTATGAAAAGGCAAATATTCATCAATGGGAAGAAATATATGCCAACTGAAAGAGAAAGTCTGATGGAGTTCCCAGAGAAGACATTCAGAGCAATGTTGCCATCAAGCAGTCTGGAGACAGCGCAGGAATGCTCGAAGTGAATGTTGGTAATAAAAATGAAGGGAATGATCACCAAAGCGGAAATGGTGGCAAGAAAAATCAGAATCGTAGGAACAGTTCTAGGAAAAGACCTCGATTTCAGACCTTCGAAAATTACACACCACTGAATGACACTTTAGAGAATATCTATTTGGAACTTTAAATGTTGTCCAACATAAAAAATCTCCACCCAGGGATTCGACCAAAAAAGAACGTGAAACCAGGAAGTTCTGCCTGTTCCATGGGACTTATAGGCAATCTACGAATGAGTGTCTCCATTTGAGGGATATTGTGGAAATGCTACTTTGTGCCAGGAAGCTGAATGTATACAAAGTCGCCCCAAAGGACAAGGGGTAAGGAGGACAAGATCCAAACCAAAACTAGCCCACTTCCAAACCCACTGCACACCAAAAGGGAAAAGGTATAATCATTAATACTATAATAGTGGTACACATTGGTCTGAATCTAGCAATAGAACAATGGAGCAGTATGTTAATGCAGCCAAACACCCAGAAGTAGGAGAGTGTATCAATCTTGAAGAGGCAGCGCCCACAAAGCAACAAAAGAAAGCTGTGGATGATGTTATCTTCCAAGATAGAGAGAGTGTCTGAGTCGAAGCACCCAACATCGATCCATTGGTGATAACTACCATTATCGGACCTGCGTTAGTTAAGAAAGTCCTTTTGGATAGCGGAAGTTCTATCAACGTCTTGTTTAAAAAAGCATTTGAGCATATGAAGTTAGAAATGAAGGATTTAAAACCATGTGGAGGCTAAATACGTGGCTTTAACAGATTATCAAAGGCTCCAATTGGGATGATGGAGTTATTTATAGAAATAGGAGAGAGAGATCACCGAAGAGTAAGGATACTACCATTGGTTATTATGGACATTGACTCACCTTACAATGTTTCTTAGGCCGACGACCCTTATAGAATTTAGGGCCTATATTGCACCCTAGTGCCTATTAATGAAATTCCCAATTGAAGCTGGGTAGGAATGGTTTGCGGCAACCAAGTCACTGGGAGAGCTTGTTATATGGAAGAATTAAAGATGTTGTGCAATGGAAAAGATATGGACACCAAAAATACTTCCCCTCCTGCCGAGTAGGGCTCATAATTACAAATAAAGAAACTGCCGTCGAGGGAGTCACATGACGACCTTCCCAAGGACATCAATCCTAGAGAGGACGAAGAAACAGGGAGCAGGAAGGCGACTCATAATGAAGAAACCCTGGAAATTTCGATCGATGACGACGATGCAACAAAGGTCTTGAAGATCGGATCCCACCTGGATTCTCTCCGTACAGGGGAATTAACAGACTTTTTGAAAGAAAACTTTGATGTGTTTGCTTGGACCCACGCTGATATGTGTGGAATCTCACCTTCAGTAATGAGCCATTCAATAAATCCAAAGCATACTCCTGTGAAACAAAAGAAGCGTATGCTAGGCCCAGAGAGTTCGGTCGCCTTGAAAGAAGAAATAGATAAGTTAAGAGAGCCCGTCCTAGTCAAGAAATCTAATGGAAAGTGGAAGACATGTATTGACTTCTCTGATCTAAATAAAGCTTACCCGAAAGACAACTTTTCACTCCCTGGAATTGACCAATTGGTAGAATCAACAACAGGACACGAACTTCTCTCCTTCATGGATGCCTATTCAGGGTACAACCAGGTTCCTGTGCACGTACCAGATCAGGAACAAACCAGTTTTGTCACAGACTCGGGGTTGTATTGCTATGTGGTGATGCATTTCTGATTAAAGAATGTCGGTGCCACCTATCAGCGCATAGTGAATAAGATGTTTTTAACCAAATTGGGAAAACGATGGAAGTTTACGTGGATGATATGCTTGTAAAGTCAAAGCAATCATCCGACCACACTATAGACTTAGATGAAATGTTTAGTATCCTTCGACGATATGGAATGATGTTGAATCCTCTTAAATGCTCGTTTAGGGTTGCATCAGGAAAATTTCTAAGCTTCATAGCCAGTTCCCGCTAAAACCAGATTAACCTCAATTGGATTGTGGCAATCAGGAATATTGAAGAACCATGAAAGATCAAAGATGTTTAAAGTTTGGCAGGAAAGGTCGTAGCATTAAGCAGGTTTATTTCTAAGGCCATAGACAAGTGTGTTCCTTTCTTTGATTTGATAAAATATGGGAAGTGCTATTTTGAGTGAACCTAAGATTTCATAGAAGCATTTCAGAATTTGCTGGATCTCCTGGAAAAAACTTGATACTGTCTAAACCAGTGGACCATGAAGATTTATTTGTATATTTGGCATTCTCATCTCATGCCATTAGTTCAACTCTGATTCGCAAGGAAGACAAAGCTCAAAGACCAGTATATTATGTGAGCAAAGAAATTGGCAGCAGTAGAGCGCAACTGTTCGAAGATATAAAAACTTACTTATAGCCAATTGACTGCTTCTAGAAAACTCCACCGTTATTTCCAAGCTCATCCAATTGTTGTATATACTGATCAACCACTTCAGTAGGTCCTACAATGGCCTGAAGCATCTAGACGATTGCTTAAATGGAATATTGAATTAATTTAGTTCGACCTAAATTTCCAACCTAGAATATCAATAAGAGGGCAAGAATTAGCCAACCGATCCCCGAGGAGGATATGTTAGATGAAGAACAAAAGTTAGAATTATCCCCTGGAAACTATACACAGATGGAGCTAAGAATGATCGGCGATCCAACGCTAGAGTTGTTTTGATAACTCCTAAAGGACGATCAATTTACTATGTTTTGTGATTAGAATTCTCTGCGACTAACAATGATTCTAAATAGAGGCCCTGATCGCTGGGTTGATACTTATTAAGGAGTGGGGGGTAATAGCGCTAAGCATTTTCTATGACCTGAAAATCTTTGTTTCCTAGATTCAGAAATAATTTCAGGTTAAGGGGCCTCGGCTCGTCACTTTCTAGAAAGGGTAGAGGAGTTATTAGAAAACTTAAAGCATTACAGCTAACTCACATTCCGCGGACAGAAAATCAAAAAGCAGATAGGTTGGCTTAGTTGGCAAGTTCTGATAATCCAGAGGAAACATAGATGGTCCCGACTGAGATACTAGGATCCCCAAGCATCGCATCGACCAGATGGGAGTCGATCCGGTGCTGGAAACTGAACCAGAAAGAGAGTCATGGATGGCGCCAATAGAGAACTTCCTGCAAATTGGAACACTACCAACAAAAAAGAATGAGAAACGGGTCGTGGTTCGTAAAGCTACAAGATATGTCATTCAAGATGAAGTTATTCATCGTTAGGGATTTTTGATGCCTTTGCTCCAATGTGTTACACATGAAGATATCAAGTGCGTACTGAAAGAAGTGCACAAGGGTGAATGTGAAGATCACACCGGAGGTCAAATATTGGCAAAGGAAGCATTGCGATATGGCTACTTCTGGCCTACTATAAATTGGGATGCAGCTGATTACTCACGACGCTGCGATCAATGCCAGAAATTCGCAAAGATGGCACCACCCGGTCAACTTAAGTCAATGGTGAGTCCATGGTAGTTCGCTGTGTGGGGAATAGACATCAGTGGAAGTATGCCAATCGCTAAAAGTGGAGAAAAATATGCAATCATGGTCGTAGATTACTTTACAAAATGGGCGAAAGCCGAGCCATTAACAACGGTCACGACAAAGCGGGTGATTAATTTTGTGTTCAGGAACATAATTTTATTGATTTGGGATTCCCAAAACCATTATAAATGATAATGGAACCCAGTTCGATAGCATTGAATTTAAGATTTCTGCCAAAAATACAAGATCGAGAAGAGATACACCATAGTAGCTCACCCACAATCGAATGGACAAGTTGAAGCAGTAATAAAATCATTAAGTTCATTCTTAAAAAGCATTGAAGTAGGAAAAAGCCATGTTGGTTGATGAATTGCCCCTTGCATTGTGGCCTACAGGACGACCCACAAATCAACAACTGGTCATACTCCTTTTTCGCTTTCATTCGTATCAAAAGCGGTCATTCCAGTGGAATTGGAAGTTCCCTCTCATAGGAAAACATACTACGATCCGATGACAATCAAAGCACTTCTCCTGGAATCCTTGGACAAGATTGAGGAGAAGAGAGATGAAGCAGATTTACACGCCTCAAGTCACCAACACCAAGTTGCTCGATATTACAACAGGAAGGTTCGACCATGGACCTTTGAACCTAGAGACTTAGTCTTGAAACGTGTCTTCCCGACCTCCGTCCACCTGGGTCCAAAATGGGAAGGACCATACACCATTCAATGGAAACTTGACAAAGGAGCTTTCAAGATGACGACTATAGATGTTGATGAAGTCCCCAGAGCGTGGAATTCCCAAAACCTGCGGCACTACTTGACTTGAGATTGTATTGTCTCTTTTGTTTTGTTAACTATGTAAAAAGGCATGACTTGCCAAGAATAGTCTAGTTTATATAAATAAAAGATTTTTAAGTGGATGTAGGCAATAATTTGGCCAAACCACTATAAAATATTGCATGTCATTTTATTTTATTGCATTTATTTCTTTATATCTCGTGATTGTTTTGTTCTGGGCCTAGAATTGCAACTTGAATTAGAAATGAAACGAGTTTATCATGCAAACTGGTGAAATTCCTCCCTAAATGGTAGGGTATAAAATAAAAACCGGAGCAAATGGGATAATCGTTTGCATAAGAAAGTATAAAGGAAGGGAATACGACGTCCTAGACTCTAACTCTTATGACTCGACAGAGAGAGCATAAATGACGAGAAGACGATGTCCCCAAGGAGTGATGGTGCACCATGATTCAAGACCGCCTTGACCACTCCCTAACCTGGTCATACGACAGGAGAGTATAAAGGTGCTGATAACAAATGCCAATGAAAATGGATCCTAACCCCACTGAAGGATTGGGGGCAATCTAATGTCAAACCTAATCAATTAAAAATAAGCCTTAGCCAGGCTTTTTATTTAAGATTGATTAGGGGCATACACATACACATCACACCTCTGTTATTTGTTGCTTAGCTTAGTAATAGGTTTATATTGCACAGGTTATTGTTTGCGGGGAAGCTCATATGTGATTTATGTTTTATCTGTGAAGTGATTTATCAGACTTTTTGTTACTTAGATTAATAATATTTTGACTTCTAATGCACTTGATTAGAACAAATAACAAACTTATTGATATTTGATATCGAAGGGAAACTAGCTACTTTATTTACATTAGTACAGGTATACACAAGGAAACTAATCAAAAGTTGCGAGGATCGCAGTCACTACTACAACAACAAACTAGTGGAAAACAATACAAAAAGGCTGAACTGCATTTCACTTGGACTTTGGGGAAGTTTTGGTCTTTTTGGCTGCTTTAAGCCTAGCTTTCTCCTCCCGCTCAGCATCAGTGAGGATACTTTTTTTTTCTTCCCTTGTTAACGGGGGTGCAGTTGGATCAGTGGAGGATGTCTGGGCCAAGCTGTTGGTGATCAATCGGGTAGAAAGCTGCACAATCAACCCGGACTGAGAAGCAAGTGCCTGGATAGGATCAACATTAAGGGGTCCATTGGATTTATCCTTGACTTTAGCTTTCATGAGCCCATCTTTTTTCACCTTCATCTCGGCCAAAGTCATATCATCAGCTTCCCCCAAACCTCCAGTCACAACTACATCGTCATCTTCCTCATTTCCTTCATTATCATCATTGTCGTCATCGTCTTCCAGAGCTTCTATCATTTCTCCTTCCTTGGGAGTCTCAGTACCGGATGACATGATGGCTTTATAAGTGGATTTTTCCTACTTCTCATCCGTCTTCTCTGTAGACTTTGGCTCAGTGACCTCTTCCTATTTCTCCTCAGTCTTGTCGGGTGGCTTTGCACCTAAAGAACGAGAAGCAACAGTTATTACTCAAGGAAAAACTTGGGTTCTTCGATAGACACTCCAACAATACGACAAAAAGTTGAGATGGCTCTAACAAATTGAGGTGAAAAGGTGGAGATACCTTCAAATGGCTTTTTGACATGAGCGGCAGGAGTTTTTGAAGATGTTTCAGCAATTGGTGATAGGAGAGATGCCTTAGGGAGTCCCAGATTCTCGGGATTGTAACCCTCCTATTTAGTAGCCCTAGGGGCAACGGATGAAGAACCACCTTCGACAATTTGTTTTCCCTTAAGCCGGCGTGTCTCCTCAACAACAACAATAAGTTTTCACCCTTCGGCCAAGCGTTCCAGCTCCTCGCCCTATAGATATTTCTCCATGAGTTTATCCTCATCGACGGTGTCTGTTAGGGATTACAGAATGGATCGATAAGGAAAAACAAACACTAGAGGGAGGGTGAATAGTGTTTTTAAGAATTTAAACAAAATCAAAAACTTATGTAAACTATTATATGAATCAAATGCCACAGAGACAGTCACAGACACAGAATCAAACGTAAACACAAATATAAACAAAATAAAGTGCAGAAAAGGAAAGAACACACCATATTTTATATTGGTTCAGAATTGCTCCTACGTCCAGTCCCACGCAACGCTGGATTGCATAGAGTTTTATTACTATATCAGTATCCAATTACAACCACCTTGATTTCACGGCCTCAAGGGATACCACCAATTCCAAACTCCTCGATTTCACGGCTACTAGGGATACCACCGATTACCCATCCTTGATTTCACAGTTATAAGGGATACCATCGATTTCTTACACAACCCAAACAATTACAAACAGACCTATAATTCCATAATAGTACTTGATCCAGAGAGCAATGAGTAGACGGTGTGGAGAGAAGAAGATTAATGAAAATAGAATTGAATTCGGCAAAGCATAGTTGCAGAAGTCATCAAACTGATAAAGAATAATGGTGTAATGAAAGGGAATGAAGATGGAGAATAAGAAGTAATAAAAAATTCTAAATCAGCCCTTATTTATAACATTTGAAAGGATGCAACGTTTTTGAACCATCAAAAATAGTGAAAAGACACTTCCTTTCAATTTTGAAAAAAATGAAAGTTATATGCCGACATATACGTGTACAAAAAATTTGAATTTTTTCAAGTGTTTTGACATATATATATATATATATATATATATATATAATTCTGGAAATTCTTAAATTAAAATATAGTGTTATGAAAAAATATTATAAGGTAGAAAATCATATGAAAACATAAATATAAACTATATGAACATATTTATAAAATTATAGAGCTTAAAACTATATAAAGTATATATATAAATATATAAAACTTATAAAGTATAAACTTATTAAAGTTAAGTTTAAAATTAAATAAAAATAGGAAGTGTAAAATAGAGAAGAAAAAGATTAAAAATAGAATTTGTGAAATAGAATTTGAAATTATTTTTAATTTGAACCTAAAGTATTATTCAGAGTCTTACATAACCTAGACTCTATAACTGTATTTATCTTGAACTCTTGAAATCTTGAATACTCATGGGTCTTGAAAGATCTCTAAATTCTGAATCTCTAACGTCTTCAAACTGTTTAGTCTTCAATAATAATTCCTATATATAAATCCTACACATATGTGTGTGTGTGTGTGTGTGTGTGTGTGTATATATATATATTCTAGACAAAAGTGTTAGTATATATTAATAATCAACTAATATTGAAATAAGGTTGTTGTCATCAAAACTACATTCTTCAACAATCTCCCTCTTTTTGATCATGACAACCCTAGTTTATAAAATATCATACCTGTGTATACCTGTTGATGATGATCTTTTAAATACTTCCCCTGTCTATATGAATCCTATAAACTTTGTCTATATTTTATAATTTCTCCCCCTTTAGCATTAACAAAAAGAAATTCTAAAACTACTTCCCCTAAATCATATAACTCTCTAAGTAAATACGTGTAAGCAACTAAGTAACTTCTAATCCAAAGTAGAATACTCCCCATAAGTAAATAATTCTTATACTCCCCATTAATTTTTATATTTGTATTACTTTATGCTAAGATGTATAAATGATTACTTAATTTAAACATAATACATTATTATATTAAACTTGAACTTACACAAGTGATGGTACATGGATTTTTACAAGCATGATACATCGTAAGAACAAAAACCAAGGAAAATGTTGAATACCAATTATTCTTGACAATGGGAGATTTGTGAGCTGGATAACTTGGATAATGGAGACAAAAATTCTTATTCTGTTCAATCACATTCCCATTTTGGTCGAATAAGACCTCACATACACATATAACCTTATCTTCTTCTTTAGTAGTTGTTTGTTGATCTCTTGAGGTTCTTCTTCCTCCATCATTTCTTCTTCCTCTTCTGGTTCTTCCTCTGGTTCCTCCTCTTCCATGGCTTGACTATCATCGTCGATGATATTCGGATTGGCCTGATTATTGATTATGAATTTAAGAAGACTCCTTATTACTTTACCTTTCCTATTTTGCTCTTGGATCATCCTATAATGTAGTAGTTGTATTTCAGCCATGATTTCCAGAGCATACTCCACCTTTTCTTCAATTTTGATGGCACAAGAAAGCGTAGATCGTTGAAAAGGACCCTCGGATGGTCCAGCAGACGAATCAGGATTGATTTGGGTGTTTAAATTAGTGGATGCCATTATTTATTTTAGTTTAGAATTTTTACAGAGAAGAGAAATGAAAATGAAGAAGAAATGTCGAAGTAGAAGATTTAACTAATTGATATAGCTAACTTTTGGTGGGAATTAAATTTAAAATTCTAGTGGTTATATGTCGACATATGCATTAATGTATTTCGACATACTTATGTTTTAAATTTTATTTTCCTATTTTTTATGTTATTTTTATATATAATAGTATATTTAATTATTCTAACTCACTTAATGAACATACACCTAATTCTCTTCTAAATTTAATGAATGTTGCTTCGTTTAGTGGTTTTGTTAATATATCCGCTATTTGTTTATCTATTTCTATAAACTCAAGTGAAATTTTATCTTTACTTATGTTATCTCTTAGAAAATGATGTCTTATATCGATATGTTTAGTTCTTGAATGAT
This sequence comes from Allium sativum, assembly GCA_030737875.1. Classification (NCBI taxonomy): domain Eukaryota; kingdom Viridiplantae; phylum Streptophyta; class Magnoliopsida; order Asparagales; family Amaryllidaceae; genus Allium; species Allium sativum. Next base: position 329,020,524 of record CM060916.1, read on the forward strand.
GAGTTGGATTTTAAGAAATATTTATAACACTCGTATTGTCGTATTATATCGAGGAATTAATTATTTTTAATCCAAAATCATTTAGAGTTTGTTGCATATATATTACTTGTGAACAAGCCAAAGAAGCAGAGATATATCCTGGTTCAGTTGTTGACAAAGATAAAATATTTTTCTTTTTACTGAACTACGAGACTGGTGAATGTCCTAAGAAGTGGCATGTTCGACTAGTACTTTTGCGATAGGATTTACATCCTGCGTAGTCAGCGTCACACTAAGAAACTAAATCGAATGAATCATTCTTAGGTTAAAATAATCCAAAGTCTGATGTATGCTTTACATACCTTAGAATACATTTTATGACTTTTAAATGCGTTTCCTTAGGTTGCGATTTATATCTTCCACAGAGACATACACTATGCATTATATCCGGTTTAGTAGCAGTTATATATAATAACGTTCCTATCATTCCTCTATAGTTTTTGGTCCACATCTTTAGATGTATCATCTTTACTTAATGCTATATTAGTGGCCATAGGTGTTGGTCTCCCATTTTTTGTTGTTAGATTATATTTATTAATTAGATCTCTTGTTTATTTTTCTTGATTAATAAATATTCCTTTCTTTAATTGACGAAATTGCGATCGTAAAAATAATGATAGTTCGCCCATATGATTCATTTCAAATTCTTGGGTTATAATATCTGAAAATTCTTTATTCATCTTATCGTTTGTTGATCCGAAAGTTATATCGTGAACATATATTTGTACTAATTGTATATCTTTATTACTTTTTTTAATAAACAATGTATTATCTAATTTTCTTACTTCAAAATTCGATTGTAAACAATAATTTCTTACTCTATCATACCAAGCCCTTGGAGCTTGTTTTAATCCATATAACGCTTTCTTTAACTTATATGCATTGTCTGGTAATTTTTCGTCTTCAAATAGAGGTGGTTGCTCTGCATATCCGTCTTCTTTAACAAATCCATTTAGAAAAGTAATTTTGACATTCATTTGATATAATTTGAAATTATTATGGTTTGCAAAGGCTAGTAAAATCCTAATAGCTGCTAGTCTTACTACGGGGGCAAATGTTTCATCGTAATCTATTCCTTCTTCTTGAGTATATCCTTTGCTACTAGTCGTGCCTTATTTCTTGCGACCTCACCATGTTCTTTCATTTTATTTTTATAAACTCATTTGGTTCCTATTATAGTCTTATCCTTTGGTCTAGGAACAAGTTCCCATACATCATTCCTAATAAATTGATTCAGTTCTTCTTGCATATCAAGTATCCATGAATCATTAGAAGATGCTTCCTTTGGATTTTTAGGTTCATTAGTTGAAATAAATGCAGTATTACTCATATTATTTAACTGATTACGGGTTCTAAGAATGGATTCAATATCTACTAAGATATTTTCTACAAGATGTTCTCTAAGTAATCTAATTCGTTTATTTGGTTGATTATCTTCATGATTTAGTATATTAATTTCATTTTCACATTCCTCTTCATTGTTTTGAGTTATACTTTTATAGTTTTTGTTGAAAGATACGTTTAAGGTTTCTTCTATGGTATTGGTTTGCGTAATGAAAACTCTATATGCTTTACATCTTTCTGAATATCCAATTTATATTCCCTTTATCGGATTACGAGTCAAACTTGTCTAAATTATCTTTATTATTAAGTATAAAACATTTACTTCCAAATATTTTAAAATATGATACTTTTGGTTTCTTATTATACAAAAGTTCATATGGAGTTTTATGGGTTAAAGGTCTAATTGAAATTCTATTTATAATATAGTAAACTGTTGCAACTGCCTTAGCCCAAAAATTCCTTGGTAAATTACTATCAGATAACATGGTTCTCGCACTCTCTTGTATCGTCCTATTTTTACGTTCAACTACTCCATTTTGTTGTGGGGTTCTCAGAATTGAAAATTTATAGGTTATTCCTTTTTTTATTACAATATGTTTCAAAACTTCCATTTTCAAATTCTCCGCCGTGATCACTTTGTATTATTTTGATTTTTAGTGATAATAATTTATGAATTCTTTTAGAAAATGTTTTAAATTGGTCAAAAGCATCACTTTTATTATACAGAAACAAAGTCCAAGTAAATCTAGAAAAATCATCGACTATTACATAAACATATCTATTATGATTTATCGATCGAATTTGAGATGGACCAAATAAATCAAAGTGAATTAGCTGTAAAGTTTTTGACGTAGTGATTTCCTCTTTTGATTTAAATGAACCTTTCTTTAATTTTCCGAGTTGACAAGCGTCACATAAGTTATTAACTTTAAATTTCATTTTGGGTAATCTTCTGATTGAATCTAATTTAGAAATCCAAGAAATATGTTTGAAATTTATATGACCAAATCTTTTATGCCAAATCTAGGGATCACTTGTATTGGCCATAGGACATAGGTTGTCGCAGAGATTTTCATACTTAATATATAGATATTTTTCTTTCTATCCCCTTCGAATATTACTTTTGAATTCCTATCTTCTATAAAACATTTATCCATTTCAAAGTTTATTTTATAACCCTTATCGCAAAGTTGACTTATACTTAGCAAATTGTATTTTAAATTCCTAACTAATAGAACATCAAAAATAGTAGGAGTTTTAGAATTACAGACATTGTCGATTCCAATAATGTACCCTTTAGAGTTATCTCCAATGTTCACCATTCCACCATCTTCATATATCAGATTATTGAGTAATTAAGGATCTCCCATCATATGTCTCGAACAACCACTATCCAGTATCCATTTGCCTTTTTTCATTTCCGCAAATTGCTTTCCAGATTTTGAATTCTCAATATCCATGTAGCACACCTATTCGGGATTTGAATTTCCAACATCCACCTTTGCAGAATTTTAATTTCCAAAAGCCACCATTTTAAAATTTGAATTGCCAATAGCCACTTTACCCATCTTTTCAACTTTTGAATTTTCAAAAGTCATAAAACACATTTTTTCCTGAATTGAACAATATTTCAGTAGATCACCCAACTTTTCAACGTGATTATATGCAGACTCTTTCAACATTGATACAATGCATGAATTGACACTAGTGTTAACAAGTATTTCAATATTTGCCACTTAATTTTTTTCCGAAAATCAGATTATGAACTTTTTGAAAGACCTTGCTCTGATACCAATTGTTAGGGATTACGGAATGGATCGTTAAGGCTAAACAAACATTAGAGGGGTGAATAGTGTTTTTGAGAAATTAAAGAAAATCAAAAACTTATGTAAACTATTATATGAATCAAACACCACAGAGGCAATCACAGACACAAAATCAAACACAAACACAAATATAAACAAAAGTAAAGTGTAGAAAAGGAAAGAACACACCGGATTTTATACTGTTTTGGAATCGCTCCTATGTCCAGTCCTACGCAACACTGGATTGCATTGAGTTTTATTACTATATCAATATCCAATTACAACCTTCTTGATTTCACGGCTACAATGGATACCACTGATTCCAACCTCCTTGATTTCATGGCTATAAGGGATACCACTGATTACCCGTCCCTGATTTCACGGCTATAAGGGATACCACCAATTTCTTGTATAACCCAACCAATTACAAATAGCCCTATAACTCCTCAATAGCACTTGATTCAGAATGTAATGCGTAAAGAGTGTAGAGAGAAGAAGATTAATGAAAGTAGAATTGAATTCGGCAGAGTATAGATGTAGAAATCATAAAAATGATAAAGAATAATGGTTTAATGAAAGGTAATGAAGATGGAGAAGAAGAGGTAATAAGAAATTCGAAATCAGCCGTTATTTATAACATTTGAAAGGTTTCAACATTTTTGAACCATCATAAATAGTGAAAAGACACTTCCTTTCAATTTTGAAAATTTGTCGGTTATATGTCGACGTGTATATATATATGTAGTTGACATATACATGTACAAAGTTGAAATTTGAATATTTTTCAAGTGTTTTGATATATATATATATATATATATATAAGTCTGGAAATTCTTAAATTAAAATATAGCATTATAAATAAATATTAAAAGGTAGAAAATCATATGAAAACATAAATATAAACTATATGAACATATTTATAAAATTATAGAGTTTAAAACTATATAAAGTATATATAAATATATAAAACTTATAAAGTATAAATTTATAAAAGTTAAGTTTAAAATTAAATAAAAATAGGAAGTAAAATAGAGAAGAAAAAGATTGAATATAGAATTTGAAAAATAGAATTTGAAATTATTTTGAATTTGAACCTGGATTTCTATTCAGAGCCTTACATAACTAGACACTGTAACTATATTTATCTTTAACTCTTGAATACTCATGAGTCTTGATACATCTCTAAATTCTGTATCTCTAACATTTTTAAACTGTACAGTCTTCAATAATAATTCCTTTATATAAATCTTGCATATGTGTATATATTTTAGACAAAAGTGTTAGTATATATTTTATAATCAGTTAATATTGAAATAAGGTTGTTTTCATCAAAACTCCATTCTACAATATTGTCCACCTTAAGCTGTTTTTTATCCCATTCAACAACCTGATTCCATATATATACCAAAGTCGACGGGTAATCTTTGATCCATGTAATGTCTCGATAGCTAATTAATTGAGCAAAGAATCTTATCATGGTCTCAGCATAATCGTCCAATTCCTTTTAGGCTTCAGTAAGTTGTACATTAGCATCTTTGGCAGACTTCAGAGCAATGTTCGCATTCTCCTCAGCCAGAACTGCCCTTGATTCAATCTCCGTGAATTTAGCCTCCAGATCTGCATATTCTTCGCTAATTCCTCCTTTTCTTGCTCAAGATGGACATAGTCTGACTTTGCCTTGACGCTCTCGGACTTAGCATCCTTAACTTGCTTCTTTAAGTCTAAGCGCTCTTGGCTGTGAGCATCAAGTTCGGTATAGTAACGCTTTTGCAACTCTTCATATTGTTTCTTGTAGTTGCCAATGTCATGCTGTTCAAGGGCAAGTTGAGCTTGCGTGCCCTCTACTTCTTTCTCTGTTTCCTTCACGATACTCTCATCATATGCGACCATTTCTTTCATGTTATTCACATCAATTATCAAGTCTCGAATGATTTTAGAAGGATTTCGCGAGTACTTGTACATCTCCTTATACAGCTTATCCACTAAATCTATTTTAGCCTTGACTTCGTCCGCTCACTTCGAAGGCACTGGCTCGAGAGTAGGAACAAAAAGCATATTCTCAAAGTGGTGATCCAGAAATTGCTTCTTCATAATTTTCAATTATGCTTTATTGTCAAAGTCAAGTGTCACCGGCTTCGTTGTTGATAGTTCGACTTTTCGTCGCTCAGTAGTTACAAGGGTTATTTTACCTTTCTCTTTCCCTTTTTCAGAAGTTTTGATAATATCCTGTGGGTCATAATGTTTTGGCGGTAGCTTTTCCTGATGATGTTTTTCCTTCGGAGGTGTTGGAAACTTGGGTAGTGATTTATCTCCTTCACGACGGTCCTGATGGCTCCTATTCTTATAAGTATCTGACTGACGAGGAGATTGGGAACGTGAAGAATAAGGATGGTTGAAATCATGATTTCTCCTACTATCTCTCCCACGACCATCATCTCGATGATATTCCGTATCAGAGTCGAATCAAGGCATACTTGAGCGAACATCTCTGAGAGGGTAGCGATAGATCGTCATTTTTCCTGCAAAACGACATAAGTAAACATTAGAAACCAGGGTTATCATGATACAAAAGTGTTGTGATGTGCAATGCAAGTGTAGTGGATATGTCCTAAGTGATCCCCCAATAGATCGGATCCTGGAATTAGGCTTGTCTGTGAAATCTCTCTAACTTTGCCAGGAGTGTTTTCTTCCTCAGAGGTAAGAAAGATAGACCCTGCAACACCCCGTAATTTTAACAACACTAAGGAGGAAAAATTAAAGAATAATTAATTTAATATTCATAATTAAGGGAAACGGCTACGCCATTCAGTCCGTCTCAAAATTATGGCCAACATAGACATTTGGTTTGCAAAAAACGGACACCGTATGATGAAGTTATGAAGGTTTGAAGTTTATATATGCACAATTAAAAAATATAAATATGTATGTGTGTGTGTGTATATATATATGGTCCATATTTTCAAAAATTAGGTCCATAAGTTCAAAAGCGTTCAAATCATGAAAAACTAGGTGAGCAGGAAAAATCCCGCCCAGGGGAGTCGACCCCTTAAGGGGATGTCGACCCATAAGGTGGGGTCGACCCCCCTAGGGAAAACATGGCAGTTAGGGTTTGCGGGCCGGCGGCTATAAATATGGCTCCATTTCTCTTAATTTCTACACTAAAAAATAATGGAGGACTAGATGCTATCAGTGCCCAGACTGAATCAAACTATTTTTCTTCTTCTACAATCAAGTTATTCAAGTGTAGATCTATGATTCAACCTCTGCTATTCTCCTTCTATCTTTATAAATCCAAACACTGTGAGTTTAAGTTACTTTTAGATTTAAATAATTAAAAATTAAAACATTTTATGACTGTAATTTGGATCTATGCATGTGACTACTTGAATCATATCAGATATGTAATAACTTGTGAATCCATGATATTATGGCTTAACTATGACTTGGATCTTAACATTTATCATGTCAGATCTATCTTTGATTATATATCTAATTCAATATTTAGATCACCTTGTACCTACCATGTTGTGTTTAACTTGGATCTGTTACTAATTGGACATCTAGATAATTGTTTAGGTCTTATCGTCCCTATTATGTTAGAATCAGTTCTATTATCTCATGTTCACCAAATCTATTCTTATATGCCCATCTTATCAATATGTCACTATATGTTTATGTCAATTTTGTTAGTATAATCATTTATGTCATATTTCCTTTATCTTTCCCTTTTTATTTTATATAGCCTGCCTACTTTCGAGCCTATGCATGCTGCTGAAATATGCGAACGCATTAAATACGGAACAAGGGGGAAAACCTTGAAATTGGGCATAACTTGTAATTGGGAATATGGAATAACTTGAGTAATGTTTATAAATATGAATTTAGGGCATATAATTCATTATGAACATATTTATGGAAAAGGGGCATGAAAACCTATAACAACACATGTTAAATTGGCTAATAATGAAATGACTAGGATTATAGTAATTGGAAACTATAGCTATGCCTAGACACGAGGTTAGATTGCACTTGTGATGGAAGTCTGCTTGAAACCGTCCAGCATATCCAACGACCAGAAGTGGTGAATCTAATGTGATGGGTCTAGGTGCACAAATATGCTAAGACACGAGGTTAAGCCCGACTTCTGGAAGAAGCCTACCTGGAACCAACCGGCATATCCAGTATCCACAAGTGGTAGGCTTAATGTGAGGGGTCTAGCACATTATAACCATAAATGGACATGGTAATGAATTGGAATACTTGACATAGTTGAATCCAAAGGGATTTTATGGACATGAACTTGAATAGGGGCTAAGTAGATTTGTTGAAAACAGTGGGTGGGTTAAGTAAATTTAATTTGGGTGGGTAATATTTATTTGTAGGCCACAAACTTAACCTATTGGGGTTATGTAATTAAAGACACTGTTAGGTAAGCATAACCTATGGAAATCCTAGTGGGGATACGAGACAAGGAGGAGAGCTTGTATCATCTTGTGTAGGGGACCCGTTTCAGTCAGTAACCCATAGAACAATATTAGACGCGTACTCCATCCTAGGTCGGAGTTGGGACACGCTTACTGGGCTGATTGTAAGAGATCCAAACAAGGAGGATGTTGTGGGCAGTGCAAACTGACTGGGACATGTGCGTGCATGTCCGGGTAGAGGGGATTAGACGACTGTGACACCAGTAGATATGTTTATGCACATCAATTAAGGGTTGCCACTTTAGTAAGTGATACCTCCTACTGTAGGGCCGGCACAGGGTATCTATGAAATAGGGAGCCGATCGATTAGGGTAGTAGTTAGGGTACATCTAGACTCTGGTAAATTTAGGAGCCTGTTAGGATTGGGTTGCCTATGGATTGTATGGGGTTAAAACCTCTCACTAGAAGTACGCCTAAGTCTACCACCTTATAGTTGTTGGGATCATCTCATTCTGGTTATACTAGCACCTTGCAGAGAATCAGAGTAATCATTAGTGAAGTGTAAACACTCTATCATGTTTACCTTGTTATACCTGCCTTTTTGTGATATTATCTCTCTTATCCACTTTATATGCCTCTCATGATACTTTTACTTATTTATTTTCTAAAAGTAACTGGACTCCCCATAATTCATGTCTGACCCTATTTGTTTCCTTTTCTATCTTCCGTTCCCCCCAGCTTCTCAGGGAGGGATACTCAAGCTTGACTAGGATTCTGTTATCATTTTGCTGGAGATGCTTAGATATATTGTTCAAGCTCCTATCTTTGCTAATATGGATATTTTTTTATTTGGGGATTCTGCACCTTTTATTTTGTACTATGATGTTTAAGTACATGATAGAAGTTTTTATGATGTACTTGTTTTTACGAAATTCAGACATATGATGTTTTGAACCACGATGCTTTATGATTGATAAAGTTTTTTTACTCCACTGCTATTTTTATATCTGTCTTGTAAAGTTTTTGTATCTGTTTACCTATAACACTTCACAAACTTAATGCATTCTCTTAATGGGTGACATTAACGGATGTGTGGTGTCACACTTGGTATCAGAACTAAAGGTTACCAAATCAGATAAAAGTTTCTGAAAACTATTTTCAAATTTTTTTTAAAAGAAATCATTTTTAAAAATAAAAGTCTGTTTTAAAAAACATATTCCCTAAAGCCATATGTATTATCTCTTTTCTTTTCTATTTAGCATGTTTAGGGAACCTAAAATTCCATAGGACGTTACGATACCAGGCTGATTCCATAGGTACCTAACGGCCACGGCGCCTGCCGGTAGTCAAAGCGACGTTCCTCTCCCAGCTGCACCCGTCGTTCATCCTCCTCCTCCGCGTGCAGACAGCTTCTCTAAGATCTGCAAAGATTTCCGGTCTATAGGAGGAAACCCATTCCATGGAACTGAGATATTTTATAGGCATGGAATTGGCTCAAGGTGACATAGGACTTGTTTGGAATCTTCATGGATGATCATAGGAAGATTCAGCTAGCCGCCTAGCTACTGAAAGGTGAAGCTTCATTCTAGTTGGAAGTAACCTAAGTGGGGCGTCCGGTGGAGACAAGGGATGATTTTAGACAGAGCTTTGAAATGAAGTTTCATTCACAAGCTGAGAAAAGCATGCAAATAGAGAGGTTCATGGCGCTCAAACAAGGAAACATTACTGTTAAAGAATATGTGAACAAATTCAACCAGCTAGCAAGGCTTGGATTGGAACTGGTGGATACTCCGCATAAGAAAGCTTTGCGGTTTGCTAAAGGGATGATTGAACCCCTTCATGGGTTAGCTATGTCCCATTTTTCAATGGGAGCTACTTTTGAAATGCTTGTTGATATGGCCTTGATGCATGATGGAAGACAAATGAGGAAAAAAGGAAGTTAAGGCTGAGGAAACAATGCAAAACAAGAGAGTATGGCCCAAGAAAAGACAACAGCAGCAACAACAATAACAACAACAGAAGAAGGGCGGAAAGAATGACAAGGGTAAGGATAAGAGGAAGTGTCACAGTTGTGTACGTGAGGGTCAATTGGTGAAGGACTACAAAAGAAGGAAGAATTCTTGCTTCAATTGTAGAGAGGTTGGACACTTTGCTAAGGAGTGCTAAAGAAACTGGGACAAAGTCAAAAGGCATGAGCTTCTGGAGGGCAAGTGCTTGCTCTCGCGACCAGTGCTCCAGATAGAGGTAGGAAAATTTCAGTGAAATGTTTGATTTCTCTTTCTAGTCATCCTATTATAAATCTTTTTGATTCTGGCACTTCACATTCATTTTATCTAGTTCTGTGGTTGAATCTCTGCACTTAAATACTAGTATGGTAGTGGATCCCGTAGTTATCTCAAACCCCATTAGTGGTTCGACTCATTTTTCCATGATTTGTCGGGGTTTGAGAATTTCTGTGTTAGGCGTCGATTTTGAGTGCGATGCATATATGCTCGGTTTTATGGGCTATGGGTTGATTCTAGGGTGGATTGGTTAACCATTTATGGTGCCATTCTAGATTGTGAGAAGTGGGTCGTTAGAATTTTGACTTGCCATGGGAAGACCCTCGAGATTTCTTGTGACCCAAAAGGGTCTGTTATGCTTAGTTTCCTAGAATATCTAGATGCATCTATCGATGATCTACAATCTATTCCAGTAGTCCGAGATTATTCTGATGTTTTTGATGAGGTACCGGGCTTATCTCCAAGGCGAGAGATCGATTTTCTTATATATTTGGTGGACAATGCAAAGCCAATTGCATTACCTGTGCACCATATGGCTCCAGGGAAAAGGAGGGAGCTTAGCAAACAAGTAGAGGAGCTACTTGAGAAAGGGTTTATTAGGTGAAGCATATCTGAATGGGGTGCTCCAATAGTATTCGCGACTAAGGCGAATGGTTCGCTTCGCTTGTGTGTGGACTATATAGAATTAAATATACTCACTAAGAAGAACAAGCACCCGCTTCCGAGGATAGATGACTTGTTTGACCATCTTGTTGATGCCTCGGTATTCTCTCAGTTAGACTTGGGTATGGGGTTTCATCGGTTGAGGGTGGCTGAGGATAGTATAGATAAGACCACTTTTAGGACTCCAGATGGTTTCTTTGAATGGCTAGTTATGCCTTTTGGGTTGACGAATGCACACGCCTATTTTGTTGATCTAATGAGTATGGTGTTTCAGGGGTTTCTAAATAAATTTTTCATGGTCTTTGTTGATGATATCTTGATCTTCTCAAAGAAAGAGGAAGAGCATGCCCAACTTTTGAGAGAAGTTTTGAAAACTCTCTGTGTGCATCAGCTTAAGGCAAAGTTCTCCAAATGCCATTTTTGGAGAAAAGTGGTGAAAATCCTAGGGCATGTGGTTTTTAAAGAAAGGGTAGCAGTAGACCCCACAAAGATAGTTGCAGTTCAAGACTGGAAAATTCCGAAGAATGCAATGGAGGTGAGAAGCTTTCTTGGATTGGTTATTATAGGAAGTTCATTAAGGACTTCGTAAGGATATCTGCCTCACTCACCAGGCCGACTAAGAAGAATTTGGCGTTTTCATGGGATATAGATTGTGATGTTGCTTTCCAACGATTGAAGACGGCTCTGACAATAGCTCCAGTCTTGCCCTTTCCTGATGTGAGTAAAGTGTTTATAGTTTACAACGATGCATGTGGTACATGGCTTGGTGCGGTTTTGATTCAAGAAGGAAAGGTAGTGTGTTATGGAGGTAGACAACTAAGGTGTAATGACCCGCATTTTCCAAGGGAATAATTAATTTATTTAATTATATAAATGGTGAATTAAAGGATTTAATGGTCGTGGAATTAAATAACTAGGAATATTTAATTAAAATAATAAATTAAATAATATATTTAATTCAGAAATAATCAGAAATATTGGAAATCACAATATTCTGTGAACGGGGTCGTCCCTTAGATTTAATTCAGCTTAGAGTTGAATTATATTGACGAATATATTCAATCGACGACAGTTTGAACGTATAATTATATTATAATTAAAATTGAGCTTGAAATGGCGCTGCAGTTCGCGATTTGGCGATTTGAACTTCAATTGAATGTACAGGATTCGTTTTAAGCCGGATTTCTGTGAAACAAGAAACATGTGGAGCTGGTGGAGTATATCTTTCTAGTGGAAGAGAAAGATCGGGATTTCATCGGGTAGATTTTGATGTACGTCCAAATCAAATTTCAGAAAAATCGCTGTAGAATTCTTTATAATTTACGACGCTTTATTTACGTTATAAAAGGATTTTCGATATAAACTGAATATCGATAAATCTGAAATATCAAACTGTAAATTCTGATATGATATTCTAGAGCTGTACGATATCATATGTGAAGATATACGATAATATAAATTTATTTATATTTAATTTAACAATATTTATATATTTAAATGGGTCATCCAGAGCTTTAAAAAAATATCCGGTTTGCAAACGAAGTCAGAATTCGAAGAAACTAATTTTGTTGGATCCGCAATGTCAAATAGTCGTTAGATTTCCAGTTTCGTGATTTTTAGAGTCAGTGTGTGGCCGTACGGATTTTTAGAGTGAAAAACAGTCAGTATTTAGACAGTTAAAAATATGCTGTGTGAGCATACGGAGCCGGAATTCGACGAAACCAGATTCGTTTGGACTGTAATGTCGAACTGTAGCAGCATATCCAGTTTTGTGATTTTTGAATATCGTGTGTGATCACACAAATTTTTAGAAGGTGAAACGAATATAATAATAATAAAAATAAAATATCTAGATATTTTATCCCATTATAAATACCCCCCTTAACCCCTTAAAACCTAAAACACTTCATTTCAGAAATCAACGAAGCAAGAAAATGCGCCCACAGTAAAATCCACTTCAAAGAAAAAATCATAACAACTCAAAGATAAATCCTTAAATCTTGAAACCAAGTTTGGTGGGATCATCGGAGGCTGGGCTTGGATTCTATGTGAGAAAAGGGGGGTGCGATTCCAGTCGTGTTCGTTGGAATTTGAAACCGTAAACCTAGGGTTACGGGTTTGGAAACATTGAGGCGTCGATTCGCGATTGGGAGTGGATAGCTGGATTCAGTGTTGAAATCTGCACCTGGTGTGCTCCTTTTGTGTATTTTCGAGATGATAAGAGTCGCTCGAAGTGTGGAGGCGTCGTTTATTTGCTGTCGACGGAAATGGGTCAGGAGGCGCGAGTTGATCAGGGAGGATATGGCTGAGTAGAGGGTTGGACGCTGAGCCGAATGGTGATGTCAGATTGTGATTTCATGTGGTGATTTGAGGATCGGTGGAAGTTAGAAACGGCAGAAATGGTTTTACTGGAGATCGAAGTAAGGGAGGACGGGGAAGAAGAGTTAGGCGACATGGGCTTTCAAATTGAGAAGTTGGGCCGAGATTTTTCAAGGGGGTGAGGCCCATATATATTTATTAAGGTTTAGTTAAATTTAAAATATAGAATGTGCTAACTTTAAATAACCGTAACTTTATCATACATTGTCGAAATTCAGTGAAACAAGATCCGTTGGGATCGTATGGACGAACACTACACAATGAGACTGACAGCAAGTCCATCGGAGCTCGTTACAATTTATGGCGAAATAAATTGTCTGATTTAAATCAACGACAATTATTGTTATTAATGATGTTAGTCCAATGTGAGTAAAACTCACCAACTCTGAACAGTTATATTTTTATGATGTATTTTAAGAACTGTTAATCATCTGTTGATTGCTATGTGTTGGTTGGTTGATTGAACTGCTAGTCAGTTAGTGGAAATTATATATATATATATATATATATATATATATATATATATATCTAAACCGTTAAATATATATATATATATATATTGATTCTGCTATCAGAATAATTTATATTGAACTGAAAGTGGTGATAATCATATTGTGTAACATCTGTGGATGCAGGGAAACAGGTTGGAGGAATCTGACTGGATTCCTCAACAGTTATTTTATTGTTTTTCATATATTATGATATATGATGTAGTTAAAACCTATGGTTGATTATATGGGTTTGAATGAGATTGGTCATCGTGATTTGATGTGTTAAGTACCATAAAATATCGAAAGGGGAAAAGGAGATTTTCAAAGTGATATTAAAAACAGAATATTTATAAAGTGGAATATTTATAAATAAGAAATGTTTATAAATTTGAATATTTATAAATAGGAGATATTCAAAAAGGAAATAATTACAAACCATTTTCTTTTTGAATGGAAAGGCTTGTGTGGCGGGTTTGGGGATTTTCCCGATGCTCCCGTTACAAAGGAGGTTATGGCGAATTTTTCAGAGAATTTAAGGAGTTAGAATATTTCAAGAATAAATTTGAAAAGGAAATATTTGTAAACCATTTACAAATAGAATTGAAAAGGAAACGTTATAAAAGGGAAATCATTTTTAAAGTGTAGAACCGTTATTTAAAAGTAAATCTTTTTAAATGAATAAAACGTTGTTAAAAAGGAAATCTTTATAAAGTGAATAAAGTAAATCGAATATTGTATTCGAATGGAGTAAATCGAATATGGTATTCGAAAGTTAGTAAAACGAATATGCTATTCGAAAAGGGGTTAGTCGAGTTGAGTTATTTGAATAGAGTTAACCAGTTCAGTAGAGTTAACCAGTTCAGTAGAGTTAACCAGTTGGGTTAAGTAAGTCGAGTTTACCAGTTGGGTTAAGTGAGTCGGGTTAACCAGTTAGAGTTAATCAGTTAGAGTTAATCGATTAGAGTTAAAACGAACTAGAGTTAATCAACTATAGTTATTTTAGACAGAGTTAGTCAAACAGAGTTATTCAGGATAAGTTGCCATCTCGTACGACTGCTAGCGTAATTCGCAGGGCTGTAAATAGCCTACGGCGGTCGGATGTTTCCTGAGAGAGTCAGGCGTAACCATTGTGATCGCTGCGATCTAGAGTCAAGCGAATGAAGTTAAATCGAATATTAGTTATTCGATAGGAGTTAAGTTCTTGAGTTAGATTATCGAGATAAGTGAGTCGAGTTAAGTTCGTCGAGTTAAATTAATCGATGTTAGTTTCATCGAAAGGAGTTAATCGATGTTAATTTCATCGAAAGGAGTATCGATGTTAGTTTCATCGAAGGGAGTAATCGATTAGTTAAATCGAAAGGAGTTATCGATTAGTTAAATCGAAAGGAGTTATCGAATTTAGTTATTCGAAAAGGAGTTATCGATTTGTTAAATCGAAAGGGAAGATTATCGAATATCGTTTATTCGAGAGGAGATTTTCGAATGTAATTTATTCGAAGGAGTTATCGATTTTTAGTAATCGAAGTGAGTTATAGAATATTAGTTAAATCGAAGGAGTTATCGAATTTAGTTATTCGAAAAGGAGTTATCAATTTTTTAACTCGAAAAGGAAGATTATCGAATATCCTTTATTCGAGAGGAGATTTTCGAATGTATTTTATTCGAAGGAGTTATTAATCGAAGTGAGTTATAGAATATTAGTTAAATCGAAGGAGTTATCGAATATAGTTTATTCGATGGAGTTAATCGGTTAGAGTTAAATCAAATGAGTTGATCGAATATTGGTTATTCGAAGTTGGTTAATCGAATATTGGTTATTCGAAAAAGGGAGTTAACAATTCGAATAGAGTAAAGGAGTTAATCGAAATAGTTTATTCGAATAGAGTAAAGGAGTTAATCGAAATAGTTTATTCGAACAGAGTAAAGGAGTTAATCGAATATAGTTTATTCGAATAGAGTAAAGGAGTTAATCGAATATAGTTTATTCGAGTAGAGTTAGAGGAGTTATCGAATATAGTTTATTCGACAGGAGTTAAGTGAATAGTTAGATTAATCAAAGTGAATTAGTTAAGTTAAACTAAGTGAATTAGTTAAGTGAATTGGTTAAGTTAACCAAAGTGAATTAGTCGAGTTAATCAAAGTGATTAGTTCAGTTAATCGAGATAAGTAAATCAAGTTAGGTTAATCGAGTTGAATTAGTCAGTTGAGTTAATAAATTGAGTTAGCCAAACCAAGTAAAACCAGTTAAAGTTAATCAATCAGAGTTAATCAAATAGAGTTAAGTAAAATTAGAACTGACTAGAGATTAGTAAATTGAATGGTTTTCTAAGTGTCTATCTGATGTTGGTTTCGGCCTTCGGGATTTATACTTAGGGGGTTGTTCTCATACTAGTTCACAGTCAGGGACTGATAGTTGGGGAAGAGTAGTGATTTGTAAATAAGCAAATGGAAAACATTTTCCAGTGTTAATAACATATATTTTCTAAACATAGAAAATAAGGCAATGTGAATATATATATATATAGATATATGTTGATGATTGATCGATATAATTTCCATCTGGAAATAATATCGTTGTTTGCACACTTGTTTTTCTTTGATAGTTAACTCACAGACTATCGAAGTTTTGACCATTTTAACGTTGTTAATATGGAGAGACCGGTTGGATTATTATCCAAAGAACCACTCTGTATTGGCATAAGCGTTGCGAATCATTTATGCCAAAGATAATTGAAGACGGAGTAAAGCGCTGTTGTATAATTCTTAGATAACAGTGACTAAGATGGATATACTGAATAGTGCCTTCGGTTTGTCCAGTCCCAGGACAACTTGTATGGACGAAGGTCTGACAGAGTATATCCAATGGATTGCGTAAGTTGATCTGTTCAAACGTATTCACGTTTGGTGGCGGAGGAATTCGTTTCTCTTAGCTGTATACCCGTGTTATTTTTGGATAAGTCAATTTGTGATTTGGTGGGTATGACGATGTGACATTTTAAGTGAATGAAGATGGATGTCTGACATAGTATTTCCAGAAAGGTCACGTACATTGATTTGTTCAACTATACCAAGAGTGGAAGCGGAGAAGGAAACTTCTTTTAGCTGACACGTAATGTACTGTTGTAGACGTCAATTAGTGATTTTCGATGGACCTAACAATGTGGCATTCGACGTGAATCTGATGTGATGATAAAGCGTAGCTTCTAGCCTCATCAACTAGTAAATGACAGAAATCGGGCAGGCAGCATGGCTAAGTCGGTCGCACCGAAGTAGGGTGTATAATCACCTATCTAGAGAATATTCATTTGCTTCTTTAATCTATCAATGCTGTCCCATATATATATGGGAACGGTTGCTGATCCCAACCGTTGGTGATGTACATTCGATACACTCAAGCGAAATGGGTGGTCGGTCATGTGTGGCTGAGTTGCAAGACGTTCTTGTTGAACTCCAGTGTATCGTTCCTAGAGTACACTGATCGGAAGGTGGTTCCATACCTTGTCATAGTTGGAAATCCATTATCCAATACGTGCTTGCGATTTTGATTGTATACTATATATGTAGAACGTGAGATGAAAGCGTTTCTGCTAGTTGATATCTATTTGTACATAGACATTATTATAATATCAAAAGGTTTTTGATATAAAGATATTTGGATTCTCATAAGGGAAAAACCCGTTCCGTTCTGCGGCGTGGTCTTATGAGATATCGTTTACTTGTTCATATACATGTGTTAAACTATTTTACTCACACCAGTCCATGTTGCGTGCTTAGGCATGTGTCGGATGATAGGGGGTTCTCGCTTTTCGTTAGGTGGCGAAAGGGAGACTCTTACCCCTACATGTCCCTTTGGTAGGGTTGGTCGTGAAGTTGAAAGGCTGGCCGTAAAATATGGTATTTGGGTACCAATGTAAGCCACGGTGGGGTATTACCTGCTACTTTGGAGGATGGGGACGGTTGCAAAGCCTACTCAAAATCCGGGTCGATACAGTTGGTATCAGAGCTTAGGTTAAGAATTACTTGGCTCTGTGGCTTGACTCGGTAGAGATAGGGTTAGTAATACCCTAGATTGAGTTTGAGTGTATATATACGAGTGCGTATGTGTGTTTGATATAAAAATGGTTTTATATTGTGGAGATTCATTGGTTGAGTTGTTTATGAGTTCTTGTCGATCAGTTTGATCCACTGTATCGGTAGGAGTAAATAAATACTTGAATACGATGGACCGACACAGTATGGATATGTAATATATTATCATATATTAGATATATTGGTTGTAATTATAATCGAATGAGATTATAAAGTGAAATGGTTATATATAACCAATCAGAATCATATAATAAAGTATATGAAATAAGATGAATTAAATATGAACTTAAATCAGATTTGGAATTAAAATAAGGAAATTTTAAGTTCCCGGGAGATTTTGATATGTTTTCAAAATGGATGTATTTAGTAAGGGTTTTGAAATGATATAGTATTGAAATCACTTGGGTCGCTGGAAAATAATCCCGATGATGACTGCGCAGTATCATCGGTGTGATTTTCGAGTTCTAAGGGGTGGATTACTACCAAAGATTTTAATTTGAATTGTTTTGAGGAAACAAGTTGTTTAGGAAATTCAAAGGTTTTGATTTGGCAGTATGATTTCAAATTGATTTGAAATTTACCCAGGAATTTATGTTCTGGAAATTAAAATTTAACTTATGAAGTTAATTCGAATGGGATGGTAAAAGTAAATAATAAACCAGAATTTAACTTGAGATGATAGGTTAAGAAAAACTGATGTGATTAGAGAAAAATATGGATTTGAAATGATAAGTTGAAAGTTTGGAATTTGAAACTCGAATTTGAAATTAAATTCGGCTTGAATAAGCGAATGGTTGTGTTAAGAATAACTTGGTTGGAGTTGATTGGGATGGCATTTGTATATGCCGAGTTGATAACAGATGGTAGGGATATAATGATATGCCCAACAAAAAGGTACAAGTTTATATTTTATATGAGTTTGGAATTTATGAGCCGAATTGGCAAGCCGTTTGGCGTTTTGATTTTCTTTTGGGTTAAAGAAGGCCCAGAGAGGCGAGTTGGAGTTTGATCTATTGACCAGTACAAGGGAGGTGCTGGCGAAATTTTTTGAAAATTTGAACTGTTAGAAAATTTTCAGAATTTTTGAAAATTTTAGTTAGTCGGAATGAATAAATATTTTAGTCGATATTAATTGGTTCAGTTGAAATCAGAAATAAGGGGTAAACAAATCTTAGGAATTCCAATAGATAGGGTCGTCCTCTACCTTAGCAATTTCGAGGACGAAATTATTTTAAGTAGGGAAAAATGTAATGACCCGCATTTTCCAGGGGAATAATTAATTTATTTAATTATATAAATGGTGAATTAAAGGATTTAATGGTCGTGGAATTAAATAACTGGGAATATTTAATTAAAATAATAAATTAAATAATATATTTAATTCAGAAATAATCAAAAATATTGGAAATCACAATATTCTGTGAACGGGGTCGTCCCTTAGATTTAATTCAGTTTAGAGTTGAATTATATTGACGAATATATTCAATCGACGACAGTTTGAACGTATAATTATATTATAATTAAAATCGAGCTTGAAATGGCGCTGCAGTTCGCGATTTGGCGATTTGAACTTCAATTGAATGTACAGGATTCGTTTTAAGCCGGATATCTGTGAAACAAGAAATGTGTGGAGCTGGTGGAGTATATCTTTCTAGTGGAAGAGAAAGATCGGGATTTCGTCGGGTAGATTTGGATGTACGTCCAAATCAAATTTCAGAAAAATCGCTGTAGAATTCTTTATAATTTACGACGCTTTATTTAAGTTATAAAAGGATTTTCGATATAAACTGAATATCGATAAATCTAAAATCTGAAATATCAAACTGTAAATTCTGATATGATATTATGGAGCTGTACGATATCATATGTGAAGATATACGATAATATAAATTTATTTATATTTAATTTAATAATATTTAAATATATTTATATATTTAAATGGGTCATCCAGAGCTTCAAAAAATAGCCGGTTTGCAAACGAAGTCAGAGTTCGATGAAACTAATTTTGTTGGATCCGCAATGTCAAATAGTCGTTAGATTTCCAGTTTCGTGATTTTTAGAGTCAGTGTGTGGCCGTACGGATTTTTAGAGTGAAAAACAGTCAGTATTTAGACAGTTAAAAATACGCTGTGTGAGCATATGGAGTCGGAATTCGACGAAACCAGTTTCGTTGGGACCGTAATGTCGAACTGTAGTTGCATGTCCAGTTTTGTGATTTTTGAATATCGTGTGTGATCACACGAATTTTTAGAAGGTGTAACGAATATAATAATAATAAAAATAAAATATCTAGATATTTTATCCCATTATAAATACCCCCCTTAACCTCTTAAAACCTAAAACACTTCATTTCAGAAGGCAACGAAGCAAGAAAATGCACCGTTCTCTCTTTTTCATCCTCACAGTAAAATTCACTACAAAGAAAAAATCATAACAACTCAAAGATAAATCCTTAAATCTTGAAACTAAGTTTGTTGGGATCGTCAGAGGCTGGGCTTGGATTCTATGTGAGAAAAGGGGGGTGCGATTCCAGTCGTGTTCGTTGGAATTTGAAACCGTAAACCTAGGGTTACGGGTTTGGAAACATTGAGGCGTCGATTCGCGATTGGGAGTGGATAGCTGGATTCAGTGTTGAAATCTGCACCTGGTGTGCTCCTTTTGTGTATTTCCGAGATGATAAGAGTCGCTCGAAGTGTGGAGGCGTCGTTTATTTGCTGTCGACGGAAATGGGTCAGGAGGCGCGAGTTGATCAAGGAGGATATGGTTGAGTAGAGGGTTGGATGCTGAGCCGAGTGGTGATGTCAGATTGTGATTTCATGTGGTGATTTGAGGATCGGTGGAAGTTAGAAATGGCAGAAATGGTTTTACTGGAGATCGAAGTAAGGGAGGACGGGGAAGAAGAGTTAGGTGACATGGGCTTTCAAATTGAGAAGTTGGGCCGAGATTTTTCAAGGGGGTGAGGCCCATATATATTTATTAAGGTTTAGTTAAATTTAAAATATAGAATGTGCTAACTTTAAATAACCATAACTTTATCATACATTGTCAAAATTCAGTGAAACAAGATCCGTTGGGATCATATGGACGGACACTACACAATGAGACTGACCGCAAGTCCATCGGAACTCGTTACAATTTATGGCGAAATAAATTGTCTGATTTAAATCAACGACAATTATCGTTATTAACGATGATAGTCCAATGTGAGTAAAACTCACCAACTCTGAACAGTTATATTTTTATAATGTATTTTTAGAACTGTTAATCATCTGTTGATTGCTGTGTGTTGGTTGATTGATTGAACTGCTAGTCAGTTAGTGGAAATTTTATATATATATATATATATATCTAAACCGTTAAATATATATATATATATATATATATTGATTCTGCTATCAGAATAATTTATGTTAAACTGAAAGTGATGATAATCATATTGTGTAACATCTGTGGATGCAGGGAAACAGGTTGGAGGAATCCGACTGGATTCCTCAACAGTTATTTTATTGTTTTTCATATATTATGATATATGATGTAGTTAAAACCTGTGGTTGATTATATGGGTTTGAATGAGATTGGTCATCGTGATTTGATGTGTTAAGTACCATAAAATATCGAAAGGGGAAAAGGAGATTTTCAAAGTGATATTGAAAACAGAATATTTATAAAGTGGAATATTTATAAATAAGAAATGTTTATAAATTTGAATATTTATAAATAGGAGATATTCAAAAAGGAAATAAGTACAAACCATTTTCTTTTTGAATGGAAAGGCCTGTGTGGCGAGTTTGGGGATTTTCCCGATGCTCCCGTTACAAAGTAGGTTATGGCGAATTTTTTAGAGAATTTAAGGAGTTAGAATATTTCAAGAATAAGTTTGGAAAGGAAATATTTGTAAACCTTTTACATATAGAATTGAAAAGGAAACGTTATAAAAGGGAAATCATTTTTAAAGTGTAGAACCGTTATTTAAAAGTAAATCTTTTTAAATGAATAAAACGTTGTTAAAAAGGAAATCTTTATAAAGTGAATAAAGTAAATCGAATATGGTATTCGAATGGAGTAAATCGAATATGGTATTCAAAACTTAGTAAAACGAATATGCTATTCGAAAAGGGGTTAGTCGAGTTGATTTAGTTGAATAGAGTTAACCAGTTCAGTAGAGTAAACCAGTTCAGCAGAGTTTACCAGTTCAGTACAGTTAATCAGTTCAGTAGAGTTAACCAGTTGGGTTAAGTAAGTCGAGTTTACCAGATGGGTTAAGTAAGTCGGGTTAACCAGTTAGAGTTAACCAGTTAGAGTTAATTAGTTAGAGTTAATCGATTAGAGTTAAAACGAACTAGAGTTAATCAAATATAGTTATTTGAGACAGAGTTAGTCAAACAGAGTTATTCAGGATATTTGCCATCTTGTACGACTGCTAGCGTAATTCGCAGGGCTGTAAATAGCCTACGGCGGTCGGATGTTTCCTGAGGTAGTCAGGTGTAACCATTGTGATCGCTGCGATCTAGAGTCAAGCGAATGAAGTTAAATAGAATATTAGTTATTCGATAGGAGTTAAGTTCTTGAGTTAGATTATCGAGATAAGTGAGTCGAGTTAAGTTCGTCGAGTTAAATTAATCGATGTTAGTTTCATCGAAAGGAGTTAATCGATGTTAATTTCATCGAAAGGAGTATCGATGTTAGTTTCATCGAAGGGAGTTAACGATTAGTTAAATCGAAAGGAGTTATCGAATTTAGTCGAAAAGGAGTTATCGATTTGTTAAATCGAAAGGGAAGATTATCGAATATCGTTTATTCGAGAGGAGATTTTCGAATGTAGTTAATTCAAAGGAGTTATCGATTTTTACTAATCGAAGTGAGTTATAGAATATTAGTTAAATCGAAGGAGTTATCGAATTTAGTTATTCGAAAAGGAGTTATCGATTTGTTAAATCGAAAGGGAAGATTATCGAATATCGTTTATTCGAGAGGAGATTTTCGAATGTAGTTTATTCGAAGGAGTTATCGATTTTTAGTAATCGAAGTGAGTTATAGAATATTAGTTAAATCGAAGGAGTTATCGAATATAGTTTATTCGATGGAGTTAATCGATTAGAGTTAAATCAAATGAGTTGATCGAATATTGGTTATTCGAAGTAGGTTAATCGAATATTGGTTATTCGAAAAAGGGAGTTACCAATTCGAATAGAGTAAAGGAGTTAATCGAAATAGTTTATTCGAATAGAGTAAAGGAGTTAATCGAAATAGTTTATTCGAACAGAGTAAAGGAGTTAATCGAATATAGTTTATTCGAATAGAGTAAATGAGTTAATCGAATATAGTTTATTCGAGTAGAGTTAGAGGAGTTATCGAATATAGTTTATTCGACAGGAGTTAAGTGAATAGTTAGATTAATCAAAGTGAATTAGTTAAGTTAAACTAAGTGAATTAGTTAAGTGAATTGGTTAAGTTTACCAAAGTGAATTAGTCGAGTTAATCAAAGTGATTAGTTCAGTTAATCGAGATAAGTAAATCAAGTTAGGTTAATCGAGTTGAATTAGTCAGTTGAGTTAATAAATTGAGTTAGCCAAACCAAGTAAAACCAGTTAAAGTTAATCAATCAGAGTTAATCAAATAGAGTTAAGTAAAATTAGAACTGACTAGAGATTAGTAAATTGAATGGTTTTCTAAGTGTCTATCTGATGTTGGTTTCGGCCTTCGGGATTTATACTTAGGGGGTTGTTCTCATACTAGTTCACAGTCAGGGACTGATAGTTGGGGAAGAGTAGTGATTTGTAAATAAGCAAATGGAAAACATTTTCCAGTGTTAATAACATATATTTTCTAAACATAGAAAATAAGGCAATGTGAATATATATATATATAGATATATGTTGATGATTGATCGATATAATTTCCATCTGGAAATAATATCGTTGTTTGCACACTTGTTTTTCTTTGATAGTTAACTCACAGACTATCGAAGTTTTGACCATTTTAACGTTGTTAATATGGAGAGACCGGTTGGATTATTATCCAAAGAACCACTCTGTATTGGCATAAGCGTTGCGAATCATTTATGCCAAAGATAATTGAAGACGGAGTAAAGTGCAAGCGCTGTTGTATAATTCTTAGATAACAGTGACTAAGATGGATATACTGAATAGTGCCTTCGGTTTGTCCAGTCCCAGGACAACTTGTATGGACGAAGGTCTGACAGAGTATATCCAATGGATTGCGTAAGTTGATCTGTTCAAACGTATTCACGTTTGGTGGCGGAGGAATTCGTTTCTCTTAGCTGTATACCCGTGTTATTTTTGGATAAGTCAATTTGTGACTTGGCGGGTATGACGATGTGACATTTTAAGTGAATGAAGATGGATGTCTGACAGAGTATTTCCAGAAAGGTCACGTACATTGATTTCTTCAACTATACCAAGAGTGGAAGCGGAGAAGGAAACTTCTTTTAGCTGACACGTAATGTACTGTTGTAGACGTCAATTAGTGATTTTCGATGGACCTAACAATGTGGCATTCGACGTGAATCTGATGTGATGATAAAGCGTAGCTTCTAGCCTCATCAACCAGTAAATGACAGAAATCGGGCAGGCAGCATGGCTAAGTCGGTCGCACCGAAGTAGGGTGTATAATCACCTATCTAGAGAATATTCATTTGCTTCTTTAATCTATCAATGCTGTCCCATATATATACGGGAACGGTTGCTGATCCCAACCGTTGGTGATGTACATTCGATACACCCAAGCGAAATGGGTGGTCGGTCATGTGTGGCTGAGTTGCAAGACGTTCTTGTTGAACTCCAGTGTATCGTTCCTAGAGTACACTGATCGGAAGGTGGTTCCATACCTTGTCATAGATGGAAATCCATTATCCAATACGTGCTTTTGATTTTGATTCTATACTATATATGTAGAACGTGAGATGAAAGAGTTTCTGCTAGTTGATATCTATTTGTACATAGACATTATTATAATATCAAAAGGTTTTTGATATAAAGATATTTGGATTCTCATAAGGGAAAAACCCGTTCCGTTCTGCGGTGTGGTCTTATGAGATATCGTTTACTTGTTCATATACCTGTGTTAAACTATTTTACTCACACCAGTCCCATGACTGACCCGGAGTTTACTTTGTTGTTTTTCCTAAACTCTTGGGTGCCTAAATTTGTACGGGCCGTCAAGTAGTCAGGATTTGCAGATACATTGGAGAGCTTGGAGCAGGAGGCTTCAGGATTCTATAGCTATTATTATTTCCGCTGTTGTTGTAAGTGCTGTACTCTGATAAGTGCTATTGTATATATAACTGTTTGTATTTCAAAAGTTATGTTATATTTTATTCGTTCCACTGTGAGATTCGTGTTTACTCTGATGATGATGTTCTTCTTCTTCTTCTTCTTCTATTCTACTAGTTCTATCTTATCTTTCCTCACCCTCTAATTTCTTTCATTAATTACCGGGATTTTTCGATGTTTTGGTTGTTGACATCGAGCTTATGTCGATAACCAAAGTCGCTCAAAATCCGGGTCGTTACAGTAAGGGTTCAAGAGAAGAACTACCCTACCCATGATTTAGATTTGACTGCCATAGTATTCGCGTTCAAGATGTGGCATAATTATTTGCTTGGAGAGAAGTTCGAGTTGTACACTGATCATAAATCTCTCAAGTACTTCTTTTCGCAGAAGGATCTTGATTTAAGGCAAAAAAGGTAGATGGAGTTCCTAGCTACTTATGATTTTGAGATTGCTTATACCCCTAGCTAGGGTAATGTGGTGGCAGACGCACTGAATAGACAGAGGATGGCCTTAAATCCTCTGTTTGTGGAAAGGAAAAACTTGGAGTTCATATCGAATTTAGATTTTAGACCCCCCACCGAGTTATTTCCTGGTTCATTTGCATCGCTAGAGATATGACCTATTCTTATGGACCAGATAAGAGCTTCGCAGTGAGATAATCCATAGATTTCATACATCTTGGATAGGCTCAGTAAAGGGGAGACTTCTAGTCACCTTAATAGATAGTCCATTGACGATAAATGGTGGTTGCAACGAGATGGAAGGCTTTGTGTTCCCCAAACTAGAAGTTTGTTAAAGGCAGTCCTAGAGGAAGCCCATCATTCTAAGATAACTACTCATCCAGGCGGTGATAAAATGTCTAGGGATATGAAGAGGGTTTTCTTTTAGGCTGGAATGAAGAAAGATGCGGCAGAATTTGCTTTCCAATGTTTGGTTTGTCAGCTAGTCAAAGCTGAACAAAAGAAGCCTGGTGGTTTACTTCATCCATTGGAGGTTCCATAGCGGAAGTGGGAGAGCGTCTCTACGGATTTCATAGATGGTTAGCCCAGGTCAAAGCACCAGTATTTGGGTTGTGGTGGACGGATTTACAAGGGCACTCATTTTATTCCAGTTAAGAGTAAGAGGACAGCTGCTTGGTTAGCAGCAATTTACGTTCGTGAGATAGTCCGTCTTTATGGAGTACCTTCCAACATCGTAAGCGATTGTGTCCCCATTTCACCAGTGAATTTTGGAAGAGCTTGCAAGAAGCATTAGGTACACAGTTGTGTTTGAGCACCGCCTATCACCCACAGACCGATGGATAGACGGAAAGGGTGACCAAAGTTCTAGAAGATCTTTTGAGGCTGTGTAACCTAGACTTCGGAGGGACTTGGGAAGAGCATCTTCCTTTAGTAGAGTTTGCCTACAACAACAGTTATCAAGCTAGCATTGGTATGGCACCCTTCGAAGTATTATACGGACGACCCTATAGGTCACCAACTTGTTGGTGGGAATCTACAGAAAGACTATTGCTTGGACCAGATATGGTAAGGGAAATGTCCAAGAAGATTGATCTTATTAGACGACAATTAAAGACCACTCAAGATAGGCAGAAATCCTACGTTGACAGGAGAAGGACTGACATTGAATTTAAAGTAGGAGATATGGTTTTTATTAAGGTGTCACCTTTGATGAATGTTGTTCGCTTCGGATCTGTAGGGAAGTTGGCACCAAGATTTGCAGGGCCATTTCCCATAACAGAAAGGATTGGCCAAATGGCCTATAGGGTAAAGCTACCAGAGAGACTATCCGACGTTCATGATGTTTGCCACATTTCTCGTTTACGGAAGTGCTTGCATGATACCGCAGATGTAGTTGAGACGAGTATGTTGGAGGAAGTAGAGGTCGAACGGGATGCGACAGTCAGATGAGTTCCTACCCGTATTCTTGGATCAAAAGTTAAGAAGATGCGCAACCGAGAAGTCAAGTTGATGAAGGTTCATAGGGGAGATAACCTAGAGAATGCAACTTGGGAGACCAAAGACAAGATTTGTGCTTCGTACCCTTTCTTTTCAAGGGTATGTTCTTAACTTCCTTTCCAAAGATTTTATTTATACTTGTTTCTATCATTTAAGTATGTCTTATAGATCAAATCTTCGACCTTTAGGTAGGAATCCCATGGATGTAAACATGTGTTTGAGAGATGTTATGTTTGATGGATGCAAGTGTTTGTATGTGATTGCTCGTGGATGCATATACACACACATTAGGCACTAGATCGGCTCAATCACTCTCATACTGCATATGGATGTGTGTGCATTTTTTCCTTTTAATGGATGGAAATGGATGTATCATCATATGGATGTTGCATTTAGATGGATGATTGTGCACCCATATAGAACTTACATGTTATAATAGGATTGTTGCATACATGTCGGATTCATGGCACTAACATACATTGCATTAAGGAGGTCGACTAAATCAGTAGCCCGCCTGATCTTCACATTAGTATTGGGACATATACACATACCTTTGCATACGTTCATATAAGCTTTAGAAAACTTTTAAGGACAACATATGCCTATGATTGGTGGATGAGTAGATGGGTGATGGATGGTAGGATATACATTCTTCTTAACTTGGAGATTTCGGGGACGAAATCCTTTGAGTAGGGAGAATGTAACACCCCGTAATTTTAACAACACTAAGGAGGACGAATTATAGAATAATTATTAATATTCAGAATTATGGGAAATGGACTATGCCATTGCGTCCATCTCGAAATTCTGGTCAAGATAGACATTTGGTTTGCATAAAACGAACACCGTATGAAAAAGTTATGAAGGTTTGAAGTTTATATAAGCGCAAAAGAATATATATATATATATATATATATATATATGTATGTGTGTGTGTGCACATATATATTGGGTCCAGAAATTCAAAAATTAGGTCCAGAAGTTCAAAATCGTTCAAATCACGAAAACTGGGTAAGCGGGAAAATTCCCGCCCAGGGCAGTCGACCCCTTAAGGGGGGGGGGGTCTCATGGAGGTCGACCCCCCCAGGGCATACATGGCAGTTAGGGTTTTGAGGCTGGTAGCTATAAATATTGATCCATTTCTTTTTTTTCTACACTGAAAAATAATGGAGGACTAGATGTTGTCGGTACCCAAACTGAATCAGACCTTTCTTCTTCTTCTTCTGCAATCAAGTTATTCAAGTGTAGATTTGTGATTCAACCTCTTCTATTCTCCTTCTATCTTTCTAGATCCAAACACTGTAAGTTTAAGTTACTTTTAGATTTAAATAATTAAAAAGTAAAACATGATATGACTGTAATTTGGATTTATGCCTATGCCTGCTTGAATTATATCAAATCTGTAACAACTTGTGAATCCATGATACTCTGGCTTAACTATGACTTGGATCTTAAACTTTATCATGTCAGATCTACCTTTGATTATAGATCTAATTCACTATTTAGATCACCTTGTACCTATCATGTTGTGGATAAATTGGATCTGTTACTAGTTGGACATCTAAAGTATTATTTAGATATTATCATGCCTATTATGACATCCCTACTATATTAGAGTCATTTCTATTATCTCATGTTCACCAGATCTGTTCTTATATGCCCGTCTTATCAATATGCCACTATATGTTCATGTCAATTATGTTAGTATAATCATTTCTGTCACCTTCCCTTCATCTTTCCCTTTTTATTTTATATAGCCTGGCTACTTTCGAGCCTAGGCATGCTACTGAAATATGCGGACACGTTAAACGGGGAACGAGGGGAAAACCTTGAAATTGGGCATAACTTGTAATTGGGAATTTGTCATAACTTGAATAATGTTTATAAATATGAGTTTAGGGCAGATAATTCACTACGAACATATTTGGGGAAAAGGGGCATGAAAACCTATAACGACATAGGTAAAATTGGCTAATAACGAAATGCCTAGGATTACAGTAATTAGAAACTGTAACTGCACCTAGACATGGGGTTAGATTACACTTGTGGTGGAAGTCTGCCCGTAACCGCTCGGCATATCCAGCGATCACAAGTGGTGAATCTAATGTGAGGGTTCTAGGTGCACAAAACACGAGACGTGCTAAGATACGAGGTTAAGCCCGACTTATGGAAGAAGCCTGCCCGGAACCAACCGACATATCCAGCATCCATAAGTGGTAGGCTTAATGTGAGGGGTCTAGCACATTGTAACCATAAATGGACATAGTAATGAATTGGAATACTTAACCTAGTTGAATCAATAGGGATTGTACGAACATGAACTTGAACAGGGGTTAAGTAGACTTATAGAAAATAGTGGGTGGGTTAAGTAAACCCGGGTTGGGTGGTTAATATTTATATATAAGCCCACAAATTTAACCTATGGGGTTATGTAATTAAAGACACCGTTAGACAAGCATAAACTGTGGAAATCCTAGTGGGGGTACATGTGACGACCGCCCATAACCCCTGCACAAAACAAGAGTAACAATGCGCTGAAAGGTGTGCCAGTATGGACGATCATCAGAGTAGGTAAACAATATCGGAACCTGTTGTTGAACTCACAATGCAAGGTTGAAATATAATAGAACATATATAACAGGTAAAAGTAATGAGGCATCATATAGAAAACTTTAGAAAACTTTCTCAACATCATGAAAGGTTATCCAACTGATACCAAAGTTTGTACATAAGTCCTCACTACAACACTCATAGAGAACTCGAACAGCGGAAACAGAAATACTAGATAGTAATAAAATTGGTATGCCAGCCTCCTGCTCGCCTCCGCACAGCATCATCATCCTCACTAATTACCTGTAATCTACTACTTAGTCTGCCCATCCATAACTGGATGAACAGCCCAAGGTAATAAGAGGAGACATAAAACCTTGAGTCAAACAGTTAACCAACTTCAACAATAAAGTATACGAGAAGGGATAGATGAACGTACTAATCTACCCACAACACTAGAGAAGAACTCAACCTTATCTTCCCTTCATCGGACAGTGATAGCCTTTACTTTAAACAATTCAACCATTTATCCATGGAAACTAGAACACTAATTCAATCATGGTAAAACACTCAAAATATCCACATTATATGTATCTCATGTAAACCATCTTAATCGAAATTAACATCCCTCAAGCACAAGCCCTAAAGGCCTAGACCAATATCAGACAAGCACCCAAGGAACATCTTCTTCGACGTTGGACAATCTACATGGGATGGTTTGATCAAAGCAACTAATCAATCATGATAGACTCTGGCTATCACCGCCAATCCTACTTCGAAACCATCGTTAATAGTATGATGACCAACCTTGCCATATGTCAAGGGCTAATGGTAACCCTAGGTCTAGCATAAACTCCATATGTCCAACCATGACAATTTCCAACCTTGACAACTGGGTCTTTCTACAAGACCCAGGGCACTCGACCTATAACCGGTCTTTTAGACGTCTCTAGTGTACCCTTGCTTCGAGCCTGCCAGAACTTACGAGAACGATAATCTCTCGGCCTTCAAATCTCTAGTCATCCAACCTGATGACTTTTCATAGCTCAAGCAACCTTCTCGAGCAACCAATATCCACCAACTCACAACCTTTGAGTTGTCACCTCATTCGTTGTTCACCGATCAACGAACACCTTTCAACACTTCGAATATTCCCACTTGAATTCTCCTCGAAATTACACCATCACCGAGCCAATTACATCACTGCGCTGCGGTTAAGGTTCAAGGCGTTGCCCCCGAATTTTTTTTTTCAAGCTCTTTTCTTCAGATCAGAGTCGTACCCAAAAAACGTACTTTTTCGGAAAATGACCCTATTGGAAACAAACCACAGCATCATCACTATCAACCATATCGTT
The DNA here is from genome assembly GCA_030737875.1 of Allium sativum. NCBI lineage: Eukaryota > Viridiplantae > Streptophyta > Magnoliopsida > Asparagales > Amaryllidaceae > Allium > Allium sativum. Next base: position 329,051,195 of record CM060916.1, read on the forward strand.
TAAAAGCGCTGCTAAAAACATGACCGATCAGCCCCTTCAAACCGACCTGGCCCGGACTAGGCTGACCCAATCCAGTCCCTTCCTGACTTCAAACTCGACCAACCCGATCTGATCACCCCCTCTAGAACATGACCGACCCGATCCGGCTACCTCAACATGACGGACCCAATCCAATCACTAACATGACCGACTCGATCCGATCACACCTTCATCACCTCAACTTCTGAACCGACCCGACTCGTCTTGAATGGACCGACCCGATCAGACATTGCCCGTGCCGACCAACTCTGCTGACCTAGCCATTTTGACTTGTTCTCCACGATAGGATTTGAGACTGACCCGACCCACTTATGGCCGACCCGTGCACATCTCTAATTCCACTCCGATTTCGACCAAAACTTCGCCAAACGATGAATTCGACGAAACTGACTCAACCAAAACCATCAAACACAATCATAAACATGTCATAACATTACTAACAACATGAATATGACGATTACCACAAAAATGATGTAAATATCACCGAAAACCATTAAATTGAACATATGATCAAAATGAGAGATCTAACTAACATAAACATGCGAAATGGCATGAAATTAACAGGTAAAACTTGCGAAGTTAGATCATAGGGTGATGCATTTGAAAATAGACATATAATGGTGTGAATCTATGGTGAACATTCCAATTTGATGAGAAACTTACACAATCACTCACATACTTCATTAAATTCATGTGAGAGATGTAAATCACTCACCAATTTGCCAAAACAAGCTAATATCTATGAAAAAGGAATCCGGACAGCAAGCACCTTGCACCAACCACTTTGATCCGATGAACTCTTGCTTTAATTGATGCAGATATAGCCCTCAATGGTGTATATCTATGATTTTCCTCCTTGGATTTGGATTTTTAATGATGGATAGGTGTTAGAGGAAGGAGGAGAACAAGGCCTTCCAATGAGGAAATGAAAAAATTAAACCATTTCCCAATTCCCTCACCCCCTATTTATACCCTACCATCAACCCACTTATGGGCCTCTCCAATTCAGCCCATTTTGGTCTACCAAATCTGGACAGCCAACTGAAAAACCCTAAAACAGTGACTTCTCCCGAATCACTGAGCCAAATCTTTAATGTAACCACTCTACGGAAAGGAAATCATCAATTCCTTTCCAATGGCATAGGTCTCTCCCTATGATTCGACCTAAGTCAATGGTTATGCCCTGTAAAAGGTTGATAGAGGAAAAATGGTTACAAACAAATTCGGTAAAAATTATGGACATGTCTCACATCCCCATAAGCAACATGCCAAAAGATGAGAATGATCCAACCCTCAGGGAATAAAATAATATTTTACGATCCTTTGATACATAAAATGCGGGTTGTTATATTTTCCCCCCTTAGGAATGTTGCCCCCGAAATTCCAAGCAAATACAAGCAACCACAGCAATTCTGCATGCCTACAATCCATGAGAAGCCAATTTTATCATCCAAACTAGCAACCATCAAGCCATGCATCCATATCCTTATTCTAGCATGAGGAATTCTATCAAACAACAACAATATACAACAATATAACAATGATACGATCAACGGATCCTACCGACGAAGAGTTTTGGATGAGTCGCTCTCATGCTCTCTTCTGTCTCCCATGTATAATCGTCACCATCTTCACTCCATTGTACCTTCACAAGCTTGACCGTCTTCCTCCTAAGTTTTTTCCTACCATTCCCCATAACATGAAGTGGCTTACGAGGTCTCGTAACTGAGGTCTTCACTTCTAGGTCTTCATACTGCTTTGGAGGTACCACTACATTCGAATCATGTACGAACTTCCGTAGAAACTACACATGGAACACATTATGCACACTCATTAGTTTCTTGGGTAACTCTAATCTATATGCGAGCTTTCCAATTCGCTAGACCATCGGAAATGGTCGAATGAACCTAGGAGCTAACTTCCCTTTCTTTCTGAATCTAACCATATGCTTCAACGGTGAAATCTTCATGAAAACCATATCGCTTACATCGAATTCCAAATCCTTTTGACGCTTATCAGCATAACACTTCTAACGGTATTGGGCTTCTTTCATTCATTGCCAAACGATCTTGATACAATCCGAGGTCTCTCTAATCATCTCTGGCCAGGTGCCAACATATCTCCAGTTTCTAACCAACAAGCTGGAGAATTGCACGACATTCCATACAACGCCTCGTATGGTGCCATCCCAATGCTAAACTGGTAGCTATTATTATATGCAAACTCAACTAGATGTAGATGATCTTCCTATGATCCTCCAAAATCCAACACACATGAAATACTTCTTTTTATGTTATAAGTATATTTAGAAAAATATAATCAAATAAATTATTCATTTGTGTCAAAATATGTTATTGAAACAAGTTACACATTTCGTTGAAATAGAATTAGCATTTTCATTGCTAAGTTAGTTTAGAAATTTTGACAAATAAATTATTCTTTTATTTGTTAAAAAAAATGTTTACATATGAATTATTCTTTAAGATACATAGTGGAATGTATACATATGAAATTCTCTTTATACATTATTAGAACACATGGAAAAAGGTAACAAATAAAATATTCTTTTATTTGTCATTAGAATATATAGGAAATTGTCATCAAATTAATGTTGTAACAGCCCGCAAATCCGTACTATCTGAGTTGACTAATAACACCATACGTCCAACCCAAATTGCACAGAAATACGAATCATTATTAGAAAGAAGTTAGAGGATGAGAAGTCGAAAGAATAGAATAGAAGAAAACAAAGAAGACAAATCTCACAGCGGAACGAATAAAATATATTATATAACATAACTTTTGAAATAAAAATCAGTAACTTTATATACATACCATCATCACAGCACAACAATTATTCCTGGAACAGTTATAAACACCTGTTTCCAGATACAACATAGTACACAGCGGAATATATGATAGTCTATAGCTAACTGTTGAAGCCTCCTGCTTCCAGCTCCTCCAAATGAATCTGTGAAATCCCGACTACTTGACTGCCCGTACAAATTTGGACACCCAAGAGTTTAGGGAACAACAAAATAAACTCAGGGTCAGTCGTGGGACTGGTGTGAGTAAACTCCAATCATTTGTTTAACTATTAAAATCATTTCAAAGAAAAGATAATAGTAAGACCAGCCCACACATAAACACGGACGGTTTTTACCTTACTATAACCCAAAACACTTTGATATCAAATCCAGTGATATTATAATAATGTCTACATCAAGTAAATAACTAAATAGCAGAACGCTTGCATCTCACGTTCCACATACATAGTATAAAATCAAAACCTCATGGCGCTTATTGGAGATTGGATTTCCAACACAACAAGGTATGGAACCACCTTCCGCTAGTGTATCTCTAGAGAGGAATACACTGGGTTCAACAAGAACATCTTGCAACCCGCTCACACATGACCGACCACTCATTTCGCTTGAGTGTATCGAATGTATATCACCAACGGTTGGGATCAGCAACCGTCTCCCGACTGGGACAGCATCGAATAGAATAAGAAATTAAATGAACCTCTAGATAGGTGATTATACATCCTAATAGAAGCGACCCACATAGCCATATTGTCTGCCCGATTTTTGTCATTTCCCGGTTGTTGAGGCCTGAGGCTTCGATTACTTATCTTTTTATAGCACCATCACTTTGAATGCCACATTGTCAGATCCTTTAATCTCTAATTGATTTGCACAAATATTCTGGATGTTATGCTAAGGGAATAAATCCATTGCAACCATATATATTTATATAGACCAACCCATTTGATCATTGGAAATACTTTGTCAGACATTCGTCCATTTACGTTCATTCTGGGATTGAACGAAATCGAAGGCACAATTTCTATTTATAGAAAAAGCCCTTGCACTTTACTCCATCTTCGATTATCTTTATAGAATCTGATCTGCAATGCTACTGCCAATACAGAGTGGTTCACGGATAATAATCCAACCAGTCTCTCCATATTGACAACGATAGTCAAAACTTCGATAGTCTGTGATTTAACTATCGAATAAAAACAAGTGTTCATCCAACATATCCAACAAATCACTGGGCTCTTTAATTAAGATTTCATTAATTAAATCTCTTCTCCATTTCCCCTATCAATATTTGTTAACCAAATATTTCAATAATCATCTTGGCCTCTTATGCCATTTGGAAAACGTTTCCCAATATCAACTTCTTTTATTTTCTATATATTAGAAAATATCTCTATTTGCAATTGAAAACAATTTCAATCACTTATCTCTATCCTGACTATTTTAATTGTACTCAGGAAATATTTACCTTTATATTTCCAAATTTTCGTTACCTGAGTTAAAATGAATGTTGTATACCACATCGTTACAAACAACCCAAAATGTTTTATTCAACCAAATTATTATTCAAACACTTCACTTCGAGACTGGATCTTGCTATTTATCAATTAAAAATGAAATCAATCAATTTGGGGTATAATTACCTCTCAGACCTTGACTGAAAACATCATTAACTTCAAAAAAGCAAAACCACTTACCTCGAATAAACACACTATAGGACCCAATTATTCATTTTTAAAACATGTATATGGTTCGCTTTCTATTTCTAATTTATAGATTTCCCTTATGGTTATAATATTCTATTTTAAATTTGTTTCCTTATCGAATTCAATATATATGATATACTGATTCCTAACTATCAAAACTTCTTAAAAATATTCTAACTCCTTAAATTCCCGGAAAAATTCGCCATAACCTCCCTTGTACCGGGAGCTTCGGGATATTTCAAATAGCCTCCCATGGCCCTGATCAATCCAAAAGGAAAGGAAAAAGCCAAGCGGCTTGCCGATACGGCGCATAAAATCTCATATATGAATTTAAACGTGCACCTTTTTGTCGGGCACATAAATAAAATCTTCATATACATCATCCCGTACCTCTCTAACACATGCTTACCTGTTTCAACTCCATTCATCTCAAACCAATCATTTGAGGTTAGTTTTGAATCGTTTGAATTCAGTTTCGCTCAATTTTTCTTTAATTAGCCATTTTGCCTATTTAACTCCTTTGTTTGAACATAACATATTCAAACAAATTATTTATCTTGCTCATAACCAAATTAAATTTCCATTTCAATTCTATATTCCCTTTTTGATTTCAAATATAAATTTTCTAATCGAATTCACTTATTAAAAATCAATTTTTAATTCAAAATCTCATTTAACTAATTTCCATTCAAATTAGTTAATTCTATTCAAAAATCAAAAAATCTGATTTCTGTTTCAAAAATCAATTCATTACTCCACCCGAGTTCATGTATAATCTACAACTCAAATATGAAATTTTCTAAATAGAAATTCGGATTTTATCTGCTTAAAATCCTTTTATAAAATTAAATAAACCATTATGGTTTTTACATGGTTATGGCGCTGTTTTTCTGAAAATTTGATTTTGACATAACTCAAAATCTATTTGACGAAATCCAGATTTTTTTCCTCCATTAGAAAACTATTGTCAAATCGGTCCTGGCGTTTCTTGTTTCGAAGAATTCCGACTTCAATTGCGTTCTGTATACTCAACTGAAGTTCGAATCGCCAATTTACGATCTGCAGCGCTGCGACGAGTTAGTTTTTAATTATATTTATATATAAACGTTTTAAAACTTTGTTTATATAAATTCAACTCTATTCTGATATATTTTACTATATATCAAATCCATTTTCCAATTCAACATCATATTTCCGATCTATTTCACTTCTACTTGAAATTCTATATTCAAATTCCAATTCAATTCTATTTGAATTTCTATATTCGAATTTCCTTTATTCAAATCCCATTTGAATTTCTATGTTCAAATCCTATATTTGATTTTCCTTTGAATTACATATATTCAAACTCCATTTAAATTTCTATATTCAAATTCCCTTTAAATTTTCTATTTGAATCCTATATTCAAATCCCAGATTTTAAATTTCAATTTAAATTCTCTATTCAAATTCCATAGTTTAAATTCCATTATTTTCAAATCTCTATATTTTAATTTCATTTAAACTCCCTTTCTTCAAATCCATTTGAATTCCGTTGAATTCAAATTCTATTTGAGTTCCTTTGAATTCAAATTTCTATATATTCAAATTCTATTAAAATTCAATATATTCAAATTCTCTTCAAATTTTATATACAAATTCAATTTAAATTTTTTTTATATACAAATTCTATTTTCAAACTCCATTTAAATTTTATATCCCAATTCCCATTTCAACTCTATTCTATTTTCAAATTCTATTTTCAAATTCCACATTTAAAATTTCTTTATTCAAATTCCATTTCACTTTCGATTTTCAAATTCTATATTTGAATTTCTTTATTTTTCTATATTCAATTTCTATTTGAAATTTCTTTATATTCAATTTCTATTTGAATTTTCTTTATTCATTCTTTAAACAAGTCTCGATTTCAATTCCTTTTGAAATCGATATTTCTATTTTTCTTTTTGAAAATAGATTTCCCTTTTCAATTTCACACTTATATTTTTATTTCTGAATTATCAAATGATAATTCTTTTCACTTCATTTATAACTTCGTTATAAAAGTATTATTTATAAATTTTGTTTATAAAGGAACTACTTGTTTTATTTTTCAAAACAAGTTAATATTTTTATTCCATTAAAATTTCAAATATTTATTTAAAAATAGAATTTTCCATTTTAATCTCAAATATCCTTTCCACGATATTTTAAATTAATTAACACTTAGCCCAGTGATATTTAAAACAATCAAATCATCCAATTTTCAATCATTTGATTTTTAACACGTCATATATGAATATATGAAATCAAGCAAACAGATAATATATTTTGAGGAATCCAGTTGGATTCCTCCAACCTGTTTTCCCTGCACCCACAGACGTTAGTCAACATAAATAATACACATCCTACTTCGTGGTAGGATATCACGGTATAAAAGGGGATCCACTTATATACGTGGGCGTAGGGTCATCCGCTAATGATACTGCGGGCACCCGCTAATAGTATTGCGGGAAAAATCCAATAACCACAAAAATTCAACAATTCAATCATGCACCCAAGCAACCAACAAATTTATTTTACGATAAAAATAAATTTAAATATAAAACTGTAAATGAGATTTACTCACCTGATTTGCAGTTGTCGAATATCCTGTTTATCTCGAAATTACCGGCTACTAATCTTCTCGAATGATATTCGAACCTGCGATAATTTAATTTAATTTTACCGATTAACCATTTATTTATTAAATCAATTATTTAAATAAATAAATAACTTTCCTCTATTTTTCTCTTCTTTTAATGGTTATTAAATTTCTTCTAACTTAACCAATATAATTTATGTTTCATAAAATGATTTACTCAATAATTTTCTTTCGGCTTTTATATTCCAAGCTTAGCAGTAAATGCCAATTTCCATAATCAAACAAACTATTCTACCATTTATATATTTACCAACTAGTTTCTTTTATATAAACTATTTCCTAAATAATAAATAACCAATTTTAAAAACTAATTTCTAAAATAAAAATCCTTATTATATTATTTACAAATTAAACTAAAATGAATTACCTTATAAATCCTTTATCCCTCAAACTCTTGTTCACAGCAACATCCACAAAATTACTTACTGACGATCTCCTCAAACCAGTATCAATATTCAATCGTCGATCATCCTCCCATTCCCATCGCTTTCCTCCAGCTTTCCAAAAATCAACGTTGCCTTCCAGAAATGAAATCGAGCCCCTTATCGCACCCAAACTCGCATCTTCTGAACCCTCACCGTACTGACATCAATGCCTCCATCATCGCTGTGAACCCTAGAGTTCGATGTCAGCTTCCAGAAAATGAAATCGCACCTCGCGATATTAGTAGGAACCGCGACTTTGATTTTCCCCCAAACTACTTCTACATCGCGACCTCGGTTTCTATGCTTCGAAACCCTCCATACCTGCGACGTTAATTCCTTCGAACCACATCGCATCCCCTACAGTCCATCAACACTTCCCAGAAACCAATGACGTTATGGAGAAACCCAGATCGAGCTTCTAGAAATCGCGATTGAAATTTGAAACTGTCGAAAGCCTCATACCCTTTCCAGAATGCATTCGGACCCTTCGATTTTGACTTGGTATGTCATTCGAATTGATCTCGAATTGGAGGAGTTAGCCCCTTTTTACGTCTTTGATTGTTTTGATTTGAGGATTTTGGTTTCCAGAGGACCAAAATGAAAAACAAAATGAACAGCGAGAATTTTAAGGGAGAAAGAGGGGTTTTATCGTGTTTAAATAGAGGAGAAAGGGGGAACCAGAAGTACGAGAATAATAAAGGAATGTAGGGTGAAGTACAATGCATATTTAATACGATTTGATTTCTATTTAATGCAATTCGATATAAAGAGATTTTTATTCTTTTTAGAACGATATCGATTTGATTTGATCATATCCACTGATCAAATAAATCGGGGTTCACAATTAAAAATCGTGAACCGCTATTTTAGCGTACCAACCGTCGTTAAAATGTTAAACGCTATTTTGAAATTCAACGAAATAGACTATACAATTTGAACGTAATATAAAATAACCATTTTAAATCAATATAATATAATTTAAATTCAAATAAAAGTTCATATAAATCAATTTGACTCCATTTTCAAATTTAATTACTTAAGATCTTCATATTACGATAGTTATATCGATAATTCAATATAAAAATCGATTATATTATCAGCTCAACATTTAAAATAATATTAAATATTCAAAATAAATTGACCAGAAAAATCTGGGTCGTTACATTCTTCCCCCTTAAACTAATTTCATCCCCGAAATCGCTAAGGTAGGAAAAGTGCTACAATCCCAATAACTTTTCAAAGACTCGCTTATGCTGAAACTGAACTCTTCTAATTTCAACAAATTTAATTCCACCAAAACTTTTGGTTTTCATTCATATGCATTTAAATTGATTCTAAATCAATTTATCCCCTTTATTCATTTAACTTGCTTTAAATTAATTTTTAATTCCAGAATTCAAATCCCCGGGTTTCTATTTCAAATCCTTCTGAAATCACATAAATATATATACGTATATATATTTCCATCTTAAATTCAAAACACTTAAATTCTTCCCAAAACAACTTGTTTTCTTTCAAACAAATTTCCAACAAAACTTTCTAAGGTAGCAATCCATCACTTAGAAACTCGAAAATGAACACTGATGATGTTGCAATCATCATTAGAATTATTTTCCAGCCACTAAAGTGAGTTTAGTGCTTAATCACTTTAAAATCCATCTCAAAATGATTTCTACTCAAAATCCTTTTCAAACAAAGCTATATTATTCTAATATACTTCAAAAAATATTTTTAAACTTCCCAGGATTTAAATTCCAAATTCTGGTTTGATTTCAATTTTAATTCATCCCATTTGTATATTTCATTCATATACAAATTTTATTTGGTTATATATAACCATTCCATTTCTTATAATCTCATTTGATTATAATAATAACAACCAACACATCCATATATTATAATAATTTCAAAAATTTATTCTTTCTATATCAAACTATAAATTTGGGTAAAATAATTTCATTCATCCATTTTAAAACAATATCGCGTTCAATCTTCTGTTCAAGTGTTTAGAAATTCCTATCGACTTCGTGGCGTCCCACGATGCGATCAAAATTCATAAACCACTCAATAGACTAGCCAGCACAATATAAAATAACTTTTATATCAATTTACAAATACTCTCTCTCGTATATATACGCTCAACTCATTCTAGGGTACTACTGACCCTATCTCTAATGAGAACATGCCACACAAGCCTAGGTATTCGCTCAACCTAAGCTCTGATACCAACTGTAACAGCCCGCAAATCCGTACTATCTTAGTTGACTAATAACACCATACGTCTAACCCAAATTGCACAGAAATACGAATCATTATTAGAAAGAAGTTAGAGGATGACAAGTCGAAAGAAAGAATTATTAGAATAGAAGAAAACATAGAAGACAAATCTAACAGCGGAACGAATAAAATATATTATATAACATAACTTTTGAAATACAAATCAGTAACTTTATACACATACCATCATCAGAGCACAACAGTTATTCCTGGAACAGTTATAAACACCTGTTTCCAGATACAACATAGTACACAGTGGAATATATGATAGTCTATAGCTAACTGGTGAAGTCTCCATCTTCCAGCTCCTCCAAATGAATCTGTGAAATCCCGACTACTTGACTGCCCGTACAAATTTGGGCACCCAAGAGTTTAGGGAACAACAAAATAAACTCTGGGTCAGTCATGGGACTGGTGTGAGTAAACTCCAATCATTTGTTTAACTATTAAAATCCTTTCAAAGAAAAGATAATAGTAAGACCAGCCCACACATAAACATGGACGGTTTTTACCTTACTATAACCCAAAACACTTTGATATCAAATCCAGTGATATTATAATAATGTCTACATCAAGTAAATAACTAAATAGCAGAACGCTTGCATCTCACGTTCCACATACATAGTATAAAATCAAAACCTCATGGCGCTTATTGGAGATTGGATTTCCAACATGACAAGGTATGGAACCACCTTCCGCTAGTGTATCTCTAGAGAGGAATACACTGGGTTCAACAAGAACATCTTGCAACCTGGCTCACACATGGCCGACCACTCATTTCGCTTGAGTGTACCGAATGTATATCACCAAAGGTTGGGATCAGCAACCGTCTCCCGACTGGGACAGCATCAAATAGAATAAGAAATTAAATGAACCTCTACATAGGTGATTATACATCCTAATGGGAGTGACCCACATAGCAATGCTGCCTGCCCGATTTTTGTCATTTCCCGGTTGTTGAGGCCTGAGGCTTCGATTACTTATCTTTCATTTATAGCACCATCACTTTGAATGCCACATTGTCAGATCCTTTAATCTCTAATTGATTTGCACAAATATTCTGGATGTTATGCTAAGGGAATAAATCTGTTGCAACCATATATATTTATACAGACCAACCCATTTGATCATTGGAAATACTTTGTCAGACATTCGTCCATTTACGTTCGTTCTGGGATTGAACGAAACCGAAGGCACAATTTATATTTATAGGAAAAGCCCTTGCACTTTACTCCATCTTCGGTTATCTTTATAGAATCTGATCCGCAATGCTACTGCCAATACAGAGTGGTTTACAGATAGTAATCCAACCGGTCTCTCTATATTGACAACGATAGTCAAAACTTCGATAGTCTGTGATTTAACTATCGAATAAAAACAAGTGTTCATCCAACATATCAAACAAATCACTGGGCTCTTTAATTAAGATTTCATTAATTAAATCTCTTCTCCATTTCCCCTATCAACATTTGTTAACCAAATATTTCAATAATATTCTTGGCCTCTTATGCCATTTGGAAAACGTTTCCTAATATCAACTTCTTTTATTTTCTATATAATAGAAAATATCACTATTTGCAATTGAAAACAATTTCAATCACTTATCTCTATCCTGACTATTTTTATTATACTCAGGAAATATTTACCTTTATATTTCCAAATTTTCATTACCTGAGTTAAAACGAATGTTGTATACAATATCGTTACAAACAACCCAAAATATTTTATTCAACCAAATTATTATTCAAACACTTCACTTCGAGACTGGATCTTGCTATTTATCAATTAAAAATGAAATCAATCAATTTGGGGTATAATTACCTCTCAGATCTTGACTGAAAACATCATTAACTTCAAAAAAGCAAAACCACTTACCTCGAATAAACACACTATAGAACCCAGTTATTCATTTCTAAAACATATATATGGTTCGCTTTCTATTTCTAATTTATAGATTTCCCTTATGGTTATAATATTCTATTTTAAATTCGTTTCCTTATCGAATTCAATATATATTGATATACTGATTCCTAGCTATCAAAATTTCTTAAAAATATTCTAACTCCTTAAATTCCCGGAAAAATTCGCCATAACCTCCCTTGTACCGGGAGCTTTGTGATATTTCAAATAGCCTCCCATGGCCCTCACCAATCCAAAAGGAAAAGAAAAAGCCAAGCGGCTTGCCGATACGGCGCATAAAATCTCATATATGAATTTAAACGTGTACCTTTTTGTCGGGCACATAAATAAAATCTTCATATACTTCATCCCGTACCTGTCTAACACATGCTTACCTGTTTCAACTCCATTTATCTCAAACCAATCATTTGAGGTTAGTTTTGAATCGTTTGAATTCAGTTTCGCTCAATTTTTCTTTAATTAGCCATTTTGCCTATTTCACTCCTTTGTTTGAACTTAACATATTCAAACAAATTATTTATTTTGCTCATAACCAAATTAAATTTCCATTTCAATTCTATATTCCCTTTTCGATTTCAAATATAAATTTTCAAATCGAATTCACTTATTAAAAATCAATTTTTAATTCAAAATCTCATTTAACTAATTTCCATTCAAATTAGTTAATTCTATTCAAAAATCAAAAAAATCTGATTTCTGTTTCAAAAATCAATTCATTACTCCACCCGAGTTCATGTATAATCTACAACTCAAATATGAAATTTTCTAAATAGAAATTCGGATTTAATCTGCTTAAAATCCTTTTATAAAATTAAATAAACCGTTATGGTTTTTACATGGTTATGGCGCTGTTTGTCTGAAAATTTGATTTTGACATAACTCAAAATCTATTTGACGAAATCCATATTTTTTTCCTCCATTAGAAAACTATTATCAAATCGGTCCTGACGTTTCTTATTTCGAAGAATTCCGACTTCAATTGCGTTATGTATACTCAATTGAAGTTCGAATCGCCAATTTACGAACTACAACGCTGCGGCGAGTTCGTTTTTAATTATATTTATATATATAAACGTTTTAAAACTTTGTTTGTATAAATTCAACTCTATTCTGATATATTTTACTATATATCAAATCCATTTTCCAATTCAACATCATATTTCCGATCTATTTCACTTCTACTTGAAATTCTATATTCAAATTCCAATTCAATTCTATTTGAATTTCTATGTTCGAATTTACTTTATTCAAATCCCATTTGAATTTCTATGTTCAAATCCTATATTTGATTTTCCTTTGAATTACATATATTCAAACTCCATTTAAATTTCTATATTCAAATTTCCTTTAAATTTTCTATTTGAATCCTATATACAAATTCCAGATTTTAAATTTCTATTTAAATTCTCTATTCAAATTCCATAGTTTAAATTCCATTATTTTCAAATCTCTATATTTGAATTTCATTTAAACTCCCTTTCTTCAAATCCATTTGAAATCCTTTGAATTCAAATTCTATTTGAATTCCTTTGAATTCAAATTTCTGTATATTCAAATTCTATTCAAATTCAATATATTCAAATTCTCTTTAAATTTTATATACAAATTCAATTTAATTTTTTTTTATATACAAATTCTATTTTCAAACTCCATTTGAATTTTATATCCCAATTCCCATTTCAACTCTATTCTATTTTCAAATTCTATTTTCAAATTCCACATTTAAAATTTCTTTATTCAAATTCCATTTCACTTTCGATATTCAAATTCTATATTTGAATTTCTTTATTTTTTCTATATTCAATTTCTATTTGAATTTTCTTTATATTCAATTTCTTTTTGAATTTTCTTTATTCATTCTTTAAACAAGTCTCGATTTCAATTCCTTTTGAAATCGATATTTCTATTTTTCTTTTTGAAAATAGATTTCCCTTTTCAATTTCACACTTATATTTTTATTTCTGAATTATCAAATGATAATTCTTTTCACTTCATTTATAACTTTGTTATAAAAGAATTATTTCTAAATTTTGTTTATAAAGGAACTACTTGTTTTATTTTTCAAAACAAGTTAATATTTTTATTCCATTAAAATTTCAAATATTTATTTAAAAATATAATTTTCCCTTTTAATCTCAAATATTCTTTCCAATATATTTTAAATGAATTAACACTTAGCCCAGTGATATTTAAAACAATCAAATCATCCAATTTTCAATCATTTGATTTTTTAACACGTCATATATGAATATATGAAATCAAGCAAACAAGCAAACAGATAATATATTTTGAGCAATCCAGTTGGATTCCTCCAACTTGTTTTCCCTGCACCCACAGACGTTAGTCAACATAAATAATACCCATCCTACTTCGTGGTAGGATATCGCGGTATAAAAGGGGATCCACTTATATACGTGGGCGTAGGGTCATCCGCTAATGATACTGCGGGCACCCGCTAATAGTATTGCGGGAAAAATCCAATAACCACAAAAATTCAACAATTCAATCATGCACCCAAGCAACCAACAAATTTATTTTACGATAAAAATAAATTTAAATATAAAACTGTAAGTGAGATTTACTCACCTGATTTGCAGTTGTCGAATATCCTGTTTATCTCGAAATTACCGGCTACTTATCTTCTCGAATGATATTCGAACCTGCGATAAATTTATTTAATTTTACCGATTAACCATTTATTTATTAAATCAATTATTTAAATAAATAAATAACTTTCCTCTATTTTTCTTTTCTTTTAATGGTTATTAAATTTCTTCTAACTTAACCAATATAATTTATGTTTCATAAAATGATTTACTCAATAATTTTCTTTCGGCTTTTATATTCCAAGCTTAGCAGTAAATGCCAAATTCCATACTCAAACAAACTATTCTACCATTCATATATTTACCAACTAGTTTCTTTTATATAAACTATTTCCTAAATAATAAATGACCAATTTTAAAAACTAATTTCTAAAATAAAAATCCTTATTATATTATTTACTAATTAAACTAAAATAAATTACCTTATAAACCCTTTATCCCTCAAACTCTTGTTCACAGCAACATCCACAAAATTACTTACTGATGAACTCCTCAAACCAGTATCAATATTCAATCGTCGGTCATCCTCCCATTCCCATCGCTTTCCTCCAGCTTGCCAAAAATCAACGTCGCCTTCCAGAAATGAAATCAAGCCCCTTATCGCACCCAAACTCGCATCTTCCGAACCCTTACCATACTGACATCAATGCCTCCATTATCGCTGTGAACCCTAGAGTTCGATGTCAGCTTCCAGAAAATGAAATCTCACCTCGCGATATTAGTAGGAACCGCGACTTTGATTTTCCCCCAAACCACTTCTGCATCGCGACCTCGGTTTCTGTGCTTCGAAACCCTCCATACCTGCGACGTTAATTCCTTCGAACCACATCGCATCCCCTACAGTCTATCAACACTTCCCAGAAACCAACGACGCTATGGAGAAACCCAGATCGAGCTTCCAGAAATCGCGATTGAAATTTGAAACTGTCGAAAGCCTCATACCCTTCCCAGAATGCATTCAGACCCTTCGATTTTGACTTGGTATGTCATTTGAATTGATCTCGAATTGGAGGAGTTAGCCCCTTTTTACGTCTTTGATTGTTTTGATTTGAGGATTTTGGTTTCCAGAGGACCAAAATGAAAAGAAAAAAATGAACAGCGAGTATTTTAAGTGAGAAAGAGGGGTTTTATCATGTTTAAATAGAGGAGAAAGGGGGAACCAGAAGTACGAGAATAATAAAGGAATGTAGGGCGAAGTACAATGCATATTTAATACGATTTGATTTCTATATAACGCGATTCGATATAAAGCGATTTTTATTCTTTTTAGAACGATATAGATTTGATTTTGATCATATCCACTGATCAAATAAATCGGGGTTCACAATCAAAAATCGTGAACCGCTATTTTAGCGTACCAACCGTCGTTAAAATGTTAAACGCTATTTTGAAATTCAACGAAATAGACTATACAATTTGAACGTAATATAAAATAACCATTTTAAATCAATATAATATAATTTAAATTCAAATAAAACTTCATATAAATCAATTTGACTCCATTTTCAAATTTAATTACTTAAGATCTTCATATTACGATAGTTATATCGATAATTCAATATAAAAATCGATTATATTATCAGCTCAACATTTAAAATAATATTAAATATTCAAAATAAATCGACCAGAAAAATCTGGGTCGTTACATTCTTCCCCCCTTAAACTAATTTCATCCCCGAAATCGCTAAGGTAGGAAAAGTGCTACAATCCCAAAAACTTTTCAAAGACTCGCTTATGCTGAAACTGAACTCTTCTAATTTCAACAAATTTAATTCCACCAAAACTTTTGGTTTTCATTTATATGCATTTAAATTGATTCTAAATCAATTTATCCCCTTTGATTCATTTAACTTGCTTTAAATTAATTTTTAATTCCAGAATTCAAATCCCCGGGTTTCTATTTCAAATCCTTCTGAAATCACATAAATATATATACATATATTTACTTCCATCTTAAATTCAAAACACTTGAATTCTTCCCAAAACAACTTGTTTTCTTTCAAACAAATTTCCAACAAAACTTTCTGAGGTAGCAATCCATCACTTAGAAACTCGAAAATGAACACTGATGATGTTGCAATCATCATCAGAATTATTTTCCAGCCACTAAAGTGAGTTTAGTGTTTAATCACTTTAAAAATCCATCTCAAAATGATTTCTACTCAAAATCCTTTTCAAACAAAGCTATATTATTCTAATATACTTCAAAAAATATTTTTAAACTACCCAGGATTTAAATTCCAAATTCTGGTTTGATTTCAATTTTAATTCATCCCATTTGTATATTTCATTCATATACAAATCTTATTTGGTTATATATAACCATTCCATTTCTTATAATCTCATTTGATTATAATAATAACAACCAACACATCCATATATTATAATAATTTCAAAAATTTATTCTTTCTATATCAAACTATAAATTTGGGTAAAATAATTTCATTCATCCATTTTAAAACAATATCGCATTCAATCTTCTGTTCAAGTGTTTAGAAATTCCTATCGACTTCGTGGCGTCCCACGATTCGATCAAAATTCATAAACCACTCAACAGACTAGCCAACACAATATAAAATAACTTTTATATCAATTTACAAATACTCTCTCTCGTATATATATGCTCAACTCATTCTAGGGTACTACTGACCCTATCTCTAATGAGAACATGCCACACAAGCCTAGGTATTCGCTCAACCTAAGCTCTGATACCAACTGTAACAGCCCGCAAATCCGTACTATCTTAGTTGACTAATAACACCATACGTCCAACCCAAATTGCACAGAAATACGAATCATTATTAGAAAGAAGTTAGAGGATGACAAGTCGAAAGAAAGAATTATTAGAATAGAAGAAAACATAGAAGACAAATCTAACAGCGGAACGAATAAAATATATTATATAACATAACTTTTGAAATACAAATCAGTAACTTTATACACATACCATCATCAGAGCACAACAGTTATTCCTGGAACAGTTATAAACACCTGTTTCCAGATACAACATAGTACACAGTGGAATATATGATAGTCTATAGCTAACTGGTGAAGTCTCCATCTTCCAGCTCCTCCAAATGAATCTGTGAAATCCCGACTACTTGACTGCCCGTACAAATTTGGGCACCCAAGAGTTTAGGGAACAACAAAATAAACTCTGGGTCAGTCATGGGACTGGTGTGAGTAAACTCCAATCATTTGTTTAACTATTAAAATCCTTTCCAAGAAAAGATAATAGTAAGACCAGCCCACACATAAACATGGACGGTTTTTACCTTACTATAACCCAAAACACTTTGATATCAAATCCAGTGATATTATAATAATGTCTACATCAAGTAAATAACTAAATAGCAGAACGCTTGCATCTCACGTTCCACATACATAGTATAAAATCAAAACCTCATGGCGCTTATTGGAGATTGGATTTCCAACATGACAAGGTATGGAACCACCTTCCGCTAGTGTATCTCTAGAGAGGAATACACTGGGTTCAACAAGAACATCTTGCAACCCGGCCCACATATGACCGACCACTCATTTCGCTTGAGTGTATCGAATGTATATCACCAACGGTTGGGATCAGCAACCGTCTCCCGACTGGGACAGCATCGAATAGAATAAGAAATTAAATGAACCTCTAGATAGGTGATTATACATCCTAATGGGAGCGACCCACATAGCCATGCTGCCTGCCCGATTTTTGTCATTTCCCAGTTGTTGAGGCCTGAGGCTTCGATTACTTATCTTTCATTTATAGCACCATCATTTTGAATGCCACATTGTCAGATCCTTTAATCTCTAATTGATTTGCACAAATATTCTGGATGTTATGCTAAGGGAATAAATCCGTTGCAACCATATATATTTATACAGACCAACCCATTTGATCATTGGAAATACTTTGTCAGACATTCATCCATTTACGTTCGTTCTGGGATTGAACGAAACCGATGGCACAATTTCTATTTATAGAAAAAGCCCTTGCACTTTACTCCATCTTCGATTATCTTTATAGAATCTGATCCGCAACGCTACTGCCAATACAGAGTGGTTCACAGATAGTAATCCAACCGGTCTCTCCATATTGACAACGATAGTCAAAACTTCGATAGTCTGTGATTTAACTTTCGAATAAAAACAAGTGTTCATCCAACATATCAAACAAATCACTGGGCTCTCTAATTAAGATTTCATTAATTAAATCTCTTCTCCATTTCCCCTATCAATATTTGTTAACCAAATATTTCAATAATCATCTTGGCCTCTTATGCCATTTGGAAAACGTTTCCCAATATCAACTTCTTTTATTTTCTATATATTAGAAAATATCTCTATTTGCAATTGAAAACAATTTCAATCACTTATCTCTATCCTGACTATTTTAGTTATACTCAAGAAATATTTACCTTTATATTTCCAAATTTTCATTACTTGAGTTAAAACGAATGTTGTATACAACATCGTTACAAACAACCCAAAATATTTTATTTAACCAAATTACTATTCAAACACTTCACTTCGAGACTGGATCTTGCTATTTATCAATTAAAAATGAAATCAATCAATTTGGGGTATAATTACCTCTCAGACCTTGACTGAAAACATCATTAACTTCAAAAAAGCAAAACCACTTACCTCGAATAAACACATTATAGAACCCAGTTATTCATTTTAAAAACATGTATATGGTTCGCTTTCTATTTCTAATTTATAGATTTCCCTTATGGTTATAATATTCTATTTTAAATTCGTTTCCTTATCGAATTCAATATATATTGATATACTGATTCCTAGCTATCAAAATTTCTTAAAAATATTCTAACTCCTTAAATTCCCGGAAAAATTCGCCATAACCTCCCTTGTACCGGGAGCTTCGGGATATTTCAAATAGCCTCCCATGGCCCTCACCAATCCAAAAGGAAAAGAAAAACCCAAGCGGCTTGCCGATATGGCGCATAAAATCTCATATATGAATTTAAACGTGTACCTTTTTGTCGGGCACATAAATAAAATCTTCATATACTTCATCCCGTACCTGTCTAACACATGCTTACCTGTTTCAACTCCATTCATCTCAAACCAATCATTTGAGGTTAGTTTTGAATCATTTGAATTCAGTTTCGCTCAATTTTTCTTTAATTAGCCATTTTGCCTATTTCACTCCTTTGTTTGAACATAACATATTCAAACAAATTATTTATCTTGCTCATAACCAAATTAAATTTCCATTTCAATTCTATATTCCCTTTTCGATTTCAAATATAAATTTTCAAATCGAATTCACTTATTAAAAATCAATTTTTAATTCAAAATCTCATTTAACTAATTTCCATTCAAATTAGTTAATTCTATTCAAAAATCAAAAAATCTGATTTCTATTTCAAAAATCAATTCATTACTCCACCCGAGTTCATGTATAATCTACAACTCAAATATGAAATTTTCTAAAAAGAAATTCGGATTTTATCTGCTTAAAATCCTTTTATAAAATTAAATAAACCGTTATGGTTTTTACATGGTTATGGCGCTGTTTTTCTGAAAATTTGATTTTGACATAACTCAAAATCTATTTGACGAAATCCAGATTTTTTTTCCTCCATTAGAAAACTATTATCAAATCGGTCCTGACGTTTCTTGTTTCGAAGAATTCCGTCTTCAATTGCGTTCTGTATACTCAATTGAAGTTCGAATCGCCAATTTACGAACTGCAGCGCTGCGGCGAGTTCGTTTTTAATTATATTTATATATATAAACGTTTTAAAACTTTGTTTATATAAATTCAACTCTATTCTGATATATTTTACTATATATCAAATCCATTTTCCAATTCAACATCATATTTCCGATCTATTTCACTTCTACTTGACATTCTATATTCAAATTCCAATTCAATTCTATTTGAATTTCTATATTCGAATTTCCTTTATTCAAATCCCATTTGAATTTCTATGTTCAAATCCTATATTTGATTTTCCTTTGAATTACATATATTCAAACTCCATTTAAATATCTATATTCAAATTCCCTTTAAATTTTCTATTTGAATCCTATATTCAGATTCCATATTTTAAATTTCTATTTAAATTCTCTATTCAAATTCCATAGTTTAAATTCCATTATTTTCAAATCTCTGTATTTGAATTTCATTTAAACTCCCTTTCTTCAAATCTATTTGAATTCCTTTGAATTCAAATTCTATTTGAATTCCTTTGAATTCAAATTTCTGTATATTCAAATTCTATTCAAATTCAATATATTCAAATTCTCTTCAAATTTTATATACAAATATAATTTAAATTTTTTTATATACAAATTCTATTTTCAAACTCCATTTGAATTTTATATCCCAATTCCCATTTGAACTCTATTCTATTTTGAAATTCTATTTTCAAATTCCACATTTAAAATTTCTTTATTCAAATTCCATTTCACTTTCGATATTCAAATTCTATATTTGAATTTCTTTATTTTTTCTATATTCAATTTCTATTTGAATTTTCTTTATATTCAATTTCTATTTGAATTTTCTTTATTCATTCTTTAAACAAGTCTCGATTTCAATTCCTTTTGAAATCGATATTTCTATTTTTCTTTTCGCAAATAAATTTCCCTTTTCAATTTCACACTTATATTTTTATTTCTGAATTATCAAATGATAATTCTTTTCACTTCATTTATTACTTCGTTATAAAAGAATTATTTATAAATTTTGTTTATAAAGGAACTACTTGTTTTATTTTTCAAAACAAGTTAATATTTTTATTCCATTAAAATTTCAAATATTTATTTAAAAATAGAATTTTCCCTTTTAATCTCAAATATCCTTTCCACGATATTTTAAATTAATTAACACTTAGCCCAGTGATATTTAAAACAATCAAATCATCCAATTTTCAATCATTTGATTTTTAACACGTCATATATGAATATATGAAATCAAGCAAACAAGCAAACATATAATATATTTTGAGGAATCCAGTTGGATTCCTCCAACCTGTTTTCCCTGCACCCACAGATGTTAGTCAACATAAATAATACCCATCCTACTTCGTGGTAGGATATCGCGATATAAAAGGGGATCCACTTATATACATGGGCGTAGGGTCATCCGATAGTGATACCGCGGGCACCCGCTAATAGTATTGCGGGAAAAATCCAATAACCACAAAAATTCACCAATTCAATCATGCACCCAAGCAACCAACAAATTTATTTTACGATAAAAATAAATTTAAATATAAAACTGTAAGTGAGATTTACTCACCTGATTTGCACTTGTCGAATATCCTGTTTATCTCGAAATTACCGGCTATTAATCTTCTCGAATGATATTCGAACCTGCGATAATTTTATTTAATTTTACCGATTAACCATTTATTTATTAAATCAATTAATTAAATAAATAAATAACTTTCCTCTATTTTTCTCTTCTTTTAATGGTTATTAAATTTCTTCTAACTTAACCAATATAATTTATGTTTCATAAAATGATTTACTCAATAATTTTCTTTCGGCTTTTATATTCCAAGCTTAGCAGTAAATGCCAATTTCTATAATCAAACAAACTATTCTACCATTTATATATTTACCAACTAGTTTCTTTTATATGAACTATTTCCTAAATAATAAATGACCAATTTTAAAAACTAATTTCTAAAATAAAAATCCTTATTATATTATTTACTAATTAAACTAAAATAAATTACCTTATAAATCCTTTATCCCTCAAACTCTTGTTCACAGCAACATCCACAAAATTACTTACTGACGAACTCCTCAAACCAGTATCAATATTCAATCGTCGGTCATCCTCCCATTCCCATCACTTTCCTCCAGCTTGCCAAAAATCAACGTCGCCTTCCAGAAATGAAATCGAGCCCCTTATCGCACCCAAACTCGCATCTTCTGAACCCTCACCGTACTGACATCAATGCCTCCATCGTCGCTGTGAACCCTAGAGTTCGATGTCAGCTTCCAGAAAATGAAATCGCACCTCGCGATATTAGTAGGAACCGCGACTTTGATTTTCCCCTAAACCACTTCTGCATCGCGAACTCGGTTTCTGTGCTTCGAAACCCTCCATACCTGCGACGTTAATTCCTTCGAATCACATCGCCTCCCCTACAGTCCATCAACACTTCCAAGAAACCAACGACGCTATGGAGAAACCCAGATCGAGCTTCCAGAAATCGCGATTGAAATTTGAAACTGTCGAAAGCCTCATATCCTTCCCAGAATGCATTCAGACCCTTCGATTTTGACTTGGTATGTCATTCGAATTGATCTCGAATTGGAGGAGTTAGCCCCTTTTTACGTCTTTGATGGTTTTGATTTGAGGATTTTGGTTTCCAAAGGACCAAAATGAAAAAAAAAAAATTTGAACAACGAGAATTTTAAGGGAGAAAGAGGGGTTTTATCGTGCTTAAATAAAGGAGAAAGGGGGAACCAGAAGTACGAGAATAATAAAGGAATGTAGGGTGAAGTACAATGCATATTTAATACGATTTGATTTCTATTTAATGCGATTCGATATAAAGCGGTTTTTATTCTTTTTAGAATGATATCGATTTGATTTTGATCATATCCACTGATCAAATAAATCGGGGTTCACAATTAAAAATCGTGAACCGCTATTTTAGTGTACCAACCGTCGTTAAAATGTTAAACGCTATTTTGAAATTCAACGAAATAGACTATACAATTTGAACGTAATATAAAATAACCATTTTAAATCAATATAATATAATTTAAATTCAAATAAAACTTCAATATAAAAATCAATTATATTATCAGCTCAACATTTAAAATAATATTAAATATTCAAAATAAATCGACCAGAAAAACCTGGGTCGTTACAAATGTGCCACCTAGTTATGAATTGTTATGTCTAAAATTTAGATTTCAATAAAAAGTTCATTTTTATTGTTTTCATTAAAACATGGTTTTTGTCCAAATGTAGTTATTAAAATAAAAATATTCATTTTTTCCACTTTAAATGAATGAAATGAAAATATTTCATTTTTGTCAAAAAAAAAATGAATAGCTAAACATTCCTTTTTATCATTTAAGTCAAAGTAGACAAAAAAATTTTGTCTAAATTAAAAGAATGAAACAAGATATAGTACTTTTATAGTATATTAGAATTGAAATACAAAACAAGCACTTTTGTTAATTTATCGAAGTTGAAACAAATTATGCAAATTTTGTCAAATATATTAGTTGAGACAAAAATGTACATCTTGTCAAATTATGATGGTTGAAACAAAAAAAAGACACTTTTGGTTAAATAAAAGAATTATGCACAAATAACATTTTTATTAATTAGATTTGTGTTATAACAAATGTTCATTTTGGTAAAATGAAATTGTCAACAAAATGGAAGTATCACTTTTTATACATTTTGTTGAAAATATAATTTATATGCAAATATAGAAATCATTTTTATTTGCATAACCTACATTAGAATTAATATGCAAATGTAACAAACATTTTATTTGCATAACATGTAATAGAATCTTTAAGCCAATATAAAGATCATTTTTATTTGCAAATTTACATTATAAATTATATTTTTATTTAAGAATTAGAAAAGTTACATTTTTCTTAATGTGAATAAGAATTAGTAGAAATTTATTTTTTATGTAATTAAGTTAAAAAAAAGGAAATTTGGCAATGGAATCAAAATCACATTTTTATGTAATTTAAAAAGGATAGAAATTTTCACCGTAATGTTAATCACATTTTTATGTTAACATTAGAGAAGAAACATTTTTATGTATAAAATGTTTTCTCATTTTTATGTCGGTATATAGAGAAACATTTTCTTATATAAGATGTTAGCATTAGAAAAGATCATTTTTATTATATGAAATGTTAGCATAGAAAGTAACATTTTTGTTCTATAACATGTTGCATTTAAAAGTTATCATTTTAGTTAAAAATGTTGCTTTAGGAATAAAGCTACATTTTTGTTATAATGTCACATTGGTATAAAGCTACATTTTTGTTAAAATGTCACACTAGTATGAAAATAACATTTTGTTAGAAAAATTTACATTTCCAATGTAAATTAGATTAAAAAGAAAAGTTTACATTTTTAATGTAATTGGATAAAAAGAAAACTTACATTTCCATGTAAATAGAATTTAAGAAAATTTACATTTTTCATGTACAAGAATTAACATGTGGAATTTACATTCTTTTTATGTAAAAAGATTAACACACAAAATTATCATTTTGTTGTGATTTAAGGTTAACACAAAATTTAAGTTTTTGTTTGGCGTTGAATGATATAAACAAAATTATTATTATTATTATTGTTTTGCATTGAAAGAATAACAAAGTTATCAATTTTGTAGAATTGTGAATAAACAAATAAATTTATTCACTTTTGTAGAATTGAAATGAAAACGCAAAAATATTCATTTTGTGAAATTCATAAATATTCATTTTTGGTTGGAATTGGTAGGATTAACAAAATATGCATTTTGTGTAATTTGAAAGTTGAAACAAGAAAAATATACATTGTTGTGTATAAGATGTGTAGGTGAACTAAATTAAAATAAACATTATTGTGTGTTATGTTATATACCTTTATTTGTCACGATTATCGAAATAATGAAATGGCCGAAGAAATTGTGTGTATATATCCGATTATATATATATATATATATAAACAAATTTTAATTTAATGAATCAAGCGTGGTCTTTTGCGTTTTGGAATTGTATTTTTAAATGGTTATACCGAAATTTCCGACCGTCGGATTATCCCAAATCTGTAACCTTAGGTTCGCCTTGGGAAGATCTTTCCAACGTTATAAATTTTGTTAAATTCCAACGGTTAGATTTAGAGAAATATGTAAAACAAATTTGGCTGAAAACAGCGCCAGGGTCGCCTTTTGACTTGGAGCGTCGTTAAATGGAATTTAATTATTTTTATCTAAATAAAAATAAAGGTTGATCGTTATAAATTAATATCAATGATATGAAATGATTTTTAAATATATATATGCGAGGATCATTTGAAAAGTCCGAGTTCAATCTCATTTCAAATGATCATACGACGATTGAAAGTCAAAGAGTTGAAGACGGTGATTGAAGATCGGCGATCTTCATATCGAATGGACGACGACTTCTGATGCTCGTGATTGGAGTAGCTACCTTAAAAGGGCTACAGTAGTGGCCGTCCAGATGTAGTGTTGATTAGTACGGATTTGGCTTTCTCTCAGACCCAGAGCATAAGCTTATGAATGGAATGTGTGTCTGACATTGTACTACTTTATATTGTATTTATTGATTTTCTGTCGAATGTATGAATGTTTGGTGGCGGAGAATTTATTCTCTTCCTTAACACCCTTTCATATATTTCGGCAAAGGATTGGTAGTGTGATATGGAGTGACGATGTGGCATGCTAAGATGCATATGATCAAGGCTTTGTTGAAAAGCAGGCCTTGTGGGATGATCAAAGCATAGCCTGTTTAGGCATAGCTTTGGATAGCGTGACTTCGCGAGCCTCACACACCGGCGGAGTCTAAAACGGGAGAAGGGAACGCAGGGAGTGCAGCACGTTTCTTTTTAGCTAGAAGTGGTGTTTGGGTTTTAACACGGCCCGACATTTTACTTATGTGGATGATGGAATGAGGCTCCTCGGATGATAGGCCTATAGGACTGGGAAACGTGTGTTCAGGAATAACTAATCCGCAACTCGTATGGTGGACTAGCCCTGCAGCTTTCCAAGGGTTTACTGCGGGGGGATCCTGAGACATTAGCTAGAGTGTCTCGAATCGGTAAGGAGCTCCTCCCTAGCCTTGACTCGTGATGGAAACCCAATTTCCAATATGACCTCATGCGGTTTTGATTGTATTACTAGTATGGAAGCATAGTATTATGGTATCTATGTGTCCTAGGATTGATACATTTACTTTGAAATGTTTTTGAAACATATACACACTAATAATAATATCAAATTCGTTTTTATCGTATCAAGCATTTTTGACCATTATAAGGTAAAACCCTGTCCTCTGGTTTGCGTTGCATTGTGTGATGGGACTTTGGTCATATGATGGTTTCATTTTTCCAAAAAGCATTGCGTTGTTTAACGATTTACTTTAATTTGTGCACAACAATCCATTGGAGTAAACCCGTTCCGCGTTAGCGGCGTGGTCCTTGGATTTGCTTTATTACTATTAGTTAAATTAGTTAAGAATTCTCACACCAGTCCCATTACTGAACCGTTATTTGTTTCCACCTTTGCAAACTCGGGTGCCCTCTTTTCCACATGGGCAGTCGAGTAGTTTGTCTACAGATCCTTATCTCGAGCAGGATTCTGGATTGAAGCTTAAAGCTGTGTCCAGAGCATAGAAAGTCTTCCGCTGTATTGTATTAAAATATTGTAATTTATCTTCCGATGTAATTTTATTCCAATGTATTCTGATATTCTGTACTCTGATGTAACATTATTGTAATGTAATAAAGTCTGTTGTTGTTGTTCTGATGTGTTGTAGCCCAAAGTAAGCGTATCAGGTGATTTCCCGCAAGGGCGATTTTCGGGTCGTTTCGTTTTGGTATCAAAGCTTTGGTTTGCTCAAATTTTTGGGATACAACTCATTAGAACGGAACAAAAGACTCATCAGAGATTGGATTAGTAATATCCAATAAGAATTCTCATTAGATATAGGATCAACAATATCCTAGAATGAGAAAACTCATTAGAGATAGGGTTAGTAATGCCCTAGAATGAGTTGAGAGTGCCCAGTTTATAATTAACGTATTTGTGATTATATATATAATCAATCCGTAGAAAATATGATTTTTTTTGAATATATAAAGGTTATATATTTTTAAAAGTTAATCAACTAGTTGATTGATGATTATGTAGAGTAATTATTAGTTCAGCTGATAAAATTATAGAAACAAATTGGAAAAAAAAATGAAAGATGAGTTAATTAATTAAACACTTTTTAGCTTCGTTCCTTTTCGAGGACGAAAAGTTTTTAAGTGGGGGAGACTGCAACAACCCTGAATTTTGGGGGTAAATTTAAAATTTTATTTTAACTAATTTTAATGAGTTTTTGATATTTAAAATAATTTATTTAAAATAATAATGATTGAACATTGATTTGAATCGAAGTTAGAATGAATAATTTAATTTTAATTATAAAAGGAGTTAGAAATAGCGCGGTAGGTTGAAAAGTCAAATTTGAACTTTGACTGACCGTACAGGATGAAAAATAAATCGGATTTTAGTGAAACCAAAAATATTAGAACCTATTTAAAAATATCTTTCTAATGAATCTGAAAAATAGAAATTTCATAGCGGGAATCAAAAGTTATGCCCAGTTTAAAATTTAGAAAGGTCGCTATGAAATTTATATAGGTCAAAAATGTTACTTTTTGCATACGAAGGAATTTGGACTCGAAACCACTTCCATTGAGTTCAGAATGACGTTTCTGCATTGGGAAATTGTAAACACTTATATATTTCGAGTTTCGGAAATTATTTGTTTAAAAATTATTTTTAATATTAACTATATACGCCTTGAAAATAGCCATTTTTCAAACGACTTCTGTTTTCGACGAAACCACTTTTGTTGGATTCAGAATGTCAAAATATAGTCAATTTTAATTTTTTTCATAATTTTTAGAATTAATTTATGGCTGTTAGCCTACTTTGTGAACTAGGCAACACAAAGTCAAGAAACCAACCCTTGAAGAGTATTTTAAGTTATAAGACTCCGGTTCGGATCGGAAGAAAACACCACACTTCAGAGTGGTAGCAGCATATCGGTCCGGATCGGATAGAATTCTCTGTTCGGATCGGATGTCTCCTACTGGATAAATTGGCGAAGCATATCTGATCGGATCGGAAGGTCAATAAATCTCAAGTAAATCGGAAAGCCATCTGCTTGCCACGAAGCTGGAGCGGAGCGGAGTATGATTAGAGAAGGAGAGACGTCCAAGCTACTCCGGTTCGGATCGGGTATTCCGATCCGAGCCCCCAATCTGCTCGTCTCCGACCCGCACCCATGATCCAGGAAAATCTCCTATAAAGTCGCCTGGAGAACCGGACCGGATGTGACTAATTCCTACCCCTAACGTCCATCTCATTGATGCGTTGTCAGCTTGATAGCCCATCCGAACCCGAAGAGAGTGCGATGGATGACACGTGTTCCGACCCGGATCGAATCTCAGGCAAATTCACACCTATAAATACCCCATCTAGAGACAAAGAGAAGGATCTTTCCCAGCACTTTTGAGAATCCAAGTACCTCCATCATCCGACTTCCTTTACTCCCGGAAAATCCAAACCATCTTCCATTTCTTGTTTTAATCATTTGAGTGAACAAAAGTGAGTTGTGAGCGAATCTTACATTGCATTTGTAACTGAATAACTGAATATAGTGAAAACTAAGTGGACGTAGGCATTTCTTCGCCGAACCACTATAAATCTTGTGTGTTCTTTTTTATTTCTGCTTTACTTTATCTTGTTTCTAATCAATTTGGGTGTTAGAACCACATTTGGGTCTAACATTTTGGTGCTTTCACTGAGAACCCTCATCTAAATTCTTTTTTTTCCGGGATCTCTTTCTACTTTTTGGACCGTTGAGTTCAAAGAAGTGAATCCTTAAGTTTCTCCACTTTTTTACATTCGTTGAAGTAATTGTCAAAGACTAATGGCCAAAGGAAAAGGCAAAGAAGTTCAGTCTGTTCAAGGAAATGGAGCTGGCGAAGATCAGCAACATGCTGTTGTAACAAGGTCTCGGGGGCAGAGTTCAGCAGCAGGGAGAATCAATGCAGGAAATCCGAACCGACAGCAAGGGGAGAGCTCCGATCCGATCCGGGTAGGAGACTCCGAAGCCGTGCACTCCCCCAGTCTGAACCGACCCGAGTTGCTCGCTGCACACCGATCCGACCAGGCACCCCAGCTCCGATCCGACCCGACTTCCTACCTCCGATCCGACCCGACGCTTGGTGAAGCTGGAACATCTACTCGAGTCCCCGCGAATGCTCCAATTCCAGCTGCCAGGGTTGGAGACCAGGTCAATCCATCTGCTCCCATCACTCAAGGAGATTTCTCACGCTTGCTTGATATGCTTGAGAGCACGAGGGAAGCTATGAGAGTTCATGAGCGCACTAATCTCATGATGCAGGAAAATATGAGGCTCATGAGTCGGGAAATCAATGAGCTCCGCCGGCAGAGAACTCCGTCACCGGTTCGTTATACACCCGTAGATCAATCTTCATCTTCCGAGGAAGAGAGGCCCCGTGAGCGAAGGCCACTCGAACGACCTCAGAACGTGGAGCAGCTAACGTTTGGATCTTTGGGATCTCGCGAGGATATCGCACGAGCATTAGGAAACGATAGCCCTACTCGGGGGCAAAGACTCCAGTCCCCTCTTCCCGAGATCGACCGGGAACACAGGGAAAGGAATCGAGTAGAGGCAGCTCGAAGAAGAAGGGCATCTCCAGAGCAAGAGCCCCGAAGGAACTCGGACACTAGGGCCAGGGAACCTGAGCAGCCCCTAACTAGTGCCGATGTGCAGGCGATGGTTCGCCGAATTATGTCCGAGAGCCGGAATTATACAAATGAAGACTATGGCATTGAGCGAAGCCATACTCCGTTCACTGACGACATCCTAGACTTCCAGTTCCCCCGACGCTTTAACTTGCCACAGATGGATAAATATAACGGAAGGACTGATCCAGGACAGCACTTGATGCGGTATTCGTGGCTCATGAACGCTGCTGCTGCCCCTGATGAAGTAAAGTGCAAAGCATTCCCAATCTACCTGGAAGATGTGGCATTGTTCTGGTTTACCCGGCTTCCTCCTCGTTCAATTTCTAATTACAAAGAACTAAGCGAGCGTTTCATGAACCAGTTTCGACTACATGCCCGCAAGTCCAAGAGTGTTATTGAATTGTCGAGGATCAAACAGGCACCGGGAGAGTCTTTAAGGGCATATCTAGATCGTTTTAACCAAGCTGTAACTGAGGTCAGTGACCCGCATGAGCCCACTATTCTGATGGCATTGAAGGAAGGAGTCGATCCTGAATCTGAGTTTGGAGACTACCTTTCTGGGAAGACACCCCCCACAAGGGCGATATTCTACGAAAAAGCCGATATTTACCTAAGACGAGAGGAGGCCCGGGCAAACCGGAAAAGAAAGTCTGAGACAGCTTCAAAGGAGAATGTGCAGAGTAATATTGCCGTGAAGCAGTCTGGGGAAAGTTCCGGCAAGGTTGAAGTAAATGTAGGAAATAAGGGTGGAAACAGCAATACTGGAAATGGGGGAAACAACAACAACCGTAATTCGAACGGTAACAGGAGAAACAGGAATAGGGGAAGCGACCCTAACAAAAGGCCCCGATTCCAGAATTACGAGGACTATACACCATTGAATGACACCCTGGAAAATATTTACCTGGATACGTACAATGTGTTGCAGTACAAGAGACCGCCACCTCGTGATTCGACCGAGAAAGAAATGGCGACAGGGAAATTTTGCTTGTTTCACGGAACACATGGACATTCGACCAACGAATGTCGGCATTTGAGGGATGTAATTGAAAAGTTGCTGCGTGAAGGAAAGTTGGATGAGTACAAGGTTGCCCCGAGGGACAGGGGGCAAGGAGAGCAGGCTCCAAAACAGATCCTACCTGCTCCTAAGCCTACCGCGCAGCAGAAAGGTAAAGGGATTGTCATCAACTCCATAGTAGGCGGACCTCACCCGGCAATCCGAAGCTTTAGGTCAATGGACCAATATGTGAATGCTGCCAAGCATCTAGATGTGAATGAAGGTGACGAGTTGGAAGATGTCACCCCCATCAAACAACAAAAAACCATGTTCGATGACGTGGTGTTTCGCAGCCGAGACAACACGGGAATACAATCTCCCACCAATGATCCGTTGGTTATTACTACCACTATTGGGCCGGCTTTGGTCCATAAGGTATTAGTAGACAACGGAAGTTCCGTTAATATTTTGTTCAAGAAGTCATTTGATCAGATGAAGCTTGAGCCCGAAGATCTGAAACCTTGTGAAGGATGGATTAGAGGTTTCAACGGAGCGACGACAGCTCCTATGGGATATATAGAGTTGCCTGTGACCCTAGGGCAAGGAGAACGTAGAAGAGTGCGAATGCTTCAGTTTGTAGTACTGGACGTAGATTCGCCATATAACGCATTTTTAGGGAGGCCTGCCCTCGCTGAATTTAGAATTTGTATCGCCCCTTGGTGCTTGTTACTAAAGTTCCCAACCGAAGCCGGGACTGGAGTAATAAGAGGGGATCAGGTTTCTGGACGGGCCTGCTATGTGGCCGAACTGAAGATGTTGATGAAAGGAGTTAATGCTGAGAGTAAGGATGCCTCATCTCCCTCAAAGGGGAGCTCGGCATAGCAATTAGAGAGATTGAACCCAAGGGAGTTGCCCAAAGGAACGCCTGAAGACCTGGATCCTAGAAAAGACGAGGAACCAGAGGCTAGGAATGCAACTCCTAATGAAGCAACAGTGGAAATTCCTGTTGATAAAGCTGATCCGACGAAAGTTTTGAAGATTGGTTCCCAATTGGATCCACGTCGTGCTGAAGAACTGACGGACTTCTTGAAGGCAAACTTAGATGTGTTCGCCTGGACCCATGCTGACATGTGTGGGATATCGCCTTCCATTATCAGTCACAAACTGAATGTAAATCCGAAGCATCCACCTGTAAAGCAAAAGAGACGCACGCTGGGCCCAGAGAGGTCGGCTGCCCTCAAAGAGGAAGTAGAGAAATTGAAGCAAAATGGATTTATTCGAGATTCGACCTATCCCGACTGGATATCGAATCCCGTCCTGGTAAAGAAGCCAAACGGAAAGTGGCGAACTTGTATTGACTTTTCAGATTTAAATAAGGCTTGCCCAAAAGATAGTTTCCCACTTCCCAGGATTGACCAGCTTGTAGACTCGACAGCAGGTCATGAACTTCTCTCTTTCATGGATGCATACTCTGGATACAATCAAATTCCTATGCATGTACCAGATCAAGAGCATACAAGTTTCATCACGAATTTGGGGTTATATTGTTATGTTGTAATGCCATTCGGATTAAAAAACGCTGGAGCTACTTATCAGCGGTTGGTAAATAGAATGTTTTATGATCAAATAGGAAAAACTATGGAAGTTTATGTGGATGATATGCTCGTTAAATCAAAGCAGTCCTCCAGTCATACGCAAGACTTAGCAGAAATGTTTGGTATCTTGCGAAAATACCGTATGAAATTGAATCCTTTAAAATGTTCATTTGGAGTGGCGTCGGGAAAGTTCCTTGGCTTCATTGTGAGTTCCCGAGGAATTGAGATCAACCCTAGCCAGATAGCGGCGATTAGAAATATCAGGGAACCAAGGAGAATTAAAGACGTCCAAAGTCTGGCAGGGAAGGTAGCGGCGCTGAGTAGATTCATCTCCAAAGCCACCGATAAATGTGTTCCATTTTTTGATTTGATAAAAAGGGGAAAGAAGAACTTCCAGTGGACTCCCGATTGTGTCGAGGCTTTTCAAAATCTGTTAGAGCTGTTAGAGAAACCGCCAATCTTATCAAAGCCCGTAGATCACGAAGAACTATTTGTTTATCTAGCAGTCTCGGCTCACGCTGTTAGCACAGCCCTGGTTCGAGAGGAAGACAAAGTACAAAGGCCAGTATACTATGTGAGTAAGAAATTGGCAGCGGCAGAGCGCAACTACCCAAAGATCGAGAAACTCGCTTACAGCCTCCTGATTGCATCCCGAAAACTTCGTCACTACTTCCAAGCCCATCCAATAACCATATACACCGATCAGCCGTTAAGACAGGTGTTGCAGAGACCCGAAGTGTCAGGAAGGCTGATTAAATGGAACATAGAACTAAGCCAGTTTGATTTGAATTTTCAACCACGAAAGTCAATCAGGGGGCAAGCTCTAGCAGACTTTATTGCGGAGTTCACCATTCCAGAGGAAGAAATAATCAACGACCAAGTGGTCAAATCTGAGGATAAGCTAGAGATGAGTCCGTGGAGACTATATACAGATGGAGCTAGAAATGACCGAAGATCTGGAGCTGGAATTGTCTTAGTCACTCCGGAGGGACGGTCATTATATTACGCCCTACGGTTAGAATTTTCGGCAACAAACAATGACTCTGAGTATGAAGCCCTGATTGCCGGGCTGAAACTCGCTAAAGACCTCGGAGTAAAAATGGTGGACATATTTTGTGACTCTAAGATTGTTGTTTGTCAAGTGCGAGAGGAATTCGCGGCTCGAGGACCTCGACTTGTCGCTTACCTCAAGAAAGTGAAAGAGCTATTAAGTAGCTTAGAGCGGTACAACATAACACATATTCCCAGAGAAGAAAACCAGAAAGCGGATAGACTAGCAAAATTGGCTAGTTCTGACAATCCAGAAGAGACTGAGGTAATTCCAATTGAAACGTTGGAGTCGCCAAGCTTTGAGTCAATGGAAATGGAATTCGTTCTTGAAGCGGAACCAGAGAAGGAGTCATGGATGACTCCAATCAAGAGTTTTCTTAAGAATGGGACACTCCCATTAAAGAAGAGTGAAAAGAGAGCTGTAGTGCGCAGAGCTACCAGATATGTTATACAAGACGATATTCTCTATAGACAAGGATTTTCTATGCCCCTGTTACGATGTATCGCACACGACGACATCAAGCGTGTACTGAGAGAAGTGCACGAAGGTGAGTGTGGAGATCATACAGGAGGTCAAACTTTAGCAAAGAAAATATTGCGGTACGGATACTTCTGGCCTACGATCAACAAAGATGCAGCTGATTATTCACGACGCTGCGATAAGTGCCAGAGATTCGCCAAAATCCCCAGGGCACCGTCAACCCAGCTTAAATCGATGGTGAGTCCTTGGCCATTTGCCACATGGGGAATCGATATCATTGGAGTTTTACCGATCGCTAAAGGAGGGGCTAAGTATGCCATAGTCGCCGTGGATTATTTTACAAAGTGGGTGGAAGCTGAACCCTTGACTAAGATCACCACAAGAAAGGTGATAAGTTTTGTGGTCAGAAATATTATATGCCGATTCGGGATCCCAAGGACGATTATTACCGATAACGGGACCCAATTTGATAGCACTGAATTCAGAAACTTTTGCCAGAAATATAAGATAGACAAACGATATACTGCAGTTGCCTATCCACAATCTAATGGGCAAGTAGAGGCAATAAACAAGGTAATAAAATCCATCCTCAAAAAGCGATTAGAGTGTGCAAAGGCAAAATGGGTTGATGAATTGCCCCTAGCTTTGTGGGCATATCGAACAACGTTTAAAACGGCTACCGGTCATACCCCTTTCTCCCTCTCCTTTGGCTCAGAAGCAGTAATTCCAGTTGAACTGGAAGTTCCTTCCCACAGGGTGACATATTATGACCCGATGACGAATCAGGCACTTTTACTTGAGTCTCTTGATGAAGTCGAAGAGAAAAGAGACGAAGCAGACTTGCGTGCAGCAAGACATCAGCATCAGATGGCACGCTATTATGACAAAAAAGTTCGCCTCAGAACTTTTGAACCAGGAGATTTGGTGCTAAAGAGAGTTTTTCCCTCTCTTCCTCACCTCGGCCCAAAATGGGAAGGACCCTTTGTCATCCAACGGAAACTTGATAAAGGAACATTCAAGTTAACGACCGTAGATGGCGAAGAAGTCCCTCGAGCATGGAATGCCCAACACTTAATGCGATATTTGGATTAGAAATGCTATACTTTTTTGCTGTTTTTCCTATAAACTCTGTAATAAGACACGGCTTGCCTTGGGAAAATCCGGTGATATGAATAAAGAACTATAAAGTGGATGTAGGCTATTACTTAGCTGAACCACTATAAAAATATTGTGTGTTATTTACTTTTATGCATTTACACTCGTTAGTTGTTCTGTTGGGATTATAAAATACAGGATAACTTAGAACCTAAAAAGGTTGAAACAGTTTGGACATAAAAAGAAGCACAATGATTATTTGTGCAATAAGACATAAAAGAATGAGAAAACGACATTCTGAACTCTAACTCTCCAGAGAAAGAGAGAGAGTATAAAAGCGTCTCCGACTGAGCGCTGAGAAAGAGGTTCAACTCCGAACTCTAACTTTCCAGAGAGAAAGAGAGTATAAAGGCGTTTCCGATCGAGCGCCGAGAAAGAAATCTTTTCCCGTTGAACGACCGGGGAATAAACAAATAACTGAACTCGAACTCTAACTCTCGAGAGAATGAGAGAGAGTATAAAAGAAATGCCAGGAAAAACAACAGGTGTTGATGATACAGGAAATGTTATCCCGTTAGAGAATCGGGAGCATTCAGATTGCATGGTTAAGCACTGAATAACTTATGGAGATTGACTGGGGACACATGCATACACATATCTCCCCTCTCCACAACTCTGTTTCATAACTATAGATATGCATTTTTACATAAGTGCAGAGCTGCTAACAGATAAACATTGCAAAAAGTGAATTATTTTTATTTACAAATGAATGAATTTGTACAGGGAAATGGCTAAAAAAGAAAGTGCGGGAGCTGCTGTTGTGGCAGCACTTATTGGTTTACAAAGATGCTAAAAAGATACAGGGGAACCCACTATTTGGGCTTGGAATGAGCCTTCGATTTCTTGACAGCTTTTTCTGCATCTTTTGCTTCCTTCTCGGCTTCAGTCAAGATCCGCTTTGATTTCTTTTTCCCTGAAGATGTAGTACTGGGGCCAGCAGACTTTTTCCCGGAGGGCGGGGCACTGGAATCGAGAGAAGATTTTTTAGCAAGTTCTTCGGTAATAGATCTAGTGGAAAGCTTAACAACTAACCTTGAACCTGCATCCACAACTGCGAGGGGCTTGAGGACCTCAGGGTCTAATTCTTCAGCCTTTAATTGCAAGCGCTTGTCTTGATCAGCCTTCATGGCAGCTAAGGTAACGTCATCAGCGCTTTTCGATTCCCCGGTTATTACAATCTCCGGTTCCTCATCATGCCCCTTGTCTCCTCCGTCGTCTTTTAAAGCTGCAATCATTTCTTCATCATGGGGAGTAGTGACCTTAGTTGGTTCACTTCTTTCCCCCAGGTCTGTGGAAGCAGCCTTGTCTTCCCCTTCTTTGACCCTATCAGCGGGCTTTGTCCCAGTGGTAGCTCCTTGAACTACATCTGTTTTCGCGGAGGATTCAACGCCTACAAAATGAGAAACATCGGTTATCAACTCAGGCGAGAGCAAAGGATTTCTCATCGAACATTCAGTCATGTAGCCAAAGGTAGTAGTAGCCTTGACAAATTGAGGAGAAAAAATAGGAATACCTTCTGAAGACTTTTCAGCGGGGGTGACTACTACCTCTGGAGTTATTTCAGGAATGGGAGATAGCAAAGTTGTTCGGGAAATTCCCGGGTTTTCGGGATCATACCCTTCTACTTCAGGAGTTATAGGAGCAGAAGAAGAGGAACCAGCTTCAGGAATGGTTTTCTGTTTAGACTTCCGCCTCTCTTCTTCCATGGCCTCAGCAATTAGACGGCGACCTTCAGCTAGGCGCTCCGGTTCGTCGTCTCTCAAGTACTTCTCCATCAACTTATCTTCATCGAGGGAATCGACCTTAAGCTCTCCTTTTTCCCACTCGACGATTTGATTTCACACATGAACCAAAGTGGATGGATAGTCCTCGATCCAGGAAATGTTTCGATGACGAATAATGTGCGCGAAGAATTCGATCATTAGCTCGCCGAAGCCCTGAATATCGGCCTCCGCCTCTGATAATTGTTTGCGGGTTTCCTCCGCAGATTTAATAGCGCATTCCACATTGCCTTCAGCCAGAGCAGCCTATTTTCCGCCTCTAACAATTTTGAAGCCAAGTCAGCGTTTTTCTTTTCTAACTCAGCGCTCCTTTTCGCTAACTCGGCGTTTTTCTGCTCAAGCTCAGCATAAGCAAGACGTGTCTTCGCAACCTCTGATTTGGCCTCGTCAGCTTGTTTCTTCAACTCAGAACGCTCCTGAGTGTGGGATTCTAGCAAATCATGATAGCGCTTTTGCATGTCCTCAAACTGTTGTTTGAAGTTAGAAGCGTTCTTTTGAGCGATAGCTAGTTGAGCTTGAGTATCCTCTAAATTTTTTCCTAAAGTTTTTAGGGCCTTAGCATCTTCCTCCGCAGTTTTGTGCATTGAGTCAGCATTTGTCATTAGCGTGCGGATGATTCTAGAAAGAGTGCGGGAATACTTGAACATCTCGGTATATTGTTTTTCCACCAAATCAATCTTTGCTCTGGCCTCCTCTGCCCAATTAGAAGAAATAGGTTCAAGGGAAGGTAGAAAGGTCAGAGTCTCGAAGTAGTGCTCGGGAAATTGCTCCTTTAAATATGCCAGTCTTACTGCGGTTCCCGCATCTGGTGGAGGAGGGGCGAGGACTGTTAGTTCAGTGTCCCTTCCTGAAGAAGATTCTGTAGAACCCTTGTCTGTCCGAGGTCGCTTAGTAGCAGGGACTTTTTGCTTACTTCTAGACCCAGTTTCCTTTGGAGGTGTCTTCTCTCTACTCCGCTTTTCATGGGAGGAAGTGGAATCCCTAGATTGTGGTCTATCCTCCTCCCTACGACCTTGTTAGCTTTTGTATTTTTCTTGTTCCGGTCGAACTGGTGAGCGGGAGCGTGAGGATCGAGATCGATAAGGATCATAGGGTCTTCTTTCCTCCCTGCCGCGGTCATCCCGGCGGTTATATTCGGCATCCTGGGGAGGATTGGACATGCTGCGGCGAAGCTTTCGTATATCATAAGAAGATCGAGACATTGTACCTGCACGATAAGTTAAACGAAGTTTAGAATCGACGGATCTATGGAAAAAGAAGTGCAATGAATGCTAGTGCTACGGTGCAAAGTGCATCCTATGTGGTGTGTGTGTCCCCCCAACCAACCCGAGTCTGAAGCTAGACTGGTGCGGGCAGGCTCTTTGGCCTTAGCAGGAGTAGTCTCTTCAGAAGAAGTGAAGACTAAAGGGTCCTTTCTGAAATCTTCCGAAGTATATATAGTCTCGGGTAAGGGGAGATCCCCCAAACCCTGAAATATGTGCTCGTCGGTGCTAGGAACATCCCCTTCGGAAGCGTGGAGTGGCGACTCTTGGGGAGATTTTGATTTGTCTACCGAAGTAGTTTCCTCGGGGGCAATATACCCTTCACGATGTTTTTTGGCCAGATTAGCCAGTTCATCATCTTGAGTGGAAGAGGGAGAGGGTGAAGTTTGAAGAGAAGCTGCAGGAATTCCCGAGCCTTCTCCTATTTCTGGAACTGTTTCCACTGGAGGAATATATGCATAAGGGACCGTCCCATGACCGATGCTACGGAAGACGGATAGCAGCCCGTGAAAATGAAGGTACTCGTCTTTAAGAACCTCGTCAATAGTAAGGAATTTTTGGTCGCCATTGAGGAGACGGTGCATTCGATCAAAGAACACTTGGTCTGATACCTGTTTGGGATTATCGACTGCAAATAAAAAGGAAAACAGGTCAGGGTGATGATTCAAGTGTATAGAGTCCAGGGTCAGAAAATCAGTGCTTTACTTGATTTTGTCCATCTTCTGGCGCATCCAGACTGTTGCTTTATATAGAACCACTCCAGTTTGGAATCTCCAGCCTTGCTGCTAAACGGCGTAGAGATTATCTTCCTCTTTGGGACCGACTCAAAGTAACAGAAAGAAGGGGTTTCTCTAGTCCGATGTTTGAAATTATAGAAGAAATGAACATCGTCAAACGTAAGCTCCACGCCTAGAATTTCACGATATGCTATGAATAAGGTATGCAGATAGGCATATGAATTGGGATGCAGCTGCATGGGGGCAATCCGCATTTGTCTTAAGAAGTCGACGATGAAAGGCGAGAAAGGAGGAATGGCGCCAACCATGCACATCAGACGAGTGACCGTCATATATCCTTCTGGAGGGTTATGTGGACGGTCAGAACGTGAGGGCACTAGAGTGTCTCTCTTCATTATTCCGTACTTCAAGCAAATTCTCACGAGTCGATCATTGTCAATTGTTGATTCTACGGAATCTGGAGGTGATTCCAATATAATGGCTGAGTCAAATTCATCGGGTGCTCGGTTGTCACCAATCCCTCCTTCCTCCTCAAAGCCTAGGGAAACTTCATTTTCTGAAGACATTTCATCGCTTTCCCGATGACCCACTCCGTAATCCGGACCCTCGCTGTCCCATTCTGGGTCAGATGAAGAAGATATATCCTCGAGAGTGGTTTTGTTGGAAGTTTCTGGAGCTTCTTTCCTCTCAGCTAAACGAGAAGAGCGTCTGGGCCTCATGGTCATGGAACTATTGAAGAAGCAATAGCACGGATTAGAGTGAATTATCCCGTGTCCCCCTTTTTGTGTATGTGTGTGAACTAAAGTGTATGCAACAAATGTGGGAAATACAAAATAGAAGTACAGCAATGCAAGACGAAGCTTTAAAGAGAAAATAATAGTCAGATTTGTCCTTGATTCTCGTTTATGTTCGCAAGGCACTATCCTAACTGTTCGCGAAGCATATTCATCTAGAGTAAGCGTTAGTTGAATTAATTGGGTAGTCTTTATAAGCCAAGTTTGATATGTTCGGATCGGTTCAGATATGCGTATGATGGCTGGCTCAATACAAACACAGATAGTAATCGGTTCGGATGCGTCATTGGAGCAGGGCCAGTTCAAGACAAGGGAAGCAATGGGTTCAGAGGCAGGACTGATCTGATCGGATCGGATGGCCCGATCCGAACCAAACTAGCACCACTCAACCGATCCATTTACTTCGACCTTCACTTCCCCGACCCGAACCGACGTTTTCTGTCCTCCCTGTCTTTCTAAAGTTTGTAACCCGGACCGACTCCTTATCCTACTTCTTCCTTTCTGTTCCTCCGTCTTCTACCCGAACCGACTTCAATTGGTTACCACGCTCCTCGTCTTCTTCCTCTTTTCCCCCCTATTTTCACAAACAGGTCCATATTATCACCTAAGTTATCGTCGAGGGCGGAAATTGGCCCTCTCCAACTTCGCAACGCCTCGAAGCGACGGCGCGTCCACCAGTAACGGTGTGGAATTCAAGCGAAGTTTGTGGTTAAACCATCTCAATCCAACACAAATCGAAAGCAAGAGCAATTACTATGAAGCTATTCGAGATTAAAGGGCTACCTACGTGTTCGAGTTAAGGAATCTACGAGGGATAGTTCGGAATATTTGAGTTTCTGAAGTTTTCAATGGTCCGAGCGGCAATAGAAACGAAGAAGGAAGAAACGAAGACGGTGATGGGTTTATATAAAGAATGGAGTTGACTCCTCGTCTCCCTATTTTGTCTCGCCCGATCGGACCGGAGTGGAAGCCCAGTAGCACAACTCTCTCTGAAGGCCCAATGTTTAAGAAATAAATCCACGAATACGCTTCGGATCGGAATCCGAACCGAGTGGAAACTTCACACGTTGATTTAGCATCCGACTCGAATTGAAGAGAACGAGAGTAAAGGAGGAGCATACCTGCAAGAAGCATTACATGGCGAGATAAGTTCCCAAATCTGCTCAAAAATGAGGAAGATGTGTTCGGGTCGGACGCCGAACCGAACAGAAGTCCGTGCATTACTCTTGACAATTCTGGTTAAACGACATCAAAGCACGCTTTGTACAACGAAAGCATCCTTTGAGGGGGCAAAATGTTAGCCTACTTTGTGAACTAGGCAACACAAAGTCAAGAAACCAACCCTTGAAGAGTATTTTAAGTTATAAGACTCCGGTTCGGATCGGAAGAAAACACCACACTTCAGAGTGGTAGCAGCATATCGGTCCGGATCGGATAGAATTCTCTGTTCGGATCGGATGTCTCCTACTGGATAAATTGGCGAAGCATATCTGATCGGATCGGAAGGTCAATAAATCTCAAGTAAATCGGAAAGCCATCTGCTTGCCACGAAGCTGGAGCGGAGCGGAGTATGATTAGAGAAGGAGAGACGTCCAAGCTACTCCGGTTCGGATCGGGTATTCCGATCCGAGCCCCCAATCTGCTCGTCTCCGACCCGCACCCATGATCCAGGAAAATCTCCTATAAAGTCGCCTGGAGAACCGGACCGGATGTGACTAATTCCTACCCCTAACGTCCATCTCATTGATGCGTTGTCAGCTTGATAGCCCATCCGAACCCGAAGAGAGTGCGATGGATGACACGTGTTCCGACCCGGATTGAATCTCAGGCAAATTCACACCTATAAATACCCCATCTAGAGACAAAGAGAAGGATCTTTCCCAGCACTTTTGAGAATCCAAGTACCTCCATCATCCGACTTCCTTTACTCCCAGAAAATCCAAACCATCTTCCATTTCTTGTTTTAATCATTTGAGTGAACAAAAGTGAGTTGTGAGCGAATCTTACATTGCATTTGTAACTGAATAACTGAATATAGTGAAAACTAAGTGGACGTAGGCATTTCTTCGCCGAACCACTATAAATCTTGTGTGTTCTTTTTTATTTCTGCTTTACTTTATCTTGTTTCTAATCA
Organism: Allium sativum; assembly: GCA_030737875.1. NCBI lineage: Eukaryota > Viridiplantae > Streptophyta > Magnoliopsida > Asparagales > Amaryllidaceae > Allium > Allium sativum. Next base: position 329,093,183 of record CM060916.1, read on the forward strand.
ATTTGGGTGTTAGAACCACATTTGGGTCTAACAATGGCCGTGGCAAAAAGATTTCAGTTTTGTCAATTTCGGTCAATTTTAATCGACTTGAAAATAGTCATTTTTCAAATAGGTTTAGAATTCAACGAAAATAATTTTGTTGGATTCGTATCGTCAAAACATAGCCAAAAATATATTTTCGGGAATTTTTAAAGTTAAATTGTGGCCCCGGTGAATTTTTATATACGTTTGAATTTTTGAAATAAAAGAATAATTTTAAATCTGAGAAACGAAGGCTGAGATGACCTTTTGGGCCTGTGGGACATAGTTAGATGGATCCAGAATAGGGGTTATTAGCTAGGAAACACAGTCATTGGGCTGAAATTGGATAGAGTTGCTAAACAGGCTTTTTAGTGATTAATTGAATATAATAATAATATAAATAACCTAACTAAGAAAATCATTAAACCCTAATCTTCATCATGTAGCCGCCGCCTCCATGGTTTTTCATGGCTGAAAATACCCGGTCTTACCCCGTTAAAATCTCCCTCCTCTCTACGACTTAGAAAACAAACTATATACCATATCAAAGCTCTTCTTCTCCTCTACGTTTCCATAAGGTTGGATCTCTTCTAGTGCCACAAATTCCGAGAAAAAGGCACCCAAACCCGCGACAGAAACCCCCGTCGGCCGCCCTAGGCTCAACCGAGCTCGGCCATTGTGGGCCCCCTTGGTGTGCCTTTCCGTGCTCCACGTCGCAGCAAAGTCCGATCGTGCAAACTCTGACTGATTTGAGCAAGAATCCATGACGTAGTTTTGAATTGAATGGGTTAAACGTCGGCTGAAAACCTGTAGAAGAGGAAGAAAGGGTTATTACCTAATCTATTCTAATTAAATAATATTTAATTGTTAAATAATATGATTAATGTTTAAATGACCATAACTCTTGCAAATCAAAACAGAAATCAACGAAACCAGTTGCGTTGAACTCGTCTTTCCGAAATCTACAACATGGAATAAACTAGATCTGAAAAGGAGCAGATGAAATTTTGAGCAATCTTCAGATCTGAATTAAAAGCTCGGTGAGATTTCTATATTTAAAAAAAAAAAATTAATTATTTATTTCAAATGTGAAATTTATATTTATTTCTTGTTCATGATTGTATATATAATTATTTCAGTGTTGATTTGTTCTGTGATGACGATTGCTGAGTTATATTGTTGTATGATTGCGATGTATCATTGGATGGATTTGTGTGTCTCATGCCTGTTAAATTTAGTTTAAACAAAAGGAAAAAAAATCTTATTTTTATTGTATTTGTCATATTAGAATAAAGGAATTGTTTTGATAAATAAAATCTCTTTTGTTTGTCACATTAGAATATAGGAATTATTTTGATAAATAAAATCTCTTTTTTTTATCACATTAGAATATAGGAATTGTTTTGATAAATAAAATCTCTTTTATTGGTCATATTAGAGTATAGAAATTGGTCTACAAATAAAAATCCCTTTTATTTGTTATTGAAATGCATAAAAATATTGACATAGAAAATATTCTTTTATATGACATTGAAATACATAGAGAAAAAAAATGTTAACATAAAAAATTCTCTTTCATATGTTATTAGAATGTATAGAAAAGTATAAACAAATAAAAGTATTCTTTTATTTATTATTAGAACACATAGAAAAGTGTAAACCAATAAAATACCTTTTTTTATATATGTTGTTAGTGTACATAGAAAATGTACACACATGAAATACTTCTTTTTATGTTATAAGTATATTTAGAAAAATGTAATCAAATAAATTATTCATTTGTGTCAAAATATGTTATTGAAACAAGTTACACATTTCGTTGAAATAGAATTAGCATTTTCATTTCTAAGTTAGTTTAGAAATTTTGACAAATAAATTATTCTTTTATTTGTTAAAAAAAATGTTTACATATGAATTATTCTTTAAGATACATAGTGGAATGTATACATATGAAATTCTCTTTATACATTATTAGAACACATGGAAAAAGGTAACAAATAAAATATTCTTTTATTTGTCATTAGAATATATAGGAAATTGTCGTCAAATTAATGTGCCACCTAGTTTATGTCTAAAATTTAGATTTCAATAAAAAGTACATTTTTATTGTTTTTGTCCAAATGTAGTTATTAAAATAAAAACATTCATTTTTGTCACTTTAAATGAATGAATTGAAAATGTTTCATTTTTGTCAAAATAAAAATAAAAAAATGAATAGCCAAACATTCCTTTTAATCATTTAAGTCAAATTAGACAAAAATACTCATTTTTGTCTAAATTAAAAGAATGAAACAAGATATAGTACTTTTATAGTATATTAGAATTGAAATACAAAATAAGCACTTTTTTTAATTTATGCCAGTTGAAACAAATTATGCAAATTTTGTCAAATATATTAGTTGAGACAAAAATGTACATCTTGTCAAATTAAGATAGTTGAAACAAAAAAGACATTTTTGTTAAATAAAAGAATTATGCACAAATAGCATTTTTATTAACTAGATTTGTGTTATAACAAATGTTCATTTTGGTAAAATGAAATTGTCAACAAAATGGATGTATCACTTTTTATACATTTTGTTGAAAATATAATTTATATACAAATATAGAAATCATTTTTATTTGTATAACCTACATTAGAATTAATATGCAAATGTAACAATCATTTTATTTGCATAACATGTAATAGAATCTTTAAGCCAATATAAAGATCATTTTTATTTGCAAATTTACATTAGAAATTATATTTTTATTTAAGAATTAGAAAAGCTACATTTTTCTTAATGTGAATAAGAATTAGAAGAAAAATTAATTTTTATGTAATTAAGTTAAAAAAAAAAGAAATTTGGCAATGGAATCAAAATAACCTTTATATGTAATTTAAAAAGGATAGAAATTTTCACCGTAATGTTAATCACATTTTTATGTTAACATTAGAGAAGAAACATTTTTATGTATAAAATGTTTTCTCATTTTTATGTCGGTATATAAAGAAACATTTTCTTATATAAGATGTTAGCAATAGAAAAGATCATTTTTATTGTATGAAATGTTAGCATAGAAAGTAACATTTTTGTTCTATAAAATGTTGCATTTAAAAGTTATCATTTTTAGTCAAAAATGTTGCTTTAGGAATAAAGCTACATTTTTGTTAAAATGTCACATTGGTATAAAGCTACATTTTTGTTAAAATGTCACACTGGTATGAAAATAACATTTTGTTAGAAAAATTTACATTTTTAATGTAAACTAGATTAAAAAGAAAAGTTTACATTTTTAATGTAATTGGATAAAAAGAAAACTTGCATTTCCATGTAAATAGAATTTAAGAAAATTTACATTTTTCATGTAAAAGAATTAACATGTTGAATTTACATTCTTTTTTTGTAAAAAGATTAACACACAAAATTATCATTTTGTTGTGATTTAAGTTTAACACAAAATTTTCGTTTTTGTTTGGCGTTGAATGATATAAACAAAATTATTATTATTTTGTTTTGCATTGAAAGAATAACAAAGTTATCAATTATGTAGAATTGTGAATAAATAAATAAATTTATTCGCTTTTGTAGAATTGAAATGAAAACACAAAAATAGTCATTTTGTGAAATTCAGAAATATTCATTTTTGGTTGGAATTGGTAGGATTAACAAAATATACATTTTGTGTAATTTGAAAGATGAAACAAGAAAAATATACATTGTTGTGTATAAATGTGTAGGTGAACTAAATTAAAATAAACATTATTGTGTGTTATGTTATATACCTTTACTTGTCATGATTATCGCAATAATGAAATGGCCGAAGAAATTGTGTGTATATATCCGATTATATATATATAAACAAATTTTAATTTAACGAATTAAGCGTGGTAGTTTGCGTTTTGGAATTGTATTTTTAAACGGTTATACCGAAATTTCCGACAGTCGGATTTTCCCAAATCTGTAACCGTTAGGTTCGCCTTGGGAAGATCTTTCCAACATTATAAATTTTGTTAAATTTAACCGGTTAGATATAGAGAAATGTGTAAAAAAAATTTGGGTGAAAACAGCGCCAAGGTCGCCTTTTGACTTGGAGCGTCGTTAAATGGAATTTAATTATTTTTATATAAATAAAAATATAGGTTGATCGTTATAAATTAATATCAACGATATGAAATGATTTTTAAATATATATATATATATATATATATATGAGGATCATTTGAAAAGCCCGAGTTCAATCTCATTTCAAATGATCATACGACGATTGAAAGTCGAAGAGTTGAAGACCGGCGATCTTCACATCGAATGGACGACGACTGCTGATGCTCGTGATTGGAGTAGCTACCTTAAAGGGGCTACAGTGGTGGCCGTCCAGATGTAGTGTTGATTAGTACGGATTTGGCTTTCTCTCAGACCCAGAGCATAAGCTTATGAATGGAATGTGTGTCTGACATTGTACTACTTTATATTGTATTTATTGATTTTCTGTCGAATGTATGAATGTTTAGTGGCGGAGAATTTATTATCTTCCTTAACACCCTTTCATATATTTCGGCAAAGGATTTGTAGTGTGATATGGAGTGACGATGTGGCATGCTAAGATGCATATGATCAAGGCTTTGTTGAAAAGCAGGCCTTGTGGGATGATCAAAGCATAGCCTGTTTAGGCATAGCTTTGGATAGCGTGATTTCGCGAGCCTCACACACCGGCGGAGTCTAAAACGGGAGAAGGGAACGCAGGGAGTGCAGCACGTTTCTTTTTAGCTAGAAGTGGTGTTTGGGTTTTAACACGGCCCGACATTTTACTTATGTGGATGATGGAATGAGGCTCCTCGGATGATAGGCCTATAGGACCGGGAAACGTGTGTTCAGGAATAACTAATCCGCAACTCGTATGGTGGACCGGCCCTGCAGCTTTCCAAGGGTTCACTGCGGGGGATCCTGAGACATTAGCTAGAGTGTCTCGAATCGGTAAGGAGCTCCTCCCTAGCCTTGACTCATGATGGAAACCCAATTTCCAATACGACCTCATGCGGTTTTGATTGTATTACTAGTATGGAAGCATAGTATTATGATATCTATGTGTCCTAGGATTGATACATTTACTTTGAAATGTTTTTGAAACATATACACACTAATAATAATATCAAATTCGTTTTTTTCATATCAAGCATTTTTGACCATTATAAGGTAAAACCCTATCCTCCGGTTTGCGTTGCATTGTGTGATGGGACTTGGGTCTTATGATGGTTTCATTTTTCCAAAAAGCATTGCGTTGTTTGATGATTTACTTTAATTTATGCACGACAATCCATTGGAGTAATCCCGTTCCGCGTTAGCGGCTTGGTCCTTGGATTTGCTTTATTACTATTAGTTAAATTAGTTAAGAATTATCACACCAGTCCCATGACTGACCCGTTGTTTTTTTCCACCTTTGCAAACTCGGGTGCCCTCTTTTCCACACGGGCAGTCGAGTAGTTTGTCTACAGGTCCTTATCTCGAGCAGGATTCTGGATTGAAGCTTAAAGCTGTGTCCAGAGCATAAAAAGTCTTCCGCTGTATTGTATTAAAATATTGTAATTTATCTTCCGCCATAATTTTATTCCAATGTACTCTGATATTCTGTACTCTGATGTAACATTATTGTAATGTAATAAAGTCTGCTGTTGTTGTTCTGATGTGTTGTAGCCCAAAGTAAGTGTATCTGGCGATTTCCCGCAAGGACGATTTTTGGGTCATTTCCAGGATCTTGGAGCTCACATTCCGAACCAGGGAAGGAAGGATACCATGACCCGAACCGGCGGGGGAAGCCGACCCGACCCGATGCAGTGACCACAAACCGACCCGGAGTTGACGAACGGGAAAGGGGCAACCATGACCGGTCCGAACTTCCTCAGAAGGACCGAACAGGATGAAGACTGAACCAGAGGTGACCAAAACCCAAGATGAAAAGGTAGTCCAAATGGGAAGTAGAACTCAGGATCCAGATGGGAAACAATGAGTTAACTTCCTGAGTTGGATTTTGTTGTGGGACCTGTGCTAAGGGGTTACCAATGTCTATAGCTTTGACTCACCATTGAGGAACAGATTGTTGGCTATGGATCAGTGCAATAGAGTTATTATGACTCCATGGGGGCAAAGTGATCGTAGCAGGGCTATGAGCTAGTGCAGTGGGGATGTTATGACTCCATAGGGCAGAGTGGACACAACAAAGTATTAGTGGTTACGGATCAGTGCAGTGGAGCCGTCATGACTCCATGGGGCAGAGTGATCGTAACAAAGAATTGGGTGATCAAAGTGGTAGATATCACTTGCTTTACGCACCGAGTGAGAGATGTGAGGATGATTGCTATGTTTGACATTTTGCTATCACCATGACATTCGCACCCCCCTCCCCATTATTTTCACACCTTGTGTAGTGTCGCCATAGAGTATTGTACATCCTATTGTGCTAACTGTTTGTTTGCAGGTTCATGTTCAGGTATGGTTATGTATACCTGTTATTGTTCTGTTTCGCTGCTTATCGCTCATATCAGACTTTTGTCTGACCCATATGTCTCTTCTTATTACTCTGGGTGCTCTTAAACTGGAAGACTAGAGACAGGTCAGGTGATTGTGAACGAGTAGCTGTACAGGAGACGAGTAGGAGGCTTCCACGTATGATATATATATAATCTCCCCGTGTTGTTGCTGCTCACTATATTGGGCATTAGTAGTGTACGTCTTTCTTTTGCTTTAGAGACAGTATTTCAAAGTTGTAATCTTGTTGATTTGGATGATAAGCTGTATTTTGGATTTCTGCTTCTATGATGGTTTAGTTTTATGCTTATGCACTGTCTCGCCTGTTTAATGTCAAAGTTATGTTATTATTATATTTTATCACATGCGCCATGAGACAATCTACAGGTTCCTTATTTGTTCAAATTTCTTTCTTTTCTTTTCTTTGGCGACCGTCCCGTGCTAGTCGGGCATTGGCACAACGCACTTTCATTGGAAATGTCGGTTGGTGCGGGACATGCCATCACACTTGGTATTAGAGCTCTAGGTTGCATAGTTAACCTGGGGGAAGACACCAGGGAGAGATAGTATGTATATGAGAGCATGTGTTTATGATATTTTGGTTTTCAAAAGCTGTATATATACTCTTAGTATATCTAAGGATAGAGTCGCACTGCACTGGCACCACTGAAGAGATGGTTAATCGTTTTCTCTTGACAGATTGAATGATGAGCCGATATACGAGGGGTACTGGTTCAGGGGCCAATAATAGGAATGCTCCTGATATGAGGACGATGTTCACTAACTTCATGAGAGAGATGCTTAGGGATGTTCATAGAGCAGTTCCTAATTCAGCAAATGGTTGTGGTGCAGCGGTGCTATAACACCCTGTAATTTTATAATATTAAAATTGAAAAATTAAAGAATACTTAATTTTTAGAAGAAGAATTAAGGGAAACGGGTTACGCCATTGAGTTCGTCTTCGAATTCTGCTTGAGATAGAGTTTGAGTTTGTGTAAAACGGATACAGTATGGAGAAGTTATAAAGCTTGGAAGATTTCAGTTTAATTCAAAATTAAAATAATAATTTAAAATAATTCAAAAATCAAAATTTATGAAATCTGGGTGAGTGGGAAATCTCCCGCTCGAGGATGTCGCCCCCCAAGGGGAGTCGACATAAGTGTCGACCCCCCTAAGGGAGTCGACATAGGTCGACGATGTCGACCCCCCTGTAGGGGTGTCGATCCCTGTCGGCCCAGATCTACCCGACGTGTTTTTGAAGCCCAGGGCTGACATAGCCTTCACTGGTTGGCTAAATGACGTGTACTTCTGGTTTGTATGGTTCTGATGGCTCCTAAACTAATCTAAAGGCCCTAATACACCTAGAACATCTGTAAAAGAGCCCTAAACCTAACCTTAATTTCATTACACAAATCTATAGTGCCTCCATCCTGCCTCAACCAAACTAAAACTAGTCTCTCTTCTTTAAAAAATCATAGTAAAGGAATTTGGTAAAGGGAACGGATCTACAACAATAACGCCTAATTCTCTTCCTTAATCCAATCTTTGTGAGTTCGTTGATTATTTTTAGATTAAAATAATGCTAAAGCAATTCTGACATGTTGTAAATTGGATTTGGGAATTAAACATGATAATAAGACTGGATCTCATCAGCTATATCTTAGCCTATACTTTAGATTTGTGATTCTTATATGTCATTAGCCTTTATATTAGATCTATGTTTCTTATATGCCCATGTTGATATTATCATCAGTTTTATCAATTTTATCTTTATGATTAGTTCATAATTATGCCTATTTTACTGTTATTATTATGCCTTTTCTTTATCTTGTCCTTTCCTCTTTCCCTTTTTGGTTTTTATAGCTGGGCAACTTCGAGCCTAGGCCAAATCTCATAAGAGATAAATGTACGAATGGTAATTTAGGGAATGTTGGAAAATTTGGCATAATATAATTGGTTTGATTTGAACATGACAAATGTTAAATTTGGCATAATATATGTTGGGTTAATTTGGGCATGACGAATGTTAAATTTGGGGCATGACATGAGATTGAGGATTTTGGGTAATTGACATAGTTAGCCTGAAATTGGCATGAATGGCAAATGAATAAATTGGCTATGATAAGCATGTTGAGACACGAGGTTAAACTTCGTTTGCGGTAGAAGCCTGCCGGAACCAAACCGCCTAACCAGCAACAACAAACGGTTAGTCTAATGTGCGAGGTCATAGGCATAACTAAAAGATGCTTAGACACGAGGTTTGGTTTGGCTTGTGGCAGAAGTTTGCTCGGAACCGCCCGGCACATCCAGCAGCCATAAGCCATCGACTTAATGTGAGAGGTTTGTTCATTAATAACTAATTAATGCTGGTCAAAGATGAATATGATACCTAAAACATGTTAGGTGGGTGGGGTTAAGTAAACATGTGTGAGATGATAACTTAACCAATAATATATGAACAAAGTGGATAGGGTTAAGGCAAGCTTAACCAATAATACATATTGATTTGATAAGTGGGTTAAGTTAAGTCATATGGGCGGATAGACAACACTTAACCAATATAAGTTGGGTTAGGATAAACCCTGGGGAAAATCTAGTAGCGGTAGGGACCCTTTTCAGACAGTAACCCACTTAGTGGTATTGGGAACATTGAGCTAGGCAGGGTTGGGGCACACTTACCGAGCTGATTATAAGCAGTCAAATAGGAGTGAGGGTGTAGCAGTGTAGGTTCCAACGGGTTCGTTAAGCGTGCAAAAAGGTATTCCCGGCATTGGAAGATTTAGCCACTGTACAGTAGTAGGTATAAAGCTGTGCAACAAAGGGTTTCCACTTAGGGAGTGATACACCCTAAGCTGGGACCCGCACAGGTATCTACAAGTTATGGAGCTGATCGATTAGGGGTAGTGTGGGCACGTCTAGTATCTACTATGGGCAAGTAAGCTTAGGATTGTATGGGGAGGATACCACTTACTAGATGTTATGCCTTGAGGGCTACCAATTGCGGGGTTGGGATCATTTCGATAAGAATTACTAGTAGGTGATGCAGAGAATTAAATTAAGTAAGAAATCTTGGAAGCGTACTAGACATTCCTTTATATTCATCCTGTTATCTTGCTTTACCTTATGTCATGGTTATATCTCTCATCCAGTTTATTCTTGTCATAATGATTTACTTATTTTCTTGCTGAAAATAATTGGACTCACCAGACTTTATGTCTGAACTTTTTGTTTTCGCCTCTTTTTCTTCCATTCCCCCCTCTCCCCAGGTTCTCAGTGAGGGAACACTGAAGCTTGACTTGGATTTCTTTCTTCTTGAAGTGCTTGAAAGTGTTGAGAGTAATGCGCAGTTTTATCTCTTTACATTATGGCTATTTGGAGTGGGATTATGATTTTACTTTTATGTAATCTGATAAATTTTTTGTTCAAGATGGATATTTATGTACTTGACTCTTGTATGTGGTTTTGATGTTGTAATCTAACATGTTTTGCTTTTCGCTGCAATGAATAAAGTTTGAATTTTCTTAAGTACCATTTATAAATCTGTCTTGTGATATTTTGTTCTATACTTTTATAATACTCCGTGAAAGTTAATGCATTCGCTTAGTGAGTGACATTAATGGACGTGGGGTGTTACACGTGGTATCAGAGTTGAAGGTTACCCGATCAGATAAAAGATTTTGAAAACTGATTTCAAAACGGTTTTAAAAGAAGTATTTTCAAAAGAAAAGTTTATTTTGAAAGACATATTCCCCAAAGCCATATGTACTGTCTTTTGATTTTTCTGTTTTAATCCTTGTTTCCTTCTTTTCTAAGTCTCCGGGGCTCCCGGCTTTCTGGGAGGTAACCTCATCGCGGCATGGTTCCGTAGGCATGATGAGACTATGGCGCCTGTCGAAGTGCAAAGAAGTGCCTAACCTCTGTCTGTAGCCGCAATAGTTTCACTTGTGACTAATCTTCTTTCAAGCTTCGTAGGGTTTTCCATGCGATGGAGGCAGTCTTCGAGAGACATGTTAGCATGTTACACAAGAATGCTAAAAATGAGAATGAAGAAGTTTAGGCTAAGGAGCACAACCCAAGGATTAGAAACTTGTTGATATGACTTTAGTCAAAGAAGAAGGTAAAGGTGAAAAGAAAGTGAAAGAATCACAGGACAAGAAAGTTGAACCTAAGATGGGTGGAAAGAATAATAAACCCGAGATAAAAGGAAGTGCCATTTTTGTGGTATACCAGGTCATATAGGTAAATATTGTAGAAAGAAGAAGGAGAAAAAGACTGGTTTCTTCCAATGTGGTGAGGCAGGACATGTGATTAAGGACTGCCCAAGGAGGCAAAGGCAAAGGCAGAGGACATGATCTACTTCTAGAGGGCAGGTTCATGCTCTCATGGCACCTACACAAGAGAGAGGTATAAACATTTCTGTTGAAAGTTTGATTTTCCTTTTTGATCATCCTGTTCATACTTTGTTTGATTCTGGCGCTTCACATTCGTTCATATCTACTTCTATTGTTGAGTCTCTGCACCTAGATACTAGTACAGTAGTGGATCCCGTTAGTATCTCAAATCCTATTGGGGGTACGGCTCATCTTTCTATGTTATGTCGGGGTTTGAGAATTTTTGTGTATGGCATTGAGTTCGAATGCAACGCTTATGTGCTTGGTTTCACGGGCTATGGGTTGATTCTAGGAATGGACTGGCTAGCCAAATATGGTGCCATTCTCGACTGTGAAAGGAGGGTGGTTAGACTGTTCACTAGTTTGGGTAATACTCTCGATATCTCATGCGATCCTAAGGGTTCATTTATGCTTAGCTACCTAGAATCTCTTGACACATCTATTGATGATTTGCAATATGTTCGAGTAGTTCGTGAGAATGCAGATGTGTTTAAGAAGGTTAGGGGCTTACCTCCAAAACGCGAGATAGATTTCTGTATATACTTGGTGGACAATGCGAAGCCAGTTGCATTGACTGTGCGCCATATGGGTCCAAGAGAAAGGAGGGAGCTTAGTAAACAAGTGAAAGAGTTGTTTGAGAAATGGTTCATAAGAAGAAGTATCTCGAAGTGGGGTGCTCCAGTTGTTTTTGCTACGAAAGCTGATGGTTCACTTAGACTGTGTGTGGACTATAGAGAGATAAATAAACCTACGAAGAAAAATAGACACCCATTGCCAAGGATAGATGACTTGTTCGATCAGTTGGTTGGTGCTTCGGTTTTCTCGCAGTTGGATTTAGCTACAGGATTTCATTAGTTAAGGGTAGCTGAGGATAGTATAGATAAGACTGCTTTTAGGACTCCCGACGGTTTTTTTGAATGGATAGTCATGCCTTTTGGTTTGACAAATGCACCCACATATTTTGTAGACTTGATGAGTAGGGTGTTTAGGGAGTTTCTAAACAAGTTTGTGGTGGTCTTTGTGGATGATATTTTGATATTCTCTAGGAGCGAGGAAGAGCATGCCCTACATCTTAGGGAAGTCCTAGAGACCCCTCGAGCACATAAACTCAAAGATAAGTTCTCCAAATGTCATTTTAGAGGAAGGAAGTGAGGTTCTTAGGGCACGTGGTCTCTAAGGAAGGTATAGCAGTGGATCCCGCAAAGGTGGTAGCAATCCAAGATTGGAATATTCCTAGGAATGCAATAGAAGTAAGAAGTTTTCTTGGTTTGGCGGGCTACTATAGAAAGTTCATTAAGGACTTTGCTAAGATATCAACCCCACTTACTCGATTGACGAAAAAGAATTTAGCCATTTCTTGGGATGTTGACTGTGACGATGCTTTCCAACGTTTAAAGAGGGCATTGATGACAGCTCCGGTTTAGTTTTGCTGGATAGGAGTAAGCCATTCACAGTGTATACCGATGCTTGCGGGACAGGGCTTGGCGCAATTTTGATGCAAGAGGGAAGGGTGATATGCTATGGTGCAAGACAGTTGAAGGTCCACGAGAATAATTACCCTACCCATGACTTGGAGTTACCGGCCGTAGTTTTTGCACTTAAGTCTTGGTGTCACTATTTCCTTGGAGAGAGGTTTGAGTTGTATACAGACCATAAGTCGCTTAAATACTTCTTCTCTCAAAAAGATCTAAACTTAAGGCAATAGAGGTGGATGGAGTTCTTAGCATCCTATGATTTTGAGATTGCATATACCCCTGGCAAGGGTAGCGTTGTAGCGGACACCATGAGTAAAAAGAAGTTGACTTTGAGTCCTTTGTTTTTCGAGCGGCAGAGCTTAGAGTATATCTGTACCTTTGACTTTAGACCATCTATTGATTATGTACCCGGTTTGATGGCATCGTTAGAGGTGCGACCTATGCTTTTGGGACAGATAGGTGTGGCACAACGAGATGACCCACAGTTGATGGAGATAGTAGAGAAGCACGTAAGAGGGGAGTCTTCGAGCCATCTTAGTAGGTACACTATAGATGAGAAAGGTTAGTTGCGTAGGGATGGGAGACTTTGCGTATCACGAGATGATAGTTGGAGAAGGACAATCCTTGAAGAGGCACATTGTTCTAAGATGACCATATATCCTGGTAGTGACAAGATGTATAGGGACATGAAGCGAGTTTTCTTTTAGGCCGGAATAAAGAATGATGTGGCTAAGTTCGTTTCTAGATGCTTAGTGTGCTAGCAAGTTAAGGCTGAGCAAAAGAAGCCTGGTGGGCTGCTTCACCCTTTAGAGGTCCCACAGTGGAAATGGGAAAGTGTTTCCATGGATTTCATTGATGGGTTGCCGAGGTCATGGAAGGGTAATACGGGGATTTGGGTAGTAGTAGATAGACTTACCAAGAGCGCCCATTTCATTCTCATTAAGAGTAAAAGAATAGCGGCATGGTTAGCATCTGTTTATCTCTGAGAGATAGTTCATCTTCATGGCATACCTTCTAGTATTGTAAGCGATCGAGATCCAATTTTCACCAGTGAGTTTTGGAAGAGCTTGCAAGAGGCAGTTGGAACGCAATTGTGTTTGAGCACCGCTTATCACCCTCAGACCGATGGCTAAATCGAAAGAGTGAATCGAATTCTAGAAGATCTTTTGAGGTTATGCATCTTGGATTTTGCAAGGACATGGGAGGAACAACTTCCATTAGTAGAGTTCGCATACAACAACAGCTATTAGACTAGTATCAGCATGGCACCTTTTGAGGCTTTATATGGGCGACCTTGCCGATCACCGACTTGTTGATGGGAGTCTACGGATACGATTTTGCTTGGGCCTGATATGGTTAGAGAAACTTCGGGGAAGATAAACTTAATTCGGAGATGTATGAAGATGGCATAGGACCGACAAAAGTCATATGCTGATAAGGGAAGGACCGATCTTGAGTTTCAATGTTGGAGACGTGGTCTTTACTAAAGTATCACTGTTGAGGAATGTAGCTCACTTTGGAGCTGTAGGGAAATTGGCACCAAGATTCGTAGGGTCATTCCCCATTACAGAGCGAATTGGACAGATGGCCTATAGAGTGAAGTCGCCCGAGAAGCTTAGTGGTATGCATGACGTGTTTCATGTGTCGCATTTAAGGAAGTGTTTACATGATACTATGGAAGTAGTAGAGCCGAGCATACTTAGAGAAGTGGAAGTAGAGCGAGATGCCACGATTAGACGAGCTCCTACATGCATACTTGGATTAGAGGTTACGCAACCAAGAGTTCAGGTTGGTTAAAATTCAACGGGGAGATGATCAAGGAGACGCGACTTGGGAAACGAAAGATAAGATATGTGAATCATACCCTTTCCTTTTTTAGAGTATGTTCTTAACTTCTCCTTTTTCTACTGCTTTATTTATACTTGTTCTATCGTTTAATGCATTCTCTCGATTATATCTTCGATCTTTAGGTAGAAAATCTTATGGTTGTAAACATGTGTTTGAAACATGTTATGTTTAGTGGATGCAAGTGGTTGCTAGTGGTTGCTTGTGGATGCATTTACACACACTTTAGGCACTAAGATCGGCTCAGTCACTTTCATATTGCATATTGCATATATTTGTTTATTGATTGAAATTTGATGTATTATCATGTGGATGTTGCATTTGAGTGAATGATTATGCACTCATATAGTAGTTAAAAGTGCATTAGGAATAATTGCATACATGTTGCACTCATGGCACTGACATAATTTGCATTAAGGAGGTCAACTGAATCAGTATACCGCCTGATCTTTGCATTAGATAAGGAAAATATACACACACTTTTGCATATGTTCATATAGCATTAGAAATCTTTTAAGAACTATGGATGCTTGTGGATGATGGATGAGTAGATGGATGATTGGATGGTAGGATACATTCTTCTTAACTTGAAGATTTCAGGGATGAAATCCTTTAAGGAGGGGAGAATGTAACACCCCATAATTTTATAATATTAAAATTGAAAAATTAAAGAATACTTAATTTTTAGATGAAGAATTAAGGGAAACGGGTTATGCCATTGCGTTCGTCTCGGAATTCTTCTTGAGATAGAGTCCGAGTTGGGTAAAACAGATACAGTATGAAGAAGTTTTGAAACTTAGAAGATTTCTGTTTAATTCAGAATTAAAATAATAATCTAAAATGAATTCGAAAATCAAAATTTACGAAATTTGGGTGAGCGGGAAATCTCCTGCTCTAGGATGTCGACCCCCCCAATGGGAGTCGATAGGTGTCGACCCCCCCCCCCCAAGGGGAGTCGACATAGGTGCCGACCCCCTTGTAGGTGTGTCGATCCCTATTGGCCTAGATCCGGCCGACGTGTTTTTGAAGCCTAGGGATGACGTGGCCTTCTCTGGTAAGCTAAGTGACTGTATTCCTGGTTTAAATGGTTCTAATGGCTCCTAAACTAATCTAAAGGCTCTAATACACCTAGAACATCTTTAAAAGAGCCCTAAACCTAACCTTAATTTCATTACACAAATCTATGGCGCCTCCATGCTGCCTCATCCTAAACTAAAACTAGTCTCTCTTCTTCAACAAATCAAAGTAAAGGAATTTGGTAAAGGGGAACGGATCTACAACAACAACACCTAATTCTCTTCGTTAATCCAATCTTTGTGAGTTCATTGATTATTTTTAGATTAAAATAATGCTAAAGCAATTCTGACAAGGTTGTAAATTGGATTTGGGAATTAACCATGATAATAAGATTGGATCTCATCAGTTATATCTTAGCCTATACATCAGATTCATGATTCTCATATGTCATTAGCCTATACATCAGATTTGTGATTCTTATATGCCCATGTTGCTATTATTATCAGTTTTATCTTTATGATCAGTTCATAATTATGCCCATTTTATTGTTACTATTATACTTGTTCTTTATCTTGTCCTTTCCTCTTTCCCTTTTTGGTTTTTATTGCCGAGCTACTTCGAGCCTAGGCCAAATCTCATAAGAGATGAATGTATGAATGGTGATTTAGGGAACGTTGGGAAATTTGGCATAATATAATTGGTTTGATTTGAACATGACAAATGTTAAATTTGGCATAATATATGTTGGGTTGATTTGGGCATGAAAAATGTTGAATTTGGGGCATGACATGAGATTGAGGATTTTGGGTAATTGACATAATTAGCCTGAAATTAGCATAAATGGCAAATGAATAAATTGGCTAAGATAAGCATGATGAGACACGAGTTTAGACTCTGTTTGCGGCAGAAGCCTGCCCGGAACCAACCGGCCTAAACAGCAACCGCAAATGGTCAATCTAATGTGAGAGTTCGTAGGCAAAACTAAAAGATTCTTAGAAACGAGGTTAGGTTTGGCTTTTGGCAGAAGTCTGCCCGGAGCTGCCCGACACATCCAGTGGCCACAAGCCATCGACTTAATGTGAGAGGTCTGTGCATTAATAACTAATTAATGCTGATCAAAGATGAGTATGATACCTAAAACATGTTAGGTGGGTGGGATTAAGTTAACCTGTGTGAGATGACAACTTAACCAATAATATATAAACAAAGTAGATAGGGTTAAAGCAAGCTTAACCAATAATACATATTGATTTGATAAGTGGGTGGGGTTAAGTCAACTGGGCAGATAGACAACACTTAACCAATATAATTTGGGTTAGGATAAACCCTGGGGAAAAAGCTAGTTGCGACAGGTACCCTTTTCAGACAGTAACCCACTTAGTGGCATCGGGAACCCTGAGCTAGGCATGGTTGGGGCATGCTTACTGGGCTGATTATAAGCGGTCAAATAGGAGCGAGGGTGTAGCAATGCTGGTTCCGATGGGTTCGTTAAGCATGCAAAAAGGTGTTCCCAACATTGGAAGATTTAGCCACTGTACACCAGTAGATATAAAGCTGTGCAACAAAGGGTTGCCACTTAGGGAGTGATACACCCTAAGCTGGGACCCCCACAGGTATCAGCAAGTTAGGGAGCCGATCGATTAAGGGTAGTGTAGGGACATCTAGTATCTATTATGGGAAAGTAGGCTTTCAAGGATTGTATAAAGCAGATACCTCTTACTAGATGTTATGCCTTGAGGGCTACCAATTGAGGGGTTGGGATCATTTCAATAAGAATTACAAGTAGGTGGTCCAAAGAATTAAATTAAGTAAGAAATCTGAGAAGTACACTAAACATTCCTTTATATTCATCCTGTCATCCTGCTTTACCTTATGTCATTGTTATATCTCTCATCTAGTTTATTCCTGTCATAATGCTTTACTTATTTTCTTGCTGAAAATAACTGGATTCGCTAGACTTTATGTTTGACCTTTTCATTTTCGCCTCTTTTTCTTCCGTTCCCCCCTCGGTTCTCAGGGAGGAAACACTTAAGCTTGACTTGGATTTCTTTCTTCTTGAAGTTCTTGGAAGTGTTGAGAGTAATGCTCAGCTTTATCTCTTTACATTATAGCTATTTGGAGTGGGATTATGATTTTACTTTTATATGCTCTGATAATAATTTTGTTCAAGATGGATATTTATGTACTTGACTCTAGTATGTGGTTTTGATGTTGTAATCAAACATGTTTTGCTTTTTCACTGCAATGAATAAAGTTTGAATTTTTTTAAGTACCATTTATATATCTGTCTTGTGATATTCTGTCTATACTCTTATAATACTCCATGAAAGTTAATGCATTCGCTTAGTGAGTGACATTAATGGACGTGGGGTGTTACAGGTGCAGGTGCCTAGGGCCGATTTTGCCAAGCTCTGTAAGGACTGCTCTAGTCTTGGTTAGAAGCCGTTCCATAGAACAGAATTGGATACAAAAGTTAATGATTGTCTTGATGGTTGTGAGCGTATCTTCGAGGATCTGGGAATCGAAGAAGCGATGAAGAGGAAGCAGCATCCCGTCAGCTGCAAGGACGAGCTGTGAATTGGTGGAATGTTATTAAGGCAACTACCCCTGAGGATCAAGTTACTTGGGATCAGTTCAAGGCCCAATTCAGTGATAAGTTTATCCCAATTGCTCAGAAATCAGAATTGTTTAGGAAGTTCTTGGAGCTTAAACAGAATGGTAGGGCAGTCTCAGAATATATTGCTGAGTTCGATACTTTATCGAAGTATGGATTATCCCTTATTGACACTCTCGAGAAGAAGAATGAGAAGTTCATAATAAGCTTAGATCAGTACTTGGGGGAAAGGCTTATAAACCATATTGATGAGACTTTTGAATCGATTGTTGGTAAGCACTAAGATCAGAGAGCCATTACCCAATGCCCAAGGCTGAAGTCGTTGTTCACCTACAGAGGGGCCAAAGCCGCAGGCAAGCGGTGGAGGCAAGAATAATTCTCATAATAAGAGGAAACATAACCAAGCTAAGGATGGTCAGAAAAAGAATAAGAAAGAAGTTGAGTGCTTTAGTTATGGCAAGAAGGGCCACTATGCCAAAGAATGCCGAGCACAGCCAGCGGACAGGAAGTGCTTCAACTATGGCCAAGTGGGACATCATAAGGATAAATGTCCGCAACCCCCCAAAGAGAAGCAGATTGTGAAAGCATATCCTATTAATGTTGTTCCTTGTTTGTTGAATACCCCAACTACGGCGAAGAAAGAAAAGAATGTAGTTATTCAAGGTATGCTTTCTGTTTATGATGTTCCCATTCGAGTATTGTTTGATACTAGGACTTCCCGTTCCTTCATATCTGGTGATCTGGTAGATAGGTTGGGATTGGAACCTGAGATAGTCGATAGACCTTTAACGGTGACGAGCCCGATTGGTGGTTCGACTATCTTAACATGATTTGTCGTACTGTGGTCTTATCGAGTCACGGATGTATGCTTGTGATTGCTTTGTTTTGGGCTTTACTGGGTTTGGACTTATTTTGGGAGTCGTTTGGCTCCAAAGATATGGGGTGGTGGTAGACTGTAAGGGATTTTCGGTGACTATTAGGGCGGATGATGGGCGAAGGTTAGTGTTTGGTGGCCTACCTAGTGATGAGGTGATGGCTAGTTTTCTAAATACCCTCAACATTCCGCAGGACGAGTTATCAGGGATTCTGATTGCTGGCCAGTATCAGGATATCTTCAAGGAAGTGACCGGACTTCCACCACACCGAGAGATTGATGTATTGATTTAGTGAAAGATGCCAGACTTATAGTGATGCCACTTCGTTGTATGGAACCAAGGGAGCAACAAGATCTCAGGGTGCAAGTAAGCGATCTTTTGAAGAAGGGATTTATCAGAAGAAGTGTTTGCGAGTGGGAGCACCAGTTGTATTTGCTACCAAGCTAGATGGTTCCCTTCGTTATGTGTGGACTATCGCAAGTTGAATAAGGTGACTAAGAAGAATAAGTATCCTCTTCCACGAATAGATGATTTGTTTGATCAATTGGAAGAAGCAAGGGTGTTTTCCCAATTGGACCTCATGATAGGATTTCATCAGCTCCGGGTAGCAGCTGAGAGTATTCCTAAAATAGCATTTCAGACACCGTCTGGATTCTATGAGTGGTTGGTCATGCCATTTGGATTGACCAATGCACCAGCATATTTTGTGGGTCTTATGAATAGGTTATTCAGGGATCAATTGAATAAGTTTATTCTTATGTTCGTAGATGATATATTGGTTTATTCGAAGACAGAGGAAGAACACAAGGAACATTTGAGAGTAGTAATGTAGTGGTTAAGAAAACACCAATTGAAATCCAAGTTTTCTAAGTGTCACTTCTAGAGGAGAGAAGTGAGATTCTTGGGCCATGTTGCTTTAGAAAATGGTATTACCATGGACCCTGGGAAGGTGGCTATGGTACAAGATTGGTCTACGCCCAAGAATGCAACAGACGTAAGAAGTTTCTTGGGATTAGCTGGATATTATCGGAAGTTTATCCAAGACTTCTCCAAGATAGCGGCACCGTTAACTCAGTTGACCAAGAAAAAACAAGCTTTCATTTGGGATGAAAGGTGTGAAAATGCATTCAAGAGTCTAAAGGAAAAGTTGATGTGTGTGCTAGTGTTAGTCATTCCTAAAGGGAATGAAGAGATGACGGTATCCACAGACGCCTGTGGTACCGGACTAGGTGCTGTATTGATGCAAAGAGGTAGGGTTGCAGCTTATGCTAGTCGACAGTTGAAACCGTATGAGAAAAGATATCCTACCCATGATTTGGAATTGGCAGCGACCGTATTCGCGTTGAAGATGTGGAGACACTATCTCTTGGGAGAAATATTTGAGTTGTTTATCGATCATAAGTCATTAAAGTATCTCTTCTCTCAAAAGGATCTAAATCCCCGACAACAAAGATGGTTATAATTCTTGGCTTCCTATGATTTCGATATCGCATATACACCAGGAAATGGCAATGCAGTAGCCGATGCGTTAAGTAGGAGATATGACAGTTTAGGGGCTATGTTTCTAGAATGGAAGCAATTAGAATATATTGCAGGATATGATTTCAAACCTAAGTGCAAATTAGACCCATAAATGTTAGCAAGTTTGACGATCAGACCCACTTTGATTGAGCGGATTAGTTCCAGTCAGAGGGACGATCCTAACCTACTGGAAATCATCTCCAAGTTAGAGATGGGTATCGACGAGGAGATGAACAAGTATGGGCTTGATCGAGATGGATGGCTTCGAAAGAATGGTAGACTGGTTGCATCCACTGTCAATGGATTGAGAGATGAAGTGCTTAGCGAATGTCATCAATCAAAACTGACTATACATCTTGGTGGTAATAAAATGTATCGATACATGAAGCAGACCCACTACTGGGAAGGGATGAAAAGAGACCTTGGGAAGTTTATATCTAAATACATGAATTGCCAGCTAGTTAAAGCCGAGCAAAAGAAACCCAATGGTTTGGTGCAACCATTAGAAATCCCAGAATGGAAATGAGAACATATCTCAAATGATTTCATTGATGGGTTACCAAGGACTAGATCAAGCCATGATAGCATTTGGGTGATTGTGGACCGATTGACCAAGAGTTCAAGGTTCATACTGGTCAAGTCGAATAGAACGGTAGCTAAGTTAGCAGAACTATATATGAAGTACGTAGTGAGATTTCATGGAGTATCCGAAGGCATTGTGAGTGACCGAGATCCATTGTTCACTAGTGGATTTTTGGAAGAGCTTACAAGAGGCTTTAGGATCAGTATTACATCTCAATACCGCGTATCATCCTCAAACCGACGGTCAGACAGAGAGGGTGAATCGTATATTAGAAGATCTCTTGAGAGCTTGTATATTGGATTTTGGTGGATCATGGGATTACCATTTGCATCTACTTGAGTTTTCATATAACAATAGCTATCAGTCCAGTATTGTTATGGCTCCATTTGAAGCTTTGTACGGAAGACCACGCAACTCACCATCATGTTGGTTAGAGATCGGTGAGAAATTTGTGCTTGGGCAAGATGTGATAAGAGAAACCTCAGATAAGATCAAGGTTATCCAACAGCAACTGAAGGCTGCCCAAGATAGGCAGAAGAGTTATGATGATAAGAGACGAAGAGAGTTAAAATTCTCCATTGGCGACTTGGTGTTTGTCAAGATTTCTCCATTAAAGAGCGTGATTCAACTTGGTAGGAGAGGCAAGTTAACACCAAGATTTGTTGATCCACTCCCAGTTCTCGAGCAAGTTGGGAATTTGGCATATAAAGTTGAGTTGCCAGACAAGATGGTGGGAGTCATAACATGTTTCATGTTTCCTAGTTAAGGAAGTTTGTGCACGACCTCGATATGACTATTTCACCGGATCAGTTGGATGATATCGAAGTAGAACCCGAAGCGGTTGGGAACCGGAAGCCGATCCGTATTGTCTAGAGCGATACGAAGCAACTTCGAAGGAAGGCAGTGAAACTGGTCAAGGTTCAGTGGGGCGAGAATGAGAATGACTGTACATGGGAAACAGAGGAGAGCATAAGGAAATCGCATCCAAAACTATTTGCCTAGTAAGATTTTAAAGTGCGATTTAGTTATTCCACATGTTAGGATAGACTTGATGTGTTTGTAATGTATGTTTGATTGTTTGTAAATGGCTGTTAGGCATGCGGGACCCATTATATGCTTTAATTAGGGAATTTCGAGGGCGAATTTTCTTAAGGAGGGAGAAAGTAACGACCCGCATTCTATGTACCGAAGGATCATAGAATATTTTTGTCTCCTACGTACGAAATCATATGGTCGTGTAACTTTAGGAGACGACTACGGCGTCATTTCCGATGTTCACGATTTTTGCCGATTTTTAAATGACCATTTTACACCTGGCGAATCTTGTTTTGCCGATAACTTTTGATTGGTAAGGATTTTTGACATAAAACCACTTCCTTTGGATCTGAGGATGGTTTACCTTTCCGTAGAGTGGTCACATTAGCCACATGGACTTACTGTTTAGGAGATATGGCTGAAACAAGGTTTAGAAGGCGAAAAACAACTTAACGGGCCTAATTAGGTGATTAACAGCTAGGTCCATAACCCATTTCAGGATTAGGGTTATGGGGAGGCTGAAATCAGTTCAAAAATGATTCTATTTCATTTTCTCAGCCGCCTAAAACATTTCCATAACCCTGAAATGGCCTCCACCTTCTAAATCACTCCCAAATCGGCTTCTAATCACTAATTAAGAAGATCTACATCAAATTAAGGCAAATCAAAGCCAAATCAGAGTTGGAGCTACTGTGTTGCATAGGAAAACGCCCCAAATTAGAGATAGTTTCAGATCTAAGTTTTATTTGTGGCTAAGTTGAGTGATTTGCATTGTTTTTCACTAATTATGGCTAATTAGGGGTGATTAGCAATAATTAGCGAAATTATGGCTCATAAAAATCTAGAAAAATTTGTAAAATTCTTAAATATTATTTTAGGACTCTGATAGAAATTTGGGTTAATTTGTATATTTATTGCTAATTATATACTTAAATCATGATTAAGGGGATTAAGGGGAAAATCATGCTTTTTGGGTATGTTTGATCCATATTTACATATTAAATTGTTGTTTTGGTGTTTATGGTTCATTATACATGTTGCTATTACTATTTGGAATGATTTGTGATTGCAAAGAAAAGTTAGATTGGTCAAAAATATTGTCGTATGGTGTAAATAGCTCGTTGGAAGTGGTGCAGGAATTCGGAACGGATGGGAGAATAGAGGACCGGATCGGATCACCCTATGGGTTCGTAGGACACCATCACGAACCAAGTCATTTTCCCCGAACCGAACCTCCTGCATGAAGTCATCGAGCACCATCACGAATCGAGCTAAATTACTCACACATGAAAAATCCGACCCAGATGTTCCCTACGAACCAAGAAGCCAACTCCGAACCGAACCGAAGAGGAATCACGAACTTAACTAACTAGGACCTTGGAGCTCACGATCCGAACCATGGGAAGAACGATACCATGACCCGAACCGGTTGGGGAAGACGACCCGACCCGATGCGATGACCGCGAACCGACCTGGAGTTCACGAACGGGAAAGAGGCAACCACAATCGATTCGAACTGCCTCAGAAGGACCGAACCGGATGAAGACTGAACTAGAGACGACCAAAATACGGGATGCAAAGGTTGTCCAAATGGGAAGTAGATCTCAGGATCCAGATGGAAACCAACGAGTTAACTTCCTGAGTTGGATTTTGTTGCGGGACGTGTGCTAAGGGGTTATCGATGTCTATAGTTTTGACTCACCACCGAGGAACGGATTATTGGCTATGGATTAGTGCAGTGGAGTTGTTATGACTCCATGGGGCAAAGTGATCGTAGCAGGGCTATGAGCCAGTGCAGTGGAGTTGTTACGACTCCGTGGGGCATAATGGACATAGCAAAGTATTCGTGGTTACGGATCAGTGCAGTGGAGCCGTCATGACTCCATGGGGCAGAGTGATGGTAACAAAGAATTGGGTGATCAAAGTGGTAGATATCGTATGCTTTACGCACTGGGTGAGAGATATGAGGATGATTGCTATGTTTGATGTTTTGCTATCACCATGACATGCACACCCCCTCCCCATTATTTTCACACCACCTGTTAGGGTCACCTTAGAGTATTTTACATCCCGTTGTGCTAACTCTTTGGTTGTAGGTCCAGGTTCAGGTATGGTTATGTATACGTGTTATTGTTCTGTTTTGCTGCTTATCGCTCATACCATACTTTTGTCTGACCCTGAGTTTTATGTCTCTTCTTATTACTCTGTGTGCTCTTAAATGGGCAGAACTAGAGACAGGTCAGGTGATTATGCATGAGTAACTGTACAGGAGACGAGCAGGAGGCTACCACGTATGATATATATTCTCCCTGTGTTGTTGCTGGTCACTACTTTGGGCACTAGTAGTGTACCTTTTTATTTTGTTTTTAGAGACAGTATTTCAAAGTTGTAAGCTTATGCACTGTCTCGCCTGTTTTATGTCAAAGTTATGTTATTATTATATTTTATCCCATGTGCTGTGAGACATTCTACAGGTTCCTTGTTAGTTCATATTCCTTTCTTTGGCGGTCGTCCCGTGCTAGTCGGGCATCGACACAGCGCACTTTCATTGGAAATGTCGGTTGGTGCGGGGTAGGCCGTCACACTTGGTATCAGAGCTCTAGGTTGCATAGTTAACCTAGGGAAAGACACCGGAGAGAGATAGAATACGTATATGAGAACGCATATTTGTGATATTTTGGTTTTAACACCTCATTATTTTAACACCTTGTGTAGTGTCACCTTGTGTAGTGTACATCCTGTTGTGCTAACTCTTTGGTTGCAGGTCCAGGTTTAGGTATGATTATGTATACCTGTCATTGTTCTGTTTTGCTGCTTATCGCTCATACCAGACTTTTGTCTGACCCAGAGTTTTATGTCTCTTCTTATTACTTTGGGTGCTCTTAAACGGGCAGACCAAAGACAGGTCAGGTGATTATGCACGAATAGCTGTACTGGAGATGAGCAGGAGGCTTCCACGTATAATACACACACACACACACACACACACACACACACACATATATATATATATAAAATCTCCCTGTGTTGTTGCTGGTCACTACTTTGGGCATTAGTAGTGTACCTCTTTCTTTAGCTTTAGAGACAGTATTTCAAAGTTGTAATAATGTTGGTTTGGATGATAAGCTGTATTTTTGATTTCCGCTGCTATGATGGTTTAATTTTCAGCTTATGCACAGTGTCTCCTGTTTTATGTTAGAGTTATGTTATTATTATATTTTATCCCATGCACTGTGAGACATTCTACAGGTTCCTTTTTAGTTCAAATTTCTTTCTTTTCCTTTCTTTGGTGACCATCCCGTGCTAGTCGGGCATTGGCACAACGCCCTTTCATTGGAAATGTCGGCTGGTGCGGGGCGGGCCATCACAAATATCGATACCTATCTAGAACTTACAATGCGAGGATGAAATATAATAGAACATATGTAACGGGTAAAAGTAATGAGGCATCATATAGCAAATTTAGAAAAGTTTCTCAACATCATGAAAGGTTATCCAGCCGGTACCAAAGTTTGTATATAAGTCCTCACTACAACACTCATAGAGCACTCAAACAGCAGAAACAGAAACACTAGATAGTAATAAAATTGGTATGCCAGCCTCCTGCTTGCCTCCGTACAGCAGCATCCTCCTCACTAATTACCTGTAACCTATTACTTAGTCTGCCCATCCATAACCGGATGAACAACCAAAGGTAATAAGAGGGGACATAAAACCTTGAGTCAGACAACAGTCTTAGTGAGCGATAAAACAGATAACAAACTTCAACAATAAAGTATATGAGGAGGGATAGATGAACATACTAATCTACCCATAACACCAGAGAAGAACTTAACCTTATGTTCCCTACATCGGACAGTGATGGCCTTTACTTCAAACAATTCAACCATTCATCCATGGAAACTAGAACACTCATTCAATTATGGTAAAACACTCAAAACATCCAAATTATATGTATCTCATGTAAATCATACTAATCTAAATTAACATCCCTCAAGCATAAGCCCTAAAGGCCTAAACTAATATCAAACAAGAACCTAAGGAACATCTCCTTCGACGTTGGACAATCTACATGAGATGGTTTAAACAAAGCAACTAATCAATCATGACAGACTCTAGCTATCACCGCCAATCCAACTTCGAAACCATCATTAATAGTATGATGACCAACCTTGCCATATGTCAAGGGCTAATGGTAACCCCAGTTCTAGCATAAGCTTCATATGTCCAACCTTGACAATGTCCAACCTTGACAACTGGGCCTTTCTACAAGACCCAGGGTACTCGACCTACAAACGGTCTTTTAAACATCTCTAGTGTACCCTTTCTTCGAGGCTGCCAAAACATACGACAACGATAATCTCTCGGCCTTCGCATCTCTAGTCATCCAACCCGACGACTTTTCATAGCTCAAGCAACCTTCTTGAGCTACCAATATTCACCAACTCATGACCTTTGAGTTGTCACCTCATTCGTTGTTCACCAACCAACGAACACCTTTCAACACTTCAAATATTCCCACATGAAATCTCCTCGAAATTACACCATCACCAAGCCAATTACATCACTGCGCTGCGGCTAAAGTATGGGGGGTTGCCCCCGAAAAATAGTTTTTCAAGCTCTTTTCTTCAAATCCAAGTCGTACCCGAAAAACGTACTTTTTCGAAAAATGACGCTATTGGAAATAAACCATAGCATCATCACTATCAACCACATCAGTTAAAAGCGTTGCTAAAAACATGACTGATCATCCCCTTCAGACCGTCCCGAACTTGTCCCTTCCTGACTTCAAACTTGACCAACCTGATCCAATCACGCCATCTAAAACATAACCGACCCGATCTGGCTACCTCAACATGACCGACCCGATCCAATCACCAACATGACCGACCAGATCCGGTCCCCCTTCATCACCTCAACTTCTGAACCGACCCGACTCATCTTGAATGGACCGACCCGACCAGACATTGCCCGACTGAGCAGCTCCACTGACCGACAGTTCTGACTTGTTCTCCACGACAGGATTTGAGACAGACCCGATCCACTTCCTGCACATCTCTAATTCTACTCTGATTTCGACCAAAACTTCGCCAAACATCGAATCCGACGAAACTGACTCAACCAAAATAATCAAACACAAACATAAACATGTCATAACATTGCTAACAACACGAACATGATGATTACCACAAAAATGATGTAAATATCACCTAAAACCATTAAATTGAACATATGATCAAAATAAGAGATCTAACTAACATAAACTTGTGAAATGACATGAAATCAACGGGTAAAACTTGCGAAGTTAGATCATAGGGTGATGCATATGAAAATAGACATATAATGGTGTGAATCTATGGTGAAACATTCCAATTTGATGAGAAACATATACAATCACTCACATACTTCATTACATTCATGTGAGAGATATAAATCACTCACCAATTTGCCAAAACAATCTAAAATCAATGACAAAGGAATCCGGACAGTAGGCACATTACACCAATCACTTTGATCCAATGAACTCTTTCATTAATTGATGTAGATATAGTCTCCAATGGTGTAGATCTATGATTTCCCTCCTCGGATTTGGATTTTTAATGATGGACAGGTGTTAGAGGAAGGAGGAGCACAAGGCCTTCCAATGAGGAAATGAAAAAATTAAACCATTTCCCATTTCCCTCACCCCCAATTTATACCCTTCCATCAACCCACTTATGGGCCTCTCCAATTCAGCCCATTTTGGCCTACCAAATTTGGACAGCCAACTGAAAAACCTTAAAACAACGACTTCTCCCAAATCGCTGAGCCAAATCTTTAATGTAACCACTATATGGAAAGGAAATCATCAGTTCCTTTCCAATGGCATAGGTCTCTCCCTATGATTCAACCTAAGTCAAAGGTTATGCCCTGTAAAAGGCTGATAGAGGAAAAATGGTTACAAACAAAGTTGGTAAAAATTATGGACATGTCTCACATCCCCATAAGCAACATGCCAAAAGATGAGAACGATCCAACCCTCAGGGAATAAAATGATATTTTACGATCTTTCGTTACATAAAATGTGAGTTGTTACAATACAAGACAGAGGGGGAGAGCTTGTATCATCTTGTTTATTTGACTCCTTTCAGTCAGTAACCCATAGGACAATATCAAACGCGTACTCCATCCTAGGTTGGAGTTGGGACACGCTTACTGGGCTGATTGTAAGAGATCCAAGTGCGGAGGACAGTGTCGGCGGCACGAACGGATCGGGACATGTGCTTGCATGTCCGAGCAAAGGGGGATAAGACGACCGTTACACTAGTAGATACGGTTGTGCACATCAACAAAGGGTTGCCACTTTAGGAAGTCATACCTCTTACCATGGGGCCGACACAGGGTATCTACGGAATAGGGAACCAATCAATTAGGGTAGTAGTTAGGGTACATCTAGACTCTAGTAAAGTTTAGGAGCCTGTTAGGATTGGGCTACCTGTGGATTGTATGGGTTAAAACCTCTCACCAGAAGTACGCCTACGTCTACCATTTTATAGTTGTTGGGATCATCTCATTCTGGTTATACTAGTATCGGTACAGAGAATCAGAGTAATCATTAGAGAAGAATAATCACTCTATCATGTTTACCTTGTCATACCTGCCTTTTGTGATATTATCTGTCTTATCCACTTTATATGTCTGTCATGTTACTTTTACTTATTTATTTTCTAGAAGTAACTGGATTCGCCAGAATTTATGTATGACCCTTTTTGTTTCCTCTTCTTTCTTCCGTTTCCACCCTCCTAAGGTTCTCAGGGAGGGAATACTCAAGCTTGACCAGGATTCTGCTATCATTTTGTTGGAGCTGCTTGGATGTATTGCTCAAGCTCCTATCTTTGCTACTATGGCTATGTTTTTATTTGGGGATCTTGCTTCTTTTATTTTGTACTCTGATGTTTAAGTACAAGACAGAAGTTTTTATGATGTGCTGGTTTTTATGTAATTCAGACATATGATGTTTTGAACCACGATGCTTTATGATTAATAGAGTTTGTTTTCATTCTACTGCTATTTTTATATCTGTCTTGTAATGTTCTTGTTTTATATACCTATAATGCTTCACGAAACTTAATGCATTCTCTTAATGAGTGATATTAACGGACGTGGGGTGTCATAGGCCCTGTCCCCATATCCTGAGAAGTGTAGATATCATCGGGAAAAGGAAGCTTGGCTAAATCCCCAAATATTTGTTCTTCAGTTAGAGAACCGTGGTCCGAAGATTTGGTCGGTTGTGTCTTTGGAGAAGGCCACCTTTCGGGAATAGAGGCATCTTTTGGGTCATCGCCTTGGGGTTCATCTCCATTATACATGTTCAAGGCCTCATCATCTTGGATTTGCATTGGTGAAGGATTTTTGGTAAGCATAGTCAGTTTTTGCACTCCCTTTACAATTTGCCCTCGACCGGGGGCATGTTACTATTTTCTCCAGGGAAGACAGAAGTTGGAACTATGGTCACATATTTTTAAGGTTTGCCTCCATGGACGAGGTATCGTCTGATATTTAATAAGTGGTTTCAATTGCAAGTTCTCATCCACGATGCATTTTCTAATCCTAAGGAAATCAGGATTGCCTTTCTTAAGACGAACCAAGCGGTCTTTATATAGCTCACCTTCCTCTTTTTTGGGATTGGGAAGTGCCAAAAGAAAAAGAAATATTAGTACAACATTTCAAGTAGCTAAAGCAGACATTCAAGAATTTGGAGCTTACTCGACTGGAGCCACCTTCTTGCACAACTAGCTTAGTGTTTGATATAAAATCAATATGTCCTAATGTCACCAAAGCTACTATGCCTTATGGTTAAGACTTTCCTGTTTGGTATGGATTCAAAGAAGAATAAAGATGGAGCTCCTTTCGAATGATGCTTGAAATGGAATTAGAAATTCAAATCTTCGAAGGAGAGATTGGTACCAAGAATTTCCATGTATGCAACATACAAATTATATAGAGAAGCATAACCATTGGGATGGAGTTGCATTGGACCTATGTGTAATCGTCTTAGAAACTCGACGACGATAGGCAGAAATAGAGGTATAACACCTATTGAACACATCACTTTGCTGATAGCCATATACCCTTCTGGTACAACATGAGGTCTATCCATTTAATTCGCCACTTTAACATCATCCCATGGGATCCTTTGTTTCAGACATATACTCTTGAGTTTGATTTCATCAAGTGTGGAAGCCGCAGAGTCGCTTGGATTGTCTAATGGTACATCACTCTTAAACTCATCAGGAGCTCGATCGTCTCTAACTCCTCCTTCCACTTGTTCATCAAGTGATACTACACTTCCAAATGATGTCACCTTTTCATGGACATTCGCTTCAAACTTTGAACGTGTGACACCCCACGTCTGTTAATGTCACTCATTAAGAGAATGCATTAAGTTTCATGAAGGGTTATAGGTAAATAGAAGCATAAACATTACAAGACAGATATAAAATAGCATTGGAATTTAAAACTTTATTTATCAAAAAACATCGTGGTTCAAAACATGGTTACATTATATGTTTGAAATACATAAAACCCAGTACATCATTAAAACTTTTGTCTTGTACTTAAAGCATCAGGGTACTGTTGTATATAACAGTGTTGTAAACACAATAATATGATTTTTGTTTGATGATAACAACCAAATAAATATTATTTTAAATGTGTTTGTTACTGTAATGTTCTATTTATACATCACAGACAGGAGTATAATATTTATATTTAAATAGGATACGACTGTACAGACATTCATATATTCATACAGTATTTTATTTAAATTAAATATTATACTTCAAACATTTAAACAGTACAACTATTTATAACTCCACTATTTACGATTCAAATATTTTTGAATATTTCTAACATGACACATTTAACACATCACATAAATTGTACTATTAAAGATTCAAACAAAATAAAGAGATTGAATTGAACAATAAAATATATTTTATTTCAATCAATGTGATTATTACAAATAATAGTACAGTTCTATTCAGTCATGTCTACAATCACTCTCATATACAGAAATTCTTCACTTATACAATCACTTTTATACATTGACTCATCACTGCATCAATCTTCATCTTCCGTCTTCACAGCTCTCTGTCCAGTCCAGTCATCATCTGTTTTCCTGTCACATACAAAAGAACACACACAGTAGACTGCAACAAAAATAAAATAAAATAAAAGCAAATAAAAAATTTATTTCTAAATTTTATTTGCCTCAGAATTACCTTGTGTTTCTCATCATTTTTCTAGACTTGGTCTGATATGCAGGGACAGAAAAAGTCGTCTGGATGGCTGTATATACACACGTATATGTATATACATGTGTGCACTGCCTCGTCAATCCAGTGTGCAACTGGGGAGTAGCCACATGGACCATCTCGACTCACTGCACAACATATCAAAATAGTCGAGCAAAAGGTCAAAGTTCAAGAAAGGGGAACAACTCATAACAATAATTTGGAAAGGCATTTCAAATTCACATATTTTTATAAAATAAAAAAAAATCCAAGAAAAGTTCAAGTGCATTATTTGTTCGGCATAAAGCAATGAGAAAACAACAAAGTATCTACAAAAAGTTTCAGGGCAGAAGCAAGTGTATACATGGAGAGAAAGCATAATCTAGAAATTATATTCAAGCAACTCAAGAAGTTATATATGTACAGCTAGATAGTGGGCAAACTAGTAAATGATCATACTACATGTCAATATAGTGATCAAAGCAATTATGGTCAAAACAGAGACTACAAGTGCTAACTAAAACTCAAACAAAGTGGTGCATCTATACATGATTAAGCATAGTCAACATGGCCGAGCTCATATTATAAGAATGGATCAAGAAATGTGATCGTGTAATACAACATTAGTCGAGCTGTTTTGACTCAAGCATGCATAAAGTATGGTCAGATCAATTGCGGGTGCATCAGCATGTTAAAGAGTGACAAAGTGATCAACTCAGCACAAATGAACTATGCAAGAAATGCAGGTCACAAAACAATGCAGCATAAATGAAGAAAAACATTAAACAGGGGAGCTTGGTCAAAGCAGGATGGTGCAAGTTCAAGCCAAACATGTCATATATCAAACCAGCATGATCAAAGTACATACTCAGCCAACATTCAAATACATGTATACATGTTGGAGCAAGCAACTTCAAGGTAGACAAGTGATGTAACACCCCGTGTATTCTATAACCGTGAAAGTCATAAATTAAAGTATAATTAATTTCAAATCAAAGAATTAAGGGAAACGGGATACGCCATTGTGTTCATCTCGGAAAAATACGCGAAATAGAGTCCGAGTTTTCGAAAAACGGATAATGTGTGAAGAAGATATCTTTAATTTAAATATCGCAGCAAAACATGAAAAAAAAAGAATGGGAAACGAATAATGTTTAGCATTGTTCTAGGGTTTGTAAGCAAAAGACTTAGTAGCTCATTTGGTTGGAACACATGACTTGCATACAAGAGGTACAGAGTTCGATCCCCGCCAGCGCCCTATTTTTTTGTTTTAGGGGAATGGCTTAAAATAGCCTAGTGTGAACGCAGTTCAAAAAGTGGTTTAGTGTGAAAATGGGTAATTGGGAAGATAGAGAAAAAAAATGAATATATATATAATATATATATACATATACGCATATATATATATATATATATGACGTGTACGCATCATGTAGCGTACGTTGCGCATTTTTGGTTGTCAAGGATGGTTTTTTTTGGCCTTCTCCAATTTTTAATTATGACAAATTAAAGGTAAGAAAATATTTATTCATATATAAATAAATATTTATATATGGGTAATTAATACGGTAAAGGGGAAAATGTATCTATTAAATACGTATTTACATTTGAATTGGTGAACATTTAATACGCTGAGTCATTTCTGACTCATCGCTGAGTCAATGCTGAGTCATTTCTGACTCATGGCTGAGTCAATAGGATAACTCTATCCTGACTGAACGGTTATGGTCATTTCTAGGATTAATCAAATGGCCTAAATTAATCCTAAAATTCTATATATACAACTCAAACCTAACCTAAACTCACACAAAAAATAAGAATAAGGCCATCATGCTGCTGAGGAACGACTAGGAGTAGCCACCAATTTGAGAGACGGTTAGGAGGCAAACTCTAAAGCATAAAGCAACTGCAAGTTAGACTTAAACAAATCAAATCAACGCCTACGTCAAAGGAGTCGCATCTCCAAATTCCTGAATTGGAGAATTCGCCACACGATTGTAAGTAGAGTATTATTTTGGTATGAATAAATAACTGTGTTGGTTTGTACACTTGATTTGTGGTGATAAGTAATCCATATTTGTGCGTTACTATGATTCTTATCGATTTGGAATATTGTATAACGATTGGATATTCGCAAAGTATGTTATTCATTATAAAAAACTACATGTTTGCGGTAGTTTTATGCAAGTATACGTTTGGATATTCGCAAAGTATGTTATTCATTATAAAAACTACATGTTTACGGTAGTTTTATGCAAATATACGTTTGGATATTCGCAAAGTTTGTAATTCATGTTGAAGCTACATGTATGTAGTTCTTTAATTGAAATTCATGCAAGTTTGTGGTTTTGCTACTATGCCATCATAATGTGTATTTCTGTACAAAAATCATTTTGTGTGTAATTGGAACAAATTTGGGTTATTATAATTCATATGAAATTATGTTGAAAATTTGGCATCATGATCTATATATTAAGCCATACTTTTGTACTAGAAAACCTCTTTGCGAACTTATGAATATGACTAGGCTATGATTGATATTTTGCATAATTGAAAAACATGCTAGGTCTATATTGTTAACAAGAATTATATGATGACACATGTGGTACATAGCTAGGTTAGATTTAAAATCCCATTTGCAAGTTTGCATGACTAAAGTAAAAATCATGATTTCATGTTTAGAAATATTTATGCCATAAGTATATGTGTGCCATGGTTATGTGAATAGATTTAAAATCATGATTAAGTTGGAATAATTCTAGTTGAACTATACTTTTGTATTAGTAACAAAAGTAAGCACCCTTGTAAACATGTAGTAACCTTATGAACATGATTTGCTTATGTTTGACATTATGCCTAAAGAAAAATATAGGTTTATGTTGTAGTTAAGACTATGTGTCAATAATGATATCCAATTTAGATTCTAACTTAACTACAAGTTTACATGCTTTGATTCATGTCACTTATGCTTTATGACCAAAGTATACGTTGCTACTATGCAAGTACACCAGTTTCTATTTTGTAGTTCCAACGTTATGTTGCAAGTTCATGCGTTCACATTCCCCTTTTTGTGTATGTAATCACGCTTTAAGCCTCCCCTTTTTCACGTGGCTAAGTTGGGCTTAAAAAGGCTAAGCCCAACATATATTATAATAAACGAACGTATTAAACGGGGGAAATAGCGTTGGGCCAAATTAATTAATAAATGAAAATATAAAAGTAGATGGGCCCAAATTCAAGAATGGGTTGGGCCCATGATTGGTGTAAACCTTTACACCATTAGCTTAAATTGATTTTGAATAATGGGCCGCAAATATTTACATATAAAAAAAAGAAAGACAAAATATGTAAATGTAGAAAATACGATGTGTTTAACCCGAGGTTGGATTGAGTTGTGATGTAAAACTGCCCGGAACCGCCCGGCTGTCCAGTAGTCAGAACAATACCTATCCAATGTGGGTGGTTAAACATGGAGCCCAATAAGGACCCGAGGTTAGACTGAGTTGTGGCGTAAGACTGCCCGGACCCAACCGGCAACAGGCAGCCACAACAATACCTGTCTAATGTGAGAGGTCAAGGCTTTAATAAGACAATTAAGGCTGAGTCAGGATTGATAGGATTAAGTAGATTATATTAATACTTAATCAAAATGGAACATGCTAAACTAAACAGACTGATTGGGGGTTAGGTTTATAAACACTTAACCAACTTAGCATGTTGGCTAGAAATAGAAAACCTAGTAGCGGGGGACCCTTTTCAGCAGTAATCCTACAAGGCGTATCATGATACCCTGAAACTAGGCAGGGTGGGGCACGATTACTGGGCTGATTGTAAGAGGTCAAATCGACGGCGGTGGTGCAGCAGTGTAGGTTCTAACGGGGTGCGGGCGTGCACACACTCCGGCGCAGAAAAATAAGGCACTGGGCACCAGTAGCATACCTGTGCATTCTAGGATTGTGTCGGGTCGCCACCATGGGACTTAATACACCCCATGGTGGGACCAGCACAGGTAACTACAACATCGGGGGCCGTAAGACACATGTAACTATGCGAGTAGGAGCCGATCATCGTAAAATGGATCACTTCACCCTGGTTATGTGGTGCCTATTGGGAACTAGTTTATATGGGTACAGAGATTAATATGGGGTACGATAGTATATTCGACCCTAGACAACTTAACCAAGTTTATAGTGCTTTCCCCATTTCTAGTTTATACTTATCATACCCAGTTCTTTATTCATAGACAGAGTAGTCCACGACTTACTCAGGCTTTATGTCTGACTCTACTTTTCTTTCGTCTTCTTTTCTTCCGTTTCCCCCCTAGGTCCACAGGGAGGGAATACTGCAGCTTGACCAGCCTTCATATCCAGCTTGAAGAGAAAGAATGTATTGCTTGGACCTTTCTGTTTTGAACTATGGCTTTGGACAACAACTATGGGGCTTTTGCAGTTTATTTATGTTTTCTTTATGCTTCTTTAAATAATGTAATCAAGACAGTTATGAAGGTGTTATGTTTTTTTTTTGAAAGGATGTAAGACAATCATGGTGATGTTGCTGTAACACGTATTTACTTTTATGAAATAAAAGTTGCTGCTTTTCTGCTATTTACAAATATGTGTTCTTATATCTGTCTTGTATATCTGTGACTTATACTTATAAACCTCCACCAAAATTAGGGCATTCCCTTTGAGAGTGACCCTAACGGAGGTGGGGTGTTTCAAGTGATCAAGCTAGCATGTTTTAAATTCATGATGCACACAACAACAATTGATATAAATAGGGTGACAACTCAATGCTGGATAGATATCAAGGTAGATCAACTTAAACGCAAATATATGCAGACACAAAAACATGGCACAATTGCATGATCAACATAGTATGCACAAAGACATAGCAGCATATACAGGTTTATACAAAGAAACCAAGCTCAAATGAATATTACTGAAGCACAGTCGAGCTCATATATTCATGTGTATATTCAAGGCACACAAGACAGTATGGTGTAAACATGGAACAACAAAGCAAAACTCAAGTGCAGTACTTGTTCCAATCTATTTTTTTTTTTTTTTGAAAATTGGTTCTCTTTATTGCTAAACCAAATTTAAGACCTACTTTACAAGCCTCGTTAAATCCTTGCAATCCCCCTAGTGGGTACCTTACAAGGAAAAAGAGTAGTCATAAAATAGGCCAAATACAAAACAAGAACTAGCTAAAACAGTCGAAAGAAAATACATCAAAATAATAACATAAAACAAAGAAAGAAGGTCCATCCTCTCGGCAAACCTTGATCCCAATTAACCCACCGCCAACAAACTTATTCAAACTCATCAATTTAACCGACATCAGTAAGTTCAATACCCCATTTGCTTAACAGCTGTACGCTCCTCGAATTCCGTGCAGTCTTCGTTCCATTTCCTTAAACTAGATCCACATTCTCTTTTTCAATTCTCCGAAGTAAAATTGAAGCGGACGATCTCTTGCTCTGAAAGATCCTTATGTTCCTTTCTCTCCAAAGAAAGTAAATTGCAGTGGTGAATGCTCCAAAAGCTATGTCTCTGGTTTGATCTTCGTTTGGGAACCGCAAAAATAAATTCCATTCTTCCTCTTTAACATCAGAAAGCAGATCTAAAGGTATTTCTAACTTTCCGATCAGTGATTTCCATATATAAATCTGTTTATATTACATTTTTTTATCAGTTTAAAAAATCAAGAGAAGTTCAAGTAATGACTGTTCTTATCACAAGGCATGATCGAAGTGTAGTATCAGCTTTTATTCGAGACAGGGAAATTCAAGTAAAACAGCATGTCAAGCATAAGATCACTTGGGAGCATAGGCATGTACAGAAGAACATTGACAAGGATATGGCAACAAACACAAAATCAAATAAACTATCTGTTCAAGCATCAGTTAAAATCAGGATATTAAATCTGCTCAAGGCCAGACCTATTGTAGCATCAGTATGAAGTTATCTACAAGATTATAATTCCAAAAATTAAGGAACTAACTCAAAGCCGAACGGATCAAAGACCATTTCAAAGTCCAGAAAATCTCATGCAAGTTTCCAGAACAAGTTTGAAGATTTCAAAGTCCAAAAATTCAAGGTTTAACAGAAAGGAATTCACCAGAGAAATCGCAAGAACGATTCAAAGACGAGATCTCAAAAAGCCCAAATATGTTCGTATATATCATGACCAAGTAATACGAAATCAGAGCAAATATTTAGGATTTCTAAATCCTAAATATACACCACATCATCATCGGTAGTTAATTATCCAAGTTCTAATACTAATTCAAAACCAAAACTGAAATCAAAATTCATACCAGTAAAGGAGTAAGCTTGGATCGAAATCCAATCTCCAAATCGTTAAGAGAGGAGCACCAGAGATCGATCAAGAACATCAACATGATTTCAGGCACCAGAAAGCCATCACGATTTTGGGATTTGAAGAAACCCTAGGGGCAAAGCCGTCGTCATTTTTTATCAGGGATAAGAGATCGGGTTAAACCCAAAAGTGGTGAACCAAGTAAAAAGAGAAAGAGGCCGGCCAACTAAGTTTTAAAAGGGGATAACCTATTTAATTTAAACTCCTAAGGGTTTTTAAGTTGTTTTTTTAATTTGTTTTCATTTTGTTTCAACTTGTAATCAATCTAGAGTTTTCTAGTTTGTCTGTAAAACTAGGAGACGAATTACGTGATTTGCAATTCGGGGAAATCTGGTTTCGGGGATAGAAACTAGTGCAGGGTTTTGAGCATAGGTTTAAGAACAATTGGGAGCGAGCGTCGCGAGTTTACAGGGGACTATAAGGATAGAGATTGTTTTAACTCCTAGTAGAAACCTTTAGGAATGCAACAGTAGGCAGGATTTTGCCGAAGCTGGGTATATCTGTGTGTTGTTTGTTTTCTGCATTTCTTCTGATTTTTATCTGTGCTGTTATTATTTAATCATTCTGTGAAAATCTGTGATAAACCCTATTCACCCCCCTCTAGGATTAATTTAGATCCTACAAGTGGTATCAGAGTATGTATTTTTTATTTTATTTTAACTCTAGAGTCATGAATCTGTCTAATAACGTGTTTTTTGGGGGTCAGTCCATAGTTTGGCCACTAATGTTTAATGGCACTGATTATGCATATTGGAAAGCTAGGATGAAAATTTATTTGTGTTCAGTCGATTATGATGTGTGGGATATTATTGAAATGGGTTGTAGATCTCCCACTGTTATTGTTAGTGGTGTTGAAATTCCTAAATCAAAAGACAGGTGGGATGCTAATGATAAAAAATTATTTTCAACTAATGCCAAAGCGATGAATGCTTTAATCGGTGCTCTTGATAAAACAGAATTTAATCGAATTTCTCATTGTGAAACTGCACAGGAAATATGGCATACGTTGGAGGTCACATACGAAGGTACATCTCAAGTGAAGGAATCTCGTCTCGCTCTACTTAGCAACGAATATGAAAATTTCTCTATTCAAAGAGACGAAGATATAAAAGAGATGTATGGATGCTTCTCGTCACTAGTCTACAATGCAAAACCTCTTGGCAAAACCTATACCGAAGTGGAATTGATCAGAAAAATATTGAGAGTCCTACCGATGAATTTTGAAGTAAAAGGTACGACGATTCAAGAATCAAAAGATCTGAATAAAATAAGCATGGAGGAGTTGATTGGAAATCTCATCACTTACGAGATGGAGTTAAAAGCAAGAGATTCTGAATCAAAGAAAAAGACGATCTCTATAAATAATACTGTTGAAAGTGATGATGAAGACTTCGCTAAAAAGCGAGCCATGGTTTTGACAAAGTGGGCCAAAGGAAATTACAAGCCATGAAAGAAGAATTAAAAAACCGACAAGTCCGAAAGTTCAGATAGTCAAACGATGAAGTGTTTTGCTACAATTGCAAGAAACCTGGACATATCAAGCCGAATTGCCCACAGCTCAAAAATGAAAAGAAGAAGAAGTTCAGAAGAAAGAAGAAGGCTTTTGTTGCTACATGGGATGACGAGCAAGGAGAAGAAGTTTCTGAATGTGATGAAGAGGAAGCTAATTTGTGTCTTATGGCTCAATCTGATTCAGAAGGTAGTGAAGAGAATTCTAGTGAGGTATCGAATTTTACCTATAAAGAATTAATTTTAATGTGTCACGACCTCACAAAAACCGTTGATTCTCTTGAACTAAAGTTAAGAAATTGAAATCTGATAGGTCAAAACTAATTTAAGAAAATAACAGTTTAGAAAGAAAACTTGAAAAAGTTAAGAATTCACCGTTTTCAAAATGCGAAAAATGTCAATTTTTGAGTAATGATCCTTTGAAATTCAAAACTGATTTTGAATTACTCAAAAGTGAAAATGTGAATTTGAAAAATGAAAATCATGATTTTGAAAAGGAAATTGAAAACTTAAAGAATCTGAAAAACTTCATTTTGGATAGCGAAAACAATTTGAAATTGAAATTTCTAAGTCCAATGCTAAAATCAAAGCACTTGAAAATGAAAATTTGGTTTTGAAACAAACTAATCCTGAAAAGAGGAAAATCGCTATTATTCGTTGTTTAAATTTAATGAAAGAAAATAATGATCTTAAATATAAAATTCAACGAATTGAGTCAACTTTGACTAAATTTTCTAAAGGAGAGAAATCGTTGAATATGTTGTTAAAAAACCAATTTTTTGTTCAGAATAAAAAGGGACTTGGCTTTGGATCTGATCAAGTTGAAAAACAAAATTCTAATGATTCTTTAAATGATTTTGAAAACGATCAATTTGAAATTTTAAAATCTAATAATTTCAAAGGGTTTTTGAATCATAAACGAAATAATAACTCGTTTAAAAACAATTCATTTAAACATGTTTGGATTCCAAAAAATAACAAAATGTTTTTGAATAAATCTAAATGAATTTAGGCCCCTAAGTGTACTGTAGTGGATAGTAGTGGATTGTTTTAGAAATGGGTTTGGGTACCAAAACGTGTAAATGAAGATAAGAGTGGTAAAACAAGTTTTGTTAGACCACTCGATTTTATAAACATTTAGGTACCGTGAGAGGCTAAGGAACAACTGTGCTTAAGTAAGATAAAATTCAAATTGATTCATATATCGAATTATTTGGAGTTCCTTAGCCATAGATTCAGAGTTGGAGATTCATTGGATCACATCGATTATGGTAAGTCAGGTATGATCTCTAAACTTGTATTTTTTATTTCAATTCCTGTTTAGTTTACTTTCCTTTTTAGTTTTTATTTCTT
Source organism: Allium sativum (assembly GCA_030737875.1). Classification (NCBI taxonomy): domain Eukaryota; kingdom Viridiplantae; phylum Streptophyta; class Magnoliopsida; order Asparagales; family Amaryllidaceae; genus Allium; species Allium sativum. The sequence continues at coordinate 329,133,584 of CM060916.1, forward strand.
TCGTTTTCTTTATTTTTTACTTGGCTGATTTTGAAATCATTCATTATTGATTGTTGAATTTCATAGATTATTAAAAAAAATTAAATTGATTTTTTTTTGTAATTTTAAATAATCATTTTTAGATTTTATCGTTGAATGTTTCTTGTGCTTGTTTAAAAAAATCTCTTAAAAATTCACTTGTGATTCTTGCTTTGAAAATGATTTTGTGCTGCTCTGATAAGGTATCTGATTTGATTCGTTTGAATATCTTGGTGACTGGACGACGGGTTGAAAAATTAGTAATTAAATGTCTTCGAATTCCATAGACAATTTGAATTAAATATATAAGCTGTTTTTAAAATTGTGTAGGAACAATCAGCAGTAGAAATATTAGATAATTTCACATTCTACTGATTGATTTTTGAAACTGATTTTCAACTTGCATTCATATTTTCAAAAACTCCTTTTGAAATTGATATTTTCAATTTTAAAATTATTTTTGATTATCTATTCAAAAATTGAAATTATTGATTGATTTGAACCGTTTTGTGACACATCAAAATTATTAATAGATTTATGAAATTGTGATGAGTTATGACTACGAAATAATTCATAACTAGAGGAGAAGTTATTTTAAATCTCATGATGATTGGACAAATTTTATAATATCTTTGAATTAGAGCTTATTTCATGACCATTTTCTACATCTACCATATTTCTGTCATTCATCATGGTTTTATTTAATTTGGGGAGTTCTAATTATTCTTGGAATTAAAAATAAAATAAAAATAAATAAATAATTTATCCTTGGTATTCACTTCTATTTAAAAGTCCTCGCGGTTATGCATGGGTGAATTACCTTAATCTCTATGTGCTTCCATTCTCACTTAAAAGACCTTTGGGCTGTGCATGGTTGGAACTCATTAGAGAGGATAAAGTTAAGATACTACTAACCCCATTTAAAAGACCTTTGGGCTATGCGTGGTTAGCAAGTGCTTAACACATTTAGAGCGTATTTAAAAATCTTCAAAATTCATATTCAAATATTCAATTGTTATTGGACTCTCCTGATTCTATAAATCCATCGTAAATCCATTCATTCTGAAAGTGAAATTTGCTTCTGATTTAAAGATTATTATGATTTTTGTTTGATTAAATGGGATTTGCGATATATACTCTCTCTTAATCTAAGTTTATATTTTTAGTCTATATTCATCACTATTTCGATTTCTATTATCCTTTTGATGATAAAAAAAGGGGAGAATTGTCAACACTGACTCATCACTGCATCAATCTTCATCTTCTGTCTTCGCAGCTCTTTATCCAGTCCAGTCATCATCTGATTTCCTGTCACATACAAAAGAACACACACAGTAGACTGCAACAAAAATAAAATTAAATAAAAGCAAATAAAAAATTTATTTTTAAATTTTATTTTCCTCAGAATTACGGTGTGTTTCTCATCATTTTTCAAGACTTGGTCTGATATGTAGGGACAGAAAAACTCGTCTGTATGGCTGCATATACACACGTGTATGTATATACACGTGTGCACTGCCTCGCCAATCCAGTGTGCAACTGAGGAGTAGCCACATGGACCATCTCAACTCAGTGCACAACATATCAAAGTAGTCGAGCAAAAGGTCAAAGTTCAAGAAAAGGTAACAACTCATAACAATAATATGGAAAGGCATTTCAAATTCACAAATTTTTATAAAGTAAAAAAAAATTCAAGAAAAGTTCAAGTGCATTATTTGTTTGACATGAAGCAATGAGAAAACAACAAAGTATCTATAAAAAGTTTCAGGGCAGAAGCCAGTGTATACATGGAGAGCAAACATAATCTAGAAATTATATTCAAGCAACTCAAGAAGTTATATATGTACAGCTAGATAGTGGGCAAACTGCTAAATTATCATACTACATGTCAATACAGTGATCAAAGAAATTATGGTCAAAATAGGGACTACAAGTGCTAACTCAAACTCAAACAAAGTGGTGCATCTATACATGATTAAGCATAGTCAACATGGCCGAGCTCATATTACAAGAATGGATCAAGCAATGTGATCGTGTGATACAACATTGGTCGAGCTGTTTTGACTCAATCATGCATAAAGTATGGTCAAATCAAGTGTGGGTGCATCAGCATGTTCAAGAGTGACAAAGTGATCAACTCAGCAGAAATGAACTATGCAAGAAATGCAGGACACAAAACAATGCAACATAAATGAAGAACAATAAGAAACAGGGGAGCTTGATCAAAGCAGGATGGTGCAAGTTCAAGCCAAACATGTCATATATCAAACCAGCATGATCAAAGAACATACTCAGCCAACATTCAAATACATGTACACATGTTAGTGCAAGCAGCTACAAGGCAGACAAGTGATCAAGCTATCATGTTTTAAATTCATGGTGCACACAACAACAATTGATATAAACAGGGTGACAACTCAATGCTAGATAAATATCAGGCCAGATCAACTTAAATGCAAATACAAACAGACACAAAAACATAGCACGATTGCATGATCAACACAGTATGCACAAAGACATAGCAACATATACAGGTTTTTACAAAAAAAACAAGCTCAAGTGAATATTACTGAAGCATAGTCGAGCTCATATATTCATTTGTATATTCAAGGCACACAAGATAGTAGGGTGTAAACATGGAACAGCAAAGCAAAACTCAAGTGAAGTTCTTGATCAAATCTGTTGATCACATTTTTTTATCACTTTAAAAACTGAAGTGAAGTCCAAGTAATGACTGTTCTTATCACAAGGCATGATCGAAGTGTTGTATCAGCTTTTATTCGAGGCAGAGAAATTCAAGTAAAACAGCATGTCAAGCATAAGACCACTTGGGAGCACTGGCATGTGCAGAAGCACATTGACAAGGATATGGAAACAAATACAAAATCAAAAAAGTATCTGTTCAAGCATCAGTTAAAATCAGGATATTAAATCTGTTCAAAGTCAGACCTAGTGTAGCATTAGTATGAAGTTATCTACAAGGTTATAATTCTAGAAATTAAGGAACTAACTCAAAGCCGAAAGGATCAAAAGGCCATTTCAAAGTCCAGAAAATCTCACACAAGTTTCCAGAACAATTTTGAAGATTTCAAAGTCCAAAAATTCAAGGTTTAACAAAAAGGAATTTACCAGAGAAATCGCAAGAATGATTCAAAGACGAGATCTCAAAAAGCCCCAATATGTTCGTATATATCATGACCAAGTAATACGAAATCAGAGCAAATATTTAGGATTTCTAAATCCTATATATACACACCACATCATCATCGACAATTAATTATCCAAGTTCTAACACTAATTCAAAACCAAAACTGAAATCAAAAATAATATCAGTAAAGGAGTAAGCTTGGATCGAAATTCAATCTCCAAATTGTTAAGAGAGAAGCACTAGAGATCGAGCAAGAACATCAACGTGGTTTCAAGCATCAAAAAGCCATCGCGATTGTGGGATTTGAAGAAACCCTAGGAGCAAAGGCACCACCATTTTTTATCAGGGATAAGAGATCGGGTTAAAGCCATAAGTGGTGAACCAAGTAAAAAGAGAAAGAGGCCTGCCAACTAAGTTTTAAAAGGGGATAACCCATTTAATTTAAACACCTATGGGTTTTTAAATTGTTTTTTTTTTATTTTTTTTCATTTCGTTTCAACTTTTAATCAGTCTAGAGTTTTCTAGTTTGTCTCTAAAACTAGGGAGACGAATTACAGGATTTGTAATTCGGGGAAATCTGGTTCCGGGGATAGAAACCAGTGCAGGGTTTCGAGCATGGGTTAAGAACAGTTGGGAGCTAGTGTCGCGAGTTTACAGGGGATTGTAAGCGTTGAGATTGTTTTAATACCTAGTAGAAGCCTTGGGGAATGTGGCAATAGGTAGGGTTTTGACGAAGCTGGGTATATCTGTTTGTTATTTATTTTCTGCATTTATTCTGATTATTATCTGTGCTGTTATTATTTAATCACTCTATGAAAATATGTGATAAACCCTATTCACCCCTCCTCTAAGGTTAATTTATATCCTACAAGTACAACAATAAAAGAAGCATAATCCCCAAAAAATAGCCATAGTAGAGAGACATGAAACCAAGTCATACATCTAAAACAACCCCATGCAAGATGAAAGAAGAGTCCTGATCAAGCTTGAGTATTCCCTCCCTGAGAACCGCCGGGGGGAAGGGGGGAGTGTGGACGGAAGAGAAAGAAGAGGAAACAAAACAGGTCAGACATAAAGTCTGGTGAGTCCAGTTACTTTTAGCATATAAATAAGTAAATGTGTCATGACACGCATATAAAGTGGATAAGAGAGAGGTAACATCATATAAGGCAAGTGTGACAAGGTAAACAGGACAACTGGATAGAATAAATAGTGCTTGTCTAACACTTTCATTTTTCTCTGCACCGATACTAGTACAAACAGAATGTGATGATCTTAACAACTATAAGATGATATACTTATGCGTATTTCTAGTGAGAGCTTAACCCCATACAATCAACAGGCAGCCCAACATATCGGAGTTACCACTAAGGATAATAACGGGCTCCTAAACTTACCGGAGTCTAGATGTACCCTAATTACTACCACAATCGATCAGCTCCCTACTCTATAGATAACCTGCGCTGGCCCCGCAGTCACTTCCTAAAGTGGCAATCCTTCATTTCCAGGATGTGCACAACCATATCTACGGATGCCACAATGTCTTATTTTCCCAGGAAGGTGGACCCAAGCACACACACATGAGCCCGATGAAACGCACCATCAAACACGTCCCTTCTTTTGCATATCTTACAATCAGCCCAGTAAGCATGCCCCGACTCTGACCTAGTTCGGAGTACTCGTTTGATACTTATATACGGGTTACTGATTGAAATGGGTCCCATACACAAGATGATACAAACTTCCCCTATGCTTGCATCCCCACTAGGTTTTCCGCCATAACAGAGTAAAAGATTGCATAACCCCATAGGTTAAGTTTGTGGGCCTATATATAAACATTACCTACTAACCCAAGATATACTTAACCCTCCCATTGTTTCATACAATTTTTCTTAACCCCTATTCAAGTTAACATATTCATCCAATCCCCAAGGATTCAACTAGGTTAAATATCCATGTTTTTTACCATATTCATTTATGGTTACAATGTACTAGACCTCCGATATTAAGCATACAACTTGTGGATGCTGGATATGCCGGTTGGGTCCGGGCAGACTTCTTCCACAAGTCAGGCTTAACCTCATGTCTTAGCACATCTTGTGTTTATGCACTTAGACCCCTTACATTAGAATTACCACTTGTGCTTGCTAGATATGTCGGGCGATTCCCGAAAGACTTCCACCACAAGTGTAATCTAACCTCATGTCTAAGCACGGTTACAATTTCTAATTACTGTAATTCTTGATATTTCAATTATTATCCAATTATTCCTATGTCGTTATAGGTTTTCATGCCCCTTTCCCAACCCAAGTTCATAATGAACCATATGCACCAAATTAAGGTCTTTAATCACAATTTAATTTATGCCCCAAATTGATATTCATATATTTCATTCAAATTATGCCCAAGTTTCCAATTACAAGTTATGCCCCAATTTTACCGTTTCCCCCTCGTTCCCAATTTAACACATTCGCATATTTCAGCGGCATGCCTAGGCTCGAAGGTAGCCTGGCTATAAAAATAAAAGGGAAAAAGATGAAGGGAAGAGGACAGAAATGGTCGTACTAACAAGATTGACATACAATGGTAGAAATAGGCATAAACATATAGTGGCATAATGACAAGATAGGCATATAAGAATAGATCTGATGGACATGTGACAATAAAATTGATTCTAACATAACATGGACCTCATAAATAGGCATAATAAGATCTAAACAATAACCAACTAATAACAGATCTTAGTTAGCCACAAACATAATAGGAACAGGCATGATGTGATCTAAACAGTGAATTAGATCTACAAACAATGGTAGATCTGAATGATAAATAGGTATAGGCTTATATCTAGTTTATAGTCATGTTAGATCCAAGTTTTAGTCATGTCAAGATTAACTTGATATAATTCAAATATTCACAAGCTTAGATCAAAGTTTTAGTCATGTCAAGATTAACTTTTAAGTATTTAGATCTAAAATTAACGTAGACTCGCTGTGATTAGATCTAGGAAAAAAGAAAGAAAGATTGCAGATATCAACTCACAGATCTCTAAACTTGAATGACTTGATTGTTGAAGAAAAAGACTTGATTTAATCTGGGCATAGGCAACATCTAGTTCTCCATTTTTTTAGAATGGATAAACACTGAGAATATGGTCTTATTTATAGCCTAGGGGTCACGAATCTGGTCAGAAAACAAGTCCACACACACAAAAATGATCTTGGTTCGGTTCATGGGGTGTCGACATGGGTGTCGGCACCCCCTTATGGTGTCGACCTATGGGTCAACACTCCTAGGGTGTTTCGAACCCCAGCGGGTCCGATTCGCTCCTGGATCTCCCGCCTTCGAATTTGAACTGATTTTTGAATTCTGAGCTTATTTTTACATATATATAACTGCTTTATATGTATACAAACTTCAAACCTTAATATCTTCTTCACACAATATCCGTTTTACGCAAACTAGGTGTCTATTTTGACCAGAATTTCAAGATGAACACAATGGCGGGAGTCTGTTTCACTTAATTCTGAATATTTAATTAATCATTTTTTAATTTATCATCTTTAGTGTTGTTAAAATTACAGGTTATTACATTCTCCCCTACTAAAACGATTTCGTCCCCGAAATCTCTATGTTAAGAAGAATATATATCCTAACATCCACATCCGTCTACTCATCCCCCAATCACAAGCATCCAATGTCCTTAAAATTTCTAATGCTTATACAAACATATGCAAAGGTGTGTGTAGATGTCCCAATATAATGCGAAAGATCAGGCAGTCAACTAATTTAGTTGACCTCCTTAATGCAATGTATGTTAGTGCCATGAATCCATCATGTATGCGAAAAATCCGATTATAACATGTAAGTTTTATATGTGTACACAATCATCTGCCCTAATGCAACACCCATATGATGATACATCCATTTCCATCCATAAAAAGAAGAAAAACAAACACACATCCATATGTAGTATGAGAATGATTGACCCGATCTAGTGCCTAATGTGTGTGTATACGCACCCACGAGTAACCAATAGCAAACACTTGTGTTGATGACAAAAAATGTCGTAGACACCAAAGATTCCTATTACTAGGAATAGTTAACTTGGTTGCAAGACTAAGTTAGAGAAAGCGGTAAATGACACGAGAATTAATAGTGGCTCAGCCACAGATTATGCCTACGTCCACTTCGGAAGGATGTTGAACTTTTATTAATCAATCGAGAATTACAAGGTAGAGCCATGCTCGTTAGATTCACTTTTATAATTGCCATATGCTAGGTATTTGGTAAAAAGAATATTTAGTTCTCCTTCTTCCTCAAATAGGAGATGCCATTAATGGAGTTCATGGAGCTCTAAGAAGGTCTAAAGTGAAGAAAATCCAACCCTTTTCAAGTGTGAGGCCATGGGCTATTTATAGGAGTGGGAGTAGGTAGGAGTAGGTAGAAATTGGGACCACATGCACGAAATTCGACCACACCACCTACGTGCCTTGAAATTTTGAACCCGGGCACGGGTTCAAAATTTTGAGTCCCCTGGGTTCGAAATTTCGAACCCATGCGCGGGTGAGACATCTTGCTCCCGATGGGTTCGGAATCTCAAGCCCAGCCATGGGTGCGAGATTTCGCGCTCGCTGGGCTCGGAATCTCGAACCCAACCATGGGTGCGAGATTTCGCACCCGTTGGGCTCGCGAGCTCGCACCCACTGGGTTCAAAATTTTCAACCAGGGTATGGGTACAAAATTTCGAATCCAACATGGGTGCGAGATTTCGCACCCGGACGGGTGTGAATTCTGCGTCATGCCTGGCGTGAAGTCCTTGCGAGGGGCGCGAGGATTCCAAGACCGGGTGGTCGAGGCTCGTAACTCCTTTGACGTCCGTCGCCATGGTTTGCAGATGTCTTTTGGATGCCACGAGGTTACAAGTGGTATAATCTCTTCTTGATCCTATTTCCTTCATTCTTTTGTGTCCCTTTTCAGCCTCAACTTCACGTGATTCATTAGGTTGAGTGTATCTGATGCTCTTCTGGGAACTAGACCAAAAAGCCGGTTAACATTTGCCCTCCAAAGTACGTCTTGTCTTTGACATGATATGCTTTGCGTAGGATGAGGTAGTGGCGAAGCTGCTAATTTTCACTGTAGTTTAAAAGGTAAATACGTGTTAGCTGTGGGGCTCATTTTCCCTAGCGGTGTAGATGAGCCATTGTTCGGAGGATGCTCCACGCTCAAATCGTTAAGTGTCCATAGTGTGTAGTCTCCGTGGATGTATCGGAGTCGGTACGCACATATGTAGAGCACACACACGAGAGAGCGTGTCACGGCGCTTTCGATCTTGGAGGTGTGACCATCGTCACCATTGCCATTTCATTCTTATATTATTTTTTTGGGTTGGAAATTTCGAGCCCAGGGGTATCGAAATTTGGAACCCTAGGGCTCAAAAATTCGATCCTAGGGTTTGAAGATTTCGAGCCCAGGGTGATCGAAATTTCAATCCTAGGAGGATTGAAATTTCGAACCCTGGGGGATCGGAAACTCGTTCCTCTGGGCTTGAAACTTTGAGCCCAGGGGGATCGAAATTTCGAGCCCAGGGGAATCAAAATTTCGAGCCCAAGGCTTTAGAAATTCGATCCCTGAGGTTTGAAATTTCGAACCCATTATGTTTGAAATTTCGAACCCCGTGGGTTCGAAAATCTCGAGCCCACACTAGAATGCAAAGAGACACGATTTTATTTTATAAATAGGCCCCCCTTCAATTTTTTCATTCTAACTTTTCTTTCTCTGGCCGCCATTTTCGAAAGCTTCGAACCCGATAATTTCGAGCCCAATAATTTCGAATCGAGCTAGGTTAGGCCTTGAATCGAGGAGTTGAGAATGAGAGGAGGTCTAAGGGCCACGGCGGAGACCTCGAGACCTCATAGGTTTGATTTGTCGAACCCAACTAGCTTCGAGTTCTCGAACCCCCGTGGGTTCGAATTTTCGAACCTCGGTGGGTTCGAATTTTTGAACCCATCGGTTTCAAAGTCTCGAACCCTCATGGGTTCGAATTTTCAAACCCGGGGTGTTCGAGGTGTCGAACCCTTTTGGGTATGGGTTTTTGAACGTCGTGGGTTTGCATTCTCGAACCCCTATCTGGTTTCGAAATTTCGAACCCAGAGGGGCTTGAGTTTTCGAACCCAGGTTGGTTCAGAACTTCGAACCCTTTTGGGTTCGAAAGTTTCGATCCTAGAGCTTGAAGGTTCGAGCTCGACATGGTTTGGGACATGGCCGTTGCCGGGGTTTCCAATTGGTCATGCCGGCGGACTTTCACTTCCAAACATTCTCCTCTGGATTTGCATGCTTAGCATTGATGAATATATTGTTAACCGCATGAGCGGGGTTTAATCACATAGGGTAGAGCATACAACCAGACTGGGACTTGGACTGTTATGAATCGTTCTGAACTTTCTTTATGTATCTCATCCTTGCATAACATTACACGCATATATTAATTGTCACTAACATGAGGGGTACAGGTCACTATACTACCCGTTCTAACACTGATGCATTAAAGTATAGCTAAAGATGCAAACCGGATCAAGGACCGGAAAGACTACGGAAGTCGAGGCTTCCCAGCCTGCATCACACACATCCACCCTACCCCTAGAGGTAGCTCATCTGGCAGCGAGCTTGAGACCACCATCGAAGGATCGACCCCTTCTCATTCGAGCAGCTCACCGGAAGCGTCTGAGCACGGGGAGCAACCTGAGCGACAATGTTCCCCGGTCGTAACAGAAGAGGCAGAGAATGTAGATATTGTGGTCGAGGATGAGCCCGTACTTCCGGTAGCTCCGGACATGTTGCCGGATGTGGTGATTTTGGACAATCCCATTGATTCAGTACCACCGTGCCTGGATGCTGCTGTAGTCAGGAAAATGGTAGTGCGATTTAACATACCGGTGGATGATCCACATGCCCTCGAGAGAGATGGCAAAGCTCATGTACCACCCGAAGGCCTTACATCCTAGAACCGAAAAGCTTGCCTCGCCGGATGTGTGCCCCCGGCTAATAACTTCATTTGGGATATTTTGTTCTACTTCTGTCTTGCGCCATCACAGCTACATCCTAATGCTTATGCTTCTCTCCTGGGTACGTTCTCTTCTGCAAGTTCTTGAACAAGGAGCCCACTGGGGAAGATATTCGATACTTCTTCCACTTAAGGAAAACGAGCGCGGCCTCTCCCTCCCAATGGTCTTTGAAAGCGACATATGCTACAAAATTCTTTGTCGGGACGTGGCCAAAGCTGTCTGTGTTTAAGCGCGAGTGGTTTTTTGTTAGTTTCCCTCCCAGACTTACTAGAAGGTGGATTGAGGGAAGTGAGTGTTTCTATAACTCTGTTCCTTGCTATAATTTTAGGATTACTTCCTTTATTCATGGTTTTAAATGAGATATGACAGAAAATCCAAAGGCGCCCACGGGGGATGACTATCGGCAATGCCTTAATGCTTTGCGAGCGATACCAGAGAATCTCCGCGATACCAGTACCTTGACAAGTCAGGATCGCATCCACAACGCTTGTTTGCTGCTGGAAAACCGGGCTATGATTAGACCGACGGCTGCTATTAGTGTACCAAAGGAGGGAGTTGCAGCAGGCTTTACCCCTATTGGGCTGAAGAGGAAAATGCCTCCAATGGGAGGAGAATCGCAAAAGACTGCTCTGCCTCAAGGAGTTGTGCACGGAGGTGAGGTTCATGTCAAGAGGAGGTTGCTAGAGATGAGGGATTGCGAGCACTCCCATCCCTCCTCCGACAGGGGAGGGGTAACGAGTTTTGGCTAGACCGCAGTCTCCCGCGACTCCCTTAGGGGCCATTGCCTTGCGCCAACCCGCATGCCAGTTTGATGGCTTAAAGGGACTTGCTTTAGTAGTGACTCCATGGCCAAATAAGACGAGCCGGGAAGAACTTTCCTGCGCTGCTGAGGAGTTAACTCCCTCGATCGGACCGCTTAGGGCATACATCCATAACACTGCATAGCATAGACGTTTGCCTATGTGAGTTACTTGACTAACTTTGGCTTGTTCCATTAGCAGGTGTCATGGCAGGAGGACGTGACGGACGAAGTTATGGGCGCGGGGATTGCCAGCCTCCCCAGAGTTCTTCCTTCGAGAGATTCTAAAGATTCTTCAGCTTGTACGGCGCTCTACCTCCGTTAGAACAAGGTAGCGGTCATCGAGACCAAGACCGATCTAGGCGTTCTCCAACACCTCCTCTTCTTCCTCCTATTCATGTATTCGTAGGAGATACTCAGCTCAACATAGGTGGGTCTCGGTCTTTGCCTTCGACAACTCCCCCGTTGGCCAACCCTTCAGCTCCCATTCAACCTGCTAAGGGGAGGGAGCTGCTTTTTGGTCAACCGAGGTCGGGCATGGAAGTCGTGATGGGAATGCAAAATCTGATAGAGTCCCAAATCCGAGCATTTTCTATAAAGGAGAGGAAGATGTTTTTGAAGCTATACATCCTACAATATCGTTTTGATGAGTTGCCGTCTCTCCCTGATCTTTATCTTGCTCCCAGTAGAGAATCCGGGGATATATGGATGCATGTACAGGTTGCGTATCACCAGGCCAACGAACTTACCAGGATCCATCTTTTTGAGTTGATCAAGAGGAAGAACCTAGAGCTCATCAATCGTCAACTGAATATTAACGGTGAACAGACCTCAATTACCCACTTGGAAGCCAAGATAGGTGGGTTTTCTGCTGCATTCATGGTTAATTAACCGCTACCGCGTGAGTTTCTCATTTTTAACTTTTGACTATGCTATTGCAGCAGAGCTGAGGCGAGTCTACTCGACTTTAAAGATAGGGTTTGCAGGGGACCGTGAGACTTTTAGCGATACCGTAAGTCGCTTGACCCTTGAAAACACAGCCCTTAAGAATGATAAGGATGAGTGGTCCAAAGTATGCGCTGACATGGAAAAGGAAATTGGGAAGGTTACTCAGCTCCAGAATGACAATACCGCTTTAAGGGTGGAAAATGAGAGGCTGCAGGCTGAGAATGCCGAGGTTGCTGAGTTAAAGAGGCGGCTCGAGGCAACGAGGAAAGCGAAGGAGGACGCTGAGGCTAGCAACAGGGATGTATTGAGCGCGGCTGAGGGTATAAAAGCCGAACTTGAGAGGGAGATAGAGCAGCTGAGGGGACAGCTGAGTGATGCAGAGTTCCGTGTTGGGTCCTCCTTCGAGGAGAGTATCCATGATATGTATGTGAAAGCTTTGAGATTCGAGGGATTTCGTGGGTCGAAGACTACCCCCGCGAGCTAGCCAGATCCTGGGAGAGATTAATCCCTTACGAGGCCTTCTTGCATCAAGTGGACGTAAGCACACCGACACCCTGGACGAGCACCAACTCGCGAATGTCCTTATGAACAACGACGAACATGAGATGCTAGAGGAGGGAAGGAGGTTATTGCAGGAGGATGCTACGAACGAAAGGTTGGTGAAGCTTGCCTAGGAGAAAGGAAAGTTTGCAGTGACCGGGGATGTGGTTGTGGCGGAAACATTTGCAGAGGGAAGTTCTCATCCGCCCCTGGGCCCCAGATCTATCATGGTGAGTGGTCCTGGGGATTTGACCCAAACTGCTACTGAATATAATCCCGACTTCCCGGCACTGGGGGATACCAGGTTCACTTTACCCACCATCGCTAGCACCCTTCTTATCATTCCTATGCCATCCTTGACCGTAGGTAAATTCCTTTTACCCTGCATCCCTGATAACGAAGTGATTACCGAATTTATGGACTAAAAAAGGTATTGTCTTTGCTTATGCTCTTCCTCCTTAGTCTATGACGGCACCAAGCCCCGCTCCCATGATCCCTCCAATGACTGAAACTGGGTCGGGCCTCATAGCGAAACAAGCTGAAGAGGCCAACGACCCACTTGACACCTTTTCTGACATAAGAGTAACTTCTAGCATGGTCGACATTCTTAACGAAGAAGGAGAGGTGGTTGATGGGCAGAGTGCCCTTGCCAAAGGCCCGGTAGAAGCTGATATGGCTTCGATGGCGGCTGTGGTGGCGAGTCAACAGACCAAGATGGTGGCCAAGTGTGAAGAAGTAGAGGAGAAGCGAGAGCACGACAAGGCTGCTAGGAAGGAGCTTCTAGTGAAGACTCTGCAGGAGGTCGAGGCGAGGGCTGTTGGCACTATCGCGAAGAAGAGAGCCGATGAGGAGGCTGAGAAGAAGAGGGCTAACGATGAAGCCCGGAAGAAGAGGGAGGATGAGGAAGCACAGGAGAGGATTATTGAGTCCCTTGAGAAAGCCAAAGCTAGCAAGGTCATGCCTCATAAGTCCCAAAAGCTCGCTGCCCGGAGTGCCGCCACAGATGCTAAGGAGAAAGCTGAGCGGGAGGGCAAGGTGGTCCTAGAGGCGAGTGACGTTGTGGTCGGCCTTGCTGTTAGGGGTGCCGCCAAGCCTACATTGCAGGCCACCCTTATTGATATTACCGAGGTTTCTAGCGGCGACGGGATGGGCGAGAGACGCATCTCGGCTTCTCATGAATCGACCACTTCTTGGAGGGGCCGAGATGGAAATAGCGAGTCTGGTAAGAAGAAACTCGGAGCCAAGGATGAACCATCAAGCGTGGAATCTGCAAAAAAGGACAAGCACAAGCACAAGAAAAGGAAACATGGTTAGTGTTAGTAAAAGTAGGAGTTACCATTATTTCGGTAGAGTAGGCCGATAGTTTACGCGAGTACGGCCCTCGCTTTTGGTTTTTCAAGACATGGTGTGGTTTTCATGTGCACCCTACCATTAGAAAGTAAAAATGTTAGACACTTAGCTTGTTTAGTTTGTGTGTGAAAAGGAAATATGAATTAGTAAAGATCACTGTTTATGTCAAGTGTTCGAATGTTCTTTTTATGTTTTCTAGCGTCCTGTAGTTGCATAAACTTACTTATCGTTACACTTGTCACAAAAGCAATTAGGGGTCATCTCTGGGTAAATTATTCCAGAGAGGTGAGGTAAAGCGCTAGTTTCAGTAAGTTCCCCTCAGCTCAAGGAACCCGTAGTTTGCGAATCCAGGCTGTGCGCCTATTGTTTTGGGTGGCTCGGGGTTAAACCCAAGTGTAGAGAAGACATAGGGCATCGCGTTATGCGGTCCGCCAGGTGGGTGGCTCTCCTGTCGTTCATCGGGTTGAGGCGAGCCGCCAGATGTCGTTTATTCGCCGGCATAGTTTTTAGTCCCAATCATCATCTCGTAAGGTTCGATCGTGGCCACGGGATGGTCCCTAGTCTTGAGAGCTAAGGGGAAGAAACGATTTATGGTCACTCTTGGTGCTGAGCCAAGATTCGACCGGCACCCGCAACTGGCGAAGAGAGATTTGCATCGATCTTAGACGGTCGTAGAGTGGCGCCAAGCCGCCTGGACTAGGACGCAGAATGATTTATCCTCGGCCTCAGCACTGGACCAAGGTTCGAGTTAGAGGTTGATTATACTCGGTCGCGCCGTTGGCCGGTGATTCGAGTTGCGGTACCGGCTCCCGTGCTTGGGGTACCGGGTATAGCCAAGTGTCCCAGACACGATGTTGCCTAGAAATTGAAATGGCTGTGCCGGCTCCCATGCTCAGGATGCCGATGCGGCGGTGATTCGAGTTGCGGTACCGGCTCCCGTGCTTGGGGTACCGGGTATAGCCAAGTGTCCCAAACACGATGTTGCCTAGAAATTGAAATGGTTGTGCCGGCTCCCATGCTCAGGATGCCGATGCGGCGATCATAGGCATGAATCGAGATAGTTGTTGGAACTAACAAGATGCATTACGTGAGAAGTAAAAAACAAGGAGACAAGATTTTGAACATCACTTCTGCTGATAACTTTGGCAGTAATATCCTTTACAATGCTTCGGATTTCTGAAAAAACAGAACAATGTTTGAAAAGCATAAGCGACCATAAACCAAGTTACATAAGGTAGCGGCGGAGATGTTCGCTGTTCCATGCCCTTGGGTGTTCAGCTCCATCAACGGTAGCGAGCCTGAAGGTTCCATCGCTGAGCTTTTGATGTATGGAGTATGGGCCTTCCCAACGGAGTGTGAGGCCCGTTGGCGGGGGGAAAACCCGCTTAAGAAAAAGGTCGCCAATGTTGAGTTCCTTGTGCGGATCCTGCAATTGAAGTATCGGATTACCCAATGTCGTTATGCGGTGGCTCTGATATCGCCCTCGTTCCTTTTCCTCCATCAAGTTGAGTGATCCCAAAAGTAAATCTTGGTTTGTCTTTGGATCGAAGTATGTGACTCGATGGGACTGAAGCTTGAGCACAACGGGAATGACGGCTTCAGACGCATATGTGAGGGCAAAAGGAGTATGACCTGTTGTTGTCTTATGGGTGGTGCGGTAAGCCCATAGAGCTAGAGGAAGTTCGTCTGCCCATATGCCCCCAGCCTTTTCCAGATGCTTTATGATGATAGACTTGATGACCTTGTTAACCGCCTGAACTTGCCCGTTGGCTTGGGGATGATCCACTACTGAGAATCTTTTATCGATGTCGTGGCGCTGGCAGAAGGCTTTGAACTCGCTGCTCTCGAATTGAGTGTCGTTGTCGGGGATGATAGCTTGAGGCACTCCATAGCGGGTAATGATGTTGTGGACAACAAATTTAATCATCTTCTTCGTGGTGATGGTGACGAGAGCTTCAGCTTCTGCCCACTTGGTGAAATAGTCCACTGTGACGATAGCGTATCGTGACCTGGTTCAGACCATTGGAAGAGTTATGATGATGTCAATTCCCCACATGGCAAACGGCCATGGGCTGACCATATGAGACAGTTCGGGAGGCTAGGCTCTTGGGATCTTGGAGAAGCGCTAGCACTTATCGCACTTGCGAGCATAGTCCGCGGCGTCTTGATCAAGCATGGGCCAGTAATAACCATGTCTAAGAATCTTTCTGGCCAGGGTATGCCCCTCAGTGTGATCGCCACATTCGCCTTCATTCACACTGCTTAGCACTAGGAGGGCGTCGCTATGAGCTACGCACTGGAGCAAGGGAACTGAAAAACCTCTACGGTAGAGTACCCCGTCCATAAGAAGGTAACAGGTTGACTGGCGAGTGAGCGCGCGCCTTTCGTTGTAGTGCTTTGGTAGGATCCCGTGCTACAGGTAATTTCTGATCGGTGTCATCCATGACGCGTGCTCAGGGTCGGTGCTCATAATAGTCTCGTCTTACCCTTGCATGATGCTTGGGGATTGAGGATTTCAACCGGGGAGGATCCGTTAAGTTGCGGATCTTCGGAGCTTGCCCTACTGGAGAGTGAATCCGCTTTTTCATTTTGCTCGCGTGGGATATGGGTGATGGTGAAATGCTCGAAGTTGACGAGTAGCCCCATGAACCTGGGCCAAGTACTGGGCAAGCCGTCCCTCTTTCGCTTAATACTCTCCTAGTACTTTTCGGACGATAAGCTGTGAATCAGAGAAGATGTGGACGGTCTCCAGCTTGAGTTCGATCGCGATTTTAAGCCCAGCGATTAAGGCCTCATATTCCGCGTCGTTGTTAGTAGCCAGGAAATTTAGCCTCAACGCATAATACATTGGGCGCTCTTCAGGGGTGATGAGCACGAATCTGGCCCCGGAGCATTTTTCTGTTAAAGGAGCCGTCTACGAACAATTTCCACAAAGCGTCAGGAGTTCCAGCGTTCTTTGTGGGATCCTCCTTGGGGGCAATGAACTCAACCATGAAATCTGCGAGAGCTTGACCGAGGATGGCTCATCGGGGGATGATGGTTATCTCGAACTGGCTTAACTCTATGCTCCACTTCAATAATCGTCCTGATGCCTCGGGTCGATGTAGGACCATACGCAGTGGCTGGTCAGTGAAAATTTTTATGGGATGCGACTGGGAAGTACGGTCGTAGCTTTCTAGAGGATATTAAAAAGCAGAATGCTAGCGTCTCTAGCTTCAGGCAGTTCTTCTCTTCCACCGTCAACGCTTATTGATATAGTAGACGGGCCATTGAGAGTGGTCTTCGAGGCGTATTAATGCTGAGATGATTACCTGCGTAGAAACAACCATGTAAATATATAGTCCTCATGGTCTATAGGCTTAGAGAGGATAGGTGGTCGCTCTAAGTGATCTAGAAGTTCCTTGAATGAGGAGATGCATTCGGTGGTCCACTCGAAGTTGCGTTTCCCTTTTTGGAGTAAATCGAAGAAGGGGATGCACTTGTCGGTGGCCTTAGAGATGAACCGACTTAAATCGGCGACCTTTTTGTTCAAACTCTGAACATCCCTGATGTTCTCGGGGACTCGGTTGTCCTGAATAGCTTGGAAATTTTTTGGGTTAGCTTCAATGCCCCGGGAATTGACAACGAAACCCAAGAACTTTCCCGAGGCGACTTCGAAGGAGCATTTCATGGGGTTGAGTTTCATGTCGTACTAGCGAAGGACATCAAACATCTCAGAGAGGTCGTGGACATGATTGCTTGATATTTTAGATTTCACCAGCATATCATCCATGTACACCTACATGTACTTTCCAATTTGATTTTTAAAGAGTCGATCAGCCATTCGTTTGTAAGTGGCACTGGCATTTTTGAGGCCAAAGGGCATAACACGCTAGCAGTAGAGCCCAAGGTCAGTTATGAAAGAGGTACGATCTTGGTCGCGGAGGCTTATCGGGATCTGGTTGTAGCCTGGGTAGGCGTCCATGAAGGATAGTAGTTAGTATCCGGTGGTCGAGTCGATTAATTGGTTGATCTTCGGGAGCGGGAAGTTGTCCTTGGGGCATGCTTTGTTCAGATCGAAGAAGTCGATGCATGTTCGCCATTTACCATTGGCTTTCTTAACCAGAACTGGGTTAGGTACCCATTCGGGTTGGTCAGCTCCCCGGATGAAGTTATTGCTGAGCAAACGGTCTACCTCTTCTTCAAGGGCCTTGGACCTCTCGGCCCCTAAAAAGCGGCACTTCTGTTTAATTGAAGGCACTCTGGGATCTAAGCAAAGGGAATGGAAAGCGATTGCGGGGTCGATGCCCTTCATGTCAGAGTGAGTCCATGCAAACATATCTAAATTGGCTTTCAGGAAGCGTATGAGATCTTATTTAATTGCTAGGTGGAGTTGTGACCCTACCTTCAACACCCTTGTTGGGTCATCGAGGTTGACGGGAACGTCCACTGTGGATTCGACCGGGGTAGCCCTCTCGTTTTCGGACTCTTCATCTTTCCTTGTGTTGAGGTCATCGGAAAGACAGGAGTGGCGCCTGAGCCAGGGACCAGACGCTGCTATTTGCTATGCTGAGACATTCTTTGTGCAAGAAGGCGTGGGCACGGCTTTGCCCTTGTCCTTGTTGCGCGCGTTCTTCCATTCTATTGTGTAACATTCCTTGGCGCTTACTTTGTCGCCCTTAACGGTTCCGATCCCATTTTCAGTCGGTAATTTCATTAGGAGAGACCATGGTGCCATGTAAACTCGAAATTCGGTGAGAAAGGGGCGCCCTAGGAAAGCGTTGTAGGGGAGTCGATGTCTATGACCATAAAGGTGAGAATTCGGACTCGGCTTCGGTCCCCCTCGCGCAGTTCTACAGGTAGGTCGATCATCCCTACGGGGGAACTAGAGGCCCTATTGAAGCTGTGAATCACGTCGTGACATGGCCTCAAGTCATTCGTTTCCAATTTCATCTGGTCGTAGGCGGCCTTAAAGATGATGTTGACTGAACTCCCTTAGTCGATTAAAACCTTTCGAACGAAAGCGGCACCGATCTGGGCAATGATGACTAATGGATCGATGGTCGGGATTTCCACCCCCGTCGATTCTCTTTCTCGGAAGGCGATGCCATCCCGCATGGTCTTTTGTAGCTTAGATGGGATGGACTCAGGGAGAGCGGAGAAGGCTTCGTAATTAGCATATTTTATGGAACTCACAGATTCCTACATTTTTCGAAAGCTGTCATGTGTGGGGTAGAGTCCGCCACATATGGTGTTGATCACGATTCCTCGTCTTGGGTTAAATGGTCCCGAAGCTCCCTTGGTGGCTACCTGTGGAGCTAGCACTGGAGGCTGCGAGTTTGCTTCAGGAGGAAATGGCTCTTGGACATATTGCTCGAGCCGTTTCTCATGAATAAGTTTCTCGATTGCATCCCTAAGTTTGCGGCATTCGTTGGTGTTGTGCCCGTACACGTCGTGGTACCGACAATACCTCCCAATGTTCTTCTCGCAGTCAGTTGACTCTCTAACGCACGACTTCTTGTATGGCAAGGTGTTACACGTTTCCAAGTAGATTGTCTCTATGTCTTCATTCAATGGAGTGTAGGTCTCGAAAGCTTGGCGAGGGCCGGGTTATCTTAATTCTTCCAGGGCTTGCCCGTTGTTTCATCCATCTGGCCTGCCATTGTTTGGTTTTTCCTTTGGGACCCGCCCCCTTGTTTTGGTCGAAGGGCTCCCCCCTCGCCCACCTTTAAAGTGGTTATTGGCGGTATCCGCTTAGGGATCATTGGGGCGACTTGTGGTAGAGAGTTGATTCCATCTTGCCTCTTCTTAGCACATGTATTGATCTGCCTTCTCATAAAAGGCATCGAGGCTCTTGGGCTATTTTCGATCGATCCAGGCCCCGAACTCTGAAGTAGGGAGGACACTTTTCACTAGTTAAATGAGTATGGTGCGAGGATCTGGATCCTCGTCCTCGGTAAGAGATGTGTTGAACCCGGAAAGTTAGCTTCTTAACGACTCGACGGGCCCCTGGTGTAGGTTGGATAAAGGGAGGGCATTCTTCGGAGTTGGGATGTGCACCGTGAATTTCTTGACCATCTCTGTTGCTAGTTGTCCGAAGTTGTTAATGGAATCGAGAGTGATATGTGAGAACCAAAGTAAAACAGTACCAGACAGGAAGACCGAGAAGCTTTTACATTTGGCTGGATCGTCACCCGGGATCGAGTCCATTTTCCATTCATGGCGATTCAAGAAGGCACAAGGATCAATGGTACCATCGTAGAGTGGCAATTGTGGCATGCTAAAGCGCCTCGGCCATTCGGCCTCATTTACTCTTTACGTGAAGGGGTTACACCTAATTTGGGCTTTCAATGCACCATGTGCGCCCCTTCGCATTTCCTTCATAACTCTTCGTATCATGTCGGGAAAATAAGTTGGATGGGGATCCACCATTGGGATCCACAGATTTTGACGCGGCTCTGGAGTCCTGTGCGTGGCCGTCTTCTATGATGGATGTCTGGATCATCTTCCTCTATGTCCTCGATATCTATGATTGGGTCTTGGTGTGGATGGTGAGGTGGAAAGGGGTGATGCAGATCCTGTTCTGGAGTAGCGCGGGCTATTGTAATAACTGGCCCTTCATCCTGATTAGTGACCATTGGGATGTGTCGAGGAAGAGGTTGGTTTGTAGGATCGGGTCAGTCATTGATAATTAGGTAAGAGCGGTCTCGGTACTACGCCCCCTCGCTGTATGTGACTATAGTTCGGTCGACGTTGCCGTTCCCATTCCTGTTGGCATGGCTGTTGCCGTTGTTGAGGGCTTTGATACGAGCGGCGACATTGTTGATAAGGGTGAACCTCCTCCTTTGGTGTGGGCCCCTTGACTTGGAAGAGGAAGTTTCCGATGTAGTTGGTTGGGGTCGAGCATTGTTCCGAGTTAATTGAAGTCGGGAGACGACGCGTTGACTTTCTTGAAGTTGCCGCGTAAGGCCAATGTTATCCCTTAATGCTTGGTTGAGATCAACCGCGGTGTTCTCATATCTTTCATTAAACGCACGAATTTGAGCTTGGGTAATGGGCGGTTCAGGGTCCACAACACGAGGGATGGTTTAATTAGATGTTGGGGCATACACCTATTGAGGTTGTTGGGAGGTATCAACTTTCGGCTGCGGTTGAAGAGCCGACCATTGCGTTCTTTGACTTCTTTACCATCGTAAACGGACTCGATAGCAGGTTGAGCGGGGAACCTTAAGCTCCTCGAAGTCGAGATGATAATGTGGAAGAAAGATGCAAGTATTGAGTTCGGTTCTCAGTGAAAGCACCAAATGGTGATGGAAAAAAATGTCGTAAACACCAAAGATTCATATTACTAGGAATAGTTAATTTGGTCACAAGACTAAGTAAGAGAAAGCGGTAAATGACACAAGAATTTATAGTGGTTCGGCCGCGGATTAGGCCTATGTCCACTTTGGAAGGTTGTTGAACTTTTATTAATCACTCAAGAATTACAAGGTAGAGCCATGCTCCTTACATTCACATTTATAATTGCCATATGCTAGGTATTTGGGAAAAAGAATATTTAATTCTACTTCTTTCTCAAATAGGAGATGCCATTAATGGAATTCATGGAACTCTAGGAAGGACTAAAGTGAAGAAAATCCAACCCTTTTGAAGTGTGAGGCCATGGGCTATTTATAGGAGTGGGAGTAGGTAGGAGTAGGTAGGATTAGGTTGAAATAGGGACCACATGTAGGAAATTCGAACCCACCACCTACGCGCCTCGAAACTTCGAAACCGGGAACGGGTTCAAAATTTCGAACCCTGGTATGGGTGAGACATCTCGCTCCCACTGGGTTTGGAATCTCGAGCCTAGCCATGGGTGCGAGATTTCGCGCTCGTTGGGCTCGGAATCTCGAACCCAGCCATGGGTGCGAGATTTCGAACCCGCTGGGCTCGAGACCTCGCACCCACTGGGTTCAAAATTTCGAACCTAGGTGTGGGTTCGAAATTTTGAACCCAGGCATAGGTGCGAGATTTCGCACCCGGCTGGATGTGAATTCCACGTCATGCCTAGCGTGAAGTTCTTCCGAGGGGCGCGAGGATCCCGGGACCGGGTGTTCGAGGCTCATAACTCCTTCGGGGTCCGTGGCCTTAGTTCGCGGATGTCTTCTGGATGTCGTGAGGTTACAAGCGGTGTAATCCCTTATTGATCATGTTTCCTTCACTCTGGTGTGTCCCTTTTCGGCCTCAAATTCATGTGATTCGTTGGGTTGAGCATATCTGATGCTCTCCTAGGAACCGGACCAAAAAGTCGGTTAACAACTTGCATCCACTTGCATCAATCAAACATAACATATCTCAAAACACATGTTTACATCCATGGGATTCATACCTAAAGGTCGAAAGTTCGATCAATAGGATATACTTAAATGATAGAAGCAAGCATAAACAAAAGCTTTGGAAAGGAAGTTAAGAACATACCCTTGAGAAGGAAAGGGTACAAAGCGTGAATCTTGTCTTCGGTCTCCCAAGTTGCATCCTCTAGGTTATCTCCCTACTGAACTTTCATCAACTTGACTTCTTGGTTGTGTAGCTTCTTAACTTCTGATCCAAGAATATGGGTAGGAACTCGTCTAACTGTCGCCTCCTGTTCCACCTCTACTTCCTCCAATATACTCGGCTCTACTACTTCCACGGTATCATGCAAGCACTTCCACAAATGGGAAACGCGGAAAACATCATGAACACCAAATAATCTTTCTGATAGCTTTACTCTATAGGCCATTTGGCCAATCCTCTCTATTATGGGAAATGGCCCTACAAACCTTGGTGCCAATTTCCCTACAGATCCAAAGCGAACCACATTCCTCAAAGGTGACATCTTATTGAAAACCATGTTTCCCACCTCAAACTCAATGTCAGTCCTTCTCTTGTCTACGTATGACTTTTTCCTATCCTGAGCTATCTTCATTCGCCATCTAATGAGATCAATCTTTTCTAACATTTCTCTTACCATATTTGGTCCAAGTAGAAGTCTTTATGTAGACTCCCACCAATAAGTTGGTGATCTACAGGGTCATTCGTACAATGCTTCGAAGGGTGCCATGCCAATGCTAGCTTGGTAACTGTTGTTATAGGCGAACTCTAATAAAGGAAGGTGACCTTCCCAAGTCCCTCAGAAGTCTAGGATACATAGTCTTAATAGATCCTCAAGAAAATTATTTACCCTTTCTGTCTATCCATCGGTCTGAGGGTGATAAGCGGTGCTCAAACATAACTGTGTACCTAATGCTTCTTGCAAGCTCCTCCAAAATTCACTGGTGAAAATGGGGACACGATCACTTACGATACTGGAAGGTACTCCATGAATACGGACTATCTTATGAATTTTAACTGCTACCAACCATGCTGCCATCCTCTTACTCTTAATTGGGATGAAATTAGTGCTCTTAGTAAGTCTGTTTACTACAACCCAAATATTGGTGTTGCTTTTCCTTGATCTTGGCAAACCATCGATGAAATCCATAGAGACACTCTCCCACTTCCACTATGGAACATCCAACGAATGAAGTAAACCACCGAGCTTCTTTTGCTCAGCCTTGGCTTGTTGGCAAATCAGACATTGAGAAACAAACTCCTCCACATCTTTCTTCATCCCTGCCCAAAAGAAAACCCACTTCATATCTCTGTACAAATTATCACCGCCTAGATGAATAGTCATCTTAGAAAGATCGGCATCTTTTAGGACTATCTTTAACAAACTCACAATTTGGGGAAAACAAAGCCTTCCATCTCGTCGCAACCAACCTCTATCGTCTATGGAATATCTACTACGATAGTTAGAACTCTCCCCTTTACTGAGCCTATCTAAGATGTCTGAAATCTGTTGATCCTTCTGCTGCGAAGCTCGTATCTGATCCATAAGAGTAGATCGTACCTTTAGTGATGCAAATAAACCAAGCAAAAACTCGATGGAGGGTCTAAAGTCAAAAGTCGATATAAACTCCAAGCTTTTCCTATCTATAAACAGAGAACTCAAGGCCATCCTCTGCATACTCAGTGCGTCTGCCACCACATTACCCTTACCAAGAGTATAAGCTATCTCGAAGTCATAAGATTCTAGGAACTCCATCCACCTTTGTTGCCTTAAATTAAGATCCTTTTGCGAGAACAAGTACTTAAGAGATTTATGATCGGTGTACAACTTGAACTTCTCTCCAAGCAAATAATGGCGCCATGTCTTAAGCGCGAGTACTATGGTTGTTGATTCCAAGTCATGGGTTGGATAGTTCTTCTCATGGACTCTGAGATGTCTACCTCCATAACATACTACCCTTCCTTCCTGCATTAGTACAGCACCAAGCCTTGTACCATATGCATTAGATTATACTGTAAATACTTTGTTCCCATCGGGCAAGGTCAAGACAGAGGCTGTTGTCAAAGCCCTCTTTAATCGTTGGAAAGAAAAATCACAATCTATATCCCAAGAAAACATCAAATTCTTCTTTGTCAGCCTGGTGAGTATGGTTGAAATCATTGGGAAGTCCTTAATGAACTTCCTATTATAGCCTTCCAATCCAAGAAAAAATCTCACCTCTATTGCATTCTTTGGGATCTGCCAATCTAAAACTGCAACTCCTTTGCGGAATCTACTGCTATCTAAAAAGAATCGGTGTATACAACGTAAGCAGGACACTAATATGGATAAAGCGGAAATAATAAACTAAGTATTAATTTACAATAGTTATGCAAGTAAAAGCTAAGAAAATAAATATATCACAAATAGGAAGTAAATGCGATAAGAAACAACACCAGGAATTTTATACTGGTTCAAACTTCCCTCCCTACGTCCTGCCTTGAAGATCCTCTTTGTAATTCACTATCACGCCCTCTCTTAACCCAGAGGAATAGGTTGCAATACACCCGAGCACCAACACGGATGTTCCCGCCTGAGCACCCACACAGGATGTAACACCTCGTATGTCTTGTGAATATTAAAGTAACGAATTAAAGAATACTTAATTTTAAAAGTGAGAATTAGGGAAACGGGTTACGCCATTGCATTCGTCTCGAAATTCTGCTTCAGATAGAGTCTGAATTTGCGTGAATCGGACTCTGTATGAAGAAGTTATGGAGTTCAGAATATTTCATGTTTAAATAGAAAATATAAATAATAATTAAACATCTCAAACCAAGTTCAAAATTCGAAACTCAAGCAGAATAGGCTGAGCGGGAAAATTCCAGCTCAGGGTTTCGACCCCCCCAAGGGGAGTCGACATAGATGACGACCCCCCTATAGGGGTGTCGACATAGGTTTCGACCCCCCTATAGGGGAGTCGACCCCTTTTGGCCCAGATCTGGCCGATGACGTGTTTTGCCATGTGTCGCTTTCTAATTCACTGTGTGACATGGTATTCTGCTCTGGACGATTCTGATGACTTATAGACTGATCTAAAGGCTCTATATCTCCCTATACACCTATAAAAAAGACCCCTAAACCTATTGTTTTCTACACACGAATTCATAAGCGTTTATATGCTGTGAAAACCTGAAGTGAACTAGCCTCCACCTTAATCAATCAAATTAGATTTTTCAAGTTAACAATCAAAGTCTACACAAAGGAATAGTTAATCAAATTCAGAAATCAGATCCCAGAATTCATGACCAATCTGTAATTTGTAAGTTCATGTTACTTTCAAAAGTAAAATTCAATTATGATTCTGACATTGTAATAAATCTGAATCTGAGACTATGCCTATTTCTATCTGTCTTTCTATATCCATTAGATCTATTTAATTGATATTATTGTGTCCATTCTTTGTCTCTTCTTTCCTTCTTCCCTTTTTGCTTTTATAGCCAGGCTACTGCGAGCCTGGGCAGAATCTCATAAGAGATGAACGTACATTGGAAAAAAATTTGGGCATAATATATAATTGGGACATGGCCAGCGCTAAAATTTGGAAAAATATTAAATTATGTATAATTGGGCATAACTGATTTGTAACTGATTTGAGGACATAACACGTGTTGTATTTAAAACATAAAGTGTATCGAACATACGACTTGAGATTTGAGGCATAAAGTATGTTGGACATATGACTTGGGATTTAGGGCATGAGTTGAACTGTAAACATACAAGGCATAGTACATGTTGTGGTTTAAGACCTAAAATCGAGGCATATATATATATATATGATAGTTTATGACTTGGAAGAAGGATATCATTGTGTATAGTGATATATGGCTTAGGCATGAAAAACCAATAGTTGGACAGGGATAACTGTTAAATGTGAACACGCCTAAATTGGGATTTTGGGTAATAGGCATGCACTGTAATTAAAGGGTATAATTTGGCATAGTTTATACTGAGAATCATGATCGGGGGGTTTTGAGAGAATATTTTGTACAGTGCAATATGACTAAACCTTATGGCAGGTGCTATATTATGATTTTGGGGGCATGACTATTATTGCAAATTTAGGAAAATTGGGTGTAACCTATTTTGAGTAATAACTTGAATTTGAATTGTTGGGCTTAACTTGAAATGAGCTTTTTTGATGTATAACTTGAGAATAGGAACATGACTAGTTTTGTGAATTTGGGATAATTAGCATATAAAATCTAGACTTGGACATGTATGGTAAATATGCTAAAAGATAAACATGCCTAACCCGAGGTTAGATTGAGTTGCAGCGTAAAACTGCCCGGAACCTCCTGGCACATCCAGTAATCGCAACAACACCTATCTAATGTGAGAGGTTAGTGCATCATGCCCAAGAAAAACCCGAGATTAGATTGAGTTTTGGTGTAAAACTTCCCAGAACCACCCGGCACATCTTGTAACCGCAAAAACATAGATCTAATGTGAGAGGTTGGTGCATTAATAAATCAACTAATGCTAATGAACAAGATGTGTTATAAATGGGTATGGTTAAGTTAAAACAAGGGAGCAACACTTAACCAATATATCAGGATGCGTGGAAGGGTTAAGTTAACAAAATAAGGCAACATTTAACGAATGTAACACGACAAGTGGGTGGGTTAAGTTAACTTGAATTGATTGATGACACTTAAACCAATACAGCACAATGAACGCATGGGGTTAAGTTAAAAAGAAACACTTAACCAATGTAACATGATGAACGAATGGGGTTAAGTGAATGGGAAATACTTAACCAATATAACATGATGAATGAACGGGGTTAAATTAATAGGAAACACTTAACCAATACAACATGACAAGTGAGAAGGGTAATAAGAAACACTTAACCAACATGACATGATGAGTAGGTGGGTTAAGTTAACATGAATGGACAACTTTTAACCAATATGACATAATGTGTGGGAGGGTTAAGTACATATCGGGTTGGTGGATAATATTAGTAAATATAGGCCCACAAACTTAACTAGTAAGAAACCCTAGTAACCGGGACCCATTTAAGCAGTAACCCACATAGATGTATCAAGGTACCCTGAAACTAGGCAGGGTATGGCACGATTACTGGGCTGATTATAAGTGGTCAAAATAGTGGCAGGGGGTACGTCAGTGTATGTTCCGACGGATTACGGGCGTGCGCGTACTCCGGAGTGGGAAAAAGCAGGCACTGGCTACTAGTAGTTATACACTGTGCATCTTGAATCATGTCGGGTTGGTATCGTAAGGATTGATACATTTTATGGTGGGACAAGCACAGGGTATCTACATGTAGGAGAGGGCGATTGACAATGACACTTGGAACATTAATACAAGTAGGGAGCCGATCGATAGGGTAGTAAGGGTACATCTAAAATCTTCATGGCAATTAGGCTAATTGAGGTAAGATCCTCATGCTAGATGTACACCTGAAGGCTACCATAATTGTGGGGATTGGGATCACATTGTAATATTATCATTTTACACAGATTACTAGTTGGGACACTAGTTAGGCAGTGCAGAGATATAGAAATCAGAATAACAGGGTAGTAGCGAAGCAAAGAAAGAGTAGAAGTTCACTCAGTTTATCTTGTCTTATCATATCTATGCTAATCGTATGTTATCTTGTTATCCTTGTTATCGCAGTAATGTCTTATATTCAGTTTATTCATGTTATGAATGCTTTTGCCTATTTACATGCTGAAAGTCACTGGACTTACCAGACTTATGTCTGACCTAGTTTGTTTGGCCTCATTTCTTCTGTCCCCTCCCCCCAGGTTCAAAGGGAGAAAATGTTACCACTTAGCTCAGTTTTCTTTCCATGCTCGAAGATAGTCAATGTATTGCTTTGGACTCTCTCTTCCACTGCTATGGCTGGTTCATGCTTTATTGGGGAAATATCATTGTTATTTTTACGCTTCTTTTATACTTGAAAGTTTTTGAATCAAGACAGAAGTTCTACGTACTGTTTTTAAGTATGATTGAGACCATTGTTGTAAAAGCTTGACTAAACCACATTGTTTATACAATGACTTTTTTTCCGCTGCTTTATTTTTCTGCCTTGTAATTTATCTGCTTCTTTTACCTAAAATGCTCCACCGAAGTTAAGGCATTCCCTTTGTGAGTGACCTTAATGGAGGTGGGGTGTTACACTTGGTATCAGAGATGAATGTTACCAGATCAGATAAGAGACTTGAAAAATTATTTTCAAAACGGTTTTAAAAGAAGCATTTTCTAAAGAAAAAGTTTTGTTTTAAAGGCATATTCCCTAAAGCCATATGCACTATCTTTTGATCCTCTATTTGAATCCTTGTTTCCTTCTTTCCTGAGTTTCTGGGGCTCCAGGCTTTCTGGGAGGTAACCTCATCGCGGCATGGTTTCGTAGGCTTGATGAGACAACGACACATGTCAAAGGGCGAAGAAGTTCCCAACCTCCATCCATAGTCGCAGTAGTTTCACCTGCGGCTAATTCTTTTCCAAGCTTTGTAGGGTTTTCTGTGTGATGGAGACAGCTTTCATGAGACTTGTCAACAAGTTACACAAAGATGGAAAAGATGAGAATAAGGGGTTTTGGCTAAGGAACACAACCCAAGGATGAGAAACTCATGGATATGGACTTGGTGCACGAAGGAGGAAAGAATAGAAAATTCTAAGACAAGAGGAAGTGTCATTATTATGGTATAACGGGTCATATAATTAAGGACAAGGGCAAGAACAAAGGACATGATTTTCCGGAGGGCAAGTGCATGCTCTCACCGCCAGCGTACCTAAGAGAGAGGTAGTAAAGCTTCGGTCGAAAAAGTTTAGTTTTCTTTTGATATCCTATTAGTACACTTTTGATTTTAGCACTTCACATTTTTTTATATCTGCTTCCATATTTGAGTCTCTGCACCTTAGTACTTGTATAGTGGAAGATCCCATTATCGTCTCAAATCCAATTGGTGGTTCAGCTCATTTTTCTTTGGTTTGTATGGATTTGAGAATAGCTATGTTAAGTATTGACACTACACCATATCAGCGAATTTGACACGCCAGGGATGTGGAGATTTGATACAGCTTAAAGCCATATCAAATTTAATACAACTCATAGCCGTACCAAATTTCATTTGCTACACCTCAACCGATCCGCACCTCACACACTCCTAAAATCTAACCGTAGATCTTCAAAGCTTCAGATTGTTTCCTTTGATACAGCTTCAACCCATATCAAATCTGCATTGTATTTTTTGCCCGCTACGCTATAAAAACAAAGATGCCAAATTTATTGGCGGGCATGGGAAATAATTTTTTGGCCGCTTCTTTTCTAATTATCTTCTGTCTCTCAATTTGCTTTCCCGTCTCCCCCTTCTCGATGAAAACTATACGAAATTAAAATCCACCCTCTCCCTCAGTAAGATTCATTGCGGCTAATAAAGAAACGTTTGTTACCGCTTTCATTTAAAAAACCCTAACCCTTCGCCGTTATGTGGTTTCGTTACCTAAGTCGCCTTCGTTTTTGATATCTTACATCTCCTTATTGAAGCGTTTTAGCAGAATAAATATGTGCTTCCAATAGCAAAGGTTAGGTTTTACATTTGTTTTGTGATTTCATATATAATTCGAGCTAAATTCGATCATTCTTTGCTGAACTCGATTAGTCTTTTTACCTTTTTCTTATTCCGTTGGATATCTCAAAGGACTGTGAACCGAGGAAGACGTCAAACAAGCTTCTAAATGGATTATATATACCATGAGGTAATTATATGATTTTAAGTTTATTTCGGAGTCCCATTGTAAATGGACTTATGAAACCATAAATTTATAGCATTGTTATATATTGATATAGTTTATTGATAGTTGTGTAACTATGAACTAATATTAATAATTATGTAACTATTTCTTAACTAAAAAATGGGAAAACAGATTTGGCAAATGCATGTTGAACATAACATAAGAATCCTTGTGATTTTGTTATTATAAGGTGAGGTGAAAATGGGAAAGCAGTAGCAAGTTACCAGCAGAAGCTTACACGGTAATTCTTAAGAGAAAAGGTTCATTATGTTATGAGATGCTGCTTTTATTAATTAAAAAAGCTAATTGTTTATGAGTTAATAACAAGATATTTCTTGAAGAAATTGAAAAATTAAAATATTTGGTACTAGTTTGCCAAAATGGAAGTCTGAACAGTCTTCTTAAAAGAATCACATTTCTTTATACTTATTTTTTTTTCATATACAAGGATATTGTTATGATATGTTTAATGTTTGAACTGAATATCAAATATTATTTAGTTTCAACATTTGAACAAACAGCTGCTAGTCTAAGAATTTATTAAAATGTAAATGAAATTTTATGATAATATTAGTATAGATTTTATTCACTATCCGCGCTTCTGTCTTTCCATAACCATTCCCACTTTAGGCTTCTTAGTGCCAAACAAGTCAATTTTGCTATTGAACATGCACAAAATTAGTATATGAAAGAGTAGCCATGAACATAATAATTTAATTTGCTAAACTCTTAGTCACCATTTACTGGGTATTCCTCTCTACCACATAATTAAACTGTAATATCTTAGTAGTTTAATACTGCAATTTTCAGTTGTTTATTTTGTTCTATGCATTATTAGGGACCAGTACTGGGTGCACCAATTTAGCAAGGTTGAGATGTTCGTCTTTTGTTTACCTGAAGAAAGCGAATCATACCATGAAGATCTTATTAAAATTAAAGATGAT
Organism: Allium sativum; assembly: GCA_030737875.1. Taxonomy (NCBI): domain Eukaryota; kingdom Viridiplantae; phylum Streptophyta; class Magnoliopsida; order Asparagales; family Amaryllidaceae; genus Allium; species Allium sativum. Next base: position 329,164,536 of record CM060916.1, read on the forward strand.
CTCTTTACATCCGTGGGTCTGCATTTCAAGTAATTGTATTATTATTTGTTTTTAGAGTTCCCAACTTCATTCAACTACGGTATTCAAACCATCAAAAAGAATACCATACAGTAGTTAATTTTCTATTGTGCACTTCATATTTTGGACAGGCCGCACGAATGAAGCACTGCACCTTTAGTGCATCCTGCCTCAAGCAGCGATTCTTTAAAAGGAGGAAGAAGCACTACACCTGTAGTAACAGAAGAAATATTCGAGAATAAATGTTTTCAGCCAATTGTTGGATGGGGTAACAAGTCGTGTGGTGATCGTAAGAACGATCCAATGCCTTGGAGTTCAAGGGGATTTTCTTCATCTTCAAAGGTAATACAACCATCCACCAAATATGTTAAAATAGAAATACAAATACAATCGACATAGATGTTTGAATAATATCTTATGAATACTTCTGCATCATATGCAAAGGTAATTTCAACGACCCTATGGCTTGATTTTGGTTCGTACATTCCAAGATCTGTAGTTTATAATTATTTCATCGAAGAAGTTTTTAAACTGAGAATTTGCTCGCACATTTTCTTTAATTTTGAGATTTACTTTCCACGTAACCAACATTATCTGGATATCTTTCCCTTTGGCATTTACACATAGTTCATTAATGTTCAGGGATTTGTCAAATAATAATTTATCAGGAGAGGTTACATCGGATGGATCATTTTCATTGATCACCCTTATCAGGTACCATTCTTTACCATTGGCTAGTAATTTTGCATCATACAAAAATTATATTCTTCTTTCTGATCTATCAGATTAATATGTAGTTTCGCGACTGGCAGTGGATAAGGGCTTTTCTTTCATTGACCCATGCTCTATGTCAAAACTTGAAACTTCTTTATGAATCCAAGAAGCCACCTAATTTTTCTTTGTTGCATTGCACCATGAGATGATTCCAGTTCACCAGATTCTAGTTCACAAGAGGTTCATCTTTCTCAAGAAACTCGCAGAGAAAAGATAATACTACTTGTGAAAATGAATAATCATGTTTAAACGAAAATCCAAATGAAGTAAGTATCGCTAACAAGAGAGTTGTTGTTGCTCCATTTGTTAATAAATTGCAGGTTCCACCAAGAGAAGAAAGCTACTGCATCCTCACAAATTAAATAACTATGCTTATAAAAGAAAGTGAAAATTGTTATTTAACATCATGCAAATCAGCAGCCATGCTAATATGTAAATATTGTACATGCAAGAAATTAACTGATCAAAGAATTTTCAAGCTGTTGCAGATGATGGTAAGGCTATCTTGCTTTGTTATTCCAGGCATCTATTTTGCACTATTGGTTTATAAAATGCAGATAAATTGTATTGATTATGCAGAGAGGAGTAAAACAGTAGAACGTAGTATTGCCTGCGACATATCTCATGTGAACAAGGATTCAGACATAGCAGAGAAGTTGATGGTCAGATGCAGCTTAAAAGCATGATAGAAGCCTATGTTGTCAGAATATCATCTTGTGTATATACACCAAATTGCTGCTTACTGCATGGTTTTTTTTAGTTCGTTTACTAAATGAGTACATTGTAAAGAACTATCCAAAGATAATGTATAAAACTATGGTTATCTTGCTGTACACGGATTTTAAATGTAGTGTAATTTGTAGATTTTTCTTCTTTTGTGTAATAGTTATGTTGTGGTTTTCTTGTGCTGAAAAATGATTGTTGTGTAATGTGTATATGCTATAGTTTTTTTTTATTTTTTTTTTAAATTAGCTACTGCTAAAGGCCGTATCTATTTAAAAATAAGTCAGTGCTTAAGGCTGTATCTATTTAAAAATAAGGCAGTGCTTAAGACCGTATCTTTTTTACAATTAGGCAGTGCTTAAGGTCGTATCTTTTTGAAAATTAGATACGGCTTAAGGCCGTATCAAATAATTAAGGATGCCAATTTTTTATACGGCCCAGAGCACTGCCAAAACACATTAGATACGGCCTAGAGCACTGCCTAATTTGCATTTCTGGTTTAGTGTGAGTTTAAGTGTAATGCTTATGTTTCCGGGTTTCATCGGCTATGTGTTGATTCTAGGCATGGATTGGTTAGCTAGTAATTTTGAAAGGAGGGTAGTTAGACTTTCGACTTGCCTCAGGAATACCCTCGAGATTTCGTGCGATTCTAAGGGATCAGTTTGTCTTGGCTACCTAGAATTACTTGATGAATCTATTGACGATTTGTGATCCATTAGAATAGTCCATGAGTACGCAAATGTTTTTGATCAGGTTAGGGGGTTCATCCCCTAAAAGCGCGAGATAGACTTCCCTATATATCTAGTTGACAATGCAAAACCAGTTGCATTACCTATACGACACATGAATCCAAGGGAAAGCAAGGGCTCAGTAAACAAGTAAAAGAGTTACTTGAGAAAGGGTTCATACGGCGAAGTACTTCTAAATGGGGTGCTCCAGTTGTTTTCGCTAAAAAGGCGGATGGTTCACTTCGCTTGTGCATAGATGATTTTTTGGAATGAGGAAGAACATGTTTTGCATCTAAGGGAAGTCTCGGATACCCTCCAAGCGCATCAACTTAAGGCGGAGGTCTCCAAATATCATTTTTGAAGAGAAAAAGTAAGGTTTCTAAGGCAGGAGATATCCAAGGAAGGGATGACAGTAGATACTGCAAAAGCAGTTGCGATGCAGGATTAGAAGGTCCCAAGGAATTCGACGGGAGCAAGAAGTTTTCTTGGATTAGCGGGCTTGTATGGGAAGTTAATTAGGGACATTGTAAAGGTATCATGCCCCACTTACTAGATTGACGAAGAAGAATCCAAACATCCTAGTATATACACTTGGTAACATGGTTAGCATCTGTTTATTTTCAAGAGATAGTTCTGGAAATGTTAGCATGACACGACAGAGGTTGTAGTGCCAAGTATACTATAAGAATAAAAGGTGGAACGAGAGGCGACAGTGAAATGAGTTCCAACGCATATTCTGGAAACAAAAATTAAGAAGCTACGCAATCGTGAAGTTAAGACAATAAGAGCAATATGGAATGAAGCTCAAGAAGATGCGACTTAGAAGACTGAAGACTAGATACGCGCATCATACCCTTTTTGAGGGTATATCCCTGATATCTATTTTTCTGTAAAATTTATTTGCATGCTAGTCTTTATCCTTTAGGTATATCCTCTCAGTTCTATCCTCGATCCTTAGGTAGAAGCCAATGGATGTAAACATGTGTTTGAAACATGTTATGATTGATGGTTGCAAGTGTTTACTAGTGGTTGCTCGTGGATGCATATACACAAATTAAGCACTAGATCGGCTCCGTCACTTCCATATTGCATATGCATGAGTGAATTTATATATATGGATTGAAACTTGATGTGCTATCATATGGATGTTGCATTCATACGAATGATTGAGCACTCATGTGAAGTTATAAAGTATGATTAGAAATAATTGCATACATGACGGACTCATGGCACTGACATAATTCGCATTAAGGAGGTCAATTGAATCAGTAGACCGCCTGATTTTGCATTAGATAAGGACACATACACACTATGCATATGTTCATGAAAAGCATTAGAAATCTTTTTAAGAACAATGGATGCCTATTATTGAATGGTTGAGTACATGGATGTTGGATGTTAGGATACATTCTCCTTGACTTGGAGATTTCGGGGACGAAATCCTTTAAAGGAGGGGAGAATGTAACACACCGTGTATCTTGTGAATATTAAAGTAACGAATTAAAGAATACTTAATTTTAAAAGTGAGAACTAAGGGAAAAGGGTTACGCCATTGCGTTCGTCTCGGAATTCTGCTTGAGATAGTGTCCGAGTTTTTGTGAATCGGACTCTGTATGAAGAAGTTAAGGAGTTCAGAAGATTTCATGTTTAAACAGAAAATATAAATAATAATTAAACATCTCAAACCGAATTCAAAGTTCGAAATCCAAGCAGAATAGGCTGAGCGGGAAAATTCCCACTCTGGGTGTCGACCCCCCTCCATGAGGAGTCGACATAGGTGTCGACCCCCTGTAGGCGAGTCGACCCCTTTTGGCCCAGATCTGGCTGATGACGTGTTTTGCCACGTTTCGCATTCTGATTCGCTGTGTAACATGGTATTCTGCTCTGGACGATTCTGATGACTTATAAACTGATCTGAAGGCTCTAAATCTCCATATCCACCTATAAAAAGATCCCTAAACCTATTGTTTTCTAGACACAAATTCATAAGCATTTATATGCTGCTAAAACCTGAAGTGACAAGGCCTCCACCTTAATCAATCATATTAGATTTTTCAAGTTAAAAATCAAAGTCTACATCAAAGGAATAGCTAATCAAATTTAGAAATCAGATCCCAGAATTCAAGACCGTTCTGTAATCTGTAAGTTCATGTTACTTTCAGAAGTAAAATTCAATTGTGATTCTGACATTGTAATAAATCTTAATCTGATATTATGCCTATTTCTATCTGTCTATCTAAATCCATTAGATCTATCTCATTGATATTATTGTGTCCATTCTTTGTCTCTTCTTTCCTTCTTCCCTTTTTGTTTTTATAGCCAGGTTACTGCGAGCTGAGCAGAATCTCATAAGAGATGAACGTACGTTGGAAAAAAATTTGGGCATAATATATGATTGGGACATGACCAGCGCTAAAATTGGGAAAAATATTAAATTATGTATAATTGGGCATAATTGATTTGTAACTGATTTGAGGACATAACACATATTGTAATTAAAACATAAAGTGTATCGAACATATGACTTGAGATTTGAGGCATAAAGTATATTGGACGTATGACTTGGGATTTGGGGCGTGAATTGAACTGTAAACATATAAGGCATAGTACATGTTGTGGTTTAAGACCTAAAATTGGGGCATATATATACATATACATGTACATATGATAGTTTATGACTTGGAAGAAGGAAATCATTGTGTATAATGATATATGGCTTAGGTATGAAATACCGATAGTAAGATTGGGATAACTGTTAAATGTGAACACGCCTAAATTGGGATTTTGGGTAATTGGCATGCACTATAATTAAAGGGTATAATTGGCATAGCTTATACTGTGAATCATGATTGGGGGTTTTTGGGAGAATATTTTGTATGGTGCAATATGACTAGACCTTAGGGCATGTGCTATATTGTGATTTTTGGGGCATGACTATTATTGCAAATTTGGGAAAATTGGGTGTAACCTAATTTGAGTAATAACTTGAATTTGATTTTGTGGGCTTAACTTGAAATTAGCTTTGTTGAGGTATAACTTGAGAATTGGAACATGACTAGTTTTGTTAATTTGGGATAATTAGCATATAAAATCTAGAATTGGACATGGATGGTAAATATGCTAAAAGATAAACATGCCTAACCCAAGGTTAGATTGAGTTGCGATGTAAAACTGCCCGGAACTGCCCGGCACATCTAGTAAATGCAACAACACCTATCTAATGTGAGAGGTTAGTACATCATGCCCAAGAATAACCCGAGTTTAGATTGAGTTATGGTGTAAAACTGCCCGGAAACGCCCGACACATCCAGTAACCGCAACAACATAGATCTAATGTGAGAGGTTGGTGCATTAATAAATCAATTAATGCTAATGAACAAGATATGTTATGAATGGGTAGGGTTAAGTTAAAACAAGAGAGAAACACTTAACCAATATAACAGGATGCGTGGAAGTGTTAAGTTAACACAAGAAGGAAACACTTAACCAATGTAAGACGACAAGTGGGCGGGTTAAGTTAACTTGAATTGATTGACAACACTTAACCAATACAGCATGATGAACGCGTGGGGTTAAGTTAATAAAAACACTTAACCAATGTAACTTGATGAACGAACGGGGTTAAGTTAATGGGAAATACTAAACCAATATAACATGATGAATAAACGGGGTTAAGTTAATAGGAAACACTTAACCAATCCAACATGACAAGTGAGAAGGGTTAATAAGAAACACTTAATCAACATGACATGATGAGTAGGTGGGTTAAGTTAACATGAATGGACAACACTTAACTAATATGACATAATGTGTGGGAGGTTAAGTGCATCTCGGGTTGGTGGGTAATATTAGTAAATATAGGCCCACAAACTTAACCATTAAGTAAACATGTTTGAATCAGTGAGAGGGTTAAGTACATATCGGACTGGTGGGTAATATTAGCAAATATAGGCCCACAAACTTAATCAGTAAGAAACCCTAGTAACGGGGACCCATTTCAGTAGTAACCCACATATATGTATCAAGATACCCTGAAACTAGGCAGGGTGGGGCATGATTACTGGTATGATTATAAATCGGTCAAAATAGCGGCAGGGGGTACGTCAGTGTAGGTTCCGATGGAATTACGGGCGTGCACGTACTCTAGAGTGGGAAAAAGTAGGCACTGGGTACCAGTAGTGAAACACCCCACCTCCGTTAGGGTCACTCTCAAAGGGAATGCCCTAATTTTGATGGAGGTTTATAAGTATAAGTCACAGATATACAAGACAGATATAATAACACATATCTTTGAACAGCGGAAAACAACAACTTTTATTTCTTCAAAATACGTGTTACACAAACCATGCCATAATACTTCCCAAAATCATAACTGTCTTGATTACATTATTTAAAGAAGCATGAAGAAAACATAAATAAACTGCAAAAGTCCCCTAATTGTTGTCCAAAGCCATAGTCCAAAACGGAAAAGATCCAAGCAATACATTCTTCCTCTTCAAGCTGGATGTGAAAACTGATCAAGCTGCGGTATTCCCTCCCTGAGAACCTGGGGGGGAAACGAAAGAAAAAGAGGCGAAAGGAAAAGGGTCAGTCATAAAGACTGAGTAAGTTCTAGTGACTTTCAGTGTAGAAACGGTTAAAACAACCTGTCATGTATGAACTGGAACTAAACTTAAGAATGGTGTCAAGGTGAACAAGATAGACTAAGGTGATCAGGATAAGTCAAGACAAGTCAAGTAAAGCATCACATTTTCGAGATTCGTTGCATCGACTGTACTAGTATACTAAGCCCATATCACAAGTTAATCACGAAATAAATCCCACGGCCCAATGTCATGAAATGACCCTGAAACGGGGTCTGACCCAAGTACGGGGTCCTACGGAGCGATTATCTAGTCGATCGGCTCCCTACAAGTTCTAGCTCGTCAAGTGTCCGTGTCATACGGCTAATCACGAATGTAGTCACCTGTACTGGGTCCACCTTTGGGTGTATCAGCCCTAGGGTGTCAACCCCTGACACGATTCAAGATGCACAGATAAATCTACGGATACCCAGTGTCTGCCCCGGATACGTGCACGATCGTAGTCCGCCGAACCTACACTGGCGTACCCCACTGCCGTCGTTCACCTCTTACAATCAGCCCAGTAATCGTGCCCCACCCGGCCTAGCCCCAGGGTACCTTGATACTTCTAGAGGGTTACTGCTGAAAGGGGTCGTGTCTAGGGTTTCGCCTAATAGATTAGGTCATGTAATTCGTGACCTAACCCGCCTAACAGATTAAGTCATGTAATTCGTGACTTAATCCATTTCTAGTCTAGTCATGTCAAGATGGTTAAGTATGTCATTTCAGTTCGCGACTTAACCCGCCTACGTGTCATGTCAAGTTGGCTAAGTGTTGTCGTTTCCAAGTTCATGACTTAGCCCTACAAATCGTGTTCAAGTTGGTTAAGTTGTCTTTTCATGTTCATGACTTAACCCTAATTGGCATTAATTGATCCGTTAATGCACCGAACCACTCACATTGGATCCTGTTGTTCGTAGCCACTGGATTTGCCGGGCGGTTCTGGGCAGGTTTACGCTACGAACTCAACCCAACCTCGTATTTCGAGCGCGATGTGACCAACTACCCACATTGGATCCTATTGTTTGTAGCAACTGGATTTGCCGGTCGGTTCCGGGCAGATTTACACTACAAACTCAACCCAACCTCGAGTTAGCCACCTTCTTGTTTTCTAAAGTCATGCCCATGTTCTTATCAGATTTTGCTATTCCCACATCGTGTTCATATGTCAACTTCGTGCCCAACTAAGGCATGTTTAAAGTCAAGTTATGGCATGTTCAAGTCAAGTTTTCGTGCCATATTTCATGTTCTACTTATGCCAAATTTCGCAGTTTATGCTTATAATTAATTCAAGTTTTGCCTATTCTACCCAATCGTATCCCCAACGTATATAAACGTACTTCGTTCACAAGCATAAACAATTCAAGAGATAAAGGGGAATAACACCAAACATGTGATAGGCATATGTGACAATTCCAACATCACTTGCATAATAAACAGGCTATAACATATCACATGGTTGCAATACTAGTATGATGATAACTTGGCATAGTAATGATTCCAACTTAATTTAACATGATGATTTCAACTTTACATCATAGGCATAATAATCATTGCGAGCATAATAATAATTTTATTATAAACATGAAACATTAAAGGCATAGTAATCCTAACAGGCATAGTGGATTCCAATTTAGCATTTTTAACATAATAATTCTCATAGACATAATGATTCCAATTTATCATAATGATTCTCATCTAACATTATAAACATAATGGTTCCAACTTAGCATTTTTAACATAATGATTCTCAACTAACATTATAGACATAATGATTCCAATTTAGCGTTTTTAACATAATGATTCCAACTTTTCATCATAACCTAGCAATACCCAATTTTTCAATAATCATGATGGGTATATTAACATCACAGGCATAATTCCATCAATAGTCATAGCCATGGTTTAATTAGCACCATAGGCATGGTTTAATCAACATAAAGATTTCAATAAACATAGCGATTCCATGGACATGTATTAGTCCAACTTGCCAAACAATTAAGCCCAAGTGATTCATAACAACATCAAAATCATGACAAGTTTAACTTGCAACGTTGCCATAGCAATATCCCCAAATTATAATTCAAAGATAAACAATATAAACAATGGATTAACAATAGTTCCTAAATCCGGTTTCAATTCATGGCATGTCCATATTGTTTTAGCGTTTTTGCCTAAAAAGTAACATAGAACTTACAATATGAAGCAAATAACCCAAATAAAAATCCCAAATCAAATATTCCCAAATTCGTTGTCTAAAGCGTCGTAGTTGTTGTAGATTCTAGTTGTAGCCTTCAAGAATCGTCCTCTATCTTCTATAATTTTATTCTTTGTATTTTTAATTCAGAGTTCTAGGTTTAATGGCGGCGGCCTGAGGCCAAAATGAGATAGTATGATTTAGGCTAGGTCTTAGGTCCTTTTTATAATGTTTGTGAGTTGTTTTAGACCGTCGATGGAGCTTGATTCAATAATAGCCGTTCGTTTGAAGGAGAGGCCAACCCGGAGCTGACACCTAGCCCTAGTGACAAGGCAAGGCTCAGAAAATCGACTAAACATAGACCAGGCCAGCCAGGGTGGGCTGGGTTCGACCTGGCTCTGGGGCCAGGTCGACAACCCAGTCGACACGGGTGTCGACAGCCCTGTCGACCTCTAGCCCAGGTCAACTGCCAAGTCGACCTAGGTGCCTTAGGCGGGAATTTTCCCGCCCTGGCCAATTGGGCCCGATTTTGAATTTTAAACTTGTTTTTCTGAGCTGTTTTCGTCTGTTTGAATTTTAACCTGGATTCTGAAACTTCCGGAGGCCATATCTTCTTCATATGGACTCCGTTTTTCGAAAACTCGGACTCTATTTCGCGTATTTTTCCGAGACGAACACAATGGCGTATCCCGTTTCCCTTAATTCTTTGATTTGAAATTAATTATACTTTAATTTGTGAATTTCACTGTTATAGAATACACGGGGTGTTACATTCTCCCCCACTTAAAAGGATTTCGTCCCCGAAATCTTCAAGTTTAGGAAAAATATATATCCTAACATCCAAACATCCATCTACTCATCCATCAAACACGAGTATCCATTGTCCTTAAAAGACTTCTAATGCTTTATGATCATATGCAAAGTGTGTGTATATGTTCCTTAGCTAATGCTAATGATCAGGCCTGATTGATCTTCTAAATGCAAAATATGTTTAGTGAAATGAATCCAATATGTATGCAAATTTTTTTTTCCTATTATAATTCATAATTTCTACATGAGTGCTCGAACATTCAATCATATGCAACAACCAAATGATGGTAAAACCAAGTTTCCAAAATAAACACTCATGCATATGCAACATGAAAATGTGTCTGAGCCGATCTAGTGCTTAATGTGTATTCATGCATCCACGAGAAACCACTTGCGACCACTTGCAACCATTTCGCAATCATAACATGTTTCAATTACATGTTTACATCCAAAAAGATTCTAACTATGGTTCTCAAGATAGGATCGAGGAGAGAAATAAGATAAAACAAAGCATCTAGAATAGGTTAACGATGTACCGCCAGAAGGTTCGGTCTGCTTCTCAGGGCAGTCTTTGCTGATGTGTCCAGTCTTCCCACAATGAAAACATTCACCTTGCTTTCTCTTCCTCTTTCTACAATCCTTGGCTATGTGCCCTTCCGTACCACAGTAATTGCATTTCCTTTTATCACGTGAGTTGTTGTTCTTGCCTCCTTTCTCGGAGTCTACCTTCTTATTCTTAGAATCGTTGGGCTTGACCTCTTTCTTCCCTTGAGAGTTTTCTGCCTCTGTCTACTTCTTGCCCTTATCTTCTTCGTTCAGCAGTGCCATCTGCACCAACCTTTCGTACGTAGCTCCCATGGGTATATGGGTCATGGCCAAACTGTGTAATGGCTCATTCAACCCTTTGACAAAGCGGAGAGCCTTTTTGTGCGGGGTGTTGACTAGGTCTAGTCCGAACCTAGCCAGCTCGTCGAACTGATTAACGTACTCTTTGACTATCATATTTCCTTGCTTAAGAAATAAAAATTTCTCCAACTGCAAACTCCTTTCGGCTTCTGAGAGAAATTTAGCCTCAAACCTTGCCCTAAAGTCCTCCCATGTTTCCACTGGTCTTTCTGCATTAGTGACTTCCCACCAGTAGGAAGCCTCGCCCTTTAGTAGCCACACTACCAGTTGTACTTTCTGCCTATCTTCTACCTCAAAGATGACGAATAAGTCCTCGGTTTCTTTCAGCCAATTTCTAGCTGCCACGAAGGACTCCGTTCCATGAAAGTCCTTTCCTCCCATAGCCTTAAAATCTTTACATATCTTAGCAAAAGTGTTTCCCTATGGAGGAGGTGGAGGAAGAGGTGCTGCTGCAGCTGGATGATTTCCTGCAGCTGGGGGAGGAGGAACGGTAGGACCTGGCTGGTTGGCCCTTGCTTCTAAGAATCGTCTAAACCAACCAGGTATTGGTACACCCTCTGGCAAGTTAAGTTCTTCGGACATGCTGAAACGAGAAGGATAGATTCAAAACGAAGGATAAGAGATAGTACCTATGGCTTTGGGGGACTTTGCCTTTTTTAAAATAAAATAATATTTTATCTTTTAAAAATGCTTCTTTAAATTTTCTTTTGAAAATAAATTTTCAAAATTTTTTATCTTATCTGGTAAACCTACGCTCTGATACCAAGTGAAACACCCCACCTCCGTTAGGGTCACTCTCAAAGGAAATGCCCTAATTTTGATGGAGGTTTATAAGTATAAGTCACAGATATACAAGACAGATATAATAACACATATTTTTGAACAGCGGAAAACAACAACTTTTATTTCTTCAAAATACGTGTTACACAAACCATGCCATAATACTTCCCAAAATCATAACTGTCTTGATTACATTATTTAAAGAAGCATGAAGAAAACATAAATAAACTACAAAAGTCCCCTAATTGCTGTCCAAAGCCATAGTCCAAAACGGAAAAGGTCCAAGCAATACATTCTTCCTCTTCAAGCTGGATGTGAAAACTGATCAAGCTGCGGTATTCCCTCCCTGAGAACCTTGGGGGGGGGGGGAACGAAAGAAAAAGAGGCGAAAGGAAAAGGGTCAGTCATAAAGACTAAGTAAGTTCTAGTGACTTTCAGTGTAGAAACGGTTAAAACAACCTGTCATGTATGAACTGGAACTAAACTTAAGAATGGTGTCAAGGTGAACAAGATAGACTAAGGTGATCAGGATAAGTCAAGACAAGTCAAGTAAAGCATCCAATGTTCGAGATTCGTTGCATCGACTGTACTAGTATACTAAGCCCATATCATAAGTTAATCACGAAATAAATCCCACGGCCCAATGTCATGAAATGATCCTGAAACGGGGTCTGACCCAAGTACGGGGTCCTACGGAGCGATTATCTAGTCGATCGGCTCCCTACAAGTTCTAGCTCGTCAAGTGTTCGTGTCATATGGCTAATCACGAATGTAGTCACCTGTGCTGGGTCCACCTTCGGGTGTATCAGCCCTAGGGTGTCAACCCCTGACACGATTCAAGATGCACAGATAAATCTACGGATACCCAGTGTCTGCCCCGGATACGTGCACGATCGTAGTCCGTCGAACCTACACTGGCATACCCCACTGCCATCGTTCACCTCTTACAATCAGCCCAGTAATCGTGCCCCACCCGGCCTAGCCCCAGGGTACCTTGATACTTCTAGAGGGTTACTACTGAAAGGGGTCGTGTCTAGGGTTTCGCCTAATAGATTAGGTCATGTAATTCGTGACCTAACCCGCCTAACAGATTAAGTCATGTAATTCGTGACTTAATCCTTTTCTAGTCTAGTCATGTCAAGATGGTTAAGTATGTCATTTCAGTTCGCGACTTAACCCGCCTACGTGTTATGTCAAGTTGGCTAAGTGTTGTCGTTTCCAAGTTCATGACTTAGCCCTACAAATCGTGTTCAAGTTGGTTAAGTTGTCTTTTCATGTTCATGACTTAACCCTAATTGGCATTAATTGATCCGTTAATGCACCGAACCACTCACATTGGATCCTGTTGTTCGTAGCCACTGTATTTGCCGGGCAGTTCCGGGCAGGTTTACGCTACGAACTCAACCCAACCTCGGGTTTCGAGCGCGATGCGACCAACTACCCACATTGGATCCTATTGTTTGTAGCAACTGGATTTGCCGGGCGGTTCCGGGCAGATTTACACTACAAACTCAACCCAACCTCGAGTTGGCCACCTTCTTGTTTTCTAAAGTCATGCCCATGTTCTTATCAGATTTTGCTATTCCCACATCATGTTCATATGTCAACTTCGTGCCCAACTAAGGCATGTTTAAAGTCAAGTTATGGCATGTTCAAGTCAAGTTTTCGTGCCATATTTCATGTTCTACTTATGCCAAATTTCGCAGTTTATGCTTATAATTAATTCAAGTTTTGCCTATTCTACCCAATCGTATCCCCAACGTATATAAACGTACTTCGTTCACAAGCATAAACAATTCAAGAGATAAAGGGGAATAACACCAAACATGTGATAGGCATATGTGACAATTCCAACATCACTTGCATAATAAACAGGCTATAACATATCACATGGTTGCAATACTAGTATGATGATAACTTGGCATAGTAATGATTCCAACTTAATTTAACATGATGATTTCAACTTTACATCATAGGCATAATAATCATTGCGGGCATAATAATAATTTTATTATAAACATGAAACATTAAAGGCATAGTAATCCTAACAGGCATAGTGGATTCCAATTTAGCATTTTTAACATAATAATTCTCATAGACATAATGATTCCAATTTATCATAATGATTCTCATCTAACATTATAAACATAATGGTTCCAACTTAGCATTTTTAACATAATGATTCTCAACTAACATTATAGACATAATGATTCCAATTTAGCGTTTTTAACATAATGATTCCAACTTTTCATCATAACCTAGCAATACCCAATTTTTCATTAATCATGATGGGTATATTAACATCACAGGCATAATTCCATCAATAGTCATAGCCATGGTTTAATTAGCACCATAGGCATGGTTTAATCAACATAAAGATTTCAATAAACATAGCGATTCCATGGACATGTATTAGTCCAACTTGCCAAATAATTAAGCCCAAGTGATTCATAACAACATCAAAATCATGACAAGTTTAACTTGCAACGTTGCCATAGCAATATCCCCAAATTATAATTCAAAGATAAACAATATAAACAATGGATTAACAATAGTTCCTAAATCCGGTTTCAATTCATGGCATGTCCATATTGTTGTAGCGTTTTTGCCTAAAAAGTAACATAGAACTTACAATATGAAGCAAATAACCCAAATAAAAATCCCAAATCAAATAGTCCCAAATTCGTTGTCTAAAGCGTTGTAGTTGTTGTGGCTTCTAGTTGTAGCCTTCAAGAATCGTCCTCTATCTTCTATAATTTTATTCTTTGTATTTTTAATTCAGAGTTCTAGGTTTAATGGCGGCGGCCTGAGGCCAAAATGAGATAGTATGATTTAGGCTAGGTATTAGGTCCTTTTTATAATGTTTGTGAGTTGTTTTAGACCGTCGATGGAGCTTGATTCAATAATAGCCGTTCGTTTGAAGGAGAGGCCAATCCGGAGCTGACACCTAGCCCTAGTGACAAGGCAAGGCTCAGAAAATCGAATAAACATAGACCAGGCCAGACAGGGTGGGCTGGGTTCGACCTGGCTCTGGGGCCAGGTCGACAACCCAGTCGACACCGTGTCGACTTGGCAGTCGACACGGGTGTCGACAGCCCTGTCGACCTCTAGCCCAGGTCGACTGCCAAGTCGACCTGGGTGCCTTAGGCGGGAATTTACCCGCCCTGGCCAATTGGGCCCGATTTTGAATTTTAAACTTGTTTTTATGAGCTGTTTTCGTCTGTTTGAATTTTAACCTGGATTCTGAAACTTCCGGAGGCCATATCTTCTTCATATGGACTCCGTTTTTCGAAAACTCGGACTCTATTTCGCGTATTTTTCTGAGACGAACACAATGGCGTATCTCGTTTCCCTTAATTCTTTGATTTGAAATTAATTATACTTTAATTTGTGAATTTCACTATTATAGAATACACGGGGTGTTACAAGTAGTTATACATTGTGCATCTTGAATCATGTCGGGTTGCTATCACAAGGATTGATACACCTTATGGTGGGACCAGCACAGGGTATCTACATGCATGAGAGGGACGACTAACATAGACACATGGCACATTAATACAAATAGGGAGCCAATCGATAGGATAGTAAGGGTACATCTAACATCTTCATGGCAATTAGGATGATTGAGGTAAGATCCTCATACTAGATGTACACCTGAAGGCTACCATAATTGCGTGGATTGGGATCACTTTGTAATATTACCATTTTACACAGATTAATAGTTGGGACACTAGTTAGGCGGTGTAGAGATATAGAAATCAGAATAACAGGGTAGTAGCGAAGGAGAGAAAGAGTAGAAGTGCACACAGTTTATCTTGTCTTATCATATCTATGCTAATCGTATGTTATCTTGTTATCCTTGTTATCATGGTATTGTCTTATATTCGGTTTATTCGTGTCATGAATGCTTTTGCCTATTTACATGATGAAAGTCACTGGACTTACCAGACTTATGTCTGACCTAGTTTGTTTCGCCTCTTTTCTTCCGTCCCCCCCCCTCGGTTTACAGGGAGGAAATGTTACCACTTAGCTCAGTTTTCTTTCCAAGCTCGAAGATAGTCAATGTATTGCTTTGGACTCTCTCTTCCACTTCTATGGTTGGTTCATGCTTTATTGAGGAAATATCATTGTTATTTTTACGATTCTTTTTTACTTGGAAGTTTTTGAATCAAGACAGAAGTTCTATGTATTGTTTTTATGTATGATTGAGACCATTGTTGTAAAAGATTGACTGATCCACATTGTTTATAAAATGACTTTATTTTCCGTTGCTTTATTTGTCGGCCTTGTAATTTATCTGCATCTTTTACCTAAAATGCTTCACCAAAGTTAAGGCATTCCCTTTGTGAGTGACCTTAACAGAGGTGGGGTGTTACACAGGACTTCACACTTTAAATTTTTTTTTGACTCTTGAATAAGTTCTCTAATCAACAGGGAATAGTCTCGATGAAGTACACCCTTCCTATAATCTTACCCTCAAGTATTTCAAGTGAATGCGAAGATTTTAAGGAAGTTTGTTGCTTGTTGAATCAAAAGATGTGAAATGATATCAAAAATTCAACAAGCAACTTGAATTTGAGAAAGCTTTATATTGCAAAGAATATAGAAGTGCAATTTCAGAAAATAGAGAAAATAGAATAAGAATTTGTAAATCAGTGATTTGGAAAGCACGTTTCAAGTGTTTATATAATAGTATAAGAGTAGCATTCCCTCCTGAAGAGTTTCAGTAAAAAGTTGTATCCATTTCCATTGATAATCGAAGAGGAAACTTTTCATGAAAGAATGCGACTCTTTATAAAAAAGGCTTCTGTTTCAAATCACTCGACTGGTATAAAAACCATCAATCGACTGATTGAATTATAATTTAAAACGTTGTGACTAAAACCTTTTTTAAAACTAGCCGACATGTACAAAAACTCACTGACCAATCGACTAGTCATTTTTCTATCAGTCGACTGGTAGAGCTAAGTTTGTACAGTTAGGCTTTTCAAAGCCTTATAAATATATAATTACTTTGTTTTAAATGTTTGTGTTATACATGAGGATAGACTTTAACATCATTCTAACATGACTCAACAAATATATATACATACATACACACACACACACACACACACACACACACACATATATATATATATATATATATATATATATATATATATATAACCTCATGACATGATTTCCATTCTCTTCCTTTGTTGACATTAATCAAAATCCTTGTTTCAACATTCTCCCCCTTTTTGATTAATGACAACATATCTGATTTTCTCCCCCTGAGTATTTGCTCCCCTTGAATTTCTGCAACATTTTGTTAGATTATTCAAAAATTTATAGACATACCATTTTCATTCCTGCAAAAAAATGTTAGCACATATATTCCTAATAAATAAATTCATTATTAAGAGCATAGACTATATCATAGATTCATAGAATGTAGATTCTTCATAGGAGAAATATTTCTCCCTGTTTGTCATCGATTAAAAAGTAATTAAACATAATAAGCACAAAGTAATCGAATGATATTTTAGAGATCTTTGAAAGACACAATTCCTAGTTCTCGTCAAAGTCTTATGAAAGAATTCTCTAAAAGAGGTTTAGTAAAGATGTCAGCAATTTGATTTTCTGAGTTTAAAATGAAGCATTTTGAACCAAAACCTTTGAAATAAGATATATTTGGTTTTTTCCAGTAAAAAGCTCGTATAGAGTGTTTTTAGTAAGAGGTCGAATAGAAACACGATTCAAAACATAACAAGCTGTTGCAACTGCTTCAGCCCAAAAACAATTTGCAATGTACTTCCATTTAACAAAGTTCTTGAACATTCTTGTAAATATCTATTTTTATGTTTTACAACTCCATTTTGCTGTGGAGTTCTAGGAAAAGAGAAATTATGAAAAAACCCTTTCTTTTGGTAAAATAAATCAAATTTCTCATTCTCAAATTCTCCTCCATGATCACTTCGAATGTTATTTATTTTTAATTCAGTTAAATTTTGAATTCGTTTGACAAAATTCTTAAAGATATCAAAAGTATCGCTTTTAATCTTTAAAAACTTAGTCCAAATGTATCTTGAAAAGTCATCAACAATTACAAACACATATCCACTATGTTTTATGGACTGAATTTGAGTTCGTCCGAATAAATCCATGTGTAGTAATTCAACTGTTTGTAATGTAGATATAACCTTTTTAGATTTGAAAGATGATTTGATCAATTTTCCAAATTGACAAGCATCGCACAAATTTTCAGTTCTGAATTTTATTTTGGATAACCCTCTTACTTTATCATTTTTTGAAATTTTGTTTAATGTATTAAAATTAATATGACAAAATCATTTGTGCCATAACCAAGGTCATTGTCTTTAGCAAATAAGCACATACTTAGATTATTATTAACTGCATATTCAAAATATAAATATTTTTATCTTGATTTCCTTCAAAAATGGGATTTTGACTTGAATCAAATATACTTCATTTATTTTCGAAAAAAGATATTTTAGACCCTTTATCACATAATTGGCTAATACTTAATAAATTATGATTTAAATTCTTAACTAATAAAACATCAGAAATAAGAGGTGAATTAGATATACTGTAATTGCTCACATCGCCTTTGCCGATGATATATCCTTTGAAATTATCTCCAAACGTGACAGTTCCTCCTTCTGAATAAATAATATTTGTTAGCATCTCTTTATCTCCTGTCATGTGTTTTGAGCAACCACTGTTGAGTATCTATTTTCCTCTATTTCTGTTTAGTGGGACCTACAAAAAATAATTTAAAATTTTATTGGTACCCACTTCCTCCATCAGGGTCCTAAGGGTTAAATCTTAGGAAGCCAACCCAAGATGGTTCGGGATCCTTTTTGAAAATGTAACTGACATTATTTGTCTTAAGAACCCAAATACTAATATTTCCCAAGTAGTTTTTCTTAGTAAAACTATTTAATTTACTACTAAAAATTTCTAGTTTAATATTAAAATTTATAGAACTGGAATTCCTTTTTTATTTAGCTTTTTGATTATATCCGAGCCATTTTTTACTAAAACCGGTTGAGAATTTTCTTATATTTTAGATAAAATCTCTCTTCCTTTGTTGAAATTGTTTACATTTTTAGAAATGCTTTCTAATTTAACTTTTAAACTAGAATTTTCTAATTGTATAATTTTAAGTTTAGTATTTAAATCATGATTCTCAGAAACTAATAAATCATTTTTATTCTTTTGAGTCTTGATTCCTTGACTCAACATAGAAATTTGAGAATTTGCAACTAAAAGAGATTCTTGTAATTTTCTAATTTCGTCTTCTAAAATCTCTTTTTCATCTTTTAAAAGATCTCTTTCAAATTCTTCTTTCCTTTTATTTTCGTTAGCTTGTTTAAACTTTCACTTAAACATTTTTCTAGATTCTAAAATTTCAGTATTAATTCTACTAATTCATCAAAAGTAAATCACTTACATGTGTATCCTTAGCCATGAAGCATACGTTTGCTTGCTCACTGTCACTGTCGCTGTCACATTCAGAAGATGCATCTGAGTTATCCCAAGTGACTGAAAAAGCTCGTCTCTTTGATCTTTCCTTTTTGTATTTTTTCTTCAATTCTGGACAATTCTTTTGATAATGTCCGTTTTTGTGACAATTAAAATATTCTACCAGTGCAGGGTCGGGCCCTTTTGATGAATTCTTCTTCTATACTTCAGAAACTTTCTAAAATTCTTTGCTATAAATGCAATATCTTCTTCATATAAATCTGAATCTTCTTTTTCAACATGGAAAGCTAAATTTTTCTTATCTTGTGTGTGCTTTATTTGCCTGCAAATTTACTTCATAGGACATGGGATTACCGATTAACTCTTTTGGTTTCTTGGTAGAAAGATCATTAGCTTCTTCGATAGCTAATACTTTTCTTTCCCATTCATGCGTCAAAGCGTTTAAATTTTTTGAAACTATATCAAAATCAGACTATTTTTCTCCTAATCCTAATAAAGAATGATAAATGTTTTGAAAACGTGAATACATGTCATTTCTTGACTCATTCTCGTTCATTCTAAAATTTTGAAACTAGTTTTTAAGCGTAGATATCTTGCTTTGTTTGACCTTATTAGTTCCTTCATGAGTTACTTTGAGTGTTCTCCAGATTTCATATGCTGTATTGCACATACAAACCTAGTTAAACTCATTTCTATCTAAAGCACAATTTAACATATTCATGGCTTTAGCATTGGTAGTAACCTCTGATTTTTCATTTGTGGACCATTCAATGTATACAATAGTAGGTTGTGTATACTCTTTTTGTGTAATATTCCATGCATAAAAACTATTTGTTTGCATATATATCCTTATTCGTGTAGCCCAATAACTATAGTTCATGCCATTTAAGATGAGTGGTCATGAAGTTGATTGGCCTTTAGTATACCCAGTATTATTGCTAGTACTAGTGTTATTATCCATATTGACTATGTATTAGATAACGGTTTTACAGTTAAATGATGGCCTTGCTCTGATACCAAATGAAAAGAGTGGATTTATATGACTTAAACAGGATACTAATATCGATAAAGCGGAAATAATAAAGTAATTAGTAATCTACAATAGTTATGCAGGTAAAAGATAAGATAGATAAATATATCTGAAATAAGAAGTAAATGTGATAAGAAATGACACCAGGAAATTTATACTGGTTCAGACTTCCCGCCCTACGTCCAGTCCCGAAGTCTCCACTTCGGAATTCACTATCACGCCCTCTCTTAACCCGAAGGAATAGGTCACAATACACCCGAGCACCAACAAGGATGTTCCTGCTTGAGCACCTACATAGGACTTCACACTTTATAAAGGTTTTTGACACTTGAGTGTGTTCTTTAATCAACGCAGAATAGTCAAGATGATGTACACCCTTCCTATAATCTTATCCTCAAATATTTGAAGAGAATGCAAAGAATTTAAGGAAGTTTGTTGCTTTTTGAATTAAAAGAAATGATATCAAAGATTCAACAAGTAACTTGAATTTGAGAGAGCTTTTTATTGCAAAGAATATATAAGTGAAATTTCAGAAAATAGAGAGAATAGAATAAGAATTTGTAAATCGGTGATTTGGAAAACACGTTTGAAGAGTTTATATTATAGTAGAAGAGTATAATTCCTTCATGAAATTGTGTCCATTTCCGTTGATAATTGAAGAGGAAACTTTTCATTAAAGAAGATGGCTCTTCATAAAAAAGGCTTCTATTTCGAATTAGTCGATTGGTCTAAAAACCATCAGTCAATAGATTGAATCATATTTTAAAACGTCTGGATTAAAGCCTTTTTTAAAACTAGCTATTATGTACAAAAACTCACTGACCAGTCGACTGGTCATTTTTCTACCGGTCGACGGGTAGAGCTGAATTTGTACAATTAGGCTTTTCAAAGCGTTATATATATTTATATTTATACTGTTTTGTACGTTTGTGTTATACTTGAGGGTAGACTTTAACATCATTCTGACATGACTCAGCATATATATATATATATATATATATATATATATATATATATATATATCCTCATGGCATGATTTCCATTCTCTTCCTTTGTTGACATTAATCAAAATCCTTGTTTCCAATGCTATCCCATATTTAGAAACCACATGCCCCATAAATCTCACCTCTTTCCTCCAAAAATGATATTTGGATAACTTTGCCTTAAGCTGGTGCGCCCAGAGAGTTTTCAAGACTTCTCTTAAATGTTGGGAATGCTCTTCCTGGCTCTTTGAGAAGATTAAGATGTCATCAAAGAAGACCACAACAAATTTAATTAGGAACTCCCGAAACATTCTACTCATCAGATCAACAAAATAGGCGGGTGCATTTCTCAACCCAAAAGGCATAACGAGTCATTCAAAGAAACCATCTGGAGTCCTAAAATCGGTCTTTTTGTACTGTCCTGGGCCAGCCTCAACTGATGAAACACTATGGCCAAGTCTAATTGGGAGAAAACTGATGCCAACAAGCTGGTCAAATAGATCATCTATCCTTGGGAGTGGGTGCCTGTTCTTTTTAGTGAGTTTATTCAACTCCCTATAGTCCACACATAAGCAAAGCTAACCTTCCCTTAGTTGCGAATACAACCGGAGCACCCTATTCAGATATGCTTCGCCTAATAAACCCATTCTCTAGTAGCTTCCTTACTTGCTTACTAAGCTTCCTCCTTTCTCTTGGATCCATATAGCGCACAGGCAATGCAAATGGCTTTGCACTGTATACCAAGTATATACGAAAATCGATCTCACACCTCGGAGGTAATCCACGAACCTCATCAAAAACATCAGAATACTCATGGACTACTAGTACAAATCGCAGATCATCGATATATGCATCAAGTGACTCTAGGAAACTAAGCATGACAGGCCCCTTTGGGTCACAAAAAATCTCGAGGGTCCTCCCATGGCAAGTCAAAAGTCTGACGACCCTCCTCTCACAATCCAAAATGGCACCATACTGGATAGCCAATCCATCCCTAGAATCAAACCATAGCCCATAAAACCGAGCACATATGCGTCGCATTCAAATTTGACGCCTAACACAGATATTCTCAAACCCTGACAAATCATGGACAAATGATCCATACCACCAATAGGGTTTGAGACAACAACGGGATCCAATATCATACTAGTATTAAGGTGCAGAGACTCAACCACAGAATCAGATGAAAAAGAATGTAAAGCACTAGAATAAAAAAAATTCTAACTGGATGACTGGAAAGAGAAATCTAACCTTCAACAGGAACTTTCCTACCTCAATATAGAGCACTGGTCATGAGAGCATGAACCTGCCCTCAAGAAGCTCCTGCCCTTTGACCTTGTCCTTGCTTCTTATGGCACTCATTAGAAAAGTGTCTGACCTCTCCACAACTGAAGCAAGCATTCTTCCTTCTTTTGCAGTCCATGATCACATGACCCTCACATCCACAATTGTGACATTTCCTCTTATCTTTAGCCTTCATGTTCTTTCCTCCCTTCTTTTGTTGTTGTTGTTGTTGTCCCTTCTTGGGCCACACTTTCTTGTTTTGTGTTTCCTCCACCTTAACTTCTTTCTTTTCGGCTTTTTCTTCCTCATGCATCAATGCCACAATAGTGAGCATTTCAAAAGTTGCTCCCATTGGAATATGAGACATAACTAACCCACAGAGGGGTTCATTAAATCCTTTAGCAAACCGCAAAGATTTCTTATGCGGGGTATCCACTAGTTCCAACCCAAACCTCGCCAGTTTATTAAACTTATTAATGTACTCTTTGACAACCATGCCTCCTTGCTTGAGTGCCAGAAGCCTTCCCATTTGCTTGCTTTTCTCAACTTGAGAAAAAACTTCATTTCGAACCTCTGGCAAAATTCATTCCAAGTCTCCACTGGATGCCCTGCTTGCATATATTCCCACCAGAATGAAGCCTCATCTTTCAGCAGCCAAGCGGCTAACTGAATTTTCCTACGATCGTCTACTTCGAAAATTCCAAACAAGTCCTCCATCTCTTTGAGCCAATTCCTTGCCTCTACGAAAGTTCCGGTTCCTCGTAATGACTTTCAACCCATAGCACAGAAATAATTTTAGTTCTTAGAGAAATTATCTGCTCACAGAGGAGGAGGATGATGAATAGCGAGTGCAGCTGGGGGAGGAACGTCTGCTTAACCACCAGCAAGTTCCGTGGCCTTTAGATATCAACGGAATTAGCCTGGTGTCGTAACACCCTCAGGAATATTAGGTTCCCCAGACACGCTGAAAATAAAAGGAAAAGGGACTCAAACAGAGAATCGAAAGATGTTACATATGGCTTTAGGGCATATTTTTTGAAAACAAACTTATCTTTTGAAAATGCTTTCTTTTAAAACCTTTTTGAAAATAATTTTCAAAATCTTTTATCCGATCAGGTAAACTTCAGCTCTAATACCAAGTGTGACACCCCACATCCCTTAATGTCACTCATTAAGAGAATGCATTAGGTTTCGTGAAGCATTGTAGGCAAACATAAATAGAAACATTACAAGATAGATATAAAATAGAAGCGGAATTTAGAAATTTTATTAAGCAGAAAACATCGTGGTTCAAAACATGGTTACATCATGTGTCTGAAATACATAAAACCCAGTACATCAGTAAAACTTCAGTCTTGTACTTAAAACATCAAAGTACAATAATAAAAGAAGTATAATCCCCAAAACATTGCCATAGTAGACAGATATGAAACCAAGCTATGCATCTATAACATCTCCAAGAAAGATGAAAGCAAAGTCCTGATCAAGCTTGAGTATTCCCTCCCTGAGAACCTGGGGGAGGGGAGGGGGACGGAAGAGAAAGAAGATGAAACAAAATTGGCCAGACATAAAGTCTGGTAAGTCCAGTTACTTTTAGCATATAAATAAGTAAAAGTGTCATGACAAGCATATAAAGTGGATAAGAGAGAGGTAACAACATATAAGGAAAGTATGGCAAGGTAAGCAGGACAACTGGATAGAATAAGTAGAGCTTCTCTAAAACTTTCCTTTTTCTCTGCACCAATACTAGTATAACCAGAATGAGATGACCCAACATCAATAAGATGGTAGACTTGGGCATACTTCTATCGAGAGGTTTAACTCCATAAAATCAACAGATATCCCAACATACCAGAGTTACCCCTAAGGATAATAACGGGTACCTAAACTTACCGGAATCTAGTTGTACCCTAATTAGTACACCAATCGATTGGCTCCCTGCTCCATAGATACCTTGTACTGACCCCATAGTAGGATGTATCACTTCCTAAAGTGGCAACCCTTCATTTCCAGGATGTGCACTACCATATTACTGATGCCACAACGTCTTATTTCCCAAGCAAGCGGACCTATGCATGCACATGAGCCCGATGGAATGCGCCATCAGACACCGTCCCCTCTTTTGGATCTCTTACAATCAGCCCAGTAAGCGTGCCCCAACTTCGACCTAGTTCGAAGAACTCGTTTGATATCTATATATGGGTTACTGACTGAAATGGGTCCCACACACAAGATGATACAAGCTTCCCCCTATGCTTGCATCCCCCTAGGTTTTCCATAGGTTACGCCATACCGGAGTAAAAGATTGCATAACCCAATAGGTTAAGTTTGTGGGCCTATATATAAATATTACCCACCAACCCAAGATATACTTAACCCACCACTGTTTAATATAATTTTTCTTAACCCCTATTCAATTTGACGTATTCATGAAATCCCTAAGGATTCAACTAGGTTAAGTATCTAAGTTTATTACCAAATTCATTTATGGTTACAATGTACTAGACCTCCCATATGAAGCCTGCACCTTGTGGATGCTGGGTATGCTGGTTGGGTCCAGGAAGACTTCTTCTACAAATCGGGCTTAACCTCATGTCTTAGCACGTCTTATGTTTATGCACTTAGACCCCTCACATTAGATTCACCTCTTGTACTTGCTGGATATGTCGGGCGGTTCCGGGCAGACTTCCACGACAAGTGTAATCTAACCTCGTGTCTAAGTGCAGTTACAGCTTCATATTACTACAATTCTAGGCATTTCAATTATTAACCAATTATTCCTATGTCGTTATAGGTTTCCATGCCCCTTTCCTAAGTACTGTTCATAATGAACCAAATGCCCCAAATTAAGGTCTTTAATCACAATTTAATTTATGCCCCAAATTCATATTCATATATTTCATTCAAATTATGCCCAAGTTTCCAATTATAAGTTATGCCGCAATTTTACTATTTCCCCCTCATTCCAAATTTAACGCGTTCGCATAATTTAGTGGCATGCCCAGGCTCAAAGGTAGCCTGGAAATAAAAATAAAAGTGGAAAAGATGATGGGAAGACGACATAAATGATCATAATAACAAGATTGACATATAGCGGCAGAAATAAGCATAAACATATTGTGGCAAAATGACAAGATATGCATATAGGAATAGGTCTGATGAACATGTGATAATGAAACCGATTCTAACATAACAGGGACCTCATAAATAGGCATGATAATATCTAAACAATAACCAAGTAATAACAGATCTGATTCAGCTACAAACATAATTAGAACATGCATGATGTGATCTAAACAGTGAATTAGATCGACAAACAATGGTAGATCTGACATGATAAATAGGTACAGCCTTAGATCTAGTTCACAGTCATGTCAAAATAACTTAAATACACAGGTTATAGTAGATCTGAAATAATTCAAATAGACATAGGCTTAGATCCAAGTTATAGTCATGTCAAGATTAACTTTTATGCATTTAGATCTAAAATTAATGTAGACTCACTATGATTGGATTTAGGAAAATAGAAGAAAGATTGCAGATATTGAATCACAGATGTTTAAACTTGAATGACTTGATTTCTGAAGAAAAAGATTTGATTTAATCTGAGCAGAGGCAGTATCAAGTTCTCCATTGTTTTAGAATGAATAAAACATTGAGAATAAGGTCTTATATATAGCCTAGGCGACACGAATTTGTTCAGAAAACAAGTCCACATACACATCAATGATCCTGGTTCAGATTTGGGGGTGTCGGCATGGGTGTCGACATCCCCTTATGGTGGGTCGACACCCTTAGGGTGTTTCGACCCCCAACGGGTCCGATTCCCTCCCAGATCTCCCGCCTTTGAATTTGACATGATTATTGAATTATGAACTTATTATATATATATAACTGGCTTATATGTATGCAAACTTCAAACCATAA
The DNA here is from genome assembly GCA_030737875.1 of Allium sativum. Taxonomy (NCBI): domain Eukaryota; kingdom Viridiplantae; phylum Streptophyta; class Magnoliopsida; order Asparagales; family Amaryllidaceae; genus Allium; species Allium sativum. The sequence continues at coordinate 329,190,812 of CM060916.1, forward strand.
TACCTTCTTCATAGGTTGTCCATTTTACGCAAACCAGGTGTCTATTTTGACTAGAATTCCGACACGAACGCAATGGCTCAATCCGTTTCACTTAATTCTGAATATTTAATTAAGTATTCTTTAATGTATCATCTTTAGTGTTGTTAAAATTACAGGATGTTACAAAACCTGAACTTGAAAAGTCTGATTCTGAAGGAAGCACATCAGGATTTTAATATCTGGTGAACCTTGTAGCTGTACTCTTCTCATACAAACTTGCCGAGCGTCTGCCAAACATATCTGCTATACTGATGGATAAATATTAAGAGTTAGAGTGTAGCTGCCCGTGATCCCCATGTGTGTTTGTGTTTATATGCGCCGGTGTGTGCATTGCTGAAAGGAGAAGACATAAATAAACAGATAAGCATGTAGTTGGTTACTATATATTGTTAAGCTATGTGCTCGCTCAGTCCAAAAACATTAGCTTGAATGTTCTATCTTAATTGTCCATCTATTTGTCCAAGCTGCAATTATTTTTTAACCGAGATATGTGTTAAACCTATTTGGTGGAGTTGCATGACTAAGCCCAATGGTATTGCAATCAAGAGTTGGTTCAAACATATTGGATCGGCTCACAGATCGAGTTCATTTTATGCCATCTAGGGTCGGGTGGCATGTGTAACTCAGCTCACACCTAAAGGTCCACTCATCGAAAGGCCAGCTCGTGTATGGTGGATGGACCATGTCTAAGTATTGGTTCGCAACTAGAAAGGCTTCGCTCATGTGAGCGGACCTCACATCCCACTTCCTACTCATGTCCCATCTCGCAAGTAAGGCAAAGGGGTCGGCTCGCAGATACAGGAGACTCGCATCCCATGACCCGCTCACACATTCACTCAGCTTGCCCTTAGTTAGCTCAAAAGCCTTTCATGAGACCAACGATGAGGTCAGGTCGCTGAACCCCGACCCGAGCCAATGCCTGTACCCAATAACATACATGACTTGCACTCGACCACTGAAACCACATACAAATCCATGGCAGAACTCTTGCCATTTCGTCCACTCAAACCTAAACTTCATCAAACACTCTCGCTCCAGTAGAAGAATATAGCCGACCTCTAAGCAAATACCTAAAGGAGAAGGTCATCACTGACGTCGACGCTGACTTCAGGGTTTGCAGGGAGGACGCCATTTACGAGAAACGATGGAGATTGATACAAGAATCTCACTTAATTTTTTCATGATTCAAACTAGATGTGAAAATCAAAAGTTATAACGAGATTATTTGCAAATACCTATTTGATCAGATAAGAGATTCAGTGATTTATGCAGAACTAGAGCTTGGAGTTTCGGATGATTTAAGATGAATTTATCATAGTAAAAAGTGAGAAGTAACAAGGAGAAGGCTGATTTATATACATCATCTTAGTGTGATACTCATATTCCTCCCAATGTAATGGATCAGCTCAACCTGCGGCCCAATAACTAATATATTACAAAAATGTTGGGCCCTGATGTGTGGTAGCTTGCAAGAGTGCGAACCGATACAATATGAAGGATGTGCGTTAAAATGGAAACAACTACCAGTCTACGTGTATAGGATCAGATCGTGAACCCTAATCCCCAACACGATGACTAAACTTTGGAGCTAATCGTTGAAAATAAAGGTTGAAACTAATGGCCAAGGATCGTGTGTACTTACATAAGAGAAAATTAATAGAACCAATACATCTGATGATTGGAGATCTTTATTTTAATAAAATGAAGTCAAAATATTTACCTGAGGAGCTGTTTGTAGTCTGGCTTGAAGCTAGAAACAGACGAGCATGGTGGAAATAATTGGAAACTTAATCCTATATTTATACTCATCTCACGAATCAGGAGATATAACTCTATGAAACGATACAAACATATAGACATACATGACTGTCAGCGTTCACCAATTCAAAAATGGACCAGTTGATTATTTCAAAGCACGTTTCAACTCTGATAAAACATACTTCGAGGGGGGAAAATTTTTGCTTGCTTTATGATCAATTCGCACAAAGCTTGGATACATACGGTCAAGTGGAAAAGTAACTCACATTCTCATCACTACAGAAGAGAAGGTTCGGCTCGTAGTACGTAGTCAGAAGTCTTCGGGTCATGGCACCTGGCTTGTGACCAAAGAAACCAAAATAGTGAAAAGGGCAGAGCACCATCTCGAGTCATGGGGGTGAGACCAGACCCTAGGAGTGCGACCCGACTCCATCAGACAACGAGCAAAACAAAGACATGATCCACCCATGATCTCCACAACCCGAAAAGCATGGATCCTCTACCACGTGTCACGAACCGCCTCAATGACTACCTCTCCACTTACGCACGAACCGCTCCGAGATTTCCGGGATGTGCGCCACATCATCCCGCAACCCGCCTGCAGAATTTGCCTATAAATATCCCAAGACTTGTTACTTTTGGAGATCCTTTGGCATTTTGATAGATTACTTCCACCATTACTACATTTCCTCCAACTTACTCAAATTAACTCTAATTTGTTGAGCTGTATTTGATCAATCTTAAGAGATTCATCATTGTAATTGCAAGACAGAGTGAATACACAAATTGTGCATGTGATCATCGGTCAATTAGAATCATATAAAGTGGATATAGGCTCGTTAACGCTGAACCATTATAAATTGGGTGTGTTTGCAGCTTTTTATTTTATTTCTAGTTATAATTCTCCATGAATTCTAGTTTGTTGTGTGTTAGAACCACTTTTTGGTCTAACACACACATATACATATATACACATATGCATGTACACATATATATTTATACTCACATATATGTATAATTTTCCTTATATGTACATTTACATATATTTTTCTCTTAGCAGATGCATTTCTTTAGTCATCCCTCAAAATTAAAAACATGACTCTAATGGGACTCAAACTTGCACCACTCACATAGGAGAAGCATACCTCTACCAACTGGACTACATAAGCTTTTCTTTACAATTCTAAAAACATTAGTGGTCATTGTTCTTCTAATTGTTCTTCTTATATCTTATTTTCTCGTTTTTGTAATTTTTCATTTAAAGATAACATTTTCATTTTAAATCTGTTTTATGCAAATCATAGGTCTAAATTGATCAGAAAATTGCCACAAACGCAATGACGCTAATTCCATGGCCAATTCCTAAAAACTTTTCAAAATTTATTTTATTAATCAATTAAAATGCGGGGTGTTACATTTATTGGATTGAGATTCAGGAGATGAAGGAAGTTTAGACAGAGAGGAGTCCTTTGTTAGGGAGTGCTCGCAAGGGGTTTTATCTTTGAAGACCCAGACAGACTTATCGTGAGTGCGATGACTGAAGTCACAACAGTGTTTTTCTCTATCAGAATCCTTTTTCTTCTCCCGCTCCTTGTCATGTTTCCAAAGCGCCGGTTCTTTCTCCTTTTGTTACTCTCTCTCTTCCCTTCTCCCTGGTCCTCTGTCGCTCTAATTCTTTGTGATTCCTTCTATTTGAGCGATCATGTAATTCCCGGTCTTAAGAGCCTCTGTGGTCAGGTCTACTATCAAAAAGCCATGAACAAAACTCTTTGGTGTGTTTCTTTAGCCAAGTTATTACACATACAACACAGGAAAATAGTTCAAGTCAAGACTAGGAAAAAATGTATTGAAAGGAGTGTTATAATGTGCAGTGCTTGAGCCATATGTATAGTAGCGACCCCCCCAGTGGGCCAAATCCTGAAGTTTGGCTAGTTGGTGTGGTCAGTCCTGCTTTGGTAGGAGCAATATCCTATTTGGAGTCTAAAAAAGGTGCTGGAGCCTAGATCCTAAGAAGAATAAATAGTGTTCGGTAAAGGCAGATTGTATTAGCCTTGGAATGGTGACACAAATTCCTATGGCCAAGAATCATGAACTGGAGTTTTGGTTGGAGGTGGAGTTTTAGGAAAGGAATACTCCTTCATTGCTGCGGTATCTTTTGGAGGAGAAGCTTTGGATCCTTCCTCAATGATCTTTTGCATGATCCTTAGTGACTGTATTATTGGGAGAAGGGATCCTAGCTCCCTTGCTAGTTATCTTTGCAAGGGATTTATCCATCTCCCCTGGCTGAGGCTCCTGACTAGAACCCGCAGCATCCTTACTCTTCTGGACCCTCTTAACTTTGACCTTGATCCTTGTCGTAGATGTTACTTGTCCCCCGACAGGGGGCACATCTTCCGATCTCGCTTACGCTAAAGGTATGATAGTTGAGGGCACGTCTACAGGAGATTTGCCTCTGCGTACTCCGTTGCTCCACTGAGGACTGAGCAAGTGATATTGATAAAGAAATTTGTTCATAAGGCAATGCTTGACACTTAGCAAAATCGTTGGAGCATTTAGCAGTGCAGTTAAACGATCTTGGTGCAACCAACCATGTGGCTTCTTTAGAGTCGGACCTAGAGATAAGGAGAAACGTTAAAAGTGCGTCGAGTAAAGCTTAAAAGGATGGATTGGAACTTAAAGCTTACTAGACTAAAGCTATCTCCTGGCATAACACTCTTGATGATAAACATAAAACCAGTTTGGTCTTATGTCGCCTGCATTGCTAAATCCCTCGGTAATGACCTTCTTGTTGGGCGCAGACTCAAAATAAAGGAACGACGGGCTGGCGATGCATAAAGTTATAACAAAATACGACGTCTTCAAAGGTGGGCTCCTAACCTAAGATTTCCATATAAACTGTGTACAATGTGAAGAGGTAAGTATACGCTATTGGGCGAAGCTGCACAGGTGCTATGTTCATTCATCAAAGGCAGTCAATGACGAAAGGATGAAAGGGAGGAATGCTCCCAATTGTACACATCGTTTTGGAAAAGCAATGGAAGGAAGCATTAAATGAATTTGATCGTTTAGCTCGAAAGACCGTTGTTTACAACCGTCTAGCCGAGTCCCATAAGTCACCCAACATATGTCTTAATTTTATGGGAAATTATGTCTTGATGTCTAGACTATTCGAAGTCATATACTATGTGATGTTGATTAAGGTCCTGAGAGGCTCTATCCTAACTGTTCGAGAGTGCTTTTTGATGTCAAGTTGAAAATCATTATTATGTCATGTAGAGTTATATAGATTACTCGCTTGGATGGAAGTGTTAGAAGGATTCGTCTCAAATGTTAAAATCCCAGATTGAGGGACTCCAGTTCGAACTCTCTCTATTCTAAAGGCTCCGGTTCAAAAGAATCCGGATTGAATAATCCTAGAGTGGAAGACTTCTGGTCAATGGCCCTCGCATGGGGCTCCTCAACTCGAAATCCCCAGATTCAATGACTCTTTTCGATCCGATCTCATATGACTTCTCCAGGCATTCATTACTCCTTCTTCCAGTTCTTTGAGCCCACTTAGCATCTTCACTTCCATGTACCTTTGATCAAATATTTTGATCTGAAGCCACAGATTCATCCTCTACCTTCTTCTTCTCCCCCGCTAGTTCCTATGAATCTCCATTACTCCATGACAACATAAATTCCCCATCTCCACGGATGCTACTTCCAAACTACAAAAAATAATCCTGTCCTGCCAAGATGTGGCTAAGACCGCCACCAATGACAGCCCAAGCACCATGAATGGCGACGATGGGCCCTGAGACGTAGGACATCAATTCTATTGCGGATCTGGATAACTCATGTGGATTCAAAGCATAGGTCACATAGATTAACAAATGAAAACACAAATTACATTAGTTTAAACCCACCTCTAATTCAAATTTGGAATTAAAAACAATTGAGACAAATGGCGATTTGCGGTTTCTCGATTGAAAGCTACGAGTGGAGGGAAAAAGTAAAGAATGGAATATAGTGGTATGCTAGTTTATATAACAAAGAGGAACAACTTTTCAGCTTCTTCAGAATTGGCAAGTTGACTATTTCAGACGTCTTCAGTTCGAATCAAAATGCATGAATTGTTTTTGGATCGAACGGTTTGATTCGGAGTGAAGAATTTTTTTCACACTTAAATCAAGCACCAATGTCGATCCGAACAGAAAACAAAAACAATAGGAACGCTTCCACCTACTGCCTCAAGTTCTTGATAATTCGTCAATTCCAAAAACTCGTGTGATATAAATGTTCTGACTTGACCTTGGAGTTTGGAAGAAAAAGTCGTCTGGAAACAACTTATATATGTATATTCATGTACAAGAGAAAACGACTCAACGTGATTCGAAATGGGTGAATTCAACCTTTTTGACTCAACAAGGTTTAAACAATTTACCTATTTTTTGCAACTACTCTGGTCAAAGACTTTGGCTTGCTGAGTAGCAAAAAGTGCAACTTTGGATGTGATCTGCTACTTATATGTAGTAGGAGGAATCAAGAGTCACGACTTTACAAAAGGGTGCATTTGTTCATCATTAATTACATGGGAATGGGCAACATCCCAAGGAAGGATAGCTTAATAAATTCGAAGCACATTCCATCTGCGATGGGTGTAAAGTGTTATCCTGCCTTTTGGTAAAGCTGTCTGTTAAGCCAAAAAATGGCACTAACACGCAAAGAGTCATATTTTAAGATTAAATATATGAAAATAACTGAAAATTTTAAGAAACAGTAAGACAATAACATTTTATAGTGGTTCGGCTTTAAAAAGCCTACATCCACTTCTTAATTTCTTGATTCACTTAGAAATTACAATAGCAATGAGAATAATCTTCAAATACTCAAGAAACAATCAACTTTCTCTCAAAAATATGTGAATTAACTCCAAAATTGCAAAAATAGGGCTTGGGTCAAGCAAAAATGGTAGATAGATTATGTGTGTTGGAGCATCAAAATGCCAGAAGTCCTTTTCTTATTCTCCGGGTCGAGTATATATAGGGTCGAATTGGCCAACATGAGCGGGAATGGTTATTGAATAGGTGGCATCTAGTCCGGGTTTATACGGTAGTTGAGGTGTTCGGGACCAAGCCACATGTCAGTGTAACACCCCGTCCGTTGAATAACTTGCTATAATATAAAATAGGGCAGAATTAAAATTTAAAATCTGAATCAGGGGAAACGGGCTATGCCATTGCGTTCGTCTCGGAAAAATACGCGGAATAGAGTCCGAAATTTCGTGAATCGGAGTCCGTATGTCCGAGATATGGCCTTTAGAAGTTTCACAAAAAATCAGAAACCGAAACAGATTTCAAAAATGCAGAATGTGGGCTAGGCGGGAAAATTCCCGCCCAGACCAGGTTGACCTGGGAGTCGACCTGGGGGTTGACCTGGGTGTCGACCTGCCCACCAGGTCGACTAGGGTGTCGACCCTAGTGTCGACCTGGGGGTCGACCTCCCTGGTCGAGCCCAGGTGACCTGGGTACACTGATTTGGGATCTGGGCTTGGTTTTGGTGGCTAGTGACGAGATCTGACGACTCTAATCTGATTTAGGGTTAATCTAATGGCCTAAAACACTTAACTAATCTATAAATACACCCTAAGACTGCCATAATTCATGCTAAAATTGGAGACAACGTCATTATGTCATCAAAATGCAACTAGAAGGAGCCACCAACAAATTAAAGAGGAAGATAGATTCTCAAATCAACTTCTAATCAACTCTAGCAACTTAATCTTCTTCATAGGAGTGCTAATCAACAAGTTGTGAATACTATAGCCTTAATGACCAATTGTTGAAATGATTATGATAGGATATAATGAGGTTATGGCTATGAATGTGGATCAATGCAAGTTATGTTATCATATGCTATGTGTTTATGATGTTATGCAAGTTATGCAAGTCATATTTATATGTTCATGATGTTATGCAAGTTATGCAAGTTACATGTTATATGATCATGATGTTATGCAAGTTATGCAAGTCATATGCTACATGTTCATGATGTTATGCAAGTCATATGCTATATGTTCATGATGTTATGCAAGTTATGCAAGTGTTAGGCTATGTGTTCATGATGCTAGTTATGCAAATTGCTATGATAAACATTGATCCATTATGACACCATGTTATGCAAGTTTGGTGTTTGATTATATGCAAGTTCATATATGATATGTTATGCAAGTTTGGTATTTGATTATATGCAAGTTCATATATGACATGTTATGCAAGTTTGGTGTTTGTGTTTATGCAAGTAACATGTGCAAGTTTACACCTTTGTATGATATGCATACATATGCAAGTTAACCCCTTTGTATGTCATACATACATATGCAAGTTACCCCTTTTTATGACATAAGTAACCTATGCAAGTTACCATCTTTATGACGTATGTGATTCATGCAAGTTTGGGTTGATTATTTATGCTAGTTGGATTTGATGCTATATGCATGTTGACACCTTTAAAACCCATGTTGATGCTAATGTTATGCAAGTTACACACATTGTATGTGTGATGAATCTTCCCTTTTAAGTATGTCATGCTAGCGAATTATGTAGGGAACGATGGGGTTAATATTCATGTTAATGAAATGGTGTGAAGTAGGTATGATTATGCATACCATAAAGTGGATGGACATAATTGAGTCAATTATGTACATCGTTAAATTTGTAATTAATTAAGAATAATTCATATAAATTATGGGGGTGATTACTTAGGTGTAATTAATCGACTAAGACACGAGGTTGGACCCTTTTGTAGCATAAGACTGCCCGGAACCGACCGGCAAATCCAGCGGCTACAAATGGTTGGCCAATTGTGAGAGGTCTTAGGCATAAACTAAATACGTGACAAGTGTAAAGACACGAGGTTGGACTCGGTATGGCGTAAGGCTGCCCGGACCCGACCGGCAAATCCAGCTGCCATAAAAGATAGTCTAATGTGAGAGGTCTTTACAACGGTTACGTTCTTAATCAATTAAGAAACACTTAACTAGATAAGCATGTAGTGGGGCATGAAGGGTTAAGTGGGTGCCTTGGGTGGCATGTGGAAATCAAGTAAGTGCCTTGGGTGGCATGTGGAAATCTAGTGGGTTGCCTTGGGTGGCAATAGAAAATACGATTAGAATACTTAACCAAGTGGAAACATGTAATTAAACATGATTAAAGGGTTAAGTGGGATGCACTAGAAAAAGGGACAAGCTTAGGTGGGTAGCTTGTGGGGGCCCATTTCAACCAGTAACCCATATGTATCTTATTGGGCTCGACCCATGTCGAGGACGGGACACGCGTACCGGGCTTGATTATAAGAGGCCAAAACGGGTTAGCGGTGGCAACGCAAGTCAAACGGGTTTCATATGCGTGTGTGGACCCGGGCTGGTAGGTAAGACGTTGTTGCATCGTGTAGGTATAAGCCGTGCACCGTTGGTTGTATCGGGTTGCCACTTTGGGGAGTGATACACCCCACTGTGGGGCCAACACGGGTATCTACGGTAGGGAGCTGATCATATGGGGAGTAGTAGGTACACCTAGTGGAGATAGGGGCAGACGGCACCTATGTAGTCAGCTAGGGGTACACGAAACTACTAGTTAAATTTTCTAAGTCCTTGGGTGGGATCAACCTTTAAGTAGGAATGACTGGTGTGGTGCAGTTAGTAATTACCCTTGGGTGGGTAGATGCGTCTTTACCGTTATCTTAGTTCATCCTTTGTCTAGTTGGCTGCTTAGTGTAGTCATTTATCCCCAGTCATCACCGTACCAAGTTTATATCATACCCTAATTACTTTAATGATTGTATTGTTAAAGTTATAGGGCTAACTCAGACTTATGTCTGACCCCGTTGTTTTTATCTTTTTCCCCCTCAGGTCCTCAGGTTGGGCCTAGTACTAGTAGGCTTTGATCAGATCGCTTATCTATCTTTTGGAGCTTGGACCGTGATGTAAAGCCCAGCTTATCTTTTCTATTATGGCTATTAGTTATGTAGTGGGATTATGTACTTATGTTTTATCAGGATGGATATTTATTACTTGACTCTTGTTTAGTTGGTTTTGATATGTAACCAAACATGTTTATCTTCTGCTGCAATGAAATGATGTTTTAAATTTCTAGTATTATTTATATCTGTCTTGTTGTAATTTTTCTGTTCTATATTCACTTAAAATACTCCACCGAAGTTAAGGCATTCCCTTAGTGAGTGACCTTAGCGGGTGTGGGGTGTTACACGTGGTATCGGAGCTGAAGGTTAACGGAACAGATAAAATTTTTAGAAAACTATTTTTCTAAAAACATTTTTGGAAGAAGTATTTTCAAAAACATGTCTTTTAAGAGAAAAGTTTTTGAAAGAAAAGCATAATTCCCAATAGCCATATCTTATCGTTCGAATTCTCCGTTTTGAATTTTTCCTTTTTCGTTTCAGCATGGCTGAAGATCTTAACTTTCCGGAGGGTGTGACGATACCAGTATGGTATAGGAGATTGATGGAGGCTAGGGCCACCGCTTCGGGTCCAGCAAATGTTCCTCCACCAACAGTAGCACCCGATCTTCCTCCTCCTCCTCCTCGCACGGATACTTTTGCTAAGACTTGTAAGGAATTTAAGGCAATGGGAGGGAAACCTTTTCAAGGATCAGAAACTTTTGTGCAAGCTACAGATTGGCTTAAGGAGGTGGAAGAGTTGATAGATATCTTTGAGATGGAAGAAGGAAAGAAAGTCAACTTAGCTGCTTGGTTAATGAAGGGAGAGGCCTCGTTCTGGTGGGAGGTCACTAATGGAGAGCGCCCTGTTGACTCTTGGGCGGATTTCAGGCAAAGGTTTGTGGCAAAGTTTCTCTCAAGGGCGGAGGAAAACTTGTATATGGAAAGGTTCTTGACTCTAAAGCAAGGGAACCTATCAGTGAAGGAATATGTCAACAAGTTTAATCAATTGGCAAGGTTTGGCATAGACATGGTGAATACACCGGAGAAGAAGGCTTTGAGGTTCGTTAAATGCTTGAATGAACCGATGCATGGATTAGCTATGACTCACATCCCTATGGGGGCCACATCTGAGAAGCTAGTAGACATGGCACTCATGCATGAGGAAGAGAAGGGTCCCAATGCTAATAAGGCACCCGAGAAGAAAGGAGATCAGAAGAGACCTCAACAGCAACAGCAAAACAAGGGTGGGAAAGGCAACGGTGGCAAGGGAAAGAAGAAGTGCTTCAATTGCGGGACACCGGGCCACCTAAGCAAAGATTGTCGGAAGAATAAGAAGACGGGCTGCTTCCACTGTGGCGAAGCAGGGCATCTAGTGAAGGACTGCCCTAAGAAGGGGCAAAGGACGGGATCTACCTCAAGAGGACAGGTGCAAGCTCTTATGGCACCAGGTCAGGCAAGGGGGAAAGTTCAGGCTCTCGCGGTTCCACCGATTCAGGAAAGAGGTAGAACTATTTCCGTTGAAAGTCTGGTTTTTCTGTTTGATCATCCTGTCCGTACTTTGATTCTGGCGCATCGCATTCGTTTATCTCATCATCATTAGTTGAGTCACTGCACTTAGAAACCAGTCTAGTAGATGATCCCTTGGTCGTTTCAAACCCAATTGGGGGCTCCACTTATTTGTCCATGATATGTTTGGGTTTGAAGATTTTTATACTTAGCGTTGAGTTTAGATGTGATGCTTTTGTTTTGGGCTTCACGGGCTATGGGTTGATTTTGGGCATGGACTGGTTATCCAGTAATGGTGCCGTTCTTGATTGTGAAAGGAGAGTTGTTAGGCTCATGACCCGCTTGGGTAACACTCTCGAGATCTCTTGTAATCCCATGGATTCTGTTATGCTAAGTTATTTTGAATCGCTTGACGCTTCGGTCGAGAGTTTGCGATCTGTTAGAGTGGTCCGGGAGTACTCGGATGTGTTTGAGGAGGTGAAGGGCTTACCTCCGAAGCGGGAGATAAGACTTCCGAATATATCTGGTGGACAATGCTAAACCGGTATCTTTACCAGTGCGCCACATGGCTCCTCGTGAGAGAAGGGAACTCCATAAGCAAGTAGGGGAGTTGCTTGAGAAGGGGTTCATAAGACGAAGTATATCGGAGTGGGGTGCTCCAGTAGTTTTTGCCACGAAGGCGGATGGGTTCCTCAGACTTTGTGTAGACTATAGAGAACTCAACAAGCTCACAAAGAAGAATAGACACCCATTGCCGAGGATTGATGATCTTTTTGATCAGTTGGTTGGCGCCTCAGTGTTTTCACAGTTGGACTTGGCCACGGGGTTTCATCAGTTGAGAGTGGTTAAGGATAGCATAGACAATACTGCCTTTAGGACTCCGGATGGTTTCTATGAGTGGCTGGCGATGCCATTTGGTTTGACGAACGCCCCTGCATACTTTGTTGATTTGATGAGTAGGGTGTTCAGGGAGTACCTTAATAAGTTCGTGGTGGTCTTTGTGGATGACATCTTAGTCTTTTCTAAGAGTGAAGAAGAGCATGCCCTACACCTTAGGGAAGTGTTAAAGACTCTTCGAGCGCATAGCTTTAAGGCTAAATTCTCTAAATGTCACTTCTGGAGGAAGGAAGTGCGGTTCTTGGGGCACGTGGTCTCCAAGGAAGGGATAGCTGTGGATCCCGCGAAGGTAGTATCCATCCAAGATTGGAAGGTTCCGAAGAAAGCTACCGAGGTGAGGAGTTTCTTGGGGTTGGCTGGCTACTATAGGAAGTTTATCAAGGACTTCGCGAAGATATCAGCCCCATTAACTCGCTTGACAAAGAAGAATCTAGTCTTCGCATGGGACGTAGATTGTGATGAAGCGTTCCAACGGTTAAAGAGAGCTTTAACCACAGCTCCAGTCTTAGTGTTGCCAGATGGGAGTTAGCCATTTGTGGTTTATACCGATGCTTGTGGAACAGGACTAGGCGCAGTCTTAATGCAAGAGGGAAGGGTAATAGCCTATGGGGGAAGGCAGCTGAGAAAGCATGAGAAAAATTACCCTACCCATGATTTAGAGTTGGCCGCTATTGTTTTTGCGCTTAAGATTTGGCGCCATTATCTTCTTGGAGAGAGGTTCGAATTGTTCACTGACCACAAATCATTGAAGTACTTGTTTTCTTAGAAGGATTTGAACTTGAGACAGCAAAGGTGGATGGAGTTCTTAGCATCCTATGACTTCGAGATAGCGTATACCCCTGGCAAGGGTAACGTGGTGGCGGACGCCTTGAGCAGAAAAAGGTTGTCCTTGAGTCCATTGTTCGTGGAACGACGAAGCTTGGAATTTATCTCGATGTTTGATTTCAGACCTTCCGTTGACTTTGTACCCGGTTTGCTAGCATCCTTAGAGGTCAGACCTACTCTTTTGGGACGGATTGGCGAGGCACAGCGTGACGACCCACAGTTGGTTGAGTTGGTAGAGAGGCTCATAAGGGGGAGTCGTCCAGCCATTTGAGTAGGTACACCCTAGACGATAAGGGGTGCTTGCGTAGAGACGGTAGACTTTGTGTACCGCAAGATGAGGATTTGAGGAAGGCTATACTTGATGATGCGCATCGTTCAAAGATGACCATTCATCCTGGTGGGGACAAGATGTACCAAGACATGAAGCGAGTTTTCTTTTGGGCCGGTATGAAGAAAGATGTGGCCGAGTATGTCGCTAGATGCTTGGTGTGCCAACAAGTGAAAGCGGAGCAAAAGAAACCTGGTGGGTTGCTTCACCCATTGGAAGTTCCGCAATGGAAGTGGGATACCGTCTCGATGGATTTTATTGATGGGTTACCAAGATCGAGGAAGGGTAATGCGGGAATTCGGGTTGTGGTAGACAGACTTACTAAGAGCGCCCATTTCATACCCGTAAAGAGCAAGAGGACTGCTCCATGGCTAGCTTCAGTTTACCTTCGAGAGATAGTTCGGTTGCATGGGGTACCTTCTAGCATAGTGAGCGATCGAGATCCTATCTTCACTGGCAAGTTTTGGAAGAGTTTGCAAGTGGCAGTAGGGACTCAGTTGTGTTTGAGCACCGCATATCATCCTCAGACGGACGGCCAGGCCGAGAGGGTGAATCGTGTTCTAGAAGACCCTTTGAGCCTATGTATCTTAGATTTTGGAGGTACATGGGAAGAGCATCTTCCATTGGTGGAGTTCGCGTATAATAACAGCTTTCAGTCTAGTATTGGTATGGCTCCTTTCGAAGCTCTTTATGGAAGGCCTTGTCGATCACCTACATGTTGGTGGGAATCTACGGATAAGATCTTGCTTGGGCCTGATATGGTTAGAGAGACTTCGGAAAAGATTGATTTGATTCGGAGAAGGATGAAAGCGGCGCAAGACTGACATAAATCTTACGCGGATAAGAGGAGGACAGATCTTGAGTTTGATGTTGGGGACATGGTCTTTGTCAAAGTATCTCCATTACGGAATGTTGTTCACTTTGGATCCGTTGGGAAGTTAGCACCCAGATTTGTAGGACCGTTTCCTATTAAGGAAAGGATTGGACGGATGGCATATAGAGTGGATTTACCCGAGAGACTTAGTGGGGTACATGACGTATTCCATGTGTCACATTTGAGGAAGTGCCTACATGAGACCGCAGAGGTGGTAGAGCCGAGCTTGCTTAGAGAAGTGGAGGTAGAGCGTGATGCGACTATTCGACGAGCTCCTACCCGCATCCTTGGGTCAGAGATTAGGAAGTTGAAAAACAGAGAGGTTCGACTAGTCAAAGTGCAATGGGGAGAGGATGAGAGCAATGCTACTTGGGAGACAGAAGTGAAGATGCGTTCACTGTACCCATTCCTTTTTGAGGGTATGTCTTTTAACTTCTCCTTTATCGTTTGTCTAGTACTTATCTTATCTTTAGTATGTCCTCTCATTAGTACCTTTGACCTTTAGATATGGTAAACCTATGGTTGAAACATGTGTTTGAGACATGTTATGTTTGATGGATGCGTGTGGATTCAAGTGTTTGCTAGTGGTTGCTCGTGGATGCATATACACACACTTTAGACACTAGATCGGCTCAGTCACTTCATATTGCATATTGCATATAATTGTGTGTAGGTAGCTATATTAATGGATGTATAATGGTTGTGTTATCATATGGATGATGCGTATTGGTGAATGATTGTGCACTCATGTAGAAATAGTATGTGTCGATGAGGTTCTTTCGCATACATATTGGATGCATGGCACTATCATGGTTTGCATTAAGGAGGTCAACTGAAACAGAAGACCGCCTGATTTTGCATTAGATAGGGAACATATACACACACTCTTTGCATATGTTCATACAGCATTAGAAACTGTAAGGACAATGGATGCCAGTGTTTGATGGTTTGAGTAGATGGTTGTTTGGTTGGTAGGATACGTTCTTCTTGACTTGGAGATTTCGGGGACGAAATCCTTTAAGTAGGGGAGAATGTAACACCCCGTTTATTAAATAACTTGCTATAATATAAAACAGGGCAGAATTAAAATTTAAAATCTGAATCAGGGGAAGCATGCTATGCCATTGCGTTCGTCTCGGAAAAATACGCGGAATAGAGTCCGAAATTTCGTGAATCGGAGTCCGTATGTCCGAGATATGGCCTTCAGAAGTTTCACGAAAAATCAGAAAACGAAACAGATTTCAAAAATGCAGAATGTGGGCTAGGTGGGAAAATTCCCGCCCAGACCAGGTCGACCTGAGAGTCGACCTGGGGGTCGACCTGGGTGTCGACATGCCCACCAGGTCGACTAGGGTGTCGACCCTAGTGTCGACCTGGGGGTCGACCTCCCTGGTCGAGCCGAGGTGACCTGGGTGCACTGATTTGGGATCTGGGCTTGGTTTTGGTGGCTAGTGACGAGATCTGACGACTCTAATCTGATTTAGGGTTAATCTAATGGCCTAAAACACTTAATTAATCTATAAATACACCCTAAGACTACCTTAATTCATACTAAAATTGGAGACAACGTCGTTATGCCGTCAAAATGCAGCTAGAAGGAGCCACCAACAAATTAAAGAGGAAGATAGCTTCTCAAATCAACTTCTAATCAACTCTAGCAACTTAATCTTCTTCATAGGAGTGCTAATCAACAAGTTGTGAGTACTATAGCCTTAATGACCAATTGTTGAAATGATTATGATAGGATATAATGAGGTTATGGCTATGAATGTGGATCAATGCAAGTTATGTTATCATATGCTATGTGTTTATGATGTTATGCAAGTTATGCAAGTCATATGCTATATGTTCATGATGTTATGCAAGTTATGCAAGTTACATGTTACATGATCATGATGTTATGCAAGTTATGCAAGTCATATGCTACATGTTCATGATGTTATGCAAGTTATGCTAGTCATATGCTATATGTTCATGATGTTATGCAAGTTATGCAAGTGTTAGGCTATGTGTTCATGATGCTAGTTATGCAAATTGCTATGATAAACATTGATCCATTATGACACCATGTTATGCAAGTTTGGTGTTTGATTATATGCAAGTTCATATATGATATGTTATGAAAGTTTGGTGTTTGATTATATGCAAGTTCATATATGACATGTTATGCAAGTTTGGTGTTTGTGTTTATGCAAGTAACATGTGCAAGTTTACACCTTTGTATGATATGCATACATATGCATGTTAACCCCTTTGTATGTCATACATACATATGCAAGTTACCCCTTTTTATGACATAAGTAACCTATGCAAGTTACCCTCTTTATGAAATATGTGATTCATGCAAGTTTGGGTTGATTATTTATGCTAGTTGGGTTTGATGCTATATGCATGTTGACACCTTTAAAACCCATGTTGATGCTAATGTTATGCAAGTTACACCCATTGTATGTGTGATGAATCTTCCCTTTTAAGTATGTCATGCTAGCGAATTACGTGGGGAACGATAGGGTTAATATTCATGTTAATGAAATGGTGTGAAGTTGGTATGATTATGCATACCATAAAGTGGATGGACATAATTGAGTCAATTATGTACATCGTTAAATTTGTAATTAATAAGGGATAATTAATACAAATTATGGGGGTGATTAATTAGGTGTAATTAATCGACTAAGACACGAGGTTGGACCCTTTTGTAGCATAAGACTGCCCGGAACAGACTGGCAAATCCAGCGGCTACAAATGGTTGGCCTAATGTGAGAGGTCTTAGACATAAACTAAATACGTGACAAGTGTAAAGACATGAGGTTAGATTCGGTTATGGCGTAAGGCTGCCCGGACCCGACCGGCAAATCCAGCTGCCATAAAAGATAGTCTAATGTGAGAGGTCTTTACAACGGTTACGTTCTTAATCAATTAAGAAACACTTAACCAGATAAGCATGTAATGGGGCATGAGGGGTTAAGTGGGTGCCTTGGGTGGCATGTGGAAATCAAGTAAGTGACTTGGGTGGCATGTGGAAATCTAGTGGGTTGCCTTGGGTGGCAATAGAAAATACGATTAGAATACTTAACCAAGTGGAAACATGTAATTAAACATGATTAAAGGGTTAAGTGGGATGCACTAGAAAAAGGGACAAGCTTAGGTGGGTAGCTTGTGGGGGCCCATTTCAACCAGTAACCCATATGTATCTTATGGGGCTCAACCCATGTCGAGGACGGGACACGCGTACTGGGCTTGATTATAAGATGCCAAAACGTGTTAGCGGTGGCAACGCAAGTCCAACGGGTTTCATATGCGTGTGTGGACCCGGGCTGGTAGGTAAGACGTTGTTGCATTGTGTAGGTATAAGTCGTGCACCGTTGGTTGTATCGGGTTGCCACTTTGGGGAGTGATACACCCCACTGTGGGGCCAGCACGGGAATCTATGGTAGGGAGCCGATCGTATGGGGAGTAGTAGGTACACCTAGTGGAGATAGGGGCAGACGACACCTATGTAGTCAGCTAGGGGTACACGAAACTTCTAGTAAATTTTCTAAGTCCTTGGGTGGGATCAACCTTTAAGTAGGAATGACTGGTGTGGTGCAGTTAGTAATTACCCTTGGGTGGGTAGATGTGTCTTTACCATTATCTTAGTTCATCCTATGTCTAGTTGGCTGCTTAGTGTAGTCATTTATCCCCAGTCATCACCGTACCAAGTTTATATCATACCCTAATTACTTTAATGATTGTATTGTTAAAGTTATAGGGCTCACTCAGACTTATGTCTGACCCCGTTGTTTTTATCTTTTCCCCCCTCAGGTCCTCAGGTTGGGCCTAGTACTAGTGGGCTTTGATCAGATCGCTTATCTATCTTTTGGAGCTTGGACTGTGATGTAAAGCCCAGCTTATCTTTTCTATTATGGCTATTAGTTATGTAGTGGGATTATGTACTTATGTTTTATCAGGATGGATATTTAGTACTTGACTCTTGTTTAGTTGGTTTTGATATGTAACCAAACATGTTTATCTTCTGCTGCAATGAAATGATGTTTTAAATTTCAAGTATTATTTATATTTGTCTTGTTGTAATTTTTCTGTTCTATATTCACTTAAAATACTCCACCGAAGTTAAGGCATTCCCTTAGTGAGTGACCTTAGCGGGTGTGGGGTGTTACAGTCAGTTTCTCCATTCGACTAGGAGTTAGTGGATTACATGGGAAGTTATCTCGTGCAGGTTCAAAGTTGTGATCGGATTGGGTCGAGTCTGTTCGACCTAAAGGTCATCGACACAGAGATTATCGACCAGGAGACCATCGACCTGGAGACCAACGACTCGACCACATTTTCCTATGCTCGATCTGGATGATAAAAAGCAATCTGGCTTGGATTGCTTTCGACTCGACCCAACCTTAAGAACCTTGCTTGGTGTGATTTTATATCCGTTGCTTATGACTGTGATCACTCGATTTTGGACGGCCTTGCTACAAAGTAGGATAACATTTTGCTGTCCAAAGTACGTCTTATCGTAGAAGAGATGTACATTGAACCCATCCAACTGACCTTTCCTGAATAAGAAACAGTCAACAGTCGTGTCTTCCTAAATAGTTCCCTCATTTTGGCTCTTTCATCCATAAATAGCTTGTCATGTATTACACTGCTTTCATTGGTGCTTAGTGGTCCAAAGCTTGTGGCTAGTATAATCAAGATGATCAATTAATCATTCAAACCTCGTCGAATCAAGAGGTCAAATTCTTTCACCATACGTTGTGTTGTATCGTAACAATAAGATGTTGGAAAAACCATGATGACTTCGGATCATTTTTATGGAAAATCAGAAATCAATTGTCACATCAGACCATATTAAAAGAAATCCAGAATCACTGTGGATGATCGCTATGGATTGTTTTATGGTCCAAGATCAAGTACGAGTCGGTATGAGATGTTGTTGAAATCATGCGAACCAATGTCTGGTATGATCGTCAAAACCATAAGCCAACAGAGAAGTTTATCTCACTTTCCATTTAATGTAGCTATGATTTAAGTATTGGAAGTCACGCTTGACACATAAGATGGCTCACTTCAA
The DNA here is from genome assembly GCA_030737875.1 of Allium sativum. NCBI lineage: Eukaryota > Viridiplantae > Streptophyta > Magnoliopsida > Asparagales > Amaryllidaceae > Allium > Allium sativum. The sequence goes on from CM060916.1 coordinate 329,210,048, forward strand.
TGGGTAAGGCAAGTCATGTCTAGCTTATAAGCTCTCTCACTTGAATGGTCAAGACAAATCATGTCATAATCCAGAGATATAGTGTTCATGTTTGGAATCGCACGTCAAGTCAGGGTCATGTTGAAAGTAAGTTTATGAGTAGATGCTCGTGCTGCCAGTGCCATTAAGAGACAAGCGAAGTCAGTTCTTATACCTCTAGCATTAATGGGGTTGAGCTAAGTCAATCGAACATTCAATCCTTAACCCTTTATACTTTCCATCTTTGGATCGGGTTAGAGTTATAGGTCTAGCAATCTTAGCTAACCCAGGTCATTTTATGATCTCACTCTAGATTTAGCAAGAGATAGAGTTGACCACGTGAATGGTCAAATCACAGTCTCTTTGGCATCGCCCCTTTACTTTAGTCAGAAAGCGAGGATTACCTCACGAGCGTAAGTGAACAGTTAATCTCATCGGATCAGTCACGAAGTTGAGTATGCTCATCAAAATGAAAGAAAATGAACGTTGTTAGGGAGTTAGTTATGCCCATTCATTTATGCTTTAACGTAGTACGAAATAGCCATCATAGTCTTGTTGAGTCTATTTCTCATGCTTGGTTCCATTGACCTTAACAAACAAGGTTATAGATATGATCAGTAAAATTGGTTCTCCCCAGAATCGCACATTCCTCTCATTCTTTTCTAAGGCTTTTACCTTGCCCTGACCGTTTTCATAGTTGCATGGTCCTCCATCCTTTGTCATGAAAACATCAAGATCATCCATCTGAATGTTAGCATCGTCTTGTTATAGGAATCTGTCTACCTCAGAGTAAAATTTACCAAGATCTTTGGGTGAATCTCGTTGTAGAGAGATTTTGGAGTCTATTTTGTCCAAGATGCCAAACATAGCGGCCATATTTACAATGGATGGTTCGGGTCGATCCACTGAGGCCATCACCATATTAAACCTTTCCAAAATAGAGCGCAGGTCTCGCCGGACCGCTGCTTAGTAGAAGTTAGGCACATAACACTTTTGGGCCAAGGTAAGTGGACCCTGAATTGTTTGATAAAGATAGTGACCAACACGTTCCAGTAGTTGATCAATTAAATATTTGTTAGACCAAAAAATGGCACTAATACCCAACAGATCAGGTTTTGTAGAGAATAATGAAGAAATAGAAGGAAAAAATAGAGAAAAACAGTCAAACACATGAGATTTGTAGCGGTTCTGTGTTAACGAGCCTATGTCCACTTTATAGTTCTTTGATTCAATGGGGAATTACAAGTACAAGGATTATAATCACTCAATCACTCGAAAACAATCAATTTTCTCTCAATATCTATGAGATAATACTGGAAATTGATGATATATAGTTCGAGTAAAACCGGAATGGTAACGAAGATTGAGTGGTTGAGTTGTTTGAGTGCCAAAAGATCCCTTGAAACGTTACGTTCACTTGTATTTATAGGCGTAGGAGGACACTGGGTCAAATTCCATGTGGCAGTTGCAGAGGGGATTTAGGATTGAGTGGAGAATGCTTCTTCACTTCGTGTATGGATATGTGGTGCACGATCTTCTTTTGTAGGCATGAGAACAGGTCTAAGTTTGACATAGTGTTATTGCTTCATGATCGAGTTGGGTAAGTATAAATTCGCACCGATCTGATGATGCCAAGATGTCCTATTCTATTCTCAAGTGGGTCGAGTCGAATCAATTCGACCCAGTTACTTCGACCTAGTCTCCTTATGCAACAAAAGATGGAGCATCTAACTCCTATCCGACTCGAGGCCCCTTCTCCTTCCATCCGATCTGAATTCCTTGCTAATGAATGGCTAAGTCTTTCGCTCCTTTGCATAGACGATTATGATGTCTAGATTGTATGGCCTAGTCACAAAGTAGTCCAACATTTTGCCTCCTCAAAGTATTCCTTATTGAAGATAAGGCGTGCTTTGAAATTATCAATCCGTCTTATCTTGAATCGGTGATAGTCAACAGTCATGTCCATCTATGATGTTGCAACTCTTCGTAGAGCCGCGTCTCTTGACCTATTTGCATCACATATACATATGAGATCTAATACATAACCATCTTTGTTGCGTTCAACAAATCATGGCTTTCAACAGAACATAAGCAAGTCCCCTAGTAAATTTCACAATGTTTGTCAAGCCAAAAAATCAAAGTTATCTGACTAGATTAAACTTCTTTACCAATCCTTCTTCATGTGCATATACGATCTTATGTGGCTTGCTTTACTTCCTTTCGAGTTTCAATCCACTTTGCTTTGCACTTCACGATAGAATCGAAGACCATTAGGTGGGTCGAAACTATTCGACCAGGTCACATATTTGAACTAAAGTGGTTTCGATAAGTTTTGCTCCTTTGTTTGGCGGATCAGGTTAGGCCATCAACTTAGCAGAATACGAATGGCCCTTTTGAAGGGTATATAAATCAACGCCCCTTCTCTCTCCTTCTTACCTTATTTCCTTTTCTATGTTTTACGAAACCTTAATTTTTCTCCCTTCGAAACTCCGTCAATTCTCGAAACCCAACAAATAGGTAGTCATTTCACCATCGATTTTCTATTTTAATTCGATCTTCGAATGTATTAGGTGCATTTTGTGCCGATCTTCGATGCTTCCTGCGGTGCCACTAACGTCGTAAGCTCAGAGGCACACACCGTCATAGGTGGTGTTAGGCTCGCTTCTGGGTGGTGGCCATGGTGTTTATCTTCTGACATTGGAGAGTTCAGCACGTGGTCTCGTCCTTTACTTCGAAGAATTTGAGTGGATGGAGTTGAAGGATTCGAAGAGAAGTGGAGAAAGAAGAGGTTCTTGGAAGGATTCAAACGGATGATGTTAGACCAAAATATGGGCCTAACACCCAAATGCAGCATGAAGACCTCTTAATCACAAATCACATATCACAGAATGCAGAAAACAGTAAATAACTGGAAACACACAAAGTTTTTATAGTGGTTCGGCTCAAACCAAGCCTACGTCCACTTTATCTCTTCTTAATTCCTAAGAAGTTACAAATACAACTCTCTCGGTTTATACATGAAATCCTCGTGTTTACAATGAAAAGAAGTATGAAATCATAAGATTATACACGAAATCTTCAAGTTACAATGTGGAATTTGGCTCCTTTGCTGCTAAAAATGTTTTGCAGAGAGCAATGGTGGAAGCCGTGAGGGGTTAGATCCTTTAATTTGCCTTCAAATGGTGTATTTATAGGCGTTTCCTGGTAGCAATTCATGAGACACATGGCACGCATCCCAAGGATCTCGAAATGTAGTGGAAAATGTCCAGAAATCCTCTCCAAGTCATTATATGTCATGTGAAATGAGATCCGGGTCCAGAGGAATAGGAATCGGAATAGCCTTAAGAATAGGTCAAGATCATGTGCAGGAGCGTCAATCCCAGGCGGTTCGTGAACACAGTGGCGAACCGAGATGACGAGCTAGAGTAGAGATAATCTGGTGTTGGATTCCAAGGTGGGTCGGGTCGTGATCTTGGGGTCGTGACCCCCATGTGCATCGTGACCGGTCGTGATCTAGGGGGGCAACCCATGCTAGTCTACGAGTTGAGGGAGGGCTAGCCCAAAGGGGGCGAGCGGGTTCGTTCACGGTCTGAGGAGGATCCCACGAGCCATGGTAGGTCTCACAAGCCGATCCGTAATCTGAGCTAATGACGCTTCGTCACTTAATCCAAGTGATTGCCGGTCGATTCCATATTACACCTGTTCACGGAAACATGCGCAACTTCCAAACCGTTAGTCCGTTTTGCCCAAACGAAAGCTCCACCTGAAGCTAATTCAAAGGGCTACACGAGTTACAGAGCAATCTCTGTAATTGCCGTTTTCGGGGCCAAAATAGCTCGTCTGATAGGAGTTTCGGGTCATTCTTTGTATGTGATGCGACTTCAACCAAATTGCTTTCTGCCTTCTGACGATATTCTCCATATCCGAGCGCGATGCTATCCAGATATTCCATGTGTGACAGGTTTTACCAAAAAATTTGTCAACAGATGATCATAGCTAGTATTGCAAAAATTGGAGGGGCCAGAATCTTATGAGTGTAGTCGGGTTGGGTCGACCTGATTCAACCCGATTCCAATTCGACTCGATATCTTCCCCGAGTCGAAGTTTTATTTCGACCCGAACCGTTGCCTCAAACTGTAGCACCACTTTGACCCAATCCCTATATAACTAGCATGATATTTATGTTTCTGCATACTATCAAACTCAATGAATGCGATGACTTTGACCATTCCGATCTACTGTAATGCATATGTGAAACTTGACTGAAGATAATCATCATTCATGAACTCGCGAACAGTTAGGTCAGAGCCTTCAGGATTGAACTCCAGATTCGTACAATATACATACTTGAGAGATTTTCGACTCGAGGGACATAAGACCATTTGACAATCCAATGCATAACGATCAACTGCATGCCTTTTATGCTTCTCTTATGTCTTTTTGCATCTGTATTGCATACATTAGCACACACTAGCGCGCACACGCACAAAGGGAGGCACTAGCAACTACATTCTCATCCATGATGTTGCTACCAACATGTCCAAAAGATATCCGACAAGATTCTCCGAGTCAGATAAGAGCAAAGCTTCAGAATCGTCTAGCAATCTGAATCCTGATGTCCTTCTGTCAGATTAATATTGGGATGATGCTGGCTATGATTACGAAGTCGAGCTTCATGAAAAAGTTGAGTCGTTTAGGGGAGAAGTTTCTATGGATGAAGAAGAAGGAGGAGTAGGAGATAACTGGTCTCTTGACGAACTTGAAGGTGCAATCATCTTAAATGAGCTTGGCGACTCTTGGGTTTCGACAATTAATGAAGCCAGACTCAGACAAATATATTTATGGCATGGGATTTCATTGGAGGAAATTAGAGTTGCAACTAATGTTACGGACATACCCCACATTCCTCTTGAAGGGTACATGGCATCAGTCGGTCGATGTGCACAACTGGAGCCATTCCTCAGTTTTCACCCTTTATCATCGATTTTCTAAGACGAATGCAACTTTCCCCCATGCAACTCCAGCCCACTGCTTATTCTTATTTATACATGTTGTACGTAGCGTATATGGAAGTCTTAGGCGTGGAACCCACATTTGAGGACATAAATTTCTTCTACCATTTTAAACGTCGTGCGAAAGAAACTCCTTCATTTGTTTACTTTGAATCCATGCCTAAAAGAGAGATCCACGGTGACGGGTATAGCAATGGGGACGACATAAGGCCTAAGTGATTTTATATTCAACACCAGCCCGGGTGTGCCAGAAGATAGGCGAAAGCCAGTAAGTTTTTTAAGGTTTAGCTCTCTCGCTTCAGTTACACTCACGGACTCACTGACTTTTCTTTCTTATTTTCAGTTCCAAATCTGAAGAAAGAGCAAGGGCAAATATATCAGGATCATCTGACCCATATGCTAAATGGTAATATAGACTTCTTAAGTGTTAGGAAATGTTTGGTGGACGAGCTTCTTCATTGACACCATCTTCTTTATGTGAGGTGGAGTATATGTCATAGAGGTCGTCCTAAAATACATGATCCTCCGGCTCAAGTTCCTCCTGTACTCGCAGAAGCTGGCAGTGTGCACTTGTCGTGGGGCAAGTTACGACTGTAACTGAAGTAGGAGAAAGTTCAAAGAGTAAGGAATCTGCGGCTTCGATTCAAGATCCACAACCGGGAGAGAGAGAGAGTTCTAGAGGAAGAGCTTATTATCCTTACAAAGATTCCTTCTCCGATAAATATTCGCACCGAAGAACTTCTGGAGAGACCGGTTGGGAAGGATACTCAGGACACTTCTCCGAAAGACACTTCTACTTTCGAGAGGCAACCTTCTCTTAGGACACCATCTCCTGCCAAAACACGTACTTACGGCCCTCGTTAGAAGACACCATATTTAAAGGATTAGAAGATCTCCCATTACCTAAAAATACATATACTACTCGATAAATTGGTTTTGGTTCTCTATTTCTTAATTATGAAGAGGATATTACACCCATGAAGTCTAGGAAGAAAAACCCTTCGAGCCGATCTCCGGGCTCTGGTCCGTTGGGAGGTCACTTAGGACACATACCATACTAGCACTGCACGTCACAACACTTGTGTGATACATTATTTCTTGGTTTGAATATTGGCTTTCATCAACTTGCATGAAAGATACCTCATCGCGGCTACAATCTCAGGGATGTCCGTGCAAGTCTTCCTGGGTATGGCTCCGGTGTTGAACACGATTGCGGGATAGCCGTGAGAGAGACGATATGAGGCATTATGAATCACATCATCACCACTGTTCGTGCTCATGTTCTCCTTCTAAGTCGGAGTTCGACAAATATAAGAGTAACCAGAGCTGTTGCAATGGGGATAAGAAACCTCTCTAGTCCCTCCAAAGGAATCACACACTCAAGATAACTCATTAAAAAGCATTTGGATCCCTAGGACAAGACCGAGGACAAGAACAAGGAACAGGATAAAGGAAGTGCAGTCGTTATTCCTACTAAGCACCAATTTATCGACACCATTACAACGTAGCCTATGGTGGTTGACTCCCCAATTGAACAGAGACTCAAAGTGTTGAAGAGGCAGATTCTTGAATATCATTTTTGGAACATGCATTTTGTACCCAATCTCGAGCCGGTTCTTGATAATAGGTCTGATCCCATTAAGGCTTGGATTGACTTCATGGATACTCAGTATAAAGAAACCTTCGAATTCACTCGAAAGCTATCCAAGATTATCAGGGAGCCCCAGTAGGACTTAGACAATCAAAAGCTCATATCCAATCAGGATGTATCTGGCAGGGATGCTGCCATTAGAGAATGTCAGGAAGCTCGGTGTTAACCAGATTTTTGGTCCAGTTCTGAGGAGAGAATCAGACACGCTCAACTCAATATACTTCATGAAGATGAGGCCAAAAAGGAACACACAGGAGTGAAGCAAACAGCATCAAAAAGGGATTATATCACTTGTGGCCTCACGACATGCAGAAGACATCCGCAAACCAAGGCCTCAGACCCCGAAGGAGTTACGAACCTCGACCACCTGGTCTCGGGACCCTCGCACCCTTCAGAAGGACCTCACCTAGGCATGACGCGGAATTCGAACCCGGCAAGGTGCGAAATCTCGCACCCATGCCTGGTTTGAAAATTTCGAACCCATGCCTGGGTTCGAAATTTCAAACCAAGTGGGTGCGAGGTCTCGAGCCCAGCAGGTGCAAAATCTTGCACCCGTAGCCGGGCTCGAGATCCTGAGCCCAGCGGGCACGAAATCTCGCGCCCACGGCTGGGTTCGAGATTCCGAACTCAGTGGAGAAAGATTTTGCATCTGCGCCTATGTTCGAAAATTCGAACCGACCGTGTTCGAAATTTTGAACCCAGGTACTCGAAATTTCGAACCCATGCCCAGGTTCGAAATTTCGAGGCGTACGGGTGGTGGGCTTGAATTTCCTATATGCGGTCCCTATTTCTACCTAATCCTACCTACTCCTATCTATTCTCACTCCTATAAATAGCCCATGGCCTTACACTTCAAAAGGGTTGGATTTTCTTCACTTGAGACCTCCCTAGAGCTTCACGAACTCCATTAATGGAATCTCCTATTTGAGGAAGAAAGAGAATTAAATATTCTTTTTACTAAAAACCTAGCATACTTCAATTATGAAATTGAATGTAATGAGCGTGGCTTTAACTTGTAATTCTTGAGTGATTAATAAAAGTTCAACATCCTTCCAAAGTGGACGTAGGCCTGATCTGCGGCCGAACCACTTTAAATACTTATGTTATTTGCCGCTTTCTCTTACTTAGTCTTACGACCAAATTAACTATTCCTATTAATAGGAATCTTTGGTGTTTACGATATTTTTTGCTGTCAACATTTGGTGCTTTCACTGAGAATCTGAATTCAAGATTTGCGGCTTTCTTCCACGTTATCATCTCGACTTCGACAAGCTTGAGGTTCCTTGCCTAACCTGCTGTCAAGTCTGCTTACGATGGTAAAGAAGTCAAAGAACGCCATGGTCGGCTCTTCAGCCACAGTCGAGGCTGGTACCTCCCAACGACCTCAGTTGGTAGATGTCCCGACCCCTAACGAAACCATCCCTCCTGTTGTGGAGCCCGAAGCGCCCGTTACCCAAGCTCAAATTCGCGCGCTTAATGAAAGATATGAAAACACTGCGGTCAAGCTCAGTCAAGCATTAAGGAATAACATTGACCTTATGCGCCAACTTCAAGAAAGTCAGCGCGTCGTCGCCCGACTTCAATTGGCTCGGAATAATGCTCGACCCCGACCAACCGCATCGGAAAATTCCTCTTCCAAGTCAAGGGGCCCACACCAACGGAGAAGGTTCACCCTCATCAACAATGTCGCCGCTCGCACCAATGCCCTCGATAACGGTAACGATCATGCCAACGGGAATGGCAACGACAACGGCGACTGAACTACAGTAACATAAAGTGAGCGGGCGCAGTACTGAGACCGCTCTCGCTTGATTATCAATGATGAACCCAATCCTAAAAACCAACCTCTTCCTCGACACAACCCAACGGTCGCCAATCAGGGTGAAGGGCCCGCTATCCCAATGGCCCACGCACCTATAGAACAGGAACCACATCACCCCGCTCAGTCTCAACATCTGGACATAGACCCAATCATAGATGTCGAGGACATGGAGGAAGACGATCCTGATGTCCACCATAGAAGACGACCTCATAAAGGACTCCGGAACCGCATCAAAACCCTTAACCCCGATGGAGGATCCACATCCGTCCTATCTCCCCGACATAATACGAAGGGTCAAGAGGGAGATGCAAGGGGCGCACACGGCGCATGGGAAGCTCACATTAGGCGCAACCCCTTCACAAGAAGAGTGAATGAAGCCGAGTGGCCAAGGCGCTTTAGCATGCCACAAATGCCACTCTATGATGGTACCACTGATCCTTGTGCCTTCTTGAATCGGTACGAATGGAAAATGGACTCGAGCCAGGGCGACGATCCAGCCAAATGTAAATGCTTCCCGGTCTTCCTGTCCGGTACCGCTCTATTTTGTTTCTCTCGCCTCCCTCTCAATTCCATTAACAACTTCGAGCAACTAGCAACAGTGCTGGTCAAGCAATTCAGGGTGCATATCCCAACACCGAAGAATGCCCTCACCTTATCCGACTTATACCAGAACCCACCGAGTCGCTTAAGAGCTACCTTTCCCGGTTCAACGCAGCTCTTGCCGAGGTCGAAGATCCGGATCCTCGCACCATCCTTTTTAAGCTAGCAAAAGGTGTCCTCTACTTTAGAGTTCGGAGCCTGGATCAATCAAAAGAAGCCAAAGAGCCTCGACGCATTCTATGAGAAGGCAGGCCAATACTTGTGCCAAGAAGAGGCAAGGCGGAATCATTTTTCTACCACGAGTCATCCCTATGACCGCCAAGCAGATACCGTGAATAACCAATTCATAGGTAGGAGAGACGGGGAGTCGTTCGACCACAACAGGGGGCAAGTCCCCAAAGGCAAAAACCTAACAATGGCAGGCCGGATGGACAAAACAATGGGAAAGCCCCAGCAGAATTAAGAAAGCCCGGTCGTTGCTAAGCTTTCGAGACCTATACCTAGTTGAATGAAGACATAGAGACAATCTACTTGGAAACGTGTAGCACCATGCCATACAAGAAGCCGCGCGTCAGAGAATCAACCGACCGCGAAATGAACAGCGGGAGGTACTGATGATACCACGACATGTACGGGCATGACACTGACGAATGCCGCTAACTTAGGGATGCAATTGAGAAACTTATTCTTGAGAAACGACTCGAGCAATATGTCTAAGAGCTCTTTCCCATCAAGGCGAACTCGCAGCCTCCAGCGCCAGCTCCACATGCAGTTGCCAATGGAGCTCCAGGACCGTCTAACCCAAGATGAGGAATCATGATCAACACCATATGTGGTGGACCTTACCCCATACATAACAGATTTTGGAAAATGGAGGAATATGTGAGTTCCATAAAACATGCTACTTACGAAGCCTGCTCCGCTCTCCCTTAGTCCATCCCATCCAAGCTACAAAAAACCATGTGGTACAACATCGTCTTCCGAGAATAGGAATCGACAGGGGTGGAAATCCCGACCACCAATCCATTAGTCATCACTGCCCAGATAGGTGCCGCTTCCATTCGGAAGGTCTTAATCGACTCAGGAAACTCGGTCAACATCATCTTTAAGGCCTCCAACGACCAGATGAAATTGGAAACGAATGACTTGAAGCCATGCCACGCCGCAATTCACGACTTTAATGGGGCCTCTAATTCCCCCGTAGGGATGATCGACCTACCCGTAGAACTGGGCGAGAAGGACCAAAGCCGAGTTTGGATTCTTAATTTCGTGGTCATAGACATCGAAACCCCCTACAATGCTTTCCTAGGGCGCCCCTTTCTCACCGAATTCCGAGTTTACATAGCACTATGGTCTCTCCTAATGAAATTACTGATGGAAAATGGGATCAAAACCATCAAGGGCGACCAAGTAAGCACCAGGGAATGTTACACCATAGAATGGAAGAATGTGTGCAATAAGGATAAGGGCAAAGCCATGCCCACTCCTTCTAGCACCAAGAATGTCTCTGCATAGCAATCAGTGGCGTCTTGGCCCTGGCTAAGGTGCCACTCCTATCTTTCCGATGACCTCGACCCAAGGAAGGACGAAGTCCCGAATACGAGAGGGCTACCCCAGTCGAATCCACAGTGGACGTTCCCATCAATCTCGACGACCTAACAAGGGTGTTGAAGTTAGGGTCACAACTCCACCCAACAGTTAAAGAAGATCTCATATGCTTCCTAAAAGCTAATTTAGACGTGTTTGCATGGACTCACTCCGACGTGAAAGGCATCGACCCCGCAATTTCTTGCCACTCCCTTGGCTTAGATCCCAAATTACCTTCAGTTAAGCAGAAACGCCGCTTTTTAGGGCCCGAGATGTCCAAGGCACTCGAAGAAGAGGTGGACCGTCTGCTCAACAATAACTTCATCCACAGAGCTGACTATCCCGAATGGGTTTCCAATCCAGTTCTGATTAAAAAGACCAACGGTAAGTGGCGAACATGCATCAATTTCTCCGGTCTAAACAAGGTATGTCCCAAGGACAGCTTCCCGCTCCCAAAGATCGATCGACTAGTCGATTCGACCGCCGAATACCAGCTATTAACCTTCATGGACGGCTACTCAGGCTACAACCAGATCCTGATGAGCCTCCGCGACCACGATCATACCTCCTTCACAACCGACCTTGGGCTCTACTGCTACTGTGTTATGCCCTTCGGCATTAAAAATGCCAGCGCCACTTATTAATGAATGGTTAATCAACTCTTTAAAAATCAAATTGGAAAGTTCGTGGAGGTGTATGTGGATGATATGCTAGTAAAATCTAAAATATCAAGCGATTATATCCACGACCTCTCTGAAATGTTCGATGTCCTTCGCCAGTATGACATGAAACCCAACCCCCTAAAAGGCTCTTTCGGAGTCACCTCGGAAAAGTTCTTGGGTTTCATTGTCAATTCACGGTGCATCGAAGCTAACCCAAAAAAATCCGAGCTATTCGGGACATCTGAGTCCTCGAGAACATCAGGGATGTTCAAACTCTGAACGAAAAGGTCATCACTTTAAGTCGGTTCATCTCTAAGGCCAACAACAAGTGCATCCCCCTCTGTGATTTACTCTGAAAAGGGAAACACAACTTTGAGTGGCCCCCCGAATGCATCTCCGCGTTCAAGGAACTTTTGGATCACTTATAGTGACCACCTATCCTCTCTAAGCCTATAGACCATAAGGACTTATATATTTACATAGCTTTTTCTACGTAGGCAATTAGCTCGACAATAGTACGCCTTGAAGACCGCACTCAACGTCCCGTCTACTATATCAGCAAGCGGTTAATAGGGGCAGAGAAGAACTACCCGATGCTAGAGAAGATGGCATTCTTCTTATTGATTTCCTATAGAAAGCTCCGACCGTACTTCCATTCGCATCCTATAAAAGTTTTCACTAACCAGCCACTATGTCCGGTCCTACAACGACCCGAGGCGTCAGGGCGATTACTAAAGTGGAGCATAGAGTTAAGCCAGTTCGAGATAACCGTCATCCCCCGACGATCCGTCCTCAGCCAAGCCCTCGCATATTTCATCGTGGAGTTCACAGCCCTCAAGGAGAAACCTAGGGTGAACACCGGAATTCTCGATGCCAAGTGGAAATTGTCCGTAGATAGCTCCTCTAATAGAAAATGCTCCGGGGCTGGAGTCGTGCTTATCACCCCTGAGGAACTCCTGATGTATTACGCATTGAGGCTAAATTTCCCTACTACTAAAAAGACGTGGAGTATGAGGCCTTAATCTCCGGGCAAAGAATCGTGATCGAACTCAAGATGGAGACCATCCACATCTTCTCCGACGCACAGCTTATCGTCCAACAAGTACTAGGAGAGTATCAAGCGAAAGAGGGACGAGTTTCCCAGTACCTGGCCCGGGTTCAGGGGCTACTCGTCTACCTCGAGCACTTCACCATCACCTATATTCCAAGCGAACAAAATGAAAAAGTAGATTCCCTCGCACAAATGGAAAGCTCCGAAGATTCGCAACTTAGCGGATTCTCTCGGTTGAAGTCCTCAACTCTCCAAGCATCAAGCAAGGGCAAGATAAGACGATTATGCGCACCGAACCCGAGCTCGCGTCCTGGATGACACCGATCAGAAATTACCTGCAGCATGGGATCCTACCAAAGCACTACAAGGAAAGGCGTGCGCTCACTCGCCAGTCAGTCCGTTACCTTCTTATGGGAGGGGTACTCTACCGCATAAGTTTTTGCATTCCCTTGCTCTGGTGTGTAGCTCAAGGCGACGCCCTCCAAGTACTAAGAAGTGTGCATGAAGGCGAATGTAGCGATCACACTAGGGATAGACCTTAGCTAGAAAGATTCTCAGAAATGGTTGTCACTGGCCCATGCTTGATCAAGACGCTGCAGACTATGCTTGCATGTGCGATAAGTGCCAGTGCTTCTCCAAAATTCCACGAGCCCTGCCTACCGAACTATCTCAAATGGTTAGCCCATGGCCATTTGCAATAGTGAATCGACATTATCGGAACTCTTCCAATGGCCAGAGACGGGGCACGTTACACCATCGTAGCGGTGGAATATTTCACCAAGTGGGCAGAAGCTCTCGCCACCATAACCACGAAGAAGATGATCAACTTTGTTGTCCGCAACATCATTACCCGCTATCGAGTGCCTCAGTCTATCATCTCCGACAATGGCACTCAATTCTAGAGCACTGAGTTTAAAGCTTTTTGTCAGCGCCACGACATCGATAAAAGATTCTCAGCGGTGGCTCGTCCCCAAGCCAATGGGCAAGTCGAGGCGGTTAACAAGGTCATCAAATCCATCATTAAGAAATGTTTGGAAAAGTCCGGGGGCATGTGGGCAAATGAACTCCCTCTAGCTCTATGGGCTTACCGCACCACCCACAAGATAGCAACCGGCCATACTCCTTTCGCCCTCGCATACGGATCTGAAGTCATCGTTCCCATTGAGCTCAAGTTACAATCCCATCGAGTCACGTATTTCGATCCAAAGAAAAAACAAGATTTACTTCTACGATCACTCGACTTGCTAGAAGAAAAAAGGAAAGAGGCCGATATCAAAGTCGCCACACAATGACAGCAAGTAGCGCGATACATCAATTCCAGGGTACGCCACAAGGATCTCAACGTCGGCGACCTCATTATAAAGCGGGTTTTTCCCCTACCAATAGACCTCGTGCATCGTTGGGAAGGCCCATACTCCATATATCGAAAGCTCAGCGATGGAACCTTCAGGCTCGCCACCGTCGATGGAGCTGAACTCCCAAGGGCACGGAACAGCGAACATCTCTGACGCTACTTTACATAACTCAGTTTGCTGTTGTTTATGCTTTTCGAACAATGTTCTATTTTGTCAGAAATCCAAGGAATTGTAAAGGCTGTTACTGCCAAAGTAATCAGTAGAAGTGATGTTCCATTTTCTATCTCCTTGTTGTTTACTTCTCACGTAATGCGTCTTGTTAGTTCCAACTACCAGCTCGACTCACGCCTACGGTCGTCGCATCAGCACCCTGAGCACGGGAGACGGCATGGCCATTTCAATTTCTAGGCAACATTGAGTCTGGGACGCTTGGCTATGCCTGATAACCCGAGCACGGGAGCCGGCAACGCTACTCGAATCGCCGGCCCGCGGCGCGACCGAGTCTAAACAACCACTAACTCGAACCTCGGCCCAGTGCAAAGGTCGATGATAAATCATTCCGCGTCCTAGTCCAGGCGACTTGGTACCACTCAGCGACCGACTAAGATCGATGCAAATCTCTCTTCGCCGGTTGCAGGTGCCGGTCGAATCCTGGCACAGCACCAAGACCGGCCTTAAATCGTTTCCTCCCCATAGCTCTCAAGGCTAGGGGGTAGCCCATGGCCACGATCGGACCTTACGAGCTGATGATCGGGGCAGAAAACTACGCCGGTGAATAAAAATCATCTGGCGGCTCGCGTCAACCCAATGAATGACGGGACAACCACCCACCTGGCGGACCGCTCAACGCGACGCCCTTCGCCTTCGCTATACTTGGGTTTAACCCCGAGCCACCCAAAACAGCAGGCGCACAGCCTGGTTTCGCAAACTACATGTTCCCTAAGCTGAGGGGAACTTGTTGAAACTAGCGCTCTACTCCACCTCTCTGGAATAATTTACCCAGAGATGTCCCCTAATCGATTTTGTGGCAAATGTAATGATAAATAAGTTTATGCAAGTACAGGACACTGGAAAACATAAAAAGAACATCCGAACACTTGACATAAAAGGCGATCTTTACTAATTAATATTTCCTTTTCACACACACACGCTGAAACAAACTACGTGTCTAACACTTTGACTTTCTAATGACAGAGTGTACATGAGAACCACACCGTGTGTTGAAAATCCAAAAGCGAGGGCCTTACTCGCGTAAACTCTCGGCCTACACTACCAAAACAATGGTAACCTCTACTTAGGCTGCTAACATTAATCATGTATTTTCTTCTTTTTCTTGTGCTTTTTTGTAGATTCAGCACTCAATGGTTCGTCACCAGCACCGGAACTCTTCTGACCAGATCCCTTTCTGCTCGATCGACCCTTCGAGGGAGTAAACGACTCATGAGTGACAAAGAGGTGATGACCCCCCGCACCATCACCGCTAGAAATCTCCGTGACATCAGTAGTAACGGCATGCGCGTAGGCACGAGGAAAGTCCCAACGGCAGGTTCTACGACAGCCTCGCTCTTCTGTGGGATCTCCTTCCCTTCCCGCTCGACCCTCTCTGTCTCCTCCACCTTCTCATGTTGGGCCACCATCTTGGCCTCTTGAGTTGCCCCCATAGCTGACATCATGGACACATCGGCATCTACTGAACCTCTGGCCAAGGCACTCTGTCCGTCGACCGCCTCTCCTTCCTCGTTGAGAATGTCCACCATGCTAGGAGTTACTCTTATGTCCGAAAAGGTGTCAAGTTGGTCGCCGCCCTCTCCAGCCTGTGTCCCAATGAGGCTCGGCCCAGTTTCAGTCACTTGGGTGATCACAGCGGCAGGATCCGCTGCCGTCGTAGACTTAGGAGGAACTGCATAGCAAAGACACAACCTTTTTAGTCCATAAATTCGGTAATCACTTCATTCTCAGGGATGCAGGGTAAAAGAAAATTACCTATGGTCAAGGGTGGCATAGGAATGATAGGAAGGGTGCTTTGGCGATAGGTGAAGTGAGGCTAGTATTCCCCAGTGTCGGGAAGTCTGGATTGTACTCGTTAGTGGTTCGGGACGAAGCCCCAGGGCCACTCACCACATAAGACCCGGGGGCCAGGGGCTAATAGGAGACCCTCTACGAATGTTGCTATCACCACCACGCTGTTGGTCGGCACAAACTTCTCCTTCTCCATAGCAAGCCTCGCCAACCTTTCGCTCTAAGCATCCTCTAGCAACAGCCTTCTTCCTTCCTCTAGCTTCTCCCATTCACTACTGTCTAGAAGAACATTCTCAGGCTGGTGATCATCCAAAGTATGTACACCCACTTGACGCAGGAAAGCCTCATACGGGATCAACCTATCCTAAGTTCTAGCAAGCTCGCGGGGATAGTCTTCGACCCACGAAATCCCTTGGAATCTCAAAGCCTTGACATACATACTATGAATACTTTCCTCGAAGGAGTACCCAACGCGAAACTCAGCATCTCTCAGCTGCTCCCTTAGTAGCTCTATCTCCCTTAGATATTCAGCCTTTAAATCCTTAGACTCACTCAGCACGTCCTTGTTGCTGGCTTCGGCATCCTTCTATGCCTTTCTCATTGTTTACACCAAAAATGGTCTAAACACCCAAGGTACTAAACTGTACTTCACCAATTTGGTAAGAAACAAATGAAACTGTGTTTAATCCGCAATAAATGTTGAAAAATGCTAAAAAAGTAAAGTAGAGACAAGATTTAGAGTGGCTCAGCTGTTAACGAGGCCTACATGCACTATGAAGGTGATTTCCTAACTTATAATGAGAATTACAAAGTACATCAGCTTTCTCTCTTTATACATCTCTAAATTCACTTAATATACCCTCGTATATATATTTCAGTTTGAGGAATTATACAAGAGAGTAGTAGAATTTGGGGAGAAGAAGGATGAATGGATGATTGAGAAGAGGGATTTCTTCCTTTATCGTAAGATTGTCCTTGACGCCATGGCTGAATCTGTGGTTGAGGATCAAATTCAGCAGTACTTCGTCCTTTTTTTGCCGTCCCCCCTTTGTGTTGGTAGCCATGGTGTATTAATAGATGAACTTCCCTTGGTAAATGATATGGAATGCGTTTATCCAGGTTGTGGATCGTTCATTCTGTTAATTACAACTTTGCCATCGGCTAGCTGTATCCAGCTGTCCGTAGCTGTATCCAGTTAACATATGCGGATGACTTGTTGGAACGAGTATCTTGAATAGCTGAGCGGATACAATGTAAGTGAGCATCCTGTGAGCGCTTTGGGAGATCTTGTTAGAGCGGAATGCGGGTCTGGAGTTGATTCTCCTTTGTTCCTTGCGCGACCGTCCTTCTTGGTCCAAGAGCGCTCGTTTTCTTGCTGCCTCTGTATGGCACTGTTTAGGCTTTACGGCTATGTTATGAGGTTGCTCCCGCTTATGTTGAATGGGCGACTTGCTTTACTTTGGTGTTTGAGCGGTTCTCAAGATATGCGACCTTTATCTTTATCGGGTTGCACTTCTCATAACATGTTATGCCATTATCTTAGGTCGCATTAGTTGACTTAACCTACCTTGGGTTTAATATTTGGGACTTGCTCCGTGCGGTTGCATCATGCATGGACGACCCAGGTGGTACCTGCCTTGTACCCTCTACCCAGTATGCGTATGGATTTTTAGGGATTATGTGACGGCCCGCCCCGCACCAGCCTACATTTTCCTCCGAAAGTGCGCTGTACACATGCCCGACTAGCACGGGACGGTCGTCAGAAGGAAGGAAAGAAGGGAATTAACTAACCAAGAACCTGTAGAATGTCTCATAGCGCATGGATTAAAATATAATAATAATAACATACTTGACATAAAACAGGTGAGATAGTGCATAAGCTGATAACTAAAATCAACATCAACATCAGGGCAGCGGAAATCCAAATACAGCTTATCACAACTTTCAAAATTTACTGTCTCTAAACAAAAGAAAGATAAAGAAGAAGATGCACCACCAATGCCCAAGCAGTGATCTTCAACAACACAGGGAGAATACTATATATATTACGTGGAAGCCTCCTGCTCGTCCCCAGATCATCTACCCGTGCATCACTAGCTAACCTGTCTCTAGTCTGCTCGTGTGAGCACCTAGAGTAATAAGAGGAGACATAAAACTCTGGGTCAGACATAAAGCCTGGTATGAGCGATAAGCATCTAAACAGAACAATAACATGTATACTAAACCATACCTGAACCTGGACCTGCAACCAAAGAGTTAGTACCACATACCGTACAGTACTCTAAGGTGCCATAATAAATAGTGTAAAGAATACGGGGGTGGAGTGTTCATGTCATAATGATAGCAAACAAATCAATAATAGCAACCATCCTCACATCCCTCACTCAGTGAGTAAAGCATACGATGTCCACCACTGTCAATCACTAGACCCATTGAAGTAGTGACAGAGTTCAACTTGTACAACTACTGCTACTACCAAGCTTACCACATGGAGTCATGACCAAATCTTTACAAATGACCCCACTTCATTGGTTTATAGCCCTTTAGTCGTACCTAAGCCACTGTGGCCCTGAATCCGTTCACGTACCTCCCATACATAGTGATCCAAAGTCATAGACATCGACTGCCCCTTGGCACACGTCCCGCAACAAAGCCCAATCATGAAGTGACCTCATCAGTTCACAACTGGATCCTGAGCTCTAACTTCCCATATTGGACTACCTTTGCATCTCGTGTTATTGGTCAATACTGGGTCGGGTTCTCCTTCTAGCCATCGGTTCGGGTCGGGTCCTCTACTTTGGGTCGGTTCGTAGTCTTCTCCTGTAGCGGTTCGGTTCGGGTCCACAGCGTCGCATCGATTCGGGTCGGCTGTCCCCCTTCGGGTCGGGTCGGGTGTCCTCCTCCGGGTCGGGTGGGTGCCATCTCCCTTCCAGTTTGTGCTTCCGATCCGCTCCCTCGTTCTTCACGTGCTCCGATCCGATCCCTCCTTCTTCATCCGATCCGATCCTAGTTCAATTAGCATGGCCTTCCTTCTGGCCAGTCCTCCCAAGTGTCAAGTTCCGATCCGATCCCTTCGTCCCTAAGTCGATCCGATCCCCAAGCTTAACCAACATGGCCTTCCTTTTTTCCAAGCCACTTTTGTGCCAGACTCCAGTTCGGGTCGGGTTCCTTACCTAGATCTCTAATCCGATTCGAGCCCATATCCGATCCGATCCGAAACCCTGCACAACTTTCTGCTACTTTTTCCAGCAACTTGTTTACGCTATTCGACGACGTTTTCGACAAATCTAACTATACTAATCAATCACAAATCACCCCCCAAACAGTCATAGCAACATAACAAACTAACCACAAACACCGAAACAATGAATTTACATGTCAAAATAGATCAAATATACCCAAAATCCCATTTTCCCCTTAAGCATGTTTAATTAAAACTAATCATAGGGTTAACGAAACTTAATCAAATCGAACCAAATTTCTAACAGAGGCATAAAATATTTTTTAAGAATTTCTAAACATTTTTCCAGAATTTATTAGTGTATAAATTCGCTAATCTTCACTAATTACCCTTAATTAACCGTAATTAGTGCAAAAACTATGCAAATCACTCACCTTGGCCACAAAATAAAACACCAAATCTGAAATACTCTCTGTTTGGGTCGAATTCCTATGTATAGGCTTAATCTTCACTAAAAATGTGTTTTGGAGTGGTTTTAGAGGATGGAAGCCATTACTAGGGTCTCAAGAAGGTTTGTGGCGGCTCAAAACTGAAATGAAGGTGATTTCCTAACCCTAATCAGCCCTCCTATGCCTCTAAACCCGAAATTCCCCTCTGGGCCTAGCTGCTAATCACCCGGTTAAGCCCAATTAAGCTGTTTTTCACCATCTGTTTCAGCCATATCTCCCAAACGGTGGGTCCGTTTGGCTAATGTGACCACTCTACGGAAGTGTAAACCATCAACTGGAGCCAATGGAAGTGGTTTCAGGTCAAAATTCCTTTCTAGTCAAAAGTTATGGCCAAAACAGTACCAACTAGGGGTAAAATGGTCATTTAAAAATCGGGAAAAATCTTGAACATGGGAAATGACCCCAATAATCGTCTCCCGAAGTTACATAACCATACGACTTCGTATGTGAAAGAAATAAATATTCTATGATCCTATGATACGTAGAATACAAGTCGTTACACTCTCCCCCCCTTAAGAAATTTCGTCCCCAAAATTCCTTAACCCAAAACATACAAAAGATCCCGCATGCCTAATAGTCACATACAACAATCAAACATGCAAAGCAAGTAAACAGACCTATCCTAGCATGCGGAAAACTAAATCGAAGTCAAAATCTTACCAGGCAAAGAGTTCTGGGTATGTCTTCCTAATGTTCTCCTCTGTCTCCCAAGTGCAATCATTCTCGTCCTCGCTCCACTGAACCTTGAGTAGCTTCACCACCTTCCTTCGAAGTTGCTTCATGTCGTGCTCGACAATACAGGCCGGCTTGCGGTTCCCAACCGCCTCGGGTTCTACTTCGAAGTCCTCTAACTGATCAGGTGAAATAGTCATATCTGGGTCGTGAACGAACTTCCTTAGTTGGGAAACATGAAATACATTGTGAACTCCCGCCATCTTCTCTGGTAAGCCAACTCTATATGCCAAATTCCCGACTAGTTCAAGAACAGGGAATGGGCCAACAAATCTTGGTGCTAACTTGCCTCTCCTGCCAAATCGTGTTACGCTCTTCAACGAAGAAATCTTGACAAACACCAAGTCGCCAACGGAGAATTTTAAGTCTCTTCTCCTCTTATCAGCATAACTCTTCTGCCTATCTTGGGCAGCCTTCATTCTTTGTTGAATGGTCTTGATTTTATCTGAAGTTTCCCTCACCACATCTGGTCCAAGCATAAACTTCTCGCCAGTCTCTATCCAACATGATGGTGAGTTGCACGGTCTTCCGTACAAAGCTTCAAACAGAGCCATACCGATACTGGATTGGTAGCTATTATTATATGCAAACTCTACTAGATGCAAATGGTCATCCCATGATCCACTAAAATCCAATATACATGCTCTCAAGAGATCTTCCAAAATACGATTCACCCTCTCCGTCTGACCGTCGGTCTGAGGATGATATGCGGTACTGAGATGTAACTCTGACCCTAGAGCCTCTAGTAAGCTCTTCTAAAACCCACTAGTGAACAACGGGTCTCGGTCACTCACAATGCTTTTAGGTAATCCATGAAATCTCACTACCCACTTCATATACAATTCTGCCAACTTAGCTGCCGTTCTGGTCGATTTGACTGGTATAAATCTTGCACTTTTAGTCAATCGGTCCACAATCACCTAAATGCTATCATGTCCCGATCTAGTCCTTGGTAAACCATCGATGAAATCCATCGAGACTTGCTCCCATTTCCATTCGGGAATTTCTAATGGTTGCATCAAACCACTAGGCTTCTTTTGCTTGGCTTTAACTAGCTGGCAATTCATGCATTTGGATATAAACCTCCCAATGTCTCTTTTCATCCCTTCCCAGTAGTAGGTCTGCTTCATGTCTCGATACATCTTATTACCACCGGGGTGTATAGTCAATTTTGAGTGATGACACTCTCTAAGCACTTCATCCCTCAATCCATTGACATTGGGTACGACTAGTGTTCCATCCTTTCTAAGCCATCCATCTTGATCAAGCCCATACTTGTTCATCTCCTCATCGATACCCCTCTCTAACTTGGAGATGATTTCCAATAGGTTGGGATCGTCCCTCTGACTAGAGTCGATCCGCTCAATCAAAGTGGGTCTGATCGTCAAACTTGCTAACATTTCCAGATTCAATTCGCACTTTGGTCTGAGATCAAACCCCGCGATATACTCCAGTTGTTTCCATTCTAGAAACATAGCCCCCAAGCTGGCATGTCTTCGACTCAATGCATCAGCCACAGCTTGCCCTTTCCCGGTGTATATGCGATGTCAAAATCATAGAAAGCCAAGAACTCTAATCATCTCTGCTGACGGAGATTCAGATCTTTCTGAGAGAAGAGATACTTCAATGACTTATGATCTGTAAACAGCTCAAATCTTTCTCCCAAGAGATAGTGTCTCCACATCTTTAACGTGAACACAATCGCTGCCAATTCCAAATCATGGGTAGGGTATCTTTTCTCGTGCGGTTTCAATTGCCGACTTGCATAAGCTACAACCCTACCACCTTGCATCAATACAGCACCCAGTCCGGTACCACAGGCATCCGTGTATACCGTCATCTCTTCATTCCCCTTAGGAATGACTAACACTGGTGCGCTTGTCAACTTGTCCTTTAGACTCTTGAATGCATTCTCGCACCTTTCATCCCAGACAAAAGCTTGATTCTTCTTGGTCAACTGGGTCAATGGTGTTGCTATCTTGGAGAAACCTTGGATAAACTTACGATAATATCCAGCTAACCCCAAGAAACTTCTTACATCTGTTGCATTCTTGGGCGTAGGCCAATCCTGTACCGTAGCCACCTTCGCCGGGTCCACGACAATACCATTCTCTGATACAACATGGCCCAAGAACCTCACTTCCCTCTTCCAGAAGTGACACTTAGAGAACTTTGCTTTCAATTGGTGTTTTCTGAACACCTCCATCGCTATTCTTAAATGTTCCGTGTGTTCTTTCTCTGTCTTCGAATAGACCAAAATATCATCAATGAACACAAGGACAAACTTATTCAACTGATCTCTAAATACCCTATTCATAAGATCCACAAAATATGATGGGGCATTGGTCAGCCCGAATGGCATGACCAACCACTCATAAAACCCAGACAGCATCCGAAATGCCGTTTTAGCTATACTCTCAGCTTCCACTCTAAGCTGATGAAAACCTGTCGCGAGATCCAACTGAGAAAATACTCTCGCGCCACTCAACTGATCAAACAAATCATCTATCTACGGTAGAGGATACTTGTTCTTCCTCGTCACTTTATTCAACTCGCGGTAGTCTACACACAAACGAAGGGAACCATCCGCCTTGGTAGCAAACACAACTGGTGCTCCCCATTCAGAAACACTCCTTCTGATAAATCCCTTCTTCAAAAGATCGCTGACTTGCACCTTGAGCTCTCGCTGCTCCCTTGGTGCCATACGACGAAGTGGCATCACCATAGGCCTGGCATCTTTTACCAAATCAATACGGAACTCAATCTCTCGGTGTGGTGGAAGCCCGGTCACTTCTTCGAAAACATCCGGATACTGGCAAATCACGGGCAAACCTGACAACTCACCATGCGGAATGTCGAGGGAGTTTAGAAAACTAGCCAATACCCCCTTACTAGGTATACCACCAAACACTATCCTCCGTCCATCATCCGCTCTAGCTGTCACCAAAAAGCCCTCATAGTCTACCACCACCCCGTATCTTCGGAACCAATCTACTCCCAATATAATGCCAAACCCAGTAAGGCCCAAAACAAAGCAATCACAAACAAACATGCATCCATGACTCGATAAGACAACATTACGACAAATCATGCTAAGGCTAGTCGAACCACCAATCGGGTTCGTCACTGTTAAAGGTCTATCGACAGTCTCGGGCTCCAATTCCAAACTATCTACCAGGTCACTAGATATGAAAGAAATGGAAGCTCCGGTATCAAACAAAACTCTAACAGGAACATCATAAACAGAAAGCATACCTTGAATGACGACATTCTTTCCCTTCTCCGCCGCTGTTGGGGCATTCGACGAAGAAGGAATAGCATTAAGGGTGTAGGCTTTCACCATTTGCTTTTCTTTAGGGGGTTGCGGACACTTGTCCTTGTGATGTCCCATTTGGCCACAGTTGAAGCACTTCCTATCCGCTGGCTTGGCCCGACAATTACTACCATAATGGCCCTTCTTACCACAGCTGAAGCACTCAACATCTTGCTTATTCTTTTTCTTCTGGCCATCCTTAGTCTGATTCTGCTTTCTCTTATTCTGGGAACCACCCTTGCCTCCACCACTTGCTTGTGGTTTTGGCTCTTCTACAGATGCAATCTCAGTCTTCGGCTTAGGGTAGAGACTTTCTGACCTCAATGCTTTTCCCACAATCGACTCAAACGTCTCATCGATGTGGTTAATAAGTCTTTCCCCCAAGTACTGATCCAAACCAGTTATGAATTTCTCATTCTTCTTCTCAGCAGTATCAATAAGAGATAACCCATATTTTGACAAAGTGTCGAATTCAGCAATATACTTTGAGACAGCTCTGCCATTCTGCTTGAGCTCCAAGAATTTCTTAAACAACACTGACTTCTGAGCAGCTGGAATGAATTTCTCGCTAAAGCGAACCTTAAACTGCTCCCAAGTAATCTGATCTTCGGGAGTAGCTGCCTTTATAGCATTCCACCAATTCATTGCCCGCCCTTGCAGATAACGGGACGCTAGCCTTCTCTTCATCGCATCCTCGATACCCAAATCCTCGAAGATACGTTCGCAACTATCCAACCAATCTTGAACATCCGTAGCTGACTCCGTTCCGTGAAACGGCTTCCCACCAAGGCTAGTATAATCCTTATTTAGCTTGGCGAAGTCGACCCTCGGCGCCTGCACTATTGGACCACCACCATTTGCACCATTGGGAGCTGCCCTCTGTACATCTCTAAGCATCTCTCTCATGAGGTCAGTAAACATCGCCCTCATGTCAGCAGCATTCCCATTATTGGCCCCTCTACTGGTACCTCTAACATATCAGCTCATCGTCAATCTGTAAAGGGAAACGATTAACGACTCCATAGTGGTGCTAGTGCAACACGACTTCATTCTTATACTACTAATAGTATATATATATATATAGCTTTTAAAAACCTAAATAATCACAAATACGCTCTCTCGTATACATATATTATCTCTCCCTGATAACTTCCCTAGGTTAACTACGCAACCTAGAGCTCTGATACCAAGTGTGACGGCCCGCCCAGCACCAGCCTGCATTTTCCTCCGGAAGTGCGCTGTACACATGCCCGACTAGCAAGGGACGGTCGTCTGAAGGAAGGAAAGAAGGGAATTAACTAACCAAGAACCTGTAGAATGTCTCACAGCGCATGGAGTAAAATATAATAATAATAACATACTTGACATAAAACAGGTGAGACAGTGCATAAGCTGATAACTAAAATCAACATCAACATCAGAGCAGCGGAAATCCAAATACAGCTTATTACAACTTTCCAAATTTACTATCTCTAAACAAAAGAAAGCTAAAGCAGAAGATGCACCGCCAATGCCCACACAGTGATCTTCAACAACACAGGGAGAATACTATATATATTACGTGGAAGCCTCCTGCTCGTCTCCGGATCATCTACCTGTGCATCACTAGCTAATCTGTCTCTAGTCTGCTCGTATGAGCACCCAGAGTAATAAGAGGAGACATAAAACTCTGGGTCAGACATAAAGCTTGGTATGAGCGATAAGCATCAAAACAAAACAATAACAGGTATACTAAACCATACCTGAACCTGGACCTGCAACCAAAGAGTTAGTACCACATACCGTACAGTACTCTAAGGTGCCATAATAAATAGTGTAAAGAATACGGGGGTTGAGTGTGCATGTCATAATGATAGCAAACAAATCAACCATAGCAACCATCCTCACATCCCTCACTCAGTGCGTAAAGCATACGATGTCCACCACTGTCAATCACTAGACCCATTGAAGTAGTGACGGAGTTCAACTTGTACAACTACTGCTACTACCAAGCTTACCACATGGAGTCATGACCAAATCTTTACAAATGACCCACTTCATTGGTTTATAGTCCTTTAGTCGTACCTAGGCCACTGTGGCCCTGAATCCGTTCACGTACCTCCCATACATAGTGATCCAAAGTCATAGACATCGACTGCCCCTTGGCACACGTCCCGCAGCAAAGCCCAATCATGAAGTGAACTCATCGGTTCCCAACTAGATCCTGAGCTCTAACTTCCCATATTGGACTACCTTTGCATCTCGGGTTATTGGTCAATACTGGGTCGGGTTCTCCTTCTAGCCATCGGTTCGGGTCCGGTCCTCTACTTCGGGTCGGTTCGTAGTCTTCTCCTGTAGCGGTTAGGTTCGGGTCCATAGCGTTGCATCAGTTCGGGTCGGTTGTCTCCCTTCGGGTCGGGTCAGGTGTCCTCCTCCGGGTCGGGTCGGGTGCCATCTCCCTTCCAGTTCGTGCTTCTGCTCTGATCCTCTCTCTCGTTCTTCACGTGCTCCGATCCGATCCCTCATTCTTCATCCGATCCGATCCTAGTTCAATTAGTGTGGCCTTCCTTCTTGCCAGTCCTCCCAAGTGTCAAGTTCCCATCCGAGCCCTTCGTCCTTAAGTCGATCCGATCCCCCAGCTTAACCAACATGGCCTTCCTTTTTGCCAAGCCACTTTTGTGCCATACTCCGGTTCGGGTCAGGTTCCTTACCCAAATCTCCAATCCGATCCGAGCCCATATCCGATCCGATCCGAAACCCTGCACAACTTTCTGCTACTTTTTCCAACAACTTGTTTACGCCATTCGACGACGTTTTCGACAAATCTAACTATACTAATCAATCACAAATCACCCCAAACAGTCATAGCAACATAACAAACTAACCACAAACACCAAAACAATGAATTTACATGTCAAAATAGATCAAATATACCCAAAATCCCATTTTCCCCTTAAGCATGTTTAAGTAAAACTAATCATAGGGTTAACAAAACTTAATCAAATCGAACCAAATTTCTAACAGAGGCATAAAATATTATTTAAGAATTTCGAAACATTTTTCCAGAATTTATTAGTGTATAAATTCGCTAATATTCACTAATTACCCTTAATTAACCGTAATTAGTGCAAAAACTATGCAAATCACTCACCTTGGCTACAAAATAAAACACCAAATCTGAAATACTCTCTGTTTGGGTCGAATTCCTATGTATAGCAGCAGCTCCAACCTTGCTCTGTTGCTATTTGGCCTTATTTTGATGTAGTTTAGGCTTAATCTTCACTAAAAATGTGTTTTGGAGTGGTTTTAGAGGATAGAAGTCATTACTAGGGTCTCAAGAAGGTTTGTGGCGGCTCAAAACTGAAATGAAAGTGATTTCCTAACCCTAATCAGCCCTCCTATGCCTCTAAACCCGAAATTCTCCTCTGGGCCTAGCTGCTAATCACCCGGTTAAGCCCAATTAAGCTGTTTTTCACCATCTGAAACTTGTTTCAGCCATATCTCCCAAACGGTGAGTCCGTTTGGCTGATGTGACCACTCTACGGAATTGTAAACCATCACCCGAAGCCAATTGAAGTGGTTTCAGGTCAAAATTCCTTTCCAGTCAAAAGTTATGGCCAAAACAGTACCAACTAGGGGTAAAATGGTCATTTAAAAATTGGGAAAAATCATGAACATGGGAAATGACCCCAATAGTCGTCTCCCAAAGTTACATGACCATACGACTTCGTATGTGAAAGAAATAAATATTCTACGATCCTATGATACGTAGAATATGGGTCGTTACAGATTAACACTTGTCCCTCGAAGTCCGTGATTCCTTTTTGTATGGAATCATTGGCTTCGACATATTTGATCGCACATTGGTTAGTCGGTTTTTCCGGACTTGTTGATGAGTCGTTCGTGCAGGGACTGAAATTGCTTTGTTGTAGCTGATTGGTGTCTTTACCTTTGGATGATACGTTTGGGCTGCTTTGTCTTTATTGTAAATATATGAATTATGTGGAAGTGAATACGCCAACTGATCTTCTGATGGGACACCTGTTTCAGTACTCAAGCGTTATGATGACGTGGCGAAGAGCACCTTTAAGGTGTGCCTTTTAATCTCCCCTTCATTCTCTTATATTTCATTCGATTTTGCTTCCATCTATCTTTCAGGAAGGTCTCTTAAATTTGGATGAAAAATTTTGTATCTCTTTCCACTGCTACTTAGGTTTGTTGATTCTTTCTCATGCACATTCTTCCTTTGAGCTCTACAGCTATTCCCTCGTCTGTTTGCAGGATGTTCTCATCTCCAGAACAACGCCAGAAGGGGATTGATTTGAGCATTTCAAGGGGTAAGATTCAGTCGGTTGGTCAACCGTCCGTAAATCCTCCTTCCGGCCCTTTTTATACGGAACTTCAAGCTATCATCAATAGGCCTCGTCATGATCCTGGGCCTTGCAGTCCCAGGTTTGCTAAGCGATTTCGGGGATGGAGCTTGCAGGGGGTCCCTTCGAATGTGGATGTATCTTCGGCTGACTCTCTGAATTTCACTTACGATATGACTCCAGAAAAAGCTCAAATGTTGGCTCACCTCGAGACTCCTGTGCACCAATTTGGAAAACAGATGGATTTGTTGAAGAATCATTCTACGAAGCGGATGGTTGGCTGGCATAAGTTGGCCTCTGACCTCCAGAAACTTCATAAGGAAAACCTTGAGCGTATTTCTGTTTTGGAAAATGATAAGGCGAGTTAATATAGGCCCTTAGGTCCAAGGATAGTATAGTTGCTTCCTTTGCCCTTGGGGATGTTGAGTCGGTGATTTTCGCACATGCTGAAGGGCCTTCATCTTGTTCTGCTTCAGCGAAGAGGAAAGTAGGTAGGCCAGGGAAGGTTAGAGATATGTAACCCCCTCTCTCTTGGTTGTTTTGCTTTTTGAATTTTAAGACCGGTTGTGTAAGAGGGTGCTGGTCCTCGCCTATGACATTATGCTGGTTGTTGTTTGTGACTTTGTGTTTGACCTTTGACACTTTCTATGCTCTTGATGAATGGTTACTTGGCTGGTTTTGTGAGGCTTTCCATGTTTGTGATATGCCATGTCTCTTTGCCCTGTTTTGACAATACACACACATTTTTCTTAAAAGTTTTTTCGTAGCGACCATGCGTTAGCGTCGTATCACGAGGCGTTCGTTCGTACGTTAATATCGCATAACTAGGCATTCATTCGTACGTTGATATCGTATTACAGTTAATCTTGTATTGCTCTTATTAGGATGGGATTATCCAGCTTTCAGTATTTGGCTTGATTGGGAAGTCCTTAGTTGTTTTAACTTTGGCAAGTCAGCCATTTAGATTTTTATTAAATGTCCTGCTTTATTTTTTTGGGGTATTTTCGTAATGCATTTTTATGCGGCCCCCGTGGGAGGACTTGGGCTCCAATGTAGAATCCGATCTTGGCTTAATTTGACTTGGTTAACAAACAAAGAATAAGAACGGATAACCCCATATGGCTAGGAGTTCTGCACCCCCATACGGCTAGGATTTCTGCTGTTGTAATCCATCCTTGGCTTTGTTTGACTTGGTTAACAACAAAGAACAAGAATGTCCACCTCCTTTCGGTTGGGTTTCTGATTTTGCGCTAGTCTTTCTAGCATGTTTAATCCTTAAAAATCCATATGCACATTGGGTAAAGGGTACAAGGCGGGTACCACCTGGGTCATCCATGCACGATGCAACTGCATAGAGCAAGACCCAAATATTAAACCCAAGGCAGGTCAAGTCAACCAATGCGACCTAAGATAACGACATAACATGTTATGAGAAGTGCGTCCCGATAAAGATAAAGGTCGCATATCCTGAGAACCGCTCAAACACCGAAGTAAAGCAAATTGGCCATTCAACATAAGTGGGAGCAACCTCATAACATAGCCGTAAAGCCTAAATAGCGCCATACAAAGGCAGCAAGAAGACGAGCGCCCTTGGACCAAGATGGACGGTCAAGCAAGGAACAAAGGAGAATCAACTCCAGACTCGCATTCTGCACTCCCAAAGCGCTCACAAGACGCTCACTTACATTGTACCCGCTCAACTATTCAAGATACTCGTTCCAACGAGTTGTCCGCACATGATAATTGGATACAGCTACGGACACCTGGCTACAGCTAGCCAGTGGCATATTTGTAATTAACAGAATGAACGATCCACAACCTGGATAAACGGATTTCAGATCATTTACCAAGGGAAGGTCACCTATAAATACACCATGGCTGCCAACATAAAGGGGGTCAGCGATAACAGGACGAAGTACTGCTGAATTTGACCCTCAACCACAGATTCAGCCATGGAGCAAGGACAATCTTACGATAAAGGAAGACGAAGACATCCCTCTTCTCAATCATCCATTTATCCTTCTTCTCCTCAAATTCTACTACTCTCTTGTATAATTCCTCAGATTGAAATATATAAACGAGGGTATATTGAATGAATATAGGGATGTATGAAGAGAGAAAGTTGATGTACTTTGTAATTCTCATTATAAGTCAGGAAATCACCTTCATAGTGGACGTAGGCCTCGTTAACGGCTGAACCACCCTAAATCTCGTCTCTACTTTACTTTTCTCGCATTTTTCACTTTTTAATGCTGATTAAACATGGTTCCATTTATTTCTTACCAAATTGGTGAAGTACAGTTTAGTACCTTGGGTGTTTAGATTATTTTTGGTGTAAACATTTTGGCGCCCACCGTGGGGCCATGTTTTGCTTTTTTCATTTCAGATCTGACGAGATTTTCTCATAGGCATTGTGCATGCAATCATGAGCACGCTGAGGAGAATCGCCGATGAAGTCAACAACCCTAACAGCGGCATCAACATCGTCATGCCTCTAGATAACGACTCTAAGGAAGGGAAGCTACCAGAAATTAAGGAAACTATAACCAGGGAAAAAATGGAGGAGGCGATGACAGGATTAACGAGTCGAATAACTATTGCAAGCAACGAAATGATGAAGAAGCTCGAATCGATACTCTCCATTAAAGCCGCAACCACAATAACTACAATAAGCGCCACTTGTTTGTAACACCCCACTCCCGCTATGGACACTCTCTAAGGGAATGCCATAACATCGGTGGAGTATTTTAGTGAATATAGAACAGAAAAATTACAACAAGACAGATATAAATAGTACTTGAAATTTAAAACATCATCTCATAATAGCGGAAATAAACATGTTTGGTTACATCATAAAACCACAATAAAAGTCAAGTACAATATCCATCAAAATAAAGAAGTACATAATCCCATTCTCTCATACAATAGCCAGGACAAAAAAAAAGATAACTGGATAACTGGAGCTTTACGTCTATCCAAGCTCCTAAAGACTGGAACAGCAATCCGATCAAGCTCCACTACTGCTAGGATCCACCGTAGGACCTGAGGGTTGGGAAAAAGATAAAAACAACGGGGTCAGACATAAGTCTGAGCGAGTCCTATAACTTTAACAATACAATCATTAAAGTAACCAGAGAAGACATAAACTTGACCTACGGTAATGTCTGGGGATGAATGGCTACACTAAGCAGCTTGGTATACTTAGGATAAACTAAGATAACCGTAAAAACGCATCTACCCACCCAAGGATAATTTCTAACTGCACCACACCAGTCATTCCCACTCAAAGATTGATCCCACCCAAGAACTTAAGAAAGATATAACTAGTAGTTTCCTGTACTCCTAGCTGACCATATAGGTGCCGTCTGCCCCTATCTCCACTAGGTGTACCCCACTACTCCCCAATGATCGGCTCCCTACCGTAGATACCCGTGCTGGTCCCACAGTGGGGTGTATCACTCCCCTAAAGTGGCCACCTGATAATGTCAACGGTGCACGGCTTTATATCTACACGATGCAACAACGGCTTATCTACCAGCCCGGGCCCACACACGCATATGAAACCCGTTGGACTTGCGTTGCCACCGCTAACCCGTTTTGGCCTCTTATAGTCAAGCCCAATATGCGTGTCCCGCCACTCGACATGGGTCGAGCCCACAAAGATACGTTTGGGATATTGGTTGAAATGGGCCCCCACAAGCTACCCACCTAAGCTTGTCACTTATCTAGTGAATCCCACTTAACCCTTTAATCATGTTTAATTACATGTTTCACTTGGTTAAGTATTCTAATCGTATTTTCTATTGCCACCCAAGGCAACCCACTAGATTCCACATGCCACCCAAGGCAACCACTAAATTTCCACATGCCACCCAAGGCACCCACTTAACCCCTCATGTCCCACTACATGCTAATATGGTTAAGTGTTTCTTAATTAATTAAGACCGTGATCTCCCACAAAGACCTCCCACATTAGACTGGTTGTTATGACCGCCTGGTTAAGCCGGTAGAGTCCGGGCAGTCTTACGTCATAACAGAGTCTAACCTCGTGTCTTTACTTTAATCACGTATTTAATTTATAGCTAAGACCTCTCACATTGGGCTGACATTTGTAGCAACTGGTTAAGCCGGTCGGGTCCGGGCAGTTTTACACTACAAATGAGTCCAACCTCGTGTCTTAGTCGATTAATTACACCTAATTAATCACCCCCATATTAATTATCCCTAATTAATATCAAGTTTTTCATAACATGGGTAGACCTAACTCAATAGGTAAATTCCTATGGGGTAGACCTAACTCAATAGGTAAATTCCCACTTATGTTAATTTATTTTTATGGTATGCTTAATCATACCCAATCATACTTTTATTAACATATTTACCAACCCCATCGTTCCCCACGTAAATCGTTCTCATTTCATGACATAATAAAGGGGAAGATCATCACAAATATCATGGGTTTAGTATACAACTTTGTCATGGGTTAAGAGGATGTCAACTTGCATATATGAGCATATATTAACCCAAATACATTTAACCCAAACTTGCATATTATCATACACATATCTTGCATAACATGTTGAACTTGCATATAAGCATTCTCATAACTTGCATAACATGTTAAACATGCATTTAAGCATACACATAACTTGTATAAGCATTCTCATACTTGCATAAGCGTTCACATACTTGCATAAGCATTCACATACTTGCATAAGCATTCACATACTTGCATAAGCATGCATAACTTGCATATCATGTTAAACTTGCATTTAAGCATATACATATCTTGCATAAGCATTCATATACTTGCATAAGCATGCATAACTTGCATATCATATTAGACTTGCATTTAAGCATATACTTAACTTGCATATAAACTTGCATAACCACCTACACATAACTTACATAACATCATACACATAACTTGCATGTGAACTTGCATAACTCACTTTGTTAAACATGCATAAATCCACTTATTAAATATGCATAAACCCACTTGTTAAACATGCATAAACCCACTTTTTAAACATGCATAAACCAACTTGTTAAGCATGCATAAACCAACTTATTAAACATGCACAAACCCACTTTTAATTATGCATAAACATAGGAAAACATAGAGTAGCATATCATTACAAATGATTCAAACTCACTAATCCGCATTTAAGACCATAAGTCTCATTACACCCAATCTACTTACTTTAACAATTGATGTTAAAGTGATAGAAACTCACCAAACCCAAGATTAGCAAACTTATGAAGTGGAATTAGTTGCTAAATATGAAGATGGTGATGATTAGAGATTGATTAGAGAGTGATTAGCTTGCAACTTCCTTCATAAATTAGTGGAGGCTCCTTCTAGGATTTAATTTGGCGGCATGAGGCCATCATTTCTATTTTTAGTATGGATTAGGGTGGGTTTAGGGTGTATTTATAGATTAGGTGAGTGTTTTAGGCCCTTA
The DNA here is from genome assembly GCA_030737875.1 of Allium sativum. Lineage (NCBI taxonomy): Eukaryota > Viridiplantae > Streptophyta > Magnoliopsida > Asparagales > Amaryllidaceae > Allium > Allium sativum. The sequence goes on from CM060916.1 coordinate 329,243,374, forward strand.
GATTAACCCTAGGTTAGATTAGGTCCGTTAGATTTAGGAAATCTCTAGAACCCAGCCCTCCAAGCCAGCCTAGAACCCAACCTGGTGCACCCAGGTTCTCTGGACGCCGCACCCCTGTCGACAGGCAAGTCGACAGGCAAGTCGACCCTCCCTGTCGACAGGCCTGTCGACAGCCCTGTCGACATGCTTAGGGCGGGAAGCTTCCCGCCTACCCCCGCTGGCTCCATTTTAAAATCTGATTTTTAATCTTTAATTCTGTTTTTTTAGCTTTAATTTTTCTGCAAACTTCATTGGGCCTTAACTGGGCCATACGGACTCCGATTCTTGAAAACTCGGACTCTATTTCACGTATTTTTCCGAGACGAACGCAATGACGCAGCCCGTTTCCCCCAATTCCCACATCTGAGATTATTTATCCTGTAATTAGTGAATTTTAGTATTAACTAAAATTCGGGGTGTTACATTCTCCCCTCCTTAAAGGATTTCGTCCCCGAAATCTCTATGCTAAGGAGAATGCATATCCTACCATCCAAACAACCATCTACTCAATCCATCAACCACGGGCATCCATTATCCATACACAGTTTCTAATGATGTATGAGCATATGCAAAAAGTGTGTGTATATGTTCACTATCTAATGTATGAACATATGCAAACCATGATAGTGCCATGCATCCATTATGTATGCGAGATAACCCTATTGACACATACAATATCTACATGAGTGCACAATCATTCACCTAAAATGCATCATCCATATGATAACACAATCATTATACATCCATAAATATAGCCTCCTACACACAATTTTTATGCAATATGCAATATGAAGTGACTGAGCCGATCTAGTGCCTAGAGTGTGTGTATATGCATCCACGCGCAACCACTAGCAAACACTTGCATCCATCAACCATAACATGTCTCAAACACATGTTTCAACCATAGGTTTACCCTATCTAAAGGTCAATCAGTACTAACGAGAGGATATACTAAAGATAAGATAAGTACTAGACAACGATAGAGGAGAAAGTAAAGACATACCCTCAAAAAGAAATGGGTACAATGAACGCATCTTCGCTTCCGTCTCCCAAGTTGCGTTGCTCTCGTCTTCTCCCCATTGTACTTTGACTAGTTGAACCTCTCGATTCCTCAATTTCCTAGTCTCTGACCCAAGGATGCGAGTAGGAGCTCGTCGAATAGTCGCATCACGCTCTACTTCCACTTCTTTAAGCAAGCTCGGCTCAACCACCTCTGCGGTCTCATGTAAGCACTTCCTCAAATGTGATACATGGAATACATCATGAACACCACTAAGTCTGTCAGGCAACTCCACTCTATATGCCATCCGTCCAATCCTTTCCTTAATAGGAAACGGCCCAACAAACCTCGGTGCTAACTTCCCAACGGATCCAAAGCGAACAACATTTCTCAAAGGAGATACTTTGACAAAAACCATGTCCCCAACCTCAAACTCAAGATCCGTCCTTCTCTTGTCCGCATAAGATTTTTGCCTATCCTGCGCTGCTTTCATCCTTCTTCGAATCAAATCAATCTTCTCAGAAGTCTCCCTAATCATATCAGGCCCAAGCAAGATCTTATCCGTAGATTCCCACCAACATGCAGGTGATCGGTAAGGCCTTCCATAGAGAGCTTCGAAAGGAGCCATACCAATACTGGACTGAAAGCTGTTATTATATGCGAACTCCACCAATGGAAGATGCTCTTCCCATGTACCTCCAAAATCTAAGATACAAAGCCTCAAAAGGTCTTCTAGAACACGATTCACCCTCTCAGTCTGACCGTCTGTCTGAGGATGATATGCGGTGCTCAGACACAATTGAGTCCCCACCGCTTCTTGCAAACTTCTCCAGAATTCGCTAGTGAAGATAGGATCTCGATCACTCACTATGCTAGAGGGTACCCCATGCAATCGAACTATCTCTCGAAGATATACAGAAGCTAGCCATGGAGCGGTCCTCTTACTCTTCACAGGTATGAAATGGGCGCTTTTAGTAAGTCTGTCTACCACCACCCAAATTCCCGTATTACCCTTTCTCGATCTGGGTAACCCGTCAATAAAATCCATCGAGACGCTATCCCACTTCCATTGCGGAACCTCCAATGGGTGAAGCAACCCACCTGGTTTCTTTTGCTCCGCCTTTACTTGTTGGCACACCAAACATCGAGCGACATACTCGGCCACATCTTTCTTCATACCGGCCCAGAAGAAAACCCTCTTCATGTCTTGGTACATCTTGTCCCCACCGGGATGAATAGTCATCCTAGAACGGTGTGCATCATCAAGAATAACCTTCCTCAAACCCTCGTCTTGCGGTACACAAAGTCTACCGTCTCTACGCAAGCACCCCCTATCGTCTAGGGTATACCTATTCAAATGGCTGGACGACTCCCCCCCTTATGAGCTTCTCCACCAACTCAACCAACTGTGGGTCGTCCCTTTGTGCTTCTCCAATCCGCCCCAAAAGAGTAGGTCTAACCTCCAAGGAAGCTAGCAAACCGGGTACATAATCGACGGAAGGTCTGAAATCAAACATCGAGATAAATTCCAAGCTTCGTTGTTCCACGAACAATGGACTCAAGGACAACCTCTTCCTGCTCAAGGCGTCCGCCACCACATTACCCTTGCCAGGGGTATATGCTATCTCGAAATCATAGGATGCTAAGAATTCCATCCACCTTTGCTGTCTCAGATTCAAATCCTTCTGAGAAAACAAGTACTTCAATGATTTGTGGTCAGTGAACAATTCGAATCTCTCACCAAGAAGATAATGGCGCCAAATCTTAAGCGCAAAAACAATAGCGGCCAACTCTAGATCGTGGGTAGGGTAATTCTTCTCATGTGCCCTCAACTGCCTTCCACCATAGGCTATTACCCTTCCCTCTTGCATTAAGACTGCGCCAAGCCCTGTCCCACAAGCATCAGTATAGACAACAAATGGCTTGCTCCCATCTGGCAACACTAAAACTGGAGCAGTGGTTAAAGCTCTCTTTAACCGTCGGAACGCATCATCACAATCTACGTCCCATGTGAAAACAAGATTCTTCTTTGTTAAGCGGGTTAATGGGGCTGATATCTTCGCGAAGTCTTTAATAAACTTCCTATAATAACCCGCCAACCCCAAGAAACTTCTTACTTCGGTAGCATTCTTCGGAACCTTCCAATCCTGAATTGATACTACCTTCGCGGGATCCACAGCTATCCCTTCCTTGGAGACCACGTGCCCCAAGAACCGCACCTCCTTCCTCCAGAAGTGACATTTAGAGAATTTAGCCTTAAGGCTATGTGCTCAAAGAGTCTTCAATACCTCCCCAAGATGTAGGGCATGCTCTTCTTCACTCTTAGAAAATACTAAGATATCATCCACAAAGACCACCACGAATTTATTAAGGAACTCCCTGAACACCCTACTCATCAAATCAACAAAGTATGCAGGGGCGTTCGTCAACCCAAATGGCATCACCAGCCACTCATAGAAACCATCCGGAGTTCTAAAGGCAGTCTTGTCTATGCTATCCTCAGCCACCCTCAACTGATGATACCCCGTGGCTAAGTCCAACTGAGAAAATACTGAAGCGCCAACCAACTGATCGAAAAGATCATCAATCCTCGACAATGGGTGTCTATTCTTCTTTGTGAGTTTGTTGAGTTCTCTATAGTCTACACAAAGTCTGAGGGACCCATCCGCCTTCGTAGCAAATACTACTGGAGCACCCCACTCCGATATACTTCGTCTTATGAACCCCTTCTCAAGCAACTCCCCTACTTGCTTATGGAGTTCCCTCCTCTCACGAGGAGCCATGTGGCGCACTGGTAAAGATACAGGTTTAGCATTATCCACCAGATATATTCGGAAGTCAATCTCCCGCTTCGGAGGTAAGCCCTTCACCTCCTCAAACACATCCGGATATTCCCGGACCACTCTAACAGATTGCAAACTCTCGACCGAAGCGTCAAGCGATTCAAGATAACTTAGCATAACAGAGTCCATGGGATTACAAGAAATCTCGAGAGTGTTACCCAAGCGGGTCATGAGCCTAACAACTCTCCTTTCGCAATCAAGAACGGCACCATTACTGGATAACCAGTCCATGCCCAAAATCAACCCATAGCCCGTGAAGCCCAACACAAAAGCATCACATCTAAACTCAATGCTAAGTATAGAAATCTTCAAACCCAAACATATCATGGACAAATAAGTGGAGCCCCCAATTGGGTTTGAAACAACCAAGGGATCATCTACCAGACTGGTGTCTAAGTGCAGTGACTCAACTAATGATGATGAGATAAACGAATGCGATGCGCCTGAATCAAACAATGTACGGACAGGATGATCAAATAGAAAAACCAGACTTTCAATGGAGATAGTTCTACCTCTTTCCTGAATTGGTGGGACCGCGAGAGCCTGTACTTGCCCCCTAGCCTGACCTGGTGCCATAAGAGCTTGCACCTGTCCTCCTGAGGTAGACCCTGTCCTTTGCCCTTTCTTAGGACAGTCTTTCACTAGATGCCCTGCTTCGCCACAGTGGAAGCAGCCAGTCTTCTTCTTCTTGCGACAATCCTTGCTTAGGTGGCCAGGTGTTCCACAATTGAAACACTTCTTCTTCTTGCCTTTGCCACCGTTGCCTTTCCCACCTTTGTTTTGTTGTTGTTGCTGAGGTCTCTTTTGATCTCCCTTCTTCTCGGGTGCCTTATTAGCATTGGGACCCTTCTCTTCTTCATGCATGAGTGCCATGTCAACTAACTTTTCAAAGGTGCCCCCCATAGGGATATGAGTCATAGCTAACCCATGCATTGGTTCATTCAAGCCTTTGACGAACCTCAAAGCCTTCTTCTCCGGTGTATTCACCATATCTAGGCCAAACCTTGCCAATTGATTAAACTTGTTGACATATTCCTTCACCGAGAGATTTCCTTGCTTAAGAGTCAAGAATCTTTCCATATACAAGTTTTCCTCCGCCCTCGAGAGAAACTTGTCCACAAATCTTTGCCTAAAATCCGCCCAAGAGTCAACGGGGCGTTCACCATTAGTGACCTCCCACCAGAATGAGGCCTCTCCTTTCATTAACCAAGCAGCTAACTTGACTTTCTTCCGTTCTTCCATCTCAAAGATATCTATCAATTCTTCCACCTCCTTAAGCCAATCTCTAGCCTCCACAAAAGTTTCCGATCCTTGAAAAGGTTTCCCTCCCATAGCTTTAAATTCCTTGCAAGTCTTAGCAAAAGTATCTGTGCGAGGAGGAGGGGGAGAAGGAAGATCGGGTGCTACGGTTGGTGGAGGGATATTTGCTGGACCCGCAGTGGTGGCCCTAGCCTCCATCAATCTCCTATACCATACTGGTACCGTCACACCCTCCGGAAAGTTAAGATCCTCAGCCATGCTGAAACGAAAAAGGAAAGATTCAAAACGGAGAATTCGAAGGATATAGATATGGCTATTGGGGATTATGCTTTTCCTTCAAAAACCTTTCTCTTTAAAGACATGTTTTTGAAAATATCTCTTCCAAAAATGTTTTAGAAAAATAGTTTTCTAAAATTTTTATCTGTTCCGGTAACCTTTGCTCTGATACCACGTGTAACACCCCACTCCCGCTATGGACACTCTCTAAGGGAATGCTATAACATCGGTGGAGTATTTTAGTGAATATAGAACAGAAAAATTACAACAAGACAGATATAAATAGTACTTGAAATTTAAAACATCATCTCATAACAGCGGAAATAAACATGTCTGGTTACATCATAAAACCACAATAAAAGTCAAGTACAATATCCATCAAAATAAAGAAGTACATAATCCCATTCTCTCATACAATAGCCAGGACAAAAAAAAAGATAACTGGATAACTGGAGCTTTACGTCTATCCAAGCTCCTAAAGACTGGAACAGCAATCCGATCAAGCTCCACTACTGCTAGGATCCACCGTAGGACCTGAGGGTTGGGAAAAAGATAAAAACAACGGGGTCAGACATAAGTCTGAGCGAGTCCTATAACTTTAACAATACAATCATTAAAGTAACCAGAGAAGACATAAACTTGACCTACGGTAATGTCTGGGGATGAATGGCTACACTAAGCAGCTTGGTATACTTAGGATAAACTAAGATAACCGTAAAAACGCATCTACCCACCCAAGGATAATTTCTAACTGCACCACACCAGTCATTCCCACTCAAAGATTGATCCCACCCAAGAACTTAAGAAAGATATAACTAGTAGTTTCCTGTACCCCTAGCTGACCATATAGGTGCCGTCTGCCCCTATCTCCACTAGGTGTACCCCACTACTCCCCAATGATCGGCTCCCTACCGTAGATACCCGTGCTGGTCCCACAGTGGGGTGTATCACTCCCCTAAAGTGGCCACCTGATAATGTCAACGGTGCACGGCTTTATATCTACACGATGCAACAACGGCTTATCTACCAGCCCGGGCCCACACACGCATATGAAACCCGTTGGACTTGCGTTGCCACCGCTAACCCGTTTTGGCCTCTTATAGTCAAGCCCAATATGCGTGTCCCGCCACTCGACATGGGTCGAGCCCACAAAGATACGTTTGGGATATTGGTTGAAATGGGCCCCCACAAGCTACCCACCTAAGCTTGTCACTTATCTAGTGAATCCCACTTAACCCTTTAATCATGTTTAATTACATGTTTCACTTGGTTAAGTATTCTAATCGTATTTTCTATTGCCACCCAAGGCAACCCACTAGATTCCACATGCCACCCAAGGCAACCACTAAATTTCCACATGCCACCCAAGGCACCCACTTAACCCCTCATGTCCCACTACATGCTAATATGGTTAAGTGTTTCTTAATTAATTAAGACCGTGATCTCCCACAAAGACCTCCCACATTAGACTGGCTGTTATGACCGCCTGGTTAAGCCGGTAGAGTCCGGGCAGTCTTACGTCATAACATAGTCTAACCTCGTGTCTTTACTTTAATCACTTATTTAATTTATGGCTAAGACCTCTCACATTGGGCTGACATTTGTAGCAACTGGTTAAGCCGGTCGGGTCCGGGCAGTTTTACACTACAAATGAGTCCAACCTCGTGTCTTAGTCGATTAATTACACCTAATTAATCACACCCATATTAATTATCCCTAATTAATATCAAGTTTTTCATAACATGGGTAGACCTAACTCAATAGGTAAATTCCCATGGGGTAGACCTAACTCAATAGGTAAATTCCCACTTATGTTAATTTATTTTTATGGTATGCTTAATCATACCCAATCATACTTTTATTAACATATTTACCAACCCCATCGTTCCCCACGTAAATCGTTCTCATTTCATGACATAATAAAGGGGAAGATCATCACAAATATCATGGGTTTAGTATACAACTTTGTCATGGGTTAAGAGGATGTCAACTTGCATATATGAGCATATATTAACCCAACTACATTTAACCCAAACTTGCATATTATCATACACATATCTTGCATAACATGTTGAACTTGCATATAAGCATTCTCATAACTTGCATAACATGTTAACCATGCATTTAAGCATACACATAACTTGCATAAGCATTCTCATACTTGCATAAGCGTTTACATACTTGCATAAGCATTCACATACTTGCATAAGCATTCACATACTTGCATAAGCATGCATAACTTGCATATCATGTTAAACTTGCATTTAAGCATATACATATCTTGCATAAGCATTCATATACTTGCATAAGCATGCATAACTTGCATATCATATTAGACTTGCATTTAAGCATATACTTAACTTGCATATAAACTTGCATAACCACCTACACATAACTTACATAACATCATACACATAACTTGCATGTGAACTTGCATAACTCACTTTGTTAAACATGCATAAATCCACTTATTAAATATGCATAAACCCACTTGTTAAACATGCATAAACCCACTTGTTAAACATGCATAAACCAACTTGTTAAGCATGCATAAACCAACTTATTAAACATGCACAAACCCACTTATTAATTATGCATAAACATAGGAAAACATAGAGTAGCATATCATTACAAATGATTCAAACTCACTAATCCGCATTTAAGACCATAAGTCTCATTACACCCAATCTACTTACTTTAACAATTGATGTTAAAGTGATAGAAACTCACCAAACCCAAGATTAGCAAACTTATGAAGTGGAATTAGTTGCTAAATATGAAGATGGTGATGATTAGAGATTGATTAGAGAGTGATTAGCTTGCAACTTCCTTCATAAATTAGTGGAGACTCCTTCTAGGATTTAATTTGGTGGCATGAGGCCATCATTTCTATTTTTAGTATGGATTAGGGTGGGTTTAGGGTGTATTTATAGATTAGGTGAGTGTTTTAGGCCCTTAAATTAACCCTAGGTTAGATTAGGTCCGTTAGATTTAGGAAATCTCTAGAACCCAGCCCTCCAAGCCAGCCTAGAACCCAACCTGGTGCACCCAGGTTCTCTGGACGCCGCACCCCTGTCGACAGGCAAGTCGACAGGCAAGTCGACCCCCCCTGTCGACAGGCCTGTCGACAGCCCTGTCGACATGCTTAGGGCGGGAAGCTTCCCGCCTACCCCCGCTGGCTCCATTTTAAAATCTGATTTTAAATCTTTAATTCTGTTTTTTTAGCTTTAATTTTTCTGCAAACTTCATTGGGCCTTAACTGGGCCATACGGACTCCGATTCTTGAAAACTCGGACTCTATTTCACGTATTTTTCCGAGACGAACGCAATGATGCAGCCCGTTACCCCCAATTCCCACATCTGAGATTATTTATCCTGTAATTAGTGAATTTTAGTATTAACTAAAATTCGGGGTGTTACATTGTTCCTCGCTGACTCAAACGAATCACGAGTCAGAAATAGAGAACCCCGCTTCAAACTCAAGACAGCAGGATTCCACCCCGAGAGTTGCACATCGCACCAATCTGAACTATGAAAGGGGAAAAGCACCTGCGTGCAACCACTCTAGCGATACAATCGCGGAGCGGAAGACAGTCCTACGGTCATTAGAATGTCCCTGCCGAAAGGATGCCCGAATTCCTTATCCCCAGTTCATGAAGACACATCTTGATCGAGGGTTTATCGTAAAAAAGGTGGTCAACCAATGGATCCAACCAACAAACGAAAGTACATCTTGGGAATGGCGCGAGCAATTATGGAGGAAAGCCTAAAGAGGAATGATGACCAGAGAGAATGGGAATCCATCCCAGATAAGACACCGCTTACCAAGAGGATTAAGAAAACTGTATAACAACAAAGATTCAAGCCTTCATCATTGCAGCCCTACGATGGGACAAGCGACCCTAATGTATTTCTATGTAAATATGACTAGTACATTAATGGAGCATGCGCTACTGACGAAATCAAATGCTTATATTTCCCAACTTATCTAGAAGGAGTGGCTTATCTTTGGTTCACAAAGCTTCCATCACAGTCTGTGAATGATTTCGTGACCTTGGCTAGGCTATTCAATGAGTAGTTCAGATCCTAGGCGTTTGATACTCGGGATGCTACGGAGCTAAGCGAACTACGACAAAGACCAAGAGAGCCCATCAAAGCTTTTCTCACTCGCTTTGATATGGCATTGGCTAAAGTCAAGAATCTTGAACCCGGCCTGATCTTAATGGCTCTTAAAGGGGGCATATGTAAGAAAACCAAGTTAGGACGATGGATCAAGAAGAAGAAACCAAGTACACTCGAACGGTTACTTAGCATAGCTAAAAAGTATGCAAGTACTGAAGGAAGAAATGCACAGACAGAAAAGAATGGAAAGGCGCAAAGCAACTCGGATAACCCAAAAAGGAGCAACGAAGAAGAAGACGGTCGAGCAAGAAAGAAGCTACGCTTTTTCAAGAACTCCGAATTCTCTCCCCTTAACGACTCCATGGGAAACATCTTCATGACAACTAAAGGCACCAAGAGATATCCAGTTTTGAGACAAAGACACGTCAAAAATTCTGCCATGAAGTTAGGAAAATTCTATCAGTTCCACAAACAGCCAGGACATGATACCGATGAATGCAGGCACTTGAGGTCAGTAATCGAGGGGTTGATCAGGAAGGATCGGTTGCAACAGTATGTACAAAACCATAAGAATTATCCCGACTCTCCTCAAACAAGGGGAAGTACACCTTAAAAAGGAAAGGGCTCAAACCAATCTAAGGAGGACGCTCATCGCAGGGTCCAACTACCAATGTCTCAATAATAGAGCATTAAACCAAAGCTCTCATTACTTTACCTTGTTCTCCTGATTTTATCTTATTGTTAAAACCTTTTTTTTAACTTGATCTATTATTCGCCATGTCCATATTAATCAGTGGTTTACTTACAAAAAAAATCCTGTGTGCATCAGAAATTAATTATGTGCCTACTTGAATAACATACTTATTGGTCCATGCTAAAAGGAGAATAATCTCCTGAAATGTAGGTACAACAAAAGCAATCCGCCATATACAGCAGAACTGTAATGGAAAATCGTTGGGCACACACTAAACGAAGTAGTTTGGGAATCACAAACATCAAGCAAGATCAAACGGGAGAAATAGACTCATCGCTTCAGAGGTAACAAGCTGTTTTGAGACAAACAGCAAGACAAAGGAATGCTGTAACGACCCAGATTTTTCGTCGATTTATTTTAAATATTTAATATCGTTTTAAATACTGTGTTGATAATATAAAAGAATTTTTATATTGGGTTATCGATTAAATAATCGAAATACGATTTATTTTGATAATTATCGAAATACGAAAAGTTGCAATAATTCAATTCGAAGATAAAAACTGAACGATAATGATAACTTATTTTCGATGAGTTTCATTGTTTGAAATCAAATTAATAATTAAATCAAATTTAATTTAACCGTTAATTTAAATTTATTTTCCGTTCTATACAGTTGAATTAAAATTCCAGAACAGTCCCGTGGAGTTCAAAATAACATCATAATTCGAGAACTTCAGTCGTTGCGGTTAAATAGCGGTTCAGGGTTTCGAGTTAAGGGCGACAAGATATTTTAGTTTTAAAATAAATAAAATTTCAAATTAAATCCTTTCAATCCTTAACAGCCGACCTAATACTTCACTCAGCAGACCTAGGGACTGAAAATCGCGCAACCTACCTTGCATCGAGCTGAAGAATTTGTCTTCTGCCTTTGATATATGGGAGACATATTTTTAATGGCCAGTACTTTCTGCTCCCTGTTCTTCCCTATAAAACAACGACTACTTCACTGCTTCTACTATTTTGTTCCTCAGTTAAAACCGAAAGCTCAATGAAAATAAAAATGGCCGAGCTCCATGATTCCAATCAAAAATCCAATCGCGAGTTCCACTCAGAGCGATGCCGAACCATGGCAGATCCTGGAGCTCGATGATGGAAGGGAGACGCTCGCGAGTTCAACAAGGGGGCGTTGGGAGGTTGTCGAGCAGTCGAAGGTGAAGGCGGTCAGAAGGGTAAACTCGATGTCAATTTGGGGATTTCGATCTGGAAGGGGTGCGATGCGGCGGGTCTTTGCTTCGGTTGCGATGGGAATACCGTGGGTTGTGAAGTGGGTTATCGCAATTTGAAAGGCACAATATCTGAAGCTCGATTTGATACTGGCGACGTTCACGATTTAGGGCAGTAAGAATGATGGGTTGGTTGCTGTCGTTGGAAGAGGGAGCCTGGTTTGAGTGGATTTGGGTAGCGAGGCAACAGCAGTTCGTGACAGGAAGGAAATGGAACTGTCTACCAAGTGTTTGCTGGAATGTCGAGAAGGAATGGAGCAGTATTTTGGGGTTGATTTGCAATAAAGAACAGTTCAATGATCTTGGACGATTTGTTTCGTCGATTAATCAACTTATTTGAAGAGTAACAAGGTATATGTTTTTACGTAATTTTAAATTTACATAGAATAATTAATTTTATTCTTTGGTTATGGTTAATCAAAGTGAAAAATAGTCTAATCGTTAATAAATTAAATAATCATAGGAATAATTCATTCATGTCAAATTGTTGCCGCAAGACGTGGAGTTTAATTGGATATTCGGCAAATGAAAATCTCGGTGAGTAAATCTCACTCACCTTTATTTATAATTATTTTTATTTCGTTAAAAATAATTGTGTTGTGCTCGTTTGAATTTTTCTGCTTGCTATATATTAGTTATTTAGGCTATATATATATATATATTGGGTTGATTGGTTGGTTGGATTCCCGCAGTCTCATTAGCGGATGCCCGCAGTTTCATAGCGGATGATTACCCTATACGCCCCACGCTATGATTAGTGGATGACCTTCTATACCGCGATATTCTGCCACGAAGCAGAATGGGTATTATTTATGTGCTAACATCTGTGGATGCAGGAAAACAGGTTGGAGGAATCCAACTGGATTCCTCAAAAATATATTATCTGTTTGGTTGTTTGATTACATATATATATACTGTGATATATGATGTGTTAGAAAACCTGAAATAACTGATTTGTTGTTTAGTGTTTAAATATCACTGGGCTAAGTGTAAATTTATTTAAATTATCCGGAAAGGATATTGGAAATTTAAAAAGGGAAATTCTATTTTTAAATAGAATTTGAATTTTTAAATGGAATTAAGAATATAAACTTGTTTTGAAAAATAAAACAAGTAGTTTCTTTTTAAACGAAATTTATAAATAGTTCTTTTATAACGAAGTTATAAATGAAGTGAAAAGAATTATCATTTGATAATTCAGAAATAGAAATACAAGCGTGAAATGGGGATTTTGAAATGAAATTTCAAAATAGAATTTGAAATGGAATTTTTAAATATATAACTCAAATGAAAGTTGAGTATAATATTTGAATTTTAAAAGGAATTTAAATATTGGAATTTTTAAAGGGGATTGAATATTAGAAATTCAAATAGAAGTTCAAATAGAATTTGAATAGACGAAATTAGAATGAAAAATAGAATTTGAATTCAAGGAATTAAAATAAAATTTGAATTCAAAGGAATTCGAATAAAGAAATTCAAATTAGAGATTTGAATGTGGAATTTCAAAATAGAATTTGAAATATAGAATTTCAAAGAAGAATTGAATAGGATTTGAAATGTGAAATTTGAATAAAGATTTGAATTGGAATTCAAATATGAAATTTGAATAGAGATTTGAAATAGAAATTCGAGTATTGAATTTGAACATGGAATTGAATACAGAAATTCAAGTAGAAATTTGAATATGTGATTTCAAAATAGAATTTGAAATAAACTTTGAAAATAGAATTTCAAAGTAGAATTGGAAATAGAATTTCAAATAGGATTTCAAAATAGGAAATCCAAAGGGTTTTGAAACGGAATTTGAATTCAAGGGAATTCAAATGAATTTGAATATTAGAAATTCAAATAGTGTTGAAAATGAATTTGAATATTAGAAATTCAAATGGTGTTGAAAATGAGTTTGAATATTAGAAATTCAAATGGGGTCGGAAATGGAAAATAAAATTTGAATATAAGAGATTCAAATTGAATTCAAATAGGATTTGATCTATGGAATTTGAATATGAAATTCAAATGAGTTTAAACTATGGAAATTTTGAATATAGAATTTAAAAGGGAGTTTGAATATTTGAACTTCAATAGAATTCAAATATAGAAATGGAAATATAGGAGTTCAAATGGAATTTAAGTATAAAGTTTGAATAAAAGAATTCAAAGGAATTCAAGTATTGAATTTGAATATAGGGAATTCAAATAGAAATTCAAATATTGAATTTGAATATCAAATAGAAAAGGAATTGGAATTTGAATTTAGAATTCAAATAAAAGTGAGATTTGAATTTGAATCAAGGAATTCAAATAAAGCTAAATGGAATTGAATTCATTTTAAAGAAGTTTAGAAGTTTAAAAGTATATATATATAAATATAATTAAAACGAACTCGCCGCAGCGCTGCAGTTCGTAAAATAGCGATTCGAACTTCAATCGAGTATACAGAACTCAATTGAAGTCGAAATTCTTTGAAACAAGAAACGTCAGGACCAGTTTGATAATAGTTTTCTAATGAAAGAGAAAAATCTGAATTTCGTCGTATAGATTTTGAGTTATGTCAAAATCAAATTTTCAGAAAAACAGCGCCAGAACCATTATAAAACCATAACGGTTTATTTAATTAAATTAAAGGATTTTAAGCAAATAAAATCCGAAATTTCTATTTAGAAAAATCCAGATTTGAATTATAAAATATATGTGAACTCCAGTGGAGTAATGGGTTGATTTTTGAAACAGAAATCAGATTTTGATTTATTGAATAGAGTTAACTAATTCGAATAGAAATTAGTTAATGAGATTTCGAATGAATATTGGGATTTAAATAAGTAAATTCGATTTGAAATTTATAATCGAAATAGAAAAGAGAACTAGAATTGAAGTTGAAATTCAATTTGGTTGTGAGCAGTTAAACATTTTGTTTAAACATGTTATGTTCAAACAAAGAAGTGAAATAGACAAAAAGGGCTAATTAAAGAATAATTGAGCGAAACCGAATTCAAACGATTAAAAATTGAATTCAAACGAATGGATTGAGTTGAATTGGATTGGAAACAGGTGAACAGGTGTTAAACAGATATGAGATGAAGTATATGAAGATTCTTATTTATGTGCTCGACAAAAAGGTACATGTTTAATTCATATATGGGTTTTATGCGCCGTATCGGCAAGCCGCTTGGCTTTTCCTTTTTCTTTTTGATTGAGGAAGATACCGGGATGCTATTTGCAATTTCCCGATGCTCCCGATACAGGGGAGGTTATGGCGAATTTTTCCGGAAATTTAAGGAGTTAGAATATTTTTAAGAAATTTGACAATTAGAAATCTATATATCGATATATATAGAATTCGATAAGGAAACGAAATCAAAAATAGCGTAAAAGAACCAATATGGTTATTGAAAATATTTGGATAACAAATATTGATAAGGAAATGGAGAAGAAATTTAATTAATGAAGTATTAATTAAAGGGCCCAGTGATTTGTTTGATATGTTGATTGAACACTTGTTTTTATTCGATAGTTAAATCACAGACTATCGAAGTTTTGACCATCGTTGTCAATATGGAGAGACCGGTTGGATTATTATCCGTGAACCACTCCGTATCGGCATAAACGTTGCGAACCAAGTATGCTGAATATATTGAAGACGGAGTAGAGTGCAAGGGCTTTTCTATTAATAGAAATAGTGCCTTCGGTTTCGTTCAATCCCAGAACGAACGTAAATGGACGAATGTCTGACAGAGTATTTCCAATGATCAAAAGGGTTGGTCTGTATAAATATATATGGTTGCAACGGATTTATCCCTTAGCATAATATCCAGAATATTTGTGCAAACTCAACTAGTGATTAACGGATCTGACGATGTGGCATTCAAAGTGATTGTGCTATCAATGAATGGTAAGCATGCGTAGCCTCAGGCCTCAACAACCAGGAAATGACAAAAATCGGGCAGGCAGCATGGCTATGTGGGTCGCACCCATTAGGGTGTATAATCACCTATCTAGAGAAATTCCTTTTGTTTCTAAATCTATCGATTCTGCCCATTCGGGAAACGGTGGTTTGAGTCCAACCGTTGGTGATATACATTCGATACACTCAAGCGAAATGAGTGGTCGGTCATGTGTGGGCCAGGTTGCAAGATGTTCTTGTTGAACCCAGGTGTATTCGCCTCTAGAGATACACAGTCGGAAGGTGGTTCCATACCTTGTCATGTTGGAAATCCAATCTCCAATAAGCGCCATGCGGGTTTTGATTTTGTACTATATATGTAGGGCGTGAGATGCAAGCGTTCTGCTATTTGGTTATTTACATGATGTAGACATTATTATAATATCATTGGATTTGATATCAAAGTGTTTTGGGTTATAGTAAGGTAAAAACCGTCCGTGTTTATGTGTGGGCTGGTCTTACTATTATCTTTTCTTTCGAAAGAGTTTTTAAAGTTAAACAAGTGGTTGGAGTTTACTCACACCAGTCCCATGACTGACCCAGAGTTTATTTTGTTTTTGTTCTCCCTAAACTCTTGGGTGCCCAAATTTGTACGGGCAGTCAAGTGTTTCAGGCTTTTACAGATACACTTGGAGGAGCTTGAAGCAGGGGGCTTCCACGTTAGTTATTTAGAGTTACTTCCGCTGGATCAAATGTTATATGTACTCTGATGATGGTATGTGTATATGTACAAACAGATTTGTATTTCAAAAGTTATGTTATATAATATATTTTATTCGTTCCGCTGTGAGTTGTGATCTTCGTTTCTCTTCTATTCTAATATTTCTTTCTTTCTATTTCTCATCCTCTAACTTCTTTCTAATAATGAGTCGTATTTCTGTGTTATTTGGGTTGGACGTGTGTTGTATTTAGTCAACTCCGATAGCACGGATTTGCGGGTCGTTTCAGTTGGTATCAGAGCTTAGGTTGAGCGAACACCTAGGCTTGTGTGGTATGTACTCATTAGAGATAGGGTCAGCAGTGCCCTAGAATGAGTTGAGTGTATAGATACGAGAGAGCGTATTTGTTAGTGGATATAAAAGTTGTTTTATATTGTGTTGGCTAGTCTGTTGAGTGGTTTATGAATTCTGGTCGAATCGTGGGACGCCACGAAGTCGATAGGAATTTCTAAACGCTTGAACATAAGATTGAACATGATATTGTTTTAAAGTGGGTAAATGAAATAATTTTACCCAAATTTTCTATTTTTGATATAGAAAGAATAATTTTCTAGAATTATTATTATATGGATGTGTTGGATATTGACTTTAGAATCAAATGAGATTATAAACTTAGAATGGTTAATTATAACCAGAGTAGAATTTGTATAGGAATTGAATATACAAATGAGATGAATTAGAATTAAATTCAAACCAGAATTTGGAATTTAAAATCCTGGGAAATTGAAAAATATTTTTCAAAGTATATTAAAATAATATAGATTTGTTTTTAAAGGATTTGAAAGAAAATCGTTTTAGATGGATTTTGAAAGTGATAAAGCACTGAACTCACTTCAGTGGCTGGGAAATAATTCTGATGATGATTGCAACATCATCAGTGTCCATTTCCGAGTTTCTAAGTGATGAATTACTACCTTAGAAAGTTTTGATGGAAATTTGTTTGAAAGAAAACAAATTGGTTTGAATATTCAAATGTTTTGAATTTGAAATGGAAATAAATATACATGTATATATTTATGGGATTTCAAAAGAATTTGAAAAGAAAACCCAGGGATTTGAATTCTGGAATTTAAATTTAACTTAAGCAAGTTAAATGGGTCGAAGTGAATAAATTGATTAAAATCAATTTGAATTGGTTTAATAGAATATAGATTGGATATAAATGGATTGATCGTAGATCATTCAAATTATATGAATGGAAACCAAAAGTTTTGGTTGAAAATTAAGTCATAGAAATATGAGGAGTTGAGTTTCAACAAAAGTGAGATGTTGAAAAGAAATAGATTTGTACCCTTTTTCTACCTTAGCAATTTCGAGGACGAAATTATTTTAAGGGGGGAAGAATGTAACGACCCAGATTTTTCGTCGATTTATTTTAAATATTTAATATCGTTTTAAATACTGTGTTGATAATATAAAAGAATTTTTATATTGGGTTATCGATTAAATAATCGAAATACGATTTATTTTGATAATTATCGAAATACGAAAAGTTGCAATAATTCAATTCGAAGATAAAAACTGAACGATAATGATAACTTATTTTCGATGAGTTTCATTGTTTGAAATCAAATTAATAATTAAATCAAATTTAATTTAACCGTTAATTTAAATTTATTTTCCGTTCTATACAGTTGAATTAAAATTCCAGAATCAGTCCCGTGGAGTTCAAAATAACATCATAATTCGAGAACTTCAGTCGTTGCGGTTAAATAGCGGTTCAGGGTTTCGAGTTAAGGGCGACAAGATATTTTAGTTTTAAAATAAATAAAATTTCAAATTAAATCCTTTCAATCCTTAACAGCCGACCTAATACTTCACTCAGCAGACCTAGGGACTGAAAATCGCGCAACCTACCTTGCATCGAGCTGAAGAATTTGTCTTCTGCCTTTGATATATGGGAGACATATTTTTAATGGCCAGTACTTTCTGCTCCCTGTTCTTCCCTATAAAACAACGACTACTTCACTGCTTCTACTATTTTGTTCCTCAGTTAAAACCGAAAGCTCAATGAAAATAAAAATGGCCGAGCTCCATGATTCCAATCAAAAATCCAATCGCGAGTTCCACTCAGAGCGATGCCGAACCATGGCAGATCCTGGAGCTCGATGATGGAAGGGAGACGCTCGCGAGTTCAACAAGGGGGCGTTGGGAGGTTGTCGAGCAGTCGAAGGTGAAGGCGGTCAGAAGGGTAAACTCGATGTCAATTTGGGGATTTCGATCTGGAAGGGGTGCGATGCGGCGGGTCTTTGCTTCGGTTGCGATGGGAATACCGTGGGTTGTGAAGTGGGTTATCGCAATTTGAAAGGCACAATATCTGAAGCTCGATTTGATACTGGCGACGTTCACGATTTAGGGCAGTAAGAATGATGGGTTGGTTGCTGTCGTTGGAAGAGGGAGCCTGGTTTGAGTGGATTTGGGTAGCGAGGCAACAGCAGTTCGTGACAGGAAGGAAATGGAACTGTCTACCAAGTGTTTGCTGGAATGTCGAGAAGGAATGGAGCAGTATTTTGGGGTTGATTTGCAATAAAGAACAGTTCAATGATCTTGGACGATTTGTTTCGTCGATTAATCAACTTATTTGAAGAGTAACAAGGTATATGTTTTTACGTAATTTTAAATTTACATAGAATAATTAATTTTATTCTTTGGTTATGGTTAATCAAAGTGAAAAATAGTCTAATCATTAATAAATTAAATAATCATAGGAATAATTCATTCATGTCAAATTGTTGCCGCAAGACGTGGAGTTTAATTGGATATTCGGCAAATGAAAATCTCGGTGAGTAAATCTCACTCACCTTTATTTATAATTATTTTTATTTCGTTAAAAATAATTGTGTTGTGCTCGTTTGAATTTTTCTGCTTGCTATATATTAGTTATTTAGGCTATATATATATATATATATTGGGTTGATTGGTTGGTTGGATTCCCGCAGTCTCATTAGCGGATGCCCGCAGTTTCATAGCGGATGATTACCCTATACGCCCCACGCTATGATTAGTGGATGACCTTCTATACCGCGATATTCTGCCACGAAGCAGAATGGGTATTATTTATGTGCTAACATCTGTGGATGCAGGAAAACAGGTTGGAGGAATCCAACTGGATTCCTCAAAAATATATTATCTGTTTGGTTGTTTGATTACATATATATATACTGTGATATATGATGTGTTAGAAAACCTGAAATAACTGATTTGTTGTTTAGTGTTTAAATATCACTGGGCTAAGTGTAAATTTATTTAAATTATCCGGAAAGGATATTGGAAATTTAAAAAGGGAAATTCTATTTTTAAATAGAATTTGAATTTTTAAATGGAATTAAGAATATAAACTTGTTTTGAAAAATAAAACAAGTAGTTTCTTTTTAAACGAAATTTATAAATAGTTCTTTTATAACGAAGTTATAAATGAAGTGAAAAGAATTATCATTTGATAATTCAGAAATAGAAATACAAGCGTGAAATGGGGATTTTGAAATGAAATTTCAAAATAGAATTTGAAATGGAATTTTTAAATATATAACTCAAATGAAAGTTGAGTATAATATTTGAATTTTAAAAGGAATTTAAATATTGGAATTTTTAAAGGGGATTGAATATTAGAAATTCAAATAGAAGTTCAAATAGAATTTGAATAGACGAAATTAGAATGAAAAATAGAATTTGAATTCAAGGAATTAAAATAAAATTTGAATTCAAAGGAATTCGAATAAAGAAATTCAAATTAGAGATTTGAATGTGGAATTTCAAAATAGAATTTGAAATATAGAATTTCAAAGAAGAATTGAATAGGATTTGAAATGTGAAATTTGAATAAAGATTTGAATTGGAATTCAAATATGAAATTTGAATAGAGATTTGAAATAGAAATTCGAGTATTGAATTTGAACATGGAATTGAATACAGAAATTCAAGTAGAAATTTGAATATGTGATTTCAAAATAGAATTTGAAATAAACTTTGAAAATAGAATTTCAAAGTAGAATTGGAAATAGAATTTCAAATAGGATTTCAAAATAGGAAATCCAAAGGGTTTTGAAACGGAATTTGAATTCAAGGGAATTCAAATGAATTTGAATATTAGAAATTCAAATAGTGTTGAAAATGAATTTGAATATTAGAAATTCAAATGGTGTTGAAAATGAGTTTGAATATTAGAAATTCAAATGGGGTCGGAAATGGAAAATAAAATTTGAATATAAGAGATTCAAATTGAATTCAAATAGGATTTGATCTATGGAATTTGAATATGAAATTCAAATGAGTTTAAACTATGGAAATTTTGAATATAGAATTTAAAAGGGAGTTTGAATATTTGAACTTCAATAGAATTCAAATATAGAAATGGAAATATAGGAGTTCAAATGGAATTTAAGTATAAAGTTTGAATAAAAGAATTCAAAGGAATTCAAGTATTGAATTTGAATATAGGGAATTCAAATAGAAATTCAAATATTGAATTTGAATATCAAATAGAAAAGGAATTGGAATTTGAATTTAGAATTCAAATAAAAGTGAGATTTGAATTTGAATCAAGGAATTCAAATAAAGCTAAATGGAATTGAATTCATTTTAAAGAAGTTTAGAAGTTTAAAAGTATATATATATAAATATAATTAAAACGAACTCGCCGCAGCGCTGCAGTTCGTAAAATAGCGATTCGAACTTCAATCGAGTATACAGAACTCAATTGAAGTCGAAATTCTTTGAAACAAGAAACGTCAGGACCAGTTTGATAATAGTTTTCTAATGAAAGAGAAAAATCTGAATTTCGTCGTATAGATTTTGAGTTATGTCAAAATCAAATTTTCAGAAAAACAGCGCCAGAACCATTATAAAACCATAACGGTTTATTTAATTAAATTAAAGGATTTTAAGCAAATAAAATCCGAAATTTCTATTTAGAAAAATCCAGATTTGAATTATAAAATATATGTGAACTCCAGTGGAGTAATGGGTTGATTTTTGAAACAGAAATCAGATTTTGATTTATTGAATAGAGTTAACTAATTCGAATAGAAATTAGTTAATGAGATTTCGAATGAATATTGGGATTTAAATAAGTAAATTCGATTTGAAATTTATAATCGAAATAGAAAAGAGAACTAGAATTGAAGTTGAAATTCAATTTGGTTGTGAGCAGTTAAACATTTTGTTTAAACATGTTATGTTCAAACAAAGAAGTGAAATAGACAAAAAGGGCTAATTAAAGAATAATTGAGCGAAACCGAATTCAAACGATTAAAAATTGAATTCAAACGAATGGATTGAGTTGAATTGGATTGGAAACAGGTGAACAGGTGTTAAACAGATATGAGATGAAGTATATGAAGATTCTTATTTATGTGCTCGACAAAAAGGTACATGTTTAATTCATATATGGGTTTTATGCGCCGTATCGGCAAGCCGCTTGGCTTTTCCTTTTTCTTTTTGATTGAGGAAGATACCGGGATGCTATTTGCAATTTCCCGATGCTCCCGATACAGGGGAGGTTATGGCGAATTTTTCCGGAAATTTAAGGAGTTAGAATATTTTTAAGAAATTTGACAATTAGAAATCTATATATCGATATATATAGAATTCGATAAGGAAACGAAATCAAAAATAGCGTAAAAGAACCAATATGGTTATTGAAAATATTTGGATAACAAATATTGATAAGGAAATGGAGAAGAAATTTAATTAATGAAGTATTAATTAAAGGGCCCAGTGATTTGTTTGATATGTTGATTGAACACTTGTTTTTATTCGATAGTTAAATCACAGACTATCGAAGTTTTGACCATCGTTGTCAATATGGAGAGACCGGTTGGATTATTATCCGTGAACCACTCCGTATCGGCATAAACGTTGCGAACCAAGTATGCTGAATATATTGAAGACGGAGTAGAGTGCAAGGGCTTTTCTATTAATAGAAATAGTGCCTTCGGTTTCGTTCAATCCCAGAACGAACGTAAATGGACGAATGTCTGACAGAGTATTTCCAATGATCAAAAGGGTTGGTCTGTATAAATATATATGGTTGCAACGGATTTATCCCTTAGCATAATATCCAGAATATTTGTGCAAACTCAACTAGTGATTAACGGATCTGACGATGTGGCATTCAAAGTGATTGTGCTATCAATGAATGGTAAGCATGCGTAGCCTCAGGCCTCAACAACCAGGAAATGACAAAAATCGGGCAGGCAGCATGGCTATGTGGGTCGCACCCATTAGGGTGTATAATCACCTATCTAGAGAAATTCCTTTTGTTTCTAAATCTATCGATTCTGCCCATTCGGGAAACGGTGGTTTGAGTCCAACCGTTGGTGATATACATTCGATACACTCAAGCGAAATGAGTGGTCGGTCATGTGTGGGCCAGGTTGCAAGATGTTCTTGTTGAACCCAGGTGTATTCGCCTCTAGAGATACACAGTCGGAAGGTGGTTCCATACCTTGTCATGTTGGAAATCCAATCTCCAATAAGCGCCATGCGGGTTTTGATTTTGTACTATATATGTAGGGCGTGAGATGCAAGCGTTCTGCTATTTGGTTATTTACATGATGTAGACATTATTATAATATCATTGGATTTGATATCAAAGTGTTTTGGGTTATAGTAAGGTAAAAACCGTCCGTGTTTATGTGTGGGCTGGTCTTACTATTATCTTTTCTTTCGAAAGAGTTTTTAAAGTTAAACAAGTGGTTGGAGTTTACTCACACCAGTCCCATGACTGACCCAGAGTTTATTTTGTTTTTGTTCTCCCTAAACTCTTGGGTGCCCAAATTTGTACGAGCAGTCAAGTGTTTCAGGCTTTTACAGATACACTTGGAGGAGCTTGAAGCAGGGGGCTTCCACGTTAGTTATTTAGAGTTACTTCCGCTGGATCAAATGTTATATGTACTCTGATGATGGTATGTGTATATGTACAAACAGATTTGTATTTCAAAAGTTATGTTATATAATATATTTTATTCGTTCCGCTGTGAGTTGTGATCTTCGTTTCTCTTCTATTCTAATATTTCTTTCTTTCTATTTCTCATCCTCTAACTTCTTTCTAATAATGAGTCGTATTTCTGTGTTATTTGGGTTGGACGTGTGTTGTATTTAGTCAACTCCGATAGCACGGATTTGCGGGTCGTTTCAAATGCGCCTCTCATTATGGAGTATGCCGAATGCTTGGCAAACACTCATTCAAAGGACTGCCACCGGACCTCATTGAAAATACAAGAATATCACCAAATCTGTCCTTCGGGTAAAATTGCTAAGCCTACCGAAGAAGCACCTTCTTAGGTGACCTTCCTAGGTGTGGGAAAGTCCCATGGAAAAAGTCCCACAAAAAAAGTCCCATGGTTAAAATTGCTAAGCCTACCGAAGAAGCACCTTCTTAGGTGACCTTCCTAGGTGCTGGACACAAGTTTTCCAACTTGAGAAAAAAAAACTCAATGAGGTAAACCAATGTTTGTGTCCTAAGGTAAGGCAAAAAGTCGAAAATACCGGCATGTCCCGAAATGGAAAATTGCCAATTTCAAGGGGCACCCACCTTGGTAGGTAGAAGGCACAAAATTTTCCCTTTCGAGTTGAACGCTCGATGGGATGAATTAGTGTCCGCTCCTCGGATGAAGAATAAAATGGGGAAGGATTATACATGCTAGAAAGACCAGCGCAAAAACAGAAACCCGACCGAAAGGAGGTGGCCACTCTTGTTCTTTGATGTTAACCAAGTCAAACAAAGCCAAGGATGGATTACAACAGCAGAAATCCTAGCCGTATGGGGGTGTAGAAATCCTAGCCGTATGGGGGTGTCTGTTCTTGTTCTTTGTTTGTTAACCAAGTCAAATGAAGCCAAGATCGGATTCTACATTGGAACCCAAGTCCTCCCACGGGGGCATGCATAAAAATGCATCACGAAAATACCCCAAACAAATAAAGCAAGATATTTAATAAAAATCTAAATGGTTGACTTGCCAAAGTTAAAACAACTAAGGACTTACCAATCAAGCCAAATACTGAAAGCTGGATAATCCCAGCCTAATAAGAACAATACAATACTAACTGTAATACGATATCAACGTACTAACAAATGCCTCGTGATATGATATTAACGTACGAACGAATGCCTCGTGATACGATGCTAACACACGGTCGCTGCGAAAAAACTTTTATGAAAAATGTGTGTGTATTGTCAAAACAGGGAAAAGAGACATGGCATAGCACAGACATGGAAAGCATCACAAAACTAGCCAAGTAACCATTCATCAATAGCACAGAAAGTGTCACAGGTCAAACACAAAGTAACAAACAACAACCAGCATAATGTCATAGGTGAGGACTGGCACCCGCTTACACAACCGGTCTTAAAATTCAAAAAGCAAAACAACAAGAGAGAGGGGGTTATAGATCTCTAACCTTCCCTGGCCCACCTACTTTCCTCTTCGACGGAGCAGAACAAGATGAAGGCCCTTCAGCATGTGTGGAAATCACCGACTCAACATCCCCAGGGGCAAAGGAAGCGACTATGCTATCCTTGGACCTAAGGGTCAGGATTAACTTCACCTTATTGTTTTCCAAAACAGAAATATGCTCAAGGTTGTCCTTGTGAAGTTTCCGGAGTTCAGAGGCCAACTTATGCCATCCAATCATCCGCTTCGCAGAATGATTCTTCAAAAATTCCATCTGTTTTCCAAATTGGTGCACAGGAGTCTCGGGGCGAGCCAACATTTGACCTTTCGCTATAGTTATATCGTAAGTGAAATCCAGAGAGTCAGTCGAAGATACATCCACATTCGAAGGGACCCCCTGCAAGCTCCATCCCCGAAATCGCTTAGCCAACCTAGGACTGCAAGGCCCAGGAGCATGATAAGGCATGTTGATGATAGCGTGAAGTTCCGTATAAAAAGGGCCGAAAAGAGAATTTGCGTATGGTTGACCGACCGACTGAATCTCTTCCCTTGAAATGCTCAAATTGACAAATTCCCCTTCTGGTATTGTTCTGGAGATGAGACCATCCTACAAACAGACCAGGGAATAGCTGTAAGATCAAAGGAAGAATGAGCACGAGAAAGAATCAACAAACCTAAGTAGTAGTGGAAAGAGATATGAAATTTTTCTTTCAAATTTAAGAGACTTTCCTAAAAGATAGATGGAAGCAAAATCGAATGAAAAATAAGAGAATGAAGGGGAGATTAAAAGGCACACCTCAAAGGTGATCTTTGCCACGTCAGCATAACACTTGAGTACTGAAACAGGTTTCCCATCAGAAGATAAGTTGGCTTATTCACTTCTCCATAATTTAGCTTTTTACAATAAAGAAAAAGCACCCCAAATGTATCACCCAAAGGTAAAGACGCCAATTAGCTACAACAAAGCAATTTCGGTCCCTACACAAATGACTCGTTAACAAGCCAGGACAAGCCTACCAACCAATGTGCGATCAAATATGTCGAAGCCAGTGATTCTATACAAAAAGAAATCACGGACTTCGAGGGGCAAGTGTTAATCCCTAAAAATCCATATGCATATTGGGTTGAGGGTACAAGGCGGGTACCACCTAGGTCGTCCGTACACGATGCAACCGCACAGAGCAAAACCCAAATATTATAACCAAGGAAGGTCAAGTCAACTAATGCGACCTAAGATAACGGCATAACATGTTATGAGAAGTGCAACCCGATAAAGATAAAGGTCGCATTTCCTGAGAACCGGTCAAATACCAAAGTAAAGCAAGTCGCCCATTCAACATAAGCGGGAGCCTCATAACATAGCCGTAAAGCCTAAATAGCGCCATACAGAGGCAGCAAGAAGACAAGCACCCTTGGAGCAAGAAGGACGGTCGCACAAGGAACAAAGGATAATCAGCTCCAGACCCGCATTCTGCACTTACAAGATCTCCCAAAGCGCTCACAGGACGCTCAATTACATTGTACCCGCTCTGCTATTCAAGATACTCGTTCCAACAAGTCGTCCGCACATGATAACTAGATATAGCTACGGACAGCTGGCTACAGCTAGCCGGTGGCATAGTTGTAATTAACAGAATGAACGATCCACAGCCTGGATAAACGGATTCCAGATCATTTACCAAGAGAAGTTCACCTATAAATACACTTGGCTACCAACACAAAGGGGAGACAGCGAGAAAAGGACGAAGTACTGTTGAATTTGATCCTCAACCACAGATTCGTCCATGGTGTCAAGGACAATCTTACGATAAAGGAAGAGGAAGACATCCCTCTTCTCAATCATCCATTCATCCTTCTCCTCCTCCTCAAATTCTACTACTCTCTTGTATAATTCCTCAGATTGAAATATATAAACGAGGGTATATTGAGTGAATATAGGGATGTATGAAGAGAGAAAGCTGATGTACTTTGTAATTCTCATTATAAGTCAGGAAATCACCTTCATACTGGACGTAGGCCTCGTTAACGGCTAAACCACTATAAATCTCGTCTTTACTTTACTTTTTTCGCTTTTTTCACTTTTTATTGCTGATTAAACACGGTTCCATTTATTTCTTACCAAATTGGTGAAGTACAGTTTAGCACCTTGGGTTTTAGACGATTTTTGGTGTAAACACTCATCACCTCGAGCCGCCTCTTCAACTCAGCGACTTCGGCATTCTCAGCCCGTAATCTCTCATTTCCCTCCCTCAAAGCAGCGTTGCTATTCTGGAGTTCGGTGACCCTCGCGTTGTATTTATCCAAAACGTCACACGCCCGCATTAGATCGGCTTTGTCCTTTTTTAGAGTCGTGGTCTTGGTAGTAAGATCAGCCACAGTGGCTTTATAATTCGAGATGGTATGCCCCGACTCCCTCTTTAGTATATCATTGGCTTGTGTCATCTCATCTGCAATGACAAAGATAATGTTAAGGGGTCTGAGAGCATAAAGGGGAACTTACAATACGGGTAACGAGCGTACCTATCTTCTTATTCAAAGCTTCGACGGTGGTCCTCTCGGCAGCAAGTTGCAGGTTCTTCTTTCTGATTAGTTCTGAAAGATCGAAGGAATACTTGCTGAACTCATTAGTTTGATGATAGGAAGCTTTCACGTGCTCCCATACCTCCCCTAACTGTCGGTCGGGGACAAAATTTAACTCCACGAAGTAGTGCCAGGGAAAGTGATGCTTCAGGAATGCCTTTCACGCCTCTATGGACAGCTCTTGAAACTGGGGTCCTGTCAAATCTGGTACCTCTATCTCGGTCTCTCTCTTCGACCTCGGCTGGCCAAGAGATGCTTCCCTTTCCCTAGCAAGATGAACAGGAGCTGGAGGGACGACCAGCGGAGAAGGTGTCAAAGGCAAAGATCGAGAGCCACCTATATTAAGCTGAGTATCTCCCACGGACACGCGAATAGGAGGAGGAGGAGGTGTCGAAAATCACTTAGATCGATCCCGGTCTCGACGACCGCTGCCTTGTTCTACCGAAGGTGGAGCACCATACAAGCTAGCGGATCTTCGGAATCTCTCGGAAGAAGAACTCTGGGGTGGCTGGCGATCCCCGCGCCCACAACTTCATCCACCGCGTCTTCTTAACATGACACCTGCCAATGGAACAAGCCGAAGTTAGTCAAATAACTCACGAAGGCGAACGTCTATGCTATGCAGTGTTATGGATGTATGCCCTAAGTGTTCTCTCGACAGACCAGATTGTGGTCCGATTGAGGGGGTTAACCCCTCAGCAGCGCATGAAGGTTCTTCCAGGCTTATCATATTTGGCCATGGAGTCACTACTAAAGTAAGTCCCTTTAAGCCATCAAACTGGCCCATAGGTTCAAGCGAGGCAGTGGCCCCTGAGTGAGTCGTAGGAGACTGCGATCTAGCCACCACTCCTTCCCCCTCCCTTATCGGAGGAGGGACGGGAGTGCTCGACAACCCCTCATCTCTGGCTTCCTCCTCTTGACCATGGACCTCAACCCGTGCACATCTCCTCGAGGTGGAGTAGTCCTTTGTGATTCTCCTCCCGCTGGGGGCATTTTCCTCTTCCGCCCAATAGGTGTAGAGCTTGCCACAATTCCCTCCTTTGGCCCACTAATAGCAACTGCAGGCCTTGTCACAGCCCGGTTGTCCGGCAGCAACCCAGCGCGGTAGAGGCGATCCTGACTCGTCACGGTACTGGTATCACAAAGATTCTCCTGTATCGCCCGCAAATCAATAAGGCGTTGTCGGTATTCATCTATAGTCGGCATCTTTGAATTTCCTTTCATATCGCATTTCAAAACCATGAATAAAGGAAGGGATCCTAAAGTTACGACAAGGAACAGAGTTGGAGGAACACTTACTTCCCTCAATCCACCTTCTGGCAAAGCCGGGAGGGCAGCTAATGCAGAACCACTCGCGCTTAAACACAGATAGCCTGGGCCACATCCCGACAAAGAATTTTGTGGCAGTCGCCGCTTCTAGAGACCATTGGGAGGGAGTGGCCGCGCTCGTTTTCCTTAAATGGAAGAAGTATCGAATATCTTCCCCAGTAGGTTCCCTGTTCAAGAACTCGCGGAAGAGAACGTAAGTCCCCAGGAGAGAAGCATAAGCATTGGTGTGTAGCTGTGATGGCGCGAGATGGAAATAGAACAACATGGCCCGAATGAAGTCATTATCTAGGGGCATGCACCCGGCTAGGCAAGCTTGTCGGTTCCAGTCAGTAAGATCCTCAGCGGTATATGGGCTCTGTCATCTCTCCTGGGGGAATGGGCATCGTCCACCGGAATCTTAAATCGGGCCTTCGTTTTCTTGACTGCGGCAACATCCATACACGACTGCACTGATTCGACAGGGTTCTACAAGATTATCACATCGGGCAACATGTCCGGGGCCACCAGAGGTATGGTCTCATCATCGCCCATGATATCTACATTCTCGACCTCTTTAGTCACGAACGAGGAATATTGTCGTTTAAGTTGCTCCCCGTGCTCAGACGCTTCGGGCGGGCTAGTCAAATGAGAAGAAGTCGATCCTTCGGTGGTGGTCTCAAGCTCGCTACCAGAAGAGTAACCTCTAGGGGTAGGGTTGGATGTGTACAAGGTGAGCTGGGAAGCGTCGGATTCCGTAGTATTTCCAGTCCTTGATATGGTTTGCATTTTTAGCTATACTTTAATGTATCAGTGTTAGAACAGTTGGTATAGTGACCTGTATCCCTTGTGCTGCAGACAATTAATATGTGCGAGAAATGCTATGCAAAAATAAGCTACATAAAGAAAGTCCAAAGCAATTCGAAACACTCCAAGTCCCAGTCCGTTGTATGCTCTATTCTATGTGAACAATCCTAAAACCCCGCTCACGCGGTTAACCACTCATGCCTCAAAACTAAGTATGCAAGTCTAAATATGAATATTCAGAAATTGAAATCTATCGACGTGACAAATTGGAAGCCCGGCACATAAAAGGCCTTACCCCGAACCATGACGGGCTCGAAATTTTGAGCTCAAGGTTTGAAATTTCGAACCCAAAGGGTTCGAAATTCTAAACCAAACTGGGTTCAAAAATTCGAGCCCCTACGGGTTCGAAATATCGAATCCAGATAGGGGCTCGAGGATTCGAACACATGGGGCTCGAGAGTTCAAACCCAGAAGGGTTCGACGCCCAAGTTCGAAGATTCGAACCCCCGAGTTCGAAGATTCAAACCCATGTAGGTTCGTGACTTTGAACAAGGCAGGTTCGAAAATTCGAACCCACTGAGTTCGAGAATTCAAACTTGCGGGGGGTTCGAGGCGTCGAACTTGGCTAGGGTCGAAAAATCGAACCCATGAGGTCTCCACCATGGGCCTTCGACCTCCTTCCCTTCTAACTACCTCTAGTTAAGGTCTCACCTAGTTCGATTCGAAATTTTTGGGTTCGAAGTTATAGAGTTCGAAGCTTTCAGCAAAGGCGAGCAGAGAAAGAAAATGTTGGAGGAAGAAGGGTGTGGGGGCCTACTTCTAAAAGGAAAAAGGGTCCCTTCATATTCCAGTACAGGTTCGAAATTTCCGAACCCACTGGGTTCGAAATTTTGAACCTCAAGGGGTTAGAAAATTCGAGCCCCATGTGTTTGAAATTTCGAACCCCTAGGGTTCGGAATCCCGAACCCCTAGGCTCGAAAATCCGACCCCACTGGGCTCCAAATTTCGAGCTTATGAATTCAAAAGTTTCCAAAAAACTGATGATGGTCGCACCTCCAGGATCGGGAACACAGCGACATGTTGCCTCGTGCACACATCTGCACGCGCGCATGCCAACTCCCGCGCAGAGACTACGCACTACTGACACTTAACGATTTGAGCACGGCACATCCCCAAACGATGGCTCATTTACATCGCTAGGAGGAATGAGCCATATAACTAACACTTATTTACCTTTTGAATTACAGGAAAAACTAACAGCTCCGCAATTCCTTCAACCTACGCAAAGCACATCATGTCAAAGACAAGACGTACTTTGGGGGGCAAATGTTAACCGGTTTTTTGGTCTGGTTCCCAGGAGAGCACCAAACACGCTCAACTCAACATACCTCGTCACTACAAGAAAAATACCCTATTGCAACTAGCTATTCGCAACAGGCCTAAAATGTCAGTTGCAGTAAATGATATTTAGCAACAGACCTTTCATAGCTGTTGCAATAGATAAGATTTAACAACAGGTTTTCCCTTCCTGTTGCGAAAAGTATATTTTTCGCAATGACGCTTTCATGCCTGTTGCGAAAACATACTTTTAGCAACTGGTCTTTCATTTCTGTTGCAATAGACATATTATTTGCAACTACACTTTCAAAGCAGTTGCAAAAACATATATTTAGCAACTGTTTTCACCAGTTGCGATAATTGTAATTTTTTTTGCAACAAGTAAAGCCACTTGCAAAAAGTTAATATATATACATATACATATATATATATATAATTTGCAACTGCGCTTCCATACCTGTTGCAAAAAGTTATCTTTAGCAAGTCTTTTCACCACTTACAATAATTAGTTAATAAAAAATAAATAAGAAATAAATAATAAATAATAATAATGACCAATTAATTAAAAAGTTAAGAAAACAGATAAATATAAATGATTGTAATGAACTCACGATAGTAAAATAATAATAAAAAAAATTAGCGGATAATAATTACTAATCATTTTGAAATGTGAAATATTTATGTTAATAATATACGGTAAATGGATGAATAATAATTAATTAGTTTTTACTAACAATTGTTGACATTGTTAAACTAAAATTTAATAATATTTTTGTTTGGTAAAAGTAGAAAAAATACAATAACTTTTTTGGTTCAAACTTTTAAATTTTTTGCTTCAACCTTTACTTTTTTCATCCAAAAATCTAAAATATGTATTCTAGCTGGACATCACGTCCTGTTCGAAGAACGAAAAATACCGTTTGTGGCTGAGTTTGAAATTTGAGATCAAATTAAGTAGTATTTTAATAACTTATAATCATTTTGGGTAATTAATAAGTAATATTTTAATAATCTATAATTATTTTTAATAATTAATTAGATTGCATAAGTAATCATTGATAATAAGGTACTTAATTAATAACTACGAATAATAATGTATAAATAATTATATTTACCTAATATATAGTAATATATTATAATTGATAACTCATAAACAATAGTTCATCATAAATATAGGTTAGCAACTTTAATTTAATGATTTATTATATAGTGACTTATAATGAATAATTAAAAAACAATAATAATCAATAATTTAAAAACAATAATAAACAGTGAATTGCGTTTCTCCACTAACCTGTTTTGATAATGGAGTGGAGGGAAATAATTTTCGTGTGGAGGGAAACGAATCAACCGGAGCGAAATTCTATGGGCTTCTTTACATCAGGACAGAAAACAAATGTGGACGCATCAGATTCCTTTGTCCCAAAATTGAGTTCGAAAACCCTAAGCAAAACAGATGGCGGCAATGGCATCTCTATCACGACCTAACCCTAATTTTCCGCCGCCTCCTACATCCTAGTTTTCCCTGGTAATCTTTTCGCTTATCATTGCTCCCTCTTTCCCAAGTAGTAAAAATCATAATTCGACTTTCGAATTCCTACTCGTTTTCAGTTATCGTCGACCAAGTTTTCCAGCAAGAAATCGATGTTTTCTATCCAACTAATGTTTGATTAACGTGGGATTCAGGTGCGCATTTACACAGTTTTCAAAAATGGAACTAGAATATGAATTTGGGTATTCGTTTAATGTTTGATTCATATGCGAACTTACACAGTTTTCGTTTGTAAGAACTTCAAAAATGGATTCAGGTGCGAACGTACACACCGCACCACTCGGCTGCACCGGTCACCTTCCTCATGCTCTGTTATTGTCTAAAGGTAAGTCTTCTTAGGATTAAATTTATTTCAAGGGTGTTCACTTCGTCATTCACTGAGTTCAAACATTTTTGCTATATTTTGCTGCTTGTTCATTTCCGCCTGTTTTGCTCCTTGAGTTTGTGACCATTTCTGCTGCATGCACTAAATAGCTACTTTGTTTGTCTTTCCTGTGAAACTAGGTAGATCCTATATTTCGTCGAGCATAGTGATCATATTTTTCATGGTATTCACAGTATTCGCAACTCTATACCGACAGTCTTCATTACATTTTGGTTATAGTTAAAGTGGCTTCATTGTAGTGATGATTTACTTTGAATATATCTCAACTGTTTAAATACTGTTCAACATATTTGGTAAGATTTTGTTAAAAGTTCAAACCGTCCCCTGTTAAGCATTTAGGGTCCTGTAACTTTTTGGAACCGTGAAATACAACATGTCCTGCTGCCACATAGGGACTGTATATTTCTTGTGTATATATTGGTTGCTGCAGTTAACATTTGAAATTATCACTACCCTTGGTAAAAAATTAAATGAATGATTTGCATCATTGGAAGGAAACTGAATATAATTAGTGAGTTCTCAAAACATGCAAATCCTTTTATTGACGCCTGCCACCTCCTCTGTCGTATTTGTGTGTGCCACTAGTTCATCTCAGGATGTCTTTATTGTATACATGTGAAGCTTTACTTGCGTCCTATCCCTTAGGTTCCAGTTTAGGATGTTACATACGTTCCCTTATTTTGGTTGTATATATATCCCTGTGTGTTCAAACCCGGTATGCTCCATGCATTTCCACCATTAAGGCCATAAATGGTTATTAAAGTACTTTGTACATATGCTTGCTGTCTCAAGTTATGGCCTGCTGTTGCAAGTCCATCAGTCCTTCCGTTCTTTCCGACCAAATGTCTTCCGTATGTAAGAGACCTTGTGCGGTTCGAAACCCATATTTGGCCCTAAGACCAACCCATTTCTTTTCTCGTTTGGACATCTAGTTAGTGTCACTTGTGTATGCACTGTTAAATGGATATATATATATATATATATCTCACTGCATAGAAAAATCAAACTGCACACTAGTTTGCATGCCTTGCTATTCGTGAATACATCATGCGGCTATGATATAAGTAGATTATTTTGTGAATGTTTGTTGTTGCTGCAACTTTTGAGTACATTACCATGACACAAGATTATGTGATTACAAATCTATGATTTATCAGCGGAATGCTTAAATGTATCAGATTTCTACTATAATCCTCTGCACATTATATGTTATCAGCCCTTCCATCTGCAGTGGTTGCACATTATAGTAGTCAGACTGTGCTATCACCTTTCTATCTGTGAAATGTCTCCCTTTTATGACCTATGCTCAGAAGTTCAAATGATATTGTTCTAATTTGATGTTTCCCTTGTATTAGGTTAAAGCTGGGAAACAATTTGTGGTGCCTGCTTACTCAAAAGTTTCCTTGCTTCTTCAACCCTCCGTAGAAGACAGCGATGTAGAATTTGAATATGCTTAGTCAACCAGTGGTGTTATTGGTAGTCCTTGTAAGTTTTTTTCTCTTGTTGCAAATTCAGTTTTTATACATATACTATAAGATACAAAAATTCAATAGGTATTCATCTTTTGAAATAGTGAAGTTTAAAGTTAATTACGCTAACAAGTCAATAGGTAGACTTGTCCATTCAAACCTTTCTTAAGCAGGGGCCTTATGCTCTACAAAGGTGATGCAGTACATCTTAATATATAAATTGCTTTATTGAAATCACTTCAGGATATTCTTGGTGGTTCAGCAATCAATCCTAAAGGTCAAACAATGGTATGCTATGGAGCAAAGTAGTTTCAATCATTTTACTACCCTTATTAATGACAGCATAATATTAGATTTGTCAGTGTCGATGATTTAAGTACACTCATTCATTTTCCCTTTTTTTCAACGTTGGTTACTTGATGCCAAATCTATACATATGGACCAACAATATAAATCATTTGTAAACTCATTCTTTTTCAAACCGAACCTTTTTTTTATGGTTTCATTCATTTGTCTCTGAGTATTTATGTATTTACATTTTCCAAAGGCATAGCAACTACGCGAAGAAGGGAGATTGAAAGAGATAGTGGATTCAAGTCCAGAAGGACACCCCAAAGAAGTATTAAGAAATGCAAAAGTTGCCCTCATTTGCGCACAAGCAACAACTCAAAGAATACCCTCGATGGCCTAAGTTTATTCTCTTATTATAGTATATATGTATGATTGGGTAGAAATATGAGTAGAAAATACTCTATTCGAAAAAACGTGTTGTGTGAGAGAAGAAATTGTTACACATGAATGGTATATGAATATTGTAGAAACTTTTATTGTAATTGTTTGTTCTATTAAAACTTTGTTAAAATAAAAAAATTATTTGTTCATTTCATTATGTGATATACGCTATTACTAAAACAAATACATTTAATATGTAATATCTATAAGCTATATTTTTTTTATAGATTTATGAATCTATTGCAACGGGCATATACTGTTGCAAAATGGTCTGTTGCAACAACAAAAGCCAGTTGCAAAAAAGTATACCGCAACGTTTTATTGCAACAGGCAGAAAACGTTGCATACTTTTAGCAACTTCGGCTATACCAACAGGCGCAGGCCTGTTGCAATTGGTCTACTGCAACGGATATTGCCTGTTGCGAAAAGTGTTTTTTGTTGTAGTGCGTGAAGCTGAGGCCGAAATGGAACACATAGGTGTAACACCCCACCTCCGCTAGGGTCACTCACAAAGGGAATGCCCTAGTTTTGGAGGGGTATTATCTATTAAACAGGCACAACGATAACACAAGACAGAACATAGATAAAATAGAGCATATAAAGCAGCGAATATAAACTTTAAAACCAAATCTCAATACTGAAAAATAGAGTCAAACCATCTTACATCAAAAGGCAAAGTCATTATTTCATTACATCAAGTTCTAAAGAAGCAAAGTACTTAAAACAACATAAGTAAAAATATTATTCCCCAAAAAGTGCATGAGTGCAGCCATAGCATAGCTCAAGACCAAACCGTACATGAGCTGTCAGAAAGCAAGCAAAGTCCAAGCTAAGATCTAGAGTTTCCTCCCTGAGAACCTGGGGGGAACGAAAGACAAAGAGGCGAAAGAAAACGGGTCAGTCAAAAAAACTGGTAAGCCCTAGTGACTATCAGCATAGAAACTAGTAAAGTTAACAAGACATGAGTAAACTGGAATTAAACATAGGAATGATGATAAGTCTGACATGATAACTAACCTAACAAGATAACTCAAGTCTAACATTGCGTATTCAAGGTTCGCCATACCAACTATACTGGTATACTAATCCCGTGTCAACTATAAATAAAGAAATAATCCCTTGGCCCAATATCGTGAAGTGACCCATTTCGGGGTCCAACGGTATGATCTAATCGATCGGCTCCCTACAAGTCTAGCTCGGCGTGTGTCTGTGTCGTACGGCCCTATCACGAATGTAGTCACCTGTGCTAGGTCCACCATAGCGTGTATCAAGCCCTAGGGTGCCAACCACCGACACGAATCAAGAATGCACAGATAATCCTACTGATGCCCAATGCCTGCTTTTTCAACTCCGGACTAAGTGCACGACCCTAGTCCGCCTGAACCTACAATGGCGCACCAACTCAGCCGTCGTTCTGGTCGCTTACAATCAGCCCAGCAATCGTGCCCCACCCTGCCAAGTCCCAGGGTACCGTGATACATTTAGTGGGTTACTGCTGAAAAGGACCGCGTAACTAGGGTTTCGTTCAGCAGGTTAAGTTGTCATTTAAAATCGAGACTTAACCCTATCTACGTGTCATGTCAAATTGACTAAATGTGTCGTTCTAGTTCAAGACTTGGTCATACGAATCATGTGTCAGGTTGGTTAAGTGTGTTCAAGCGGTTCATGACTTAACCCTATCAAATCAACGTGTCAAATTGGTTAAGTATATTCAAGTGGTCCATGACTTAACCCTATCCAGTGGCATTAATTTACTTAATGCACCCCTAACCTCTCACATTAGACTTGGTTATGGTTACTGGATGTGCCGGGCGGGTCCGTGCAGTTTTACCCCATAACCTAGTCTAACCTCGGGTTTCGAGTGCGATATGACCAACTAACCACATTGGTCCTATTGTTTGCAGTTACTGGATTCGCCGGGCGGTTCTGGGCTGATTTATACTGCAAAATCAACCCAACCTTGAGTTGGCCACGTTCAAGTTATCTAAGTGTCAAGTTCCAAATTCATATTTTCAAGTATAATTTCATCTCAAGTTCATGTTCCTATCCAAGCTCAAGTTATAACGATATTCATGTTTTCAAGTTCATACTAAATTCAGGTTTTCCTAAACTACCCAAATCGCATCCCCAATGCTCGTGAATTCGAATCAAGGCATAGATGTAACTAGGGAATAACATAATAAGGGTGGGTATAAAGTGGCAAAGGTGATTTCAAGGTTAGCATGGCGTAACTTGAGATATGACCATAACATCACTGGCATATGAAATAGGGTGATAAACATAGCAATAAATGACATAAGATGATAATCCTAAACTTGTGACTAGCAATGGTTTCAACATCACAACATCACATGCATGTTAAAATAATGATAAAGTTTAGGTTATGACATGAACAGGCCCCAAAATCAAGTTCTTATCGGTATTCCACAAATCAAGGTTCAATATGAACGGTACTAGGTTCAAGGTGAACAGATCTAGGGTGAACAAGAGTAGATCTAAAATAATAGATCAATAAGGAATAGTCATAGATCAAAGATATACAAGAGTAGGTCTCAAGTAGTTATCATGTTTATGTTCAACTTCAATTTACACATGTCTATATTAAGTTTAGAGTTTAGATCTAAGAGTAACTAGGGCTTACAGATCGTGGTTTTTGAGAACTAAGAACAGAAATTGTCGTAGGATCGTCGTTGAGATGTTGATCTATTCCCTTGAATTGTTGTAGAAACGTTGGCCTTTGATTTGGATCTAGTTTGAATGATTAAGCTTCAAGTTTGGAGACGGCGGCCATGGTTCAAGAGGAGACTCAGCAGCATAATGGTGTTAGAAAGATTTGTTGTGGATTAGCCTAGGTCTTAGGGTGTTTTTATAGTGGCAACAACTAGTTTAGGCCGTAGGATAAACCCTAGGATCGATCTGAACCGCCAAAAATCGTCACAGGCCCTCAAACAAGCAAACATGGTCAAGCAGGAGCAACCAGGCCCAAACCAGGTTCGGGGACCAGGTCGACACCCAAGTCGACTGCGCAGTCGACCTTGTCCTGGGGGTGTCGACTGCCCAATCGGCTCCCCAGTCGACCTGGGGTGCTGGGCGGGAAATTTCCCGCCCAGTCTGTCTGAGTTTTGAAATTCGAATTTGAACTCGAATTCGAACTGTTTTGAACTCTGAAAATTTCTGAAACTTTGGGGAGCCATAACTTGGTCATACGGACTCCGATTTTCGAAAACTCGGACTCTATTTTATGTAGAATTCCGAGACGAACGCAATGGCGCAACCCATTTCCCTTGGTTCTTATTTTAAAATTTAATTCTGCCTAGATTTCTTGTATTAACATGTTATAAAAATTCGGGTTTTTTACATTCTCCCCTCCTTAAAGGATTTCGTCCCCGAAATCTTCAAGTTAGGAAGAATGTATCCTACCATCCATTATCCATCTGCTCAAAACATCATCCACAAGCAACCATTGTCCTTAAGAGATTTCTAATGCTGTATGAACATATGCAGAAAGTGTGTGTACATGTTCCTTATCTAATGCAAATGATCAAACCTGATTGATCTTTCTAATGCAAAATATGTTTTGTGTCATGAATCCAACATGTATGAAAATAATCCTAGTCACGTAAGCACTATATGTGTGCACAAACATTCATCCATATGCAACATTCATATGATAACACATTCAATTTCATCCATAAATAAGTATAAACACTCATGCATATGCAATATGAAAATGTGTCTGAGCCGATCTAGTGCCTAATGTGTGTTATGCAACCACGAGCAATCACTTGCAACCACTTGCAACCATTCGCAAACATCAACCATAACATGTTTCAAATACATGTTTACATTTATAGGATTCTACCTAAGGTTCTCAAGACAGGATCGAAAGGATATACAAGATAAAAAAGAGTATCTAGGGAAAAGAAATTAAAGATGTACCCCTAGAAGGTTCTTCTTGCGGTCCTTGCCCTTGCTTCTTAGGGCAGTTCTTGCTGATGTGTCCAGTTTCACAGCATTGAAAACATGCTCCTATCTTCATCTTCTTCTTCCTATAGTCCTGGACTATATGCCCATCAATTCCACAGAAGTTGCATTTTCTTTTCTCACGTGACTTATCATTCTTGTTGTTGCTGTTCTTTCCTCCTTTCTCGAGTCTACCTTCTTGTCTTGAGACTCATTCACCTTGACCTTCTTCTTGCCATTCTCGTCTTCTGCATGAAGTAGGGCCATATTCACCAAGCTTTCAAAGGTCGCCCCCATGGGTACATGAGTCATGGCCATAGTGTGGAGTGGCTCGCTCAATCCTCGAGCAAAGCGTAGAGCCTTTTTCTCAGCCGTGTTGACTAAGTCCAAACCAAACCGAGCAAGATGATTAAACTTATTCACGTATTCCCTAACTGACATGTCCCCTTGCTTGAGTGCCAGGAACCTCTACATCTGAAGACTCGCTTCTGTGGATGATAAAAATTTAAGCCCAAACCTCTCTCTAAAGTCTGCCCAAGTATCAATTGGCCTGGTAGCGTTGGTGACTTCCCACCAAAATGCAGCTTCCTCTTTCAACAACCATGCTGCTAACTGAACTTTCCTATGATCCTCCATATCGAAAATAACAAACAAGTCTTCAGTCTCTTTTATCCAGTTTCGCGCCTCAATGAAGGTTTCAGTTCCAACGAAGTTCTTGCCGCCCATTCCTATAAAGTCCTTGCATATTTTGGCGAAGGCGGTACCCGGAGGAGGAGGAGGAGGAGGAACTGTGGCCACCGGGGGAGGAGGAGGAGGGATATCTGCCGGGCCCGCGCCGTTGGCCCTAGCTTCCAAGTATCTTCGGAACCAGCCAGGTATGGGTACTCCCTCAGGAAGGTTAAGATCAGACATGCTGAAAAGTGAAAAGGAAAAAGTTTCAAACGAGGAAACAAAGGAAAGTGCTAATGGCTTTTGGGGAATAGCCTTTTCTTAAAAATAAAACTTTTCTTGAAAAATGCTTCTTTATAAACGGTTTTGAAAATAGTTTCAGAAGGTTTTTAAAACTTTTGCCCAGTCTGGTAACCTTCTGCTCTGATACCAAAATGTAACACCCCACCTCCGCTAGGGTCACTCACAAAGGGAATGCCCTAGTTTTGGAGGGGTATTATCTAGTAAATAGGCACAGAGATAACACAAGATAGAACATAGATAAAATAGAGTATATAAAGCAGCGAATATAAACTTTAAAACCAAATCTCATTACTGAAAAATAAAGTCAAAACCCCTTACATCAAAATTCCAAGTCATTATTTCATTACATCAAGTTCTAAAGAAGCAAAGTACTTAAAACAACATAAGTAAAAATATTTTTCCCCAAAAAGTGCATGAGTGCAGCCATAGCATAGCTCGAGACCAAACCGTACATGAGCTGTCAGAAAGAAAGCAAAGTCCAAGCTAAGAGCTTGAGTTTCCTCCCTAAGGACCTGGGGGGAACGAAAGACAAAGAGGTGAAAGAAAACGGGTCAGTCAAAAAGACTGGTAAGCCCTAGTGACTATCAGCATAGAAACTAGTAAAGTTAACAAGACATGAATAAACTGGAATTAAACATAGTAATGATGATAAGTCTGACATGATAACTAAGCTAACAAGATAAATCAAGTCTAACATTGCGTATTCAAGGTTCTCCATACCAACTATACTGGTATACTAATCCCGTGTCAACTATAAATCAAGAAATAATCCCTTGGCCCAATATCGTGAAGTGACCCAATTCGGGGTCCAACGGTATGATCTAATCGATCGGCTCCCTACAAGTCTAGCTCGTCGTGTGTCTGTGTCGTACGTCCCTATCACGAATGTAGTCACCTGTGCTAGGTCCACCATAGGGTGTATCAAGCCCTAGGGTGCCAACCACCGACACGAATCAAGAATGCACAGATAATCCTACTGATGCCCAATGCCTGCTTTTTCAACTCCGGACTAAGTGCACGACCCTAGTCTGCCTGAACCTACAATGGCACACCAACTCAGCCGTCGTTCTGGTCGCTTACAATCAGCCCAGCAATCGTGACCCACCCTGCCTAGTCCCAGGTTACCGTGATACATCGAGTGGGTTATTGCTGAAAAGGACCGCGGAACTAGGGTTTCGTTCAACAGGTTAAGTTGTCATTTAAAATCGAGACTTAACCCCATCTACGTGTCATGTCAAATTGACTAAGTGTGTCGTTCTAGTTCAAGACTTAGTCCTACGAATCATGTGTCAGGTTGGTTAAGTGTGTTCAAGTGGTTCATGACTTAACCCTATCAAATCAACGTGTCAAATTGGTTAAGTTTATTCAAGTGGTCCATGACTTAAACCTATCCAGTGGCATTAATTTACTTAATGCACCCCTAACCTCTCACATTAAACTTGGTTATGGTTACTGGATGTGCCGGGCGGGTCTGGGCAGTTTTACACCATAACCTAGTCTAACCTCGGGTTTCGTGTGTGATATGACCAACTACTCACATTGGGTCCTATTGTTTGCAGTTACTGGATTCGCCGAGCGGTTCCGGGAAGATTTATACTGCAAACTCAACCCAACCTCGAGTTGGCCACGTTCAAGTTATTT
Organism: Allium sativum; assembly: GCA_030737875.1. NCBI lineage: Eukaryota > Viridiplantae > Streptophyta > Magnoliopsida > Asparagales > Amaryllidaceae > Allium > Allium sativum. The sequence continues at coordinate 329,284,693 of CM060916.1, forward strand.
AAGTGTCAAGTTCCAAATTCATATTTTCAAGTATAATTTCATGTCAAGTTCATGTTCCTATCCAAGCTCAAGTTATAACGATATTCATGTTTTCAAGTTCATACTAAATTCAGGTTTTCCTAAACTACCCAAATCGCATCCCCAACGCTCATGAATTCGAATCAAGGCAATAGATGTAACTAGGGAATAACATAACAAGGGTGGGTATAAAGTGGCAAAGGTGATTTCAAGGTAAGCAGGGTGTAACTTGAGATATGACCATAACATCACTGGCATATGAAATAGGGTGATAAACATAGCAATAAATGACATAAGATGATAATCCTAAACTTGTGACTAGCAATGGTTTCAACATCACAACATCACAGGCATGTTAAAATAATGATAGAGTTTAGGTTATGACATGAACAGGCCCCAAAATCAAGTTCTTATCGGTATTCCACAAATCAAGGTTCAATGTGAATGGTACTAGGTTCAAGGTGAATAGATCTAGGGTGAACAAGAGTAGATCTAAAATAATAGATCAATAAGGAATAGTCATAGATCAAAGATATACAAGAGTAGGTCTCAAGTAGTTATCATGTTTATGTTCAACTTCAATTTACACATGTCCATATTAAGTTTAGAGTTTAGATCTAAGAGTAACTAGGGCTTACAGATCGTGGTTTTTGAGAACTAAGAACAGAAATTGTCGTAGGATCGTCGTTGAGATGTTGATCTATTCTCTTGAATTGTTGTAGAAACGTTGGCCTTCGATTTGGATCTAGTTTGAATGTTTAAGCTTCAAGTTTGGAGACGGTGGCCATGGTTCAAGAGGAGACTCAGCAGCATAATGGTGTTAGAAAGATTTGTTGTGGATTAGCCTAGGTCTTAGGGTGTTTTTATAGTTGCAACAACTAGTTTAGGCCGTAGGATAAACCCTAGGATCGATCCGAACCACCAAAAATTGTCACAGGCCCTCAAACAAGCAAACAGGGTCAAGCAGGGGCAACCAGGCCCAAACCAGGTTCGGGGACCAGGTCGACACCCAAGTCGACTGCGCAGTCGACCTGGTCCTGGGGGTGTAGATTGCCTAGTCGGATCCCCAGTCGACCTGGGGTGCTGGGCGGGAAATTTCCCACCTAGTCTGTCTGGGTTTTGAAATTCGAATTTGAACTCGAATTCGAACTGTTTTGAACTCTGAAAATTTCTGAAACTTTGGGGAGCCATAACTTGGTCATACGGACTCCGATTTTCGAAAACTCGGACTCTATTTTATGTAGAATTCCGAGATGAACGCAATGGCGCAACCCGTTTCCCTTGGTTCTTATTTTAAAATTTAATTCTGCCTAGATTTCTTGTTTTAACATGTTATAAAAATTCGGGTTGTTACAATAGGAGTGAAGGAAACAGGATAAAGAATGGATTGCATCGCTTGTGGCCTCACTGCATGCAGAAGACGTCTGCAAACCAAGGCCTCGGACCCTGAAGGAGTTACAAGCCTCGACCACTCTTATAAATAGTCCATGGCCTCATACTTCAAAAGTGTTGGATTTTCTTCACTTGAGACCTCCCTAGAGCCTCATGAACTCCATTACTGACATCTCTTATTTGAGGAGGAAAGAGAATTAAATATTCTTTTCCCCAAATACCTAGCATATTTCAGTTATGAAAGTGAATGTAATGAGCATGGCTCTACCTTGTAATTCTTGAGTGATTAATAAATGTTCAACATCCTTCCAAAGTGGACGTAGGCCTAATCCACAGCCGAACCACTATAAATACTTGTGTTATTTACCGCTTTCTCTTACTTAGTCTTGCGACCAAATTAAATATTCCTAGTAATAGGAATCTTTGGTGTTTACGATATTTTTTGCCGTCAACACTTAGGACAAACTTTCCTTTGTGAAGTGCGATGCTGAGAGCTATAATAAGTTGCAAAGTGAGTTACAGACACGCTTCCGTAACGAGCTCGACTCCTACAGACAGAAGCTCATAAGGCTTAAGAAAATGTTGAGAATGTTACTTTTGAGAATGATGAGCTAAAGTTATCCTGCACCCATGATGCTCAAGAAAAAACAGAACTTAATAATGAAATTTCCGATTTGAAGTCCAAGTTAGTAAAGACTGAGGATAAGGTTGTGTTAGCTGAAGGAAATGCCCACCTTGCTCTTCAATATGCTTCCACATCTAAAGCGCAACTTGATGAAGCTCAAGAAGAGTTGGATGACCATGGGCATCTTATGATATCCCTTTTTGTTCAAGTGCTTCAGACTCAAGATATATCCTGGATCAATGATTACGAGACAATATGAGTAAAAGTGTGAGATGAAATTGTCGATGATGATAAACTGGGGTTAAAAGTTGACACCATTGATTAGGAGGAGCTGATGAAAACATATTTGTGAGGAGAAGAGCCAAAGCATTTGGTTGAGGGAAGGAGATTACTTCAGGAAGTTATGGAGAAGGCTAAACGCCAAGCCAAGGGAAAGTGTACTATCAAGGGTGGCTCCAGATCTTCTTCTGCCCCCGGAGCCATAAAGATCGAGTGATATGACCCAAAATGTCCATAGATTTCCAAAGTACACTCCTTTCTCCTATCCCTAAAGTTGCAACTCCCGTCACTCCCGGGGACAAGTCAGCCAAAGGAATCTCCAAATTTCCTCCACGATTTTTCAAAGCTATTCTAGCTAGTCTTCGCATCATAGGTGTTGGGCATTCCATGCTCTGGGGATATGAGCGCCATCAATGGTCGTTATCTTGAAAGCTCCTTTATCAAGCCTTCGCTGGATGACATGCGGTCCTTCTCACTTCGGGCCCATAAGATGGGGTCGGGAAGACACGCTTCAGTACCAAGTTTCCAGGATCGAAGGTCTTGGGTCGAACCTTCTTGTTGTAGTATCGAGCAACTTGATGCCTGTGCCTCGAGTTACGTAAGTCTGCTTCATCTCCCTTTTCTTCAATCATGTCTAAGGACTCATTGAGAAGAGCCTTGTTCGTCAATGGATCATAGTATGTTTTTATGTAAGAGGGGACTTTTAACTCTATCAGGACAAAAACTTCTGATCCAAAAAATAATGGGAAGGGAATGTGGCCAGTAGCTGACTTGTAGGTCATTCTGTAGGCCCATAGTGCCAAGGGTAATTCATCGACCCGTATGGATTTTGCCCGTTCCAATCGCTTCTTCAAAATGGACTTGATAATCTTGTTCATTGCTTCTACTTTTGCATTCGACTATGGATGTGCTATAGCGATGCATCTTTTCTTAATGTGATATCTCTGGTAGAAATCTCTAAACTCTATATTGTCGAATTGAGTTCCGTTGTCGATTATGATAACTTTTGAGATCCCGAACCGACAAATAAAGTTTCTAAAGATGAAACTTATCATCTGCTTCTTCGTGATTATAGTCAAATTTTCAGCTTCTGCCCACTTCCTAGAGTAGTCCATAGCCACGATTGCATATTTTGCTCTGCACTTGGAAATTGGAAGGATTTCAACAATATCAATCCCCCATATAGCGAATGACCACAGACTTACTATCGAGGTGAATTGACTTGGAGGTTCTTTAGGAATCCTCACAAATTTCTGGCATTTATCGCAGCGTCATGAATAATTAACCGCATCTTGGTTTATGGTAGGCCAGAAGTAGTTGTACCTCAGTATCTTATTTGCCAACATTTTCCCTCTGGTGTGATCTCCACAATCGCCTTCGTGCACTTATCTCAATACACACTTGACATCGTCATGTGATATATACCAACGTAAAGGGACTAAGAACCCCGGTCGCTAAAGAACATCATCCTGCATGACATATCTCGAAGCTTTATGAATGATGGTATGATTTTTTACTTTTCCTTGCCGGAAGTGTTCTAGGCTGCAGGAAGTTTTTTATTGGGGTCATCCATGACTCCTTCTTGGGTTCGGTCTCCAACCCTGAATCAACTTCCATCTGATCATTGCTCGGAGCTTTTAATGTCTCAATTGGGACCATCTCCATCTCTTCTGGGTTTTGGGAGGTTGCCAAATTGGCTAGTTTGTCCGCCTTCCGATTTTCTTTTTGGAGAATATGGTAGATGGTATAGTGTTCTAGTCTATTCATCAACTCCTCGACGTTCTATAGGTAAGTTGCAAGTCTTGGTCCTTTTGCTTTAAAATACTTTTGAACCTGGCAAATGACATTCTGAGAGTCATAGAAGATATTCAGCGCAACTACTCCTAAATCCTTGGTGAGTTTCAGCATAGAAATTAGGGCCTCATACTCAGGATCATTATTAGTAGGGTGAATATCTAGTCGCAAAGCATAGTAAATTGACCATACTTCAAGAGTTATCAACAAGACTCTGGCGCTAGACCGTTGATCATTTCGAACACCGTCTGTGTACAGCTTCCAAGTGCTTGATTACATCTTTTGTTCTATGTGGCTACCTCCTTTATCTAATGCATCCTCTTCGAGAATGGTGAATTTTGTGATGTAATCCGCTAATCCTTTCCCCCTATATAGACTTCCTTGGAAGGAAGTTGAGATCAAATTGGCTTAGCTCGATGTTCCATTTGAGTAATCTTCCAGTTGCCTCAGGTTGCTGCAGGACCTTTCGTAGCGGCTGATCGGTTTATATCACAATCGGATGAGCCTGAAAGTAGTGACGAAGTTATCTTGAAGCGATCAACAAGCTGTAAGCGAGATTCTCGATCTTTGGATAGTTGTATTCTACCACATCTAACTTCTTTCTCACATAATACACTGATCTATGGACTTTATCCTCCTTACGTACAATGGCTGAACTGATTGTATGAGATGACACTGCTAAGTATATGAATAAGTATTCATTGTCTACAGGATTAGACAATATCGAGGGTCTCTCTAAGTGACTCAACATGTTCTAAAAGGCTTCAGTGCAATCCGGGGTCCATTTGAAATTACTCTTTCCTCTTTTTATCTGATCGAAGAAAGGGATAGATTTGTCTGTGGCCCTGGCAATAAATCTACTAAGTGCTTCCACCTTTCCTGCTAAGCTCTGCACATCTTTAATTCTTCGTGGCTTGCTAATGTTCCTGATTATTGCAATCTTGTTGGGATTGATTTTAGTTCCACGTGAACCGACTATGAAACCTAGAAACTTCCCTGATGCGACACCAAAAGAGCATTTCAATGGGTTTAACTTCATTCCATAGTATCGGAGGATATTGAACACCTCTGCTAGATCTGACACGTGATCAAAGGATTGCTTGGACATCACGAGCATATCATCCACGTAAACTTCCATAGACTTTCCAATCTGGTTGTGGAATATACGGTTTACTAAACGTTGGTACGTTGCCCCGACATTCTTCAGTCTGAATGGCAATACCACGTAGCATTACAATCCAAGATCAATGATGAAACTTGTATGGTCTTGATTAGGCACATGCATGTGAATCTGGTTGCAACCCGAGTAAGCATTTATGAAAGAAAGAAGCTCATATCTTTCCGTTAAATCCACTAATTGATCAGTTCTTGGTAATGGGAATCTGTCTTTTGGGAAGGCTTCGTTCAAGTTTGAGAAATCGATGCACGTATGCCACTTTCAATTAGCTTTCTTAACAAGGGCATGATTTTATATCCAGTCAGGCTATATAGCATCTCCTATAAAACCGTTGCCTTTTATCTTATCGACTTCTTCTTTTAAAAAACCTGACCTCTCTGGGCCGAGTATACGTATCTTTTGCTCGACGAGGGTGTACTTTGGGTTTATGCTTAGAGTGTGACTCATAATAGATGGCGATATCCCACACATGTCAGTGTGTGTCCATGCAAATACGTCTAGATTGGATCATAAAAAACTGTAATATCCCTCATCCAGAGAGGATCTAAATGAGATCCAATCTTCAAGACCCTAGTAGGGTCGTCATCACCGATCTTAATATCCACAGTTGCTTCATTAGGTGTTGCCCTTCTACATCTCGGTTCCACATCCTCTCTGGGATCAAAATCCTCGTATTGGTAATCTGGCGACTTTGGCCGGGATGTAGCCTTTATTTGCTATGCCGAAGCCTCCCTAGCAGGGAAGGAGGTTTTCTTAGGCTCTACATCGTCTCTGAAACACCCCACCTCCATCAAGATCACTCACAAAGGGAATGCTTTAACTTCGGTGGAGGTTTATAAGTAAAAGTCACAGATAAAACACAAGACAGATATAAACATATATTTATATATATATAAGCAGCGGAAAACAAACAGACTTTCATTTCATAAATACGTATTCATACAAAACATTTCCATAATTGTCTCACAATAACTTCCAAAACATTACATCATTTCTGTCTTGATTATTAAATAAAGAAGCATAAAACATAATTAAAGCTACATAAATCCCCATAGAACATGTCCAAAAGCCATAGCCAAGGAAAGAGAGTCCAAACCATACATCTACTATCCTGAAGCTTGCAAAGAGTCTGACTAAGCTGGGTTTTTTCCTCCCTGTGGACCGGGGGGGGGGGGGTAGGAGGGAACGAAAGAAAAGAAGACGAAAGAAAAAATAGTGTCAGACATAAAGTCTGGTAAGTCTAGTGACTCTTCAGTATGAGAATAAGAAAAAGGGCATGATAGGTATAAACTGGAGACAGGACAGTATCATAAACTAAGATAAAGCAGTTTTGAACTGAATGTACTATCGCGCCCCACACTATATCTCTGCATCTACTTGTATTTGATCAAATTGGCTCCCCATGATCGGGGTGAAGTGATCCCCTTTTTAATGATCGGCTCCTACTCGCAAAATCATATGTGTCATACGACCCCCAATGATTGTAGTTACCTATGCTAGTCCCACTATGGGGTGTATCAAGTCCCATGGTGGCGGCCCGACTCAATTCTAGCATGAATAGTGTATACTGCTAATGCCCAGTGCCTTGTTTGTCCGCTCCGAAGTGTGTGCACGCCCGCACTCCGTTAGAACTTAAACTGTTGCACCAACCGTCGTCGCTTTTGACCGCTTACAATCAACCCAGTAATCATGCCCCACCCTGCCTAGTTTCAGGGTACCATGATACCTAATTGGGTTACTGCTGAAATGGGTCTCCGTTACTAGGGTTTTCTAGTCAAACTTGTTAAGTGGTTAAGTGTCTGTATTAACCTAACCCCACCCATCAGTTTAGTTAACATGTTGAATTGGTTAAGAGTTTTAGTTAACTTAACCCTACCATCCTTATCTAGCTTTAATTTATTCATTAAAGCATCGACCACTCACATTAGGTAGGTATTGTTGCGGTTACTGGACAACCGGTCGGTTCCGGGCAGGTTTACACCGCAACTCAGTCTAACCTCGGGTCCTTATTGGGCTTAATGCCTTAACCTCCAACATTGGATAGGTATTGTTGTGATTACTGGACAGCCGGGCGGGTCCGGGCGGGTCCGGGCAGGTTTACATCACAACTCAATCCAACCTCGGGTTAAGCATATTCGTATTTTCTAAATTTACATATTTGTCTCTTTTACTTGTTATATGTAAATGTTATGGCCCATTTTCCAAGTTCATTATTATTATTATTATTTTAGGCATGGCAATTCATACCATTTAAATGTCACCAATCATTGGCATGTTCCAAACTTGCCAACACATATATTTTTAATGGTAAATCCCAACTATATTCCCCCTTTGTACGTTCGCCAGATTATAATGAATGTTGGGCTAGATGTTTTAGCCTAACTTATAAATATAGAAGGGAAAGCCAAGAACATGAAATATTCTAAACAACATAAAGGTGTGTGACATATGAACTTGCAACTTTGCGATCTAATTAACATAAATCATGGGTTTCAACTTGTCATGTGAACTTGCATTCAAATAAGAATCCAATTAAATAGGTGTCACATGAAGTGGCATAATTTAGACTTGCATAAAACATAAGCCTAAACATATTTTTATCTAGGCATAACTTCAAACACAAATTAGCATGTGACAAAGTTATTACATGTCCATAAAAATGTCTATTTTTGACATTAACTCAAAAGCGTGAACTAGATCAAATCATGTATCCCATTATAACATGAAACTTGTAATAATCATGTGAAACTAAATGGTACTTGGCATGGACCCGATTACAAACTTGCAAAGAACAAAAGAACATATACATGGGATTTAATCATGTAGGCATAATGGTCTTAACATAGAACATGCGTATATAAGTCTTAACTTGGACTTAGAAAAATGTATACAATCTATGTTAAACATATAAACATATAGGTGTAAATTCTAACATTAACCATATACTTGTATATGATGTTGCTTTCAGTCTAAATGTAAAATAGGACCAACATCAAGTCAATTATACCACAAACATCCTAATACCATTCACAATACAATCATTGCAATACACAGATATGAATTATCATCGTCGTTATACAATAGTAAAATTCTATTTCCACTTTACATCGAATCAAGTCTTAATTTTATTCTCATCAGAAAAATCATTATACTTACAACAAACGATGATCTTGATTTTCTGGTTTCGGATTTCTGAATTTGCAATGCTTTCCTTTGGGTAGATAAACGTTGTTTGAATCTTGTTTTTACTTTAGTTTGGCTCGTCTCTAAGCTTTCTCCAACTGACGTCTACTCTTAGTTTCCTCCCGGCAGCATGACGGCTCTAGCTCTATTTTATTTGTGTGAATTTAAGTTGAGTGTTTGGTTGTATTTATAGAATTTCAGATTGATTTGAGCCGTTAGATGATCATAGAGTGAATCTAGACCATACACACCAAGAGGAGCCAATCAGAAAGTGACAAATCAGCCCTAGTGACACATCAGAACTCAGACAATCGCTCAGAACCCAACCAGGCCAGCCAAGACTTGACTAGGTCGACCCCCAGGTCGACCCACTGGTCGACCTGGGTACCCAGTTCGACTGCCAGGTCGACCCCCTGGTCGACCTGGGTCCTGGGCGGGAATTTTCCCGCATAGCCCAATTTGGGTCTCTTTTTGAATTTTGAACTGAACTTTGAACTGTTTGAATTTTAAATTGAATTCTGAAACTTCGGATGGTCATAACTCCTTCATACGGAGTCCGATTTACGCAAACTCGGACTCTATCTCAAGCAGATTTCCGAGGCGAGCGCAATGGCGTAACCCGTTTACCTTTAATTCTTTCATTTTGAATTAAATATTTTCTAATTTATTAATTTATTGTTAACAGAAAATTCGGGGTGTTACATTCTCCCCTCCTTAAAGGATTTCGTCCCCAAAATCTTCAAGTCTGGAAGAACGTATATCCGAACATCCAATCGTCCATCTACTCAACCAACAAACACAGGCATCCATTGTCCTTAAAAGAATTCTAATGCTTCATGATCATATGCATAGTGTGTTTATGTCCTTACCTAATGCAAAAATTAGGCGGTCTACTGATTTAGTTGACCTCCTTAATGAGAATCATGTAAGTGTCATAAATCCATTATGTATGCAAATTTTTCCCTACTCATAATCCTGCATGAGTGTGCAACCATTCATACAAATGCGACATCCGTATGACAACATATCAAGTTTCAACCACATACAATTATGAATACATATATGCATATGCAATATGGAAGTGACTGAGCCGATTTATTACTTAGGGTGTGTGTATATGCATCCATGAGCAACCACTAACAACCACTTGCAACCACTTGCAGCCATCAATCATAACATGTTTCAAATACATGTTTACATCCATTAGATTCTACCTTAGGAGTTAGGAGAAAAAGGACCGAGAAGATAGACTAAAAGGTAGATACAAGCATAAACTTATGAAAAAAGAGAGGTCAAAGATGTACCCTCAAAAAGAAAAGGGTAGGCATCACGTATTTTGTCCTCGGTTTCCCAAATCGAGTCTTCCTTGGCATCGCTCCATTGAACTTTAACAAGCTTGACTTCACGGTTGCGTAGCTTTTTGATTTCAGTTCCTACGATTTGAGTTGGAACTCTCCTCACAGTTGTTTCTCGTTCTATTTCAACTTCTTCTAGAATGCTTGGCTCCACCACTTCCGCAGACTCATGTAAACATTTCAGGATGTGAGAAATGTGAAAGACATTGTGAATTCCGGCCAACCTTTCGGGCAACTCTACTCTATAAGCCATCTTCCTAATCTTCTCGATGATAGGGAACGGTCCTACAAATTTTGGTGCTAGCTTTCCTGCAGATCCAAAGCGAATGACATTCCTTAAAGGAGATACCTTAAGGAAAACCCTGTCCCCAACCTCAAACTCAAGGTTGGTCCTTCTTTTGTCTACGTAGGATTTCTGTCTATCTTGGGCAGTCTTCATTCTCCTTCAAATCAAGTCCACTTTTTCTGAAGTCTCTCTAATCATGTTTGGCCCAAGTATAAGCTTGTCTGTAGACTCCCACCAACAAGTTGGTGATCGGCACGGTCTTCCATACAAAGCTTCGAAGGGCGCCATGCCGATGGTGGCTTGGTAGCTGTTGTTATAGGAGAATTCCACTAAAGGAAGATGATCATCCCATGTCCCTCCAAAATCAAGAACGCACAGTCTCAAAAGATCTTCTAATACCATGTTCACCCTTTCCATCTGATCCTTAGTTTGGGGGTGATAGGTCGCTCAAGCATAACTGTGTGCCTACAACTTCTTGTAGACTCCGCCAAAACTCGCTCGTAAAGATAGGATCTCAGTCACTCACTATGTTAGAGGGTATTCCATGGAGTCGAACTATTTCCTTGAGATAAAGAGATGCTAGAGATGAGGCAGCCCTTCTACTCTTGACTGGTATAAAGTGGGCGCTTTTTGTGAGCCTATCCACTATTACCCAAATGCTAGTATTGCCCCTTCTTGACCTAGGCAACCCATCAATGAAGTTCATTGAAATGCTATCCCACTTCCATTGCGGGACTTCTAGAGGATGAAGCAGTCCTCCAGGCTTCTTTTGTTCCGCCTTGACCTGTTGGCATATCATGCACTTAGAAACGAAATCTGCCACATCTTTCTTCATGCCGCTACAAAAGAAAACTCTCTTTACGTCTTTGTACATCTTATATCCAACTGGGTGTATTGTCATCTTGGAATGGTGTGCTTCCTCGAGAACCATCTTTATCAAATCCCTTACTTGTGGGACGCATAGTCTTCCATCTCGCCTCATCCAACCCTTATCATCGATGGAGTACCTATTGAGGTGACTAGAAGTTTCACCGCTAATTAGCTTATCAATCACATCAACAAACTGAGGGTCTTCGCGTTGTGCGGCCGCTATTGAGTCTAAAAGAGTGGGTCGTACTTCTAGTGAAGCCAACAAACCAGGTACAAAATCGAGGAGGGCCTAAAGTTAAAACTGGCTATATACTCCAAGCTTTGCCTTTCTACAAAGAGAGGGCTTAAGATCAGCTTCTTTCTACTCAAGGCGTCTACTACTACATTGCCCTTGCCAGGAGTATAGGAAATCTCAAAATCATACAAGGCAAGAAACTCCATCCACCTTTGCTGTCTTAAGTTAAGATCTTTCTACATAAAAAGATACTTCAATGATTTATGGTCAGTATATAATTCAAACTTCTCACCTAGGAGATAATGGCGCCAAGACTTAAGCGCAAAGACGATGGCGGCCAACTCAAGAACGTGGGTTGGGTAGTTCTTTTCATGAACTTTCAATTGTCTTCCACCATAAGCTACTACCTTCCCTTCTTGCATCAGAACAGCGCCTATTCCCGTACCACAAGCATCCGTGTATACTGTAAACATCTTGCTTTCATCTGGCAATGTAAGAACTGGAGCTGTTGTGAGAGCCCTTTTCAATCGTTGGAAAGCAAACTCGCAATCCAAATTCCAAGCGAACGCTAGATTCTTCTTTGTTAGTCTTGTGAGTGGAGCTGAGATTTTCGTGAAATCTTGGATGAACTTTCGGTAAAAACCTGCTAGCCCAAGAAAGCTTCGGACTTCAGTTGCATTTCTTGGTGTCTTCCAATCTTGCACCGCCACCACTTTCGCGGGGTCCACAGCTAACCCCTCTATGGACACTACATGTCCAAGAAACCTTACTTCTTCTCTCCAAAAGTGGCACTTGGAGAATTTGACTTTCAGCTGATGAACTCGAAGAGTTTCCATGATCTCCTTCAGATGTTGAGCATGTTCTTCCTCATTCTTTGAGAAGTTCAAAATATCGTCTACGAAGACCACCACGAACTTATTGAGGAATTCTCTGAACACCCTTCTCATTAGGTCTACGAAATAAGCGGGTGTGTTTTTCAAGCTGAAAGGCATGACAAGCCACTCGAAGAAACCGTCTGGGGTTCTGAACGCCGTCTTATCAATGCTATCTTTAGCTACCTTTAGCTGATGGAACCCAGTAGCCAGATCAAGTTGGGAGAAAACCAATGCACCTACAAGCTGATCAAACAAATCATCTATTCTGGGATGCGGGTGTCTATTCTTCCTAATCAGCTTGTTTAGCTCCCTATAGTCCACACAAAGACGTAGTGAGCCATCTGCTTTGGTGGCGAACACCACTGGAGCACCCCATTCCGAGATACTCCGCCTTATAAACCCCTTCTCGAGAAGCTCCTTAACTTGCTTACTGAGCTCCTTTCTCTCTTTTGGAGCCATGTGTCTAACAGGTAAAGCTACGGGCTTTGCATTATCAACAAGATATATGCGGAAGTCTATTTCCCGCCTCGGAGGTAAGCCCTTTACCTCTTCAAAGACATATGGATATTCACGGACCACTCTAACTGACTGCAAATTCTCAACAGATGCATCAAGCAATGATTACAAGAAATTTCTAGATTGTTACCGAGCCGAGTTAAGAGTCTAACCGCTCTCTTCTCACAATAAAGAATGGCACATTACTGGATAACCAGTCCATGCCTAAGATCAATCCATATCCCGAGAAACCCAAAACAAAGGCACTACATCTAAACTCGACACTTAGAATAGATATTTTCAAATCCAAACAAACCATTGACAAATAAGCTGAGCCCCCAATTGGATTTGAAACAACCAAGGGATCTTCTACCATACTAGTGTCAAGGTGCAGAGATTCTACTAGAGCAGATGAAATAAAGGAGTGTGATGCGCCAGAATCAAAGAGAGTGCGAACTGGATGATCTTAAAGATAAACTAAGCTTTCTACAGAAATATTTCTATCTCGTTCCTGCGGAAATGCCACGAGCGCGTGAACTTGTCCCCCTGAAGTGGATCCAGTCCTCTGTCCCTGCCTCCGCTTCTTTGGGCAGTCCTTAGCCATGTGTCTAGTCTCGCCGCAATGGAAACAACCACCATTCATCTTCGCCTTCTTCTTTCTGCAGTCTTTCATTATATGTCCAACAATGCCACAGAAATTACACTTTCTCTTTTCACGGGATTTATTGTTCTTCCCGCCTTTCTTGAAGTCTGTTTTCTTAGCCTGTAAACCCTCTTTCTTTTCTTGAGGTACTTCCACCTTTGCCTCTTTCTTGCTTTTATATTCCTCGTGTAGCAGCGCCATGTCCACCAAGCTTTCATAAGTCGCTCCCATAGGTATGGGTCATAGCAAGGCTGTGTAGAGGCTCATTCAGACCTTTGACAAAGCGAAGAGCCTTCTTGTGTTGGGTGTTTACTAAATCCAGCCCAAATCTGGCCAGCTGATTAAGCTGATTGACGTACTCCTTGATCGTCATACTTCCTTGTTTAAGAGTTAGGAACTTCTCCATCTGCAGGCTTCTTTCAGCTTGGGAGAGGAATTTCATCTCAAACCTCATCCTGAAATCTTCCCAAGTTTCAACTGGCCTCTCAGCATGGGTAACCTCCCACCAATAGGAGGCTTCGTCTTTAAGCAACCACACTGCTAGCTGTATCTTTTGCCTGTCGTCAACTTCGAAGATGACGAACAAATCTTCGGTCTCCTTTAGCCAGTTCCTTGCTACCCAAAGGATTCAGTTCCATAAAAGTCCTTTCAACCCATAGCCTTGAATTCTCTACACGTGTTAGCAAAAGCATTTCCACGAGGAGGAGGAGGAGGAACCGCTGCCACTATGGGAGGAGGAATGTATGCTGGGCCCGCATCATTGGCACTAGCCTCTAGGTACCTTTGGAGCCAATCAGGTATCGGTACTCCTTCTGGAAGGTTAAGATCTCTAGACATGCTGAAATAAAAGGAAAGATTCAAGACGAAAGGATAGAGAGATAGTGCATAAGGCTTTGGGGAATTATGCCTTTTAAAAACAACGTTTTTTCTTGAAAAAAAAATGCTTCTTTCAACTTCTTTTTAAAAATTGTTTTAAAAACCTTTATCTAATCTAGTAAACCTGTGCTCTGATACCAAGTGAAACACCCCACCTCCATTAAGGTCACTCACAAAGGGAATGCCTTAACTTCGATGGAGGTTTATAAGTAAAAGTCACAGATAAAACACAAGAAAGATATAAACACACACACACACACATATATATATATATACATATATATATATATAAGTATCAGAAAACAAACAGACTTTCATTTCATAAATACGTGTTCATACAAAACATTTCCATAATTGTCTCACAGTAACTTCCAAAACATTACATCATCATTTCTGTCTTGATCATTAAATAAAGAAGCATAAAACATAATTAAAGCTGCATAAATCCCCATAAAACGTGTCCAAAAGCCATAGCCAAGGAAAGAGAGTCCAAACCATACATCTACTATCTTGAAGCTTGCAAAGAGTCTGACTAAGCTGGGTTGTTTCCTCCCTGTGGACCTGGGGAGGAAACGGAAGAAAAGAAGATGAAAGAACAAATTGAGTCAGACATAAAGCCTGGTAAGTCTAGTGACTCTTCAATAAGAATATAAGAAAAAGGGCATGATAGGTATAAACTGGAAACATGAAAGTATCATAAACTAAGATAAAGCAGTTTTGAACCGAATATACTATCGCAGCCCACACTATATCTCTGCACCTACTTGTATTTGTTCCGATTGGCACCCCATGATCGGGGTGAAGTGATCCCCTTTATAAAGATCAGCTCCTACTCGCAAATCATATGTGTCATATGGCCCCAATGATTGTAGATACCTATGCTGGTCCAACCATGGGGTGTATCAAGTCCCATGGTGGCGGCCCGACACAATTCTAGAATGCATAGTGTATACTACTGATGCCCAGTGCCCTGTTTGTCTGCTTCCAAGTGTGTGCACGCCTGCACTCCGTTAGAACCTACACTGTTGCATCAAACGCCATCAATTTTGACCACTTACAATCAGCCCAGTAATCGTGCCCCACCCTGCCTTGTTTCAGGGTACCATGATAGCTAATTGGGTTACTGCTGAAATGGGTCCCCGTTACTAGGGTTTTCTAGTAAAACATGTTAAGTGGTTAAGTGTCTGTATTAACCTAACCCCACCCATCAGTTTAGTTACCATGTTTAATTGGTTAAGTGTTTTAGTTAATTTAACCCTACCATCCTTATTCTAGCTTTAATTTATTCATTAAAGCACCGACCACTCACATTAGACAGGTATTGTTGCGGTTACTGGACAGCCGGTCGGTTCCGGGTAGGTTTACACCGCAACTCAGTCTAACCTCGGGTCCTTATTGGACTTAATGCCTTAACCTCCCACATTGGATAGATATTGTTGTGATTACTGGACAGTGGGTAGGTTTACATCAAAACTCAATCCAACCTCGGGTTAAGCATATTCGTATTTTCTAAATTCATACCATTTAAATGTCATCAATCATTGGTATGTGCCAAACATGCCAACACATATATTTTTCATGTTAAATCCCAACGATATTCCCCCGTTTGTACTTTCGCAAGATTATAATGAATGTTGGGCTAGATGTTTCAGCCCAACTTATAAACATAGAAGGGAAAGCCAAGAACATGAAATATTCTAAACAACATAAAGGGTGTGTGACATATGAACTTGCAACTTTGCGATCTAATTAACATAAATCATGGGTTTCAACTTGTCATGTGAACTTGCATTCAAATAAGAATCTAATTAAATAAGTGTCACATGAAATGGCATAATTTAGACTTGCATAAAACATAAGCCTAAACATATTTTTATCTAGGCATAACTTCAAACACAAACTAGCATGTGACAAAGTTATTACATGTCCATAAAAATGTCTATTTTTGACATTAACCCAAAAGCGTGAACTAGATCAAATCATGTATCCTATTATAACATGAAACTTGTAATAATCATGTGAAACTAAATGGTACTTGGCATGGACCCAATTACAAGCTTTCAAAAACATAAGAACATATACATGGGATTTAATCATGTAGGCATAATGGTCTTAACATAGAACATGTGTATATAAGTCTTAACTTGTACTTAGAAAAATGTATACAACCTATGTTAAACATATAGGTGTAAATTCTAACATTAACCATATACTTGTATATGATGTTGCTTTCAGTCTAAATGTACAATAGGACCAACATTAAGTCAATTATACCACAAACATCCCAATACCATTCACAATACTATCATTGCAATACACAGATATGAATTATCATCGTCATTATACAATAGTAAAATTCCTTTTCCACTTTACATCGAATCAAGTCTTAATTTTATTCTCATCGGAAAAATCACTATACTAACAACAAATGACGATCTTGATTTTATGGTTTCTGAGTTCTGAATTTGCAATGCTTTCCTTTGGGTAGATAAACGTTGCTTGAATCTTGTTTTTACTTTAGTTTTGCTCGTCTCTAAGCTTTCTCCAACTGACGGCTACTCTTAGTTTCCTCCCAGCAGCATGACGGCTCTAGCTCTATTTTATTTTTGTGAATTTGGGTTGAGTATTGGGTTGTATTTATAGAATTTCAGATTGATTTGAGCCATCGGATGATCATAGAATGAATCCAGACCATACACACCAAGAGGAGCCAATCAGAAAGTGACAAATCGGCCCTAGTGACACACCAGAACTCAGAAAATCGCTCAGAACCCGACCAGGCCAACCAAGACCTGGCCAGGTCGACTGGGCAGGTTGACCCCCAGGTCGACCCCCTGATCGACCTGGGTACCCAGGTGGGTACCCAGGTCGATCCCCTGGTCGACCTGGGTCCTGGGCGGGAATTTTCCCGCCCAGCCCAATTTGGGTTGGTTTTCGAATTTTGAACTGAACTTTGAACTGTTTGAATTTTAAATTGAATTCTGAAACTTCGGAAGGTCATAACTTCTTCATACGGAGTCCGATTTATGCAAACTCGGACTCTATTTCAAGCAGAATTCTGAGATGAGCACAATGGCGTAACCTGTTTCCCTTAATTCTTTCATTTTGAATTAAGTATACTTTAATTTATTAATTTATTGTTAATAGAAAATTCGAGGTGTTACAGTCTCCTTGGCAGGGTGCCTTCTATTCAACTAAGTAATAGGCTCTCACTATCACTTGATCTCCGCGGACCGTCCCTATTCCCATTCTGGTTGGGAATTTCAATAATAGACACCAAGGTGCGATGCAGGGTCTGAATTATGCTAGAGTTGGTCGTCCCAAGAAGACATTATATGGAGAATTAATATCCATGATAACAAATGGGAGGATCTGCAGTCTCCTTCCCAGAGTTCCATAGATAAATCGACTACTCCTATTAGTATTGTGGTAGAACCGTTAAAGCCACGTATCCATCTAGTGCATAGCATTAGATCTTTAGCTTCCAACTTCATATGGTCGTATGCTTTCTTAAAGAGGATACTTACGAAACTCCCACAATCAACAAGGACTTTCCGTACGGTTGCTAGACAAATGATAGCTGATATTACCAACGGGTCTATAATCAGGGCTTATATTCCCACGCTTTCTCTATCACAGAAAATAATGTCGTCTTTCATTGTTTCTTCTGTTTTATGGGTGAAATATCCTTGGGAGTACTGCACTTTCCAATGTCTAGATGCTTCGCCACGTTGATGTATTGCTCCATAGTTTTGTTATTGAATCCTACCGGGTGCTGCCCTCCTACTATGGTATTGATTACTATTCTCTTTCCTTTTTACTTGTCAGTAGCTTGGGGAGCTGGTTGACCCTTATTTTGAGCTAAACCTACTTGCCCCATGTTGTACGGTGCAACCTTGTACTTGTCCAGCTTTGCTTCGCAAAGCAGTCTTTCCACTACGTCTCTCAAGTGGCAACATTTAGTAGTTGAATGTCCATATGTTTTGTGAAATAAGAAAAACTTTCCAGCCTCACATTTCTTTTTCGTTGAGTCTCTCGGCGGAGGCTTTTTGTATTGCATCGCATTGCAGGTATCCAAGTAGATGTTTTCCAAGGTATCGTTCAATTGTGTATATCTTTCAAAGGATTGGAACCGAGGCCTTCTCTTGGGGTCATTCCTACTATTCTGACTCCTCTTGTTGTTGTTCCTACCTTAGCGATCATTCCCTTCATTTCGGTTGCCGACGTTGACATCAACCATCCCTGAGCTGCCACCGGATCGCTTAATATCGACACAACTCTGGATATTCTCTCTTGCGACTTCACTGGATCTTCTCTTACGATTCGCGTACAATTCTTCTTGATGCAAGCGAATATTAGCTTTCTCATAAAACAATTCCCTTGTTAGCGATAGCATTCCGACTAGGTATTTCCCAAACTCGATAAATTTATCGACTTCGTCTGTTAATGCCACTAAAATAGTTTATTCATGAGGATTGCTCACTTCAGTAACTGCTAAATTGAAACGGTCCAAATGTGACTTTAAGTTTTCCCCGGGAGCTTGCTTAACTACCAAAAGCTCGATGACATTCTTGGATTTCTGGTCAGGCAACCGAAACTGATTTAGAAATATCTCGCTTAACTCTTTAAAGTTGGAAACCGATCGCGGCGGAAGTTGGGTGAACCACATCAAAGCCACATCCTCCAAATATATCGAAAAAGCTTTGCACTTTACGACTTTTGGGGCCGGTGCGGCATGCATATACCAGGAGTATCTCATTAAATGTTGTCTTAGATCGGTTCTTCTCGCATAACAGTTCATGGTGGGCAGGTTGAATCGCCTTGGAAACTGGACATCTAATATGTCATCCGTGAAGGGTGTATTGCTACCATTAATACACCAGTCTTTATTGGTGTAACCTTACTGTTAGCCATAATTTGACGTACCATTGCTTGTACTTCAGCATTGGTCAAAGCATGCTTGGGTTCAACACTTTCGACTCTCCTGGGTCCACCTGCCCTCAGTTCAGGCAATG
This sequence comes from Allium sativum, assembly GCA_030737875.1. Lineage (NCBI taxonomy): Eukaryota > Viridiplantae > Streptophyta > Magnoliopsida > Asparagales > Amaryllidaceae > Allium > Allium sativum. The sequence continues at coordinate 329,303,811 of CM060916.1, forward strand.
TCACTTGACCTGCTGTCTAAGTAGAGTTTTCTTACCACTTGCGGTCCCGATCGTTCACTGGATGAGTAGGCTGGAGGAGTTGTGCTTGAGTAGGATAAGTAATGTTTAGGTCTCTAGGAAGAGCATGGGATCCGCACATTGGTAGTAGCATAGGTTCCGCTAGGCTAGGATCATTACAACCTAGACAGCGTGCTGCATCCTCCTTGGATCCCAATGAATCGAACTGGACTTGTTCAAAGTTCTCAAGCCTTTCAAGAGGTCTCATTTGATGTAGATGCCTTTCTTTTTGTTCCAAAGAAGATGAATTTTTCACTTCCCAACGGTGAGTAGGCGGTGGTGTTCTTTGTATGCATAGTTCATCCATCTGTCTAACCATCGTGTTCACATCATTACGGATTGCAGTGTTATCACGTCTTTGAGCATCAAATGCCACATTTATTTCCTTCGTCACGGTGTTCAAGCTTGCAAAATCAATTAGCGAAACGGGTGTAGATGGAGGAGGTTGAAATTGTTCATCGCAACAACTAGGGTTGAAGCATTGATGTCGGCTTGGGTTGAGGCACCAACATCTGATGGGTTCGGGTCTATCCCACCGGGTCAGACCAGAGGGACATCATCGGGTTGGGTTGGACCCGACCCGGGCATGCTAGCGCCAACAACCTATGCCACGGCAAGAGCTCGTGCATCACTATGTTGTTCTTCATTCGTTTCATTCCTTTGAGAAGCTTTGATTCTTATCTTTTCTCCGAGCCATGGAATTCAAATTCACTGAAATTGACGAAAATTCGAAAATATTGAAAATGTAGATTATATCTTTGGACTTGGCAATCCAGACAGTAAAATAATAATACCGAAAGATGAGAATTCAAAGTTCTCAATGAAAGCACCAAAATGTTAGACCAAAAAATTGCATTAACACCCAAGAGATCAAGTTTTGTAGAGAATAATGAAGAAATATAAAATAAAAAAAGATAAAATCAACCAAACACATGAGATTTATAGTGATTTGGTGTTAACGAACTTACGTCCACTTTATAGTTCTTTGATTCAATGGAGAATTACATGTACAAGGATTATATTTGCTTAATCACTCGAATACAATCAATTTTCTCTCAATATCTATGAGATAATACCTGAAATTGATGATATATAATTCGAGTTAAACCGGAATTGTGACGACCGTCATAACTCCTGCACTTAATAAGAGGAATAGTGTGTTAAAAGGTGTGCTAGGCAGATATGGACGATCACCAAGGTAAGATAAACACAAGCGGAACCTGTCGTATAACTCACAACGCAGAGATAAAGTATAATAGAACATATACAACAAGCATATAATAATGAACATATTTGAGCAGAAACTTAAACTTTCATATAAACTAGAAAGATCCATACATCACTGGAGTACATCATAAGAGTCTATACAAAATGTCTCACTACAATCATTTAAAGAACACTCAACAAGCGTAAAAGCGGAAACAATAACTAGTATGTATTTTAGAAAGTCATAAATAGGCTCCTGCTCATCATCGCTTTGCAACCTCGTTTCATCAAGATCTGTCACCTATCACTTGCTACCTAGTCTACCTATCCACAACATAATGGATGAACAACCCAAGGTATTAGGAGGAAACATAATACCTTGAGTCTGACAATAATCATTATGAGTGACAAAACAACTATCTAGCATCATCAATAAAGTGTATCAGAATATGCAGATTAATCAACTAATCTACCAACATCAACAGAAAAGAACTCAAACCCGTCTCCCTCAAATCTAACAGTGATAGCCTTTACAAACAATCATAATAGGAAAACATAACAACCAGTTATCAAGCGTAGACCATTCTAATCGATATCGAAATCTCTCAAGCATAAACCCCGAAGTCCTAAACCAACATCAGACAAGCACCCAAGAGATGTCTCCTTCGATGTCGAATAATCTACACAAAAAATGATACAAGCAAAGAAATCATCATCATTGACTCTGGCTATGACCGCTGATCCTGCTTTGAAAACATCGGTAATCGTATGAGCGGCTCAGAGTCATCCGGTAAACCCTGGTTCTAGAAAAAACTCTATACGCCTTTCATCCATATGTATTTAAGTTTTTCATCGATACCCAGTGTACTCGACAAATCATCTAGTATTTTAGGTGTCCCTATTTTATCCTTGCTTTGAGCCCGCTAGAACCTACGACAACGATAATTCCTCAACCTTCAATATCTCTAGTTGTCATCATCGGTGACTATCCCTAAGCTCGAACATCCTTGAGCAGCCATTATCCACGAACTCAATCAGCCTTGAGTAGTTTTCACACTCGTTGCATTTCATTGAACAATAAACTCTTTACAACACTTCGAACATCACTCCTTAAATTCTTGTCGAAGACACGACCATTATTTAGCCAAAAACATACTCCATTTGGTAGATTTTCAATTTATAGCCTTTCAGCCTTTTTTCCATGAAAAACATACCACAATGTTCCTTTTTCCTTTTTACAACATTTCCAAAAATGCTATAGTTCCCATTCACAACGTTTCAGAAATGCTATGGTTTCTGCCTCATCAATCATTGTAGATCCTTGCTTGATCCATGCCAGATCCTTGCACGATCCGTGCTCCAGAACTTGCAGATTTATACCTTTTAACAATATTTGTAAAACGCTGTCGTACCTAGAAAATCCGATCCAAGAGAAAACCTTGCCCGATCCCCTTTTTTATCGATTGCCCCTTGGTCGATTCATTATTTTCAATGCTCGTCGCACACCAATTTTTTTGCCCGATCCACTTCATTTTTACGCCCGACCAAGGCAAAGCCTTGCCAGATCCACTTTTCCGCCGTGTGGCCACTTGGCCGATCACCATTTTCACCTACCCGACTCACTCCATTTTTTATGCCTGATCCATCACTTTCTGCAGTGTTTTATAAATGTTGTTAAACCTAGAAATTCCGATCCACTTTAGTTTTTTCCACTCCATAGTAAAACGACCGATCCATCACCATTTTCTGCCCAATCCACTCCATTTCTTGGAGTACAAGCCAGTTGATCCATGCCCAAAGTCCCTGATCTGATCCATTATAGAAACTCGCCCGATCCAACTCTAATTCAATCCAAAACATCCAATTTCACCAATCAATCAAACCATCAACAAGCATTACCACAATGATTATTCATTATTCAAACATAAGAAATTCACCAAATTCATAATAAACAATAAAAAAATTAAACAAATGGATCTAACTTGTAATAACACATGAATTAACATAGAAATTTACCAATTTAAGTTGCTAAACAATATCCTATGGTGATTTGAATGAAAATATACAAACCATGATGTAGATCTAGGTGAGAACAACTCGAAATGATGAAAATAAGACCAAACAATCCATATACTCGACTGAATCCGTATGAAAGATGCATATCGCTTACCAAACCTCCAAATTAGCTTTAAAACGATGATCTACAAATCTGTATAGCGAAGATCAATCTTCAAATCACCCAATTTGATGAGATCTACTCTCTCTTGATGTTGATCTAGCCTTCCTTGTTGTAGATCTTCAGTCTTCTAATATAGATCTAAGATTTTAATGGAGGAGAGATGTATTTGACTTGAGTAAGCAGAATCTCAAACCACAACTAGATAAGAAATCAAGAAAGTTAACCATCCTCCTTGCCTCTACCCACCTATTTATAGCCGTCAAACCAGCCTACTAATGGGCCTCACCAAATCAACCCACTAATGACTAGTTTACCTATCCAAAAATTGTGTAGCACTAAAACAACAATTCCTCCCAAACCTCTGAGCCAAATCTTTTATGTGACCACTCCACAGAATTGGAAACACCATTTCCTTTTCAACGAAATTGATCTTAGCACCTTATTCGATCCTAGAAAAAAGTTATGCCCTATACAAAATTGAAAGGGGAAAAATGGTCTCAAATAAAACTGATAAAAATTATGGATATGCCTTACATTGCTATAACCAACATATCAAAATATGAGAACGATCCGACCCTCAGGGTAACAAACAAAAATATTTTATGATTCTTCAATACGTAAAATGCAGGTCATTACATTCTCCCCCCATTTAGGACTTTTGCCCCCAAAATCCAAAGCAAACACAAGCAACCAAACAATTATGCATGCCTATCACATACAAACAACTAGTTTATCATCCAAACTAGCATCCATCAAGCCATGCATCCATAGACTTAATCTAATACGCGGAATTCTAACGAAAGTATAAGTTACAATGGTGTAAGAGTGACACGACATTATTGGGTCATACCAATGAAGAGTTCTTGATGGATCGTCTTCATACTCTCTTCCGTTTCCCATGTACAATCGTCATCATTCTCGCTCCATTGCACCTTGATTAGCATAACCGTCTTCCTCCTATGTTGTTTTGTGTCATTCTCCATAACGAGAAGCGATATATGAGGTTTCGTAACTACGAGACTCGACTTCTAGGTCTTTGTACTGTTCAAGAGATACCACCACATTCGAATCATGCACACTTCCTTAGAAATGACATATAGAAAACATTTTGCACACTCAACATCTTCTCGGATAAATCCAATCTATATGCGAGCTTTACAATTCGCTTGACTATCGGAAATAGTCCAACGAACCTTGGCGCTATCTTTCCATTACTTCTGAACCGAACCACATGCTTCAACGATGAAATCCTCATGAAAACCTTATCATCAACATCGAATTCCAAATTCTTCATGATGCTTATCGCTATAACTCTTCTGACGATCTTGGGCTGCCTTCATTCGTTGTCGAATGATCTTGGTCGCTGAATATTCTCTACAAGATACCATGGAATCAAACTATCCATTTTATATATATCTCAACCAACTTTGATGTTGTCCTAATCGATCTGACAGGAATAAACCCCACACTTTTGGTCAAGCGATTCGTTTCCTGCCCTGGTTCCGGGTAATCCATCGATAAAATCTATCGATATTTTCTCCTACTACTACGTAGGAACTTCCAATGGCTGAAGCAAACCACTCGCCTTCTTCTATTCATCTTTTACCAACTAATAGTTCATGCACTTGGAAATAAATTTTCCAACATCCCTCTTCGTCCATTCCCAGTAGTAAGCTCGCTTCAAGTTCTGATACATCTTGTTACCACCATAATGAATCATTAACTTCGAGTGATGATATTCCCTCAGAACCTCATCTCCCAATCCATCGATATCAGGAACAACCAGTCGCCCTTGTTTTTGAAGCCAACCAACTCGATAGACCTCGAACTCCTTATTCTCTGGTTCCAACTTATGCATAATCTCGACAAACTTTATGTTATGCTTTTGGCTCTCGTCAATCCCTTCGACAACAATATGTCTTATTGACAAGCTTGCCAACATCTCAGGCTCTAACTCACATTGTGGCCTGATATCAAATCCTGCCAAGTACTCGAGGTGCTTCCACTTCAAAAACATTTCTCCCAATCCTGCATATCTTCGACTTAACGCATATGTAACTGCATTACCTATACCAGGAGTATAGTCTATACCAAAATCATACGATGCCAGAAACTCCAACCACCGTTGCTGCCAAAGATTCAAATCCTTTTGGGAGAAAAGATACTTCAATGACATTTGATCCGTAAACAACTCGAATCGAACTCCTAAAAGCTAATGTCTCTACATCTTCAGAGCAAACACGATTGCCGCCAACTCTAAATCATGAGTTAGATAATTCCTTTCTTGTGGCTTCAACTGTCGACTTGCGTAGGCCAAAACTCTATCCTTTTGCATTAGTACTACTTCAAGTCCAATACCACAAGCATCGGTGTATACCACATTTCTTCATTCCCACTCGGAATCATCAAAATAGGACCACTCGTCAATCTCTATTTTAGGATTCCAAAAGCTTGCTCACACTTCGCATCCCATGTGAACACTTGATTCTTCTTGGTCAATCTTGTTAATGATGCAGCTATTTTAGAAATATCCTTTATAAAACAACGATAATATCCTACAATCCAAGGAAACTCCTTACATTTGTCAAATTCTTAGGCCTATCCTAATCCTAAATTGCTTCCACCTTAGCAGGGTCAACTGCTATTCCATTTCCAGAAAAAACATAGCCTAAGAACTTCATTCCGCTCTTCCAGAAGCGACACTTCGAAAACTTAGCTATCAGCTGATTCTTTCGAAAGATATCCAAAACAACTTGCAAGTGCGTCTTATGCTCTTCCTCATTCCAGGAGGAAACCAAGATATCATCCATGAACACAAGCATGAAATTGTTCAACTGATCTCTGAAAACCCTATTCATAAGATCCACGAAATACGCTGGTGTATTGGTCAATCCAAATGGCATCACCAGCCACTCAAAAAAAACTGGATGGTGTCCTATAAGTTGTCTTCGGCTCACCATGCTTCACCACTCTCAACTGGTGAAATCCATTTGAGAAAACACCTTGGCTTCATGAAGCTGATCAAACAAGTCGTCTATCCTCAGCAACAGATATTTATTCTCCTTGGTTACCTTGTTCAGCTCACAATAATCTACACAAGATCTCAAAGATCCAACAATCTTGGTTGCAAACACAACTAATGCGCGTCATTCGGATGTACTCCTCCGATGAATCCTTTTCCCAAAAGGTCACAAACATGCACCTCTAACTCTTGTTGGTCTCTAGGTGCCATCCACCTAAGGGCCATAACGATAGGTCTAGCACCTTAGACCAAATCGATTCTAAACTCAATCATGTGATGCGGCGACAACCCTTTGACCTCGTCAAAGAGATCATCAAACTCACTAGCGATCGGCACTTTTGACAAGTTTTTCCGTGGATTCACGAGCGAATATAAATAGCTCATGCAAACACCGTCTTCGGGCTTACATCGAATCACCACCATTCGCCCTTCTATATTCCCGACAGTCACATCTAGCTTCTCGTAATACACTTTTGTTGCATACCTTTTGAGCCAGTCCATACCCAAAATATTCCCAAACCAGTGAAAGTCACAAAAAAGAAATCACACACAAAAAATCAATAATGACTAAATAAAATAGATCACATCAAAGCTGTACAAAGATTAAATCAACTCTCCACTAGATTAGTTGTAATCAAACATCTTTTGCAATTTCAGGTTATAAACCCATTCGGCATACAATCTTATTACAATTAAAAGAATACGATGCTCTAGTACCAAACAGAACTCAAACAAACTCCTTTGGCAACAAGCATATCTGTACTAACAACAACTTGTCCTAATTCTCATTAGGAATGCAATAGGAAATCAGAATAGGTTCTAGAACATATGCTTCCACCAGTTGCTTATTCTTCAGTAAATCTGGACAGTCCTTCTTTCGCCCAGGCTTGTCATAATTGTAGCAATTCTTTCCAACTTTTGGTTTCTTAAAATCGCAGGAATAATAGCCCTTCTGTTGACAGTTAAAACAGATGACATCCTTCTTAGGTTTCTTCGGCCATCATTCCTTTTATGGTGTCTTTTCTTTTTCTTGTTCAGCTTCTTTGTAGCACTGGTGCCAGTAAAAGTTTCTTGAAGAGGTTTATGCCTTCTTATAAAAGCCTCCTCCCAAGTAGCACCGATCCTTTCTTCTTAACTCATCTTCTTCATCCGTAGGAGAATAATCCCTCTGTCGCTTAGTGGAATCAACCCTAGGTACTTGCACAAGAAAACTACGCTCTATTGCCGCTTCTGGAATGGGCATCCATTGTATGATCGCAACCATTATAACCTTGAACATAACAAGAAATTCAGGAATAGCTGTTGAAGCTCCCAACTGGCTACCATCTCCTACCCTTCCAGTCCCTGGCTCATCCCTAGTAGTGCTTCCTGTAGTTCGTCGACTCATTCCAAATCTAAAAACAGAATGATTAGTCCACATATGAGATAAACTACAATGAAGTTCAAGCGCTATCATATTATACACTAATACATAGTGTACATCCATTAGAAATTTAGAAATACAAATACAAGTGTTACGGATCACTATAAAAACCGGTCAGGCTTGCCAGAAAAAAAAAAGAAATTTACAAATACGTCTCTCATACGTTATTACGTCTTAGGATTTTAGCTAAACTCGGTTAACCAGAGCTCTGGTACCAAATGTGATGACCGCCCATAGCTCCCATACTTAACAAGAGGAATAATGCGTTGAAAGGTGTGCTAGGCAGCTAGGACAATCATCAATGTAAGATAAAGACAAGCGGAACATGTCGTATAACTCACAACGCAGTGATAAAGTATAATAGAACATATAGAACATGCATATAAAATGGAAGCATATTTGAGCAGAAACTTAAACTTTCATATCAACTAGAAAGATCCATATATCACTGGAGTACATCATAAGAGTCTGTACAAAATGCCTCACTACAATAACTCGTAGAACACTCAACAAGCATAACAGTGGAAATAACAACTTGTATGTAGAGTAGAAAGTAATACGTATGCCTCCTGCTCATCGTCGCTCTGCTGCATCGTTTCATTAAGATTTATCGCATGTCACCTGCTACCTAGTTTGCCTATCCACAACACAATGGATGAACATCCCAAGGTAATAGGAGGAAACATAAAACCTTGAGTCAGAAAACGGTCTTAATGAGCAATAAAACAACTATCTAACATCATCAATAAATTATATGAGAAAAGAAAGTTTAATCAACTCATCTACCAACATCAACAAAGAAGAACTAAAACCTGTCTACCCCACATCTGACAGTGATAGCCTTTACAAACAACAATAATAGGAAAACCTAGCAAACATAGCAACCAATTATCCAGCTTAGACCATCCTAATCGATATCGACATATATCAAGCACAAGCCCGAAGGCCTAAACCAATATCAGACAAGCACCCAAGAGATATCCCCTTCGATGTCGAATAATCAACATATGACGATACAAGCAATCATCACCCATGACTCTGGCTATCACCATCGATCCTACTTTGAAACCATCGTTAATAATATGGCTGACTCAACATCATGTCGTCCGTCAAAGGCTAATGGTAAACCCTAGTTCTAGAAAAAACTCCATATGTCATTCATTGATACATATCTAGGCCTTTCATTGACACCCAGGGTACTCGACTAATCATCTAGTCCTTTAGGCATCCCTATTGTACCCCAGCTTTGAGCCTGCTAGAACCTATGACAACGATTATTCCTCAGCTTTCAACATCTCTAGTCGTCATTACAGGCGACTATCCATAAGCTCGAACATCCTTGAGCAGCCGTTATCCACGAACTCAAACATCCTTGAGTCATTTCCACATTCATTGCATTTCATCGATCAATAAACTCTTTACAACACTTCGAACATCCCTCCTAGGATTCGCGTCGAAACAACGGCCATTGTCGAGCCAAAAATAAACTTCGTTTGGTCGATATTCAATTCATAGTGTTTCAACATTTATGCTATGAAAACATACCACAAAGTTCCTTTTTCCTTTTTATAGCGTTTCCCAAAACACTATGTTTCCCATTCATAGCGTTTCAGAAATGCTGTAGTTTCTACTCAATCCATCATGCCAGATCCTTGCCCGATCCATGCTCCAGGACTTGCCTGATCCATACCTATTCATAGCGTTTGTGAAGTGTTGTCATACACAGGAAATTCTTTCTAAGAAAAAACCTTGACCGGTCCACTTTTTCATTGATTGCCTCCTTAGCCGATCCACTATTTTCATGTGCCTGGCCCACTCCATTTTTCTTGGCCGATCTACTCCATTTTTATGCCCGATCTACTATGGAACCTTACCAGATCCACTTTTCCACTGTGTGGCCACTTAGTCGATCACCATTTTCTTGTGCCCGACCCACTCCAATTTTTTTCACGTCCGATCCATCAGTTTCCACAGCGTTTGTAAATGCTGCTAAACCTAGAAATTCTAATCCATTCCTATTTTTTTCAATCCATAGTAAAACGACATAACCGTCACCATTTTCTGCCCATTCCACTCCATTTCTTTGAGTATAAGCCAGCCGATCCATCCCCAAAGTCCCTAATTCGATCCATTACAAAAACTTGCCTGTTTTAACTCCAATTCGATCCTAAACTCGTGCAAAACATCCAGTTTCACTAATCAATCAAACCAAACCATCAACAAGCATTTACACATTGATCATTCAGCATTCAAACATAAGAAATTCACCAAATTCATGATAAACAGTAAATTAATTAAACAAATGAATCTAATTGTAATGAAACATGAATTAACATGGAAATTTACTAATATGATTTGCTAGATTAGATCCTATGGTGATTTGAATGAAAATATACATACCATGATGTAGATCTAGGTGAGAACAACTTGAAATGTTGAAAATAAGACCAAACAACCCATTTACACCATTGAATCTGTGTGAGAGATGATTATCACTCATCAAATCTTCAAATTAGCTTTAAAACGATGATCTACAAATTCGGAAGAACGTTCTTCAAATCACCCAATTTGACGAGATCTACTCTCTCTTGATGTAGATCTAGCCTTCCTTGATGTAATCTTCAATCTTCTAGTGTGGATCTAAGATTTTATTGGAGGAGAGATGTATTTGATTAGAGTGGGGAAAATCACAAACTCCAACCAAATAAGAAATGAAGAAAGTAAACCATTCTCCTTGCCTCTACCCACCTACTTGTAGACATCTAATCAACCCACTAATTGGCTTTATCAATTCAGTTCACTAATGACTAGTTAACCTGTATAGAAATTGTGTAGTACTAAAACAGAAATTCCCCCAAAGTGATGAACCAAATCTTTAATGTGACCACTCTACGGAATTGTCAACACCATTTTCTTCCGAAAGAAATTGATCTCAGCACCTGATTCGATCTCGGTCAAAAGTTCTGCACTATACAAAAATGATTGGGGAGAAATAGTCACAAATAAAATTGATAAAAATAATGAACATGTCTTACATCCCCATAACCAACAATCAAAATATGAGAATGATCCGACCCTCAGGGAAATAAATATAATTATTTTACGATCCTCTGATAAGTAAAATGTGGGTCATTACAAGATTGGTAATGGAGATTGGGTGCCCGAGTTTTTAGAGTGCCAAAAGATCCCTCGAAACATCATGTTCTCATGCATTTATTGGCGTGGGAGGCCTCCAGGTCGGATTCAATGTGGTAGTGGTAGAGAGGATATAGGAGTTGAGTGGAGAATGTTTCCTCGCTTCATGTATGGATAGGTGGTGCATGATCCGCTTTTGTAGGCATAAGAATAGGTCTTAGTTCGACGTAGTGTTATTGCTTCAGGGACGGGTCGGGTAAGTATAAATTCGAATCGATCCGATGATGTTGGGATGTCCTATTTATATTCTCAAGTGGGCCAAGTCGAATCATTTCGACCCGGTTACTTAGACCTGGTCTCCTCATGTAACAAATGACGGAGCATCTACCTCCTATCCGACCTGAGGCCCTTCTCCTTTTATCGGATCTAAATTCCTTGCTAATGAATGGCTATGTATTTTGCTCCGTTACATAGATTTTATGATGTATGGACTTTTTACGGCCTACTCATAAAGTAGGCCAATAGAATCCTACTGCTGAAACCACATAGTAGCGATGTCAGTCAAGAATAGAGGTAATCACTTAGCCATGACCTTGTCCGACGCCAATAACACTTCCATAAGGTGCATATTGCGCATCAGAAGCATTATAGGATCGATCTTTCCATTGTGAGCATTCAGAGATGATAGTTTGAAGTTTGGGAGATTAAAGAAATCCCTAATGTCTCATGTGAAAGGGAAGTGATTGACGTTATCTGCATTATCTTGAGAAGTGCCCCCTCTAGTGAAATGTTGAATAATGTTGGAAATCAGACTTCCGTCTCTGAGGAGTTGTTGCTAGTTGTCCAACCCAGCGCTGGTGCCCCTAGCGTGAAGTTCTAAAGTGGGTGAAAGCCGGCCTCAGGCTTCTTGGTTACGCATATGCAATAACCGTCAATCGGATTTATGCACATAATGAAAGAAGTGTTAAGTCAAGTTAAATCTCATGTATTGTAAAGTAATGTTGACGTCGTTTGCATCGAATGCCTATGTGATGTGCTTCCAATTCAATGTACTTGCTATTCGCCACATGTCATTTAACTGTTTATGATGATCTGCTACTAAGATGTATGAAGTCATTGATCTATGGAGTTCAGTAAGGAGCCATTCTTTCGGCTGTAGTTTGGGGTCCTACAGAACTCCATATACAAATGTCACCAAGATGATGCAACTTCCTGCTTCTTGTTTGATTGCACGTTCGGGCCTTACCTGATGATTTTTGAGTGAGAAAATGTGCATAAAGTTGTCGTACAGTCCGATCATGCCTTCAAGGCTTGCATCCCTCGTCCTTAGACATTGGGGTATAGCTGAGTAGTAAGATTCAAATCCACGTCTTATCTAGATTCATACTCCCTCGTTGAAATGCAAGTTAGAGTTAGATGTAAAACTTATTTGTTGGTATTAGGACCATACTAATCTTTGGTCTTCCATCCACGCTACGAGGATTGGAATCAGGTCGTGAAAGGTTGGATTGTAGTCGCCTCAGATGCTCCTCTTTTCCCTCTGCACTGGGCTGATCCTTCCATTTGGAAAGTAGGTTGGGACCAGTAAATGGATGGTCACTCTACATTTGTTTCTTGGTTCTCAAGTGGCTTGTCATGATCAAAGCATAAGTCAGATACAGGCAAATAAGTTACACAGTTTGTATTCCTCTAATCCGTGGGTAATGGAAAAAGATAGGAGGTTAGACCACACCCCTTTCGAATTTAAGCATGTATTTATAAAAAAGAGGCATTGCTTTCAAAGCCTATTGGGTTTTCCAAGTGCTTGAGCCATTGCATTTTCCGTTCAATGCACTTGTAATGTGATATTCTTCGTTGCACTTAGGCTATAGTCAATCACACATGGGTATGTATGTCGATTTGATATATCACTCTCAATGCCTCCTTTTGTTCATTATCTTAAGTTGCATGATAAGTTATTGAACATCACAGTCTCAAGGCCTCCTTTCGGTCATTGCCTTAAGTCATGTGAAAGGTTTAACATTAGGCATCAATGCCATCCCTCTGAACGCGACCCTTTGTTGTTGTGCATGAGTGCGGCCCTCGTGTCTTCTCTTTTCATTTGTATATAAACCTGCAAATTGAATAACGTAATTTCCTTAGTTTGAGAGTTACTAAGTCATCTTTTATGTCATAAGCAAGTCTATCTTGAAATGAAATTGTGTTAAATGCTAAGCTATCTAGCTTAGAATTATTAAGTGCCGTAGTTCAGAGGTATAATTTCTATAGCCTCCATTTCACTTTGAATATGAGTTGCATTCGAAAAGCATTTGAAGAAAATTGAGAAGTTTATGTCCATGCACCCAGTGTCGGTGGGAACCGGGTTAAGTCATTCAGACATCCAATCTGTATTTCTTTTATGCTCGTGCCTCAGTCAAAGAGTGATAGAGATTGTGTGGATGTCGCAGTCTCATCCTTTATACTCTCTCTAGTCGTGAGAGTTAGAGTTGCAGACGTCATGGAATCGTCCTTTATACTTTCCATTCATCGGTCTGGGTTAGAGTAATGGAGCGAGTAGTCGTTAGTCTTGGCTTGCCAATCACACTCGTCCTGGGTTTATACATCTATCCAAGCTCTGAAGATCAGAGTTAGTCGGCCAAATAGTCGGGTCATATTTTCCTTGGCGTCTTTCCGTTTGCCTCCACGTTAAAGGAAAAGCTCGCCTTGATGATGGTTGGGTCACATCCGTGTTGATTTTATACTCCTTCCGTCAGAGGCATGGGAAAGAGTTCAAGATTTCACTGGGAGATTGGTCGAGTCATACTCATCCTCGTCTTAACGTTTCCATTTTGCCATCGCGTAAAAGTCAAAGGATATCAAGTGGATGGTCATGTATCCGAACTGAGTTAAATTTTTCCTGTTGTCTTAAGGGAAGTGACATTGTTCTGATGAATTTTTAGCTCACATTTGTATTAGTAACATTATCATTCCTCTACGTAAAAAGAAAAAAGTTATTATGTGGTTTATAGGATCGCTCCCTTGTTATCGTTGCACTCTTCCCATTGGATCAAGGGATGGAGTTGCCAGTCAGCTGGGTGGTCATGCCATACCCGAATACATCTTTATGGCTGGTTTAGCGAATTTAAGGCTAGATATTGAGGAGGATTCATAAGTATACCCATGTATAGATAACACACATCGAATTCAAGTGTGTTTATTCTCTTGCCCCTACGTCAAGGGTAAAAAGTCAATGACTGAATGGTCGAACTTCATCTATAGCAGATGGTTGGTGTCAGACTAAGAGTAAGTAGGTAAATAGTCGAATCACGTTCACCAAAGCTTTACGTTCCTTCGATAAAAATATGGGAGGTTTGATTGGCACCAAACTTTGGCTACCTGCATCATTCATGTGACACTCCATGTCCCTTAATGTCACATATATGAGGAAGCATTAAGTTCTATGTAGCACCATAAAAGTACAAATACTAATTTTAACAAGACAGAATATAAAAATGAAACGGAAAAACTTTAAACTTTTATTTCAAACCAAATTCAGCATTAAATTTTCAAATGAACCATCAATGTCATAAAGTCATAAACATTTGTCTCATAAATCATCAGAGTACAAAACCATAAAATAATATCCCTCACATGCCATAACAATAAACATAAAAGAAACCGAGGTAATACATGGAAAGAGAAGTAATCCAAGCTGGATAGAATCACAGTCAATGCTACTGTCCGCCACCACTTTGATAACCTGGAGGGAAAGGAAGATAGAGAAGGAAAAGCAAAATAGGTCAAACATAAAGTCTGGCAAGTTTCGCTGATTTTCAGCATAAGCATAAGATAAGAAGTGTCAAGATAGATAAATGGTACTGGATATGAAAATACAGTAAAATATGCAAGTACGAAGTAAATGAGATAACAAGGCAAGGTAAAGATCATGTAAGCATCTCATTCATATCCCAAGAACAATTTTCTGCACCAACTATCAGGATTAGGTGTTACCCTAATTACTACAAATGTGAACAGCTCCATACAGATGCGAATAACCTATGCCACCCATAGAAGTAGGGGTTATTAGTACCTAGCCCATCAACTTTTAAGACACAGCCCTATTCATCGATGTTACAATGTCTTAGTTTCTCCTATTAGAGCCATGCACGTTGTAACACCCAGAAATTTTAACGGCACTAAAGATGATGAATTAAAGAACAATCAATGTGAAATACACTACTAACAATGAATTAAGGAAAATTTAATGTAATAATTATAATTAAGTGAAACGGACTGTGCCATTGCGTTTGTCTCAGAATTCTGGTCAAGATAGAGACAAAGTTTACGCAAAACAGACTTCGTATGAAGAAGTTATTAAGGTATGAAGTTTGTATACATATAAGGAAGATATATATATATATATAATTCAAAAATATTCAAAATCAGCAAAACCAGAAATCCGGCACGCAAATCAAGGAAGAGCCGACCGTTTGAGGTCGACCAGAGACCCGACTGGGTTGATCCTGGGGTCGACCCAGATCATGGTGGTCGACCCCGGGGTCGACACCCATGAAGGGGGGGTCGACCCACTCGGGGATCTAGAAGCTTCTTTTCTAACGTGTACGATGCTGATGGCTTCTGGTCCAATCTGGTGGTCTTGGTTGCTCCGCTACTCCTATATAAGGGACCCTAAACCTAGGTTTTATTCATTAAAAAAATGGTGATGGCGAAGCTCTGCTACAATGAAAATTAAAATGGCTCTTCTTCTTCTTCTTCTTCTTCTAAATCAATTCAAAGAAGATTATACATATTCTAAATCAATTAAAATGGCAACAACAACTTATTCAACATGTTCTTTGTAGTAGTTTGGATCCATTTCCTTAGATCTATTTACTGAGAGTTCATGTTATTTTTAGATCTGAATATTTAGATAGTAATCGTGATATGTATATAGAAATTGGATCTTGAATCAGTGCCTAATCATTTCTATTATGACATAACTATCAGATCTGCTTTTATATGTTCATACCGCTGCCATGTTAAGTCTTATCATAATATGCCTATTTAGTTCATGCCTATTTATATCAGTTTATTATTGATTCGTTATTGTGTCTGTTCTCAATTCTCTTCTCTCCATCTTTTCCCTTTTTTTATATAGCCAGGCTACCTTTGAGCCTAGGCCTAACACTGAAAAATGCGAACATGTGAAATTGGGAACGATTGGGAAAGACATAATTTGGGGAATAATTGATACTGGAAAATATGGATCTAAATTTGGTAATATACGAATATGGGTTTGTGGGCATATGTCTTGATGAATAATATGAATTTAGGCACGCATTGGAATAAATGTAAATAAGGAATTGGGTATAAAATGGGACATGTCTAAATACTGATTTTGGACATAAATTGGGACGTATGTGAATATGAATTTTAGGCATACATTGGAAAATATGCGAATATGGATTTGGGTATAACTTCTATTGAAATGGGTGAATATGGACTAGGGACATAAATTGGAAAATATGTAGATTTGTGTATATGTATATGTATATATATATATATATGTATATGTATATATATATATATATATATGCCTTGACTTATAACTTGGGAAAAAAGAGCATATGGTGCATACTTAAAAGGTTAATTGAAAAGGGGTGTAAAAGTCTATGATTTGAATAGTGAATTAGGCATATAATTAAATATGGGGAAAAAGAGAAATAATCACCTATAATGACATTGGTAGATTTGGATAAAAATGGAATATTTAGTAATTACAATTAGGTATTGTAATTGTACTTATGACATGAGGTTAGGTTGCATTAGTGGCGGAAGTCTGCCCGGACCCGACCGGCATATCCAACAGCCACTAATGTTGAACCTAATGTGGGAGGTCCAAGTACGCAAATACGAATCGAGCTAAGACACGAGGTTAGGCCCAACTGTGGAATAAGACTGCCTGGACCAGACAGGCATATCCAGTATCCACACGTTGTAGGCCTAATGTGGGAGGACTAGCCCATTATAACCATAATTGGACATGGTAATGAATTGGACTACTTAACCTAATTTAATCCATAAGGATTGTATGATTATGAACTTGAGTTAGGGATAAGTAAAACTGGATGGGTACTGGGAGAGTTAAGTAAAATAGAGGGGGTGGGCAATATTTACATATAGGTCAACGAACTTAACCCGATAAGGTTAGGTAATTAAAGACACCTGGTGGTATATATAACTGTGGAAAATATAATAAGGTTATGTAATTAATGACACCTAGTGGTATACATAATCAGGAGAAAATATAATAAATTTATGTTATTAAAGACACCCTTGTATGGTAAGCATAACTTGTAGAAATGATAAAATTAGATATGCATAATAATCTGCTAAGTAAACAACGATAAGTTGTGGTGACGGTGTAAATTGTATTTATGATTAAATGAGAAAGAATGAGGAAAACTTATAAAATAAACAAGTTATATTTAATCATAAATGGTAAGTGACATGTTAATTAGGAAACATGTGAATTGAGATATACTTAACAACATATTAAGGAGAACATGTTATTGTAATGATGTAACCAAGCAAGAATATAAAATAGATTGTGGATTACAGACCTTGGGCCACAATCTAGAAAATAACATGTTGTGAGCTTATTAATAAACTTAAATGGAGTAAGTTATATGACTGAAATTAATAAGCAAGAGAAACTTGGTAATTTGAATAAGAATTCAATATGAATGGGAATAACCAAGTTAAATAGAAACCTGGTGAGGTAAGGCAAGTGCATAAAAGAATGTTTAGACATAGGGTCTAACAACATATTACAGAAAGGTGCTTGGACCAGCCCGTACATTTGAGGATGAATAACCCAATAGGGTAGATCATCGAGGTGTTATAAGACACAAGGGGAGCGCACATTCATCTGATTGTTATGACGGCTCCAAAGGGATGGGAAGAGGAAGCATGCGGCTTCCTGAAGTACGTAAGGTGCTCTTAGTAGGTGGGTCTGTGCATTACTACTACGTGGGTGGGCCTTGACTGCAGATGTAACTATGTTGTCAGAATGCTATGACGAGGTGACACCAGGGTGATTCGACGATTGCCTCATGAGAAGGTAGAGAGGGTCACTACCAACAAGGATAGTAGACCGTGGGATATCCATCACCGATAGCCAGCGGGATACGAAAAGGCTAGAGCTAAACCCAAGATATCATTTCACCTTTCACTATCGAGGTACAGGGTTGAGGCTAGACGCCACATGGATGTTTAGATTGGTTGTTATTAGGGGCGATCGCTTAGCTTTGTAGTCTTTACTAGTTGAGGGAGGGGCCGAGGTTGAGCCATAGCCACCATGAGAAACAGACCCGAGAAATATCTGTATTTGAAAGCACTTAAAGGCGGCCTATACAGATATAGAAAAGCTCCCGACCAAGTTCCGTGTTTCATGTTTAGCCCTGCCACGGAACTCGGTGCACATTGGAGGACGTGCGATTGAGGCATCGAGCTACAATTATAGTACACACGTGGGGTAGTCTAGATACATGCATATCTGCTCTGGGTGGTGTATCGTAGATTGGAGGGCATTATTCTGATAAGGAATCTGATTTGATCGATGGTTGCAGTCCATACGCTTACGTAGCATAGTAATGGTAGATATATGCGGAACATAACATTTTATATAGAGATCCATACATCACTCTGGCGTATGATGAGGGATTGTGTTCATTACGGTGGAGACCCTGTGAGTGGGGTTCCACGGGGTGTATCTCAATATTGAGAAATAGCTACATATATTGTATTAGGTGAATCCATGGGAAAGTAAATGGGTATGATGCGCGTATAACTCTTGAGTGCTATTAACCCAAGTAACCTAATAATCAAGAAAACGTAATGGAACGGTATTAGTAGTGATCATTCTATTTTTGATATACTAGTATCTGTGCGGTGCAGAGAAATGTATTTAAGAAGCGCAATATATCATGTTCATCTTATCTTGCTTAGTTCACACTTGTTATTGTTACTGTTATCTTGTTCTTCCAGTTTTATATACCTTCCATGATAATTTAATTTATTTATATTTCAAAGTAATTGGACTTGCCAGACTTTATGTCTGACCTTTTTTGTTTCCTCTACTCTCTCTTCCGTCCTCCCCCCCCCCCCCCCTTCTCACGGTGGAAGTGCTTAGAGTTGATTTGGATTCTTTCAGCTTAGCTTGGATTTTTGATATAGATGTACTACTTTGACTTCTTGTCAATCTCTTATGGCTTTGCAAGGGAAATATGGTTCTATGCTTTTGTACTCTGATATTTTTTTGCAAGATAGATTATTAATGTAATTAGTTACTTATGAAACTCAGTATTTGGGACGATGATGTTTTGATTTAAATAAAGTTTTTAATTCCGTTGCTATTTTACATGTCTGTCTTATGCTGTTATGTTTTTATTTACCTATAACGCTTCACAAAACTTAATGCATTCCCTTAGTGAGTGACATTAACGGACGTGGCGTGTCACACACGCTTATGACTCCACCAAAATCAGCCCGTACCTACCTCCTAGACTTTGAACCTCTTACAATCCGGATATGTAAAGCGTTCCCCTAGCCCCTAACTAGTGTGAGGCCCCTCTACGATACCAATAGGGATACTGACTAATACGGGTTCCACATAGCAAGATTGACACAAGCCACCCCCTAAGCTTGTGCCCCCAAATAACTAGGATTTCAAGAGTCCCAAAACCAGATATAAATAGCAAGACTTGGGACCTTTTATTTTATTAATTAATAGTTCAACTTAGTAGGTTTGATAAGTATGGTTGTAAATGACATTTCCTATAAATTTTGTTCTGTGTATAACCCCTCCTCTATGAAAGACAAGCAGTGCTCATACATATGTAGATCTAGGGTAACAAGTTTTACTAAATTTACATTTGATTCTCATATTTTCCATAACATGTTATAGTTAATACTAAATAAAGTCCAACCTATTCAGATTAACATGTTTGCATATTCTTCTCTTTGTAATTACTCCAAATTTATAGTCAAAGGTTCTCAAGTTATAATATGCCTAATTTTCCCTTCCTATTGTCATTACAAGTTATTCCAGTTTATCCCAATTATACACAATTCAAGCAGAAATGGCCTAGGTTGTTTATGGTCTAGGATCAGCGTAAAATAAAAAGGAAAAGGATAAAACATGTCCAAAATTAAACCGAATAAATAGGCATAGAAAAGACAATAAATTAATTAAAAGACATAAAAGGGGATAAGGAACAAAGATGTATATATGAAAATAAAATAACTATAAATTAAATAGATAATTGACAATAAAACAATAACGTATACACATACACATATAAACATTGTTACTTTTCAAATCCAAATCATTTACTGTCAAAATACTGTTTAAATAGCAGATCTAAAAAAACTAGAACTCCTATTGATTTGTATTAGATCTAGAAAAGGTCTCTTTAAAATAGTTATTGTAAAAAACCTAGAATTATCCCTTTAATCTACGTTTTGGCAGCACCTCGGCATCTTCTTATTTTTATTCGGAAGTATCTTGAAGGAGAAAGAAGAAAGAATGTTTGTGTGTAATAAAATGGTGAGACTACTAGCCTGATTATATATTAGCTAGGATAATTCTAAACCATTATATATTAGGTTTATAAATCAAACCGTATACCTCAAGCTGAGTCATCATATGTATGTAGCAAATAAAACGGTCCAAGTTCAGGCGTATGAATCTGCCCTGCATGCTGGTGGGTCGACCAACCTACTAGGTGGGTCGATACATGGGTCGACCTGCCATAGGCTTGGGTTGACCCCTCTGTCGACCCAGTTAAAGGCTAGGTCGCCCACTTACCGTTATTTTTCTACGTTGTTTTATTATTATACATTATATACTATTTATCCAATCTTCTTTTGTTCATAACTTCTTCATATGCAACCCAATTTACGAAAACCAAAAGTCTATCTGAACCAAATTTCGTAAGGAATGCAATAGTATTGTCTGTTTTATTCAGTTCAGAATATGTTATTAATTAATATTCATTTTGTTATCTTCATTATATAATTATGCTGTATTAAATTATGGGGTGCTACATTGTCCCATCATAAAAGATTTCGTCCCTGAAATCTTCAAGTTAAGAAGAAATTTATTATTTAATAACTACCTACACCCATTTACTCATCCATCAAGCACTGGCATCTGTTGTCCTTAAAATTTATAATGCTTTATAAACATATGCAAGGTGTCATTGTTAACCTACTTTGTGACTAGGCCATCCAAATTCTAGACACCATGATTGTGTGAAAGCCAAGGGTCGAGTTGATTTAGTGTTTTGGCATTGATTGAGTAAAGAAAAATACCGTCGGATCAGGTAAGGAGAAGCACCAACGAATCGGGTGAAGGCAAAATCGACTCCGAGTCGAGCAAGGGCGACCTAACCTGCTCGTGCCTCGGAACCATCCGGAGAACAGCTTCTCTTCGGGTCGGATGGGAGCCGATCTGACCCCTTGCCATTCTCCCTGAAGCTGTTACCCTACGTCATCTTTGCCCTGTTCTCATGCCTAGAAATGCGGATCAACTCCTACCCACTTCTCACGATCTGACATGAACATCCACATCTGGTCCACAATCTAGCTAAAATGTAGGAGATTGCGCCATGTACATATCCAACCCACATGCCCTTCATGCCTATAAATACACCAGGACTTGACGATTTGAAGGATCTTTTGGGCACTCTAGACACTTGAACTCCACAATAATCAATATTTCTTCTTTTATTCAAATTGTACCATAGATTATTGAGTATAATTCTACAAATTATGAGAGATTATTGATTGTATTTGTGTGATTTAGCGATTATCTGCATTGCACTTGTAATCTATTACTCAATCAAAGAACTATAAAGTGGATATAGGCTCGTTAGTGCCGAACCACTATAAATTTTGTGTATCGACTGCTTTTTCTTTGTTTCTAGATTATTATTCCTTATTGTTCTCTACGAATTCTAGTCAACTGGGTCTTAGAGCCAATTTTTATTATACCATTTTTGTTGCTTTCGCTGAGAACTTTGAATTCTCAGCTTTCTAGAATGCCATTCTACTGTTTGGATCACCAAGTCTGAAGAGATAATCCACATTCCCATCACTTCAGAAGTTTTTGCAGTTTCACCAAATTTGAATTCCATGGCTCCAAGGAATGGTAAGGAACAACAAACCTCTCGAGCAAATGAAACGAGCAAAGAATAATGGAATGGTGCACAAGTTCTCATCAGCAGCTGCTCGCGGGTGACTTGGTCAGGTCCTACCCGACCCGAAGGAACACTCATGACTTGACCCAGTGGTACCTCCAAATCTAATGAGCTAGTTGTAGCCAATGGGCCAGTTGTAGTTCAGCCAATGACCCAAAAAATGAGTGGCAGAGGCAGAAGAGGTATAGGAACAACTAATGTTGTAGTTCAGCAACCTAATGAGCCAGTTTTCCTCCACAACCAAAACTAAATCTAGAAGTTCTAGTTATGAAATATAAGAATATGGGCAACGTACCGTTCTTGGGAAAATAATCCGTTATTGAAGTGCAATCATGGATGCGTTCTTGTAAAAGAATTTGTGAAGGATCAAGATTGAATGGAAATCAGAAAAGACTCTTGGCATCTTGGTTACTTAAAGACGAGGCTTTAATCTGGCGAAAGATGATCTCTATGAAAAATCCAGAAGGAAATAATACTTAAGATCGGTTTAAAGAATTTTCGAAGAAATATTTGTTCCCTCAAAAGAAGTAGTGTCTGTAGTGTGAATTCTTAAATCGAAAGCATGGAGACATGACAATCTATGAATATCTCCATAAATTCAATGAACTTTCTCGCTTTAGATCGTATCTAATTCAAGTTTTGATAAAGAAGAATGTGAGGTTCATTGATGGTCTTTAAAGAAGGTACAAAAGTAGGATAACTGCTCGTGTGAGGCTTCCATTTGCGGAAATAGGAGAAATGGGTTGTCGTTATTAGAATAAAGAAAAAAGAAATGCTTTGGTGGACAAAGAGAAAGGTAATTCTGGGAAGAAAAGAAAGTTTGAAAGTAAGAAATTTGAGGTAAGTAAGAAGCCCGAAGAAAAGGAGAAAGTTGGAAATGTTAAAAAAGAACGATTAAAGGATGTAACATGCCTCAACTGAACAAGAAGGGACATTTGTCAATACATTGTAAATCTCCGAAAAAGTAGAGGAAAGATAAATCTGAATCCAGCCAGAAATTTTAAGAGAACGGAGAATGCCGAAAATGCTACAAGGCTGGCCATCTTGAAAAGAATTGCCTATAATTGAAAAAGCCTGAGGAGACTCATGCCTATAACTTGGTAGATGCTCTAACAACTTCAGATAGTGGGATGGGTATGAAAGTTCTGGAAGGCACACTTACTGTTAAGGGGATTCCAGTTAAAGTGTTGTTTTATATTCGGGGGCATCACGTAGTTTTGTTTCCAATAATCAAATATCTTGAAAACCCCATTTGTCTTTGGAGTCCAACAAGAGGCTCCATCAATCTTTTTTCATTTTTTAAAGTTCCTATCTCTTATTCCCATTGCCGATTTCCCTTCAAGTTGATTATTCTAGATTTCACCGAGTTTGACATTAGACTTGGGATGGATTAGCTGACCAATTATGAAGCCGATGTTAAGTGTGCGGAAAGAATCGTTTGAGGGAAAACCAAAATTTGAAATTGTATAACGATACCATGTGAAGGTCCAGACTCAAACAAGATGGAGTTTTGGTATGCTCTTGATATTTCCCCCTCTTCTATAGAGAATATCCAAGTTATTAAGGATTATGCGAATGTGTTTGAAGAAGTAGATAGCCTTCCTCCACGAAGAGAGATTGACTTCTAAATTGATTTAGTTCTGAATGCGAAGCTAGATGTGCTTCTGATTCGAAGAATGACGATAAAGGAAAAGGAAGAGTTAAGTAATCAATCTTGGCAACTTTTATGGAAAGGCCTGATTAGGCCTAGTTTCTCGAGTTAGGGTGTAGTAGTGGTGTTCATTCCAAAGTTAGACAGTACCCCCAGATTATATGTGGATTACCGAGACTTCAAAAAGTAAATGCTCAAGAATAAGTATCAACTGCCTCGTATAGATGATCTTTTAGATCGCTTGAAAGGAGCGCGCATATTCTCGAAGATGGACCTAGCTCCAGGTTTTCATCAGCTAAGGGTTGCAGAAGAATGTGTTCCTTTGATGGCTTTTAGTGGTTCATATTTATTCTATGATTGGTTAGTAATGCCTTTTGGAATGTGTAACGCCCGTGCCTTTTTCGTAGACGTGATGAATCTAGTATTACGAGAAGTGTTGAACAAGTTTGTACTGGTCTCTATTGATGATATTCAGATCTTCTCGAAGATAGTAGAAGAGAACACTAGAGATTTCTAACAAGTATTGGAGATTATGCGAATGAATATATTAAAAGCCAAGTTTTCCAAATGTTGGTTCTAGAAAGAAGAAGTGAAATTCCATGGACATATGGTATCAAAGGAAGGAATCTTGGTAGATCCGAGTAAGTTGCGACCATTCATGATTGGAAGCAACCATGGACTCCTACTAAAGTTCGAAGTTTTCTTGGATTGGCAAGTTATTATCGAAAGTTCGTTAAGGATTTTTCCAAGTTGTCTAGAATTTTGATGAAGTTTACTAAGAAGCATACCAAGTTTAATTGGACGTCAGAATGTGAAGCAACTTTCTAAGAGATGAAAGAAAGATTAACTAATGCACTAAAGTTGATGATTATAGTGTTGGAGAATGGAATTTTAATGATAACAACCTTATGTCAATTATTTCCATTATTGACTATAAAATATATACTAACATCTTTGTCCATAATATATATATGTATATGTATATGTATATGCAGAATATATAGGAAATAAATATTGGAGACTGTACAGTTTGTAGAGATTAAAGATATCAAGGAATTCAAGAGTCATGAGTATTAAGAAAATCAAGATTTCAGGAGCTAAAGATTATCAAGTAACAGAGTCTAGTTTATATGTAAAACTCCGATTAGCACTTTCAAATTCTATTTTAAATTCTATTTTCAAATTCTATTTTCGGTTTTCTTTTCAAATTGATTTCAAAATTATTTCAAACTCCTTATCTAAAATGATTTCAAATATATATATATATATATATATGTTTATAGTTTATAAAGTTTTATAATATATATGTTATAATATATGTTTTATAGTTATATATCATATAATTTTATAAATATGTTTATATTATATATCACTAATGTTTTTACACTATAGAAAGTTCATTTGAAACATTAGTTTTTGATTCAATAATTTCCAGAATATATATAAATTAATTTTAACACTTTAAAAATGTTTTAAAATTCAAAATCCTTATATATGTCGACATACTGGTTTGGACATGTCAACATATAACTGTCACTTTTTCAAATTTCAATGGAAGTATCTTTTTATTATTTGAAATGCTTCAGAAACGTTGCAGCCTTTAAACTCTATAAATGTGGGTTTAATTCAAATTTTTATAACTTCTTCTCCATCTTCATCCTATCTCTAACCACCATTATCATTCTTTAATTTCTTGTTTCTACGCTTATACTCTGTCGATATCTACTCAAATTATATCAAACTTCTTCTTTTCTCAATCTCTATCAAATACTTTGATTGGAAGTGCTATTTAAGAGTTCTAGAGATTTTGTAATCATTGGGGAATTGTTTGGGAAAGGGTGTGTTCCTTGTAGCCCAGAAATCAAGGAAAGGGAGAAGTGCGAACCTTATGGTCATGAAATTAAGGGTGGTGGAATCGGTGTTGAGCTTGTAGCCGTGAAATCAAGGGTGCTGTAAGATTGATACTAGTCTTAATAAAACTCTGCGCAATCCAACATTGCGTGTGACTGGACGTAGGAGTAATCTGAACCAGTATAAAATCTGGTGTGTTCTTTCCTTTTCTACATTTTATATTTACTTATCTCTGTGTTTGTGATTGTTTCCATGTTTGTGATCATTTCTGGTGTGAAAATCACTGTGTGATTCATATAGTAATTCAAGATTGTTTAAATTTTCCATAATCTACTTAAAACAATATTCACCCCCCTCTAGTATTAGTTTTTCGTTAAGATCCATAATCTGCATTTCCTAACAATTGGTATCAAGGCATAGGTTTTCAACAGTTCATCATCTGAATTTTGGAAATATTAAATGGCAAGCAACACTGGAATAGATAGTAAAACTAGTTCATTTTAGAGGGTCAGTTCACTGTTAAACCACCATTATTCAATGGCAGTAATTATTCATTTTAGGCACGTAGGATGAAAATATATTTGCAGTCCGTAGGATTAGACACTTGGAATAGTAACCCACTACTAATTTTGCACATAGAAAAAAATGAACAAAAGGTTGCTGCATGAAGTAATTCTAAGGTAATGAATTTGTTATTCTATTCATTAGATAAAAATGAATTTAATAGAGTGTTAGTTTGTAAATTTGCTTATGAAATATGGAGAACATTACGAGTTACTTATGAAGAAACCAATAAAGCTAAACAGACCAAGATTTCTATGTTAACTAATCAATTTGAGTTATTTAAAATGAATCAGAATGAATCTGTCTCTGATATGTACTGTAGGTTCTAGGAAATCGTGCATTCATTAATGGCTTTGGGGAAAAATTATTTTGAGGAGGATCAGGTTAGAAAAATTCTCAACTCGCTAACTCTAGATTTTGATCAGAAAACGCTAGCAATTGAAGAGGCAAATAATGTTAGTGAAATGAAGATTGAGGAGTTAATGGGAAATTTGATGTCATTCGAAGTTCAGTTACAGAAAAAGAAAGGAGAATAAGTCGACAAAAAGAAATCTATAGCATTCCAATCAATAATTGATGATTCTGAGTCAAGTTGTGATGATGACGAAGAGATTGCCTTAATGACAAGAAATTTCAGAAAATTTCTGAGATATAAGAGGATAGTGATTTTCAAAGAAATAATCAAGGAAGTTTGGGAAGGAATGATGACAGATGTTACACCTGCAATAGACCAGGCCATATAAAGAGAATGTGTCCATATCCAGATAAATTAAATCAACAGACAGATAATAATAAGAGGAAAAGGGCATATGTAGCAATTTTAGATGATTCAGACTCATCATCAAGCGATGAATAGCCAAAAAAATGAAATTCGAATATGTGCTTCACATCGATTTAGAATTCCAAAAATATTGAAGAAATGGATCTAAAAACCAAGTACGACTTAATTAATTTTTGATTGAATTGGTTGAATGGATGCTTTTGGATGTTTTTGATTGCTTGACTTGTTTGAATTTAAAATTTAAAAATTCAAACTTGAACTTTTAAATTCAAATTTGAACTTCAAAATTCAAATTTGAAATTCAAAATAATAATAAAATAATAAATAATAATAATATAAAACTTAATTTTAGATGTTTTTTAGGATTAATATTATTTCACGAAAATAATAAACCTGAAAACATAAAATGTTTGAATAATAAAACAAAGTCAAAAAGCAGCATGTCTTTTGAAAAACATACATATATGTCGACATACTAGAATCGACATGTCAACATATGTGCCAGTAATTGGAATTAAAATTTTGTATTTCAAAAGTTTAAACTTTCAAACTTCCCTCCATCTTTTCACAAACTCCCAAGGTCTGAAAAGGTGTCCTTATTTTCAGAAAAGTTAGGTCCATTCACTCTCTATTTATTTATCTATTCAATTCTATTCTCTATACCTCTAATTCAAAATTCATAACAACTCTCTTTACTCTATTCTCTTTAAAATTATCTCCTATGGCTTCCTCAAGTACACCAAAAACCGTGAGATTGACCAAAACTCTTATAAATCATCTCTACATTGATCCGGAAGCTATACAAGCCTATGTTGACTATACAGCAAATGGAAAGGTCAGTACGGGGAGCCTTTGCTATCTTTGAAGATTTCCCTTCTTATGATCTTCGTTCTCTTTTTCATCAAAATGAAGTTCTAAGTTTGATTGACTCTCGCGATAAAGATGAAGTATGTTAACCGAATCTCGTTAAACTGTTTTATGCAAATTTGAATCATGGCTTTTATAAAGGAAATGAGAATCAAGTATGGACTAGCTTAAAAGGCGATCAAATCGTTTTGGATTGTAAAATTTTGGGTACCATTTTAAATTGTAAGAGTATGGGCTCAGATTTTTCAGAATTTGAGATTGATGAAACCGGTCTGGAAACTTTTCATCACATCTTTAAAAGTGACAACCATTTAGAATTTAAAAATCGCTTTTTCTTCCCAAACGCAAGAATTTTCAACCTCGTTCTTGAACACACCCTCACTCCCCATTCCGGAAATTTCAATAACCCTACACTCAAAGTCTAAAAAGCTCTTTTTGCCATCTTTGGAACTTATGATATTAATTAGGCCGACGTAACTTTGAAAGAGTTTAATCCCAAAGAAATGTCTACCAAAGAAAACACTCTCTATCATGGAGTTTATCTTACTTGGATTTTTAGTATTTTGGAGTGGATCTTAAAGGAGAGGAATTTGTGCCATGAAAGGTTTTTAACTCGAGAAATATAAACCTTATGCAAATTCCAATCATTTTTAAGCCCTATGAAACATTCGAGGACAAACAAGCTCAAATGCTTCAAGAAGAAAATCCAATGGAAATCGACGAAGAAGAAGAATATTCTTTGGAAAGTGTAGAATGTCCAACAAATAGTAGCACCATAACCAAAAAAAACACTTGTCAAAAACCAAGCCAAGTTAGCCAATAACCAAAAGAATATCAAGAAGACTCTTACCCAAATGCCATCTAAAATTAACAAGTTCTTTGGCAAAGTAGGAAGAAAACTTGGTTTATCATCTTCATCCATTGAAATCTAAGTTTATCATTTTAAGTTATCCTTTCGTATTTGCTTGTATTTTTATTTCGAATCTCGTATTTTGTATCTTGTATCGTTCGAATGTACTTTCTTTCAAGTAGTAATATATAATCTTGTTTGCTATAAAAATTCATCTCTAGTATCTATAAAAACATTAATATTAAATGAAATAATATAATATAATAATAAACAATTCAAAAATTTAGCAAAAAATTCAAATACCCAAAAATTGACATAGGTATGTCGACATGTATATATGGACATGTCAACATATGACTGTCGAGAAATTCAAATTGTTACAATTCTGAATTTTTAAATAACTACCTTATGTCTCTTTATTTTAAACGAATTCTAGACTCTATAAATACGCTTTTCTTGCATAGAAATTTATTTTAAACTCTCTCCTTCTTCTCTAATCTTTCCATATCCATATAATCAAATAATGGCCAATCCTATCCACAATTTGAGTGAGAATCTTGAAGAAACACTTAATTAATTTAAGAATATCCTTTCTATAATACTTCGCAATCAGCGTCACCTAGAGCTAAGTCAATTAAAAATGGTTGAACATACAGAGAAGCAATTTGATGCCATTTGTCGGTTAATCTCTTATCTTTTCAGAGATGAAGACAACAATCTCGCTAAAGCACTACTCACCAAAGAATATAAAGATTGAGAAGTCATCAAGAAGGATCCAATCTCTAGAGGAGATAGATGGATGGAAGTTCTAAGAGACGTTTGAATTTGTTTGAACTGATTGGTATGCTTTGTTTGAATTTGGTAGAATTTGAAAAACTTGAATTTATCGTTTGAATTGAAATTCTTGGATTGGTTGATTGTACATATTTTTATTAACTTTCTTGAAAATATTATTGTTTCTTTTATATAGTCATAGAGTAAGGGGCAGTTATTTAGGTATAGTTATTTAGAATCATTTATAGAATTAATTTAGGGGGAGTATAATTTAGTTTAATATAGCTTTGTATAGTCTATTATAAGTATAGTCTACATAGTCTAGTATAGGATACTTTTTTGATAATGACAAAGGGGGAGAAATTATTAAATAGATATAGTTAAGATAGGCATAGTTTAAGGGGGAGTTAGAAGAAATTCATGATGAAAGAGGGAGTATTCAAGGAATCAAATCAACAGATAACATCAGGTATGAATATTTTATAAACTAAGGTTGTCATCATCAAAAAGGAGGATATTGTTGGAGAATCGAATTTTGAAACGACCCGAACTTCCCCAGTCTCCGAAGAAAAGGGAAAGCACGGACTACCTTGAGGACAAGACGAATCAGAACATAAACAGAAGAACATTTCATTGCTTATTACAACAATTTCATCAGAATACAAGAATATAACAGAGTATGAATAAATTATATACATTTACTAAACATCAGAGATTAAAATTAATACATAGCAGCGGAAAAATAATACAAAACACAACTGAAAAGAATATACAGATATAGAGCTTTCCGAATATCATTCCAGCTGTAAACTAAGATCCAATGAATATAAATTTGCAAAACCAAAACTACTAGTTGCCCATGCAGAAATAGGGGCACCCAGAGTTTAAGTTAAAACAATAAACTCCAGGTCAGTCATGTGACTAGTGCGAGAACTAAAACAGTTATTATCTTGGTTTTAAAGTAAGGTAAATCAAAGGACCACGTCGTATAACATGGAACGGGTTTCCTCCCAAGAATACTAGTGCATAAAACAATAGCGCAATGCTAAATAAAGAACAATGAAGCTATTATAAGACTCAGGTCCCATCACACAATGCAATGCAAGCCGGAGGATAGAGTTTTTACCTTATAATAGCCAAAAATGCTTGGTACGTGAAATTTCATATTTTATTATTACTATAAGTGCATAGTGTCAAAACAATTTCAATCATAAGTATCAATCATAAACATCATAAGTGCCCCATACCACTATGTTGCCATATATACGTTTACAATTAAAACCGCAAAATATCGTATTGGAAGTTGGATTTCCATCTGTGAACCAAGGCAAAGGGATCATCCTGTGCTAATTCGAGACTCTCCATCCCGAGCCTTAGGAACAGCCACAATTGCACCATGGATCATCAGGGTCGGTCCACACGGAGTGGATTAAAATGCCTGATCATGCGTTTCCCCGCCCTATGGGGCGTAATTGAGCCAAATGACTCCATCGGCCCTGGATTGACCGATATAATTGAGGCGTCTCCTATCCACCATCCACATACGTAAAATTCCAAGGCATGCAAAACGCTGACACCACTCCTAGATAAAAAGAAACGCATGTCCTCTTTGAGGTCCTCTCCCATTTCTGGTTTACACCAAGGTGTGAGACTCGCGAATTAACGCTACAAAAAGCTATGCCACAAAGGCCGTGCTTTGATCATCAACCACAAGACTCTGCTTTTCAACAGAAGCCTTGATCATTTGCATCTCAGCATGCCACACAGGAAATTCATGCTATGCAACCGATATATATCAATCACACAGAATGAAATCCGATGTAACGACCCGGAAAATCTGAACCAATTTAAAATTTTTAAATTGGCTAAAATAGTGGATTTTAAATAATAGCAATGAAAAGTGAGTTTGAATTGACGTTTGAAAATAAATATAGTTACTTTGAATTATAAACAAGGCCTGAAATGGCGCGGTAGTTTCAAAATTTGAATTCAAACTTCGACTGACTGTACCGGGTGCAAAACAAAACGGATTTGAGTGAAACCAAAAATATTTAAATCTGTTAGTGAATACCTTTCTAACGAATCTGAAAAATCGAAGTTTCATAGCGGAAAGCAAAAGT
This sequence comes from Allium sativum, assembly GCA_030737875.1. Lineage (NCBI taxonomy): Eukaryota > Viridiplantae > Streptophyta > Magnoliopsida > Asparagales > Amaryllidaceae > Allium > Allium sativum. The sequence goes on from CM060916.1 coordinate 329,335,534, forward strand.
TATGGTCAAATGAATTTTCAGAAAGGTCGTTATAGAAATTATATAGCCCGTGAAAATGGCCATTTTGCAAACAACCTCAGAATTCGCCGAAACCACTTTTGTTGGATCCGAGATGTGAAGTTATTGCTAGGTTTCAAATTTCATAATTTTTGAAGCTAGTATGTGAGCGTGGCAAAGGAAAACGTGTTTTGGTCAATTACAGTTAAATTGGATCGACCAGAAATGAGCCATTTTACAAACGGTCTCAGAACTCGACGAAACTAGTTTTGTTGGGACCGTATCGTCAAAACATAGCCAGATTTATTTTTCTGGAATTTTTCGAATCAGTTTGTGGCCCTGGCAAATTGAAATGTACGTTCAAATCGAATATTGAATGTTATATATTTTAAATTGAAGGAAAACTGACTGAAACATTCGAATGGGCCTTCGAAACATATCCCATTGTGTTCGGAATGGGGGTAAAATGCTAGGGACGATAGTCATTGGGTTTGGATTGGTGTTCGTGTGTGGAAGAGGGTATTTTAGAGATTTTAAAATATATAAATAAATAAAAAAGTTTCATTGGTCAATAAATTTTCTCTCTCCCCGCTTTATCTCTCTCCCTCTCATCGTGAACGACGGAAATCGCTCCGACGTTCCCATCCACTTTCCGACCAAACCAGGCAAAATTAGCCCTTCCTCCAGTTGAAGATTTTGAAGAGCTCGAGGAGATCTTCAAATCCATGTATAGTTTGGGTTTTTTCATTGAGTAATTGGGGAGATCCACCACCTGGAAGCTGGGGTATTCAAACCGCCGTCGCCGCTTCCTCCTACCGTCGAGCTGGACCCCACCCCCACGCACGCGAAGCTCTCTCCTCCCCCTTCGACGCTGCACCGCCCGATCGTTACATCGTTGCACGGATTGGCGTGAAAATCAAAACCTAGTTTTGAACCAACGAGAAAGGTAACGGCAGTTAAAAATTATTTTATATATAATAGCACTTTAAACGCTACCGTTTATTGTTTCACTATAAAAATCATATCTTTTTCGTTTGTTGATGAAATTCAGTGAAGCAAGAGACAGTGGACTCGTGTGGACGTCTTCTACATTCTAGAAGAGACCGCATATTTTTCTGAGCCTTCTGCAATTTTTGGTGGAGTGAAACCCAAAGTGAGATTTCTAAATTATAAATGATATGGAAAAGGACGATGTGTAAATTATATAGTCGATGTATGAGTTATATAAGCGTTGTACACCTCTTGTATAAGCGTTGTATAAGTTGTACGTTCGATGAATAAGTTATATATGCATTGTAAAAATTATATATGTCTCTAATAGAATTGAAATGCTTATATATATATATATATATAATATACGCCCCTCGTCCACAAACCATGGACGATATTTATTGATTGTGATTGGTGTGAAAATTGGTTGATTACGAATGGTTGATTAGAATTGTTTGTGGTTGAAATTGATTGATTGTGGTTGAAAAATACCCGTTTGTGGTTGAGAAATATTTGGTTGAAACCACATAGGATTAGTTTGTGGAAATGGAAAATATATACATGCCGCCTGCGTGCGAACTAGATGCATGATTCCCCATTGTCAAAAGCTGCGAGGCTTTAAGGTAGAGCGAGGAGCCGTACTAGGGACGGTCCCAGTTTTAACTACCCTGCCGTTATGCTGCCGAAATTTTGAATAATATTAATGTGTTAGAATTATTTTCCTTTTTCGAAACTATATTCGTCTGTTGAATAGAAAACCTTCATGTGTTGAATAGAAATTCATTCGTTGAATCATATTCATGTGTTGAATGGCATTCATGTTTGAATAAATTGTTTTAACAAAAAAAATCACATTTTTTACCCTATATATACAAACTATAGAAAACCTTCATGTGTTGAATCAATATTCATTCGTTGAATTGAAATTCATATGTTGAATGATATTCGTGTTTTAAATAAATTGTTTTAACAATAAAAATCACATTTTTACCCTATATATATAAACTATAGAAAACCTTCATGTGTTGAATCGATATTCATTCGTTGAATTGAAAATTCATGTGTTGAATGGTATTCGTGTTTTAAATATAAAAATCACATTTTTATCTATATATATAAACTATAGAAAACCTTCATGTGTTGAATCGATATTCATTCGTTGAATTGAAATTCATGTGTTGAATGGTATTCGTGTTTCGAATAAATTGTTTTAACAATAAAATCACCTTTTTATTTACATATATAAACTATAGAAAACCTTCATGTGTTGAATTGATATTCATTCGTTGAATTGAATTTCATGTGTTGAATGTTATTCGTGTTTTGAATAAATTGTTTTAACAATAAAATCACCTTTTTATCTATATATATAAACTATAGAAAACCTTCATGTGTTGAATCGATATTCATTCGTTGAATTGAAAATTCATGTGTTGAATGGTATTCGTGTTTTAAATATAAAAATCACCTTTTTATCTATATATATATATATATATATATATATATATAAACTATAGAAAATTTTCATGTCTTGAATCGAAATTCATTTGTTGAATAGAAATTCATTTGTTGAATAGAAATTCATGTGTTGAATGGTATTCGTGTTTTAAATATAAAAATCACCTTTTTATCTATATATATAAACTATAGAAAACCTTCATGTGTTGAATCGAAATTCATTCGTCAAATTGAATAAAAATACCTTTTTATCATATTTTGAAAGAAATTGTTTTATAATAAAAATCCTATTTTTATCATCAATATGAACTATATAAAATAATCTTGTTTTGAAATGAATTGTTTTATAATAAAAATACTATTTTGATCACCTATATTAATTATATAAAATAGTCGTATTTTGAAATAAATCATTTTACAATAAAAATCACATTTTTACTATATACATGAATTGTTAAAAATATTGGAGTGTCGAATTGAATGTATGTTGGATAAAAACATCATTTTTATCAAATGTATGAAGAGAATATAGCCTTGAAATCAAAGAATCGATATACCTATAAATAGAATTTAAATATATCGAATAACAAAGCTGCAATTCGTGTTTTGAAACAGTGATTTCAAACGATTAGTGCGAGAGATCCGACCATCGGATTTTCGCGAAACCGAAACCGTTGGGTTCGCTTTGGAAATACCTTTCCAACGACACCAACTTTGTAAAGATCCAACGGTTGGATTGTATGGAATGTTTAATTCAAATCTAAAGAAAAACAGTGCCAGAATCGATTATATATATATATATATATATAATTATACTAAATCGAATAACGACGCTGCACTTCATATTTTGAAATCGAAACTTCAAACGATTATACCGGGTGATCCGACCGTCGGATTTTCCCGAAACCGGAACCGTTGGATTCGTTTTGAAAAGATCTTTCTAATGATGTAAATTTTGTGAAGATCCAATGGTTAGATTTTCAGATATGTGTAAATCAAATCTGAAGAAAAACAGCGCCATGTCCGCGTTATGGCCCGAAGCGTCGTTTGAATAAATTGGCTATTTTAAAATAAATAAAAATAGCGATAAATCGTTATAAAATATTATAAACGATATGGTTGTGGAATTTAGAAATTAACCGAAGGTTAGCTAAGTCGAATGGTTTCCTGGATTTTGATCTGATGTTGGTTTCGGCCTTCGGGGTTAATATTTGGGAAATTATTCTCTTACTGAATGACGGTTAATGACTAATGAATTGAAATGATGCGTATGTAGTGTTTGTGTAGTACGTGTTTATTATATACGCGAGTTGCTCAGGAAGACCGGGTTTATCCTATTCTGAATAACTGAATCGACGATAAGAAATCGAAGATGAAGATGGTGGTCGAAGCCAGAGATCTTCACCTCGTTTGGATAGTAACTGATGTCCTGATTGGGAGGCATCCCGGAATATGGATAATGAGTGGTGATCGTCCAGACGTACGTGGAGATCGATGGGTTTGCGAGGTATATAGTGCCTCCGGTTTCGTTCCGACCTAGAACGGACTTGTAAATGGATTGTGTGTCTAACATTGGAATTTATTCTATGTGATTGATAGCCATCAGTTGCATGGTGTAAATTGCATGTGTGACATGCTAAGATGCAGTGATCAGGGCTTCTATTGAAAAGCAAAGTCTTGTGATTGATGATCAAAGCACCGCCTGTGTGGCGTAGCTTTGTGTATAACGTGAATTCGCGAGCCTCACACACAAACCAGAAACGGGAGAAGGACCTCAGGGAGGGCATGCGTTTCCTTCTAGCTAGGAGTTGTGTCAGTGTTTTTACACGGCCTAACATTTTACTCATGTGGATGATGGATAGCGAGGCGCCTTGGATATATCGGTCGATCCGGGACCGATGGAGTAGTCATTCGTTGGCTTACTCACGCCCCATAGGGCTGGGAAACGCAGTGTTCAGGAATTTTAATCCACATCGGTGGACCGACCCTGACGATCCAAAGGCTTGACTGAGTACTTGCCTGAGGGGCGGGCTAGAGCGTCTCGAATTCAGTAAGGACTATCTTTTGCCTTAGTTCATGATGGAAATCCAATTTCCAAATACGTAACTGTGCGGTTTTGATTGTATATATATATATGGCGACATGAGATATTGTACCCATGCCGTCTAGGATTGATAGTTATGATTCAAAATTGTTTTGAAACATGTAAACACTAGTAATAATATCAAATGCTTTTGTTTTATTCGTATCAAGCATATTTTGGCCATTATAAGGTAAAACTCTATCCTCCGGTTTGCGTTGCATTGTGTGATGGGAACTGAGTCTTATAATGGCTTCATTTTTATAAAAAGCATTGCGATGTTTAAAAGAATGATTTATTTTAAAGCACTGGCAATCCAATGGAGTAAACCCGTTCCATGAAAGTGGCGTGGTCCTGTGATTAGCCATGTTAAAAAGGTGTTAAGTAGAATTCTCATACCAGTCCCATGACTGACTCGTAGTTTGTTTCACTTTCAAACTCGGGTGCCCCTTTTTCTACACGGGTAGCCTTGTGTTCAGGTTTAGCAGGCTTTTTCTGGATAGCCGGAGCTGAAGATGGATTCTATTATTTATCTCTTTTTATGCTGTTCGGCTCCTATTGTACATATTATGTTTGTTTTCCGTTGTGGACATTTATGTATAGCTGATCTGTATTTGTACTAAGTAAGATCCTGTATACTGTGTAACTCTGATGATTTTGTTTATCCAGTATATTCTGTTATGCAATTTCTGGTGTATTTATTTAATTCTGTTCTGCCATTATCTGTTTATGTGTTATAATCCAAGGATTGCCCTTGCCACCGTCGGTACGGGGTTCGGGGTCGTCTCATCCGATGTCAGACACACATCCATTTACAAGTTCGTTCTAAGTCTGAACGAAACCGGGGGCACCGTACTCCTCCCCCATCTGGCCAATACAAGGGAGAGGCCCTCGCATATCCATTGATCTCTAAGTACGTCTGGACGATCACCACTTATTACCTCGCCTTAGGTGTACAGTCCAATCAAGACCTCAGTAATCATCCAAACGATGTGAAGACCTCCGGTCTTCAACCACCGTCTTCATCGTTGACACATCACCGAATCAGTTATTCAGAATGGGATAAACCCTGTCTTTCTGAATAACTCGCGTATATAATAAACAAGTGTTATAAAAACACAACATACACCTCATTCCAATCCAGAATATTTGTTTATCCAAATATTCATATACTTTGGGAAAGGTTTCCATTAATTTTATCAACGATAAATTCTTTAAATTTATTTTTAATCTTCCTTTTGATATCAATTCAATCTAATTAAAGATGCATTAAAACTCCACTTGGTTTTAATCTTCCCAAAAATCAATATTAATGATTGTTTAACTTGGGAACCCAAATCCTGCCTTTAACTGGGTAAAAAAACCAATGTCATTTAAAACACGGTTCACGATAAACCCAAAATCACATTCCATTTCATCAGCCTTTAGCCGTAAATTAGCAAGTGAACAACTCCCTAAGTATTAACCCTAAAGGCCGAAACCAACATCAGATCAACACCCATGAAACCATTCAACTTAACTAATCTCCAGTTAGTTTCTGATTTTCTTAACTCCATTGGGTCTAAGAACAGTATTATTAAAGATACCATTCACGACAACCCAAATCACATTCCATTTATCATGGAATCTTCACAGAAGAACAAATCAATATATAATCGATATCAATTTCTGTATCTAACCACTAATATAAATGGAATTGGCAATGCCTTTTAAATTCCATCTGTATTAACAGTCTTCCTCCACAAAATTTCATTTCGATTATTATCAAATCGAATCCCATTCCAATTTAATATATATTAAATTGGAAAACTTTACTTTGGAAAAACTCCTGTTAAATCCTAATAAAAAGATTTATAAATTCCAAATCACATTTCACTGTAAATCAGGTTAAAGAAAGAATGTTGTTAAAAACACAGTTCACAATAAACCCAATTCAAATTCCATCAGTATCTAACCGTAAATTAGTAAGAGAACAATTCCCTAAGTACTAACCCAGAAGGCCGAAATTAACATCATATCAACACCCCGAAAACCATTCAACTTAATTAATCTGCACTCAGTTTCTAATTTTCTTAACTCCATTTGGGTTTAAGAACAGTATTATTAAAGATACCATTCACAACAAACCTAAAATCCAATTCGATATTAAATACAAGGCTCTGAATAGAAAATATATCAGCTTATATTCAATATCAAATTCTGAAATCAACGAATATCGTATTGGAATAACGATATATATAGATCTTCGAAATTCCTCCACAATATCTGTATAATCACTAAATCTAATATTGAAATATTTCAAAGATAATTTTGATTCAAATCCATTCCAATTCATATATTGGAAATTCTGGTTATTTTTAAAACCACTTCAAAAATACAATTTATTTATTTAAAAATATTGGGTTATAATTCTAGTTCATAACTAGTTCATTTCGATAAAAATATATTTTTATCTTTTCAAATATGGAGTTTTTCATCGCAATTCTTTCCAAATCATTTCTTATGATTTTACACTAATTATTGATATTTTTAATAATTTTATCAAGGCCCGTACAATCGATTTCCATAAACGGCCATCGAATTGCACTTACAGCGACCATTTCCAAATTTGATTTGGACATAATTCCAAATCCAACCACTAGATTTCAAATTTCTTATATTTGTTAGAAAGCTCTTTTCAATGCGAACCCAACGGTTCTGGTTTTACGAGAGTCCGATGGTCGGATCTCCCGTATTGTCCATTTGAAGTCAATGGTCGAAATTCGCGAACTGCCGCAGCGTGAGGCGTTCTATTCAGACCATTATATATAAAATATATATATTATATATTTTTTATCGATTTCCATTTAAAACGTATTTATAAATCATTTTAAATTCGTTTTCAAAACGATTTCAACTTCATATTCAATTTCTAATCAAAATTGAAAATTCCATATCATCGATATATAAATGATAATATTTTCAAAACATTAGATTTTAAAATAAATTATTTCTCGATATTCATTATAAAAATGAATAAAATCGATATAAATATCGTTCACGTCAAAATGGCGTTAATCTAATCAACACGGCTTTATATATTTAAATATATTCGTGTCCATCCCAAATCGGACATCAAATTCAGATTTTGATTCTTTTCTAAATATTACTTTAAAATATTTGTTATTTTAAAATAAGCATTATTTTAAAATATTCATTCTTTCTGATCTGGAATCAGATATAGTCAATTACCATTTAATGTGATTTATATGGATTTCACACAAACATGTACACAACAACAATCAAACACAGTGAACCATCATCCAAAGTGCATTCTACACTGCATAAGCATCAAATATAAATATTCAACGCTTACAACAGCTTGTCAATCAATCGATCGACATATAACTAATTATTGGGATTAGTGTATGTCCAGTATCATCCCAATAACCGTGTTGGGTTTCAATCAACAAATAATGAATTTTAATCGAGCAGTTGGGCGATGTGTAAAATTTATCGTCCCAATCCATATCAGTCAAATGTGTGTACATAAACAAATCGTCCGATTTGTTTATAAATATTTATTTTATTCATATACACGTTAAAAATTATACTTTTAAATATAAAATATTTTATTCCATTCCACATCACACAATCAATTTTCACAACGCAATCAAACAAACAAACAAGTCGTCCATTGTCTGTGGACGACGGGTGTCGGGTGGTGCTAAGCACCGTCTGCATCCTAGTACATATTTTAACTAGAAATAAAATAAAAGTGATCACCTTCAGGATCCACTCTGTCATTCTTTATTTTTGAACAGTTTGGATTTGCCTAAAATTTCAATGCGACATTTTCTCGCTGTTCATAGTAAAAATCACATTTTTATTATTCAGCTTCATATGTAAAAAACATATTTTTACATCGCTACTTTATTATAAAGATTTTATTTTTATATCGCTCCACATATTATAAGAATTATATTTTTAATCTGCTATTTCTAATTTAAAAACAATGTATATATACTTTCAAAACAATGCGATATATATTTTTAAAACATTACGATATATTTCTTCAAAACATTACGATATATATTTTCAATACATTATGCTATTTTATATTTTAAAAACATTATGTTGTATATTTTGCTTTGCTATTTCATAAAAAAAATCATATTTTTTTTCTATGTTATTTATTTATAAGACCAGATTTTTATTAAAACTATGTCATGATAAACATCACATTTTTAAACACAATACAATATATATTTTTTCAAAACTGCTTTTCATATATTTTTAAAACTGCTTTTCAAATATTTTCAAAACTGCTTTTCATATATTTTAATATGTTTTACATATATTTTTAAAACTGCTTTTCATTTATTTTTAAAACTGCTTTTCATATATTTTATTGTTACAAATTTTAAAAATGTATTTAAATAAAAAAAATTAAAGATCACCTTGTTTAACTCCTTCAGGAACACCCCTGTTCCTTATGACCATAGTCACCCCCTAGGGCTCAGAACCATCGCCAGTTCCTTGCGTCGGAGTGGGATCGCTCGTCGCCACGTGGAAGACCTCCAGCCCCTCTCCCTTCGCCGACAGTGGCAGCGCATTCGGCGGCCCAGGAACGCCGGAAAATTGCCTGGAACGGCACCTATTTCTCCTCGAATATCGAGCAAAACACCCCCTGATTTCGATCAAGCCCACGTGAATTTGTAGAGTGGAAGAAGCTCTTCCATTTTCGTTTATTAACCTTGGTTTAATTTGAATTAAATTGGATGAGATTGAGGCTTTTATTTCTGATCTTTTTAATCATTGAATCGCCAGAAGGAATCCGTTTAGGGCGTTGACTTCGGGGGGTGGGGGGTGAGAAATAGGGTTTGACCGATTTTCTATTGGCTAATTTTATATATATAATATTATTTTAATTCAAAATTACTTGCTTTATCTCACGAACTCCAAATCTAACTCAACAACTGTTGCCCATAGCTAATTACCCCCATTTCGAACATAATGGGATATGTTTCGTAAGCCAGTTCGACTGTTTTGATCAGTTTCCATCAAAATCAAAATATAAATCTATATATTGAATTTGAACGCACATTTCAATTTACGAGGGCCACATACGGAGCCCGAAAATTCGCGAAAAATATTTTCTAGCTTCGTATTGACAATATTGTCCTAAAAAAACTAATTTCGTCAAATTTGGAGACCGTTTGAAAAATGGCCATTTTCTAGTCGATCCAATTGACTGAAACTAGTAAAACACGTTTTACTTTGCCACGCTCACATATTGATTCAAAAAATTATGAATTTTGGAACCTAGCAATAGTTTGACATCCCGGATCCAACAAAAGTGGTTTCATCGAAAACGGAGGTTGTTTGCAAAATTTCCATTTTTAAGGGCTAAAATTCCGTAGCGACTATTCTGAATTTTCCACTGGGCATAACTTTTTATCCCCACTATGAAATTTGGATTTTTCGGATTCAAATTGGAAAGATATTTTCAAATAGATTCGAATATTTTTGGTTTCGCTAAAATCTGGTTTATTTTGAATCCTGTACATTCATTTGAAAATTAAAATCGAAATTTCAAACTACCACGCCATTTTCAATTCCTTTTACAATTAAAAATAATTATTTATATTTTAACGTCGATTCCAATAAATGTTGCCACTCTAATTCTATTCAAAATAAATTTCTCATCACTATTATTAAAAATAATTCATTTTAGATATCCAAAATCCATCAAAATTTTCAAAATAAAAATTTTATATTGGTTCAGATTTTCCCGGTTGTTACAATCTCCCCCACTTAAAATATTTTCGTCCTTGAAAAGGAATGGAGCTGAAAGTTGTTTTACAAACCAACTCAACTTTCATTATTTTCAACGGCTTACGTTCTTCAACTTTTCAGTTTCTAATAACTTTTCAAATTTTTCAAAAATTTGGCTAACACCCTAAATTTTCGAAAAATTTCCCATAACCTCCCCTGTACGGGAGCACCGGGAAAATTCCGAAATTGCCATACAGGCCTCTCCAATCCAAAAAGAAAAAGAAATAACCAAGCGGCTAGCCAATCGGCTCATAGATTCATCAAAAACCCCAAGAAATACAATGAACGTGTACCTATTTGTCGGGCAAACAATTTTATTCCTCTACTCTAGCCTCCTTTTTATGACATGTTCAATGTATACACATGTATATGCATGCAATTTCCAACAATTTTCAGTACAGTTAAATATTTGGTACCATTTGGCTAAAATTTACCTTTCTTTCATATGTTGATTTAAATAAATAATCACACAACACAATCATCAATCAATTAGTTGATTAGCTTTTCAAATTCATAACTTTGATATATAGTCCAAAAATTAGATTTTTGTTGCCGAATCACAATAATAGACCCTATCTAGTTTTGGTTCTCACACCAGTCAATTGGAAATATATAGAAATCCCACTTTCGAAACTCGAACACAAGTACTGATGATGACATGCCATCATTAGTTACATCTCCGGGCAACTAGAGTGTGATTCTATATCAATCCAGTATATTAAAACTTCGAATACACGTTTGCAAGGCGTATATGCAAAATCTTTATATATTGGATTGTCCAAATTCAATACAAATAAATATTCAAATATGTACAATATGATTTAAATTTTCAAAACAGAAAAATTTGTTTTCATTTAAAAAAAATATACTCTTCACACTCGTTCTAAGATACTGCTGATCCCATCTCTAATGAGTCATTCTTATTGGATATTACCAATCCAATCTCTGATGAATTCTTTCGTATGGTTCTAATGTGTCTTGTTCTCGAGCTCTGTAAACCAGAGCTCTGATACCAAACTGAAATGACGTGAACTTTCCCGGTCTCCGAAGAAAAGGGAAAGGATGGATTGCCTTGAGGACAAGACGAATCAGAACACAAATAGAATAACATTTCATTGCTTATTACAACAATTTCATCAGAATACAAGAATATAACAGAGTATGAATAAATTATATACATTTACTAAACATCAGAGATTTAAATTACATTTAAATACATAGTAGCGGAAAAATAATATAAAACACAACTGAAAAGAATATACGGATACAGAGCTTTCCATATATCATTCCAGCTGTTTCCTGTGAATATAAATCTACAAAACCAAAACTACTAGCTGCCAGTGTGGAATTAGGGGCACCCAGATTTTAGGCTAAAACAATAAACTCCAGGTCAGTCATGCGACTGGCGTGAGAACTAAAACAGTTATTATCTTGGTTTTAAAGTAACGTAAATCAAGGGACCACGCCGTACAACACGGAACGGGTTTTCCTTCCAAGAATACTATTGGATAAAACAACAGCGCAATGCTAAATAAAGAACAATGAAGCTATTATAAGACTTAGGTCCCATCACACAATGCAACGCAAGCCGGAGGACAGAGTTTTCACCTTATAATAGCCAAAAATGCTTGGTACGTGAAATTTCATATTTTATTATTACTATAAGTTTTAGTGTCAAAACAATTTCAATCATAAGTAACAATCATAGACGGCATAAGTGCCCCATGCCACTATGTCGCAATATATAGGTTTACAATTAAAACCGCAAAATATCGTATTGGAAGTTGGATTTCCATCTGTGAACTAAGGCAAAGGGATCATCCTGTGCTAATTCCAGACTCTCTAGCCCGAGCCCTAAGAACAGCCGCAACTGCACCATGGATCATCATGGCCGATCCATACAGAGTGGATTAAAATGCCCGAACATGCGTTTCCCCGCCCTATGGGGGCATAAATGAGCCAAATGAATCCATCGGCCCCGGATCGACCGATATAACTGAGGCGCCTCCTATCCATCATCCACATAAGTAAAATGTCAGGGCGTGCAAAACGCTGACACCACTCCTAGCTAAAAAGAAACGCATGTCCTCCCTGAGGTCGTCTCCCGTTTCTGGTTCACACTGGGGTGTAAGTCTCACGAATTAACTCTACACAAAGCTATGCCACAAAGGCCGTGCTTTGATCATCAACCACAAGACTTTGCTTTTCAACAGAAGCCTTGATCATTTGCATCTCAGCATGCCACACAGGCAATTCACGCAATGTGACCGATGTATATCAATCACACAGAATGAAATCTGATGTCAGACACACATCCATTTACAAGTTCATTCTGGGTCTGAACGAAACCGGGGGCACCTTATTCCTCCCCCATACGTCCAATACAGGGGAGAGGCCCTCGCATATCCATCGATCTTCAAGTACGTCTGGACGATCACCAATTATTACCTCGCCTTGGATGTACAGCCCAATCAAGACCTCGGTAATCATCCAAACGATGTGAAGACCTCCGGTCTTCAACCACCGTCTTCATCCTCGACACATCGCCGAATCATTTATTCAGAATGGGATAAACCTGGTCTTTCTGAATAACTCGCATACATAATAAACAAGTGCTATAAAAACACAGCATACGCCTCATTCCAATCCAAAATATTTCTTTATCCAAATATTCATATACTTTGGGAAAGGTTCCTCTTAATTTTATTAAAGATAAATTCATTAAATTTATTCTTTAATCTTCATTTGGATATCAATTCAATCTAATTAAAGATGCATTAAAACTCCACTTGGTTTTAATCTTCCCAAAAATCAGTATTAATGATTGTTTAACTTGGGAAACCATATACTGCCTTTAACCAGGTTAAAGAACCAATGTCATTTAAAACACGGTTCACGATTAACCCAAAATCACATTCCATTTCATCAACCTTTAGCCATAAATTAGGAAGTGAACAATTCCCTAAGTATTAACCCCGAAGGCCGAAACTAACATAAGATCAACACCCAGGAAACCATTCAACTTAACTAATCTCTAGTTACTTTTTGATTTTCTTAACTCCATTGGGTCTAAGAACAGTATTATTAAAGATATCATTCATGACAACCCAAATCACATTCCATTAATCATGGAATCTTCACGAAAGAACAAATCAATATATAATCGATATCATTTTCTGTATCCGACCACTAATGTTACACCCCACCTCCATTAAGGTCACTCACAAAGGGAATGCCTTAACTTTGGTGGAGCGTTTTAGTAAACAGAATAGAAACTTACAAGACAGATAAAACAGTACTTGAAAAATTTATAACTTTATTACAACAGAAACCGAAATAAGCTTGGTTACATCCTTTCAAATCACAATATCAGAATTCAAGTACAAAATATCAGTCTTGTACAAAAGCCTTCAGAATGCATAGTTTGAAATCATAATCCCCACAGAAGAAGACAAGCCATACTTTAAGCACTTCAAGCGGAAGAAACCTGGATCAGGCTAGAGTACTCCCTTCTACAAAACCTGGGGGGGGGGGGGAAACGGAAGAAAGGAGGCGAAACAACATGGGTCGGACAAAAAGTTTGGCAAGTCCAGTGATTTTCAGTTATGAACAGATAATAATAACATGACATGAAAATAAAACTGGATGAGAGATAACAGTAACAGGTGTAGCGGATATTACAGGAGAACAGAATGACATAAGCTATTTCTTTACACTTCTCTGCACTAATACTAGTATAACAGAATTAGGTGTCACCCTAATGTCTAAAATGAAACAAAAACAGGTACAAAATAATTTCCACAGAAGAGAGTGCTAGTAATGGGCCTTTACCACCCGAACAGAAACAGACAGAAGCAGAAACAGATTAATCCCTACGGAAACATAATGTAGAATTAGGAGTACACTAGTAATGGGCCTTTACCACCGCAACAGATGGTACCACGCAAAAACAGACAGGTGTTACCACCCAACAGAAATAGACCTTACCAACAGAAACAGACAGAACTGAGTGTACCCTAAAACCCTACCCCAAGCGATCGGCTCCCTAATACATAAATACCCTGTGTCAGCCCCACAGTAGGGCGTATCACTCCCTAAAGTGACAACCAATTGGCACAGACCTATTTACAGATGTCACGGCGTCTTACATCCTCAGAGGCAGACTGAGATCCATGCACGCACATGACCCGGTTGGAACGCACCATCAACACCCCTCGCCATTATCAGAATGAACCGCTTATAATTAGTTCGGTAAGCGTTCCCAGACCCTACCTACTGTTGGGTCAAAGTTTTGATTCCACAAAGGGTTACTGACTAATATGGGTCCCAAACAACAGATGACACAAGTAATTACCCTCCTAACGTTGTGTCCCCAGACTAACAGATTTCAGATTAACTTGTTTACAAGTTTCAGACATACAGAATTCAGATCAACTAGTTCACAGATCAGATAAGTTTTCAGACTAACGGATCAGATATACGGATTTAACAGATTTACAGGTTTGTCTAACTTTGCAATTGGACCTACAAATTCACGGAACAGATTAATTAAATTCATCAGTCTAGTGGGTTTAATCCTATCCACCCAACACGTTTTAGACATCATATTTATCTCAGATTTGCATTAATTAATTATTAATGCACTGTAACACCCCATGTCCATTAATGTCACTCACGAAGGGAATGCATTAACTTCCATGGAGGTTATAAGTGAATATAGAACAAAAAATTTACAACAAGACATATAGTAATTAGTACTTGGAAATCTAAAACTTCATTTTATTGCAGCGGAAATTAAACATGTTTGTTACATCATAAAACCAAGTACAATATCCATCTTCATAAAAACAAAATACATAATCCCATTACATAAATAGCCATTAAAAAGATAACAAGCTGGACTTTACTTCAACGGTCCAAGCTTTCCAAAGAGAGATGAAGCAATTCAATCAAACTCCACTAGAGCTGGGCCCAACCTGAGGACCTGGAGGGGGAAAAAGGATAGAAATAGAGGGGGTCAGACATAAAGTCTGGCGAGTATGATAATTCTAACAATACTATTATCAAAATAACTAGACTAAGGCATAAGCTGGAAGACAAGTAAATGTCTATGAACTCTTAGGAAGATAAAGATAGCGTTTAAGATAACGGTAAAGGCACACCTAATTACTAACGAATGATTACTACACTGCATCGCACATTACTACACTGCACCACACCAGTCACCCTATTGTTTGATCCCACTTGCTTCACACAGAAACTTTATAAATAGCCTTACGTACCCCTAGCTGACTACATAGGTGCCATCTGCCCCTATCTCCACTAGGTGTACCCCACTACCCACTTTCGATCGGCTCCCTACTCGTAGATACCCGTGCTGGCCCCACAGTAGGTTGTATCACTCCCCTAAAGTGGCAACCCGATACAACTTGAGAATGCACGGCTTATACCTAAACGATGCAACAACGTCTTACCTACCATCCCGGGTCCACACACGCATATGAAACCCGTTGGACTTGCGTTGCCACCGCTCCCCGTTTTGGCCTCTTACATTCAAACCCAGCATGTGTGTCCCGTCCTCGACTTGGGTCGAGCCCACAAAGATACGTTTGGGATACTGGTCGAAATGGGCCCCCAGAAGCTACCCACCTAAGCTTGTCACTAGTATATCCCACTTAACCCTCTTAGTCATGTTCATTTACATGTGTGTTTGGTTAAGTCTTACTAATCGTATTTCACATGCCACTAAGGGCACCCCCTAGATTCCTCATGCCACCCAAGGCACCTACTTGTCCCCCATGTCCCACCTTACATGTTTATCTGGTTAAGTATTTCTTAATTCATTCAGGCCATAACCTCATAAAGACCTCTTACATTAGACTGGCATTTATGGCAGCTGGATTTGTCGGGCGGGTCCGGGCAGTCTTACACCATAAAAGAGTCTAACCTCGTGTCTTTACAACTGTTATGCTTTAGTTTAGGCCTAGGACCTCTCACATTGGGCTGACATTTGTGACCACTGGATTTGTCGGGCGGGTCCGGGCAGGTTTACATCACAAACGAGTCCAACCTCGTGTCCTAAGCATTGATTAACACTTAAAATCTTTTACCCCAGTTTTAATAATTCCCTATTCAAATTATTAATTAAGTCAACTTTTAATGATGTCCATAATTGACTCAATTATGGCCATCCACTTATGGCATGCAAAATCATATCAATTGCACCCCAACTTTTTAATATTAAATCCTTAATATTACCCCTACCCCACGTTTATACGTTCTCTTATTCCACGCATAATATAGGCTAGACTTGTATAGTCTAACACCTAGCACAAAGTTAAATTATCACAACATATAGACAATTAAAATAAATCTAATCATAATAGGGGTGAAACTTGCATAAACTACACATGTTAAGGATCAAAAGGTGTCAACTTGTTAAATGTCTCAATTTACATGATATGATCATAGCCCAAATCTATACATAAACTTGCATATGGGGTTTTTAGGCAACATAATGATGGTGTGAATTAGCATAGGATATCACATATGTCATAGCATAATTCTAGATGTCATAATAGATGTCTTGGAATATGTTCATAACTTTTCTAATCAATCTAACTTGCATATGTGACTTGTCATATAGATCAACATAACCCAAACATGATGATTTAATTAATATAAACTAACTAGCATAGATGGTAACATCATGGCCTTTTTAACATGTATGATTCATCACAACTTAGCATAGAAACTTTCAACATACATAACATCAACATAGCATGATTTACAACATATAAGATATCATCATCCCATAACATTGGATTTACAATATACATGATAGCAAAAGGGGTTTACAATAACATATATGATAATTCACATCATCAACTCATAATCCATTCATAACTCAACCTAATTAAAATGATAATAATCTTGTTAAGATCATCATACTCACAATTTAGAGAAGAAAAGAGAGAGTTTTGCTTTGCTTTAGGGTTGAGAGAATTAGAATTGAATTTGCTTTTCTTCTTTCTTAGTTGGCGGCGGATCCATTGATTTCCATGGCGACGGTAACTATTCTATTTTAATTAGGTTTAGGGTTAGCATTAGGATGTATTTATAGGTGTAAGAAGTTATTTAGGACCATTAGATTAACCCTGAACCATGAGAACCAATCAAATGCAAAATCTGCATTTGAGCGAATCGGCCCACGGGTTGACAGCCAAACACCCTGGATTAACCCCTAGTCGACCCAGCGGGGCTTGGGTCGACCTCAAAAATGGGCCGGTTCGGTTATTTCCCCTCCCAATTCGCTGTTTTGAACTTTTTCGCATATTTATTTATTTAATTTTTAATTTATATATATATATATATATATATATATATATCAATATATATATTTCTCTACGCAACCCATTTCACTTAATTCTTTTCTAAAAATTAAGTATACTTTAATTTGTGAATTTTAATGTTATAAAATTACGGGGTGTTACATTCTCCCCTCCTTAAAGGATTTCGTCCCCGAAATCTCCAAGTCAAGAAGAATATATATCCTACCATCTAATCGTCCATCTACTCAACCATCAAACACCAGCATCCATTGTCCTTAAAAGACTTCTAATGCTTTAATGTTTATATGCACAGTGTGTGTATATGTCCATATCTAATGCAAAATTAGGCGGTCTACTGATTCAGTCGACCTCCTTAGTGCAATTCATGATAGTGCCATGCGTCCAATATGTATGCAAAAGATTCCTAATGATACATATTAATTCTATATGCGTGCACAACCATCCACCCGAATGCAACAACTATATGATAATACAACCATTATACATCCATTTTACTAAATACATCCATATATATGCAATATGCAATATGAAGTGACTGAGCCGATCTGGTGCCTAATAGTGTGTGTATATGCATCCACGAGCAACCACTAGCAAACACTTGCATCCACTTTGCATCCACCATACATAACATGTCTCAAACACATGTTTCAACCATAGGATTATCCTAACTAAAGGTCAAAGATACTAGCGAGAGGATATACTAAAGATAAGATAAGTACAAGCTAAGCAATAAAGGAGAAATTAAAGGACATACCCTCAAAAAGAAAAGGGTATCGTGAACGCATCTTCTCTTCCGTCTCCCAAGTAGCGTTGCTCTCATCATCTCCCCATTGCACTTTGACTAGTCTGACCTCTCGATTCCTCAACCTCTTGATCTCCGACCCAAGAATGCGCGTAGAAGCTCGTCGAATTGTCGCATCACGCTCTATCTCCACCTCTAAGCAAGCTCGGCTCTACCACTTCCGCGGTCTCGTGCAAGCACTTCCTCAAATGTGACACATGGAATACGTCATGTACACCACTAAATCTCTCGGGCATCTCCACTCTATACGCCATCCGTCCAATCCTCTCCTTAATAGGAAACGGCCCTACAAACCTTGGTGCTAATTTCCCAACGGACCCAAAGAGAACAACGTTTCGTAATGGAGACACTTTGACAAAGACCATGTCCCCAACTTCAAACTCGAGATCTGTCCTCCTCTTATCCGCATAAGATTTCTGCCTATCTTGCGCTGCTTTCATCCTCCTTCGAATCAAGTCGATCTTCTCCGAAGTCTCCCTAATCATATCAGGCCCAAGTAAGATCTTATCCGTAGATTCCCACCAACATGTAGGTGAACGACTAGGTCGTCCATATAGAGCTTCGAATGATGCCATACCAATGTTGGACTGAAAGCTATTATTATATGCGAACTCAACCAATGGAAGATGCTCTTCCCATGTACCCCCAAAGTCTAGGATACATAGCCTCAATAGATCCTCTAGAATGCGATTCACCCTCTCGATATGGCCGTCCGTCTGAGGATGATATGCGGTGCTCAAACATAACTAAGTCCCTACCACCTCTTGTAAGCTTCTCCAAAATTCGCTAGTGAAAATAGGATCGCGGTCGCTCACTATGCTAGAAGGAACACCGTGCAAACAGACTATCTCTCGAACTTATACAGAAGCTAACCATGGAGCAGTCCTCTTACTCTTCACGGGAATAAAATGGGCGCTCTTAGTAAGTCTATCTACTATAACCCAAATTCCCGTATTACCCTTCCTCGATCGCGGTAATCCATCCACAAAATCCATCGAGATGCTTTCCCATTTCCATAGTGGAACCTCCAATGGGAGAAGCAACGCACCGGGTTTCTTTTGCTCCGCTTTTACTTGTTGGCACACCAAGCATCTAGCGACATACTCAGCCACGTCTTTCTTCATGCCGGCCCAAAAGTAAACTCTCTTCATGTCTTTGTACATCTTGTCCCCACCGGGATGAATGGTCATCTTCGAACGATGTGATTCGTCAAGAATAGTCTTCCTTAGGTCATCGTCATTTGGTACACAAAGTCTACCGTCCCTACGTAACCAACCCTTATCGTCTAGGGTATACCTACGGAGATGGCTTGATGACTCCCCTCCTTTGAGTTTTTCTACTAACTCAACCAACTGCAGGTCGTCTCGCTGTGCCTCGCCAATCCGTCCCAAAAGCGTAGGTCTGACCTCCAAGGATGCTAGCAAACCGGGTACGAAGTCAACGGAAGGTCTAAAGTCAAACATCGTAATGAATTCTAAACTTCGCCGCTCAACAAACAAAGGACTTAAGGATAATCTTTTCCTACTTAAGGCGTCTGCTACCACGTTACCCTTGCCAGGGGTATATGCTATCTCAAAGTCGTAGGACGCTAAGAACTCCATCCACCTTTGCTGCCTTAAGTTCAAGTCCTTCTGAGAGAACAAGTATTTTAAAGATTTTTGGTCAGTGAATAGTTCGAATCTCTCACCAAGAAGATAATGACGCCAAGACTTAAGCGCGAAAACAATAGCGGCCAACTCTAGGTCATGTGTGGGGTAATTCTTCTCATGCGCTCTCAACTGCCTTCCACCATAGGCTATTACCCTACCCTCTTGCATTTAGACTGCGCCTAGTCCTGTCCCACAAGCGTCAGTATAAACGGTAAATGGCTTACTCCCATCTGGCAATACTAGGACTGGGGCTGAAGTCAAAGCTCTCTTCAAACGTTGGAACGCTTCATCACAATCTACGTCCCATGTGAAAACTAGGTTCTTCTTCGTCAAGCCTGTCAATCGAGCTGATATCTTTGCGAAGTCTTTGATAAACTTCCTATAGTAGCCAGCCAACCCCAAGAAACTTCTCACTTCGGTAGCATTTTTTAGAACCTTCCAATCTTGGATGGCCACCACCTTCGCGGGATCTACAGCTATCCCTTCTTTGGAAACCACGTGTCCTAAGAACCGTACTTCCTTCCTCCAGAAGTGACACTTAGAAATTTTAGCTTTAAGCTTATGCGCTCGAAGAGTCTCCAACACTTCCCTAAGATGTAGGGCATGCTCTTCTTCATCCTTAGAAAAGATCAAGACGTCATCTACAAATACTACCACAAATTTGTTAAGGTACTCCCTAAACACCCTACTCATCAAATCAACAAAATATGCTGGGGCGTTTGTCAAACCGAAGGGCATCACTAGCCATTCATAGAAAGCGTCCGGAGTCCTAAAGGCAGTCTTGTCTATGCTATCCTCAGCCACTCTCAACTGATGGAACCCAGTGGCTAAGTCCAACTGCGAAAACACTGAGGCGCCTACTAACTGATCGAAGAGATCGTCAATCCTCGGCAGTTGGTGTCTGTTCTTCTTAGTAAGCTTATTAAGTTCTCTATAGTCCACACAAAGTCTAAGGGACCCATCCGCCTTCGTGGAAAATACTACTGGAGCACCCCACTCCGATATACTTCGTCTTATGAACCCCTTCTCAAGCAACTCCTTCACTTGCTTATCGAGTTCCCTCCTTTCACGTGGAGCCATGTGGCGTACTGGCAAATATACTGGTTTCGCATTATCCACAAGATATATTCGAAAATCTATCTCCCGCTTCGGAGGCAAGCCCTTCACCTCCTCAAACACATCCGAATATTCTCGGACCACTCTAACAGATCGTAGATTTTCCTCAGACGCGTAAAGCGATTCTAAATAACTTAGCATAACCGAATTTATGGGATTACAAAAGATTTCGAGATTGTTGCCAAGGCGAGTCACGAGCCTAACTACTCTCCTTTCACAATCAAGAACGGCCCCATTTCTAGATAACTAATCCATTCCTAAAATTAGCCCATAGCCCGTGAAGCCCAATACATAAGCATCACATCTAAATTCAATGCTAAGTATAGAAATTTTCAAATCCAAACACATCATAGACAAATAAGCTGAGCCCCCAATTGGATTCGAAACAACTAAGGGATCCTCTACTAAACTGGTATTTAAGTGCAGTGATTCAACTAATGATGTAGAGAGAAACGAATGTGATGCGCTCTAATCGAATAAGGTACGGACAGGATGATCAAACAGAAAAACTAAGCTTTCAACAGAAATGGTTCTACCTCGTTCTTGCAGCGGTGGGACCGCGAGAGCCTGAACTTGTCCCCTTGCCCTGTTGCCATAAGAGCCTGCACCTGTCCTCCCGAGGTAGCTCTTGCCCTCTACCCCTTCTTTGGGCAGTCCTTCACTAAATGTCCCGCATCGCCACAATGAAAACAGCCTGTCTTCTTTTTCTTTCGGCAATCCTTGTTGAGATGGCCTGGTGTCCCACAGTTAAAACATTTCTTCTTTCCCTTGCCGTTATTGTCTTTACCACCCTTCTTGTTTTGCTGTTGTGGTTTCTTCTGATCCTCCTTCTTCTCAGGTGCCTTATCAGCTTTAGCGCTTTTCTCCTCATGCATAAGTGCCATTTCTACTAACTTCTCAAAGGTGGCCCCCATCGGGATATGGGTCATAGCCAACCCTTGCAATGGTTCATTCAAGCCATTCACGAACCTTAGAGCCTTCTTCTCCGGCGTGTTCACTAAGTCCAAGACAAACCTTGCTAACTGATTAAATTTATTGACATATTCTTTCAATGATGAGCTTCCTTGTTTCAATGTCAAGAACCTTTCCATATATAGATTTTCTTCCGCCCTTGAGAGAAACTTCGCCTCGAACCTACGTCTGAAATCCACCCAAGAGTCAACTGGACGCTCCCCATTAGTGACCTCCCACCAAAACGAGGCCTCTCCCTTCATCAACCAAGCCGCTAAATGAACTCTCTTCCCTTCTTCTACTTCGAAGATTTCTAGCAATTCTTCCACCTCCTTAAGCCAATCTCTAGCTTCCACAAATGTTTCTGACCCTTGAAATGGTTTTCCACCCATAGCCTTGAATTCCTTGCACGTCTTTGCAAAAGTATCTACGCGAGGAGGAGGAGGAGGAACGGGTGCAACTGGTGGTGGAGGAACATTGGCTGGATCTGCAGCGGCCCTAGCCTCTAATAACCTCCTATACCATCCTGGTATCGTTACACCATCGGGTAGATTAAGATCTTCAGCCATGCTGAAACGAAAAAGGAAAGATTCAAAATGGAGAATTCGAAAGATAAAGATATATGGCTATTGGGGATTATGTTTTTTTTCTTAAAAACTTTTCTCTTTAAATTTCTCATTAAAACATGTTTTTGAAAACAATTCTTCCAAAAATAACTATTTTTCTAAAGTATTTTTATATGTTCTGGTAACCTTAAGCTCTGATACCACGTGTAACACCCCACGTCCATTAATGTCACTCACGAAGGGAATGCATTAACTTCCATGGAGGTTATAAGTGAATATAGAACAGAAAAATTACAACAAGACATATAGTAATTAGTACTTGGAAATCTAAAACTTCATTTTATTGCAGCGGAAATTAAACATGTTTGTTACATCATAAAACCAAGTACAATATCCATCTTCATAAAAACAAAATACATAATCCCATTACATAAATAGCCATTAAAAAGATAACAAGCTGGACTTTACTTCAACGGTCCAAGCTTTCGAAAGAGAGATGAAGCAATTCAATCAAACTCCACTAGAGCTGGGCCCAACCTGAGGACCTGGAGGGGGAAAAAGGATAGAAATAGAGGGGGTCAGACATAAAGTCTGGCGAGTATGATAATTCTAACAATACTATTATCAAAATAACTAGACTAAGGCATAAGCAGGAAGACAAGTAAATGTCTATAAACTCTTAGGAAGATAAAGATAGCGTTTAAGATAACGTTAAAGATAACGGTAAAGGCACACCTAATTACTAACGAATGATTACTACACTGCACCGCACATTACTACACTGCACCACACCATTCACCCTATTGTTTGATCCCACTTGCTTCACACAGAAACTTTATAAATAGCCTTACGTACCCCTAGCTGACTACATAGGAACCGTCTGCCCCTATCTCCACTAGGTGTACCCCACTACCCACTTTCGATCGGCTCCCTACTCGTAGATACCCGTGCTGGCCCCACAGTGCGGTGTATCACTCCCCTAAAGTGGCAACCCGATACAACTTGAGAATGCACGGCTTATACCTACACGATGCAACAAGGTCTTACCTTCCATCCCGGGTCCACACACGCATATGAAACCCGTTGGACTTGCGTTGCCACCGCTCCCCGTTTTGGCCTCTTACAGTCAAACCCAGCATGCGTGTCCCGTCCTCGACTTGGGTCGAGCCCACAAAGATAAATTTGGGATACTGGTCGAAATGGGCCCCCACAAGCTACCCACTTAAGCTTGTCACTAGTATATCCCACTTAACCCTCTTAGTCCTGTTCATTTACATGTGTGTTTGGTTAAGTCTTACTAATCGTATTTCACATGCCACTAAGGGCACCCCCTAGATTCCTCATGCCACCCAAGGTACCTACTTAACCCCCATGTCCCACCTTACATGTTTATCTGGTTAAGTATTTCTTAATTCATTCAGGCCATAACCACATAAAGACCTCTCACATTAGACTGGCATTTATGGCAGCTGGATTTGCCGGGCGGGTCCGGGCAGTCTTACACCATAAAAGAGTCTAACCTCGTGTCTTTACAACAATTATGCTTTAGTTTAGGCCTTGGACCTCTCACATTGGGCTGACATTTGTGACCACTGGATTTGCCGGGCGGGTCCGGGCAGGTTTACGTCACAAACGAGTCCAACCTCGAGTCCTAAGCATTGATTAACACTTAAAATCTTTTACCCCAGTTTTAATCATTCCCTATTCAAATTATTAATTAAGTCAACTTTTAATGATGTCCATAATTGACTCAATTATGGCCATCCACTTATGGCATGCAAAATCATATCAATTGCACCCGAACTTTTTAATATTAAATCCTTAATATTACCCCTACCCCACGTTTATACGTTCGCTTATTCAACGCATAATATAGGCTAGACTTGTATAGTCTAACACCTAGCACAAAGATAAATTATCACAACATATAGACAATTAAAATTAATCTAATCATAATAGGGATGAAACTTGCATAAACTACACATGTTAAGGATCAAAAGGTGTCAACTTGTTAAATGTCTCAATTTACATGATATGATCATAGCCCAAATCTATACATAAACTTGCATATGGGGTTTTTAGGCAACATAATGATGGTGTGAACTAGCATAGGATATCACATATGTCATAGCATAATTCTAGATGTTATAATAGATGTCTTGGCATATGTTCATAACTTTTCTAATCAATATAACTTGCATATGTGACTTGTCATATAGATCAACATAACCCAAACATGATGATTTAATTAATATAAACTAACTAGAATAGATGGTAACATCATGGCCTTTTTAACATGTATGATTCATCACAACTTAGCATAGAAACTTTCAACATACATAACATCATCATAGCATGATTTACAACATATAAGATATCATCATCACATAACATTGGGTTTACAATATACATGATAGCAAAAGGGGTTTACAACAACATATATGATAATTCACATAATCTACTCATAATCCATTCATAACTCAACCTAATTAAAATGATAATAATCTTGTTAAGATCATCATACTCACAATTTAGAGAAGAAAAGAGAGAGTTTTGCTTTGCTTTAGGGTTGAGAGAATTAGAATTGAATTTGCTTTTCTTCTTTCTTAGTTGGCGGCGGCTCCATTGATTTCCATGGCGACGGTAACTATTCTATTTTAATTAGGTTTAGGGTTAACATTAGGATGTATTTATAGGTGTAGGAAGTTATTTAGGACCATTAGATTAACCTTGAACCATGAGAACCAATCAAATGCAAAATCTGCATTTGAGCGGATCGGCCCATGGGTTGACAGCCAAACACCATGGGTTAACCCCTAGTCGACCCAGCGGGGCTTGGGTCGACCTCAAAAATGGGCCGGTTCGGTTATTTCCCCTCCCAATTCGCTGTTTTGAACTTTTTCGCATATTTATTTATTTAATTTTTAATATATATATATATATATTTCTCTGCGCAACCCATTTCACTAAATTCTTTTCTAAAAATTAATTACACTTTAATTTGTGAATTTTAATGTTATAAAATTACGGGGTGTTACATGCACAGACCTCTCACATTAGGTCGCTAGCTTGTGGCCGCTGGATGGGCCGGGCGGTTCCGGGCAGACTTCTGCCACAAGCCAGACCTAACCTCGTGTCTAAGCATATTATGACTAATTTCTCACATTAGAACCTATTGTTTGCGGCCACTGGATGTGCCGGGCAGTTCCGGGCAGGATTATGCCGCAAACTCATTCTAACCTCGAGTTAGCCATGTTCATCTTTGCGGCCAATTAATTAATAATTTACCATTTATGCCCATGCCTAATATACATGTCAATTATTCATAACTATAGCCAATTCAGATTATGTCAATAATAGACTAATTATATCAACTCAACAGATATAGCAGATAACAGATTTTGCAGATTAGGCGACTTAACAGATTTAGCAGATTAAGCAAACTAGCAGATTTAGCAGATAACAGATTAGGCATCTCAACAGATTTAGCAGTTTAGGCATCTCAACAGATTTAGCAGTTTAGGCATCTCAACAGATTTAGTTTAGCAGATTTGGCATTTTCAATAGACTTACCAGATGATAGATTTAGCTGATTTAATATTTCTAAAGGTTCTATTTACATGCCTTGCTTAATCATAAATTAGGCCTAAATAATTATCATGATTCACAATATGATCGTATACCCCATGTTTACATAACACAGAATATGGACATAATTTACCATATACATATGTTCCCATTTTGGTTAAACTAACATTGTACAGCAGATTCGTCTATCAATTATACCAAATATTACAATGCATGACATATATCCAAAAATCCCTATTTAGGTGTATTCACACTTAATAGTCCTCAAATTATAGATTTTAATTTCTACACCTAAGTCACATATCTTCCCCTTCTTAAAATGTGCCACAAATCTAGGTTTTAATCATCTATCATATTCTTAAAATCTGATATTGAATTATGTCCCCAAATCACAGATTATCATACATAGCTTGCTCAGATCCAGATCTAGTTTACAACATGTAATATGTATCTAAACTAATTACATGCCTACGGTCAAATTTATGCCCCAATTCCTAAATCACATGTCCAATGTAAATTTTATGCCTCAACTTCTCAAGTCGTATGTTCAATATTCTTTATGCCACAAAACTCAAGTCATAGGTTCAATTATATGCCTTAGATTTATGTCCTAAGTTCCAAGTTCAACCTATGTTCTTTCCACAAATCAATCACATATCGGTCATGCCCATCTCATGCATTATTCATTTTATTGTCCCAAATATTTTAGCGTATGTTAATCTCTTATGAGATTGGCTCAGGCTCATGGTAGCCTGGCTATAGAACAGAAAGCAGAAAGAAATACAGAATAAGGTAGGTCTAAACAGAACAGACATAATCTCAGATTCAGATTTACAATTCATGTCACAATCAGAATTAACGTTTATATCGGAAAATAACTGTACTTGCCTTGATTGGATTATAAAAGAAAGATAGTTGTAGCGATGTTAGTTGATCTTCTTTAACCGTTGTTGAAGTTTCAAGCTTGAATTGAGTTGCTTAGGTTGATGTTGATTGGCTTCTAGTTTTGATTCCAGCAGAGTAGCGACGCCATTTTAATTTTTATTTAGAACATAGGCAGAGTAGAAGCAGAATAGAATTGTGTGTAGAGAAGGCTAGGTTTGGGGCTGTTTAAATTGGTTTAGGCGGACGAATCTAGGAAGAAAACGAGTCCAGATACATAAGAATGCACCCAGGCCCAAAACCAGGTTCGGGGACCAGGTCGACCCCCAGGTCGACTGCCCAGTCGACCTGGTGGGGGGGGGGGGGGGGGTCGACTCCCCAGTCGACCTGGGTACTTTGCGGGAAATTTCCCGCCCAGTCTGTTCTGGGTTTTGAATTCGAAATTTGAATTCGAATTCGAGCTGTTTTGAACTTTGAAAATTCCTGAAACTTCGGAGGGTCATATCTCCCTCATACGGACTCCGATTCTTGCAAACTCGGACTCGTTTCCAAGCAGAATTCTGAGACGAACAAAATGGCGCAACCCGTTTCCCTTGATTCTTATTTTAAAAATTAATTATCCTCTGATTTGTTACTTATACGTTCGTAGAAAATACGGGGTGTTAAATTCTCCCCTCCTTAAAGGATTTCGTCCCCGAAATCTTCAAGTTAAGAAGAATGTGTCCTACAATCCAACATCCATCTACTCAATCATCAATCACTGGCGTCCATTGTCCCTAGAAACTTCTAATGTTGTATGAACATATGCAAAAGTGTGTGTATATGTTCCTTATATAATGCAAAGATCAGGCGGTCCACTGATTCAGTTGACCTCCTTAATGCGAATTATGCCAGTGCCATGAGTCCAACATGCATGCAATTTTCCTACTCGATACATATCATTTCTATATGAGTGCACAACCATTCAGTCATATGCAACATCCATGTGCTGAGTCAATCATTTTGCATCCACAAAAATTGAAAATGCTCACACATCCATATGCAGTATGAGAGTGTTTTCGAGCCGATCTAGTGCCTAGTGTGTGTATATGCATCCACGAGAAACCAATAGCAACCAATTGCATCCACTTGCAACCATCAAACATAACATGTATCAAACACATGTTTACACCCATTAGTTTCTACCTAAAGTTCGAAGATTCGATCGATAGGATATAGTCGAATGATGGAAGCGAGTACAAATAAAACAAAAACTTATTTCCCATTAGACATGGGTCCTAAGTATCGGCCCCGAAGACCGAAACCAACATCAGATTGACACCCAGAGGATTACCCTCTTTAGATAATATCAAAACTGGAAATCTTAACCTTATCAGAAATATTCAGATATTTACAGATTACTGGTATAGATCAGATTACCGAATGATTCTTAGGAAACTAAGCATGATAAATCCCAGAATGTATGCGTCCTACTTGACGCCTAACACGAATATCTCTCAAACCCCAATCACAAACAGATGAGTCATAACCCTTATGGATTTGGGTCTACAGCGGAATTAGAAACAATACTAGTATTAAAGTGCAGAGTATCGATTACAGAATCAAAATGCCATAATCAGAAAGAGTTTTAACTCAACAATCAGATAAGAAAATTAAACCTTCTACTTAAATTTTCTTATTTCTACCCTATCTACCAGTCCCCTAAGCATTCGCCTGTCCTCCAGAAGTGGGTTCTGCCCTCTGCCCTTGCCCTCGTTTCTTCGGGCAGTCCCTAGTGAAGTGTCCCATCTCACCACAGTTGAAGCAAGTGCCCTTCCTTTTTCTGCAATCCTTGTTCAGATGAGTCGAGCTTCCACAAGTAAAGCACTTTTTCCCCTTCTTATCTTCAGACTTCTCATCCTTCTTTTGTGTTTCCTTTTTGGGCCATTCTTTCTTATTCTGTGGTTCTTCCTTCTTTGTCTCTTTTGGGCCCTTGTCTTCCTCGTGCAGTAGTGCCATGTCCACCAATTTCTCGTAAGTCGCTCCCATGGGTACATGGGTCATGGCTAGGCAGTGGCTTGTTCAATCCTTTAACAAAGCGGAGAGCCTTTTTATGCTGAGTGTTGACTAAATCCAATCCGAACCTAGCCAGTTGGTTGAACTGGTTGACGTATTCCTTGACCGTCATACTTCCTTGCTTAAGAGGTAAGAACTTTTCCAGTTGTAGACTTCGTTCAGCTTGCGAGAGGAATTTTGTCTCAAACCTTGTTCTGAAATCCATCCATGTTTCAACTGGCCTCTCGGCGTTAGTGACTTCCCACCAATAGGAAGCTTCGTCTTTGAGCAGCCATACCGCCAACTGTACCTTCTGCCTATCGTCCACCTCGAAGATAACGAATAGATCCTCAGTTTCTTTGAGCCAGTTCCTCGCTTTTACGAATGATTCAGTTCCCTTGAAATCCTTCCCACCCATGGCCCTAAAATCTCTACAGATCTTTGAGAAAGCAATTGCACGAGGATGGGGCGGAGGAGGGGGATCATTTGCTCGACCTGCGGCGGCGGTCCTAGCCTCAAGATATTGACGAAACCAACTGGGTACATGAACACCCTCTGGTATCTCAGATGCTTCAGACATGCTGAAACGAAAAAAGAAAGATTCAATTACAAAAAGGACTGAAGGTAAGATATATGGCTCTTGGGGATTATGCTTTTCAAAAGTAGGCTTTACTTTCGAAAATACTTCCTTTTAAAACCTTTTTGAAAATAGTTTTCAAAAACTTTACCCAATTTGGTAACCTTAAGCTCTGATACCAAGTGTAACACCCCACCTCCATTAAGGTCACTCACAAAGAGAATGCCTTAACTTTGGTGGAGCATTTTAGTAAACAGAATAGAAACTTAAAAGACAGATAAAACAGTACTTGAAAAAATTATAACTTTGTTACAACAAAAACCGAAATAAGCTTGGTTACATCCTTTCAAATCACAATATCAGATTTCAAGTACAAAATATCAGTCTTGTACAAAAGCCTTCAGAATGCATAGTTTAAAATCTTAATCCCCATAGAAGAAGACAAGCCATACTTTAAGCACTTCAAGCGGAAGAAATCTGGATCAGGCTAGAGTACTCCCTTCTACAAAACCTGGGGGGGGGGGGGGACGGAAGAAAGGAGGCGAAACAACAAGGGTCAGACAAAAAGTCTGGCAAGTCCAGTGATTTTCAGTTATGAACAGATAATAATAACATGACATGAAAATAAAACTGGATGAGAGATAACAGTAACAGGTGTAGCGGATATTACAGAAGAACAGAATGACATAAGCTATTTCTTTACACTTCTCTGCGCTAATACTAGTATAACAGAATTAGGTGTCACCTTAATGTCTAAAATGAAACAGAAACGGGTACAGAATAATTTCCACAGAAGAGAGTGCTAGTAATGGGCCTTTACCACCCGAATAGAAACAGACAGAAGCAGAAACAGATTAATCCCTACGGAAACAGAATGTAGAATTAGGTGTACACTAGTAATGTGCCTTTACCACCCCCAACAGATGGTACCACGCAGAAACAGATAGGTGTTACCACCCAACAGAAACAGGTGGTACCAAAATAAACATACAGAACTAGGTGTACCCTAAAACCCTACCCCAAGCGATCGGCTCCCTAATACATAAATACCCTGTGTCGGCCCCACAGTATGGCGTATCACTCCCTAAAGTGACAACCAATTGGCACAGACCTATTTACAGATGTCACGGCGTCTTACATCCTCACAGGCAGAACGATATCCATGCACGCACATGACTCAGTTGGAACGCACCATCAACACCCCTCGCCATTATCAGAATGAACCGCTTATAATTAGTTCAGTAAGCGTGCCCGGACCCTACCTACTGTTGGGTCAAAATTTTGATACCAGAAAGGGTTACTGACTAATAAGGGTCCCAAACAACAGATGACACAAGTAATTCCCCTCCTAACCTTGTGTCCCCAGACTAATAGATTTCAGATTAACTTGTTTACAAGTTTCAGACATACAGAATTCAGATCAACTAGTTCACAGATTAGATAAGTTTTCAGACTAACGGATCAGATATATGGATTTAACAGATTTACAGGTTTGTCTAACATTGCAATTGTGCCTACAGATTCACGGAACAGATTAATTAAATTCATCAGTCTAGTGGGTTAAATCCTATCCGCCCAACACGTTTTAGACATCATATTTATCTCAGATTTGCATTAATTAATTATTAATGCACAGACCTCTAACATTAGGTCGCTAGCTTGTGGCCGTTTGATGGGCCGGGCGGTTCCGGGCAGACTTCTGCCACAAGCCAGACCTAACCTCGTGTCTAAGCATATTATGACTAACTTCTCACATTAGAACCTATTGTTTGCGGCCACTGGATATGCCGGGCGGTTCCGGGCAGGATTACGCCGCAAACTCATTCTAACCTCGAGTTAGCCATGTTCATCTTTGCGGCCAATTAATTAATAATTTACCATTTATGCCCATGCCTAATATACATGTCAATTATTCATAACTATAGCCAATTCAGATTATGTCAATAACAGACTAATTATATCAACTCAACAGATATAGCAGATAACAGATTTTGCAGATTAGGCGACTTAACGGATTTAGCAGATTAAGCAAACTAGCAGATTTAGCAGATAACAGATTAGGCATCTCAACAGATTTAGCAGTTTAGGCATCTCAACAGATTTAATTAACAGATTTGGCATTTTCAACAGACTTAGCAGATGACAGATTTAGCAGATTTAATATTTCTAAAGGTTCTATTTACATGCCTTGCTTAATCATAAATTATGCCTAAATAATTATCATGATTCACAATATGATCATATACCCCTTGTTTACATAACACAGAATATGGACATAATTTACCATATACATATGTTCCCATTTTGGTTAAACTAACTTTGTGCAGCAGATTCATCTATCAATTATACCAAATATTACAATGCATGCCATATATCCAAAAATCCCTATTTAGGTGTATTTACACTTAATAGTCCTCAAATTATAGATTTTGATTTCTACACCTAAGTCACATATCTTCCCCTCCTTAAAATGTGCCACAAATCTAGGTTTTAATCATGTATCATATTCTTAAAATCAGATATTGAATTATGTCCCCAAATCACAGATTATCATACATAGCTTGCTCAGATCCAGATCTAGTTTACAACATGTAATATGTATCTAAACTAATTACATGCCTACCGTCAAATTTATGCCCCAATTCCTAAGTCATATGTCCAATGTAAATTTTATGCCTCAACATCTCAAGTCGTATGTTCAATATTCTTTATGCCACAAAACTCAAGTCATAGGTTCAATTATATGCCTTAGATTTATGTCCTAAGCTCCAAGTTCAACCTATGTTCTTTCCTCAAATCAGTCACATAGCGGACATGCCCATTTCATGCATTATTCATTTTATTGTCCCAAATATTTTAGCGTATGTTAATCTCTTATGAGATTGGCTCAGGCTCGTGGTAGCCTGGCTATAGAACAGAAAGCAGAAAGAAATACAGAATAAGGTAGGTCTAAACAAAACAGACATAATCTCAGATTCAGATTTACAATTCATGTCACAATCAGAATTAACGTTTATATCGGAAAATAACTGTACTTGCCTTGATTGGAATCTAAAAGAAAGATAGTTGTAGCGACATTAGTTGATCTTCTTTAACCGTTGTTTAAGTTTCAAGCTTGAATTGAGTTGCTTAGGTTGATGTTGATTGGCTTCTAGTTTTGATTCCAGCAGAGTAGCGACGCCATTTTATTTTTATTTAGAACAGAGGCAGAGTAGAAGCAGAATAAAATTGTGTGTAGAGAAGGCTAGGTTTGGTGCTGTTTAAATAGGTATAGGCAGACGAATCTAGGCAGAAAACGAGACCAGATACATAAGAATGCACCCAAGCCCAAAACCAGGTTCGGGGACCAGGTCGACCCCCAGGTCGACTGCCCAGTCGACCTGGTCGTGGGGGGAGGGGGGTCGACTGCCCAATCGACCTAGGTACTGTGCGGGAAATTTCCCGCCCAGTCTGTTCTGGGTTTTGAATTCGAAATTTGAATTCGAGCTGTTTTGAACTCTGAAAATTCCTGAAACTTCGGAGGGTCATATCTCCCTCATACGGACTCCGATTCTTGCAAACTCGGACTCATTTCCAAGCAGAATTCCGAGACGAACGCAATGGCGCAACCCGTTTCCCTTGATTCTTATTTTAAAAATTAATTATCCTCTGATTTTTTACTTATACGTTCACAGAAAATACGGGGTGTTACAACTAATCTAAATGGAATATCGGCATTCCGTTTGTATTAGCAGTCTTCCTCCATAGAATTTCATTTCGATTATTACCAAATTGAATCCCATTCAATTCCATTTTAATATATACTAAATTGGAAAACTTTACTTTGGAAAAACTCCTGTTAAATCCTAATAAAAAAGATTTATAAATTCCAAATCAAATTTCACTGTAAATCGGGTTAAAGAATGAATGTCGTTAAAAACACAGTTCACAATAAAACAAATTCACATTCCATCAGTCTCTAACCGTAAATTAGTAAGTGAACAATTCCCTAAGATTAACCCCGAAGATCGAAACCAACATCAGATCAACACCCCGGAAACTATTCAACTTAATTAATCTCCAGTCAGTTTCTAATTTTCTTAACTCCATTTAGGTTTAAGAACAGTATTATTAAAGATACCATTCACGACAAACCTAAAATCCAATTCGATATTAAATTCAAGGCTCTAAATAGAAAATATATCGGCTTATATTCAATATCAAATTCTAAAACCAAAAAATATCGTATTGAAAAAATGATATATATATATATATATATATATATATATATATATCTTCGAAATTCCTCCACAATATCCGTATAATCACGAAATCCAATATTGAACTATTCCGAAGATAATTTCAATTCAAATCCATTCCAATTCATATATTGGAAATTCTGGTTATTTTTAAAACAACTTCAAAAGTCCAATTTATTTATTTAAAAATATTTGGTTATAATTCTAGTTCATAACTAGTTCATTTCGATAAAAATATATTTTTATCTTTTCAAATATGGAGTTTTTCATACCAATTCTTTCCAAATCATTTCTTATGATTTTACACTAATTATTGATATTTTTAATAATTTTATCATGGCCCGTACAGTTGATTTCCATAAACGACCATCGAACCGCACTTACAACGATATTTTCCAAATTTGTTTTGAATATAAATCCAAATCCAACCATTAGATTTCAAATTTCTTGTATTCGTTAGAAAGCACTTGTTGATATGAACTTAACGGTTCTGGTTTTATGAGAATCCGGCGGTCGGATCTCCCGTAATGTCCGTTTGAAGTCAATGGTCGAAATTCGCGAACTGCTGCAATGCGGCGCGTTCTGTTCAGGCCATTATATATATAATATATATATTATATATTTCATCGATTTCCATTTAAAATGTATTTTATAAATCGTTTTAAATTCGTTTTCAAAACGATTTCAACTTCATATTCAATTTCTAATCAAAATTGAATATTCCATATCATCGATATATAAATGATAATATTTTCAAAACATTAGATTTTGAAATCAATTCTTTCTCGATATTCATTATAAAAGTGAATAAAATCGATATAAATATCGTTCACGTCAAAATGGCGTTAATCTAATCAACACGGCTTTATATATTTAAATATATTCATGTCCATCCCAAATCAAACATCAAAATCAAATTTTGATTCTTTTCTGAATATTATTTTAAAAAAAATCGTTATTTTAAAATATTAATTCTTTCTGAATTGGAATCAAACACAATCAATTACCATATAATGTGATTTATATGGATTTCACGCACACATGTACACAACAGCAATCAAATACAGTGAACCATCATCCAAAGTGCATTCTACACTGCATAAGCATCAAATATAAATATTCAACACTTACAACAGCTTGGTGATCAATCGATCGACATACAACTAATTATTGGGATTAGTGCATGTCCAGTATCATCCCAATACCCGTGTGGGGTTTCAATCAACAAATAATGAATTTTATTCGTGTAGTTGGGCGATGTGTTA
Source organism: Allium sativum (assembly GCA_030737875.1). Taxonomy (NCBI): domain Eukaryota; kingdom Viridiplantae; phylum Streptophyta; class Magnoliopsida; order Asparagales; family Amaryllidaceae; genus Allium; species Allium sativum. The sequence goes on from CM060916.1 coordinate 329,370,896, forward strand.
AATTTATCGTCCCAATCCATATCAGTTAAATGTGTGTACATAAACATATCGTCCGATTTGTTTATAAATATTTATTTTATTCATATACATGATAAAAATTATATTTTTAACTATAAACTATTTTATTCCATTCCACATCACACAATCAGACAAACAAGTCGTCCATTGTCTGTGGACGACGGGTGTCAGGTGCTGCTAAGCACCGTCTGCATCCTAGTATATATATTAACTAGAAATAAAATAAAAGTGAGAAGTTCTCACCTTCGGGATCCACTCCGTCATTCTTTATTTCTGAACGGTTTGGATTTGCCCAAAATTCCAATGCGACCTTTTCACACTGTTCATAGTAAAAATCACATTTTTATTATTCAGATTTATATATAAAAATCAAATTTTTACATCGCTACTTCGTTATAAAGATTATATTTTTATATCGCTCCACATGTTATAAGAATTATATTTTTATTCTGCTATTTCTATTTTAAAAACAATGTATATATACTTTCAAAACAATGCGATATATATTTTTACAACATTATGATATATTTCTTCAAAACTTACGATATATATTTTCAAAACATTATGCTATTTTATATTTTCAAAACATTATGCTATATATTTTGCTTTGCTATTTCATAAAAATAATAATCATATATATATATATATATTCTATGCTACTTATTTATAATACCAGATTTTTATTAAAACTATGTCATGATAAACACCACATTTTTAACACAATATTATATATATATATATATATATATATTTAAAACTGCTTTTCATATATTTTTAAAACTGATTTTCATATATTTTAATATGTTTTACATATATTTTTTAAACTGCTTTTCATATATTTTTAAAACTGCTTTTCACATATTTTAATATGTTTTATTATTACAAATTTTAAAAATGCATTTAAATAAAAAAATAAAGATCACCTTGTTTAACTCCTTCACGAAATCCCTTGTTCCTTCTGACCATAGTCGCCCCCTAGGGCTCATAACCATCGCCAGTTCCTTGCGCCGTAGTGGGATCGATTGTCGCCACATGGAAGACCTCCAGCCCTTCTCCCTTCGCCGACAGCGGCGGCGCACTCGACGGCCCAGGCACGTCAGAAAACTGCCTAGAACGGCGCCTGTTTCTGCTCGAATGTCAAGCAAAACACCCCCTGATTTCGATCAAGCCGTGTGAATTTGAAGAGTGGAAGACGCTCTTCCATTTTCGTTTATCAACCTTGGTTTAATTCGAATTAAATTGGATGAGATTGAGGCTTTTATTTCTGATCTTTTTAATCTTTGAATCGCCAGGTGGAGGCCGTTTAGGGTATTGACTACGCCGGGGAGGGGGGTGAGATATAGGGTTTGACAGATTTTCTATTGGCTAAATTTTTTATATAATATTAATTTAATTCAAAATTACTTGCTTTATCTCACGAACTCCAAATCTAACTCAACGACTGTCGCCCTAGCCAATTACCCTTATTCCGAACACAATGGGATATGTTTCGTCTGCCAGTTCGGCTGTTTCGATCAGTTTTCGTTAAATCAAAATATAAATCTATATATTGAAATTGAATGCACATTTCAATTTACCAGGGCCACATACGGACCCTAAAAATTCCAGAATTTTTTTTCTAGCTTCGTATTGATGATACGGTCCTAACATAACCAATTTCATCAAATATGGAGACATTTTGAAAAAGACAAATTTTCTGGTCGATCCAAATTGACTAAAACTGTTAAAACACGTTTTACTTTGCCACACTCACATATTGATTCAAAAAATTACGAATTTTGGAACCTAGCAATAATTTGACATCCTGGATCCAACAAAAGTGGTTTCGTTGAAAACGGAGGTCGTCTGCAAAATTTCCATTTTTAAGGGCCAAAATTCCATAGTGACTATTCTGAATTTTCAACTAGGCATAACTTTTTATCCCCGCTATGAAATTTGGATTTTTTGGATTCATTGGAAAGATATTTTCAAATATATTTTAATACTTTTGCTTTCGCTAAAATCCGGTTTATTTGGAGTCCTGTACATTCATTTGAAATTTGAAATCGAAATTTCAAACTACCGCGCCATTTTCAATTCCTTTTATAATTAAAAATAATTATTTATATTCTAACGTCGATTCCAATAAATATTACCATTCTAATTCTATTCAAATTAAATTTCTCATCACTATTATTTAAAATAATTTATTTTAAATATCCAAAATCCATCAAAATTGCCAAAATAAAAATTTTAAATTGGTTCAAATTTTTCGGGTTGATACAAATTTTGACGACAACAACCTTGTTTCAATTATTTACATTATTTATAAAATATATACTAACATCTTTGTCCAGAATATATACATATATATATATATATATATATATGTGCAGGAAATAAATATTAAAGATTGTACAGTTTATAGAGATTCAAGATATCAAGGAATTCAAGACTCATGAGTATCAAGATAATCAATATTTCATGGGCTCAAAATTATCAAGGAAGAGATTCTAGTTTATATGTAAAACTCTGGTTAGCACTTTCAAATTTTGTTTTAAGATTTCTTCTCAAATTAATTTCAAAATCTTTTTCTAAAATAATTTCAAGATTTTACTTATGATTTCAAATATGTATATATATATGTTTATAGTTTATAAAGTTTTATAATATATTTGTTTATAATATATTTTTTAAAGTTTTATATCATATAATTTTATAAATATGTTTATATTATATATCACTATGTTTATATATATTTTTACACTTAAGAAAATTCATATGAAAAACTAGTTATTTATTCATTAATTTCCAGAATATATATATTAATTTAAACGCTTTAAAAATGTTCTAAATTTAAAAATCCTTAATAGGTCGAAATACAGGTTTGGACATGTCAACATATAACTGTCACTTTTGCAAAATTCAAAGGAAATGTCTTTTCATTATTTGAGATGCTTCGGAAATGTTGCAACCTTTCAAACTCTGTAAATACAGGTTCAATTCAATTTTTTTTATCACTTCTTCTTTTCCATCTTCATCCTATCTCTAACCACCATTATTATTCTTTAATTTCTTGATTTCTACACTTATACTCTGCCGATTTTTACTCAAATTATATCAAACTTCTTTTTTTCTCAATCTATATCAAATACTCTCCGATTGGAAGTGCTATTCAAGTGTTTTAGGGATTATGTAATCATTTGGGAACTATTTGGGAAAGGATGTGTTCCTTGTAGCCCGAAAATCAAGGAAAGGGAGCGGTTGACCCTTGTAGCCATGAAATCAAAGGTGGTGAAATTGGTGTTAACCTTGTAGCCATGAAATCAAGGGTGTTGTAAGATTGATACTAGTAATAATAAAACTCTGCACAATCCAATGTTGTGTGGGAGTTGACGTAGGATTAATCCGAACCAGTATAAAATCCGGTGTGTTCTTTTCTTTATTACATTTTATATTTACTTATCTCTGTGTTTGTGATTGTTTTTGTGTTTGTGGTAATTTCTGTGTGATTAATATAGTAATTCAAGATTGTTTGAATTTTCGATAATCTCTTTAAAACACCATTCACCCCCCTCTAGTGTTAATTTTTCCTTAAGATCCTTAATCAACATTCCCTAACATATAGGTGGCAATCAGGACTTAACCGTCTATACTGATGCTTATAGTGAAGGAGTTTGCGTGATATTGATGCAAAAAGGCGAAGTAAGTAGTACGCAAGTCGTCAATTGAAGCCGCATGAAAAGTGGTATGCCACACTTGATTTGGAGTTGCTAGCTATGTTATTTTTCTTAAAGATTTAAAGGTACTACCTATTGGGTGAGAAGTTTGAGCTGTATACAGATCATAAATCTTTGAAGTATCTGCTTACCCAGAAAGATTTGAATATGAGGCAACAACGTTGGTTGGAGTTTTTGGCGGCTTATGATCTTGATATTCTATATACTCGAGGAAAGGCCAATGTCGAGGCAGACACACTCAGTAGAAAGAATGTGATTATTGCTAATCTGATTATTACACCCTCATTGATCGAGAAAATTTTTGTCTTACCGAAGGACGATGAGTTTATTTAGAAGATTAGCAAGAGAATTCAGGAAGGTGAAGTTTCGAACTTCCAAATCAATAGTAAAGGAATTCTGAGATTGAATGGACGGATTTGCATTCCACATATTCCAGAGCTCAGAAGGGAAGTATTGGATGAGTGTCATAAGTCTAAGCTCAGTATCCATCCATATGTACAAAAGATGTATCGAGATATGAAATGCACATTTTGGTGGACGTCTATGAAAAGAAATATTTCGATATATGTTAGCAGGTGTCCAACTTGCCAATAAGTCAAGAGTGATCAACAAAAGGTCACTGGGTTGCTACAACCGTTAGAGATTCCAAAATGGAAGTAGAACTAGATATCAATGGATTTCATGACGGTCTGCCTAGAACCAAGAAGGGTAATGAGAGTACTTGGGTTATTACAGATCGTTTAACAATGAGCGCCCATTTTCTTCTAGCAAGATCAAATATAATAACTCAAATCCTTGCTCATCTTTATGTGAGGGATGTTGTTAGATTGCATGGAGTACCCAATAGCATAGTCGGTATCCAGATCCGATCTTCACCAGTAAGTTCTGGGAGGCATTTCAGTCAGAGTAAGGTACAAAGTTTATTCTTAGCACTGCTTATCATCCCCAGACTGATGTCCAGACTGAGAGGGTGAATAGAATTTTGGAAGATCAGTTAAGAGCATGTACCCTTGATTTTGGAGGATTGTGGGAAGATTATTTGCATCTTGTAGAGTTCTCATATAAAAACAGTTCCAAGCTAGTTTGAAGATATCACCATTTAAGGCATTGTATGGTTGACCTTGCAGATCTCCTGCGTGCTGGATTCAACCTGGAAATCGACTAGTATTGGATGGAGATATGATCAGAGAAGCCGTAGATAAAGTGGACATTATCAAGAAGCGATTGAAGGCAACACAAAGCCGACAGAAAAGTTATGTAGATACTAGAAGAAGAGACATAGAATTTTCTATTGGCGATCAAGTATATTTGAAAGTTTCTCCATTAAGAGGAGTGATTCGATTTGGGAGGACGGAGAAGCTATCACCTTAGTATATTGGTCTATTATTGATGTAATGACCCAATTTTTACTGCCTTCATAAAACAATTTATTTTGGAATTTATTTTGATAATTAATTTAAATAATAAATCGTGAATAATAAATATTGAGGAAAATTCCAAATATTATATATTTAAATGATTTGAAATTTATGACCAGTGTATATATGAATACAAAAGCAGTATTTAATGTTGAATGATTTTGTTTGTATTTTTAATTTTTTCAAACTCTAGCTAAAAATCTAGATAATATTAAATGCAAATATTAAAAAATTTGAATATAACAATTATTTATTAATCTAATTTTTTTATTTTTACTTGCTATATATTTATGAACATATGCAAGTAAATGATGTTTTATATTGTGATTGCACATTAACTTGTTCTTAATATATATAAATATAAATAGATTAATCAATAAATAAATTTTATACTTAGCTATTTGCTCCATCTTTAAGCAAATAAGAGTACATAACCATGACATGAAATTGACAAGAATATGATAAAATCTAAACAAGGAAAATTTATTGAAAGCTAAGTATAAAATCTTGTAAGATATTATGTACAAAAATGCGCAACAAACCTTAGGGTACTAAATCACTTCCTAGAACTAGCCTAAAAGCATGTATGGTCATTTTCATAGCTGTAGGAAACATTGCAGTACCCCATCAAAACATTCCCATACCAACAATATGTGAACACATCCTAGTGAAGCCTAGGTATAGTACATTACTTAGGAACTAAGCAATTACGTATTTAATTCATTTCAGCACATTCACACATGGCTAGTAGCATGGCCGTATAGCCTAGTAATACAAATTTTTACAAGTGACCAAACATCACTTTCTTTTCAATCAAGTGAACTAATAGCTATGTAAAACATTCCATCTTGTATAAATGCTCTGCCAAGCTTTAAATGAACCTAATATATTTTTCTTAAATTTTTACTATAAATGCACACAAACACTTCACGTTTTCCTTACACAAAAATCAGTTGAACCAGTTCACTTAAAAGCTGCAGCAAGCCTTATGAACAGAGAAGTTTTATATGTGAGTAAACCCCCTTCATAACTCGATTTAAATATACCTTTGAATTTTTTGATGTGTATTGTAAGTTATATAAGTATATCTGCTAGTTTATGAGGTATTACATTTCATCTGAATTATATCCAAATCTGGAAACTAGAACACAAATAATTACAGCAACACGAAACCAAAACCATGAAAAATGCAAAAATAAAATTTGTGAGTAAGCTCTTTATTGCCATTCAAATCCTATTATTATATATGATGATATAAATTGGCATATACGTTTAAATGCTTCTATATGTGTGTGTTAGATCAATTTAGTATGCATATTAAATCTGGAAACTCATAAACCAGTGAACATGGAATTAAAATAGTATGCTGTTAATTAAACTTTCCTTATTTATTGTTATATAGTGATACCATATAGACGTGTTTGTGTGTGTGTATATATATACTGTGTTTAGTCAATATAGATTGTATTATAGTGATGCCAACCTATATACACATCTATATGTAGTTTACCTTCATCTTAAATAATTAACCTGGGAGGGTCTGGGAGGATAAGCATAGCCTATAAACAAGAAATAAGGGTATGTTTCTTACATAAGCAAGAGCTTAGAAGAATATAATACATAACTCAAATCTAGAGTATTTAAGGATTGGATTCCAACACAAAGGTTGTTCGAATTTATGATTACTTTTTTTTAAATTTGGTTTGTCTCGAATAGATATGTATATTTACATATACACATATTATGCAGAAAAGGTGATGTAATGTCAAAGAAATTTACCATCGTAGAAATTAAATTCAGGCATATGGATTTATTACTAATAGAAAATCACCATTTTTAAAACAAGACTTAGAGTTTTTAGTTCCCTATATAGTGAGAAAAGCTTGGAAATTAGTTTTTGGGGGAAAAACTTAAATTCAAGGGATTGGGTTGATAATGTTTGAAACTATTTTTGATGAAGCTACAATGGGTATAGGCGATCGTACGGATGGGGTTTGGTGTTTTCTGGTGATTGAGGGTGAGAGGAATAGATGGAAGTAGGTTTTTACTACTATTTTCGACTGTGGGTTTTTGAATGGTTCAGGTGTGTTAGGAGTGGATCACGCGGGCCAGTGATGGAGGAGGAATTGCATCTGAGGTCGGAGAAGAGGAGGAAGGTGGTGCAAGAATTTCTAGTGTCGGAGTGACAGGGAGAGGCTAGTTTTGTGGTGGCTTGGAGTTATACTGTTCGACAATAATGGGCTAAATGTTGGTTTTGAGGAGGGTTCGATGATGATCTGAGGAGGTGGTGTGACGTCTGTGGAGGGGCGCGGTGGCTTCCTGCTTGCCTGAGTGTGCGTGCACGTGCACAGTGAAGTGTATGCACAACCATATATACATGAAAGCAAATGGGAGAAACCCCAAAAAAATGTAGATTTTTGAAAAACAACGGGAAGTAAAACTAAAATAACAACAGAAAGCTTATAGTGCTGGAATGTGTTCACACTCGTATACTCCACCTATGCAAGCTTCTCAGTGGCATGCCTTAGCATTGAATTTATCGCTCAATAAGGTTAGGCTTAGATTCTCTTTTCCTTGGTGTAGTTTAAAATCGTGAAGCATTTTATATTAGGCCATTTAAATTTATTTTAACCTGCTTGAAAAAGAATGCAGCAGTTCACACCAGTTCTATGCAGACCTATCTTTTATGAAGTAGTTGATCTTTACAAAAGAAAAAAACTATGTTTTAACCTGTAGTTGTTTGGTTTCTTTTCATGAAGATAAGTTCGCTGAAGTTTTGTTAAAAGAAGGAAGGGTTAGTGTCTTAACTTATGTAACGACCCGCCATTTTGACCGTGTCGAATCAACAAAACATGTCAAACTCGAACTGTCCAAAGCGACAGATTGTTATTAGCTTCTAGGGTAAATAGAATAAATCACAGAATCACATATCACAGACGTAAACACGGAGTAATATAATATCTCGTAGCAGAAAATACAAAATATAATAGTGCTTCATGAAGCTACTAAATAAATTTACATCAGAGTTTACATAAATAATACAATGGAAGTCTAATGAAATGAATTTCAGATACATAAATAAATGATAAAAAATTGAAACGAAAATGACTTATATAGATGAATGACTGGAACAACAGAATGGGTAGATACAAGTGAGCAAATCCCAATGTAAACTCCAACTCTAATAGTGAATCTCGAAAGCTATCATAATCGGTCTAACCCGAGCAATAATGAAAAACAAAGCAACTCGTATTAGGACTAACATTCTCATGGAATAAGTCAACTCAAATGAAATGTTAAATGAAATGCAATCAGTAAATCAAAGGATTTTTGGGATCATCATCCTTTAAGGATCCGTTAAACTAATAATATATAGTATAATATGCTACAATAATGTCTATCAGTAAAGTAAATATATCAAAATGGCATAAGCGGGATTACCATTATTACCCTTACACCGTTTATATATCCCCATAGTATATATAGTACCGCAATTCCTTTGTAAACTAGAGGTCTATCAGAGGGCACTCCATATAAAACAGTGCAAAACAAAGTCGTAGTAGGCTCGTATAAGGCATGTGACAAGGCACACAAGGAATGCCAGGGTTGGATTCACCGTTTGCAGAGCCGGATTCACCATTCGAAGGGAACTCAAGTAGGAAGGTTCGAAGTGTTGAAATGCGTTCATTGATTGGTGTAGAACAATGAATGAGGTGGCAACTCAAAGGTCGTGAGTTGGTGGATAATGGCTGCTCAAGAAGGTTTCTTGAGCTATGGAAAGTCATCGAGTTGGATGACTAAAGATGTAAAGGCTGAGAGATTATCATTATCGTAATTCTAGCAGGCTCAAAGCAGGGGTACACTAGAGATGTCTAAAAGACCGGATGTAGGTTGGGTACCCTGGGTATCGTTGAAAGCCTAGTTGTCAAGATTGGACATACATACGTAGCGTTGAAAGGTGCATGGAATTTATGCTAGAATTGGGGTTACCATTAGCCTTTGACATATGGAAAGTTTAGTCGTCATACGATTAAGATGGTTTCGAAAAAGGATTGGCGGTGGTAGCCAGAGTCTGTCATGGTTGATTAGTCGCTTTGTTTGAACCGTCTCATGTAGATTGTCCAACGTCGAAGGAGATCTTACTTGGGTGCTTGTCTGATATTTGTTTAGGCCTCTTGGGTTTGTGCTTGAGGGACACTGAATTCGATTAGGATGGTTTACATGAAATATATAATTTGGACGTCATGAGTTCTTTTCCCTTATTAAATGAATGTTCTGGTTTTCATAAATGTATGGTTGAAATGTTATTGTAAAGTTTATCACTGTTCGATATAAGGAAGATAGGGTTGCGCTCTTCTCTGGTGTTGTGGGTAGATTAGTTTGTTTATCAATACATTCTCATATACTTTGTTGTTTGAAGTTTGTTAGCTATTTTATCGCTCACTAAACTATTATCTTACTCAAGGTTTTAGGTCTCCTCTTATTACCTTGGGTTGTTCATCCGGTTGTGGATAGGCAGACTAAGTAGCAGATGACGGGTGATTAGTGAGGACGATGCTGCTCTGCGAAGGCAAGTAGGAGGCTAGCATATTTTTTTACTACTATCTAGTATTTTTGTTTCCACTGTTTGATTTGCTCTATGAATGTTGTAGTGAGGCCTTATGTACATACTTGATATTTCCTATGATGTTGGGATAACCTTTCAGGATGTTGTGAAAGTTTGTTATATGATGCTTCACTACTATTACCTATTGTATATGTTCTATTATATTTTATCCTTGCGCTGTGAGTTTTGCAACAGGTTCCGATGTTGTTTACCTACTCTGATGATCGTCCATAGCTGCCGGGCACACCTTTCAGCGCATTATTCCTCTTGTTTAGTGCGGGGGCTGTGGGCGATCGTCACATTTGGTAACAGAGCTCTGGTTAACGATTTTAGCCAAAGTTCTAAAACATAATTATGTATAAGAGACGTATTTGTAGATTTCAATTGGATGCTTACTTTATATATTAACATATATAGTAGTAGCGGTTGTATTCCTTTAGAAAATTATCTTGGAAGTGGCCAATTATTCTAAATTGCAGATTTAGAATGAGTAGACGACGATCAAGACACGCTGCTAGGGGAGCTAATACTAAAGGGGGAAATAGCGGTGAACTAGACTACCCTACCATATTTGAAGCCATGATGGAGGCATTCATGCGAAGGGTGCCCGCTCTAGTGGCAGCTATGGTAAACATAGGAGTTCAATTGCCTAGGGTTGTGGACTTTGCAAAGCTATGCAATGATTTTACATCTCAAGGAGGAAAACCATTCAAAGGATCTGAGCCAGCTAAAGAGGTTCAGAGGCGGATGGATTATTGTGTTCGTATCTTTGAAGACTTGAGTTCAGATGGTGCAACCAAGAGAAAGCTTGCATCAAGGCAACTACAAGGCAGGGCCATGGAATGGTGGAATTCAGTCACGCTTGAGATGCCAGAGGAAGAAATTTCATGGGAGCAATTCTAGGCTAAGTTTGAAGAAAAGTTTATCTCCACTGCTCATAAGTCAGCTTTGTTCAAGAAGTTTGTGGAGCTGAAACAGGATGGTCGTTCTGTGCTTGATTATGTTTCTAATTTCGAGGCCTTGTCCAAATACGCTCGTTCATACATTGATACACCTTATCAGAAGAACGGAAAGTTTTTTATGGGGTTGGATACCTATTCGAAGGTCATTGGAGGATCATCTTGATGATACATTCAAGAAGCTTGTGGAAAAAGTTGTTCGCCATAAGAGCTTTTTTCCTAAGGAAGCAAATGTTGTTACTACAACCAAAGAATTTCAGAAACCACAGTAGGGTAGTAATAATAAGAAAAGGAAGTAGCAACAACAGGCCAGAAGAAGCCTAAGAATGAGGTGATTTGCTTTAACTGCCAACATAAGGGTCATTACTCAAATGAGTGCAAGAATCCCAAAGCTAAGAAGAAGTTTTCAAGTGTGAGAAGCCTGGGCATGGGAAGAAAGACTGTCCAGAATCAGCTAAGGTCAAGCAGGTTGTGAAGGCATATGCTTTGGAAGTCGTGCCAACTTCTTCGAGAGCTCCTACTGTAGAGAAGAAGGGAAAGGGTGTCATTGTTCAAGGTACTCTTTCTATATAAGCTGTTTCATTTTGAGTTATGTTCGATACTGGAGCATCACATTCATTCATTTGCAATGAGCTTGTGTTCCCTTTGGTTAGGAACCCGATATTTGCGATGGATCTTTCATAGTGACTTATCCAGTTAGGGATTCATCCAATCTTTGTATGATTTGTCATGGTCTAGTGTTGTCGAGTCATGGTTGCTCTTTTGTGTGTGATTGCTTTGTTCTTAATTTCACTGGGTTTTGGATCATCTTGGGCATGGATTGGCTCAAGAGGTATGCAGCAAGAGTGAATTATGAGATGGTAGAGGTGAGAGTCGGGGATGTGGAAGGGCAAAAGGTGTTGATTAGATGTAAGACCGAAGAGGGTGTCTTCGTTAGCTATCTATATTCGCTTGGGATTTGACGAGGTCCTAGGGTTGCTGCTGCATCGTGAGGTCAAATTTAGGATTGATTTGTCGAGGGTGCTAGACTAATCATTATGCCTCTTAGGTGGATAGCACCTAAGGAACAACATGAGTTGGAGGTACAGGCTTGTGACCTTTTGGGAAAAGGGTTCATTTGGAGGAGCGTATCCAAATAGGGTGCACCTGTCATGTTTGCAACCAAGGAAGATGGCTCGTTAAGATTGTGTGTGGACTATCTTGAGCTGAATAAGGTGACTAAGAAGAACAAGTATCCATTGCCAAGGATTGATGAGTTGTTCGATCAGCTTCACAAAGCCGAAGTGTTTTCTCATATGGATTTGGCAACGGGATTTCACCAGTTAAGGGTGGCAAAGGATAGTGTGCCAAAGATTGCTTTTAGCACAACATCCGGTTTCTTCGAATGGTTGGTGATGCCATTCGGGTTGACTAACGCGCTAGCGTATTTTGTGGATCTTATGAATAGGGTATTTAGAGATCAATTGAACAAGTTCGTGCTTGTGTTCGTGGATGGCATTTTTGTGTACTCAAGAAATGAGGAAGAGCACAAGAAGCCCTTGCTAGTGGTGTTGGAAATATTGCGAAAGCATCGGCTAAGAGCTAAGTTTTACAAGTGTCACTTCTGGAAGAGTGAAGTAAGGTTCTTAGGCCATGTTGTTTCTGGAAATGGGATAGCGGTTGACCCCGCTAAAGTTGAAGAGATCTAGGACGGGGATAGACCTAAGAATGTGACTGATGTGAGGAGTTTCCTTGGGTTGGCTAGTTATTATCGATGGTTTATCAAGGATTTCTCTAAGATAGATGCACCATTGACAGGATTGATGAAGAAGAACCAAGTACTCAAATGGGATGCAAAGTGTGAGCAAGCGTTTGGAATCCTGAAGGAGAGACTAACGAGTGCTCCTATATTGACCATTCCAAATGGGAATAAAGAGATGGTGGTATACACCGATGCATGTGGTACTGGGCTTGGAGCAGTGCTAATGCAGAAGGATAAGGTTGTGGCCTACGCGAGTTGACAGTAGAAGCCGCACGGAAGGAATTATCCAACTCATGATTTGGAATTGGTAGCGATTGTGTTTGCTCTGAAGATGTGGAGACATTACCTGATGGGAGTTCGATTCGAGTTGTTTAAAATCACAAGTCGTTGAAGTATCTTTCCTCTCTAAAGGATTTGAATCTTCGGCAGCAATGACGGTTAGTTTCTGGTGTCATATGATTTCGGTATAGATTATACTCCTGGCAAAGGTAACGCAGCTGCAGATGCATCGACTCGAAGACACGCAAGTTTGGGAGCGATGTTTTCAGAATGGAAGAGCCTTGATTATTTGGTAAGGTTTGATTTTAGGCCACGATGTTAAATGGAACCTGAAATATTGGCAAGCTTATCGGTAAGACCTACTCTTATCGAAAGGATTGGCGAGAGCCGAAAGAAAGATGTAAAGCTTGTCAAATTTATCCAGAAGCTGGAACCATAGAATAAAGAGTTCGAGGTCGATTGATAAGGTTAGCTTCAAAAAAAGGACGACTGGTTGTTCCTGATATCGATGGATTGAGAGAATAGGTTCAGAGAGAATATCATCACTCGAAGTTGACGATTCAGCCCGACGGAAATAAGATGTATCAGGATATGAAGAGAGTCTACTATTGGGAAGGGATGAAGCGAGATATTAGAAATTTCATTTCCACCTGCATGAAACGTCAGTTAGTGAAAGCTGAACAAAAGAAGCCGAGTGTTTTGCTTCAGCTATTGGAAGTTCCTATGTGGAAATGTGATCGGATATCGATGGATTTTATCAATGGACTACCTAGAACAAAGGCAGGAAATGAATGGATTTGGGTCATCGTGGATCGCTTGACCAAAAGTGCACGGTTCATTCCTGTCAAGTTGACTAGGACGGCATCGAAATTGGCTGAACTTTATGTGAAATGGATAGCTCGATTCCATGGTATCCCAAAGAGTATAGTGAGTGACCGAGATCCATTATTTACGAGTGGATTTTGGAAAAGTTTGCAAGATGCTTTGTAAAACAAGTTATTCTTAAGTACAGCTTATCATCCCCAACTAATGGTCAAACTGAGAGGGTTAATCGAGTTTTGGAGGATCTCCCCAGGGTTCGTGTTTTAGACTTTGGAGGATCAAGGGAAGACCATCAACATTTTGTTGAATTTGCATATAATAATAGTTACCAATTGAGTATTGGGATGGCACCATATAAGGCGTTGTATGGTAGACCGTGTAATTCTCCAGCTTTTTGGTTAGAAATTGGAGATAAGTTGATACTTAGGCCTGAGACGATTAAAGAGACCTCAAATTGTATCAAGATCGTCCGACAACGAATGAAAGCAGCCCGAGATTATCAAAAGAGTTATGCCGATAAACATCATAAGGATTTGTAGTTCGACGTAGGCGATATGGTTTTCGTGATGGTTTCACCATTGAAGCATATGGTTAGATTCGAAAATAAAGGAAAGTTAACTCCTAGGGTCGTTGAACCATTTCCGATAGTCGAGCGAATTGGAAAGCTCGCATATAGGTTGGAGTTACCCAAGAAGATATCGAGTGTGCACAATATTTTCCATGTGTCATTTCTATAGAAATTCATGCATGATTTGAATGTGTTGGTATCTCCAGAACAATGCGAAGGCTTAGAAATAGAGACCGTAGTTGCGAGACCTCGTAAGCTACTTCGTGTTGGGGGAAATGACACGAAACAGCTTAGGAGGAAGACGGTTAAGCTTGCCAAGGTACAATGGAGTGAAGATGGCGACGATTGTACGTGGGAGACGGAAGAGAGTATGAAGGCGACTTATCCAGAAATCTTCGTCGGTAGGATCCTTTGATATCATATCATCGTTATATTGTTGTATCTTGTGGTTGGTTGGTAGAATTCTATGTGCTAGGATAAGGCTATGGATGCATGGCTTGATGGTTGCTAGTTGGATGATAGAATTGGCCTCTCATGGACGATAGGCATGCAGAATTATTGTGGTTGCTCGTGTTCGCTTTGAATTTCAGGGGCGAAGTTATTAAAGGGGGAGAGGGAGGAGAATGTAACAGCCCGCGTTTTACATATCGGAGGATCGTAAAATATTTTTATTTTATTCCTCAACGGTTGAATCATTCACATATTTTAATATGTTGCTTATCGGTATTTGAGACATGTCCATATTTTTACCAATTTTGTTTCTGACCATTTTTCCCTATCAGTCATGTATAGGGCATATCTTTTGACTCAGTTCGAATCAGGTGGTGCGACTTATGCCATTGGAAACGAAATGATGATTGCCTTACTGTAGAATGGTTACAATAATGATTTGGCTCAACGCTTTGGGTAGAATCGCTGTTTTAAGGTTTAACAGTTGGTTGTTCTGGTTTTTAAGCCATAATGGGCTGATTTGGTGAGGCCCATTAGTGGGCTAGTAGAAGGTATAAAAAGTGGGTGGGAAGTATGAGAAATAGTTTAGTTTCTCTATTCTCTCATTTGGTGGCCTATCCTCCTCCTTCCTTTAACGCCTTTCCACCATTACAAATCAAATCTAAAGGAAGGAAATCGAAGATCTACACCATTGGTGGCTAGATCTACATCATTTGAAGTGAGAATTCATCGGATCAAGGAGTTTGGTTTGAAATGCTTACTGTTCGGAATCTTATTGCATTGGTTTTACATTGTTTAGGAGGATCGGTGAGTGATTTGCATCTCTCACATGGATTCAGTGAATTGCATGAATTGTTGAACCATGTTTTTCATCAAATTCAAGTGCTTTACCGTAGATCTACACCATGATAAGTTCATTTTCATATAAATCACCCTAGGATCTAATTTAGTATGTTTAAACCGGTAATTCATATTCCATTTCATATGTATATGCAAGTTGGATCCATAAATTTGTTCACATGTTCATTTATCGTGATTTTGGTGAAAGTTGCATAATTTGATGTTAATTTTCACTTTCATGATGTTAGTTATTTTATAACATGCTTATGATTGTATTGGATGTATTGGATGAGTCAGTTTCGTCGAATTTGTTGTTTGGCGAAGTTTTGGTCGAAATTGGAGTTGGAATAGGGTTGTACAGTGGATCGATCGGTTAGGAAGGATCGGTTGTCGAGTGGCTTGGAGAACAAGCCAAGGCAGGACCGATTGGTGCCCTAGAGTTGGACCGATCGGTGCCCCAGAGAATGGACTGATCAGTGTGTATGCTTTAGGGGACCGAACGGTTTGTGTGTTCCAGGATGACTGAATGGTGGGTGTGTTCCAGAATGGACCGATCAGTGGGTGTGTTCCAGGAGGGCCGATCGGTGGGTGTGTTCTAGGAGGATCAGTCGGTCAGTGTCTTCAAAAGGACGGGTCATTCGCACAGGGTTATTTCTGAAAAATAATATTTTTCGGGTACGACCAAAATTTGAAGAAAAGAGTTCGAAAAAAAAGGGGGCAACCCCCAGAACCCTACCTGCAATGCAGTGATGTAATTTTGCTCAGTGATAGTGTGACTTTAAAAGGAATTCAAGTAGGAAGGTTCGAAATGTTGAAATGCACTCATTGATCGGTGTAGAATAACGAATGAGGTGGCAACTCAAAGGTCGTGATAATGGCTGCTCAAGAAGGTTGCTTGAGCTATGGAAAGTTAGATGACTGGCGATGTGAAGGCCGAGAGATTATTCTTTTCGTAAGTTCTAGTAGGCTAGAAATAGGGGTACACTAGAGATGTCTAAAAGACCATATCTTAGTCGAGTACCTTGGTTATCGTTGAAAGGCCTAGTTGTCAAGGTTGGACATACATTCGTATCGTTGAAAGGCATATGGAGTTTATGCTAGAACTGGGTTTACCATTAGCCCTTGACATATGGCAAGGTTGGCCATCATACGTTTAACGATGGTTTCAAAGCAAGATTGGCAGTGGTAGCCAGAGTCTGTTATGGTTGATTCGTTGCTTTTGTTTGAACCGTCTCATGTAGATTGTCCAACATCAAAGGAAATGTTCCTTTGGTGTTTATTAGATATTGGTTTAGGCCTTTGGGGCTTGTGCTTGAGGGATGTTGAATTCGATTAGAATGGTTTACATGAGATATATAAGTTGGATGTCATGAGTGCTTTACCATGATTGAATGAGTTTTCAGGTTTTCATGAATGCATGGTTGAAATGTTGTTGTAAAGGCTATCACTGTCCAATGTGGGGAAGATAGGATTGAGTTCTTCTTTGGTGTTATGGGTGGATTAGTATGTTTATCTATCCTTCTTATATACTTTATTGTTTGAAATTCGTTAGTGTTAACCGGATTTTTGGTCTGGTTCCCAAAAGTACACAAGCCACGCTCGACTCAACGTATCGCGTGAAACTAAAGCCAAAAGGGACGCATAGGAGCGAAGGAAATAGGATGAAGAGGGATCACGCCAATAGGGACCTCACGGCACCCCAAACTCCCGTTCGTGCAGCCTCTGAGGTGCGGAACCTCGCACCCTCAAGGGGCGAATTCTCGCACCCTCTAGGTGGGAAATCTCGCGCCCTCGAGATGCGAGAACTCGCACCCTCGAGGTGCAAGATCTCGTACACTCGAGGTGCGAAATCTCGCACCCTTGAGGGGCGAAATCTCACACAATCGAGATGCAAAATCTCGCACCCTCAAGGCATGAAATCTTGCACCTATGAGGTGCGAAATTTCGCACCCACGAGGTACGAAATTTCGTAGCCACGAGGTGCGAAATTTCGCACCTCAGGATCACAAGTGAATTTTACGTATCTGCAGTCTCTAGGTGTGAATTTCTGCGTGTGGTGCCCTATTTCTACCTACTCCTTTCCTATAAATACCCCATGATTTCACACTTCAAAGGTGTTGGAATTTGAGACCATGGGACCTCCATAGAGCTCCATTAATGGTATCTCCCCTTTGAGGAAAAGATGGAATAAAATATCTTCTCTCCCACGTATACAATATATATGATAAGTATGACATCATATGTGAGAAAGATGACATCATGTCTTAGAGGTGACATCATATAGCCTCAAGGATGACATCGTATAGCTTAATTATGACATCATCTAGCATAAAGATGAATGTAATGAGATGTCATGAGAGGGTCTCAACCTTGTAACTTTTTGTGATCAATAATATTCCAACAATGCTTCAATGTGGACGTAGGCCCTTCACAAGGCTGAACCACTATAAACCTCTTGTGTTATTTACTGCTTTTCTACTCTTGTCTGTGCATCCAAATTAACTATTCCTAGTAATTGGACTCTCCGGTGTTTACGACATTTTTTTCCATCAACATTTGGTGCTTTCACTCAGAGAACTCAAATTTTGTGCCTTTGTCGCATGTTATCATCTCGAGCTCCGACAAGCTTGAGATTCCTTGCTAAACCTGCTGTCGAGTCCGGTTACGATGGCAAAGCGACCAAAGAGCGCAATGGTCGGCTTTTCAGCTGAGACCGGTACGTCCCAACCTCAACCAACGGACATCCGGACCACTAATGAAACCGTCCCTCCTATTGTGGGCCCCGAAGCGCCCACAACACAAACTCAAATCCGCGCGCTTAATGAAAAGTATGAGAACACAGCGGTCGAGCTTAACCAAGCATTAAGAATAACATTGACCTTATGCGACAACTTCAAGAAAGTCAGCGCATCGTCGCTCGACTTCATCTAATTAAGAACAATGCTCGACCCCGACCAACCATATCGGAAACCTCCTCTTCTGAGTCAAGGGGCCCACATCAAAGGAGGAGGTTTAGCCTCATCAACACCATCGCCGCTCGCACCAGTGCCCTTGACAACGGTAATGGCAATGGCTACGCTAACGGCAATGGGAACGGGAATGCGACCGAACTACCGTCATATATAGCGAGGGGGCACAATATCGAGACTGCTCTCGCTTGATCATCAATGATGGACTAGGTCCTACAAACCAACCTCTTCTTCGACACAACCCGACGATGGACAATCAGGGTAATGGGCTTGCTATTCCAACAGCCCGCGTTCCTCTAGAACAGGAACCACATCACCCCGCTCCACCTCACCGTCCACACCTAGACCCAATTATAGATGTCGAGGACATGGAGGAAGATGATCCGGATGTCTATCATAGAAGACACCCTTGCAAAAGAACTCCAAAACCTCGCCAAAACCTATGGGTCCCAATGGCGGATCCCCATCCAACTTATCTACCAGACATGGTTCGAAGAATCATAAGGGAAATGCGAGGAAATGTGCACGATTCATGGAAAGCGCACATTAGGCGTAACCCTTTCACAAGAAGGGTAAACGAAGCTGAATGGCTGCGACTCTACATCATGCCGCAAATGCTGCTCTACGAAGGCACCACTGACCTGTGTGTCTTCCTAAATCGATATGAATGGCAAATGGACTCGAGCCGAGGCAACGATCCGGTCAAATGCAAATGTTTCCCAGACTTCTTATCAGGGACTACTCTGTTATGGTTCTCTCGCCTCCCGCTCGATTCCATTAACAACTTTGGTCACTTAGCGAAACAGTTGGTCAAGCAATTTAGGATGCTCATACCAACTCCAAAGAATGCTCTTACCCTTTCAAACTGATACCAAGGGCCCGTTGAGTCGCTCAAAAACTACCTCTCCAAGTTCAATATTGCCCTCGTTGAGGTCGAGGATCCGGACCCTTGCACCATACTCTTTCAGTTAGCCAAAGGTGTACTCCCTACTTCCGAATTCGAGGCATGGATTGGTCAAACGCAACCAAAAAGCCTTGACGCCTTCTATGAGAAGGCGGATCAATACTTATGCTAAGAGGACGCAAGGCGCAACTGACTCTCAGCCACCAGTCGCCCCAATGGCCATCAAGAAAGCGCTGCAAATGACAACCTCAGAAGAAAATAAGTAGGAGAGTCCTTTGATCAGAACAAGGGGCAGGTCCTAACAGGAAAAGACTGAACAATGGTAGGCAAGACTGCAGGAACAACGATCAGACCCCGATCAAGCCAAGAAAGCCCGGCCCTTATCGAGCCTTCGGTACATACACCCCACTAAACGAGGATCTAGAAACAATCTACTTGGAGACATCAACACTTTGCCATATAAGAAGTCGCGCGCCAGGGTATAAACCGATCTTGAGAAAAATACTGGGAGGTACTGTTGATACTATGACGTGTACGGCCACAATACCAATGAATGTCGCAAGCTCAGGGATGCAATTGAAAAGCTTATCCGCGAAAAGCGACTTTAGAAATACGTCCAAGAGCTTTTCTACCCAAAGCAAACCCAAAGCCTCAGGCACCAGCTCCTCAGGCAGCCGCCAAAGGAGCTCCAGGTCCATCTAACCGAAGGCGTGGGATCGTGATCAACATCATATGTGGCGGACCTTATCCCACACATGATAGCTTCCAAAAAAATGGAAGAGTATGTTAGTTCGATAAAGCATTCTACTTATGAAACTTGCTCCTCACTCAACGAATCCATCCCTACCAAGCTCTAAAAGACCATGCGGGATGACATCGTCTTCCGCGAAAGAGATTCACTAGGGTGGAAATCCCAACCACCAGTTATCACTGCTCAGATCGGTGCCGTTTCTGTCCGAAAAGTGTTAATCGATTCCGAAAGCTCAGTCAACATCATTTTCAAAGCTGCTTACAACCAAATGAAGTTAGAAACAAAAGACTTAAAGTCATGTCACGCCATGATCCACGGATTCAACGGGGCTTCTACTTCGCCAGTAGGAGTGATCGATTTACTTATGGAGTAGGCGAAGGGGATCGAAGCCAGGTCCGAATCCTCACTTTCATAGTTATAGACATTGATTCCCCTACAACGCTTTCCTTGGGCACCCTTTTCTCTTAGAGTTTCGGGTTTGCATATCGCCATGGTCTCTCCTAATGAAGTTTCCAACAGAAAACGGGATTAGAACAGTCAAAGGTGACCAAGTAAGCACCAGAGAACATTATGCAATAGAATGGAAGAATGCACGCAATAAGGACAAGGGAAAAGCAGTGCCCATGCCTTCTTGCACAAAACTATTTCAGCATAGCAATCAACGCCATCTGGGCCTTAGTTCAGGCGCCACTGCCGTCTTTCCAAAGAGCTCGACCCACGGAAGGACGAAGTGCCTGAGTACGAAAGGGCTACCCCAGTCGAATCTACAATAGATATTCCCGTTAATCCCGATGATCCATCCAGAATTCTAAAGATAGGATCGCTGCTCCATTCCTCGGTCAAAGAAGATCTTGTGGATTTCTTGAAGGCAAACCTGGACATGTTCGCATGGACTCATTCTGATATGAAAGGCATCGACCCTGCGGTCGCTTACCATTGTCTAAGTATCGATCCTACAACAGTTCCAATCAAGCAGAAGTGCCGCTTCTTAGGACCTGAGAGATCCAAAGCATTGGAGGAAGAGGTAGATCATCTACTCAACAACAATTTCATTCGTGAAGATGACTACCCTGAGTGGGTCTGCAACCCCGTTCTGGTTAAGAAGGCCAATGGTAAATGGCGAACGTGTGTTGACTTCTCCGACTTAAACAAAGCATGTCCCAAGGACAGCTTCCCATTTCCAAAGATCTACCGACTTGTTGACTCAACCGCTGGATACCATCTACTATCTTTCATGGATGCTTATTCAGGCTATAATCAGATCCCAATGAACTGTCGCGATCAGGATTACACCTCTTTCATAACAGGCCTCGGACTTTACTGCCATCGCGTCATAACCTTCGGCCTCAAGAATGCCGGTGCTACTTATGAATAAATGGTTAATCGTCTCTTTAAAAACCAAATTGGAAATTCCATGGAGGTGTACGTGGACGACATGTTGGTAAAATCTAAAGCATCAAGCGGTCACGTCCACAAGCTCTCTGAAATGTTCGATATCCTTCACCGGTACGACATGAAACTCAACCCCTTAAAATGCTCCTTCGGAGTCGCTTCAGGAAAGTTCTTGGGTTTCATCGTCAACTCCCGAGGAATCGAAGTTAATCCAGAAAAAATCCAAGCTATTCGTGATATCCAAATCCCCAAAAACATCAAGGATGTCCAAAGTTTAAATGGAAAGGTCGTCGCTTTAAGTCAGTTCATATCCACGGCCACCGACAAGTGCATTCCTTTCTTCGATTTACTTCATAAAGGGAAACGCAATTTAGAGTGGACACCAGAATGCATTTCTGCATTCAAAGAACTTCTGGATCACTTAGAGCAACCACCTATACTATCCAAGCCCATAAACCATAAGGACTTATACATTTTTTGGTTGGTTCTATGTAGGCAATCAGCTCAGTGTTAATTTGCCTCGAGGACCGCGTCCAGCAACCTGTCTACTACATAAGCAAATGATTAACAAGGTCAGAGAAGAAATACCCGAAGCTGGAAAAGCTAGCATTCTTCTTGCTCATTTCCTCTCGAAAGCTTCGACCATACTTCCAGTCTCATCCTATAAAGGTTTTCACCAATCAGCCACTACGACCGGTCCTGCAGCGACCCGAAGTTTCTGGACGACTACTGAAGTGGAGTATGGAGCTGAGCCGATTTGAGATAACGTTCATTCCTCGCCGAGCCATCCTCGGACAACCTTTCACTTACTTCATAATAGAATTCACTGCCCCCAAGGAGACTCCAGCAGAAAACACGGATGCCTCCGGTACTCAATGGAAATTATTCATGGACGGGTCCTCCAATAACAAATGCTCCGGGGCCGGAGTCGTGTTCATCACCCTCGAGGAATGCCCAATGTGGTACGCGCTAAAACTAAATTTCCCTGCTACCAACAACGATGTGGAATATGAGTCCTTGATAGCTGGACTTAGAATCGCGATCGAGCTTAAACTAAAGACAATCCAAATCTTCTCCGACTCGCAACTCATCGTGCGTCAAGTAAAAGGGTAATATCAAGCTAAGGGGAATGAGTCGCCATCTACTTGACTAAGGTTTAGGAGCTACTCGCTCGCCTCGACCACTTCGTCATTACTCATATACCCCGAGAACAGAATGAAAAAGCTGACTCACTATCCAAACTAGCGAGCTCCGAGGATCCATAACTTTTGGGGTTCGCCCCCGTCGAAGTGCTCAACTCCTTTTATATCAAGCAAATTCAGACTGAGGTAGTCATTAGCACCAAACCCAAACCTGAATCTTGGATGACACCAATCAGGAGTTACCTACAGCATGGGACCCTTCCGGGGAGCTACAAGGAAAGACGAGCACTCACCCGCCAATCGGCTCTCTATCTTCTTATGGATGGGATTCTCTACCGCAGAGGTTTCTCCATCCCATTGCTTAGATGTGTAGCCCATCATGATGTCATCAAAGTACTAAACGATGCGCATGAAGGGGAGTGCGACGACCATACTGGAGGGATA
The DNA here is from genome assembly GCA_030737875.1 of Allium sativum. Taxonomy (NCBI): domain Eukaryota; kingdom Viridiplantae; phylum Streptophyta; class Magnoliopsida; order Asparagales; family Amaryllidaceae; genus Allium; species Allium sativum. The sequence goes on from CM060916.1 coordinate 329,393,918, forward strand.
AACCTGGCCAGAAAAATACTTAGACATGGTTACTACTGGCCCACACTCGATCAATACGCCATAGACTATGCTCGCAAGTGCGATATGCCTCGGTGTTTCTCAAAGATCCCGAGAGCCCCTCTAACTAGGATAACACAAATGATCAGCCCATGGCCATTCGCCATATAGTTAATCGACATCATTGGAACTCTTCCAATGGTCCGAAGCGGGGCACGATACGGCGTCATCGCAGTTGATTATTTTAACAAATGGGCAGAGGCTGAAGCCCTCGCCACAATCACCGCGAAGAAGATGATCAACTTCATTGTATGCAACATCATTACTCGATATGGGTTCCCTCAAGCTATCATTTCTGATAACGACACTCAATTCGAGAGCGCCGAATTCAAAGCCTTCTGCCAGCGGCACAACATCGAAAAGAGATTCTCAGTAGTGGGTCATCCTTAAACCAGTGGGAAGGTTGAAGCGATCAACAAATTTATTAAGTCCAACATCAAGAAGTGCTTGGAAAAATCTAGGGGCATGTGGGCGGAGGAAATTCCACTAGCCCTATGGGTATACTAAACCACCCACAAGACAACAACAGACATATTCATTTCGCCCACGCCTATAAATCAGAAGCCTTCATTCCTATTGAACTCAAGCTTCCATCTCGCCGAGACACCTACTTCAATCCAAGGACAAACCAATATTACCTTTAGGATCACTTGACTTGTTGGAAGAAAAAAGGAACGAAGCTGATCTCCGAGCTACCGCCCAACGGTAATGAGTCGCCCGATACTTCCATTCTAGGGTCCGCTGTAAGGACCTCAACGTTGGCAAACTCATCCTGAAATGGGTCTTCTCTCCACCGACAGGCCTTGCACTTCGTTGGAAAGGTCCGTACTCCATACAAAGGAAGCTCAGCAATGGATCTTGCAAACTCGCAACAGTGGACGGAGCTGAACTCCCAATTGCATGGAACAGTGAACATCTCCGCCGCTACTTTACATAATTTAGAACATAGTTATTTACACTTTCCAACCATGTTTTGTTTTTAACAATTCAGTGCATTGTAAAGGTTGTTACTACCAAAGTTATTAGCGGAAATGATGTTCAACTTCTCATCTCTTCCAGTTTATGTCTACTCCGCACATGACGCATTTGATCAATCCTGACAACTAGCTTACGTTCAAACAATCAGTTGTCATGTCAACCTCTGACCATGGAGTCGGCACCGCCGCCGGAGACTCGACCAACTTTGAGGCCAAAACACAATGGCTACGACTAGCACCCCGAGCACGAGAGCCGACAATTCCACTCGAGTCGCTGGCACGTGGCGCGACCGAGTATAAATAACCACGAACTTGAATCTTAGCCCCGTGCCGAGACCGAGGATAAATCGTTCCGCGCGCCAAGTCCCAAGTGACTTGGGGCCACCCAACATCCAGACAGGAGTGATGTACATCCCTCCCTCAGCTACGGATACCGGTCGAATCTTTGTGCAGCATCGAGACAGACCCTTAAATTGTTTCTTCCCCAAAGCTCTCAAGGCTGAGGTGTAGCCCATGGCCACGATCGGACCCTATGGGCCGATGATCTGGGCTTCCCTTCTCAGGTGAATAAACAATACCTGTGGCTCGCCTCAAACCGATGAACGACGGGAGAGTCATACATCGGACGGACTGCACAATGCGGCGTCATACGCATTCGCTACACTTGGGATTAACTCCGGGCAACCCAAACACAATAGGCGCTCAGCCTGGGTTTGCAAACTACGGGTTTCCTGAGATGAGGGTAACTTACTAGAAGCATGTGCTCTATCACACCCCTCTGGAATAATGACCCAGAGTGCGGTACACAATCATACGCCTCAGGAATAATGACCCAGAGCAAGGCACACAATTGCTTTTTTGTTAAGTGTAACGATAAATATGCTTATGCTAGTACGGGATGCCCGAAAACATAAGAAGAACATTCAAACACGTAACACAAATTATGATCTTTACTAACTCATATTTCCATTTCAACACACACACATTAAAAACAGACTGCATGTCTAACATCTTTCTTTCTAATGACAGGGTGTACATGAGAACCACACCATGTCTTGAAAAACTAAAAGCGAGGGTCATACTCGCGTAAACTATTAGCCTACATTACCAAAATAAACGGTAACTACTACGTAGGTTGCTAACACTAATCATGTTTCTTCCTCTTGTGCTAGTTCTTGCGTTTGTTTTTTTTTTGCAGATTCTGCTCTCGATAGTTCATCCATTGCACAGGGCCTCTTCTTGCTAGACCCGCTCCTTCCCTCTCGGCCCTTCCGAGAAGTGGTCGATTCATGAGAAGCCAAGAGACGCTTCTCGTCCTCCCCCATCGTCGCTAGATATCTCGGTGATGTCAATACGGGTGGTATGCGGCGTAGGTACGGGGGCACTACCGGCAGCAAGGCCTGTTACAGTGCCACTTTTCTCCGGTATCTCCTTGCCTTCTCGCTCAACTCGTTCCTTGGCCTCTCTAGTAGTCCGACGCCAAGCCAACTTCTGGGATCTATGCGGCATGTTATCCTTAGCCTTGGATGTCCCAAGGGACTCAATAGTCCTTTGCTGTGCTTCATTATCAGCTTTCCTCTTCTCAACCGTCTCAGCGGCTCTCGCCTCGATATCCTGCCTGGTCTTCATTAGGACCTCTTTCTTAGCAGCCTCGTCATGCCTATGTTACTCCTCCACCTCTTCATGCTTAGCCACCATTTTGGATTTTTGGGTCTCCACTATAGCAGCCATCGACGGTACATCAGTGTCCATTAGGCCTTGGGTAGCCTCACTTTTCCCATCATCCACCTCTCCTTCCTCCACAAAGGTATCGACCATGCGGGGTGGGGTGGGTTAACCGTACGTCCGAATAGTTATCCAGTTGATTGTCACCCTCTCCAAATTATGCTGCCGTAAGTCCTAGCCCAGATTCAGTTGTTTGTCGGACATAGGGGCAGGGCCCGATGTCATGGTCAATCCAGGAAGGGATGTACATTGAAAACACAACCTTTTAGTCTGCAAATTCAGTAAGTACATCCTCGGGATGCATGGCAAAAGAAATTTACCTCCGGATAGGGATAGTATAGAAATGTCAAGAGGGGTACTGGTGGTGGTAGGTAAAATGAATCCAGTCTCTCCTAGCTCCAAATGCTCAGGGTCATATTCGGTCGGAACCCAACCCGAAGCTGCGGGATCACTCACTACAAGCGAGTCATGGGCCAATGGCCGATAGGAACTTGCTTCGACAAATGTCTTGGCAAACACAACGCTCTCAATCATGGCTGCTTTCCCTTCTTGGTAATGATCCTCTCCATCCTGTCTCTCTCGGCATCCTCAAGCAACAACCTTCTGCCCTTTTCTAGCTTCTCACGCTCTGCAGTGGTCAGGAGATCAATCGTGAGCTGGCATTCATCTAAAATTTCCACATCCACTTCATCGAAGAAGGCCTCGTACAACAATAACCTCTCCCAAGTCCGAGCTAGTTCACGGGGATAATCATCAACCCACGAGAGTCCATGGAATCTCAAAACCTTAATGTACATGTTTTTGATGTCTTCCACTATAGACGATTGCACTCGAAATTATATATCCTTCAGCTCCTCCCTTAACTGTTCCACTTCTCTCAGGTGTTCTGCTTTAAGTCCATCCATTGTACCCAACACATCCCGATTACTGGCCTCCGCATCCTCCTTGACCTTTCTCATTTCCTCAAGCTGCCTCTTCAAGTGGTCATTCTCCGCTCTTAAGGCATTGTTTCCATTTTGAACTTCAAAGACTCCGGCATTCTCCCTTTCCAACTCGATGCATTTCTTATCCACCTCAGCCTTGTCCCACTGAAGGGTTGTGTTTGCGGTGGTCAAATCAGCTATAGTTTCCGTGAAAGAAGAGCAGGAATGATCAGTATCTCGTTTGAGTTTCTCGTATGCCCTCTTCATCTCAGCTAAAAACAACGAGCCCCATGAGTTAGCATTCAAAGATACAGGGGCAAGTAGTGAAAATTCCCCAAATACAAGAGAGGAGGTCTCACCTATTTCAGTGTTCAAGTTTTGGACGGTAGTGCGTTCGACGTCAACAGCCGACCTCTGGTTGATGAGCTCCAGGTTTTTCTTCCTAATCAATTCTGAAAGCAAATGGGAATACCTCAGAAGCTGGTCGGCCTGGCGGTATTCAGCTTCCACACGCATCCAAACATCCCCGGATTCCCTGACAGAAGATATGTGGAGATCGGGGACAAACTTTAACTCATCGAAGTAATGTTGAGGAAAGTCTCGCCTCAACAGCATTAACTTTTCATCCAAGGAAATCTCTCGCCACTCGGACTCTACAAAACCTTGCTTCCCCGTTGCGGTGTCCCTCTCAGGCCATGGTTGGCTAAGTGGCGGCCCCCTCTCTTTATCAATTGGAGCCAGAGCCAAGGTAACTGTGCATGGGGGAGCTATCGAAGACGGACGCCGAGAACCTCCTAAGTTAAACCGAGAATCTCCATCGGGCACCTGAATCAGAGGAGGAAGAGACGGAGATCGTCGAGAGCGATCCTCACCACGGGGTCCACTACCGCGACCAATTGGGGGTGGAGTGCCATACAGATTGGTCCCTCTTCTGAAGCCTTCAATGAAAGGATTCCTAGGGCGTTGACGGCCTCCATGACAACAGCCTCGTCCCCCGCGTTCTCTTGCCATATCACATGTCAAAGATATGAAATGAAATCAGTTATGTCGCATGCTCAGATAAGCCACTATGACATGCAGTGCACATGAGTGTATGCCCTAAGTGTTCTCACAATAGATCAGATTGTGATCCAATAGAAGGAGTTAACCCCTCCGTAGCAAAAGCTAATTCGTCCATGACAGCTGGAGTCGGCCATAGGGACACGTCAAGATCAAGCTTATTCAAGTCATCAAACTGGCGCTCGTCCTCGAGTGGGGTGGCAGCTCCAAGAGAATATACTGGGGACAATAGCCTAATCGACTCTCCCTTCCCTGTCCCTCCAATCGATGTGGAATAGGAACATTCAATGGGCCCTCATCTCCGGCTGCAGCCTCCTCGACACGAGCCCCATCTCCACCGACGTCTCCTTGGAACTTAACGACCTTCTTCGGTCGGAGCCTAGTGGAGAGCATCTTCCTTTTCTAACCAGGGGTCACAAAGCCATTCGCCACCACCTTCTTAGGTACACCGCTCACCACTGCGGGCCTAATTATAGCCCGATCGTCGGGAAGTAACCCAGAACGGAGAAGGCGCTCTTGGCTCGTCACAGTTTCCATTTTGCAAAATTCCTTGGGAATCGCCTGTATGGCATTAAGGCGTTGCCTATACTCGTCACCAGTCGGTGCCTCTGGTTTCCCTACCACAATCGAAAAAGGATAATGATAAGACATGGAATCTAAGAATTTTATAATTGAAAGCAAAGTCCGAAAGCACTTACTCCCTTCAATCCACCTCCTTGCATATCCATGAGGGCAACGCACAAAGAACCAGTCTTGTTTAAACACTGATGGCCTGGGCCATGTCCCGCTAAAGAATTTGGTGGCGGCTGTTTCTTCCAGGAACCATTGGGAAGGCAATCTGTTAGACATTCTCCTCAGACTGAAGAAATACTGAATGTCCTCTCCGGTGGGTTCCATGTTCAAATACTCTCGGTACAGAATGTAGGTGCCTAAGAGCGACGAGTAAGCATTTGGGTGCAGTTGCGAAGGTGCAAGGCGGAAATAGGACAGGAAATCCCGAATAAAATCATGGGCAGGGGGCACACACCCCGCAAAACAAGCTTGCCTATTCCAGGCAGTTAAACCCTCGGGCGGTGCGTAATCCCTTCCACCTTCTCCCGGCCCATGAACATCACCTACTGGTATGCTGAATGCTATGCCATTTTCATGACTTTCGTAGCATCTAGGGGCGACGAACCGAGTCCGTCGGATCTTCCAAGATAACAGCATCAGGTAACATATCCGGGGCCACTAGGCCTGCCAGCGGATCTTCGTTCTTAATGTCTACGTTCTTTACCTCTTCGCGTATGACCGTAGAATGTAGCCTCTTAAGTTGTTCCCCATGATCTGACACTTCGGGTGAATTGGATGATTGGGAAGGAACGGATCTTTCAGTAGTCTTAAGCTCGCTGCCATTCGAGCTACCGCTATTGGTAGAATCAGATGAATGTGACGATAACGAGGGAGCTTCACCTTCCAGGATTTTTCCCTCCTTTGATCTAGTTTGCATGGTTAACTATACTTTAAGACACTAGTATTAGACATCACATTGGGATAACCTGTACCCCTCGTGTTGGTGAAAATTAACATGTATGTGTAGTGTCATGCAAGATTTAGAGATACATAGGAAAGATAAACAGTCCAACAATTCAGTCATAGTTCGGATATATGCGCTATCCTACGTGAAGAATTCACGTCCTTGTCCGCGCGACTTTCACCATATGCCCGCATGCAACCGCGCAAGCAAATATGTGATATGTAAACTTAAGGGCGGACAGTTAGGAGATTGAAGTACTGAACCAGAAAAACAATATCCCTCCAAGGCGTGGCCCAAAGTAGTTAGGCTAGAGCCAAACCAAAAGGCCATGATGGGCAAGAGAGGCTCCAACAAGCTTCGAAGTTCAAAATTCCGAGCTTCAAATTACCATGATTTGAACTCCAAAGGGTTCGAAAATCTGAACCTCAGGGTTCGAAAGTTCGAAACCCAAAGGGTTCAAAATTTCGAACCCCACAGGGTTCGAAAATTCGAACCACAGGATCAAGGACCCAAAACCTTCAAGGTTGGGTATTTCGAATTCATAAGGTTCAAAGCTCCGAACTCAAAAGGCAAGGACATTCAAACCCATCAGGTTCGAAGTTTCGACCCCTGGGATTTTGGGAACTTGAACCTACGAAGGTTCGAAAGTTCGAACCCCAGAGGTTCGAAATTTCGAACCTCGAGAGGGTCAAAATTTTCAACCCAGTTCAAGCCCTCGCCTCTCTCTCCTCCGCGTCGAACCAGTCCGGCCAAACCTCCATGCCTCGACCTCCTTCCTCCTCACGCCTTGACCCCGTACCTTACCTAAAAATCTAAGTCGAAGTTAATGGTGGTCGAGGCAGAAACAATAGTGGAAGAACAAAATGAGGAGGGAGGGCTATTTATAATAAAACGAAATAGTCCCTTTACATTCCCAAAGAAATTAGAGCCCATGGGTTCGAAATTTCAAACCCACGAGTTCAAGATTCCGAGCCCTCTGGGGTTGAAAGCTCGAATCTGTATGGGTCGAAATTTCGCAGCCTGCCAAAAAAGTAAAGGAACCGAACCCCCCGGGTTCGAAACTTCGCGCTACGCGCTCATGTACATGTATTCCCTACGCATAGTGATCTCGCAGACATGCGAGGCAACACCTTGCGAGTACGTAGCAAAGTGAGCATGGCGCCACACCAGCAATAACTCGCTCGCCACCATGCAGCGAACAAGCATGTTAATCAACATGTATTATTCTTTAACTTACAGGATAAACCAGCAACTCAATTACCACTTCAACCAATCCAAAGCACATCATTTCAATATAAGACGTACTTTGGGAGGTAAATGTTAACCTGCTTTTTTGGTTCGGTTCCCAGAAGTACCCAAGACATGCTCGACGCAATGTATCGCATGAAACTAAAGCAAAAAAAAACGCATATGAGCGAAGGAAATAGGATGAAGAGGGATCATGCCAACAGGGACCTCACAGCACCCTAAACTCATGTTCGTGCAGCCTTCGAGGTGCGGAACCTCGCACCCTCGAGGTGCGAAATCTCGCACCTTCGAGCTGCGAGAAGTCGTACCCTCAAGGTGCGAGATATCGTACATTCGAGGTGCGAAATCTCAAACCTTTGAGGGGAGAAATCTTGCACCCTTGAGGCGCGAAATCTCGCACCTACGAGGTGCAAAATTTTGCACCCACGAGGGGCGAAATTTTCCGCCTCAGGCTCAGGTGTGAATTTTCCGTATCTGCAGGATCTAGGTGCGAATTTCTGCATGTGGTCCTTTATTTCTACCTACTCCTACCTAACCCCTACCTACTCCATTCCGATAAATACCCCATGACTTCACACTTCAAAGGGGTTGGAATTTGAGATCTTGGGACTTCCATAGAGCTCCATTAATGGCATCTCCCCTTTGAGGAAGAAGATTTTGAGGAAGAAGATGGAATAAAATATCTTCTCTCCTGTAACAAACCGGAAAATCAGGACCAAATTAAAATTTTATTTTGGCAATTTTGATGATTTTTTTTTTTGAAGAGTAAGGTAGTGGCAACTTGACAGAGTCCCACGCCATATATAAATACTGAAGCAAATACAAGGTCTGAAGATACAACGGCACCACAAAAGAAAACATAAAGGCTCACGTAGGAGCCAAAAAATACATCATAACGTCACAACATCATCAACACAGAAAGTGAATGCCCACATTGGAGCTACAAAAGGTGATCACAACAAAAGACTACACTATATATCAGTGCCGTGCAACTCTAGAGCAGTAGGAGCCAATCAAATGCTTCCAGCTCCCCTGCCATCTTGTTATAAAATCAGAGAAATGCCAATCGTCAATACCAACCCACTTACAGAAGTACTTTAAGAATAAGAAAACAATAGCAGTCGGAGATTTAGCAATGTTTTTAAAGCATTTACTGTTCCTCTCGTTCCAAAGTACCCAACAGTATGAAAAAATAAGTAGTGAAAAATTTCTTGAAGTGGCATGACCCCAAAACTGTACTTGATCTCGAATCAAGTTCTTCCAAGCAAGATTGATATTCACATTCACCAAACATTTAACCCACACGTAAAATGCCAAATCACAATCACAAAAAAATGCATGCAGTCCTCTATTCAGCTCTGTAGAGAATGCAAACCTCGTAACATTAATGTTCTTTCTTCTAAGAAGACTCTTAGTGTTTAATTTTCCATGCATTAAGGTCCACATAAGCACGCGCACCTTCAAAGGAACTTCAACAAAACTCCACATATATTGAAACCCAAGCACTTTCCTACCAGAAAAATTAATCAACTAGTAGCAATATTTGACTGAAAAACTAGTCTTGTTCCTCCAAAAGCATTCATCATCAACATCAACAAGGTGAACATTCTCCAAAAGCTTGAAAAGCTCTAGCAACTGAATAAATGCTCTACCTTCAATAATTCTATTGAAAGTCAATTTCCACTTAAATCCAATAGTAGAATGATCAAACATATCATAAACACTTGTAAACTTATCACATGAAATCTCAAACAGGCTGTCAAATTCAGAAGCCAAAGCAATTGGAAGAAGCCACTTATCCAACCAAAAATAGCACCATCTACCATTATTCAGTTTTATACTGTACCACACCTTAAAAATATGAGATGTGTCCAAAACACCTTTCCAAAATGAAGATGGATGACTAACACTACTATATAATGAAAAAACACCATTATAATAAGTATTAGTCACCCACTCACACCATAATGTGTCTTTATTAGCTAAGATTTGCCATAACCACCTACATAGCAGTGCTTTGTTCATATCAAATAGATTAAGAACGCCTAAACCACCCTGTTCTTTAAATTTACAGGCTTGACTCCAAGAAATCAGACAAATTGCTGCACTAGCTTCACTTTTACCAACCCAAAGAAAATTTCTTCCAACTGCATCAATCTTTTTGATCACCCATTCAGGAAATTTATAAAATGATAACCAAAATAGTTGAATTGCAAATAAAACCGAATTAACAAGAATAAGCCTACCAGCTTTGGATAATGAATTTACTTTCCATCTTGATAATCTGGTATGTACCTTGTGAATAAGAGAAAACCAATCATCTTTATGTAACCTGCTTGGTCTAATACACAAACCAAGATAATTCACTGGGAATTCTCCAACCTTGCAGTTCAACATATCAGCAATCTCATTCTCCACTCCAGCTACAGTTCCAACACCAGAACAGAGCTCTTATGAAAATTGATTCATAAACCAGAGAGATTCTCAAAGGCATAGAGAATGAACTTGAGAGCAGCAATGTATTTGCAATCTGGTCTACTGACGATAATAGTGTCATCTGCGTAATGTAATGAAGTGATACCACCCATAAAATATTCATCTCCAAAGCTTTTTAAAATACCATTCACACAACTAACACGCAAAATTTGAGTAAACACATCAGCTACCAAATCAAATAACAAAGGCGATAGAGGAACACTTTGCCTTAAGCCTCTTTTCGAGCTTATTGTTTTACCTGCAACACCATTTACAAAAATATTTGCCTTACAAGCCAAAAAGATCTTCCTTATCCACCAAATCCATGCTCGACCAAATCGTCGTGCTTCAAGAATATCTAACATAAAATCCCAATCCACTGTGTCGAAAGCTTTTTCAAATTCAAGCTTCAAGATAGCACAAGGAACAGAGTTGCTAGTACAGAATGAAATAACCTCTTGCACCATAGCCGCTCCTTCAAGAATATATCTACCTTTGATGAATACTGTTTGAGATCTGTCAATCAATCTATCCATAACCAATTTTAATCTGTTAGTAAGTACTTTAGTGATCAATTCATAAGTACTATTTAACAGACTAATTGGTCTAAAATCAGATGGAGACAGGCATCCTTCCATTTTAGGAATAAGCACAACATTTGCATAGCTAATCATTTCAAGTCTTAGTGTTCCTCTTTCCAAATCATCAAACAGTTTAATAATATCAGCTTTGATCTACCTCCAGTATTTCTTGAAGAAGAAATTAGAAAAGCCATCAGGACCTGGAGCCTTATCGCTAGGCATTTCATTTAAAGCAACAAAAATCTCCTCTGAAAAGCTAGCATCCAAGCCAGAGAGATCAAGCTTGTCTGGATACAGAACACTCCAATCAACAACTGCCTTTATACCACCACATGCACCAAAGATTTTTCCATGGCAATCAGTGAATACTTTGTTCAATTTCTCCCGATTGCTCACTTCCTCACCATTATGCTCAATACTACAAATCATGTTTGATCTCCTTCTACCATTTGCTACTCTATGAAAGTAACCAGTATTCTTATCCCCCTCCTTGATCCATTTATCTCTTTATCTCTGTTTCCAATAAATTTCTTCCTGATCGATCACCTTTAGCAATTTAGCTTGTTTGTTCTTCAAAAGAGATTTCTCACAATCAGACAAAACTCTCTGTTCAGCTAGAATATTAAGATTAAGAATGTCATCTTACAGACATTCTTTTTTCAATCGAACAGAACCAAACACTTCTCTATTCCATCTCTTCAAAAACTTCCTTAGTAGTTTCAACTTCCTACTAATTGAGCTTGCAGTATCATTTAGGCTTGAAAATTCAAACCATTTGCTCCTCACCATAACATCAAAACCTTGTTCTAAGAACAACATCTTGTCAAAGCAAAATATATATTTCCTAATAGCTCCATCCCCAGAATCAAAGGCAATTGGACAATGATCAGAGATTTTTGATGCAAGTCCCTTTTGCAAAGATAAGGGATGTAAATCTTCAAATTCAGGATTAAAAAAGAATCTATCAAGCTTCACCAAAGTAGGATCTTCTCTCCCACTGCTCCAAGTAAATTTTCTATTACACAAAGGAAGATCAATGAGATTACAGTTTTGCACAAAGTCACCAAACTCATCCATGTCTTCACCATAATACTCCATTCTTTTATTTCTTTCATAGTGAAATCTCGTAACATTGAAGTTACCCCCAATAAGCCAGGGACCTTGAATGGAGTTTTTAAAAGACGGGCATTCATTCCATAACACCCTTCATTCATCTCTCATTTGGGATCCACATACATTTGTGAAAAAGTATATTACCCTCGAAATTTTGTGACAAAGAGATGCATGACGACAGTGAATACCCTTGCTCTCATGCCTCAACTCCCATTTACTATTAATCCAACCAATCATCAAACCGCCTGAACTTCCAATAGCATTCAGAAAACACCATCCATCCAAAATGGAACCTCCCAGTGACATGAAAAAAAATTATCACCACAAGAAATTTTTGCTTCTTGTATGAAAACAATATCAGGGTTTAAAGAAAGCAAAAAATTCTTAACCCTAAGGCATTTTTTGGGTTTGCCTAAACCACGCACATTCCATGAAACTATTATCATTTAATCGATTCTACACTCTCTAATTCCTTCTTCTTAAAATCAACAATATTAGCGTCAAATTTACTCAAAGAGAAACCAGATTTAACAGCTAATTCATACAATTGATCATTAGACAGGCTATTCAAAACAGAAGGAACAAAAACACTACCTTTACAGGGGTGCTCCACATTCTGATTGCGCCTAGCACTTCTTCTAAGCAATGTAAATCCAGCAACCTGTTTGCTTTTCCTTGAAACAGACTGAGTGCTATCCAAATCAGATGCACCTAAAGCAGAGCCAACCTCACCAGTTGCTTGCAAATCATCAGAAGCCAGAGCCTCCTCAGCTACACTCACAGCTACATGCACATTCTCAGCTACATGCACCTGCACATTTTTAGCTCCATGTACCTCCTCAACACTAACTCTTGTTTCATCAGCTGCATGCATCTCTTCAAGATCAACATTCACAACTTCATTAGCAACAGAGGTTGACGGTCCCCCGTCCTCCATTTGAGTAAACACTTCCTGCCTTTGACCATCCATCTTGATCCTCCATGTCTTAAGAACACCATCAGAGTCCTTCCTAAAGATTAGGTTCTTGAAACCAGGAAACTCCAATTTTGCATTAGGATCTCCAAAGAATATGCTAACTCCCACTTCATGATAAGAATTTCTGGAAAAAAGGCTCAACACCGAAGGCAGATAAATTAGAGTAGGCACCTCCACCTCAACTCTAAGAGAAGTCAAGTCCATCGCACTCCAAATGCTGTTCTGAATCCTCTTAACCTCACCCACCTTCATCAGAATCAAATTGACCATCCAACGACTACGAAAAATAATAGGTAAATTCTTGAGCGTGATCCAAATTGTCGTCGTGTCTCTGGGTTTAACAGAGTTAAATCGCAAAGACCATGGATGAATGCAAAGTGATCCTCGATCATTTACCAAAAATGCTCCCTATCCAAGAAGTTTCCAGGAAATTTAACCACAAAATCATTATTGAAACGCTTAATGTTCCAAATCCATCCACGTAGATAGTGAAAATTTTGCTTTAGAAACAGATCCATAAGATTGATCGAAAACTCTCCCGTCACGATAGAGATCTTCACCCAAGAATCAAGTCTATCAAGATCATCATCACTAGAAAGTTGAGAAATATGAATTTCGTTTCCAACCACCATTTTTTCTTTAGAGGATATTTCTTATGCAAATTGTTAGGACACTGAAACCCCTAATGGCCAACTTTTTTGCAATTAAAACAAACGATCGGATTTCTACACTCTTTGATCCAATGGCCATGATCTCCACATCGAAAGCAGTGCTTTCGCGATTTGACATTCTGCAAAAAGTTTGAATACAAATCGGCTGAGTTTAAAAATGATTTGCTCTTCTTCTCGAAAACAGGGACTGTTTTATTTAATACAATATCTTTGAACGAAGGCACGTGTGAAGAATAATGTGGAGATTGATTAGGAGGATTATTTGGAGATTGATTAGGAGAATCAGGATTAATGAAGCTAGAAGCCGCCGAAACAAAATCAAGAACTCCATTCAAGAAGGACTCCATTACTGTATTTTAAAATATTCTACCCAAGATTTACTTATTCCTTAATTTTGATGAATTTTGAATATTTAAAATGATTTATTTAAATAATAACGATGAGAAATTTGTTTTGAATAGAATTGGAATGTATAAATTTATTTGAATCGACATTAGAATATAAATAATTATTTAAAACCCAATCCCAATTTCGAAACCCTAATTGTGCAATGGCGCCCAAAGTTGAAAAGAAGCCCGTCGTAGAGAAGTCTCCAATCGATAAAAGCCCAAAGCGGAGAAGAAGCTTCCAACCAAAGACTCTTCTGTGAAAGCAGACAAGAAGAAGAAAACGGCAAAATCGATCGAAACGTACAAGATCTACATCTTCAAGGTGTTGAAGCAGGTCCATCCCGACATCGGGATCTCGAGCAATACTATGGGAATTATGAATTCCTTCATCAACGATATCTTCGAGAAGCTCGCTTAGAAGTCGTCTAAGTTGGCGAGGTACAACAAGAAGCCAACCATTACTTCAAGGGAGATGAAAACGTCCGTACGTCTCATTCTTCCCGACGAACTTGCAAAGCATGTTGTTTCTAAGGGTACCAAAGCTGTGACTAAATTTACCAGTGCATGATTACTACTTGCGATCAAGGTTTTTAGCCATTTGAAGTCTTTTTATATGTCTTTGTCAATGAATTATTGTTTGGTTGGATGTGTAGAAAGGTGATTTGCTGGTTTGAATGAATATTTGATTTAGCAAATAATTATTTTAATTATAAAAGGAATTGAAAATGGTGCGGTAGTTTGAAAATTCGATTTCAAATTTCAAATTAATGTACAGGATTCAAAATAAATTGGATTTCAGCGAAACCAAAAATATTAGAATCTATTTGAAAATATCTTTCCAATGAATCCGAAAAATAGAAATTTCATAATGGGAGTAAAATGTTATGCCCAGTTGAAATTTTAGGATAGTCGCTATGGAACATAGCCCTTAAAAATAGCCATTTTGCAAACGACCTCCATTTTTGATGAAACCACTTTTATTGGATCCGGGATGTCAAATTGTTGCTATATTCCAAAATTCATAATTTTTGGGATCCATATGTGAGCGTGGCAAAAGAAAACGTGTTTTAATAGTTTCAATCAATTTGGATCGACCAGAAAATGGCCATTTTTCAAACGGTCTTTAAATTCGACGAAATTAGTTTTGTTAGGACTGGATCGTCAATATGAAGCTAGAAATAATTTTTCTAAAATTTTTGGGAACCGTATGTGACCCCAGTAAATTGAAATGTACATTTAAAATTCAATATATTGATTTATATTTTAATTTAAAGGAAAATTAATCATAACAGCTGATTTGGGTTACGAAACGTATCCCATTGTGTTCGGAATGGGGGTAATTAGCAAACAGTGATAGTCGTTGGGTCTCATTTGGAGATCGAATGAAAAGTTACTTTATGGAATTAATTAAATAAATAAAATATTACATATATACGTTGACCACTCCCTCACCTTACCTTCTCTTTCCCCGTCGTAATTTTCAAAGAAAAAACTAAAATATGAAATCGCGTCGCCCCCTACAATAGCCACCGCCATTCAACGAGATCCTCCTCCCTACCTCCGATCAGGCGCCGCACACCCTTCCTTCTCCCCACCACTTTTATCCTCCCCACCTCTTCTGATTTAGGTCGTAGCCCCCCAAAACCCATTTAACCCAAACCCTAACTTCCTTCTGCCTGCCACTGGCCCGCCACGGGCGCCGCACCGCCCCACTACTCCGGCGAGACCACCCCCCTCTCTCTGACGCCCTCATCACAGCCCCTCCTCTCCATTTCAATTCGAAGAAAGCCTCCCCGATGCTCAATGAAATGATGTCGTGGGTTCGTTGATTTCCCTGATGCCTTATGTGGCTTGCTCACTCAATTAGGAGTTGATCGAATCCCTAGAATAGAAGTGATTTTTCTGATATTTTTATTTTATTTTATTTATTATATAAAAATCTGATTTTTAAATGTTATAAAAAAATCTGATCTTTAACGCAATAAAGGTATGATTTTTAACACTATAAATTATGATTTTTAGTGTGTAAAAATATCATTTTTAGCAAGTATAAAAGGTTTATATTTTCAAATATGAAAAGTTTATATTTTTAAATATAAAAGGTTGGATTTTTAATGATAATAAAAATATGATTTTTATATTATAAAGATAATAAAAATATGATTTTTGTTGCAAAGGTATGATTTTTAAATATATAAAAATTCGATTTTTATATATAAAGTGGCGATGTAAAGGTTGGATTTTATTACGAAGTTAGTGCAATAAAAATATGATTTTTATTATTTGAAAGGCGATGTAAAAATATAATTTTTATTATACATAAAGCGCTATAAAAATATAATTTTTATAATGTGGTAGCGAAATAAAGAATTTGATTTTTATATACATATAGCGAAATAAAATATAATCTTTTCTATACGTGTAGTGTCATAAAAATGTGATTTTTTAATATAAAGATCGTGTGAAACAGATCATGATGGAACCGACGCGAAACAAATCCAAACAGTTTAGAACTTCAGAAATAAAGTATGATGGAGTGGAACCCTAAGATGAGAACTCCTTATCATATTTTTTATATAGTTATTTATTTTATAACTGTATATATGAACTGTTCCCCTTCGTCCACAGACCATGGACGAATTGTTTGATTGGTTTGGTTGATTAGATTATTTGGTGGAATTTGGTTGTTTGGGTGAAATGAATTGATTAGAATTGTCATGTGTGTATGGCGCGAGCCAATATCAGGAGAGGGGTAATGCTAGACATTACCCGATTTTGATATCGCGCCGTTATGTCGCCATAATTTTCTAAAATATGTTAGAACAATAAAAATATCAATTTTATTGTATAAATGAACTGAACAAAATATTCATATGTTGAATAAAACATTTCATCATTAAAAATATAATTTTTAACGTTGATATGAATAAAATAAATATTCATTTACAAATCGGACGATTTGTTTATGTACACACATTTAACTGATATTGATTAGGACAATATATTTTACACATTGCCCAACTGCATAAATAATATTCAGTATTTGTTGGTTGAAACCACACATGGGTGTTGGGATGATATTTAATGTACACTAATCCCAATTGTTTAGTAGTATGTCGATCGATTGGTTGACATGCTGTTGTAAGCGTTAAATATTTATATTTAATGCTTATGCAGTGTAGAATGCACTATGGATGATGGCTAACTGTATTTGATTGTTGTTCTACACATGTGTTGTATGAAATCCATATAAATAACATTATATGGTAGTTGACTATGTCTGATTCCAGTTCATAAAGAATGAATATTTTAAAATAACAAATATTTTCAAAAAATATTCAGTAAAAGAATCAAAATATAATTTTGATGTCTGATTTGGGATGGACACGAATATATATAAATATATAAAGCCATGTTGATAATATTAACATCATTTTGACATGAATGATATTTGTATCAATTTTATTCATTTTTATAATGAATATCGAAAAGGAATTGATTTCAAATTCTAATGTTTTGAAAATATTATCATTTATATATTAATGATATGGAATATTCAATTTTGATTTGAAATTGAATATGAAGTTGAAATCGTTTTGAAAACGAATTTAAAATGATTTATAAAATATGTTTTAAATGGAAATTGACGAAATATATATTATATATATATAATATAATGGCCTGAATAGAACGCGCCGCGCTGAGGCAGTTCGCGAATTTCGACCATTGACTTCGAATGGACATTACGGGTGACCCGACCATCGGATTCTCCTAAAACCGGAACCGTTGGGTTCGTATCGAAAAAAGATTTCTAAAGAATATTAGAGATTTGAAATCTAACGGTTGGATTTGGAATTATGTCCAAATCAAATTTGGAAAAGGTCGTTATAAGTGCAGTTCGATGGCCGTTTATGGAAATCGCTACGGGCCTTAATAAAATTATTAAAAAAATTAATAATTTGTTTAAAATCATAATAAATGATTTGGAAAGAATTGGGATGAAAAATTCCATATTTGGAAAGATAAAAATATATTTTTATCAAAATGAACTAGTTATTAACTAGATATGAAATCTGTAATAACCCGAAAATCGGGGCCAGTTTAAAATTTTTATTTTGGCAATTTTGGCGAATTTTAATTATTTAAAATGGATTATTTTAAATAAAATCGACGAGAAATTTATTTTGAATATATTCGAACGTATATATTTATACGCGTCGTCGTTAGAATATAAATAATTATATATAATTATAAATAGAATTGAAAATGGCGCGGTAGTTCGATAATTCGATTTCAAACTTCAATTGGATGTACCGGGTGCAAAATAATCCGGATTTTGGTGAAACCAAAAACATTAGGATCTATTTGATAATATCTTTCCAACGAATCCGACAAATCAAAATTTCATAGCAGGAATCAAAAGATATGTCCAGTTGAAAATTCTGAATAGTCGCTATGGAATTCAGGCCCTTAAAAATGGAAATTTTGCAAATGACCTCGGATTTCGACGAAACCAGTTTTGTTGGATCCGCAGTGTCAAATTATTGCTAGGTTTTAAATTTCTTAATTTTTCGAATCAGTATGTGAGCGTGGCAAAGGAAAACGCGTCTGACCAGTTTCAGTTGATTTTAATCGACTGGAAAATGGCCATTTTTCCGACGGTCTCAGAATTCGACGAAACTAGTTTTGTTAGGACCGTATCGTCAATACGAAGCTAGAAAATATTTTTCTGGAATTTTTAAAGTTCATATGCGATCCCGGTAATTTGAAATGTACGTTTAAAAATTCAATATAATAATTTAAATGTAAATTCAACGGAAACTGATCGAAACGATCAAATCAGCTTACGATACATATCCCATTGTGTTCAGAATGGGGGTGAAACGCTATGGACGACAGGTGGTGGGCCTCGTTTCGAGGTCGTATGTAAAAGTCAACTTTTTGCAAATTAAATTAAATTAAAAAAAAATTATATCTTCTCTCCCCTTAAATCCTAGAATTCGAATTCGTTTATAAAACGAATTTGATTTCAACTGAATATATAATGAATTTGATTCAAATAGAAAACGGTAATGAATTTGATTCAAATAGATAACGAAATGAATTGAATATATAACGATTTCGAAATGAATTGAATATATAACGATTTCGAAATGAATTGAATACATAACGAATTCGAAATGAATTGAATATATAACGATTTCGAAATGAATTGAATACATAACGATTTCGAAATGAATTGAATATATAACGATTTCGAAATGAATCGAATAGAAAACCAATTTGAATTGAATCGAATAGAAAACCAATTTGAATTCTCGAATAGAAAACCACTTTGAATCGAATCGAATAGAAAACCAATTTGAATTGAATCGAATAGAAAATTACTTTGAAATCAAATTGAATAGAAAACGAATTCAAATTGAATCGAAAGCGAATTGAAATGAATTCAAATTGAATTGAAATTTGAATTGAATAGAAATGAATTTTAAAACGAATTTATAAAGAAGAATTCAATTTTGATTTAAATTGAAATGGAAGTTGAAATTGCTTTTGAAACGAATTTAAAACTATTTATATAATTCGTTTTAAATAGAAATCGACGAAATATATATTATATATATTATATATATAATATAATGGCCTGAATAGAACGTGCTGCGCCGCGGCAGTTCGTGAATTTCGACCATTTATTTCAAACGGACATTACAGGAGATCCGACCGTCAGATTCTCCTAAAACCGGAACCGTTGGGTTCGTATCGAAAAGAGCTTTCTAACGAATATTTGAAATTTGAAATCTAACGGTTGGATTTGGAGATACGTCCAAATCAAATTCGAAAAAGGTCGTTGTAAGTGCAATTCGATGGCCGTTGATGGAAATCGATTGTACGGGCCTTGATAAAATTATTAAAAATATCAATAATTTGTGTAAAATCATAAGAAATGATTTGAGAAAAATTGGGGTGAAAAACTCCATATTTGAAAAGATAAAAATAGATTTTTATCGAAATGAACTAGTTTGAACTTAATTTAAAACCCGGGTTTATTTTTAAATCAATAAATTAGATTTAAAAAGGGGTTTTAAATAATCGGAATTTCTAATATATTTGATTGAATTTGAAATGGGTTTATCGTGAACAGTGTTTTAAATAACACTAGTTCTTTAACCCGATAACAAATAGAATGTGATTTGGGTTTGTCGTGAACTGTGTTTTAAATAACACCTAGTTCTTTAACCCAGTAAAGGGAGTTCTAACGAATCTGCAATTAGATTGAAATGTGAATCTATAATCTAAATTATCAAATTTAGAAATGAGCGAGGATGGAGTATCGCCAGTTTTACTCCAAAGCGATAGTCAAATCTTTAATTAGATTTGAGCGTGAAATGGTAATTAATTTTACCGATAACACCGTGGTATTAGACATGGAGTATTACCAGTTTTGCTTCATGGGATGAATAGGTTGGGATTGGGAAATAAAATAAAAAATTACTTCGGTGTGGTTCGCTAATCTCGACTAGTTTAGAAAAACCATAATTTGGTTTGAAACGACATCCAAAGGAAGATTACAGGATAAATTTTAAAGAATTTATCTTGGATAAAATTAATGGGAACCTTTCCCTAAGAATGTGGAATTTAGAAACTAGCTGTAGGTTGGCTAAGAAGAATGGTTTCCTGGGTATTGATCTGATGTTGGTTTCGGCCTTCGGGGTTAATGTTTGGGAAATTGTTCTCTTGCTAATTTGCGGTTAGTGACTAATGAATTGGAATGAGGCGTATGTTGTGTTTGTGTAGCGTTTGTTCTAATATACGCGGGTTGTTCGGAAAGTCCGGGTTTATACCCATTCTAAATAACCGATTCGACGATAAGTCGAAGATGAAGACGGTGGTTGAAGACCGGAAGTCTTCACATCGTTTGGATAATTACTGACGATCCGGATTGGGCTGTACACCCAAGAGGATGGAAATAGTTGGTAGTCGTCTAGACGTACCTGGAGATGGATGGATATGCGAGGAAAGTGCCTCCGGTTTCGTTCAGACCCAGAACGGACTTGTAAATGGATTGTGTGTCTGACAATGGATTTTATTCTGTGTCGATTGATTTCTATTAAATATACATCTGTTTGGCGGCGGAGAATTTATTCTTTTGCTTAACGCCCTTCTCTGAGACGCACGAGCTTAGAGGTTGTATATCGATGGACATCAGTCGCATGGCATGAGTTGCCTATGTGGCACGCTAAGATGCAATGATCAAGGCTTCTGTTAAAAAGCAAAGTCTTGTGGTTGATGATCAAAGCACGCCTACGTGGCAGCTTTGTGTATAACGTGGATTCGCGAGCCTCACACCTCGGTATGAGTCAAAAACGGGATGAAGACCCAAGGAGTGCACGACGTTTCTTTCTAGCTATGGTGGTGTCAGTGACTTACCAGCCCTGACATTTATATACTTTTCACCTTTGTGGTTTGGATACGAGGCGCCTCGATATTAGGTCTGTAAGGACCGGGAAACGTGTGTTCAGGAATTGCCAATCCTCTAACGTAAGTGAGGACCGGCCTTGGAGGATCCCAGGATTGCCCAGAGTGTGTAGTCCTGAGGCATTTGCTAGAGTGTCTCGAACGCGGAGAGGAGTTTGCCCCTTGCCTCGACTCATGACGGAATCCAATTTCCAATACGTGTAATTCGGTTTTAATTGTAGAACTAGTATGGCGACATAGTAGACGGTAGCTATGCCGCCTATGATTGATATTTATGATTGAAATGTTTTGACACTATACACTTATTATAGTATCAAATGATTTGTTTTAAACGTATCAAGCATGCTTTGGCTGTTATAAGGGAAAACCCTATCCCCCGGCTTGCGTTGCATTGTGTGATAGGACCTGGGTCTTATAACAGCTTTATTTTTCTTTATTTAGCATTGCGCTGTTGTTTTATGCACTGGTATTCTTGGGAGGAAACCCGTTCTGTGTTATACGGCGTGGTCCCTTGATTTACCTAACTTTACAACCAATATTAATAACTGTTTTAGTTCTCACACCAGTCACATGACTGACCTGGAGTTTATTGTTTTAACCTAAACTCTGGGTGCCCCTATTTTCCGCACGGGCAGCTAGTAGTTTTGGTTTTGCAGATTTATATTCACAGGATCCTGGTTTACAGCTGGAATGATATCCGGAAAGCTCTGTATCCGTATATCACCTTCAGTTGTGCTTTGTATTATTTTTCCGCTGCTATGTAATTCATTGTAATCTCTGATATTTATCGAATGTAATTTATTCATTTATACTCTATATATTCTTGTATCTGATGGAATTGTTGTAATAGCAATGAAATCTTCTTCAATTTGTGTTCTGATTTTTCCTGTTCTCAAAGATCAGGGGTTTCGAACGGTCTAGATCGGTTTAACGACTGATTCAGATCGAGCGAAATTCCCGGCCGTCACAAAATCCAATAATTTTTAAATAAAATAAATTGGATTTGAAATGGTTTTAAAAATAACCAGGATTTCCAATATATAATTTGGAATGGATTTGAACCGAAATTGTCTTCGGAATATTTCAATGTTGGATCTCGTGATTATACAGATATTGTTATGGAAATTTGAAAGATATATTTATATCGTTATTTCCAATATTATATTTGTTGGTTGTAGTATTTGATATTGAATATAAGCCGATATATTTTCTATTTAGAGCCTTGTATTTAATATCAAATGGGATTTTGGGTTTATCGTGAACGGTGTCTTTAGTAACATTGTTCTTGAACCCCACGTTAAGAGGATAAATCTTTTAATTAAGATTGTTAGAGTTTCCAATTATATTTAATAATTTGAATAAAATGGAATATGAATTGGATTTATCGTGGACTGTGTTTTAATGACATTCGTTCTTTAACCCGATTCACAATGAAATTTGATTTGGAATTTATAAATCTTTTGTTAAGATTTAAAGGAGATTTTCCAAAATAAAGTTTTCCAATTTAACATATTAAATTGGAATTTAAATGGAATTCGATTATGTATATTGATCTGTTTTCCGTGAAGATTCCATTGTTAATGGACTGTGGTTGTGGGTTTATCGTGAGCTGTGTTTTAAATGACATTAGTTCTTTAACCCAGTTAATGATAAGATTTATTTCTTAACTTTGAATAATCATTAAGTAATGATTTTTGGAAATTAAAACTGAAATAGAGTTTTAATGAATCTTTAAATAGATTGAAAGGTGAATTTGATAACTAAAATTATCAAATTCAAGAAATGATCGAGAATGGAGTATCACCAGTTTTTCTCCAGGCGATAGTTAAATCTTTAATTAGATTTGAACGCGAAATGGTAATTGAATTTACCGATAACACTATGGTGTTAGATATGAAGTATTACCAGTTTTACTTCATGGGATGAATTGGTTGGGATTGGGAAATTAAACAAATGATTACTTCGGTAAGGTTCGCTAATCTCGACTAGTTTGGATAAACCATAATTTGGTTTGAATTGAAATCCAAAAGAAGATTAAAGAATAATTTAAAGAATTTATCTTTGATAAAATTAATGGGAACCTTTCTCAGATCATAATAATATTTGAATAAAGGAATACTCTGGATTGGAATGAGGCGTATGTTGTGTTTTTATAATACTTGTTTATTATATACACGTGTTATTCAGAAAGACCAATTTATCCCATTCTGAATAACTGATTCGACGATATATTGAGGATGAAGACGGTGGTGGAAGACCGGAGGTCTTCACATCGTTTGGATGATTACTGATGTCTTGATTGGGTTGTATACCCAGGACAAGGTAATAAGTGGTGATCGTCCAGACGTACTTGGAGATCAACTGGATATGCGAGGGTCTCTCTCCAGTATTGGACATACGGGACGAGGAATAAGGTGCCTCCGGTTTCGTTCAGACCCAGAACGTACTTTGTAAATGGATGTGTGTCTGACATCGGATTTCATTCTGTGTGATTGATATACATCGGTTGCATAGCGTGAATTGCCTGTATGGCATGCTGAGATGAAAATGATCAAGGCTTCTGTTGAAAAGCAGAGTCTTGTGGTTGATGATCAAAGCACGGCTTTAATATAGCATAGATTTGTGTAGCATTAATTCGCGAGCCTCTCACCCCAGTGTGAACCAGAAACGGGAGAGGACTTCAGGGAGGACATGCATTTCCTTCTAGCTAAGAGTGGTGTCAGCGTTTTGCAAGACCTGACGTTTTACTTGTGTGGATGATGGATAGCGAGGCGCCTCGGTTATTTCGGTCTCTGCGGAGCTGATGGATGATCTTTATACAGACCAGATTTACATCCCTTAGGGTGGGGAAACGCAATGTTCAGGCATTTTAATCCACTCCGTGTGGACCGGCCCTGACGATCCAAGGGCCTACATGAGTCTGGGTCTTGGGACACGGGCTTGAGCGTCTTGAAGCGGTAAGGACGATCTCTTGCCTTGGTTCACAGATCCAACTTTCAATAAGACATTTTGCGGTTTTAACTGTAGAGCCTAGTAAGGCGACATAGTGGGATAGGGCACTATGCCGTCTATGATTGATACATTTATATTTGAAGTTGTTTTCATACACTTTACACTATAATAGTATCAAAATGAATTTTTTTAAACCTACCAAGCATGTTTGGCTATTATATGGTAAAACACTATCCTCCGGCTTGCGTTGCATTGTGTGATGGGACATGTGTCTTATAATAGATTCATTGTTATTTATTTAGCATTGTGCTATTGTTTTTATGTATTGGTATTCTTGGGAGGAAACCTATTCCGTGTTATATGGCGTGGTCCATTGATTTACCTAACTTTAAAATCAAAATAATAACTGTTTTTAGTTCTCACACCAGTCACATGACTGACCTGGAGTTTATTGTTTTAACCTAAACTTTGGGTGCCCCTATTTTGCACATGGGCAGCTAGTAGTTTTGGGTTTTGCAGATTTATATACACAGGATCCTGGTTTACAGCTGGAATGATATTCGGAAAGCTCTGTATCCGTATATTCCTTTCAGTTGTGTTTTGTATTATTTTTCCGCTGCTATGTATTTAAAGTAATTTAAATATCTGATATTGTTCGAATGTATATTATTTCTTTATACTCTGTATATTCTTGTACTCTGATGTAAATTGTTGTAATAAGCAGTGAAATTTTCTTCTGTTTGTGTTTTGATTTGTCGTGTTCTCATAGCAATCCGGGCTTTCCTTTACGGGGAAGTTCGGGTCATGTCAGTTTGGTATCAGAGCTTTGGTTTACAGAGCTCGAGAACAAGACACGTTAGAACCAAATGAAAGAATTCATCAGAGATTGGATTTGTAATATCCATGAGAACGACTCTTTAGAGATAGGATAGGATCAGTAGCATCCTAGAACGAGTGAGAAGAGTGTTATTTTTTAAAATAAAAATGAAAACGAATTTTGTTTTAAAAATTTAAACCTGGTTATATATATTTGAATAATCTATTTTAATTTGACATGGACTGTTGGGTATATAAAGATTTTAATATATGTCCGATCCATGTGTATATGAAGCCTCGAATATACGGGATGATATAGAATCACACTCTAGTCGCCCTGAGATGATTCTGATGATCGGTATACCATCATCAGAGTTTATGTTCGAGTTTCGAAGGTGGGATATCTATATATTTCCATTAGACTGGTGTAAGAACCAAAACTAGATAGAACTATTGTTGTAAATTGGCATCAAAAACATGATTTTCTGTATATATGTTAAAAATATGAATTTGAAATGTTAATTCACTAATTAATTGATGTTTGTGTTGTATGATTATTCGTTTAAACCAACACGTGAATGAAAGGTTAATTAGGCCAAATTTGAATCAAAATATTGAACTGAATTGCAAATTGTTTGGAAATGCATGCATGTACATATATATGTGTGAACAAATCATAGCAAGGAGGCTAGAGAAGAGGAATAAAATTGTTTGCCCAACAAATAGGTACATGTTTATTGTATTTCTTGGGGTTTTTGATGATTTTATGAGCCGATTAGCTAGCCGCTTGACTGTTTCTTTTTCTTTTTGATTGGATAGGCCTATGCGGCGGTTTGGAGATTTTCCCAGTGCTCCCTTACAAAGGAGGTTATGGCGAAATTTTTCGAAAATTTAGGGTGTTTGTAACACCCCACCTCCATTAAGGTCACTCACAAAGGGAATGCCTTAACTTTGGTGGAGCGTTTTAGTAGACAGAACAGAAATTTACAAGACAAATAAACAAGACTTGAGAAATTATAACTTTATTACAGCGGAAAACAGAAATCAGTTTGGTTACATCTTTACCAAAAACTCAAGTACGAAAATATCAGTCTTGTTCCAAAAATCATCAAAGTACAAAACTTTAAAATCATAATCCCCACAGAAGCTGCCATAAGGAGTCAAGCCATACTTTAAGCACCCTAAGTACTTCAAGCAGAAGAAATATGGATCAAGCTAAAGTGTTCCCTCCTTGGAAAACCTGGGGGGGACGAAAGAAAAGGGGCGAAAACAAGCAAGGTTAGACATAAAGTCTGGCAAGTCCAGTGACTTTCAGCATATGAACTGATAATAATAATCATGGCATGCAAATAAAACTGGATGAGAGATAACAGTAACATGAGCAGCAGATGTACTTAGGTTAAACAGAAGAAACAAAATAATACTACTTTTCATTTCTCTGCACTAATGCTAGTATAACAGGATTAGGTGTCACCCTAATGTCTAAGCTGAAGCAGAAATGGGAACAGAATAATTTCCACAGAAACAGAACGCTAATAATGAGCCTTTACCACCCGAACAGAAACAGAATGCTAATAATGGGACTTTACCACCCGAACAGAAACAGAAACAGATTAATCCATACAGAAACAGAATGTAGAATTAGGTGTACACTCGTAAATGGGCCTTTACCACCCGAACAGACGGTACCACGCAGAAACAGACAGGTGTTGCCACCCAACAGAAACAAACGGTACCAACAGAAACAGACAGAACTAAGTGTACCCTAAACCCTACCCCAAGCGATCGGCTCCCTAATACATAAATACCCTGTGTCGGCTCCACAATAGGGTGTATCACTCCCTAAAGTGACAACCAATTGGCACAGACCTATTTACAGATGTCACGATGTCTTACATCCTCAGAGGCAGACCGGGATCCATGCACGCACATGACTCGGTTGGAATGCACCATCAACACCCCTCGCCATTATCAGAATGAACCACTTATAATTAGTTCAGTAAGTGTGCCCGGACCTTACCTACTGTTGGGTCAAAGTTTGATACCAGAAAGGGTTACTGACTAATATGGGTCCCAAACAACAGATGACAAAAGTAATTTCCCTCCTAACCTTGTGTCCCCAGACTAACAGATTTCAGATTAACTTGTTTACAAGTTCAGACATACAGAGTTCAGATCAACTAGTTCACAGATCAGGCAAGTTTTCAAATTAACAGATCAGATATACGGATTTAACAGATTTATAGATTTGTCTAACTTTATAATTGGGTCTACAGATTCACGAAACGGGTTTGTTAAATTCAGTAGTTTAATTGGTTTAACCCTATCCACCAAACATGTTTTAGTCATCATATTTATCCCAGATTTGCATTAATTAATTATTAGTGCACAGACCTCTCACATTAGGTCGGTAGCTTGTGACCGCTGGATATACCGGGCGGTTCCGGGCAGACTTCTGCCACAAGCCCGACCTAACCTCGTGTCTAAGCATATTTTAGTTATGCCTACGACCTCTCACATTAGACTGACAGTTTGCGGTCGCTGGTTAAGCCGGTTGGTTCCGGGCGGACTTCTACCGCAAACAGAGTCTAACCTCGTGTCATAGCCAATTCATTCCAATACAGATTTTTCAGATATCAGACTAATTCTGTTTATTTAACAGATTACTTTACAAGTTACAGCAGATTATTCGAGGTTCTATTAACAAGTTTTGCTCAATTTTAAGTCGAGCCTACAGATTTACATACTTCAAATTTCAGCATTTCAGTTCCAACAGATTACGTCATTCAACAGAATAAGTAGATAACAGATCTTGCAGATTAGGCTATTTAGCAGATTTAGCAGATAGGGCAATTTAACATAATTAGCAGATTAGGCAATTCAATCTAATTAGCAGTTTAGGCAATATAAAAGAACTAGCAGATTAGGCAATATAACAGATTTTAGCAGATAACAGATTTAGCAGATTATATAGATCATACCTTGCCTAATCATAAATTTAGCCTAAACTCACTTGCCAAATCATGGTCATAATTCCTAATACCACATATGCTCCTATTTTTAGTTAAACATTACACAGTATAGAATATTCTCCATAAATCACGATAAACAATATGAATTCTGCCAAATTATAGCCTATGATGCCAGATATCCAAAAACCCTTATTTAAGCGCATTCACATTAATAGTTATCCTGTTTTTGTATAGGTCTCTACGCCTAAGTCACATATTCCTTTTTCAAGTCATGAATTTTTACATAAAAGAATATGTCCCAAAAATCTAGATTTTTAAACTATAACATGTAGTATGTCCTCATGCATTATCATTCATGCATAACATGTTGTAAATTATCTTTAAACTCTAACATCAGACCTTGATTTAAAACATGCATTATGCCTCCCAAGTTTCAAGTTGTCCTATACTTCCCCTTCTCCCAAATCACAGATTATCATACCTAGTATGAACAGATCTAGATCTAACATATGTTTATTTCTCAAATTAGCTACAAATCTAGATTACAACATGTACTATGCATCTAAATTAGTTTCATGTTTACGGTTAAATCTACGCCCGAATCCCAAGTCATAAGTCCAATATATTTTATGCCTCAATCTCAAGTCATATGTTATTATATGCCTCAGATTTTATATTTTATATCATGTCCTCGAATCAGTCCTTTCCAATTATGCATCATTCATTATTTGTCCCAAACATTTCAACATTCGTGCGTTAATCTCTTATGTGATTTGGCTCAGGCTCGTGGTAGCCTGGCTATAGAACAGAAAGAAGAAAAGAGATACAAAATAAGATAGATCTAAACAGAACAGAACAGACATAAACTCAAATTCAGATTTACAGTTCATGTCACAATCATAATTAACGTTTATAGCGGAAAATAACTGTACTTGCCTTTCGTGGTTTTAATAAAGGATAATAAACTGTTGTTGATGCAGAAATGCTGAATTATTCCCCTTTTATTCGTTGTCGTAGCTCTAAACTTGAATTTGAGATATGATTTAGCTTTTAATTCTATTCAGGTTGGAAGAAGATTCATCAGTCCAAGTTTTGAATCCAGCAGGGTAGCGACGCCATTTTTTATTTTTAATTAGAACAGAGGCAGAATATAGACAGAATGAAATGGTGTGGAGAGAATGAGGCTAGGGGTGAGTTTATATAGGATTAGGAAGACGAATCTAGACAGAAATGAGACTGGATACATCAGAATGAACCAGGTTAAAAAAAATGGGTTTCGGGAGCAGGTCGATCCCCAGGTCGACACTATGATCGACCTAGTCTGGCCAGGTCGACCCCCAGGTTGACACTATGGTCGACCTGGCCATGGGAAGTCGACACTATGGTCGACCCCCAGGTTGACCTGGTCCATGGGCGGGAATTTTCCCGCCCAGCCTGTTCTGGGATTCTGAATTCGAATTTGAATTCGAATTTTCGAGCTGTTTCCAATTCTGAAATTCTTTGAAACTTCGGAGGGCCATATCTCCCTCATACGGACTCCGTTTCTCAAAAACTCGGACTCGTTTCCAAGCAGAATTTCGAGATGAACGTAATGGCGCAACCCGTTTCCCTTGATTCTTACTTTATAATTTAATTATTCTATGATTTGTTACTTATACGATTACAGAAAATATGGGGTGTTACATTCTCCCCTCCTTAAAGGATTTCGTCCCCGAAATCTTCAAGTTGAGAAGAATGTGTCCTACCATCTAGTCATCCATCTACTCAGCCATCATCCACAAGCATCCATTGTCCTTAGAAAACTTCTAGTGTTGTATGAACATATGCAAAAGTGTGTGTATATATTCCTTATCTAATGCAAAGATCAGGCGGTCCACTGATTCAGTTGACCTCCTAAATGTGAATTATGTTAGTGCCATGAATCCAACATGTATGCAATTTTCCTATTTGATACATATCGTTCGTATATGAGTGACAACCATTCATTCATATGCAACATCCATGTGATGAGTCAATCATTTTGCATCCACAGAAATTGAAAATGCTCACACATCCATATGCAGTATGAGAGTGTATTCGAGCCGATCTAGTGCCTAGTGTGTGTATATGCATCCACGAGCAACCACTAGCAACCACTTGCATCCACTTGCAACCATCAAACATAACATGTCTCAAACACATGTTTGCATCCATTAGTTTCTACCTAAAGTTCGAAGATTCGATCGATAGGATACAATCGAATGATGGAAGCGAGTACAGATAAAACAAAAACTTGGTCTTTATTAGACCTTGGTTGAGAGACAAATTCCCCTAAGTATCAACCCCGAAGACTGAAATCAACATCAGATTGACACCCAGAGATTACCCTCTTTAGACAATGTCAAAACTGGAAATCTCAACCTTATCAGAAATATTCAGATATCTACAGATTACCGGTACAGATCAGATTACTAAATGATTCTTAGGAGACTAAGCATGATAAAACCCAGAATGTATGCGTCATAGTCAACTTAATGCTCAAAACAGATACCCAACTTATCACAATTGGATGAGTCATAAACCTTATGGGTCTGAGTCTACAGCGGAATCAGAAACAATACTAGTATTCAAGTGCAGAGTATCGATTACAGAATCGAAATGCCAGAATCAGAAAAGAGTTTTAACCCAAAAATCAGAGAAATTAAACCTCCTACGGAAAGTTTTCCTATTTTTATCCTATCCACTAGCCTCGGGAGTGTTCGCCTGTCTTCCAGAAATTGGTCCTGCCCTCTGCCCTTGCCCTCGTTTCTTCGGACAGTCCCTAGTGAAGTGCCCCATCTCACCACAGTTGAAGCAAGTGCCCTTCCTTTTTCTGCAATCCTTGTTCAGATGAGTCGAGCTTCCACAAGTAAAGCACTTTTTCCCCTTCTTATCTTCAGACTTCTCAATCTTCTTTTGTGTTTCCTTTTTGGGCCAGGCTTTCTTGTTCTGTGGTTCTTCCCTCTTTGCCTCTTTCTTGTCGTTGTCTTCCTCATGCAGTAATGCCATATCTACCAATCTCTCGTAAGTCACTCCCATGGGTACATGGGTCATGGCTAGGCTGTGCAGTGGCTCGTTCAATCCTTTAACAAAGCGGAGAGCCTTTTTATGCTGGGTGTTGACTAAATCTAGCCCGAACCTGGCCAGTTGGTTGAACTGGTTGACGTATTCCTTGACCGTCATACTTCCTTGCTTAAGAGATAAGAACTTTTCCAGTTGTAGACTTCGTTCAGCCTGCGAGAGGAATTTCGCCTCAAACCTTGTTCTGAAATCCATCCATGCTTCAACCGGCCTCTCGGCGTTAGTGACTTCCCACCAATAGGAAGCTTCGTCCTTGAGCAACCATACCGCCAATTGTACCTTCTACCTATCGTCCACCATGAAAATAACGAACAGATCCTCAGTTTCTTTGAGCCAGTTCCTTGCTTCTACGAATGATTCAGTTCCCTTGAAATCCTGTCCACCTATGGCCCTAAAATCTTTACAGATCTTTGAAAAAGAAATTGCACGAGGAAGGGGCGGAGGAGGAGGAATCGCTGCAGCTGGAGGAGGATTATCTGCTGGGCCTGCATCGTTGGCCCTAGCCTCTAAATACCTCCTGAACCAGCCAGGTATTGGCACGCCCTCTGGAAAGTTAAGATTCCCAGACATGCTGGAATGAAAGAAAATGATTTAACATGGAGAACGGAAAAGATAGATGTATGGCTTTTTGGGGATTATGTTTTTCAAAAATAAGCTTTACTTTTGAAAATACTTCCTTTTCTAAACCGTTTTGAAAATAGTTTTCAAAACTTTTTATCAAATCTGGTAACCTTCGGCTCTGGTACCAAGTGTAACACCCCACCTCCATTAAGGTCACTCATAAAGGGAATGCCTTAACTTTGGTGGAGCATTTTAGTAGACAGAACAGAAATTTACAAGACAGATAAAACATACTTGAGAAATTATAACTTTATTACAGTTGAAAACAGAAATTTGGTTACATCTTTACCAAAAACTCAAGTACATAAATATCAGTCTTGTTCCGAAAATCATCAGAGTACAAAACTTTAAAATCATAATCCCCACAGAAGCTTCCATAAGGAGTCAAGCCATACTTTAAGCACCCTAAGTACTTCAAGCAGAAGAAATCTGGATCAAGCTAAAGTGTTCCCTCCTTGGAAAACCTGGGGGGAAAGGAAGAAAATGGGCGAAAACAAGCAAGGTCAGACATAAAGTCTGGCAAGTCCAGTGACTTTCAGCATATGAACTGATAATAATAATCATGGCATGCAAATAAAACTGGATGAGAGATAACAGTAACAGGAGCAGCAGTACTTAGGTTAAACAGAAGAAACAGAATAATATTTCTTTTCATTTCTCTGCATTAATGCTAGTATAACAGGATTAGGTGTCACCCTAATGTCTAAACTGAAGCAGAAACGGGAACATAATAATTTCCACTGAAACAAAACGATAATAATGGGCCTTTACCACCCGAACAGAAACAGACAGAAACAGAATGCTAATAATGGGCCTTTACCACCCGAACAGAAACAGAAACAGATTAATCACTACGGAAACAAAATGTAGAATTAGGTGTACACTCGTAAATGGGCCTTTACCACCCGAACAGACGGTACCACGCAGAAACAGACAGGTGTTGCCACCCAACGAAAACAGATGGTACCAACAGAAATAGACAGAACTAAGTGTACCCTAAACCCTACCCCAAGCGATCGGCTCCCTAATACATAAATACCCTGTGTCGCTCCACAATAGGGCGTATCACTCCCAAAAGTGACAACCAATTGGCACAGACCTATTTACAGATGTCACGGCGTCTTACATCCTCAGAGGCAGACCGGGATCCATGCACGCACATGACCCGGTTGGAACGCACCATCAACACCCCTCGCCATTGTCAAAATGAACCACTTATAATTAGTTCAGTAAGCGTGCCCGGACCCTACCTACTGTTGGGTCAAAGTTTAATACCAGAAAGGGTTACTGACTAATATGGGTCCCAAACAACAGATGACACAAGTAATTTCCCTCCTAACCTTGTGTCCCCAGATTTCAGATTAACTTGTTTACAAGTTCAGACATACAGAGTTTAGATCAACTAGTTCACAAATCAGGCAAGTTTTCAGATTAACGGATCAGATATACGGATTTAACAGATTTACAGATTTGTCTAACTTTATAATTGGGTCTATAGATTCACGAAACGGGTTTGTTAAATTCATTAGTCCAATTGGTTTAACCCTATCCACTCAATATGTTTTAGACATCATATTTATCCCAGATTTGCATTAATTAATTATTAATGCACAGACCTCTCACATTAGGTCGGTAGCTTGTGGCCGCTGGATATGCCGGGCGGTTCCGGGCAGACTTCTGCCACAAGCTAGACCTAAAATCGTGTCTAAGCATATT
Organism: Allium sativum; assembly: GCA_030737875.1. Taxonomy (NCBI): domain Eukaryota; kingdom Viridiplantae; phylum Streptophyta; class Magnoliopsida; order Asparagales; family Amaryllidaceae; genus Allium; species Allium sativum. Next base: position 329,427,280 of record CM060916.1, read on the forward strand.
TTAGTTATGCCTACGACCTCTCACATTAGACTGACAGTTTGCGGTCGCTGATTAAGCCGGTTGGTTCCGGGCAGATTTCTACCGCAAACAGAGTTTAACCTCGTGTCATAGCCAATTCATTCCAATATAGATTTTTCAGATATCAGACTAATTCTGTTTATTTAACAGATTAAACTTCTTTACAAGTTACAGCAAATTATTCGAGGTTCTATTAATAAGTTTTGCTCAATTTTAAGTCGAGCCTACAGATTTACATACTTCAAATTTCAGCATTTCAGTTCCAACAGATTACGTCATTCAACAGATTAAACAGGTAACAGATCTTGCAGATTAGGCTATTTAGCAGATTTAGCAGATAGGGCAATTTAACATAATTAGCAGATTAGGCAATTCAGTCTAATTAGCAGTTTAGGCAATATAACAGAACTAGCGGATTAGGCAATATAACAGATTTTAGCAGATAACAGATTTAGCAGATTATATAGATCATACCTTGCCCAATCATAAATTTAGCCTAAACTCACTTGCCAAATCATGGTCATAATTCCTAATACCACATATGCTCCTAGTTTTAGTTAAACATTACACAGTACGGAATATTCTCCATAAATCACGATAAACAATATGAATTTTGCCAAATTATAGCCTATGATGCCAGATATCCAAAAACCCTTATTTAGGCGCATTCACATTAATAGTTATCCTGTTTTTGTATAGGTCTCTACGCCTAAGTCACATATTCCTTTTTCAAGTCATGAATTTTTACATAAAAGAATATGTCCCAAAAATCTAGATTTTTAAACTATAACATGTAGTATGTCCTCATGCATTATCATTATTGCATAACATGTTGTAAATTATCTTTAAACTCTAACATCAGACCTTGATTTAAAACATGCATTATGCCTCCCAAGTTTCAAGTTGTCCTATACTTCCCCTTCTCGCAAATCACAGATTATCATACCTAGTATGAACAGATCTTGATCTAACATATGTTTATTTCTCAAATTAACTACAGATCTAGATTACAACATGTACTATGCATCTAAATTAGTTTCATGTTTACGGTTAAATCTACGCCCGAATCCCAAGTCATAAGTCCAATATATTTTATGCCTCAATCTCAAGTCATATGTTATTATATGCCTCAGATTTTATGTCATGTCCTCGAATCAGTCCTGTCCAATTATGCATCATTCATTATTTGTCCCAAACATTTTAGCATTCGTGCATTAATCTCTTATGAGATTTGGCTCAGGCTCGTGGTAGCCTGGCTATAGAACAGAGAGAAGAAAAGAGATACAGAATAAGCTAAACAGAACAGAACAAACATAGCCTCAAATTCAGATTTATAGTTCATGTCACAATCATAATTAACGCCTATAGCGGAAAATAACTGTACTTTCCTTCGTGGTTTTAAGAAAGGATAATAAACTGTTGTTGATGCAGAAATGTTGAATTATTCCCCTTTTATTTGTTATAGTAGCTCTAAACATGAATTTGAGATTTGATTTATCTTTTAATTCAATTCTGGTTGGAAGAAGATTCATCAGTCCAAGTTTTGATTCCAGCAGGGTAGCGACGCCATTTTTTATTTTTAATTAGAACAGAGGCAGAATATAGACAGAATGAAATGGTGTGGAGAGAATGAGGCTAGGGGTGAGTTTATACAGGATTAGGCGGACAAATCTAGACAAAAACGAGACTGGATACATCAGAATGAACCAGGTTAAAAAAACTGGGTTTCGAGAGCAGGTCGACCCCCAGGTCGACACTATGGTCGACCCCCAGGTCGAACTGGTCCATGGGCGGGAATTTTCCCGCTCAGCCTGTTCTGGGATTCTGAATTCGAATTTGAATTCGAATTTTCGAGCTGTTTTCGATTCTGAAATTCTCTTAAACTTCAGAGGGCCATATCTCCCTCATACGGACTCCGTTTCTCGAAAACTCGGACTCGTTTCCAAGCAGAATTTCGAGACGAACGCAATGGAGCAACCCGTTTCCCTTGATTCTTATTTTATAATCTAATTATTCTCTGATTTGTTACTTATACGATTACAGAAAATACGGGGTGTTACTGTGTTAGCCTAATTTTTTAAAAATTTGAAAAGTTCTTAAAAACTGAAAAGTTGAAGAACTTAAGAAATAATTAAAATAATGAAAGTTGAGTTAGTTAGTTAAACAACTTTCAGCTCCGTTCCTTTTCGTGGATTTAAAGATTTTAAGTGGGGGAGATTGTAACAACCCGGAAAATCAGAACCAATTTAAAATTTTATTTTGGCAATTTTGATGAATTTTGAATATTTAAAATGATTTATTTTAAATAATAATGACAAGAAATTTGTTTTAAATAGAACTGGAATGTATAAATTTATTTGAATTGACATTAGAATATAAAAAATAATTTTTAATTATAAAAGGAATTGAAAATGACGTGGTAGTTTGATAATTCAATTTCAAATTTCGAATGAATGTACAGGATTCAAAATAAACTAGATTTTAGCAAAATCAAAAATATTAGAATCTAATTGAAAATATCTTTCCAACAAATCCAAAAAATTGAAATTTCATAGCAGGAATAAAAAGTTATGCCCAGTTGAAATTTCAGGATAGTCGCTATGGAATATAGCCCTTAAAAATACCATTTTGCAAATGACCTCCGTTTTTGACGAAACCACTTTTGTTGGATCCGGTATGTCAAATTATTGCTAGATTCCAAAACTCATAATTTTTGGTATCAATATGTGAGCATGGAAAAACAAAACGTGTTTTAAGTGTTTCAGTCAATTTGGATCGACCAGAAAATGGTCATTTTTCAAATGGCCTTCACATTCGACGAAATTAGTTTGTTAGGATTGTATCATCAATACGAAGCTAGAAATAATTTTTCTAAAATTTTTGGGATCTGTATGTGACCCCAGTAAATTGAAATGTACGTTTAAAATTCAATATAATGATTTATATTTTAATTTAAAGGAAAACTAATCGTAACCGCCAAATTGGGTTACGAAATATATCCCATTGTGTTCAGAGTGAGGGTAATTAGCTAAGGGCGACAGTCGTTGGGTCTCGTTGTGAGATCGAATGTAAAAGTTACTTTATGGAATTAATTGAGAGTAAATTAGTTTTAAGGAAAAAATTAAAAGCAGATTTTAAATTACGGACATAACTTTTTTCTTTTTGTTTGAAGGACATGCAACACCTGTCTTCACCCCAACTAATTAGCTTTCGAAGTAACAGCGATTTCAACTTCTTTCAATAAAAGACTTCCAACTTCATCCTAATCTGGAGCCGCCGCCGACATCTAAAGCCGCCTCCGCCTGAAGCCACCGCCACTTGAAGCTGCCGCCATTGTTGAAAGCAATCAGATCCAATTTTCATCGTTTTTGAAGCAATCGCTTGGAGGATGTAGTCTAATCGCCTAAATAATCGTCGTCCAAACCCTCATCCTTCATACTTCTATGTTTGTTCAGATCTAAGCAATTGTATGCCCAAAAATATAATATCATAAAATGATAATTGAATATAGCATCCGTATAATTTAATTAAACAAATATGAAAAAAAAAATGTTATTTGTTAGTGTAATGGATTAGTTTTTTAAGTGTAAAGCTGCTGCAGCTTGTAGTAAATTGAAGTTAGGATATGTGAAATCTTTACAAAATAAAAGGTGAATGTTTTGTTGTTTGTTCTGTTTAATTTATAATGTCAGCTTATTTTATTTTGAGAATATCCAAATGTCTAATGTTTGTTGCTTTGAAGTCGGGTTATTTTTTGTGAAGTTAGGTTATTTTTTTCAATGCTAATTCTATTCTGTATTACTAATTCTATTCAATACTAACAGTACTTAGCATTTCAGTCGAATGCTAGTAGTAACTAGCGTTCAATTATAATTAGTATGCATCTTATCTGAAATACAATTTGAACATTGAAAAGTATAATCAGAATTTTTATCTGTTTAATTTCAATTATAATTAGTATGCTAACTGTATCTAGCATATTTTAACGTTCTAGTCCCTTTTAAAAAATACAATGCTAAATTCAACTATCATTTATTATATTCTATTCATGCTAGTTCATTTTGCTAGTAAATGCTATATTCAAACATTATTTTGCAAACTCTACACGTGCTAATCCACTTCAAAAATACAAATGATAAATTCAATTATCATTTATTATATTTTATACATGGTAGCTCACTTTGAAAATACAATGCTATATTCAAATATCATTTAGCATATTGAACATAAGTTATTTCACTTTAAAAAATACAATGCTAAATTCAACTATCATTTATTATATTCTATACATGCTAGTTCATTTTACTAACAAATGCTATATTCAAACTTTATTTTGCAAACTCTACACGTGTTAACTCACTTCAATGATACAAATGATAAATTCAACTATCATTTATTATATTTTATACATGCCGGTTCACTTTAAAAATACAATGTTATATTCAACTATCATTTAGCATATTGTACATATGTTATTTCACTTTAAAAAATACAGTGCTATATTCAACTATCATTTAGCATATTGTACATACGTTATTTCACTTTAAAAAATAACGTGTTAAATTCAACTATCATTTATCATATTTTATACATGCTCTAGTTCACTTTACAAATATTATATTATATACAACTACATTTTTTATATTTTATACATATAATTCACTTTAAATTATAATGATATATTTAACTATCGTGCAACGTATTCTACGCATCTTATTTCAGTTTAAAAAATACAATGCTAAATTCAACTATCATTTATTATATGCTTTACACATGTTATTTCATTTTTTTTAAATAATGCTATATTCAACCATTATTTACTTTACTATACATGATGCTCTATTCAATTTTATAATATAATGCTATAAACATGCTAGTTCTTTTTTAATGTAATCATATATAACTATTATAATGCTAGTTCACTTTAGAAGTTGCAATGCTAAATTCAACTATCATTCATCAAATTTTATGCTTACCAGCTCAACTTAAAAATACAATGTTAAATTCATTTATAATTTAGCATACTATATTCAGATATCATTCATCATAATATATACATGCTAGTTCATCTATCATTTTTAATATTCTATTATGTTAGTTCACTTTAATATGGCGTTTGAGTAATGATAGACATACATAACATTGAAAAACAATGATACACAAACATAGCATGATATTAAAAATGATACGCAAAGCACTTCGCACGTAAGGCCTAATCGGGTGCCTATGACACGCAAAGCACTTCGCACGCAAGGCCTAATCAGGTACCTATGACACGTAAAAAACTTCCGCACGCAAGGCCTAACCGGGTACTCCAGCAACGATTCTGCACCCAGTAGGGATTAGTTAACCGAGTGGGTACCTATGACATGTAAAACACTTCCGCGCGCAAGGCCTAATCGGGTACTCCAGCAACGATTTTGCACCCAGTAGGAATTAGTTAACCGAGCGTGTACCCGTGATACGTAAAAGACTTTCGCACGCAAGGCCTAATCGGGTACCTATGACACGTAAAACACTTCCGCATGCAAAGCCTAATCGGGTACCTATGAAACGTAAAACACTTTCGCACGTAAAACAATGTTATATTCAGCCATCATTTAGTATGTTCTACACGCGACAATTCACTTAAAAAACACAAAATTCAACTATCATTTAGCATATATAGAGTACTTTTAAAAATGTGATAATATATTCAGATATCATTTATCATATTTTGTACATACTTGATTATTTTCAAAAAGCAATGCTACATTTAACTATCATTTAATATATTCTATATGTTCTACTTTACTTTAAAAAATTCATTGCTGAATTCAATTGCTATTTTGTATATTCAACATATACCATAGTACTTTAAAAATATAATGTTATATTCAGATATCATTAATCATGTTATATACATGATTGTTCACTTTGAAAACAAACGTTATATTCATCTATCATTTTTCAGATTCTATAATGTTAGTTCACTTTAATATAGCATTTGAGTAATGATAGACATACATAATATTGAAAAAGATGATACACGAACATAACATGATATATTTACATTTGAATATGTTACCTTGTTTGCTTAATGTATTATGTTGCAATGATAAATGATAGAGAAAAATAGCATTCAATACAAGGACAACAGCATAAAACTAACAAGAATTAAAATGGAGTGTTATATACATCTAGCATTACACGCTTTACTAAATTCAACAACAACATAAAACTAACAAAAAAATCCAATCAACATACTATACAAGGACAATAAAATAATATGCAAATATAATACAGTAAATTTCATAGTACATATAGAAATGATAGTTTCAAATATCATTAGTCTGGGCTGAAATACAAAATCAATTGAAAAAAATCACAAACAACATGATTTCTTTCTCTCAAAATCGCAAATCAAAACAAGAATGAAAAATTCATTTGATTTGACAGAAAATACACGATTGGAGATGGATCGATCAAATTTGACATAAAATATACAAAGTAAAATGCACATATAATAGAGTGAATTTCACAGCACACACAGAAATGATAGTTTCATATATCATTATCCTAGGCAGAAACAAAAATCCAATCCAAACAGCTCACAGCAGCAACGTCTCATAAATTCTTCTTCCCAAATATGATGCACACTGAAACATGCCGATGACAGCAAGTCGTGCACTACCACTACCCTTGCCAGGGAAACAGACCATGAAAACCCACATCGTCAATCCCTTTTGGCTTCTCTTCACAATCCCTTCGCCCCTGACCTGTCAAAGCCAAGTATAACTTCCATGAGGCTGAAGCGCCCCAAATACCTACTCTTGAAAACTATAGAAATGCTTTTTGAATGGAAAAATTCTGATCATTCCTAACCAACGCAGCTATACCTCATCATCCATGACCATAAAGTCGAATTTACCAAAACTTAGCCGCATAAATCAAATCTGACAGAAAACGCTGGAATTGAGAACGATTTGTTGATTGAAGGCATCGATTGTAGATTGAAGCCGCACGATTTGAGATTTGAGATTGATTGGTTTTTTTTATCGAAAGGAGTGAAAATGGAGATCGAAGAAGAAGAACACAAGTACAAATTTTTTGTAAAAATATTTCCTCCGGCCAAAATTTTGATCGGCGTGTCCTTCCTGCGTAAAAATAATAAGCGCATCCTTTAAGCTAAAAAACATGACATGTTCTTCCTTCACCCGATTTTCCTGATTAATTAAATAGATAAAATATTATATATATATATATACATATATATACGTTGACCACTCTCTCCCCTTACCTTCTCTCTCCCCGTCGTATTTTTCAAAGAAAAAAAACAAAAAAATGAAATCGTGTCGCCCCCTACAATAGCCACCACCGTTCACCGAGATCGTCCTCCCCACCTCCGATCAGGCACTGCACCCTTCTCCCCATCGCTTCTCTCCTCCCCATCTCCTCTGATTTAGGCCGTAGCCCCTAGAAACCCATTTAACCCAAACCCTAACTGCCTCCCCCCGGCCCGCCACGGGCGCCGCACCGCCCCACTACTCCGGCGAGACCACCCTCCTCTCTCCGACGCCCTCAACACAGCCCCTCCTCTCCATTTCAGTTCGAAGAAAGCCTCCCCGATGCTCGAGGAAATGATGTCGTGGGTTCGTTGATATCTCCGATGCCTTATGTGGCTTGGTCGCTCAATTAGGTGCTGATAGAATCCCTAGAAGAGAAGTTGTTTTTTCGATATTTTTATTTTATTTTATTTATTATAAAAAAAATCAGATTTTTAACGCAATAAGGAATGATTTTTAACACTATTAGTTATGATTTTTAGTGTGTAAAAATATCATTTGTAGCAAGTATAAAAGGTTTATATTTTTAAATATGAAAAGTTTATATTTTTAAATATAAAAGGTTGGATTTTTAATGATAATAAAAATATGATTTTTATATTATAGAGATAATAAAAATATGATTTTTGTTGCAAACGTACGATTTTTAAATATATAAAAATTCGATTTTTATATATGAAGTGGTGATGTAAAGTTTGGATTTTATTATGAAGTTAGTGAAATAAAAATAGGATTTTTATTTTTTGAAAGGCGATGTAAAAACATAATTTTTATTATACATAAAGCGCTATAAAAAATATAATTTTTATAATGTGGTAGCAAAATAAAAAATTTGATTTTTATATACATATAGTGAAATAAAATATAATATTTTCTGTACGTGTAGCGTTATAAAATGTGATTTTCAATATAAAGATCGTTTGAAACAGATCGCGATGGAACCGATGGAAAACAAATCCAAACGGTTCAGAACTTCAGAAATAAAGAATGACGGAGTGGAACCCCAAGGTGAGAACTTCTCACCATATTTTTTTATACAGTTATTTATTTTATAACTGCATATATGAACTGTTCCCCATCATCCACATACCATAGACGACTTGTTTGATTGTTTGGTTTGGTTGATTAGATTATTTGGTCGAATTTGGTTGTTTGGGTGAAATGAATTGACTAGAATTGTCATGTGTGTATGGCGCGAGCCAATATCCGGAGAGGAGTAGTGTTAGACATTACCTGATCTTGATATCGCGCCGTTATGCCGCCATAATTTTCTAAAATATGTTAGAACAATAAAAATAACATTTTTATTGTATAAACTAACCGAATAGAATATTCATATGTTGAATAAAATATTTAAACGTTAAAAATATAATTTTTAATGTTGGTATGAATAAAATAAATATTCATTTACAAATCGGACGATTTGTTTATGTACACACATTTAACTGATATTGATTGGGATGATATATTTTACACATCGCCCAACTATACAAATAATATTCAATATTTGTTGGTTGAAACCCTACATGGGTGTTGGGATGATATTTGATGCAGACTAATCCCAATTGTTTAGTTGTATGTCGATCGATTGGTTGATAGGCTGTTGTAAGCGTTAAATATTTATATTTAATGCTTATGCAGTGTAGAATGCACTCTGGATGATGGCTGACTGTATTTGATTATTGTTCTACACATGTGTTGTATGAAATCCATATAAGTAACATTATACGGTAGTTGACTATGTCTTATTCCAGTTCAAAAAGAATAAATATTTTAAAATAACGAATATTTTCAAACAATATTCAGTAGAAGAATCAAAATATGATTTTGATGCAGATTTGGGATGGACATGAATATATATAAATATATAAAGCCATGTTGATAAGATTAACGTCATTTTGACGTGAATGATATTTAAATTGATTTTACTCATTTTTATAATGAATATCGAGAAAGAATTTGATTTCAAATTCTAATGTCTTGAAAATATTATCATTTATATATTAATGATATGGAATATTCAATTTTGATTTGAAATTGAATATGAAGTTGAAATCATTTTGAAAACGAATTTAAAACGATTTATAAAATATGTTTTAAATGGAAATCGACGAAATATATATTATATATATATATAATATAATAGCCTGAATAGAATGCGCCGCACAGCGGCAGTTCGCGAATTTCAACCATTGACTTCGAATGGACATTACGGGAGACCCAACCGTCATATTCTCCTAAAACCGGAACCGTTGGGTTCATATCGAAAAGAGATTTCTAATGCATATGAGAGATTTGAAATCTATGGTTGGATTTGGAATTATGTCCAAATCAAATTTGGAAAAGGTCGTTGTAAGTGCAGTTCGATGGCCATTTATGGAAATCGATTGTACGGGCCTTGATAAAATTATTAAAAATATTAATAATTTGTTTAAAATCATAATAAATGATTTGGAAAGAATTGGAGTGAAAAAGTCCATATTTGGAAAGATAAAAATATATTTTTAACAAAATGAACTAGTTATTAACTAGATGTGAAATCCAGTAATTTTTAAATAAAATAATTTGGATTTGAAATGGTTTTAAAAATAACTAGGATTTCCAATATATAAACTGGATTGGATTTGAATCGAAATTGTCTTCGGAATATTTCGATGTTGGATTTCGTGATTATATAGATATTGTTATGGAAATTTGAAAGATATATTTATATCGTTATTTCCAATATGATATTTGTTGGTTGTAGTAATTGATATTGAATATAAGCCGACATATTTTCTATTCAGAGCCTTGTATTTAATATCAAATGGGATTTTGGGTTTGTCATGAACGGTGTATTCAGTAACATTATTCTTGAACCCCACGAGAAGAGGATAAATCTTTTAATTAAGATTGTTAGAGTTTCCAATTATATTTAATAATTGGAATAAAAGGGAATGTGAATTGGGTTTATCGTGGAATGTGTTTAACCGACATTCGTTCTTTAACCCGATTTACAATTAAATGTGATTTGGAATTTATAATTCTTTTGTTAAGATTTAAAGGAGATTTTCCAAAGTAAAGTTTTCCAATTTAATATATTAAATTGGAATTTGATTATGTATGTTGATCTGTTTTCCGTGAAGATTCCATTGTTAATGGAATGTGACTGTCGGTTTATCGTGAGCTGTGTTTTAAATGACATTAGTTCTTTAACTCAGTTAAAGATAAGATTTATTTCTTAACTTTGAATTATCATTAAGTAATGATTTTTGGAAATTAAAATTGAAATAGAGTTTTAATGAATCTTTGAACAGATTGAAAGGTGAATTTGATAACTAAAATTATCAAATTCAAGAAATGATCGAGAATGGAGTATCGCTAGTTTTGCTCAAGGCGATAGTTAAATCTTTAATTAGATTTGAACGCGAAATGGTAATTGAATTTACCGATAACACTGTGGTGTTAGATATAAAGTATTACCAGTTTTACATCATGGGATGAATAGGTTGGGATTGGGAAATTAAACAAATGATTACTTCAGTAAGGTTCTCTAATCCCGACTAGTTTGGATAAACCATAATTTGGTTTGAATTGAAATCCAAAAGAAGATTAAAGAATAAATTTAAAGAATTTATCTTTGATAAAATTAATGGGAACCTTTCCCAGAGTATAAGAATATTTGAATAAAGGAATATTTTGGATTGGAATGAGGCATATGTTGTGTTTTTATAACACTTTTTTATTATATACGCGAGTTATTCAAAAAGACCAGGTTTATCCCATTATGAATAACTGATTCGACGATATGTCGAGGATGAAGACGGTGGTGGAAGACCGGAGGTCTTTACATTGTTTGGTTGATTACTGATGTCTTGATTGGGCTGTACACCCAAGACAAGGTAATAAGTGGTGATCGTTTATACGTAATTGGAGATTGACAAAATATGCGAGGGCCTCTCTCCTGTATTGGACATACAGAACGAGGAATAAGGTGCCTCCGATTTCGTTCAGACCCAGAACGAACTTGTCAATGGATGTGTGTCTGACATCGGATTTCATTCTGTGTGATTGATATACATCGGTTGCATAGCATGAATTGCCTGTGTGGCACGCTGAGATGCAAATGATCAAGGCTTCTGTTGAAAAGTAGAGTCTTGTGGTTGATGATCAAAGCACGGCTTTAATATAGCATAGCTTTGTGTAGCGTTAATTCGTGAGCCTCGCACCTCGGTGTGAACTAGAAACGGTAGAGGACTTCAGAGAGGACATGCGTTTCCTTCTAGCTAAGAGTGGTGTCAGCGTTTTGCAAGCCCTGACGTTTTACTTATGTGGATGATGGATAGCGAGGCACCTCGGTTATTTCGGTCTCTGCGTAGCCGATGGATGGTCTTTATACAGACCAGTTTTGCGCCCCATAGGGCGGGGAAACGCAGTGTTCAGGCATTTTAATCCACTCTGTGTGGACCGGCCCTGACGATCCAAGGGCACACCTGAGTCTGGGTCCTGAGACATGGGCTAGAGCGTCTCGAAGCGGTAAGGACGATCCCTTGCCTTGGTTCATAGATGGAAATCCAACTTCCAATACGACATTTTGCGGTTTTGATTGTAGAGCCTACTATGGCGATATAGTGGGATGGGGCACTATGCCGTCTATGATTGATACATTTATATTTGAAGTTGTTTTCATACACTTTACACTATAATAGTATCAAAATGATTTGTTTTAAATGTACCAAGCATGTTTGGCTATTATAAGTTAAAACTCTATCCTTTGGCTTGCGTTGCATTGTGTGATGGGACCTGAGTCTTATGATTGCTTCATTGTTCTTTATTTAGCATTGCGTTGTTGTTTTTATGCACTGGTATTCTTGGGAGGAAACCCATTCCGTGTTATACGACGTGGTGCCTTGATTTACCTAACTTTAAAACCAAAATAATAACTATTTTAGTTCTCACACTAGTCCCATGACTGACCTGGAGTTTATTGTTTTAGCCGAAACTCTGGGTGCTCCTATTTTCCACAAGGGCATCTAGTAGTTTTAGGTTTCGCAGATTTATATTCACAGGATCCTGGTTTACAGCTGGAATGATATTTGGAAAGCTCTGCATCTGTATATTCCTTTCAGTTGTGTTTTGTATTATTTTTCTGCTGCTATGTATTTAGATGTAATTTAAGTCTCTAATACTATTCGAATGTATATTATTTCTTCATACTCTGTATATTCTTGTACTCTGATGTAAATTGTTGTAATAAGCAATGAAATGTTCTTCTGTTTGTGTTCTGATTTGTCATGTCCTCAAAGCAATCCAGGCTTTCCTCTAATAGTGAATCTCGAAAGCTATGATAATCAATCTGACTCGAGCAATAATGCAAAACAAAACAACTTGGATCGAGACAAACATTCTTATGGCAAAAAATCAACTCAAATGAAATGTTCAATGAAATGCAATCAATAACTCAAAGGATGTTTGGGATTACCATCCTTTAAGGATCCGTCAAACTAATATTATATAGTATAATACGCTACAATAATATCTATCAGTAAAGTTAAAATATCAAAAGCATAAGAGGGATTACCATTATTACCCTTACACCGTTTATATACTCCCATAGTATATACAGTACCGTAATTCCTCTATAAACTGGAGGCCTATCAGAGGGCACTCCATATAAAACAGTACAAAACAAAGTCGTAGTGGGATCATATAAAGCATGGGACAAGGCACGCAAGGAATGCCAGGGTGGATTCATCATTTGCAGAGCCAGATTGATGGTAACGCACAGCAGCGACTACCACCCACCTCGAGACACACTCCTATAATCAAAAGAGCCCAATCGAATCTCAACGGTAATAGAATAATATCGAATAAGTGCGCTTAATAGGATCTATGACCTCATTTGGTCTCGGCATAGCTCCTATTTTAGTTACATCAAGCTGACTTAAGGTAGTCAGGGTCTTATAATTAATATGAAATAAAAAATAGTTGTTCACCAAACCGTCCTACTTCATTCTGGATCTCCACCGCGTACACAGTTGTTAAAGTGGTTTTCGGTATTAGCAAGGAGTATGAAAATAGTCGATCCCAGTCTCTTTAACAACAAAACATTTACATTTTTCACACCGTGGCCATTATTTAATAAATCATATTATAAAATTGTTTATACGAAATCTCATGTTCAAATTTGAAATCAAATTTAAATATCTAACTTGTATTATATTTAATTTCAAAAGCAACTCATTTAAATTGCTTAAACTGAATCGATAATCATATCGTAAAGGTTTCGAAATGTGGTATAAACTAATACTATAATACTTAACTTCGGTTTTATAAAATTTTTGAAAATATTTGTATAACGACTTTCAATTCAAGACCGACATATATAAAATCATATCTTAAAGGTCTCAATTACCATTTAAATCAAACCAAAATATTTAACTTGGATAATATTTTAACTTGATTTACATTTGTCAAATCAGTGTTCAAACAAATCATAAAGTTTAGTTTCCAACTTTTATAAGAAGTTCGTTTAAGTCAATTAAAAAATTCAACATTTGGTTCGAGTTAAAAATATATAATTCAAATCAAGACTTACCTTTCAATTTAAACAGTCATATCCTGCTTTGTAATTCAAGTCATATAATTCGATATCGTTATTTATAAATTCACACAATTCATAAAATCTGGTTTTACCCTTTTAAAGCATTCGCTTGGTCAATTTATAAAACCCGCACTTAAGTTCAAATTCCATTTTATATAATTCAAATCAATGCTTCTATTTCGATTTATATAATTCAAACAAATCATATATTTAAATTTCAACAATCATATAATATTTTATAACTCAAGTCATACAATTCAAGTTCATTACTTTTAAATATGAATCAAAATCATATCTTTTAATTCAAACAGTTCATACAATTTAAAACCAACCTTTTAAATCCGATTTAACTAGTTTCCCAACAAAAAACCAAATGATTTATAAAATCAATTCTATATATATTCAAACTCATATTTAATCACTTAAAAATGGATTCATTCAATATCAAATATAAATTCAAATTAAAATCAATTTACGCAATTCACGTTAATTTCTTATAAAGTTCAATACTTAAGCCAAATCAAATTCGCATTCAATTGATTTATAATTGAATTCATTTCATATCCATTATAGGTTCAAATTGATTCCATAAATTTGAAAATTCAAATTCATATCTGAAAATGAGTTCAATCGTTAAATCAAATACTGTAATTTAACTTCAAATCTTTAAACTTCGAATTCAAATAATCGTGAAAATCTTAACTTATCCGCCTTTTGGTTTATTATTAAAGTTTGTAAAATATATATAAAAAAATTAACTTTGAAAATAGATATATACACACACACATATATATATAAGTTTATAAAATTATAAAATTAATTAGAAAATAGATTATAAACATATATAAGTTTAAAATAATATAGAAATAGATTTGAAATAAATTTGTTTAAAATATTTATATGATTAAATTATATGGTTTAAAATAAATAATAAGTGAAATCTTAAATAAGTATTTAAATCTATACTTACTCATAAAAATCATTTAAAAACGTATAATTTAAAATTTACAAAATATAAATTTAAAATCTAAAAAAAAAGAACATAAAAATATAAAATCTTAAATTATTATTTTAAAAATAAATTTTCAAAATCATTTTAATTCGAAAAACATGACCAACGGTGTCCGTATATTATTTTCTACCCTACGATCAAGTGATACAGATATTTATCATTTCAACATGCAATTTATAATTTTACAAGTATATATCATTTCAACCCGCAATCCCAAATTTAGTAAAAAATGTTCAGGTCTATCATTTCAACTCATAACGATTTTTCCCTAATTTGATGTTCGTTCGGGTATGTATCATTTCAACTCTTATTTATTTTTTAAGTTAGGGGTATTAACAACATAACAAATCATCACATAGCATCATTCACAAGATAAATCATATATCATTAGTCCACCTACGTGTCCTATGAATATCGTGTCATATATGAAATGTGCATATATATCAAATAAAACAATTTCTACCAGCAGTCGTGTACATTTCACAATAGTCCATTTATGTTGATCTAACATCCATGAAACAATGTAGGTCAAGTGTGAGATAAACTCACCTTTCGTGGCATAGAAATGGAGACGAAGAACGGATGGACACTGAAATGAGACGACGACATCCAGACACAACTAAGAATAGTTTCAACTCGATGATCACTTAGTATTTATTTTATTTTTATAAGGGAGTTCAGAGAATTTCTCAATGGATCTGTATAGCTATTGGGTTTTGGAACGGTATGGGTATTGGGTTTTGGAACTGTTACCGAACTCAACACCATACCCGGCTCAAAAATAAATGCAACAAATTTCTTTTCAAAATTATTATATATATATGGACACAATAGTAAAATTATAGCATATATATATTTAAAATTCGACACACACCAAAACCAATTATGTATACTTGTATATATACACACACAAAAAAATAATATACATACACCAGAACCCCATATGTATGTATTTAATAATTTGTATAATTATATATAAACACTCACAAACACAAACACACACATAATATATATATATATATATATATATATATATATATATATATGTGTGTGTGTGTGTGTGTGTGTGTGTGTGTGTGTGTATAAACATTAGAACATATATATACTTTATCTAAAATATACACTAACTCACCCAGTATCACATGCATATAATGAAACACACACAAAAATCAACACATTCAGAGCATACACTTTTAAACTTACCCAAATATAACACACACGGTTTGTATTTATATATGCACTAACTCACGCACCCGTACATAAAAAATACTACACAAATCGACATAAATAGAAATATGCTCATATGGCATCGCAACTAACCCATCTCCAAAACATAACAGATCATGCACACAACTAGAAGGAAAGGGGACACGGCTTCTCGGGTGTCAGTCGAGGCAAATAGGACGGAGAACTGAGTGCTCACATTAGTAGTTGGAGAAGTCGGATGGTTGGAAGTAAGGTGATGAACCAAGGCAGGAGCTTTGTTCTCCAGGTGGTGGGTTTTGCACGGTTCCAGGTTAGAAAATCTTGGGTGTATAGGTGGGAAGGGCTCGGCGCAACGAGAGGCACGGTGGAGATAATCGGAGTAGGAGGAAGAAGGGTAGTCGCAAAGGGAAGGGAGGAAAAAAAGGGGATGAAGTAGCCAATTGGAAGAGAAACCATGATGGGGTAATACGTAAAGAAGAAAAGATGAGGCAGCTGTCGTTTGTTTCTCTTTTTTTTATATGAATATGAGAAGTAGAGTGGCATCGGGACACCAATACAAATGACTTTTGGAAATAATAAAAGCAACGCATGGTCTAACATAGGAAAGGGAACAAAAGGCTTTTAAAATATGGACATTGCATAGCTCATAGTTTGAAAATAAAGAACAAATGTTCCCACCTAAGAAATAAAAAAAATAAATGGGCGGTTTAGAAAAATAAAAGGTCTGGTTTTGCAGACCTAAAATGCCTAGAAAAATATGTGGGACCCAAATAGGAGCACATCGAACTCAAATGACTATGCTTCAAAAATGAATTGTGCAAGTCTTTCTACAATTTCAGCATGAACCGAGCACCGACAGATGGATATATTTTGGTAATCAACTCGACGAGACAGATGCAACGGTACAAAATTTGCAGTGTCACGACGCTTCGTTCAAAAATGCGTTACAAACACCTTTTAAATGTAAAATTTAGATAGAAAAATAATTAAATGGAAGTCAAAATGTCCGATTTTCGCGAAATGAATTTTGTCGTTGGATTCGTGAGAATGTATAGAATATTTTTCATGTTTGTCCGAACTGGTTTCAAAAAGATTTTAAAACTACTAAATTTGAACTATTATGCGCAGCTTTGCACTACAAATTGCGCAAATGACAAACATTTAAATTTTCTAACAAAATTTTCACAACTGCTACATCTCACTTAGCATATTTCGAATTTCAAATTCCCATTACGAGAAACCATAGAATAATTTCAAAATAAAATTCGATTTAAGTCAGAATTTAAATCATTAAAAATAGCCGATTGTTACAATCTAAGAGTGTTTAAGGGATCAAGTATGGATCAAATTAATGGATGTGGGTAGGGGGTTAGTATGGAGAAAAGAAGTTCAGAAAAAAGGAAATAAGGACGGAAAGAAAATTAAGGTAGAAAAAAACTAGTGGGGGAAAGAAGAGGAGCATCAGCCCAGTTTCAAAAATAAAAGGGAAAGTTTATAAATATAAAACTTAATTTAAAAACATACACAGATATTTATATATTAGTTAAAATATATATAAATGAGAATGGGTTGTTTAATATAATTGGGCTTGGCACATTTAAATATAAAAGGAAAGAAATGTTTTAAGTTAAATTCTTAGATCAATAGAATATAAAAAATATTAATGTGTATATACCCTAATTAATATCAACAAAACATATACGAATAATTTGCCTCATATCTGTACGGTCGAATCAGACGTAGTATAACTCAGTATAAATTATCGAATTTAAACAATTCGATTTAAAATGAATTGGTTTATTAGATATTTAAAAGTAGTTTTTATTACTTAACGTAAATTTGGTCATAATCTACAAATCAGTAGAAATCTGAAATCTAGTAAAATCCTAAGTGGACAATAAATTAACTAATTAAGTTGTGAGTAATTAAGTTAATCGTAATTATATTATGGATATCTGTTATGTGAAAATAAACTCCATTCCACTATACATTTGATTGACTGAATTGTTTGGACACTCTGTTAGAAGAAATAAACACTGTTCTGCTAATATATCAGTTTGGCATATTTTATCAGTTAATATATGATGTGGAGATATTGTATAATCAGTTGATAATATTGAATTGCATATATATATATGTGTTTGTGTAAATTTGATATAACAAGTTGAATATTATCTGTTATAAGAATTGATATATGCCATGGGAACTGCTAAGTTGTAATTTCTGTAAAGCAATTCAGAAATAAGTACAAGTATTTATAATTGGAAATAAATTGTTTATGAGAAACAATTTAATGGTTTATATTATTAATTTAATTAAAAAAGAGGGATCAATTATAATCGGTTAATCAGGTGGTTTAAGGTTAATTTAAGTTAACGTTTTAAATGAGAATTATTTATTAAATTAATTTGATTCAATAGAAAAGGGTTCAATAATTGGTTGTTTAGAAACCTGAAATGTTTCGGTAAGAATAATGGGAAATTTAAATAGTAATTTAACTTTGGAAAATTTGTCCGAGATGATGTGTTTTAACTTAATTAATCTTTTAATTAATGAATTTTGTAAAGAAAATTTGATTACCAAGAGAAAAGGAAATCAAGTTGATTTATTTGAATAAAACCCCTTATTTAAGATTTAAGTTAATCAAGTTAAATTCGATGAATGGTTCAAACAACAACGTTTTTTTTTGGAAATGATTTAAGATTTGAAAATCAAATGGATTTACAAGTTCTGGGTTGTCAATATTTCGGATATCGAACTTATACGAATCTTGGCGATAAGAATGATTTCGGCTCATGGTCTGTGAGGTAATTAAAATAACCCAACTTGAGCGATTCCACTATTTTCCGATAGATCGTATTAGTCTTTGTTTGAAAAGAGTGTAGGAATGAATATCGTTTTTAGTTATGAAATAGATATTCGAGAATGAGATTATCACGTAAGATTGATAATAAGAGTTTTGTTGGTTAATTAATGATTATGTTTTTAGATCAGTACAATCATAAAGTTAATATGTGAATTTGGGTTGGTTAATTAATGATAATAAGAGTTTTGTTGGTTAATTAATGATTATGTTTTTAGATCGGTACAGTCACTATTTTTCTTTCTTTCTATTTCTCATCCTCTAACTTCTTCCTATTAATGGTTCGTATTTTCGTGCAATTTGGGTTGGACGTGAGTTGTATTCTGTCGATTCAAATGATATGGATTTTCGGGTCATTATACTTGGTATCAGAGCAAAAGGTTGAGTAGTAACCTTGGCATTGTAGCGTAACTTGATAGAGATGGGGTTAGTAACACCCTAGATTGAGTTTTTATATATATATATGAGCGTGTATTTGTTATTTGATATAAAAATTGTTTATATTGTGTTGATTGAATTTTTGAATGATATAAAAATTCCAAATTTACGCGTTTAGCTGGCCATGTCGATAGGTATTTCTAAACACTTGAATAGAGTAATTCGACATAGTATTGTTTTAAAAGCTAGGTAAATAAAATAAGTTTTCCCAAAATTATATTTTAGTTATAAAAGAATAATTTTCTAGAATTATTATATATATATATATATATGTATATGTGTGTGTGTGTGGATTGTTAGTTCAACTAGGAATAGCTATATATAACCAAATTAAATTTTTATAAGGAAGAGATATACAAATAAGACAAACTGGAAATTTTTTGAGTAAAACAAAATGGTTTAGGAAAATTCAAAGGTTTTGAATTTAAACGAAATCAAGTTATATGATTTCAGATTGGTTTAGATTTAAAAATTAGGAATCTAGATTCTGAAGTTTGAAAATTTAACTTGAGTTAAAGAATTGGAACCTAACTAGAGACTGGTTGAGTTAAATGCATTTCTAAGGGTTGATCTGATGTTGATTTCGGCCTTTAGGGTCGATACTTAGAAGATTATTTTTTACCGATTTACAATCAAGAACTGTTGAATGTTGAAGAGAAGAAGAGTATAAATTAGAAATGGAAATGTTTTCCAACTGTAATAACAAATATTTCTAGTTATGAAGATGGCTATAATTGATAACTGATTGCTGATATATTGAATGTCTTGATTGTTGTGAATTGTTTGGAAGTTAACATATGTATTTTGGATACCTTGTTTGTTGTGATTGTTAGGGGATGACCCATGTATTTGTTTTGAATATAAGTCTATAACTATAGATATAACTATAACCTCCTCGTTACTCTTCAATTTCGAGGATGAAATTTTAAGGTGGGTAGATTATAACGACCCAGTTTTTATTGCCTTTATAATACAATTTATTTTGGAATTATTTTGATAATTAATTTAAATAGTAAATTATGAATTATAAATATTGAGGAAAATTCCAAATATTTATATACTTAAATGATTTAAAATTTACGACCAGTGTATATATGAATATAAAAGCAGTAGTTAATGTTGAATGATTTTGTTTGTATTTTTAACGTGTTTCAAACTCTAGTTAAAAATCTAGATA
The DNA here is from genome assembly GCA_030737875.1 of Allium sativum. Lineage (NCBI taxonomy): Eukaryota > Viridiplantae > Streptophyta > Magnoliopsida > Asparagales > Amaryllidaceae > Allium > Allium sativum. The sequence continues at coordinate 329,447,902 of CM060916.1, forward strand.
ATATTAATTGCAAATATTATAAAATCTGAATATAACGATTATTTATAAATCTAGTTTGCATATTTTTACTTTCTATATATTTATATACATATGCAAGTAAATGATGTTCTATATTGTGATTGCACTTTAACTTGTTCTTAGTAAGCAAATAAGAGTACAAAGCCATGACATAAAATTGACAAGGATAGGATAAAATCTAAACCAGAAAATTTATTGGAAGCTAATATAAAATCTTGTAAGATATTATGTACACAAATGCGCAGCAAACCTTAGGGTACTAAATCACTTCCTAGAACTAGCCTAAAAGCCTGTATGGTCATTTTCATAGCTGTAGGAAACATTGCAATACCCCATCAGAACATTCTCATTCCATCAATATGTGAACACATCCTAGTGAAGCCTAGGTATAGTACATTGCTTAGGAACTAAGCAATTGTCTATTTAATCCATTTCAGCACATTCACACATGGCTAGTAGCATGGCCGCATAGCCTATTAATAAAAAAAATTACAAGTGACCAAAAAGCACTTTCTTTTAAATCAAGTGAAATAATAGCTGTGTAAAACATTCCATCTTCTATAAATGCTCTACCAAGCTTTAAATGAAGTTAATATATTATTCTTAATTTTTTACTATAAATACACATATACACTTCATGTTTTCCTTACACAAAAATCAGTCGAACCAGTTCACTTAAAAGCTGCAGCAAGCCTTAAGAACAGAGAAGTTTTATATGTGAGTAAACCCCCTTCATAGCTCGATTTAAATCTACCCTTGAATGTTTCGCTGTGTATTGTAAGTTATATAAGTATATTTTCTAGTTTATGAGGTATTACATTTCATTTGAATTAAATCCAAGTCTAGAAACTAAAACTCAAATAATTGCAGCAACTTTAAACCAAAACCATGAAAATTGCAAATATGAAATTTCTGAGCTAGCTACCTGTTGCCATTCAAATCCTATTATTATATACGATGATATAAATTAGTATATAGGTTTAAATGCTCCTATAGTGTGTGTTAGATCAATTCGTATGCATTTCAAATCTGGAAACTCATAATATATTGATAAATAAACTTTCCTTATTGATTGTTATATAGTGATGCCATATAGACATATATATACACACACACTATGTTTAGTCAATATAAATTGTATTATAGTGATGTCAACCTATCTACACATCTGTATGTAATTAACCTTCATCTTAAATAATTAACCTGGAAGGGATCTGGGATGATAAGCATAGCCTGTAAACAAGAAATAAGGCTCTGTTTCTTACATAAGCAAGAGCGTAGAAGAATAAAATACATAACTCAAATCTAGAGTATTTAAGGATTGGATTTCAAAACAAAGGTTGTTCGAATTTAAGAGTACTTTATTTTAAAATTTGATGTGTCTCGAATAGATATGTATATTTGCATATACAGATAATATGCAGTAAAGTTGATTTAGACTCAAAGAAGTTTACCATCGTAGAAACTAAATTCATGCATATGGATTTATTAGTAATAGAAAAACACCATTTTTAAAACAAGAATTAGAGTTTTTAGTTCCCTATATAGTGAGAATAGCTTGGAAGTTGGTTTTTAGGGAAAAAAAATAAATTCAAGGGATTGGGTTGATAATGTCTGAAACTGCTTTTGATGAAGCTTCAATGGGTGTAGACGATCGTACATGCAGGGTTTGGTGTTTTCTGGTGATTGGGGGTGATAGGAATAGATTGAAGTAAATTTTTACTACTATTTTCGGCTATGGGTATTTGAATAATTCGGGTGTGTTATGGAGTGGATCGAGTGGGATAGTGGTTGGGGAGGAATTGCGTCTTAGGTCGAAGAAGAGGCAGAAGGCGGTGCGGGAACTTTCGATGGTCGGAGGTGGTTGAGGGTGGCTAGTTTTGTGGTGGCTTGGAGTTACACAGTTAGAGAGTAATGGGATGAATGGTGGTTTTGAGGAGGAGGGGCTCTGGTGCTTGGAGGAGGGGTCGATGATGACCTGAGGAGGTGGTGTGACGTGTCTGAGGAGGCACGACGGCTTCCTGGTGGCCTGAGTGTGTGTGCACATGCATGGTGAAGTGTATACACAACCATGTAAACATGAAAGCAAATGGGAGAAACCCAAAAAATACGCATATTTTGAGAAACAATGGGAAGTAAAATTAAAATAGCGATAGAAAGCTTGTAGTGCTGGAATGCATTCACACTCATATACTCCTCGTATGCTAGCTTCTCAGTGACATGCCTTAAGCGTTGAATTTACATCGCTCGGTAAGTTTAGGCTTAGACTATCTGTTTGTTGATGAAGTTTAAAATAGTCAAGCATTTTGTACTGGGTCATTTAAATATATTTGAAATTACTTGAAAAAATGTGGCAGTTTACATCGGTTCTATACAGACCTATCTTTTATGAGGTAGTTGATCTTTATAAAAGAAAAAAGAACTGTGTATATTTTAACCTGTAGTTGTTTGGTTTCTTTTCATGAAGATAGGTATGTTGAAGTTTTGTTGAAAGAAGGAAGGGTTAGTGTCTTAACCTAAGAGTGTTTAAGGGATCATGTACAGATCAAATTAATGGATGCGGGTAGGGGTTAAGTACAAAGAAAAGAAGCTCAGGAAAAAAGGATGGAAAGAAAAGTAAGGTTAAAAAACCAGTGGGGAAAAGAAGAGGGGCTTCAGCGCGGTTTCAAAAATAAAAGGGAATGTTTTTAAATTTAAAACTTAATTTAAAAACAAATACAGATATTTAATATTAGTGAAAATATTTATAAATGAGAATGTGATGTTTAATATAATTGGGATCGCCCCATTTAAATATAAAAGGAAAGAAATGTTTTAAGTTAAATTCTAATGTCAATTGAACATAAAAATATATCAATGTGTATATACCCTAAGTTAGATCAACAAAACATATTTGAATAATTTGGCTCGTATCTGTATGGTCGAATCAAATGTAGTATAATTCAATATAAATTATCGAATTTAAATAATTTGATTTAAAATGAATTGGTTTATAAGATATTTAAAAATAGTTTTATTACTTAACATATTTTTTTTTGTAATCTACTAATCGGTAGAAATTTGTAATCTAGTTAAATCCGAAGTGGGTGTTAAATTAATAAAGTAAGTTGTGAGTAATTACGTTAATCGTAAGCATATTATGGACATCTGTTAGTGGAAAGAAACACCGTTTCAGTATATGTTTGATTGACTGAATTGTTTGGACACTCTGTTAGCAGAAATACACATTGTTCTGCCAATATATCTGTTTGGCATATTTTATCAGTTAATATATGATGTGAAGATAGTGTATTATTAGTTGATAATATTGATTTGTATTTACTTGTGTGTTTATGTAAATTTGATTTAACAAGTCAAATGTTATATGTTATAAGAACTGATATAAGCCATAGGAACTGCTAAGTTGTGATTTCTGTAAAGCAATTGAGAAATAAATACAAGTATTAATAATCGAATATAAATTGTTTATGAGAAACAATTTAATGGATTATATTATTAATTTAACTAAAAGGAGAGATTGATTATAATCAGTTAGTTAAGTGGTTTAAGGTTGATTTAAGTTAATTATTTAAATGAAAAAAATTTATTACATTAATTTGTGTCAATAGAAAAGTGTACAATAGAGGGTTGTTTAGAAACCTGAAATGTTTTGTTAAGAATAATGGTGTGACATCCCACGTCTGTTAATGTCACTCACTAAGGGAAATGCATTAAGTTCCGTGAAGAGTTATAGGAAATCAGACACAGAATAATTACAAGACAGATAAAAATAAGATAGCAGTGGAAATTTAAAAAACTTTTATTAATCATAAAGCATTGTTACACAATATGTCTGAAAATACATAAACTCGGTATATTATTAAAACTTCTGTCTTGTACTATAAGTGTTAGAGTACAATAACAAAGAAAGCATAATCCCCAAATCTTGAGCCATAGTAGCAAAGATAGATGCTTGAGCAATACATCTAGAAGCTCCAAGCAAGACGATAGCAGAATCCAGACTAAGCCTGAGAATTCCCTCCTTGAGAACCTGGGGGAAAACGGAAGAAAGAAGGAGAAACAAAAAGGGTCAGACATAAAGTCTGGCGAGTCTAGTTACTTTTAGCCAGTAGATAAATAAAAGTAACATGATAGACATATTAAGTGGATAAGAGAGAGAGAGAGATCACTACATAAATGGCAGATGTGACAAGGTGAGTAAGATAAGGTGTACATGCCTCACTAATGATTACTCTGCGCTGTTACTGGTATATCCAGATAAAGATGATACCTCCAACTATAAGGTGGTAGACTTAGGTATACGTCCAAATGTATCCTAACCACTACCCTGATCGATCGGCTCCTCAACCCTCGTAGATACCATGTGTTGGCCCCATAGGAGGAAGTATCACTTCCTACAGTAGCAACCACTCGTCGTAACAATGTGCACAACCATATCTATAGGTGTCACGGTCATCTTATCCCCCTTTGCCCGGCTCATGCACGCACGTGGCCTAGTCGGTTTGCGCCGCCCACACCGTCCTCCACATTTAGATCTCTTACAATCAGTCAGTAAGCATGCCCTTTCTCCGCCTAGTACAGAATACTTTGTTTGATACCTACTCCGGGTTACTGACTGAAATGGGTCCTACACAATATGATACAAGCTCTCCCCTTTGTCTTGTATCCCCCACTAGGTTTTCACTGACTATGTATACCACTATGTGTCTTTAATTACATAGCCTTATTTATTTCTACCGGTTATGCTTACCTATAGTTGTCTTTAATACATAACCCCTAATCTTCCAATCAGTTATGCTTACCTATAGATGTCTTTAATTACATAAACCTACCACTTCTACAAGTTATGTTTACCCTAAAAGGTGTCTTTAATTACATAACTTTATTATTTCCACTGATTATGTATACCATTAGGTGTCTTTAATTACAAAATCTTAACGGATTAAGTTTGTGGGCCTATTACCCATCCCCTCTTCAGATTTACTTAACCCACCCCTCAACCATGTTTACTTAACCCCCAACTTAAATTTAAGTCCATACAATCCCTATGGATTAACTTAGGTTAAGTAGTCCAATTTTTTACCATGTCCATTTATGGTTTCATAATAGGCTAGACCTCCCAAATTAGGCCTACAACATGTGGATGCTTGATATGCCGGTCGGGTCCGAGCTGACTTATTCCACAGTTGGGCCTGACCTCGTGTCATAGCCCAATTCGTATTTACGTACTTAGACCTCCCACATTAGGTTCACCATTAGTGGTTGTTGGATATGCCGGTCGGGTCCGGGCAATCTTCCACCACTGATGCAACCTAACCTCGTGTCATAAGTATAATTACAATTCCTAATTGTAAGACATTCTATTTTTAATTAATTAATCAACTAATTAACCAATTCCTTTTATAGGTGTCAATACCTATTTTTCCCCAATAATTTGAAATACATGACCATAAATGTTCATATTCAAATTATGTCATTTTTAATTAATCTACCAATTAATTAATCCTTTCATTTTATAGGTGTTAGTACCTATTTTGCCCAATAATTTGAATTACATGTCGATAAATGTTCATATTCAAATTATGCCATTTTTATCCCTTTTCCCCCCGTTCCTTAACTAGCGCCCTCACAAATTTGGCAATATGTCTAGGCTAGACAATAGCTTAGTCATAAACGATAATAGGGAAAATAATAGGAATATACTAAAATGATCATCTTGGCATAAACACAAACTTGTATGATAATAAGGTGAACATACATACTAGCATGGACATGAAATTGTCATCATAACAAGGTGGACATAAAACTGATGAACTTTGATGTCGCAATATCTAAATTAGCCATTTTAGATGTCCAATCTATTTAAATCTAACATGATAACATAGGGTGACAATTTAGATCACATAAAATAGATCTAACATGTTAACATAAGGTGACAATTTAGATCACATAAAATAGATCTAACATGAATCATAAGGTGACAAATTTAGATCACATAGGATAGATCTAACATGAATCATAAGGTGACAATTTTAGATCATACAGGATAGATCTAACATGAATGATAAGGTGACAATTTTAGATCACATAGGATAGATCTAACATGAATCATAAGGTGAAAATTTTAGATCACATAGAACATATCTAACATGATAATTTTAGATCACATAAAATAGATCTACATACATCTACATCTTAGCATATCATAAAAGTTACAACACTAGATCCATAATGATAACATAGTAAAACAATTTGAAATGGATCCAAAGAAATAGATCTATCATGACATGGCATAGGATCTAAAAATAACATAGACTTAAAGTCTACAACGTATCCAAATCACTGTATTTTTTAATTCACTGTTATTTATCTATACCTAAAAGCAACTAGAACTCACTGTTATTGGATTGCTAAGATGATAGAAAAGGTGTTGAGTCTATGTTTGAATCTCAGAATTTGATATGCATTAAAAGAAGATGAGAGATCCTAATTCAGTTCAGAATCCAATAGAGTCCGGCCACCATTGTTTCTCTTTGTAGAAAACAAAGGATATGAGATATATTTATAGCTGCTGGGTTACAGAATTCGGATGCCACCTCAGCCCTAATGAAATTGGGTCAGGTCACGGGTCGTCACTCACTCGTAAAAGGCCGGAATACCTTGAAACTGTTCTGGGTGCACTTGACAGGTGCGCCAATGCAAAATTGCCTTGGCGCACTTGGAAAGTGCGCCAGTTATACCCGGTTCTGATTTTCATCATTTTATCATCTGTAACTTCTTCATATGTTATTCGTTTTACGCAAACTAGGTGTCTTTCCTGACCAAAATTTCAAGACAGACGTAATGACATAACCAGTTTCCCTTAGTTCTTAATATTAAATTATTTATTCTTTAATTTGTCTTCTTTGATGTCGTTAAAAATTCGGGGGGTTACATTCTCCCCTACTCAAAGGAATTCGTCCCCGAAATCTCCAAGTTGAGAAGAATGCATATCCTACCATCCATCATCCATATACTCATCCATCAATCACTAGCATCCATTGTCCTTAAGGATTCCTAATGCTTTCATGAATATATGCAAAAGTGTGTGTATATGTCCCAACACTAATGCGAAAATCAGGCGGTCTACTGATTCAGTTGACCTCCTTAATGCAATGTATGTTAGTGCCATGTATCCAATATGTATGCAAATAAGCCTATTATAACAAATAAACTCTACATGTGTGCGTACTCATTCATCCAAATGCAACATCCATATGCTAGTTCATCCATTTCCATCCATAAAAGAAAAGAAAACGCACACACATCCATATGTAGTATGAGAGTGATTGAGCCGATCTTAGTGCCTAATGTGCGTGTGTATGCATCCACAGGCAAGCCCTAGCAAACACTTGCATCCACTTGCATCCATCAAACATTACATGTTTCAAACACATGTTTACATCCATAGGATTACTATCTAAAGGTCGAAAATACTATGGATAGGATGTACTCAAATGATAGAAACAAGTACTGATAAATCTTTTGGAAAAAGGGGTTAAGAACATACCCTCGAAGAGAAAAGGGTATGAAGCATGAATCTTGTCTTCGGTCTCCCAAGTCGCATCCTATGGGTTATCTCCACATTGAACCTTTAGCAACTTGATCTCTTTATTGCGTAGCTTCTTAACTTCTGATCCCAGAATATGGTAAGGAACTCGCCTGACTGTTGCCTTCCATTCCACTTCTATCTCTTCCAATATACTCGGCTCAACAACTTCCGCTGTGTCATGCAAGCACTTTCGCAGATGAGAAACATGGAGAACATCATGAACACTAGATAGATTTTCAGGAAGCTTTACTCTATAAGCCATTTGGCCAATCCTCTTGGTTATGGGAAATGGTCCCACAAACCTACATGCCAACTTCCCTACCGATCCGAAGCAAACCACAATCCTAAGAGGTGACACTTTGATAAAAACCAAGTCTCCTACTTCAAATTCGAGGTCAGACCTTCTCTTGTCTGCATAGGATTTCTGCCTATCCTGAGCTGTCTTTATCCACCGTCGAATAAGGTCAATCTTTTCGAACGTTTCTTTAACCATATCTGGTCCAAGTAATAATCTTTCTGTAGATTCCCACCAACAAGTTGGTGATCTATAGGGTCGTCCATACAATGCTTCGAACGATGCCATGACGATGCTTGCCTGATAGCTGTTGTTATAGGCAAACTCTACTAAAGGAAGATCCTCTTCCCAAGTCCCTCCGAAGTCTAGGATACACAACATTAAAAGATCTTCTAAGATTTTGTTCACCCTCTTCGTTTTCCCATCGGTTTGAGGATGATAAGCGGTGCTCAAATGCAACTTTGTACCTAATGCTTCTTGCAAGCTCCTCCAAAATTCGCTGCTAAAGATGGGGTCACGATCGCTCATGATGCTGGAAGGAACTCCATGAAGACAAAATATCTCTTGGACATAAATTACTGCTAACCATGATGTCGTACTCTTACTCTTAACTGGAATAAAGTGAGCGCTCTTAGTGAGTCTGTCTACCACATCCCAGATAACGGTGTTTCCTTTCTTCGATCGAGGAAAACCATCTATGAAATCCATATAGACGCTCTCACATTTCCACTGAGGGACCTCCAACAGATGAAGTAAACCACCAGGCTTCTTTTGCTCGGCTATAACTTGCTGGCAAACTAAACATAGAGAAATAAATTTAGCCACATCTTTCTTTATCCCAACTCAAAAGAAAACCCTCTTCCTGTCCCTATCATCTTATCACCGCCTGGATAAATGGTCATCTTAGAATGGTGGGCTTCTTCTAGGACTATCTTTACCGAGATTCCAGTTTGAGGAACACAAAGCCTTCCATCTCGTCGCAACCACGCCTTTTCATCTATGGCATATCTGCTGAGGTGACTAGAAGTTTCCCCTTTTCTGAGCTTATCCATGATGTCTAGAATCTGAGGGTCACCTTGTTGTGAAGCTCCTATCTTGTCTATAAGAGTCAGTCGTATCTCCAAGGATGCAAACAAATCAGGCAAAATCTCGATGGAGGGTCTAACATCGAAAGCTGATATGAACTCCAAGTTCTTTTTTTCACAAATAGAGGACTCAGGGCCACCCTCTTCCTACTTGGTGCATCTGCCACCACATTACCCTTGCCAAGGGTATAAGAAATCTCAAAATCATAAGAAGCTAGAAACTCCATCCACCGATGTTGCCTTAAATTGAGATCCTTCTGCGAGAACAGATACTTGAGAGATTAATGATCAGTGTATAACTCGAACTAGTCTCCAAGTAAATAATGACGCCATGTCTTTAATGCAAACACTATGGAATCTAGCTCAAGATCATGGGTGGGGTAGTTCTTTTCATGAACTCTCAGCTATCTACCCCCATAACACGCTACTTTCCCTTCTTGCATTGGGACCGCACCAAGCCCTATACCGTATGCATCAGTGTAAATGGTAAACACTTTATTTCCGTCAGGTAAGGTCAAGACTGGAGCTGTTGTCAGAGCCCTCTTCAGTTGTTGGAAAGCAATGTCATAGTCTATATCTCATGAGAATGCCAAGTTGAGTGGGGCTGATGTCTTTCCGAAGTTCTTAATGAACTTCCTATAGTAACCTGCCAACCCAAGAAAGCTTCTCACCTCGGTTGCATTTTTAGGAACTTGCCAATCTTGCATTGCAACCACCTTCGCGGGATCTACAGCTATCCCTTCTTTGGATACCACATGCCCTAAGAATCTCACCTCTTTTCTCCAAAAATTGCATTTGGAGAACTTTGCTTTAAGCTGATGGTCACGGAGAGTTTTCAAAACTTCTCTCAAATGTTGGGCATGCTCTTCTTCGCTTTTGGAGAAGACCAAAATATCATCAACAAAGACTACCACAAACTTATTTAGGAACTACCGAAACACCATACTCATCAGATCGACAAAATAGGCGGGTGCATTTGTCAGCCCAAAGACATAACTAGCCATTTAAAGAAACCGTCCGGAGTTCTAAAGGTTGTCTTATTTATGCCGTCCTCGGCTACCCTCAACTGATGGAAACCCGTGGCTGAGTCTAACTGGGAAAATACCGAGGCACCAACAAGCTGATCAAATAAATCATCCATCCTCGGAAGGGGGTGCTTATTCTTCTTAGTGAGCTTATTCAACTCCCTATAATCAACACACAAACGAAGCGAACCATCCGCCTTAGTTGCGAATACCACTGGAGCAACCCATTCAGATATGCTTCGTCTGATACACCCTTTCTCAAGTAGCTCCCCTGCTTGCTTACTCAGCTCTGTCCTTTCCCTTGGAGCCATGTGGCACACTGGTAATGCAACTGGATTTGCATTGTCCACCAGATATATGCGAAAGTCAGTCTCGCACCTTGGAGGTAAACCCAGTACCTCATCAAAAACATTGGAAAAATCCCAGACTACTAGAACAGATTGCAGATCGTCAATAGACGCATCAAGAGACTCTAGGAAACTAAGCATAACTGACCTTGAGGGTCACACGAAATCTCAAGGGTCTTCCCATGACAAGTCAGAAGCCTAATAACCCTCTTCTCACAATCCAAAATGGCACCATACATGGTAAGTCAATCCATTCCTAAAATCAACCAATAGCCCATAAACCCGAGCATATACGCATCACATTCAAACTCAACGCCTAATACAGATATTTTCGAACCTTGACAAATCATCGATAAATGAGCTGAACCACCAATGGGGTTTGAAACAACAACGGGATCTACTACCATACTAGTAACTAAGTGTAGAGATTTAGCTACAGAACTTGATATAAATGAATGTGAGTCACCAGAATCAAAAATTGTTCTAACACGATGGTTTGAGAGAGAAATTAAACCTTCCACAGAAATTTGTCTATTTCTATCAGGAGCACTGGTCGCGAGAGCATGCACCTGCCCTTTAGAATTTCCTTCCCTTTGACCTTGTCCCTATGTTCCCCGTTTCTTCAGGAGCTCTTTAGCAAAGTGTCCGGCCTCTCCACAGTGGGAGCAAGAATTCTTCCTTCGCTTACATTCTTTAACTATGTGACCTCCCTTCCCATAATGGTGACATTTTCTCTTACCCTTTCCTTTATCATTTTTTCTGCCCTTTCTTGGGTCGCACCTTTTTATTTTGTGTTCCTCAACCTTAACTTCTTCCTTTTCAGATTTATTTGAATTTTATTTGTGTTCCCTTCCCTGGCCATCATTTTTCTCATCTTGGGTTGTACTTCTTAGCCCTAGCTTCCTTATTCCCCTTTTTACCATATTTGTGTAACAAGCTAACAAGTCTCTTGAAAGTTGCCACCATCGCATGGAAATCCTTACAAAGCTTAAGAAAATTAGACGTAGGTGATACTACTGCAGCTTCAGATGGAGGTTAGGCATTTCATTTCCCTTCGATATGTGTCGCAGTTTAAACATACCTAAGGCATTATGCCGGAACGGGGAAGAATCGGTTCCCCAGGAAAAAAGAAAAAGGAATCAAGCGGAGAATCGAGAGATATTTCCTATGGATTTGGGGAATATGTTTTTCAAAACAGACTTTTCTTTTGAAAATGCTTTCTTTTAAAACCTTTTTGAAAATAATTTTCAAAAACTTTTATCTAATCGGGTAACCTTTATCTCTGATACCAAGTGTGACACCCCACGTCCGTTAATGTCACTCACTAAGGGAATGCATTAAGTTTCGTGAAGCATTATAGGTAATCAGACATAGAATAATTACAAGACAGATATAAATAAGATAGCAGCGGAAATTTAAAAAACATTTATTAATCATAAAGCATGGTTACACCATATGTCTAAAAATAGATAAACTCAGTATATCATTAAAACTTCTATCTTGTACTTTAAATATCAAAGTATAATAAAAAAGAAAGCATAATCCCCAAATCATGAGCCATAGTAGCAAAGATAGAAGCTTGAGCAATACATCTAGAAGCTCCAAGCAAGACGATAGCAGAATCCTGACTAAGTCTGAGAATTCCCTCCTTTGAGAACCTGGGGGAAATGGAAGAAGGAGAAACAAAAAGGGTCATACATAAATTCTGGCAAGTCTAGTTAATTTTAGCCAGTAGATAAATAAAAGTAACATGATAAGCATATAAGGTGGATAAGAGAGAGATCGCTACATAAATGGCAGGTGTGACAAGGTAAGTAAGATAAGGTGTACATGCCTCACTAATGATTACTCTGCATTATTACTAGTATATCCAGAAAGAGATGACCCCTCCAACTATAAGGTGGTAGACTTAGGTATAGTTCAAATGTATCCTAACTACTACCCTGATCGATCGGCTCCCTAATCCTCGTAGATACATTTTGCTGGCACCACAGTAGGAGGTATCACTTCCTAAAGTTGCAACCCCTCGTCGTAACAATGTGCACAACCATATCTACAGGTGTCACGGTCATCTTATCCCCCTCTGCCCGGCTCATGTATGCACATGGCCTGGTCGGTTTGCGCCACCCACATCGTCCCCCATGTTCGGATCTCTTATGATCAGTCAGTAAGCGTGCCCCTTTTCCGCCTAGTACGGAATACTTTGTTTGATACCTACTCTGGGTTACTGATTGAAATGGGTCCTACACAAAATAATAAAAGCTCTCCCCTTTGTCTTGTATCCCCCACTAGGTTTTCACTTTGTATACCACTAGGTGTCTTTAATTACATAGCCTTATTTATTTCTATCGTTTATTCTTACCTACAGGTGTCTTTAATACATAACCCATAATCTTCCAACCGGTTATGCTTACCTGTAGGTGTATATAATTACATAACCCTATCACTTATGCAAGTTATGTTTACCCTAAAAGGCGTCTTTAATTACATATCTTTATTATTTCCACCGATTACGTATACCACTAGGTGTCTTTAATTATACAATCTTAACGAGTTAAGTTTGTGGGCCGATTACCCATCCCCTCTTCAGATTTACTTAACTTACCCCTCAACCTTGTTTACTTAACCCCCAACTTAAATTTAAGTTCATATAATCCTTATGGTTAATTTAGGTTAAGTATTCCAATTCTTTATCATGTCCATTTATGGTTTCATAATGGGCCAGACCACCCACATTAGGCCTACAACATGTGGATGCTGGATATGCCGGTCGGGTTCGGGCAAACTTATTCCACAGTTAGGCCTAACCTCATATCATAGCCCGATTCATATTTTCATACTTAGACCTTCCACATTAGGTTCACCATTAGTGACTGCTGGATAAGCCGGTCAGGTCCGGGCAGATTTCCGCTACTAATGAAACCTAACCTTATGTCATAAGTACAATTACAATTCCTAATTGTAATTACTAGACATTCCATTTTTAATTAATTAATCAATTAATTAACCCTTTCCTTTTATAGGTGTCAATACTTATTTTGCCTAATAATTTAAATTGCTTGTCCATAAATGCTCATATTCAAATTATTCCATTTTTAATTAATTTACTAATTAATTAATCCTTTCCGTTTATAGGTGTCAATACCTATTTTGCCCAATAATTTGAAAACATGTTCATATTCAAATTATGTCATTTTTATCCCTTTTTCCCCTGTTCTTTAAATAGCGCCCCCACAAAATTGGCAATATGCCTAGGCTAGACAATAGCTTAGTCATAAACGATAATAGGGAAAATAATGGGAATATACTAAAATGATCATCTTGGCATAAACACAAACTTGTATGATAATAAGGTGAACATACATACTAGCATGGACATGAAATTGTCATCATAACAAATTGGACATAAAACTGATGAACTATGATATCACAATATATTAATTAGCCATTTTAGATGTCCAATCGATTTAAATCTTACATGATAACATAGGGTGAATATTTAGATCATATAAAATAGATCTAACATGTTAACATAAGGTGACAATTTAGATCACATAAAATAGATCTAACATGAAACATAAGGTGATAAATTTAGATTAGATAGGATAGATCTAACATGAATCATAAGGTGACAATTTTAGATCACATAGGATAGATCCAACATGAACCATAAGGTGGCAATTTCAAATCACATAGGATAGATCTAACATGAATCATAAGGTGGTAATTTTAGATCACATAGTATAGATCTAACATGAATCATAAGGTGACAATTTTAGATCATATAGGATAGATCTAACATGAATCATAAGGTGACAATTTTAGATCACATAGAACAGATCTAACATGATAATTTTAGATCACATAGAATAGATCTACATACATCTGCATCATAGCATATCATAAAAGTTGCAACCCAAGATCCATAATGATAACATAGTAAAACAATTTGAATTGGATCCAAAGAAATAGATCTATCATGACATGACATAAGATCTAATAATAACATAGATTAAAAGTCTACAACGTATCCAAATCACAGTCTTTCATAATTCAATGTTATTTATCTAAACCTAAAAGAAACTAAAACTCACTGTGATTGGATTGCTAAGATGATAGAAAAGGTGCTGAGTCTATGTTTGAATCTCAGAATTTGATATGCTTTAGAAGAAGATGAGAGATCCTAATTCAGTTCAGAATCAAGTAGAGTCTGGCCACCATTGTTTCTCTTTGAAGAAAACAAAAGATATGAGATATATTAATAGCTGTTGGGTTACAGAATTCGGATGCCACGTCAGCCATAATGAAATTGGGTCAGGTCATGGGTCGCCACTCACTCGAAAAAGGCCCGAATACCTAGAAACTATTCTAGGTGCACTTTACAGGTGCGCCAGTGCAAAATTGCTTTGGCGCACTTGGCAAGTGCGCCAGATATACACAGTTCTGATTTTCAACTTTTTATCGTCCGTAACTTCTTCATATGTTATTCGTTTTATGCAAACTAGGTGTCTATCCGACCAGAATTTTGAGATGGACGTAATGACATAATCAGTTTCCCTTAATTCTTAATATTAAATTATTTATTCTTTAATTTATCTTCTTTAATGTCGTTAAAAATTCAGGGTGTTACAAATGGGAGATTTAAATAGCAATTTAACTTCGGAAAAATTATTGGGGATGATGTGTTTTAACTTAATTAATCTTTTAATTAAATAACTTTGTAAAGAAAATTCGATTACCAACAGAAAAGGAAATCAAGTCGATTTATTTGAATCAAATACCCTAATTTAAGATTTAAGTTAATCAGGTTAAATTTGATGAATGGTTCAAACAACAACGTTGTTTTGGAAATGATTTAAGATTTGAAAATCAAATTAATTTACAAGTTCTTGGCTGTCAAATATTTCGGATATCGAACTTATACGAATCTTGATGATAAGAATGATTTCAGCTCAAGGTCTGAGAGGTACTTAAAATACCACAATTTAAGAGATTTCACTACTTTCCGATAGATTGTATTAGTTTGCATTCAAAAAGAATGTAGGACTAAATATCATTTTCAATTATGAAACAGATATTCAAGAGTGAGATTGTCACGTAAGATTGATAATAAGAGTTTTATTGGTTAATTAATGTTTATGTTTTCAGATCAGTATAATTATAAAGTTAATATGTAAATGTAAATAATATTTCTTAGCAGATCAATTGGTGTTAAACCCATTTATTTTATCTCATGTTTGATAGTTAATTAACCGACTATCAAATCGGGACCTTTTCGTTATCGTTTTCGAAGAGACCGGAATCTGAATTCCACTTTAGTTCGATATATACGTTACGAGTTAGAGATTTTATTGAAGACCATTGAAGATGTTGTATTGCAAGGTCATTCTGTCAATCCTAGGTAGAAATTGCTTAAGATGGATTTACAGGATAGTGCCTTCGGTTTGTCCAGTCCCAGGACAACTTGTATGGACGAATGTCTGATAGAGTATGCCTAACCGATCATTTACGTTAATCTCTTCTAACGTATTTATGTCGGTGGCAGAGGAATTTGCTTTATACCCGTAATATATTTTTGGGAAAGTCAATTAGTGGTTAGCGGTTTTGATGATGTGGCATTCAAAATAAATAAAGAAATGATTTATCGATAAGTTCAGCCTCAAGCCTCACAGTTAGGAAATGAAAAAATCAGGAGGGCAGCATGGCTAGGTGGGTCGCTCCCATTATGGTGCATTGTCCCCATCTAGAGAATATTCATATTTGTTCTTCTTTCACTTCTGTATCTCTCGGGAACAGTTACATTGCTAGCAACCGTACGATGATATTATATTTGATACACTCAAGAGAAATGAGTGGTCGGTAATGTGTGGCCAAGTTGCAAGACGTTCTTGTTGAACCCAGTGTATTCCTCTCTAGAGATACACTATCGGAAGGTGTTTCCATACCTTGTCACAGTTGGAAATCCATTATCCAATAAGCGCTCGCGGTTTTGATTATATACTATGTATGTAGAGCGCGAGATGCAAGCATCCTCCTAGATTGCTATTTATTTGATTTAGACACTATGATAATATTAGAAGATATTGGATATAAAAGTTGTTTTAGGTTATCGTATGGTGAAAACCATCCATGTTTATGTATGGATCGATCTTACGGTTATTTTTCCTTTCAAATTTTTTTTGAAAAGTTAAACAAGTGTTTCGGATTTTCATAAGGGAAAACCCGTTCCTTTTTTATGGTGTGGTCTTATGAGATATTTTTTATTGGAATCATGCCGTTTTATAATCGTTAACTCATACCAGTCCCATGACTGACCTTGAATTTATTTTTCTATGTTTTTTCCTAAACTCTTAGGTGCCCAAATTTGTACGAGCCGTCAAGTAGTTTAAGATTTTACACATTTATTTTGAGGAGCTTGGAGCAGGAGGCTTCAATGTTAGATTTTTTGAGTAATTTCCTCTGTATTATATATTTGATGTACTTTGATGATATATGTAAGTTCAGATCAAGTTTTGTATTTCAAAAGTGATTATATATATTGTATTTTGTTCAAAGCTGCGATTGTGAGATTCTGTGGTGTTGTTCTGTTCGATCTTCTATCTATTTTCTTCTATTTTAATTTTCTTTCTTTCTATTTCTCATCCTCTAACTTCTTTCTATTAATGATTCTTATTTTTGTGCAATTTGGGTTGGACGTGAGTTGCATTCAGTCGATTCAGATGGTATGGATTTTTGGGCCGTTACATTAGATATTGGAAAAGTTTGGAACTCTGGCTATGGGGTTCAGTTTCCAAATTGGTTATCTGGAGTACATGATGTATTTCACATTTCTCATCTTCAGAAGTATGTGCATGATCCTGACTTAATTGTTGAGAAAACGATGCAAGAGGATTTGGAAATCACCCTAAGTTTGGCAGTTCATAAAGAGCCTCTGAAGATTATCGACAAAGAAATGAGACTGTTGAGAAACAAATGGGCGAACTTAGTCACAGTATAATGGAGCAGAGATCCAAGAGACTGCATTTGGGAGATAAAGGATAGCATTAAACAGGCTTATCCTAGGTGTAGGGTTGATATCTCTGAATAACTCATCTATGAGAGGTAAACTTATATATGTTTTATCGTTTTCATTTCAGCTTTGCTTTTGTCTAATTTCAGGGACGAAATTCTTTTAAGTGAAGGAGAGTGTAACGAAGCAGAATTTTGAAACCAAATTAAAAATTATTTTTAATTTAATTTTATGAGAATTTACAGTCAATTTTGAAACCTCGACGATTAATGCTGATTTCAGTAGTTTACATAGGAACATTATTGATATGATCTCAGATTTCGAGGAAATCGATTTTATCAGATCCATAGCATCAAAATATGATAGGATTCCAAATTTCATAATTTTTGGAGTTAATGCATGAGTATGCGAGAATCAAACGCACATCGAGACAACTTGTTGAAATAAAGCAAAAACGCGATCGAAAAATAAAACGAAGGGTCAGACGAACTCGAAATTTGATGAAAACCGTTCTGTTGGATCCGAAATTACATTTTATGATAGGTAAATTCTTTTGGGTAAAATAGATTTGTCGTTTGATCACACGAGCAGAAGACGTGGAGCTGGACAAAAACACGTCAATGCTTGAAATTAAAACTTAAGCCCAATAAGGCATCTTGAGGTGTCGAGTAAATAGAGCCTTGAAGTGTTTTTCATCTCCCCCTCCATCCTTGCAACACCTCATCAATCCTAGCCATTGGAAAATTAACAAAGACCCCCTCCTCCTTCTTCTCCTTTCTTTCTTTCATTTTTCCTAAAACTCCTTCTTCTCCTCCTTTCTTCTTCTCCTTTCTTTCTTTCACTTTTCCTAAAACACCTTCTCCTCCTCCTTTAAGCTCTAATGGCTGCCCTTCACCATGTCTCCTCCAACTAGTTCTGCCTCATCCCCCACCTCCCTACACCAAGCGCAACCGCTCCCTTTCCTCCTTGGTCGAACACCTCTCTCCACTTTAATCATCTAAAAACCCAACTTTAACACACTCTTTGCAATAAACCTCTACATAACTCCACCTTTATTCCTCCTACCACTTCCTACCCCCACGCCTCCCCTCCTTGGCCCACATGAGCCTAGATCAGCCTCCACCGTGGACCATACCCCCCTTGCGTTAACCCTTAACCCCTATACCCCCTCGTTTAGCCTTATAACACTAGATCTGTATTTTTACGTGAGTGCAAGTGTGTTTGTGAGGTGTTAGAACCATGTAGCTACTAGATCTAGCTCTAAACTTCTGACAAGTTACGTTGGCTAGGTAGGAGTGTTAGAACCATGTATGACTACTTGACGGCCCGTACAAATTTGGGAACCCAAGAGTTTAGGAAAAGCAAAAGAAAATAATTCTATTCAGAAATAATCCAAACTTGAGATTATTACGGGAAGACACGTTCAACTTTGGATTATTCTTGACAATTAATCCTATTTTTTATCATATACGTTAAATCCCTTGAGTATATAACACTTGAGTCATATGCAGTGTTGAGTGGAAAATGATTGAACCTTAAATGGTTTTGGTTTGAGTAATTTATTACTGTCTGTTGATTGGATGAAAACCCCACATGGGTTTTGGGATGACAGTAGCCTACACGTCTCCTAAGTGTGTAGATAAGTTCACATGGATTGTGATGTAAACCCCACACGGGTATTGGGATGATAATTTTACACATCTCCTAAGTGCATAGATATTAATCACAAGTTATGGATGAAAACCCCACACGGGTATTGGGATGATGATGAACACTAAATCTAAGTGTGTAGTTTGACAATATGTTAACTGACAGGACTGTACAAGCATTATTTATTTAAGGCTTATATGGTGTAGTGCACTTTATGTGTGAATTGAATGTCGTTTAAAGGTTGCTTGAGTGTTATAATATACACCGTTTGAAAATGAACAATAGAAATGGTTATTGGTTCTTTGGTAAAGTCCCTATCAAGAAAATGGATTTTTGATGAATATTTTATTAGTATAATAATAGGTGAAAAATCGAAGTTTGAATTAGACATCCGACTTTGGATGGACGCGAAGATACTAAAATGTAAATGAATTTTCGTAATAGTAACATGTTATTTTGAATTAATTTTCATATACCTATGGCCTATCAAAGTTTTGATTTCAAACTGAATAGTACCTAAGAAAAGTGAAGTTCGGTTAGGCTACCCAGAAGATGTTTTAAAAGAAGTTTCTTTTCTAAAATTTCTCGTTTATTTTTATAACGAATGTCAGGAAAGTTTGGATTTATAATATCAAAGTTTGAAAAAAATAATATTATTTTAGTAATTGTAATATTATTATAATATGATAATATTGAAATATTTGATTTTGAGGTTGGAAAATTAAAATATGACTTTGGAAAATTATTATATATTTTTTGTATAATATATTAAATGTTTTCGAATTCAACCTATTTTATATTATACTTCGAATATTGGTCAGAATAGAAAGTGTCGCGCAGTGGTAGTTCGTGAATTTCGATCTGTAGTTTTAAATGAGCATACCAGGAGATCCGACCATTGGATTTTCCCAAAGTTGGAACCGTTGGGTTCGTAATGAAAAGATCTGTCAAATGATAACAAGAGTTTTTAAATCTAATGGTTTGATTTTAAGAATTGTCCAATTCAATTTTGAATAAGAACAATGTCATAACCTGTAATAACCGATAATTTGATATTACGGGTATGGATTATTTTTATATAAATAAAAATAGTGAAAAATCATTATAAATTATTATAAACTATTTGGAATAGATTTAAATCAAATTCACATGGTTTTAAATGATAAAAGTGGTTACGTGAAATTTGGCATTTTTGTGTAAAAACTTATATAAATGATTATGACAAAGAGTTTTTAGATAAGAATTTTAATTCTTAAATTGAATTGAATTCTTAAATTGAATTAAATTCTTAAGTAAACCTTTTTACAAGGTTATTAAATGATTTTTGAAAGCCAAATGACTTAACCAGATTTGTGAATAAGATTTTAAATCTTATGAAAGACAACCAATTAAAGGAGCCTTAATTGGTGAGTCAATAATCCAAATAAGTATTTGATTTGTTTTGACACGAATTATTCGAAAAGACCAGTTTTAACCCGTTTCGAATAACTGAACAACGATTAAAAGTTGATATTAAAGACAGTGCAAGACCGAAAAATCTTCACATCGAATGGACTGCTGCTGATGCCCTGGATGTGGGTGCTCCCTTGAAAGGGGTTATAATGGCAATGGTCCGGACGTACTAGTTGATTGTCTGGATGTGCAAGGGCCTCTCTCTTGTATTGGACATACAGGACAAGAAACAAGGCGCCTTGGGTTTTGTTTATGACCCAGTACGAACTTGCAAATAGATTGTTTGTCTAACATTGTATTTTATGTTTTATTAATTGATCTCTACTAAATATATAT
This sequence comes from Allium sativum, assembly GCA_030737875.1. Lineage (NCBI taxonomy): Eukaryota > Viridiplantae > Streptophyta > Magnoliopsida > Asparagales > Amaryllidaceae > Allium > Allium sativum. Next base: position 329,468,710 of record CM060916.1, read on the forward strand.
CTGTTTGGTGGCGGATAATTTATTCTCTTAGCTTAACACCCTTCTCTAAGACGTATGAGCTAAGAGGTTATATATTGGTGGACATTAGTTGTATGGTATGAATTGACAATGTGGCATGTTAAGTGTTGCTGATAAATAGATAAAATATTTTATTGAAAAGTAAAGCTTTGTGGTGCGTTAATTCACGAGCTTCACACCCTGGTATGAACCGAAAAGGGGATGATGGATAGCAGAGTAAGGACACACGTTTCCTTCTAGCTAGAAGTGATGCCATGGTATGGGGCCTAAGCAATTTACTTATGTGGATGTTGGAATCGAAGTACCCTAGATATGGTCGAATATGACCATAATGGTCGACGTGCTGACCTGGAGGTCCAATAGGACCGGGGAACGTTATGTTTAGGACAAACCCAAACTAACAGGGAATAGGTGAGGCAACTCTGCCACTCCGAAGGAACATGCATTGAGTCCTAGGACATTTGCAAGGATGTCCTTAATGGATAAGGAAGATACTTTGTCTTGGTTCATGATGGAATCCAATTTCCAATATGAGACTCTACGGTTTTTAGTTGTAAACCTATACAGTGACATAATAGGATGGGATATTAAGCCATCTAAGATTGATACATTTACTTTCGAAATTATTTTTAAATTAGACACTAATAATAATATCAAGTGATTTTCTCGTATCATGCGTGTTTTTCCATTAGAAGGTAAAACTATATCCTCCAGTCTTCACTTGCATTGTGTGACGGGAATTGAGTCTTATAATGGCTTCATTTTTTAAAAAGCATTGCGTTATTTTGTGCACTGTCATTCGTGTAGTGGAAACCCGTTCCATGTTATATGGCGTGGTCTCGTGGTATGCCTTTTTTCAAATAAGTTAAGTTCAGTGAACATGCCATCAGCTTACTTTCTTTTGAATGCATACTGGAGCTTTGGTAGCTGGTTTTGAAGCTGGAGCAGTGTTCAGATATTTCCTTTTTACTTTCCTAGACTCTTTTACATTAACTATCTTTGATTCCGATGTGTATTCATTTGCTATTTAAGAATCTGTTATGTATAATTATGATTCTATGTTATTATAACTCTGATATTATCTTTTGATGTAAATTCATGTACATTACTATCTGATGTTATGCTATGTTCTGTGTTCTGCTGCTGTGGTTAATGTGTTATATTCCAAAACCGTACATTCTGCTCAGGATCGGGGGTTTGGTTCGTTACAGTGTGTGAATTATATTAATGGAGTTTATTAAAATTTTTGAAACCTTTTCAAATCAAACACATGGTATACAGATCACAGATATTAACAAATACAGAATCAATCACAAAATACAGAAAGTAAATAAAAAAGGGAAAGTACATGCCAGAAGTTTATACTAGTTCGAGACTCCCCTGCATCTAGTCTCACACAACGATGGGTTGATGTAGACTTTTTAATAAACAATATCCAACTACAATCCTTGATTTCAGGGCTAAAAGGGCACACTCCTACTGATTTCAAGTACAGTGAGAATTAGTTGATTTCAGGGCCACAACTTTACTTCTAGTCGATTTCCAGGACACAATCGCACCATTCATTTTAAACAGGACAGGAATACACCCTTCTCTTATCATTTTTTGTAGTATTGACTCTATAAGACCTGATCTTGAGATCTTTGATTATAAACAGCTTATAACTCTTGAGAAGCACTTGAATTTAGAGAGATTTTGATTTATAATTGAAAGATAAGAAGAACGATATGAATTCTATTGAATCGTCAAAGTATAAGTGAACAAAATCAAGAAATAAAGTATTATAATGGTAGGATGTTAAAAGAGGAAGAAGATGGTTAGATATTAAAAAAACGAATTCTAGAAGGTATTTATAGGCTTCAATAGTCACAACGTTTTTGAAAGGATTTGAATTCAAAAGACACATATTTTCAAAATTTAAAAAAACACCTTAACGGTTAGTATGTCGACATGCCTAAATGCATATGCCAACACATGCTAGTGTAAAATAAAAAAATAAATTTTTTTTACAAAGTAAATGATGTTTAAATAAAGTAAAGTAAATCAAGAGCTAAAACAAAATAGATTCCTTTATATTTAAACATTCTTTTCATAGTAAAAAATATCTTAAAATGATATAATAAAAATAATTAAGGATTTAAATATAAATTAATAATACATAAATATTTAAAACTATATATATATATATATATATAAACAAGAAAATTGAAAATATAAGTTATTATAAAATAAGTAAAATTTATAAAGCATAAATTTGAATATAAACTAGTTTTCGGGAGTTTAGAAAATAACAATCAGGAGTTAAAATATTTACAAAATAAAGAAGTATATATAATTTGAAAAAGGAAGTAATTTTGAAATCATTTTGATTTAAAATCAAGTAAATAAATTTGAAATTATTTTGAAATCAAGTTTAAAATCAGGATTCAATTTTTTAAGATCAGAATTTAAATTTGAAGATAGAATCAAGTGTTAACTAGAGTTTTAACAGAATTTCTAAACACACTGACTCTACAATTCTTAAACTCTTGATTTCTTGATACTTAAGAGTCTCAAAACTTGAACTCTTCTACTTTGATATCTTGATTCTTTGAACTGTACAATATTTAGTAATAAATACCTGCATAGATTTCCTCTATATACATATAGATATATGTATATATTCTAGAAAATATTGTTAGTATATATTTTATAATAATATTTGAAACAAAGTTGTTGTCATCAAAACCATCATCATTAACATCTCATTCCTTAACATTTTTGACCCAATCACATGATAATGAATTTGATTGAAAATAATAACACAGTAGATCAGAAATAATAGCAATACACAAATTTTCCACCCAACAACCCTCTTTATTGATTCACCAAAATTTTGTTTACACTCAATGGAATAAAGCCAAACAAACAAAATACAATTGAATCAATAACCAAACTGAGAAAGGGAAAGAATATCTAGATGACTACAATTATCGTTGGAGAAGAAGAGCAATGAAGAACGACGACAAACTCTTGAATCAATCTGGACGCACAACTGTGTCTATCAACAGTAAATAGAAATTGCTTCTCTCAACCCTAATTCCTACATTTTCCTCTCCAGGGTGCAATCCCTAAAGGCATACAACCTCTCCATATATTCTCAGATGGTTTCTAATTGTCTTGATCTAACCTAGAAGGCTGCATATATAGGAGAATAGAAGAGCTAGGCAATCAAATTTCCCTTTCAAAATATCCCTAGAATATAAACTTTTATATTTTTCCTTTTATGCTAAAATAAATCAATCAAATAAATCAACCAATCAATCAAATCAGTTAAGTGATCAATCAGTCAAATCAATTAATTTATTACATTCCTCTTCAAAAAAAATTTGAATTGAGAAACTCAAAACTCCACCTTGATTCAAATATCACATATCTCCAACAATCACAAAACGAGTCATCCCTAGAAAATTTACAACCATCAATTTCAAGGCCACGAGGTACACTCTGCCTATTTTCGAAGTATAGTGAGAGACAATTGATTTCCAGGATATAATCACACAAATTGATTTACGGGCTATGATCACACCCACTCGATTTGAATGGGCTACGATCACACCTTCTCTTCTTCTTCCATCTTCTCTCATCCATATTAGCGGGCTTCTTCTCATCTCCATCAATCTGGCCATTGAGGTATGGACATGTAATAACCCGAAAATCTGGGCCAGTTTAAAATTTTTATTTTGGCAATTTTAGCGAATTTTGATTATTTAAAATGAACTATTTTAAATAATATCGACGAGAAATTTATTTTGAATGTAATTAGAATGTATATATTATATACGTCGTCGTTAGAATATTAATATTTATATATAATTATAAATAGAATTGAAAATGGCGCGGTAGTTCGATAATTCGATTTCAAACTTCAATTGAATGTACCGGGTGCAGAACAATCCGGATTTTTGTGAAACCAAAAACAATAGGATCTAATTGATAATATCTTTCCAACGAATCCGACAAATCGAAATTTCATAGCGGGAATCAAAAGATATGTCCAGTTGAAAATTCTGAATAGTCACTATGGAATTCAGGCCCTTAAAAATGGACATTTTGCAAACGACCTCGGATTTCGACGAAACCAGTTTTGCTGGGTCCGTGATGTCAAATTATTGCTAGGTTTTAAATTTCATAATTTTTCGAATCAATATGTGAGCGTGGCGAAGGAAAACGCGTTTGACCAGTTTCAGTTGATTTTAATCGACTGGAAAATGGACATTTTTCAAACGGTCTCAGAATTCGACGAAACTAGTTTTGTTAGGACCGTATCGTCAATACGAAGCTAGAAAATATTTTTCTGGAATTTTTCGTGTTCGTATGTGACCCCGGTAATTTGAAATGTACGTTTAAAATTCAATATAGCGATTTAAATGTAAATCTAACGGAAACTGATCGAAACGACCGAATCAGCCTACGATACATATCCCATTGTGTTCGGAATGGGGGTGAAACGCTATGGACGACAGGCGGTGGGCCTCGTTTCGAAGTCATATGTAAAAGTCAACTTTTTGCAAAATAAATAATTAATAAATAAATAAAAAAGAGAAAATCTCCCCCCTTAAACCCGCGTTGCCCCCCCCTTATTCTTCGAATGCATCAGAGAAAAAAACAAATAGAGAAAAAAAAGCGACGAAGGACGGAGCCCTCCATCGAACCGCCGCCCTCCATCGTGGGGCCCCCACCCTGGCGCGCCACCGCGGCACATCACCCCGGCACCCCCCCTCCCCTCCAGCCTCCTCCCACTCTTCTCTGTTCCCTCTTCTTCCCCCAAACCCGCGAGTCCCCAAATCAGCTCAGGCGACCTCGCCTGAATCCCTCCACCGCCACCAGTAATCCCACCACCGACCTCACCGCAGCCCTCTCCTCCTCTTCCCTCTGTAAAACCTAAAAAACAGTAAGTGTTTAAATTTTTATTTACTTATTTATTTATTTATTATCTACAATAAAATCTGATTTTATTATATAGGGATTTAGGTTATTTAAAATCAGTAAATGAATTAGATTTTTATTCATATAAATGGCCGATAAAAATTGGATCTTTATTGTTTGAATGGTAACGAAAAGAATAGATTTTTGAATCAAGAAAGATTTAATTTTTAGTATAGAAAGACGAAATTTTTATCGGTAGAAAGATGGGATCTTTATCTAATCAAGTTAGAATTTTTACATTATAAAAGATGGAATTTTTACATCAGAAAAGATTGAACTTCGAAATAAAAATAGGATTTTTATATATTGAACTTCAAAATAAAAATAGGATTTTTATATATTGAACTTCGAAATAAAAATAGGATTTTTATATATTGAACTTCGAAATAAAAATATGATTTTTATATATTGAACTTCGAAATAAAAATATGATTTTTATATATTGAACTTCGAAATAAAAATATGATTTTTATATATTGAACTTCGAAATAAAAATAGGATTTTTATATGTTGAACTTCGAAATAAAAATATGATTTTTATATATTGAATAGCGAACTAAAAATTCGATTTTTTATATTGAATAGCGAACTAAAAATTCGATTTTTATATATTGAATAGCGAATTAAAAATTCGATTTTTTATATTGAATAGCGAACTAAAAATTCGATTTTTATATATTGAATAGCGAAGTAAAAATTCGATTTTTACATATGTAGCGAAAGCGGACAACGAAGGTGACAAAAAGGCGAAACGACGAAGACTTCTGCAAATGAAGTGCCGTGGAGCTTGGATAGCTTTCTGTGAGAATTTCTCACCTTTTAATTTCATTTTCTAGTTATATATATATATATACTAGGATGCAGACGGTGCTTAGTAGCACCCGACACAATCGTCCAAAGACCATGGACTTGTTTGTTTGATTGCAAAAAATTAGTTAGATTATTTGATTGAAATTGAATTGTGTGGTGAAATGAATTGATTTGATTGATGTGTGAATGGCATGGGCCTTCACTAGACCAGGGATAAGGCTAGGCCTCGTCCCGTTTCTAGTATCGTGCCGTTATGCCGCCGAAATTTTCTAAAATAAGTTAGAAAAATAACAGTATCATTTTATCGAATAAATGAATTGAATAGAAATTCATATGTTAAAATAGAATGTTTTGTCGTTAAAAATATAATTTTTAACGTGAATGTGAATAAATAAATATTCATTTACATACCAGACGGTTTGTTTATGTACACCTATTTGAAGGACATTGATTGGGTCGATAAATTTTACACATCGCCCAACTGCACAAATAAAATATGCGTTTGATTGTTTGAAACCCCACATGGGTGTTGGGATGAAATTTGAAGTTCACTCATCCTGATTGATTAAATATGTCGATCGATTGGTTGACAGGCTGTTATAAGCGTTAGATATCTATATTTGATGCTTATACAGTGTAGTGCACTTTGGTTGATGGTTGATTATTTTCAATGCTATTATATACATGTGTTGTATGAAAATCCATATAATTAAATTTATATGGTGATTGATTGGGCCTCATTCCAATTTAGAAAATAAAGAATAATATAAATTAAAGGTTCAAGTGTTGACAGTACTCATCCGTTGAGATTAGTCATGTGTTGAACGAAACAATTTAACAAAAATTGTCACCCATGGACAGTACTCATTCGTTGAGATTAGTCGTGTGTGGACAAAAATAAATATTCATTTGTTGAATAGAATATTTGAAAATAGAAATATATGAAGCCGTGTTGGTTAGATTGACGCCATTTTGACGTAATCGATATTTATATCGATTTTATTCATTTTGAAATGAATTGAATTGAAAACGATTTCGAAATGAATTGAATTGAAAACGATTTCGAAATGAATTGAATTGAAAACGATTTCGAAATGAATTGAATTGAAAACGATTTCGAAATGAATTGAATTGAAAACGATTTCGAAATGAATTGAAAACGAATTCAAATTGAATTGAAAGCGAATTGAAATGAATTCAAATTGAATTGAAATTTGAATTGAATAGAAATGAATTTTAAAACGAATTTATAAAGAAGAATTCAATTTTGATTTGAATTGAAATGGAAGTTGAGATTGCTTTTGAAACGAATATTAAAACTATTTATATAATTCGTTTTAAATAGAAATTGACGAAATATATATTATATATATTATATATATAATATAATGGCCTGAATAGAACGCGCCGCGCCGCGGCAGTTCGTGAATTTCGACCATTCATTTCAAACGGACATTACGGGAGATCCGACCGTCGGATTCTCCTAAAACCGGAACCGTTCGGTTCGTATCGAAAAAAGATTTCTAAGGAATATTAGAAATTTGAAATCTAACGGCTGGGTTTGGAGTTACGTCCAAATCAAATTTGAAAAAGGTCGCTGTAAGTGCAGTTCGATGGCCATTGATGGAAATCGACTTCACCGGCCTTGATAAAATTATTAAAAATAGTAATAATTTGTGTAAAATCATAAGAAATGATTTAGGAAGGATTGGGATGAAAAACTCCATATTTGAAAAGATAAAAATAGATTTTTATCGAAATGAACTGGTTTTGAACTAGAATTATAATTCTATTTATTTTTAAATAAATAAATTGAATTTAAAAAGGGTTTTAAAAATAACCAGAATATCCAATGATTGCATTGGAGTGGATTTGAATCGAAATCGTTTTTCGGAATATTTCGATGTTGGAATTCGTGATTAAACAGGGGTTGTTATGGAAATTTGAAAGATATATATTTATATCGTTATTTCCAATACGACATTTGTTAGTCGTAGAATTCGATATTGAATATAAGCCGATATATTTTCTATTCAGAGCCTTGTATTGAATATCGAATGTGATTTGGGTTTGTCGTGAGTGGTGTCTTCACTAACACTGTTCTTGAACCCAGTTGAGAAAAGGTTAAATCTTTTTATTTAGATTTAATGAAGTGTACCAATTAAAGAATATTTAATTGGAATTGAATTGATATTGATTGTTGGGTTTATCGTGGACAGTGTTTTAAATAACACTCTATCTTTAACCCGATAATCAATGGAATGTGACTTTGGGTTTATCGTGAACTGTATTTTAAATGACACTGATTCTTTAACCTAGTCAAAGATTAAAACTAAGTGGAGTTTTAATGAATCTTTAATTAGATTGAAAGGATCGAGAATGGAGTGTCACCAGTTTTACTCCAGGCGATAGTTAAATCTTTAATTAGATTTGAACGTGAAATGGTAATTGAATTTACCGATAACACCGTGGTGTTAGATATGAAGTATAACCAGTTTTACTTCATGGGATGAATAGGTTGGGATTGGGAAATAAAATAAATGATTTCTTCGGTGTGGTTCGCTAATCCCGACTAGTTTGAATTGATATTCAAAGGGGATTAAAGAATAAATTTAAAGAATTTATCTTGGATAAAATTAATGGGAACTTTTCCCAAAGTATAGGAATATTTGAATAAAAGAATATTCTGAATTGGAATGAGGCGTATGTTGTGTTTGTGTAACACTTTTATAATATATACGCGAGTTATTCAGAAAGACCGGGTTTATCCCATTCTGAATAACTGATTCGACGTGGTGTCGAAGATGAAGACGATGGTCGAAGACCGGAAGTCTTCACGTCATTTGGGTGATTACTGATGATCTTGATTGGGCTGTACACCCAAGAAGATGGAAACAGTTGGTGATCGTCCAGACGTACTTGGAGATCGATGGATATGCGGGGTACTAGGTGCCTCCGGTTTCGTTCAGACCCAGAACGGACTTGTAGATGGACTGTGTGTCTGACATTGGATTTTAGTCCGTGTGATTGATCTCTATTAAATATATATCTGTTTGGCGGCGGAGAATTTATTCTCTTGCTTAACGCCCTTCTCTGAGACGTACGAGCTCAGGTGTTATATATTGATGGATATCAAACGCATGGAGTGAATTGCCTGTGTGGCATGCCTAGGTGGCAAATGATCAAGGCTTCTGTTGAAAAGAAAAGTCTTGTGGTTGATGATCAAAGCACGGCCTTTGTGGCATAGCTTTGTGTAACGTAGATTCGCGAGCTTCACACCCGGTATGAACCAAAAACGGGAGAGGACGTCAGGGAGGGCATGCGTTTCTTTCTAGCTAGAAGTGGCGTCAGTGGTTTTACACGCCCTGACGAGTTTGACTTATGTGGTTGTTGCTGTTGCGAGGCGCCTCGGTTATATCGGTTTCGGCCGATGCATTCTGGTCGGCAGACGGACCAGACTTACACCCCATAGGGTGGGGAGAAGCATGTTCAGGGTTTAAGTTTAATCCACATCGGTGGACTGGCCCTGAGGATCCAAGGCTTGACTGAGTACTTGCCTGAGACACGGGCTAGAGCGTCTCGAATCGGTTGAGGACTATCTTTTGCCTCGGTTCATAGATGGAAACCCAATTTTCAAATACGTGATTCTGCGGTTTTATTTGTAGAGCCTAGTATGGCGACATAGTGGGATGGGGCACTTATGCCGTCTATGATTGATACTTATGATTTGAAGTTGTTTTATACACTAAGCACTTATAATAGTATCAAACGATTTGTTTTAAACGTATCAAGCATTCTTTGGCTGTTATAAGGGAAAACCCTATCCTCGGCTGCGTTGCATTGTGTGATGGGACTTGGGTCTTATAACAGCTTCATTTTTCTTTATTTAGCATTGCGTTGTTTGTTTTATGCACTGGTATTCTTGGGAGGAAACCCGTTCCATGTTACGGCGTGGTCCCTTGATTTACCGAACTTTAAAATAAAGAATTATAACTGTTTTAGTTCTCACACCAGTCCCATGACTAACCTGGAGTTTATTGTTTTAACCTAAACTCTGGGTGCCCCTATTTTGACACGGGCAGCTAGTAGTTTTGGTTTTGCAGATTTATATTCTCAGGATCCTGGTTTACAGCTGGAACGATATCCGGAAAGCTTTGTATCCGTATATCTCTTCTAGTTGTGTATTGTATTATTTTCCGCTGCGATGTATTTAAATGTAATTTAAATCTCTGATATTTCTGTGTAATATTCATTTATACTCTGTATATTCTTGTAATCTGGTGCATTGTTGTAATATACAATGAAATGTTCTTCTGCATGCGTTCTGTTTTGTCCTGTTCTCAAACGATAGGGCGTTTCGAACGGCCTGGATCGGTTAAGCGACTGGTTCGGACCGAGCGAAATTCCTTCTCGTCACAGTTGGTATCAGAGCTTTGGTTTACAAAGCTTAGAGAACAAGGCACATTAGAACCATACGAAAGAATTCATCAGATATTGGGTTAGTAATATCCAATTAGAATGACTCGTTAGAGATAGGATCAGTAGTATCCTAGAACGAGTGTGAAGAGTATATTTGAAAAATGGAAACAAATTTTGTTTTGAAAATTTAAATCAACTATTCGTATTTGATTATTTATTTATATTGATTTGGACAGTCCCGTATATAAAGATTTTGCATATACGCCTTGCAAACGTATATTTGAAGTTTTAATATATTGGATAGATATAGAATCACATTCTAGACACCCGGAGATGGTACTGATGATTGATCGATCATCATCAGAATTTATGTTCGTGTTTTGAAGATGTGATATCTATATATTTCCTATTGACTGGTGTGAGAACCAAAATTAGATAGGGCCTATTGTTGTGATTTGGCATCAAAAATCTGATTTTTGACTATATATCAAAGTTATGAATTTCAAACTCTAATCCACTAATTGATTAATGTTTGTGTTGTTTGTTTATTTGTTTGATAATTTTGAACCATTAGCCTAATTGAAATAAATATTGAACTATATTGAAAATTGGTCGCATTTGCTTGCATATACATATGCTTATATTGAACAGGTCATAGCAAGGAGGCTAGAGCAGAGAATAAAATTTGTTTGCCCGACAAATAGGTACATGTTTACTACATAATTTACTGTTTTGTTTGGGTGATGATGATTTTATGAGCCTATTGGCTAGCCGCTTGGCTTTTTCTTTTTGAGATCTGAAGGACCGGGGAAGCTATTTGAAATTCCCCGATGCTCCCGGTGCAGGGGAGGTTATGGCGAAATTTTTCGAAAATTTAGGGTGTTAGCCAAATTTTTGAAATTTTGAAAATTCTCAGAAACTAAAGAGTTGGAGAATGGAAGCCTGATCGATCGTAGAGTTGATTAATCAAACCACTTTCGACTTTGTTCCTTTTCGGGGACGAAAAGTTTTAAGTGGGGGAGATTGTAATAACCCGAAAATCTGGGCCAGTTTAAAATTTTTATTTTGGCAATTTTAGCGAATTTTGATTATTTAAAATGAACTATTTTAAATAATATCGACGAGAAATTTATTTTGAATGTAATTAGAATGTATATATTATATACGTCGTCGTTAGAATATAAATATTTATATATAATTATAAATAGAATTGAAAATGGCGCGGTAGTTCGATAATTCGATTTCAAACTTCAATTGAATGTACCGGGTGCAGAACAATCCGGATTTTAGTGAAACCAAAAACAATAGGATCTAATTGATAATATCTTTCCAACGAATCCGACAAATCGAAATTTCATAGCGGGAATCAAAAGATATGTCCAGTTGAAAATTCTGAATAGTCGCTATGGAATTCAGGCCCTTAAAAATGGACATTTTGCAAACGACCTCGGATTTCGACGAAACCAGTTTTGCTGGGTCCGTGATGTCAAATTATTGCTAGGTTTTAAATTTCATAATTTTTCGAATCAATATGTGAGCGTGGCGAAGGAAAACGCGTTTGACCAGTTTCAGATGATTTTAATCGACTGGAAAATGGCCATTTTTCAAACGGTCTCAGAATTCGACGAAACTAGTTTTGTTAGGACCGTATCGTCAATACGAAGCTAGAAAATATTTTTCTGGAATTTTTCGTGTTCGTATGTGACCCCGGTAATTTGAAATGTACGTTTAAAATTCAATATAGCGATTTAAATGTAAATCTAACGGAAACTGATTGAAACGACCGAATTAGCCTACGATACATATCCCATTGTGTTCGGAATGGGGGTGAAACGCTATGGACGACAGGCGGTGGGCCTCGTTTCGAAGTCATATGTAAAAGTCAACTTTTTGCAAAATAAATAATTAATAAATAAAAAAAAAGAGAAAATCTCCCCCCTTAAACCCGCGTTGGCCCCCCCCCCCTTATTCTTCGAATGCATCAGAGAAAAAAACAAATAGAGAAAAAAAAAAGCGACGAAGGACGGAGCCCTCCATCGAACCGCCGCCCTCCATCGTGGGCCCCCCAGCCTGGCGCGCCACCGCGGCACATCACCCCGGCACCCCCCCTCCCCTCCAGTCTCCTCCCACTCTTCTCTGTTCCCTCTTCTTCCCCCAAACCCGCGAGTCCACAAATCAGCTCAGGCGACCTCGCCTGAATCCCTCCGCCGCCACCAGTAATCCCACCACCGACCTCACCGCAGCCCTCTCCTCCTCTTCCCTCTGTAAAACCTAAAAAACAGTAAGTGTTTAAATTTTTATTTACTTATTTATTTATTATCTACAATAAAATCTGATTTTATTATATAGGGATTTAGGTTATTTAAAATCAGTAAATGAATTAGATTTTTATTCATATAAATGGCCGATAAAAATTGGATCTTTATTGTTTGAATGGTAACGAAAAGATTAGATTTTTGAATCAAGAAAGATTTAATTTTTAGTATAGAAAGACGAAATTTTTATCGGTAGAAAGATGGGATCTTTATCTAATCAAGTTAGAATTTTTACATTATAAAAGATGGAATTTTTACATCAGAAAAGATTGAACTTCGAAATAAAAATAGGATTTTTATATATTGAACTTCGAAATAAAAATAGGATTTTTATATATTGAACTTCGAAATAAAAATATGATTTTTATATATTGAACTTCGAAATAAAAATATGATTTTTATATATTGAACTTCGAAATAAAAATATGATTTTTATATATTGAACTTCGAAATAAAAATAGGATTTTTATATGTTGAACTTCGAAATAAAAATATGATTTTTATATATTGAATAGCGAACTAAAAATTCGATTTTTTATATTGAATAGCGAACTAAAAATTCGATTTTTATATATTGAATAGCGAACTAAAAATTCAATTTTTTATATTGAATAGCGAACTAAAAATTCGATTTTTATATATTGAATAGCGAAGTAAAAATTCGATTTTTACATATGTAGCGAAAGCGGACAACGAAGGTGACAAAAAGGCGAAACGACGAAGACTTCTGCAAATGAAGTGCCGTGGGGCTTGGATAGCTTTCTGTGAGAATTTCTCACCTTTTAATTTCATTTTCTAGTTATATATATATATACTAGGATGCAGATGGTGCTTAGTAGCACCCGACACAATCGTCCACAGACCATGGACTTGTTTGTTTGATTGCAAAAAATTAGTTAGATTATTTGATTGAAATTGAATTGTGTGGTGAAATGAATTGATTTGATTGATGTGTGAATGGCGTGGGCCTTCACTAGACCGGGGATAAGGCTAGGCCTCGTCCCGTTTCTAGTATCGTGCCGTTATGCCGCCGAAATTTTCTAAAATAAGTTAGAAAAATAACAGTATCATTTTATCGAATAAATGAATTGAATAGAAATTCATATGTTGAAATAGAATGTTTTGTCGTTAAAAATATAATTTTTAACGTGAATGTGAATAAATAAATATTCATTTACAAACCAGACGGTTTGTTTATGTACACCTATTTGAAGGACATTGATTGGGTCGATAAATTTTACACATCGCCCAACTGCACAAATAAAATATGCGTTTGATTGTTTGAAACCCCACACGGGTGTTGGGATGATATTTGAAGTTCACTCATCCTGATTGATTAAATATGTCGATCGATTGGTTGACAGGCTGTTATAAGCGTTAGATATCTATATTTGATGCTTATACAGTGTAGTGCACTTTGGTTGATGGTTGATTATTTTCAATGCTATTATATACATGTGTTGTATGAAAATCCATATAATTAAATTTATATGGTGATTGATTGGGCCTCATTCCAATTTAGAAAATAAAGAATAATATAAAATAAAGGTTCATGTGTTGACAGTACTCATCCGTTGAGATTAGTCATGTGTTGAACGAAACAATTTAACAAAAATTGTCACCCATGGACAGTACTCATTCGTTGAGATTAGTCGTGTGTGGACAAAAATAAATATTCATTTGTTGAATAGAATATTTGAAAATAGAAATATATGAAGCCGTGTTGGTTAGATTGACGCCATTTTGACGTAATCGATATTTATATCGATTTTATTCATTTTGAAATGAATTGAATTGAAAACGATTTCGAAATGAATTGAATTGAAAACGATTTCGAAATGAATTGAATTGAAAACGATTTCGAAATGAATTGAATTGAAAACGATTTCGAAATGAATTGAATTGAAAACGATTTCGAAATGAATTGAATTGAAAACGATTTCGAAATGAATTGAAAACGAATTCAAATTGAATTGAAAGCGAATTGAAATGAATTCAAATTGAATTGAAATTTGAATTGAATAGAAATGAATTTTAAAACGAATTTATAAAGAAGAATTCAATTTTGATTTGAATTGAAATGGAAGTTGAGATTGCTTTTGAAACGAATATTAAAACTATTTATATAATTCGTTTTAAATAGAAATCGACGAAATATATATTATATATATATTATATATATAATATAATGGCCTGAATAGAACGCGCCGCGCCGCGGCAGTTCGTGAATTTCGACCATTCATTTCAAACGGACATTACGGGAGAACCGACCGTCGGATTCTCCTAAAACCGGAACCGTTGGGTTCGTATCAAAAAAAGCTTTCTAACGAATATTAGAAATTTGAAATCTAACGGTTGGGTTTGGAGTTACGTCCAAATCAAATTTGAAAAAGGTCGCTGTAAGTGCAGTTCGATGGCCATTGATGGAAATCGACTGTACCGGCCTTGATAAAATTATTAAAAATAGTAATAATTTGTGTAAAATCATAAGAAATGATTTAGGAAGGATTGGGATGAAAAACTCCATATTTGAAAAGATAAAAATAGATTTTTATCGAAATGAACTGGTTTTGAACTAGAATTATAATTCTATTTATTTTTAAATAAATAAATTGAATTTAAAAAGGGTTTTAAAAATAACCAGAATATCCAATGATTGCATTGGAGTGGATTTGAATCGAAATCGTCTTCGGAATACTTCGATGTTGGAATTCGTGATTATACAGGGGTTGTTATGGAAATTTGAAAGATATATATTTATATCGTTATTTCCAATACGACATTTGTTAGTCGTAGAATTCGATATTGAATATAAGCCGATATATTTTCTATTCAGAGCCTTGTATTGAATATCGAATGTGATTTGGGTTTGTCGTGAGTGGTGTCTTCACTAACACTGTTCTTGAACCCAGTTGAGAAAAGGTTAAATCTTTTTATTTAGATTTAATGAAGTGTACCAATTAAAGAATATTTAATTGGAATTGAATTGATATTGATTGTTGGGTTTATCGTGGACAGTGTTTTAAATAACACTCGTTCTTTAACCCGATAATCAATGGAATGTGACTTTGGGTTTATCGTGAACTGTGTTTTAAATGACACTGATTCTTTAACCCAGTCAAAGATTAAAACTAAGTGGAGTTTTAATGAATCTTTAATTAGATTGAAAAGATCGAGAATGGAGTATCACCAGTTTTACTCCAGGCGATAGTTAAATCTTTAATTAGATTTGAACGTGAAATGGTAATTGAATTTACCGATAACACCGTGGTGTTAGATATGAAGTATAACCAGTTTTACTTCATGGGATGAATAGGTTGGGATTGGGAAATAAAATAAATGATTTCTTCGGTGTGGTTCGCTAATCCCGACTAGTTTGAATTGATATTCAAAGGGGATTAAAGAATAAATTTAAAGAATTTATCTTGGATAAAATTAATGGGAACTTTTCCCAAAGTATAGGAATATTTGAATAAAAGAATATTCTGAATTGGAATGAGGCGTATGTTGTGTTTGTGTAACACTTTTATAATATATACGCGAGTTATTCAGAAAGACCGGGTTTATCCCATTCTGAATAACTGATTCGACGTGGTGTCGAAGATGAAGACGATGGTCGAAGACCGGAAGTCTTCACGTCGTTTGGGTGATTGCTGATGATCTTGATTGGGCTGTACACCCAAGAAGATGGAAACAGTTGGTGATCGTCCAGACGTACTTGGAGATCGATGGATATGCGGGGTACTAGGTGCCTCCGGTTTCGTTCAGACCCAGAACGGACTTGTAGATGGACTGTGTGTCTGACATTGGATTTTAGTCCGTGTGATTGATCTCTATTAAATATATATCTGTTTGGCGGCGGAGAATTTATTCTCTTGCTTAACGCCCTTCTCTGAGACGTACGAGCTCAGGGGTTATATATTGATGGATATCAAACACATGGAGTGAATTGCCTGTGTGGCATGCCTAGGTGGCAAATGATCAAGGCTTCTGTTGAAAAGCAAAGTCTTGTGGTTGATGATCAAAGCACGGCCTTTGTGGCATAGCTTTGTGTAACGTAGATTCGCGAGCTTCACACCCGGTATGAACCAAAAACGGGAGAGGACGTCAGGGAGGGCATGCGTTTCTTTCTAGCTAGAAGTGGCGTCAGTGGTTTTACACGCCCTGACGAGTTTGACTTATGTGGTTGTTGCTGTTGCGAGGCGCCTCGGTTATATCGGTTTCGGCCGATGCATTCTGGTCGGCAGACGGACCAGACTTACACCCCATAGGGTGGGGAGACGCATGTTCAGGGTTTAAGTTTAATCCACATCGGTGGACTGGCCCTGAGGATCCAAGGCTTGACTGAGTACTTGCCTGAGACACGGGCTAGAGCGTCTCGAATCGGTTGAGGACTATCTTTTGCCTCGGTTCATAGATGGAAACCCAATTTTCAAATACGTGATTCTGCGGTTTTATTTGTAGAGCCTAGTATGGCGACATAGTGGGATGGGGCACTTATGCCGTCTATGATTGATACTTATGATTTGAAGTTGTTTTATACACTATGCACTTATAATAGTATCAAACGATTTGTTTTAAACGTATCAAGCATTCTTTGGCTGTTATAAGGGAAAACCCTATCCTCGGCTGCGTTGCATTGTGTGATGGGACCTGGGTCTTATAACAACTTCATTTTTCTTTATTTAGCATTGCGCTGTTTGTTTTATGCACTGGTATTCTTGGGAGGAAACCCGTTCCGTGCTACGGCGTGGTCCCTTGATTTACCGAACTTTAAAATAAAGAATTATAACTGTTTTAGTTCTCACACCAGTCCCATGACTGACCTGGAGTTTATTGTTTTAACCTAAACTCTGGGTGCCCCTATTTTGACACGGGCAGCTAGTAGTTTTGGTTTTGCAGATTTATATTCTCAGGATCCTGCTTTACAGCTGGAACGATATCCGGAAAGCTTTGTATCCGTATATCTCTTCTAGTTGTGTATTGTATTATTTTCCGCTGCGATGTATTTAAATGTAATTTAAATCTCTGATATTTCTGTGTAATATTCATTTATACTCTGTATATTCTTGTAATCTGGTGCATTGTTGTAATATACAATGAAATGTTCTTCTGCATGCGTTCTGTTTTGTCCTGTTCTCAAACGATAGGGCGTTTCGAACGGCCTGGATCGGTTTAGCGACTGGTTCGGACCGAGCGAAATTCCTTCTCGTCACAGGAACATCCACCATCATAGGCTTCCAAATCTCCCAATATCTACCATCAAAAATAGTCATCTACGAAAGCAACATCATCTCCGATATATACAACCTTCGATCCAAAATCACTCCAAGCTATGAATTGTTCAACTTTTCCATACCCTTTGAGTTAAACATTACAACCCATGTCCACCCCAAATTGTACGAAAAAAAGCATAGTTAAGAGAAAGAAGTTAGAGGATGAGAAAGAAAGATAGAAATATCATAATAGAAGAAGAGGAATATCATCAACACAGAGTCTCACATTGCAGCGGAATAAATATAATGCATAAATTTCTATAAACAACTTGAATAAATACTTACAGTCATCAGTGTACAGCAGACAATTTGGACAGTTATAATGACCTGTCCTCATTTACAACACACAGCGGAATAAATAAATACATATATATATACATCATACGCCTGAACACCTCCATCTCATCTTCTGAATTCTATATCATCATATCTTGAACCTTTAAAACTTGGTATGACCCGAGCATTACAAACGCCATGGATCAGTCCCGTGAACCAACGGGAGTAAAACTCACTAAGTTTAAGTAGCATCCAATTTGCTTAACTTTAGAAAATCCTTTTTGAAAGAAAAAGATAATAGTAAGACCAACCCATACATAAGCACGGACGGCTTTTACCTTACTATAATATAAAGCATTTTTGACATATTAAGATCTAGTGATATTATAATAGTGTCTATCAAATCACAAATAAATAACCATCAAGCAGAATGCTTGCATCTCACTCTCCACATATATAATATATAATCAAAAGCTGCATGGCCCTTATTGGAGAATGGATTCCAACTATGACAAGGTATAGGACCACGTTCCGATCAGTGTACTGTAGAGAAGATACACTGGGGTTTAACAAGAACATCTTGCAACCCAGCCACACATGGCCAACCACTTATTTAACTTGAGTGTATCGAATGTATTGTCACCGTATGGTTTTATGGGCCCACCATACTTCCTGGGAGATACAGAAATGAAAGAAGAACAAATATGAATTTTCTCTAGATTGTGAAAATACACCTTGCTTGGGTGCGACCCAACTATCGCCTGCCCGATTTTTGTTGTTTCCAGGTTGTGAGGCTTGAGACTATGTTGTCATCTAGAACAACACACCACCAATTACTTTGAATGCCACATCCTCAAATCCGCCAAATCACAAATTGATTTCCCTAAAATATAATACTAGTATAAAGCTAAGAGAAACGAATTTCACTACCACCAAACGTAAATATGTTTAAGATAATCAAACCGTAATCTATTAGGTATACTCTGTCAAACATTCGCCCATACAAGTCATCCAGGAATGGAATGAACCGAAGGCACCCTCCTACCGCATGCTATATTGGAATCACCCTAAGGATCAGTAGAGAGAAGTCCTTGAAAACCATAGACTCCAACATCGACCGAATCACACTATGTCTCTGGTGCTAATAAGAGATTATAAGTAATTCTTCCATTTTATGAAGTTCTATGGGTTTTGAAATGCTCTTTCTCGACCATCTCCTGGTATCTTTAACGTTTCGTATTTGGTGGTCGCAATAGATTTCGAATATAAATTCGATCCCGGTCTTTCTGTACCAATAATCGATAATAAGCCATATTTTGATAGTTGCTTATTTAACTATCAAAGTAAACAACCATTTAACCATAAAATAAAATTTTAATGACCCGCAAGTCCGTACCATTTAAATGGACTTAATACAACTCACGACCAACCTAAATAGCATGAAAATACAAATCATTAATAAAAAGATGTTAAAGGATAAGAAATAGAAAGACAGAAAATTAGAATAGATGGATATAGACAGAGGATAAACTGAACAACAACGCAGAATCTCACAATTGTAGCGAAATAAGATATAATATATAAATAATCACCTTTGAATTACAAACTTTATTTGAGCTTACATACATCATAAGAGTACATCATATATAGAATACAATGGAATAAACTCTAAATATCTAACACTTGAGCCTCCTACTCCAAGATCCTCCAGTAAATCTGTAGAATCCTGAACTACTTGACTGCCCATACAAATTTGGAGAACATGGAAAAATAAACTCTGGATCAGTCATAGGACTGGTATGAGTAAACGATTTAAAACAACTTGATAAGATAAAAGATATCTCATAAGACACGTCGTAAAGACGGAACATGTTTTTTCCTTATGTGACATCAAAAATAACTTTATTTAACTTTCAAAAATTGGTTTGGAAGAAAAGATAATCGTGAGACCAAGCCACACATAAACAAGGATGGATTTTACCTAACAATACCCCCAAAACATCTTTACGTCAAAACTCGTCTAATATTATAATAATGTCTAAATCAAATAAATAGAAATCTAGCAAAATGCTTGCACCTCACGCTCTGCATATATAGTATACAATCAAAACCGCGAGTGCTCATTGGATAATGGATTTCCAATTATGACATGGTATGGAACCACCTTCTGATAGTGCATCTCTAGAGGGGAATACACTAGGTTCAATAAGAACACCTTGCAACCCGACCACACATGACCGACCACTCATTCCTCTTTATTGTATCAAATATATTGTCATCATACGATTGCTAGCAACATAACCGTTCCTAGGAGATACAAAATCAAAAGAAGTTCAAATATGAATTTCTCTAGATGGTGACAATACACCCTAATTGGGAGCGACCCACTAAGACATGTTGCCTACCTATTTTTTGTCATTTTTCGGTTGTGAGGCTTGTGGCTGAACATATCTTTAGATATAACACGCCTTCATTCACATTGTATGCCACAACGTCATACCCGCCAAATCACAAATTGATTTCCTCAAGAATACCGCAAGTATTAAGCTAAGAGAAACGAATTCCTCTACCACCAAATGTAAATATGTTTGAAGAGATCAATTTACGCAATTATTAGGCATACTATGTAGATATTCGTCAATACAAGTTGTCCTAGGACAGGACAACCCAAAGGCACTATCTCGTAAATCCATCTTAGGCAACTTCTACCTAGGATCGACAAAACAACCTTTGTAGAAACTCTGTCTTCAATGGTCTTCAATAATCTTTGACTCAAAACGTATATCGAATCGAAGTGGAATTTAGATTCCGGTCTCTTCGAAAACGATAATGAAAAGGTCCAGATTTGATAGTCCATTATTTAACTATCAAATATAAAATGATATAAAATAAACATATTTTATTTCCATTTGGATATTCTAAACCTTATTTAAATAATCTAAATTATTTACAATTCAAATATTAATTTTATAATTATATTAATCTGAAAAAATAATTATTAATTAATCCACAAAACTCTTATTATCAATCTCACGTGATAATCTCAATGTCGAATATCTGTTTCCTAATTGAAAACGATATTCAATCCTAATACTCATTCCGAACACAAACTAGTACAATCTATTGGAAAATACTGAAATCGTTGAAGTTGGGGTATTTTAATTACTCTCAGACCTTGAGTCGAAATCATTCTTATTGTCAAGATAGTAGAAGTCTGATATCCAAAATATTCGTCAAAACCATAAATTGGTAAATCTATTTGACTTCCAAACTTTAAACCCTTTCAAACAACGTTGTTGTTTTGAAACCATTTATTAAGCTAACTTCACTTAATTATCGAATCCGGAAATTTATTCCAAATGATCGACTAAATTTCCTTTTCTTATGTAACTAAATTATCTTCTTACTTGCTTAATTAAAGGTAAATTCAGTTTTAAAACATTCTTTAGAGATAATTTATCCAAATTTAAATTACTATTTAATTGTACCATTATCCAACCTAATATGTTAAATTAAACATTTTCAAGTTTTACACAACCATTTATTAAAACCTGTTTTATTAAATTAATTGAAGCAAATTAATTCAATAATCAATTCCCATTTAAAACATTTATTTAAATGATTCTTAAATAATCCGATTAACTGATTATAATTTATCTTCCCCTTTTAAATAAATTAATAATATAATTTATTTAAAATAATCATCTAATTGTTTATTAAAACAATTTATATCCAATTAAAGACTTATGTTCATTTTTGAGTTACTATACAGAAATTATTACTTAGTAATCCCAACGGTATATAACAGTTCTAGACGACATTCAAGTCATTAACCCAATTTGCACAACAACCATTTAAATACAATTCAATATTATCAACTGATAATATATCAACAACATATATTAACGGATAAAATATGTGAAACTGATATAATAGTAAAACGGTGTTTATTTTTGCTAACAGGGTGTCCAAACGATTCAATCAATCAAATGTATAGTGGAACAGTGTTTATTTCCACTAATAGATGTCAATATAATATATAATTATGATTAACATAATTAAACACAAATAAATTAAAAAATCAATAAATTGAACAATCAATTCAATATTTACTGCATTTGTGGATCATTATTGATCAATAATTTGCATGTTAATTCAGTGTGTGACTAAATTTACATTTATTTTATTATAATGATTTGTTATAGATGAACCTAATTTAATTACTAATTAAATTAATTCATTTTATATCGAATTGTTTAAAATTCGATATCTGCATCAATTTACTTACGTACACTGCGTTTGACTCGACAAACTAAAACTATTCAAACATATGTTCCTCATGATCTCAACATATTTATATATATATATATATATACATACATACATACAATTAATTTCCATTAAAATTTAACTTAAACACTTTTCATTCTTCTTTTATTTTTTATTGGGCTGAGGCCCATTAAAATGAGCCAAGCCCATCCTAGCCCATAATTAACGCAACTCACGTACCAAAATTAATCCACCTGAAATCATTTCTTTCTCCCAGCTTCAGGCAACAGATTTGCCAAACCCAAAACAAGTGTGTACACCCATACTTGTGCACCTGCACCGCCATCTCCAACATCGAGTAACCCCCAAATCATCGCTTTCAAATCACATCAACCCATCTTATTGCCTCCGACCAGTCATCTCGGCCCCACCATGTCTTATCGCAAAAACAACACTTTCATCGCCATAAACCAAAAACAAAGTTTCAGATTGACACCAAAAACACCACCACCAAGGCCAACTCTGACCACATAAACCACCTGCATGCAATATCACCGTGGGGAAGCTAACCGAGGTGACCTTCTCCCTGCCAATTCCCATCACACTTGGTTGATGACACCAGCCTCATGATCAAATCTAAAACGGTCTCAAAAACATACCCTATAAATCAAAAATCATCCTCGTCCCAACCCCTCTGACCATCGGAATTCGTTAAACCTCGCTTACACCCCAAGATGCTTCCACACGAACAGTTTCATGTTTCATTAGTTAAAACTCACGAATTAATTGTTTAACCTCAAACCATAAATAAATCATAATCCTTAGTATAGGTTATTAAAAATCCTAATTCCTATTCTAAAAATCATGTTTTTCTATTACAATTTCAAATGTATGCCTGGATTTAAAATTTTCGATGATTAAATTTGGGAGTTGATACCCTTTTTTTTACTGATATAGACACAGGCTAACCCCATTTTTAAATTAAACTACTCTAACATTTGAGCAACCTTTCTGTTGAAATTTGATCCTCAAATACCCTAGGATTAAAGCTATTAATTTCTTTTGATTCAAATCATTTGTTTATAAAACAAAATAGAATATTTTTTCCTAGGCTTCTGTATTCACTCTCGGGTTGAATATGAAGCTCAAAAATACACATTCAGGGCTTTTATTCATTAATAAGTTTCCACTATATAAATCAGTAATAGCTTTTAGAAGGGAAAAATAAAAAATTCCCCACTTCAGTGTGAAAGAGTATAAGCAAAGGTAGGATCGTATACCATGGTGTATAAGGTGAGGTGCATATAGTACAGTAATAGCAGTAAGTAAAATCACATAGTTGATTTTATATTGGTTCGGACCACTGTACTACGTCAAGTCCCAGACTCCTTTCTGGTATTTGACTAACACAACAACCCTGATTTCACCTGGAAGAATATGTTCACAATTATCCGAACAGCCGAACTGGATTTCCTGCCTCAACTACTGAAGAGGATTTCCACAATACAAATGATTTAATGACTTCTTGTGTTCTTGATAACACGGATATGTCAATTTGATGTACAATCTTCCTATAATCTTTCCTTGATGATAATCATGTAGTTTATGAAAGAGTAAGGAAGCTTTGATTAAGATTTGAAATCTTAAAGTATGGAAATAGAGTGCTTTTAGAGATTATAAGTGATTTGATTAAGATAAAAATAATTCAAGTAAAAATCGGTGATTGAATCACTTAGACAAGCCTTTATTTATAGTATACGAAAGATTACAACTTATTATGAAAAGATTTGATCAAGAGTTATGATTTGGAAAGTTGTGACTCTTCATTTTAAGCTGCAACCCTTCGTAATCAAATGTCTGAATTAAATTTTCAGATGTCTGTTTTCAAGTTTGATTTCAAACAGCAAAGAAATTGGTCATTTCAGGGGTAATTCAGATGTCTGAAATATTCAGGCCAGACATCTGAATATTGTGTGAATTTGAAATTTCTTTCAGCAAACAAACATCTGGTTTAAACATTTCGGACGTTTTGTAACGACCCGCATTTTATGCATCAAGGGATCATAGAATATTTATTTCTTTCTCATGCAAAGTCGTATAGCCATGTAACTTTGGGAGATGACTATTGGGGTCATTTCCCATGTTGACGATTTTTGCCGATTTTTAAATGACTGTTTTGCCCCTAGCTGATCTTGTTTTGGCCATAACTTTTGACTGGTAAGGAGTTTTGACTGAAACCACTTCCATTAGATCCGGATGATGGTTACCTTTCCGTAGAGTGGTCACATGTAAAAAAGGACTTACTGTCTGGGAGATATGGCTGAAATAAGGTTTAGAAGGTGAAAAATTGCTTAACCGGTCCAAATGAGGTGATTAGTGAATGGGCCCATAACCCATTTTGGGATTAGGGTTATGGGGAGGCTGAAATGAGTTAGGTTTTCATTCTATTTCAGTTTTCTAGCCACCATTTACCTCTTAGAAAACCAAACAATGGCCTCTACCTTCAAATTTCATCCCAAATCGCTCTCTAATCAAGTTTTAGCCTAATCTACGTCAAATCAAGGAGAAATAGCACCAAATCATAGTTGGAGTTGCTGTATTGCATAAAGATTCAACCCAAATCAGAGATAGTTTCAGATCTAAAGTTAATTTGTGGTAAAGGTGAGTGATTTGCATTGTTTTACACTAATTATGGCTGATTAAGGGCAATTAATGTTAATTAGCGAAATTATAACTCAGAAAATTTTGGAAAAATTTGTAAAATTCTAAAATATTATTTTAGGGCTCTATTAGAAATTTGGGTTAATTTGGATAAGTTTTGCTAATCCTATCATTAGCTGTGCTTAAACATGATTAAGTGGAAAATATGGGTTTTTGGGTATGTTTGATCCGTTTTAACATACCAAATTGTGGTTTTGGTGTTTGTGGTCAATTCTACATGTTGCTATGACTGTATGGTATGCTTTGTGATTGATTAGAATAGTTAGAATGGTTGAAAATGCCATCGTGTGGCGTAAAAACAGTCGTTGGAAAAGTTGCAGGAAATGACCTAGAACCGGACCGGATCGGATCGCCCCTACCCGACCCCGACCCACTCGTGAATGATGGTACCGAACCGACCCGACCCGACCCGACCGTGGAGAGCCATCACGACCCGAGCCCTCCATTTGTGAGATAGCCTCAGGAGCCCAGCATGTCACCACGAGCTGACCTCCACAAGCTGCGAGCAGAGCCACGACCTAGAGTCACGATCTGAAGCGATGAAGGGACCTGACCCAAACCCAATGGATGCCCATGGCCCGATCTGGTGGAAGGAGAACGTACTGAACCACAGTGGACTGGGGCCTCCCACGAGACGACCTGAGGAGCACGAGCCGAAGGAGAGCCACGAACCGAACCGGCTTGGAGAGGTACCCACGACCCGGACGGGATCGATAACCATGGATAGAACAAAGAGAAGAGCATCGATCCGAATGGAAGATTATTTCAGAACTGATTCGGAGAAGACTAAAACCCGAGATGCAAAGGTAGTCCAAATGGGAAGTTTGTACTCAGGATCCAGATGGGAACCAACAAGTTAGCTTCATGAGTTGGACTTTGCTGCGGGACGTGTGCTAAGGAGTCGTCGACGTCCATAGCTTTGATTCACCACTGAGAGACGATTGTTAGGCTACGGATCAGTGCAGTGGGGTAGTTATTACTCCATGGGCCAGAGTGATCATAGCATGGCTAGAGCTAGTGCAATGGAGTCGTTATGACTTCATGGGGAAGAGTGGACATAGCAAGGACTAGTGGCTATGGATCAGTGCAGTGGAGTCGCCATGACTCCATGAGGCAGTGTGATCATAGCAAGGATATAGGTGATCAAAGCAGTAGATTTCGTATGCTTTACGCACTGAGTGAGAGATGTGAGGATGGATGTTATGCTTGATTGTTTGACATCACTATGACATGCACACCCCCACCCTCGTATCTTACACCATATGTTAGTGTCACCTTAGAGTATTATACATCTTGTTGTGCTAACTCTTTGGTTGCAGGTTCAGGTTCAGATATGGTTTAGTATACCTGTTATTGTTCTATTTTGCTGCTTATCGCTCATACTAGACTTTTGTCTGACCCAGAGTTTTATGTCTCTTCTTATTACTCTAGGTGCTCTTAAACGGGCAGACTAGAGACTGGTTAGCTGGTTGTGCACGAGTAGCTATCTGGAGACGAGCAGGAGGCTTACACATACTATTCTCTATATATTCTCCCTGTGTCGCTGCTAGTCACTACTTTGGGCATTAGTAGTGTACCTTTCCTTTCTTTTGTTTTAGAGACAGTTTAAAGTTGTAATAATGATGAAGTAGAACATAAACTGTATTTGGATTTTCCGCTGCTACGATGTTTAGTTTTCAGCTTATGCACTGTCTCGCCTATTTTTATGTCAAAGTATGTTATTATTATATTTTATTCCATGCGCTGTGAGACATTCTACAGGTTCCTTGCTAGTTCAAAATTCCTTCTTTCCTTTCTTTGACGGCCATCCCGTGCTGGTTGGACATTGGCACAACACACTTTCATTGGAAATGTCGGCTGGTGCAGGGCGGGTCGTCACATTTGGTATCAAAGCTCTAGGTTGCATAGTTAACCTAGGGAAAGAAACCAGGGAGAGATAATACGTATATGAGAGCGCGTATTTGTGATATTTTGGTTTTCAAAAGTTATATATATACTATTAGTACATTTAAGGATGAAGTCGCATTGCACTTGCACCACTGTAGAGATGGTTAATCGTTTTCTCCTTACAGATTGAACGATGAGCCGATATACTAGCGATACTGGTAGAGGAGCTAATAGTGGGAATGCTCCTGATATGAGGACGATGTTCACTGACCTCATGAGAGAGATGCTTAGGGATGTTTAGTGGGCAGCTCATAATGCTGTAAATGGTGGTGGTGCAGCGGTGCTGGCGCCTAGGGCCGATTTCGCCAAGCTATGCAAGGATTACACTAGCCTTGGTGGGAAGCCGTTCCACGGAATGGGATCGGCTACAAAAGTTCAGGATTGGCTTGATAGCTGTTAGCGCATTTTCGAAGATTTGGGTATCGACGATGCGTTGAAGAGAAAGCTAGCATCCCATCAGCTACAAGGACATGCAATGAATTGGTGTAATGCAATTAGGGCAGCTACCCCTGAGGATCAAGTTACTTGGGATCGGTTCAAGGCCCGACTCAGTGATAAGTTTATCCCAGTTGCTTAGAAATCATAATTGTTTAGGAAGTTCTTAGAGCTTAAACAGAATGGTAGTGAAATCTCGGAGTATATTGCTGAGTTCGAGATTTTATCCAAGTATGGAATATCCCTTATCGACACTCCCGAGAAGAAGAATGAGAAGTTTATAACAGTCTTAGACCAGTACTTGTGGGAAAGGCTTATAAACCATATCGATGAGATGTTTGAATCGATTGTGGGAAAAGCTTTGAGACCAGAGAGTCTATACCCTAAGTCGAAGACTGAGGTTGCAACTATAGAGGAGCCAAAACCGCAAGCAAGCGGTGGAGGCAAGAATGGTTCTCAGAATAAAAGAAAGCAGAATCAGACCAAGGATGGCCAGAAGAAAAGAATAAGAAAGATGTTGAGTGCTTTAGTTGTGGTAAGAAGGGCCATTATGCTAAAGAATGTCGAGCGAAGCCAGTGGACATGAAGTTCCTCAACTGCGGCCAAGTGGGACATCACAAGGATAAATGTCCGCAACCCCCTAAAGAGAAGCAGATTGTGAAAGCATATGCTCTTAATGTTGTTCCTTCTTCGTCGAATGCCCCAACCGTGGCGGAGAAAGGAAAGAATGTCATCATTCAAGGTATGCTTTCTGTTTATGATGTTCCTGTTCGAGTATTGTTTGATAGCGGAGCTTCCCGTTCCTTCACTTCCCGTTCCTTCATATCTAGTGACCTGATAGATAGGTTGAGATTGGAACCCGAGATAATCGATAAACCTTTAGCGGTGACGAACCCGATTGGTGGTTCAACTAGCCTTAGCATGATTTGTCGTAATGTGGTCTTATCGAGTCATGGATGCATGTTTGTTCGTGATTACTTTGTTTTGGGCTTTACTGGGTTTGGCATTATTTTGGGAGTCGATTGGCTCCAAAGGTACGGGGTGGTGGTAGACTGTGAGGGCTTTTTGGTGACAGTTAGAGCGGATGATCAGCGGAGGGTAGTGTTTGGTGGTCTACCTAGTGATGGGGTAATAGCAAGTTTTCTAAATTCCCTCGACATCCCGCATGATGAGTTATCAGATGTGCCCGTGGCTGGCCAGTATCTAGACGTCATCGAGGAAGTGACCGGACTTCCACCACACCGAGAGATTGAGTTCCGTATTGATTTAGTGAAAGATGACAGACCTATAGTGATGCCACTTCGTCGTATGGCACCAAGGGAGCAACGAGAGCTCGGGGTGCAAGTAAGTGATCTGCTGAAGAAGGGATTTATCAAAAGAAGTGTTTCTGAGTGGGGAGAACCAGTTGTGTTTGCTACCAAGGCAGATGGTTCCCTTCGATTGTGTGTGAACTACCGCGAGTTGAATAAGGTGACGACGAAGAACAAGTATCCTCTACTGTGGATAGATGATTTGTTTTATCAGTTGAGTAGTGCAAGAGTTCCAGTTGGATCTCGCGAAAGGTTTCCATCAACTTAGGGTGGAAGCCGAGAGTATAGCAAAGACGGCCTTTCGGACGCCGTCTGGAGTCTATGAGTGTTGATCATGCCATTCGGGTTGACTAATGCACAAGCATATTTTGGGGATCTTATGAATAGGGTATTCAGGGATCAATTGAATAAGTTTGTTCTTGTGTTCGTGCATGATATCTTAGTTTATTAGAGGACAGAGGAAGAACACAAAGAACATTTGAGGATAGTGATGGAGGTGTTAAGAAAACACCAATTGAAGGCAAAGTTCTCTAAGTGTCAAATCTGGAGGAGGGAAGTGAGATTCTTGGGCCATGTTGTTTCAGAGGATGGTATTACCATGGACCCTACAAAGATGGCTACGGTACAAGATTGGTCTACGTCCAAGAATGCAACAGACATAAGAAGTTTCTTGGGATTAGTTGGATATTATCGTAAGTTTATCCAAGACTGCTCCAAGATAGCAGCACCGTTGACTCAGTTGACCAAGAAGAATCAAGCTTTTGTTTGGAACGAAAGGTGCGAGAATGCATTCAAGAGTATAAAGGAAAAGTTGACGTGTGCACCAGTGTTAGTCATTCCTAAAGGGAATGAAGAGATGACAGTATACATGGACGCATATGGTACCGGACTAGGTGCCGTATTGTAACACCCCACATCCGTTAGTGTCACTCACGAAGGGAATGCACTAAGTTCTGTGGAGCATTTTGAGTAAAAGATGTAGATATATTACAAGACAGACGGAAATTAAACAGCGGAAAATAAAACTTTGCTTTTATTGATAAAATAGTTTGTACATTGATTTCTTTACAATATCAGAGTATCATCTGTCTTACAAAATAAAGAAGCATAAAACAACATTTATATTCCCCAATTTTAGCAAGAGCCAGCCATAGCATCTGAAAAGAGAATCCAAGCAAAACTTCGACAAATCTTCAAGCTGGGAAAGAGTGACAGTCCAACTTAACCTGAGCTATACTATTCCCTCCTTTACTACCTGGGGGGGGGGGGACGGAAGAAAAGAAGACGAAAGGAAAACAGAGTCAGACATAAAGCGTGAGTAAGTTCAGTAACTTCTAGCATGTGAACATGGAAAAACAGAATGACATGAATTAACTGAATACAAGATAACACCATGATGATAGGGTCAGCAAGATTAGACAAGATTAACATAGGATATGCTAAGACAAGATAAACTGGATATGCTCTAATACTTTCGCCGCTTCGCTATTTCCTTGTTATACTGGTTTCTATATCTCTGCACCACCTAACTAGCGTCTCAACTAGTAACGGTAACGTGATCCCAATCCCTGTAGTTTCCATTGCCTTTAGGCATACATTTATTATTTATTACCTAGATCTAATCTAGGGTTTCCAATCAAGTGCTTTCTAGATTCAACTAGAATTTACGCTATCTGCTGAACGCTTCTCAGATTCAGGGTCTATGCCACCTAGTCCAACTAGGGATTATGCTACCTGTCGAACGATGCCCCCAAGTCTAGGACACACTACCTAGAGTGGTATATGTTCCTATACTTCCCCACGCATGTATCGCGAATCGTTATCGCTTGTCTAGATGCACATGTCCTGTAATGTGCGGCCCGAGTCCTGTGGCAGGGCAAATCAAGAAACACAGAACTCGGTTGGGAGCTTTCAGATATCTGCCGATGCAGATGCTAAGGTCTTTTTTTGTTCCAGTGGCTATGGTCCCACTTGACCCCTCCCACAACTAATGAAAGGCACACCTTGAAAAATGAGAACTATACGCCGACCCCCGGTGCCCCACTATCCTATGGCCATCCTCACTCATAACTAGATAACAAGTATATGGTCTTTTGGAGTTCTCCGCCTTTCCGCTTCATGTATCTCGATTGACTGAATATGGATGGTAGACGATGAGTTGCTATCACAGGGCTACCGTTTTCTCGCCGAATCACGCCGGTCCATCCTAGTCTTTAGGTTGCCATATATTGCAACCAAGGCATACCCCTGGTTCTTCTACGTAGACCTTAACCTCTGTGAGCCCAGGAGGATCATCTGCAGCCTCACAAAGGGATACCAAGAGTACCCTCACGTCCCCTCGAAGCCTCGGGCTTCGTAACCCAGTTCGTTGGATCCTTCTTTTTACTCAGACGGACATTCGCTCCTTCCCGTGTTATACTAAGAATTACTACTTAGTTCTACTAACTAAGGTTTACCACTTAGTTTCCAGAATCGTTGTTTTCTTAACTAAGGTTTACTACTTAGCTTCTTTTAACTAAGGTTTACTACTTAGTTCTCCTTCCCGTCAATTTGGATTGGTTAAGTGTCATTAGTCAATTCCAGCAAACTTAACCCTCTTCATTTATCCTGTTAAACTGGTTAAGTGTTATCAGTAACTCATGTTGACTTAACCTGACCACAAACGAAGTTATATTGGTTAAGTATTTCTTATTACTTAACCCTACCCGTTCATCCTGTATTGGTTAAGTGTTCCTTTTTTAACTTAACCTCGCCCGTTTGTTTTAACTAACATGTTATTAATGGTTAAGTATTATCCCTTCACGTTTTAGACTTAACCCTATTCCTTTATCACAATCTGATGGTTAAGTGTTCAAGTTTACTTAACCCTACGGTCTAGCCCAGCTAACATATCAAATTGGCTAAGTGTATTATCTTTACTTAACCCCAACCTCTAGTCTAGTTAACATGTTAATTTGGCTAAGTGTATTAACTTTACTTAACCCCACCTTCTAGTCTAGTTAACATGTTAATTTGGCTAAGTGTATTAACTTTACTTAACCCCACCTTCTAGTCTAGTTAACATGTTAATTTGGATAAGTGTTTTCTTAGTTACTTATCCCCTACAAATCTTGTCTTGTTACGATGTTAAGTTTGGTTAAGTGTCCCTATGGACTTAGCCCTCCCATTCTAGCTTAACTGTATTAAGTTGGTTAAGTGTTCCTATGGACTTAACCCTCCCATTCTAGCTTAACTGCGTTAACTGTCTGTATGGACCTAACCCTACCCATTGGTTTGGTTGTCATGTTGAATTGGTAAAGTGTCTTAGTTAACTTAACCCTACCATTCTTGCTTTAACTAAATTAAAGCCACGACCACTCACATTAGACAGATATTGTTGTGAATACTGGATGTGCCGGTCGGTTCCGGGCAGGTTTATATCGCAACTCAGTCTAACCTCGGGTTAGGCATATTCGTGTTTTCTAAGTTCAAAGGGTTTTGATTAATTTTCAAATCAGGTTTTGAAAGCAACCATCCCGTCCGTCGGATCAGTTAGGGATAGCCAGGGAGAGCAGGAAACTTGTATTTTCCAAACTCAAGCCTAGACACTATCCTCTCTGTCACCTTAGAACTTTCTGGTGTATTGTTATTAAAAGAGATGTTAATAAACCTTTAATTTGTCTAAATTTACATTTTGTCATTTAAGACAAATTTTATAAGTAAATTATTCCTAATTTATTATTTCATAATTACTCTTTTAATGTAAATTGTCAACATTCATTCTTACGACCCATTCCCCCCCCTCCCCATATCATATTTAGGCTTTTTGGTATGTAAACTATACCAAATTAAGTGTCACTAACCATGATTTTGCTAAACCTGACAATTACTCCCAATTATGGCCAATTTCAAATTTATACCAATATACTTATCATGCCAAATTAGCTAATCCAATTCTGGTCTAATATTCTAATGACAGTTCATTTCAAACTAGACTTATCATTCTAGTTCACAATTCATGTAAATGTTAGATTTACAAGTCAATACTAGATTCAAATTACACATCCTATAATTCATGTCAAATTCATCCAATTTGCATTTCCATGAACATGCCATAATACATGTTCCCAATTTATGCCAATTTCCAAGTTTAAACTACCTTTTAGTAAATTTCATATTTTGCCCAAATCGTATTCCCACCGTTCGTATAGTCGTGATTCAGTCTAGATTATAGATAAATCTAGATTCGTAGAAAATAGGGAATGAACCAAAGATGCTATGAAAAAGGATGGACATAATAACTGGCGTAAAAAGGTTTGGATAACAACGTAGGTTCAAGAACATGGGTAGACTAACTTAATAGGTAAATTCCCAAGGTCTAAAACCAAGAATAGACAGAATAGAGACGTAGGTTCAAGAACATGGGTAGACCTAACTGAATAGGTAAATTCCCAAGGTCTAAAACCAAGAAAACCAAGAACAGACAGAATAGAAAATCAGGTTTAGACCTAATTTCACAATCACAAAACTTAAGCAACACTTTCCTAGTCATGAATCACAGTTGTTCTTGTTATGCTATAGGCAATAGTCTATGTTTCCCAATCAAAGGCATAGGATTGTGTTCATGGTCGAGGAAATAATTCTCATAGTCACAGTCGCAGTCATAGGCAATGTCCATAGTCATAGGCAATGTTCATAGTCATAGGTACTGTTCATAGTCATGGGCACTGTTCACAGCCATAGGCAATGTTTATAGTCATAGGCAATGTTCATAGTCATAGGCACTGTTCACAGTCATAAGCAAGGCCTAATTAGTCATCAAATCATAACAGTTCTTAATTAGGTCTAAAGATGCAGGCACAGATTCGAATAGAAAAATTTGGCATATTCTTTTGTTCCTTTAATTCATGTCACGAACAGAGAGAAACGTTCAAATCTAAAAAGTAACCGACTTATAGAGATTATATTAGATTCATAGAAAAACAGTCGTTGAAGTCGTTTGAATCTTCACTTGCAATCCTAGCTTGACTTGAACCCCTTCTTGAAAGTTTTGAGCAACATCTCCTCGTCTTGATTTATTTTATATATTATTTATTTATTATTTAATTAAGAGGAGGAGAAGAAGCCTTGTTCACCAAGAATCTTTGCAGAATAAGGGTAGAGAAGAATTGTGAATAGAGAAGGAGACTAGGGCTGTTTATATAGTGTTAGGCAGACGAATCTGGTCAGATTAGCGTCCGGATACAGAGAAACGAACTAGGTGCAGAAAACTGGATTTCGGGACCCAGGTCGACTACCCAGTCGACCTGGTCAGGGGGGGTCGACCCCTAGGTCGACACCCTAGTCGACCTGGGTACCTAGGTCAACTCCCAGGTCGACCCCCTGGTCGACCTGGGTCCTGGGCGGGAAATTTCCCGCCCAGCCTGCTTCTGGGTCTGTTTTTCGAATTTGAACTCGTTTTCTGACCTGTTCGAATTTTAAGCTTCGCTGAAACTTCCGGAGGCTATATCTTCCTCATGCAGACTCCGATTTACACAAACTCGGACTCGTTTTCATGCAGAATTCCGAGACGAACGCAATGGCACAGCCCGTTTCCCTTGACTTTGATTTTAAATTATAATTATGCCTTGATTTGTGAATCTTAGTGTTACAGAATTACGGGGTGTTACGTTCTCCCCCACTAAAGGATTTCATCCCCGAAATCTTCAAGTTAGGAAGAATGTGTCCTACCATCCAATCACCCATCTACTCAACCATTCATTCACAGGCATTCATTGTCCTTAAAAGATTTCTAATGCTTTCATGTTCATATGCATAGTGTATGTATATATCTTTATCTAATGCAGAATCAGTCGGTCTACTGATTCAGTTGACCTCCTTAATGCGAATCATGTCAGTGTCATGCGTCCATTCATGTATTCAAGGATCCCTAGTTATGTAAATACTACATGTGTGCATAGCCATTCATCCATATGCAATATCCATATGATAACATATCAAGTTTAATTTACAAACAAATACATATCTGTAAATGCAATATGAAAGCGTCCGAACTGATCTAGTGCCTACTACGTATGCATATGCATTCACGAGCATCCATTAGCAACCACTTGCAACCATCAACCATAACATGTTTCAAATACATGTTTACATCCATTGGCTTCTACCTAAGGATCGAAGATACGGCCTAGAGGATATACTTTGGAAAGAGAGAAACAATTATGCGTAAAGCTCCTAAACAAAGAAATCAAGGATGCACCCTTAAGGAAAAGGGTATGATGCTAGTATCTAGCCTTCTTGAGCTTTACTCCACTGTATCTTAACTAATTTTTAACTTTACGATTGTGAATTTTCTGATCTCCATTTCCAAAATAAACAGATGTCAATCACGGTACTAAGTGTATGTACTAAGATGATTAGAGGTCTCCCTCTTATCCACCATGCCATAACTATAAGGGTCGAAAGGTCACTACGTGCTTTTTAGAGTGCCTTCCACAACTATTCATCTCTCACGCAAACCATCCTAGCCGAACTCGACATTCCTCAAGTACAAGCCCCAAAGGCCTAAACCAATATCAGACAAGCACCCAAGGAATATCTCCTCCGAATTTAGACGATCTACGTGAGATGATATAAGCAAACTCGATAGCTATTCTCAAATCCCTACTAACCAAAAATAAACTGGTCGGACCACCAATTGGATTTGAGTCTCTAGTGGGATCTTCCTACTATACAAGTACTATGGTGCAGAGACTCAACTATGGAAGTGGATATGAACAAATGCGAAGCGCTAAAACCAAGGGAAAGAGTACGAACAGCAAAACTAGACTCTTCCAACAGAACTTCACTACCTTTCTCCTAGGTACGCTTGGTGGTGAAAGTATGTACTTGCCCTTCTGAAAATCTTGTTCCTCGTTCTTGCCCTATCATACCCTTAGTAAAGATACTTCCTCTTGTCTTAGGCTTTATAATTTCTTCCTCCTTCGTGAGCTAAATCTACATCCATGAATTCCTCATCCTAGGGTTGTGCTCCTTAGCCAAACTCCTCATCCTCTTCCGTGCGTAACCATGTTGACAAATCTCTCGAAAGTTGCCTCCACCGTACGGGAAAACCCTATAAGCTTGAAAGAAAACTGGCCGCAAGTAAAACTACTACGGCTATAGATGGAAGTCGGGCACTACTTTGTCCTTTTGATGAGGTTACCTCCCAGAAAGCCAGGAGCCCCAGACACTCAAGAAAGAAGGAGACACGAATTCAAACAGAGGGAGAGAAGATAGTGCGTATGGCTTTGGGGAATATGCCTTCAAAACAAATCTTTTCTTTTGAAAATGCTTCTTCTAAAACCGTTTTTGAAAATAATTTTTCAAATCCTTTATCTGATCTGGTAACCTTCAGCTCTGATGCCACGTGTAACACCCCACATCCGTTAGTGTCACTCATGAAGGGAATGCACTAAGTTCTATGGAGCATTTTGGGTAAAAGATGCAGATAAATTACAAGACAGACAAAAATTAAACAACGGAAAATAAAACTTTGCTTTTATTGATAAAATAGTTTGTACAATGATTTCTTTACTATATCAGAGTATCATCTGTCTTACAAAATAAAGAAGCATAAAACAACATTTTTATTCCCCAATTTTAGCAAGAGCCAGCCATAGCATCTGAAAAGAGAATCCAAGCAAAACTTCGACAAATCTTCAAGCTGGGAAAGAGTGACAGTCCAACTTAACCTGAGCTATACTATTCCCTCCTTTACTACCTTGGGGGGGGGGAACGGAAGAAAAGAAGACGAAAGGAAAACAGAGTCAGACATAAAGCCTGAGTAAGTTCAGTAACTTCTAGCATGTGAACATGGAAAAATAGAACGACATGAATTAACTGAATACAAGATAACACCATGATGATAGGGTCAGCAAGATTAGACAAGATTAAAACAGGATATGCTAAGACAAGATAAACTGGATATGCTCTAATACTTTCGCCGCTTCGCTATTTCTTTGTTATACTGGTTTCTATATCTCTGCACCACCTAACTAGCGTCTCAACTAGTAACGGTAACGTGATCCCAATCCCTGTAGTTTCCATTGCCTTTAGGCATACATTTATTATTTATTACCTAGATCTAATCTAGGGTTTCCAATCAAGTGTTTTCTAGATACAACTAGAATTTACGCTATCTGCTGAACACTTCTCAGATTCAGGGTCTATGCCACCTAGTCCAACTAGGGATTATGCTACCTGTCGAACGATGCCCCCAAGCCTAGGACACACTACCTAGAGTGGTATATGTTCCTATACTTCCCAACGCATGTATCGCGAATCGTTATCGCTTGTCTAGATGCACATGTCCTGTAATGTGTGGCCCGAGTCCTGTGGCAGGGCAAATCAAGAAACACAGAACTCGGTCGGGAGCTTTCAGATATCTGCCGATGTAGATGCTAAGGTCTATTTTTGTTCCAGCGGCTATGGTCCCACTTGAACCCTCCCTCAACTAATGAAAGGCACACCTTGAAAAATGAGAACTATACGCCGACCCCCGGTGCCCCACTATCCTTGGTCATCCTCACTCATAACTAGATAGCAAGTATATGGTCTTTTGGAGTTCTCTGCCTTTCCGCTTCACGTATCTCGATTGACTGAAGATGGATGGTAGACGACAAGTTGCTATCACAGGGCTACCGTTTTCTCGCCGAATCACGCCGGTCCATCCTAGTCTTTAAGTTGCCATATATTGCAACCAATGCATACCCCTGGTTCTTCTACGCAGACCTTAACCACTGTGAGCCCAGGAGGATCATCTGCAGCCTCACAAAGGAAACCAAGAGTACCCTCACGTCCCCTCGAAGCCTCGGGCTTCGTAACCCAATTCGTTGGAGCCTTCTTTTTACTCAGACGGACATTCGCTCCTTCCCGTGTTATACTAAGAATTACTACTTAGTTCTACTAACTAAGGTTTACCACTTAGTTTCCAGAATCGTTGTTTTCTTAACTAAGGTTTACTACTTAGCTCCTTTTAACTAAGGTTTACTACTTAGTTCTCCTTCCCGTCAATTTGGATTGGTTAAGTGTCATTAGTCAATTCCAGCAAACTTAACCCTCTTCATTTATCCTGTTAAACTGGTTAAGTGTTATCAGTAACTCATGTAGACTTAACCCGACCACAAACCAAGTTATATTGGTTAAGTATTTCTTATTACTTAACCCTACTCGTTCATCCTGTATTGGTTAAGTGTTCCTTTTTAACTTAACCTCGCCCGTCTGTTTTAACTAACATGTTATTAATGGTTAAGTATTATCCCTTCACATTTGAGACTTAACCCTATTCCTTTATCACAATCTGATGGTTAAGTGTTCAAGTTTACTTAACCCTACGGTCTAGCCCAGCTAACATATCAAATTGGCTAAGTGTATTATCTTTACTTAACCCCAACCTCTAGTCTAGTTAACATGTTAATTTGGCTAAGTGTATTAACTTTACTTAACCCCACCTTCTAGTCTAGTTAACATGTTAATTTGGCTAAGTGTATTAACTTTACTTAACCCCACCTTCTAGTCTAGTTAACATGTTAATTTGGATAAGTGTTTTCTTAGTTACTTATCCCCTACAAATCTTGTCTTGTTACGATGTTAAGTTTGGTTAAGTGTCCCTATGGACTTAGCCCTCCCATTCTAGCTTAACTGTATTAAGTTGGTTAAGTGTTCCTATGGACTTAACCCTCCCATTCTAGCTTAACTGCGTTAACTGTCTGTATTGACCTAACCCCACCTATTGGTTTGGTTATCATGTTGAATTGGTTAAGTGTCTTAGTTAACTTAACCCTACCATTCTTGCTTTAACTAAATTAAAGCCACGACCACTCACATTAGATAGATATTGTTGCGAATACTGGATGTGCCAGTCGGTTCCGGGCAGGTTTACATCGCAACTCAGTCTAACCTCGGGTTAGGCATATTCGTGTTTTCTAAGTTCAAAGGGTTTTGATTAATTTTCAAATCAGGTTTTGAAAGCAACCATCTCGTCCGTCGGATCAGTTAGGGATAGCCAGGGAGAGCAGGAAACTTGTATTTTCCAAACTCAAGCCTAGACACTATCCTCTCTGTCACCCTAGAACTTTCTGGTGTATTGTTATTAAAAGAGATGTCGTTAATAAACCTTTAATTTGTCTAAATTTACATTTTCTCATTTAAGACAAATTCTATAGTAAATTATTCCTAATTTACTTATTTCATAATTACTCTTTTAATGTAAATTGTCAGCATTCATTCTTACGGCCCATTTTCCTCCCCTATATCATATTTAGGCTTTTTGGTATGTAAACTATACCAAATTAAGTGTCACTAACCATGATTTTGCTAAACCTGACAATTACTCCCAATTATGGCCAATTTCAAATTTATACCAATATACTTATCATGCCAAATTAGCTAATCCAATTCTGGTCTAATATTCTAATTACAGTTCATGTCAAACTAGACTTATCATTCTAGTTCACAATTCATGTAAATGCTAGATTTACAAGTCATTACTAGATTCAAATTACACATCCTATAATTCATGTCAAATTCATCGAATTTGCATTTCCATGAACATGCCATAATACATGTTCCCAATTTATGCCAATTTCCAAGTTTAAACTAAGTTTTAGTAAATTTCATATTTTTCCCAAATCGTATTCCCACCGTTCGTATAATCGTGATTCAGTCTAGATTATAGATAAATCTAGATTCGTAGAAAATAGGGAATGAACCAAAGATGCTATGAAAAAGGACGGATATAATAAGTGGCATAAAAAGGTTTGGATAACGACGTAGGTTCAAGAACATGGGTAGACCTAACTTAATAGGTAAATTCCCAAGGTCTAAAACCAAGAATAGACAGAATAGAGACGTAGGTTCATGAACATGGGTAGACCTTACTGAATTGGTAAATTCCCAAGGTCTAAAACCAAGAAAACCAAGAACGGACAAAATAGAAAATCAGGTTTAGACCCAATTTCACAGTCACAAAACTTAAGCAACACTTTCCTAGTCATGAATCACAGTTGTTCTTGTTATGCTATAGGCAATAGTTTATGTTTCCAAATCAAAGGCATAGGCTTGTGTTCATGGTCGAGGAAATAATTATCATAGTCACAGTCACAGTCATAGGCAATGTTCATAGTCATAGGCAATGTCCATAGTCATAGGCAATGTTCATAGTCATAGGCAATGTTCATAGTCATAGGCAATGCCTAATTGGTCATCGAATCATAACAGTTCTTAATTAGGTCCAAAGATGTAGGCACAGATTCGAATAGAAAGATTTGGCATATTCTTTTATTCCTTTAATTCATGTCACGAACAGAGAGAAACGTTCAAATCTAAAAAGTAACTGACTTACAGAAATTATATTAGATTCGTAGAAAACAGTCGTTGAAGTCGTTTGAATCTTCACTTGAATCCTAGCTTGACTTGAATCCCCTCTTGAAAGTCTTGAGCAGCATTTCCTCGTCTTGATTTATTTTGCATATTATTTTATTTATTATTTAATTAAGAGGAGAAGAAGAAGCCATGTCTACCAAGAATCTTTGCAGCATAAGGGTAGAGAAGAATTGTGAATAGAGAAGGAGACTAGGGTTGTTTATATAGTGTTAGGCGGACGAATCTGGTCAGAATGGCGTTCGGATACAGAGAAATAAACTAGGTGCAGAAAACTGGATTTCGGGACCTAGGTCGACTACCCAGTCGACCTGGTCAGGGGGGGTCGACCCCCAGGTCGACACCCTAGTCGACCTGGGTACCCAGGTCGACCCCCTGGTCGACCTGGGTCCTGGGCGGGAAATTTCCCGCCCAGCCCGCTTCTGGGTCTGTTTTTCGAATTTGAACTCGTTTTCTGACCTGTTCGAATTTTAAACTTCGCTGAAACTTCTGGAGGCTATATCTTTCTCATGCGTACTCCGATTTACACAAACTCGGACTCGTTTTCATGCAGAATTCCGAGACGAACGCAATGGCACAGCCAGTTTCCCTTGATTTTGATTTTAAATTCTAATTCTGCCTTGATTTGTTAATCTTAGTGTTACAGAATTACGGGGTGTTACATGTATTGATGCAAGGAGGCAGGGTTGTAGCTTATGCTAATCGACAACTGAAACTGCATGAGAAAAGGTATCCTAGCCATGATTTGGAATTGGCAGCGATTGTGTTCGCATTGAAGATGTGGAGACATTGTCTCTTGGGAGAAAGATTTGGGTTGTTTACCGATCATAAATCGTTAAAGTACCTTTTCCCCCAGAAGGATCTAAATCTCTGGCAGCAAAGATGGTTAGAATTCTTGGCTTGCTACGATTTCGATATCGCATATACACCAGGAAAGGGCAATGCGGTAGCTGATGCATTGAGTAGAAAACATGCCAGTTTAGGGGCTATGTTTCTGGAATGGAAGCAACTGGAGTACATCGCTGCGTATGATTTCAGACCAGAGTGCAAGTTAGATCCAGAAATGTTAGCAAATTTGACGATCAAACCCACTTTGATTGAGCGGATTGGTTCTAGTCAGAGGGCCGATCCTAACCTATTGGAAATCATCTCCAAGTTGGAGATGGGTATCGATGAGGAGATGAATAAGTATGGGCTTGTTCGAGTTGGATGGCTTTGAAAGAATGGAAGACTAGTTGTGCCCAATGTCAATTGATTGAGAGATGAAGTGCTTAGAGAATGTCACACTCAAAACTGATTATACATCCCGGTGGTAACAAAATGTATCAAGACATG
Organism: Allium sativum; assembly: GCA_030737875.1. NCBI lineage: Eukaryota > Viridiplantae > Streptophyta > Magnoliopsida > Asparagales > Amaryllidaceae > Allium > Allium sativum. The sequence goes on from CM060916.1 coordinate 329,510,209, forward strand.
AACCAGACCTACTACTGGGAAGGAATGAAAAGAGACATTGGGAAGTTTATATCCAAATGCATGAACTGTCAGGTGGTTAAAGCTGAGCAAAAGAAACCTAGTGGTTTGTTGCAACCATTAGAAATTCCAGAATGGAAACGGGAATAAGTCTCAATGGATTTCATTGATGGGTTACCAAGGACTAGATCGGGCCATGATAGCATTTGGGTGATTGTGGACCGATTGACTAAGAGTGCAAGGTTTATACCCGTCAAGTCGAATAGAATGGCAGCTAAGTTAGCAGAACTATATATGAAGTGGCTAGTGAGATTTCATGGAGTACCTAAAAGCATTGTGAGTGACCGAGGCCCATTGTTTACTAGTGGGTTTTGGAAGAGCTTACAAGAGGCTCTAGGGTTAGAATTATATCTCAGTACCGCGTACCACCCTTAAACCGACGGTCAGATAGAAAGGGTGAATCAAGTGTTAGAAGATCTCTTGAGAGCTTGCATATTGGATTTTGGTGGATCATGGGATGACCATTTGCATCTAGTAGTGTTTGCATATAATAATAGTTATTAATCCAGTATTGGTATGGCTCCATATGAAGCTTTGTACGGAAGATCGTGCAACTCACCATCATGCTGGTTAGGAACCAGTGAGAAATTTGTGCTTGGGCCAGATGTGATAAGAGAAACCTCAGATAAGATCAAGGTTATCCGACAACGAATGAAGGCTGCCCAAGATAGGAAAAAGAGTTATGCTGATAAGAGGAGGAGAGATTTAAAATTCTCCATTGTCGACTTGGTGTTTGTCAAGATTTCTCCATTAAAGAGCGTGATATGATTTGGTAGAAGAGGCAAGTTAACATCAAGATTTGTTGGTCCATTTCCAATCCTCCGGCAAGTTGGGAATTTGGCATATAAAGTTGAATTACCAGAGAAGATGGCAGGAGTTCATAACGTATTTCATGTTTCCTAGTTAAGGAAATTCGTGCATGACCCCGATGCGACTATTTCACCAGATCAGTTGGATGATATCGAAGTAGAACCCGAGGCTGTTGGGAACCGCAAGCCGATTCATATTCTCGAGCACAATACGAAGAAACTTCGAAGGAAAGCGATGAATCTAGTCAAAGTTCAGTGGGGCGAGAATGAGAATGACTTTACTTGGGAGACTGGGGAGAGCATTAGGAAGACGTATCCAGAACTCTTTTCCTAGTAAGATTTGAATAGCAATTTAGTTTTTCGCATGCTAGGATAGACTTGTTTGTTTTTTTGCATGTTTGATTGTGTTGAATGGTTGGTAGGCATGCGGGATCCTTTACTTGTTTCTTACTTAAGGAATTTCGGGGGCAAAATTTTTTAAGGGGGGAGAATGTAACGACCCGCATTCTACGCATCAGGGGATCATAGAATATTTATTTTTCTTTCTCATGCAAAGTCGTATAGCCATGTAACTTTGGGAGACGACCATTGGGGTCATTTCTCATGTTCATGATTTGTTGCCGATTTTTAAATGAAATTCAACCAAATTAGAGATAGTTTCATATCTAAAGTTAATTTGTGGCTAAGGTGAGTGATTTGCATTGTTTCACACTAATTACGGTTGATTAGGGTAATTAGTGTTAATTAGCAAAATTATAACTTGGAAAAATTTGGAAAAATTTGTAAAATTCTAAAATATTATTTTAAGGCTCTATTAGAAATTTGGGTTAATTTGGATAAGTTTTGCTAATCCTATCATTAGTTGTACTTAAACATGATTAAGTGGAAAATATGGGTTTTTGGGTATGTTTATCCGTTTTAACACATCAAATTGTGGTTTTGGTGTTTATGGTTAATTCTACATGTTGCTATGACTATATGGCATGCTTTATGATTGATTAGAACAGTTAGAATGGTCGAAAATGTCGTCGTGTGACGTAAAAACAGTCACTAGAAAAGTTGCAAGAAATGACCCACAACCGGACCGGATCAGATCGCCCCTACCCGACCCGCTCGTGAATGATGGCACCAAACCGGCCCGACCCGACCGCGGAGAGTCATCATGACCCGAGCCCTCCATTCGTGAGATAGCCTCACGAGCCAAGCATATCACCACGAGCTGCGAGCAGAGCCACGGCCTGGAGTCACGATCTGAAGCGGTGAAGGGGCCGGACCCGAACCCAATGGGTGCTCACGGCCCGATCCGGTGGAAGGATAACAAAACGAACCGCAGTGGAGTGGGGCCTCCCATGAGCCAACCTGAGGAGCACAAGCTGGAGGAGAATCACGAACCGAACTGGCTTGGAGAGGTACACACAACCCGAATGGGATCGATGATCATGGATTGAACAAAGAGAAGAGGACCGATCCAAATGGAAGCTTATTTCCGAACCGATCCGAAGAAGACTAAAACCCGAAATGCAATGGTAGTCCAAATGGGAAGTTTGTACTCAGAATCCAGATGGGAATCAGCGAGTTAACTTCATGAGTTGGACTTTGCTGCGGAACGTGTGCTAAGAAGTTGTCGACATCCATAGCTCTAATTCACCACCGAGAGACGATTGTTAGGCTACGGATCAGTGCAGTGGGGTAGTTATTACTCCATAGGACAGAGTGATCATAGCATGGCTATGAGCCAATGCAATGGAGTCGTTATGACTTCATGGGGGCAGAGTGGACATAGCAAGGATTAGTGGCTATGGATCAGTGTAGTGGAGTTGCCATGACTCCATGGGGTAGAGTGATCATAGCAAGGATATGGGTGATCAAAGCGGTGGATATCGTATGCTTTACACACTGAGTGAGAGATGTGAGGATGGTTACTATGCTAGATTGTCTGACATCACTGTGACATGCACACCCCCTCCCCTATATCTTACACCATATATTAGTGTCACCTAAGAATATTGTACATCTTGTTGTGCTAACTCTTTGGTTGCAGGTCCAGTTTCAAGTATGGTTTAGTATACCTATTATTGTTCTGTTTTGCTGCTTATCGCTCATACCAGACCTTTGTATGACCCAGAGTTATATGTCTCTTCTTATTACTCTAGGTGCTCTTAAACGGGCATACTAGAGACAGGTTAGCTGGTTGTGCACGAGTAGCTGTCCGGTGATGAGCAGGAGGCTTACATGTACTATTCTCTATATATTCTCCCTGTGTCGCTGCGAGTCACTACTTTGGGTATTAGTAGTGTACCTTTCCTTTCTTTTGTTTTAGAGATCGTTTAAAGTTGTAATAATGATGAAGTGGAACATAAGCTGTATTTGGATTTTCCGCTGCTACGATGTTTAGTTTTCAGCTTATGCACTGTCTCGCCTATTTTTATGTCAAAGTATGTTATTATTATATTTTATTCCATGGGCTGTGAGACATTCTACAGGTTCCTTGCTAGTTCAAATTTCCTTCTTTCCTTTCTTTGACGACCGTCCCGTGCTGGTTGGACATTGGCATAGCGCACTTTCATTGGAAATGTCGGCTGGTGTGGGGCGGGCCGTCACACGTCTGTTTCCTGTTACAGACTTATTTCTTTGCTCTTTTCATTAGAAAATCAAAATATATAAAATGTGTGAATGTGTGTGCATCATCAAGGAAGATTTTAACAAGTTTAGTCTAAGACTCACAGACTCTTAACCTATAAAATCTTCAATCTGAGGTCTTGAATCTGTAGTTGAATATTTTCCTGCAAAATAGAGTTAGTTGATATTTATATATGTGTACATGTATAATTATCATAATAAAAACTCTACATAGCGAGATCCTACATTATCCCCCTTTTTGATTAATGAAAACTATATATGTGACTTCCCCCGTCGATATGCATATATTTCTCCTCCATTGTCATTAACAAAAAGGAGATACTTATATAAGGGCCTTGAAAACATGCTATGCACAACACACGAACGTAACATAATCACAGACATATCATAAATAACCACAACATTCAGGCATTACATACGAATCATATAATAGATTTTTGTGCTAAAATATAGAAGTGACGAAATATTACAAACCATATTTAATTAAGAGTTTTAAAGCAAAAATACTACTAAGATAGCCATACCACCATATCTTACCAACTTTTCGATGTTGGAATGCTTTGATCCACACTAGTATCTTCTCCGTTAGGATCACCATGGCCATAATTTGTGTCAGGCACTTCATTAGTAGAGCTAGACGACTATTGGAAAGGTGTTGGATAATAAGCTTGAGATGATTGAGTTCTAGTGCAAGCATATTTCTCCCAAATTGTGTTCAAGAAGCCTTTGATTGAATCAAACTTTTTGTTGGTCCTAGTCTCAAAACGCTTTAAATCTTTATCTATTTTCGATTGATTGCGAGAGAGTGTGACCAAGGATTGTTTGGATGAAAGGACGGGAGATATATTCCGAATACCTTCTTCTTCTTCCCTTTGATGACGACCATGAGAAGACTCGGCTATAATAGTTTCTAGTTGAGATGCTACATGTTCAGTCCAAGTTTCAAAGGACATATTTTCCAAAGTCGAAGGATTTGGGTCAATATCCATTAGCTTTAATGTTTTTGGCCTGATTTCTTTGATACTAATAGATGGTGTATTGAGTATTTGGACTTGAGAATCTAGGAGAATTCGGGTGATATAAGATCCATAGTGAATAGTTTTATATTTCCATTTAAAAGTGATATCAATCCATTCATCAAGAATAATTTTTTCCCAATTCACATGTTTATTAGAATACAATGCATATAGAGCTTGAAAGTCGTGCTTGTACACTTTCTCAAAGCTTCCTTTACGTGGTTGGACTGTACGAACCAATATATGATTCGATAGTCGTGCTTGTGGTCAAAGATGAGTAGAGATAAGGTCATCCATTTTAAGCAAATTATCGAAAATGAATTTTTGTGATATTTCGTCCCTCATACTTATGTTAACCTATATAGTCTCAATATCAACACCTTGCCAAGCACAACATAAGATTTGACCTAACCTTTGAATTGGAAGAAGCGTACGCTTGCCACATACCATAGACCATACATAATCGGTAGTATTTTGAGGTCTTGTGCGATCTAAGTTTAGATTTTCCAAGAATAAGTTAGCAAGTAAGGGCAGATTTTGACATTATTGATGTTATAATCAACTAAAGATTCCAAATTATAATGCATAACATATTGAAGGAGTCGATAATTAGAATAAACTTCAAATTTTACAAAAGAAAATTCAAAAAACTTTGAATCCTTCATTGCCTTGTACCATTCTTTGGCGGTGTCATCCCAAATTCATTTTTGAATTAATTCGCCGGAAGGAGGATCTAATTCTTGAAGCCTTAATCTCTTTGGTCAATTTGTCATGATAATTTGGCGGAAAGTTTGAATTTTTTAAGAGAATGGTAATTTTGGGGGCTAGGGTTTTATAGAGAGTGAAAAGGCAAAAGCAAAAAGTGAAGAGATGAAATGAGATGTTGCTTGGAGTAAAATGGTGCATGTCCCCTTTCTTAAAAAGACTTCTATTCAGATTCAAATGTTTGTTTAGAAAATTTAGACGTTTGAATTTTTACCAATTCGAAATAGCAAGAAAGTAGTTCATTTTGGTATAGTTTCAGACGTCTGTTTTGTTGAGATCAGACATTTGTTTCTGGTATGTTGGAGTATTTTTGTTCCAGTATTCAGATGTCTTATTTTTAAAGTTAGACGTCTGTTTCGAAGAAAATTTGAAACAACAAAGTTTTAGTTCATGTTGACCCATTTTCAGACGTTTGTTTTTCTTGGGGCAGACATTTTTTTCTCTTTGAAATTTTTTTATTATTCTCTAGTAATTAGATGTCTGCTTTGAATTTTTTTGTAAGGAACTTTATTTACTTTTGCTTAAAGTGTACACTTGGTAAAAAAATGATTTCAACAATGAAATAAATAAATAATTTTAAAAGATAGTTAATTTTTGGGAGGCGGAGCCTTTGTTGGTGTTGAGAATCGTTTCCCTTCATTTGCTTTATTATTCTTGTCCCAAGTGTTTGGACTATATGATGGTCTTTGTAATGACCCGACTTTTTTCCCAGTTTTCGTCGGTAATTAAACCAACTTAAACTGTTCATAAAAACAGATTGTTTGGGGCACTTACACATTTGCACAAAATAAAAAGAACTTTTACGATATCATTAAAATAATATTACATTAGAGTTACAAGAGGTACAACAGAGTACATCGGTTACACAGCGGAAAAGATACTAAACTCAGTGGAAGATTGTGAATGCTCCAAGACATAATAGCTCCAGCTAAACCCAGAACCCTGCTCCAACTAACTCTAAGGCTAAATCTAGGAACCAAACTACTAGGCTTCCCGTATAAAAATTGTGGGCACCCAGAGTTTAGGTGTGGGAACAATAAACTCCAGGTTAGTCATGGGACTAATGTGAGAACTCAAAACAGTTGTTTTTAGGGTTTATTTTAAAGTTAGGTAATTAACCGAACCACGCCGCTAATGCAGAATGGGTTTACTCCATGCGAATACCAGTTCTTAGAAATTTACAATGATTTTTTGAAAAAGGACACTAACGAAAGGTCTTGCAGCACACAAACAATGCAAACGCACACATGGGTGAGGTTTCTCCTTATGCACTCAAAAATACTTGATACATGAAAATTCTCTTTCAATACTATAATATAGTGCAAAAAAATTTCGAAAGTAAATGTATTAATCCTAGCCAGCATAGGTACCATATATTATATTGACGTACAGTATACGATCGAAAGCGTATGGGCTCGTAGCGGAGATTGGGTTTCCAACAATGATCAGGAAAAGGAACTTCCTTCCGAACTTAATTTTGAACACCTCTAGAGGGATATCCGAGGATCAACAATGATGCCCCTCATGCAAACACAAGGCCGGGTTACCCCTTAACCGGGTAACTTAGAGTGCGCCTGAGTATGTCATTTCCCGATCGTTACCAACCTTTCTGAGTGCACGCCAACAACAACCACAAAAGTAGATGGTTTTACCACATAGGTTAATACCTGGGCTACATACCATAGTACACCTTTTATCTAGAAGGAGACAACACCCCATAACCCTATTGAATTTCTTCTTGTTTTGCCCATTTACCGGGGCGTGAGGCTTGCCGAGGTCCCGATATACACAAAGCCACACTTAAATAAGCCATGCTTTGATCATCCATAGCTCATCACATAACTTAAGTTTGCCACATTGTTCATTTACAACGCATCACTGATTTCTATCGATATATAACCTCTAAGCTCATACGTCTTAGAGAAGGGTGTTAAGCAAGAGAATAAATTTTCCGCCACCAAACAGGTATATATCTTATAGAGATCAGTGCTACGCAGTCAATTACAATGTCAGACACATAATCCATACAAGTCCATTCTGGGTCTGAACGAAACCAAAAATCTGGAATTCCTTCACATATGTTTGGGCTTCATGCCACTTAGCTGATATAAAATCCATCTGCAAATGGGAGATACCCATTTGAGACATTCAACAAGTCGTCCTTACGATATGAAGGGTCCCGGTCTTCAACACTATCTTCAATATCTTCAATTGCTCCACAACGACTATTATTACTTGGAATGGTCTTCGGACATACATCCGATCCGGTCTTTCCAAATAATAAGCGAAATTTAAAAAAAAATACAACAATGGAACACAAAGGCTTTCAACCAAATCTCCTTTCATCTTGGATTTTGTTAAATTAAGCTTCTTTAAATCTATTCTCAAATTATAACAAAATCCATATTTAACCTTTCTCTTTTACAACACATCCTTTAAATCAAAGATAATTTAGCCTCATAGCCTTAATTAATTTTCCATTTGATAACTCGTTATCAAAACCCAGTTTCCTTTGAAAATCCTTTAATCCTTATTTTAACCATAGTTTCCAATTAAATCGATTTACCAACAATCAATTCTTTAATCATAACTAAAAGATTATACTTGATTCCCAGTTTCTTATTTTTAATTTTCTCAAATCAGAGGTTTGATTAAATCCCAATTTATGATATGAATTTCCACAACTCAGTCTCATTGGGCTTCAATAATGATATTATTGAAGATATGATTCAAGACAAAACCCAAATCAATAGATATTGAGCATAAGCTACAAAGAAATTTTATCTACTTATATTCGATATCTGTAACAACCCGAATTTTGATAAACATGTTAAGACAAGAATCGAGGCAGAATTAAATTTTAAAATAAGAATCAAGAGAATCGGGTTGCGCCGTTGCGTTCATCTTGGAATTCTGGTTGGAAACGAGTCCGAAATTTCGTAAATCGGAGTCCGTATGACCGAGATATGGCCTCTAGAAGTTTCACAAAAAATCAGAAAACGAAAACAGATTTTAAAATTTCGAATTTAGCCCCAAACAGACTGGGCGGGAAAATTTCCCGCCCAGCCCCAGGTCGACTGGGGAGTCGACCCCCCAGGGACCAGGTCGACTGGGGAGTCGAACTGGGTGTCGACCTGGGGGTCGACCTCCTTGGTCGAGCCAAGTTGGCCTGGTGCACCTGCTTGCTCCTTTGGGTCTGTTCTGTTGGCCTGTGACGAGATTGGATTGTTCAAATCTAAACTAGGGTTAATCTAAGGGCCTAAACTAGTCCTGACTTCTATAAAAACACCCTAAGACCTAGCCTAATTCACTACAAACCATCCTAACAATAAAGTGCTGCCCAAATGTCTCTTGATCATGGCCTCCATCTTCAACTTCAAAGGCTTAAGCATGCAAACTAGATTCAAGTCAAAGGAGAAAGCTTTCTACATCAAATCAAGGAAGTAGAGCATCATCTCAACACCGTTCTACGACAAATGCTTGCTCATAAATCTCTACCCACGCTTTGTAAGTTCTAGCTACTTTTAGATCTAAACAGTAGTTCTAATGTTGACATTGAATAAAATGAGATGAAACCTAAGTATGTTAGTCTATGTGAATCTAGTCTTGCCCCCTCTCTTGAACCTATGACTTTGGGCTATTTCTTAGTGATTAAATCATGCCACTCATGTTGTGCTTGACCTAGTTTATCATGCAATATTGAATCTTGACTTGTGGAATGTTAGCATGAACCCTTAGAACAATTTGACTTGTGGAACATTCATATGAACTTGACTTGGGGCTTATGCATGTAAAAGAACCTAAACCCCTCATGACCATTTACATGCCTATGATGATGAACCTAGTGTTATGCTATCATACATGTTTGAGGCCAATCCCTTTATGCTATCACACATGTTTGAGGCCAATCCCTTTATTCTATCATACATGTTTGAGGCCAATATGTTGTCATATTATTCCTGCTATGTTGACTCGCTTTCACTTGCGTTGGGAATACGCCTTGGGTAGTTTAGGCAAACTTGAGATGGGCTATGAAACTTAACATGAATTAAGTAATGGGACAATGGGCATAAGTGGAAAACGTGGACTTTGTCGTGGCCTAAATTTGACATGAACATGACAAGTAGGAAAACATGAAAGTGGCCAACTCGAGGTTGGGTTGAGTTTGTAGCATAAATCTGCCCGGAACCGCCCGGCAAATCCAGTGGTTACAGACAATAAGACCCAATGTGAGTAGTTGGTCATATCGCGCTTAAAACCCGAGGTTAGACTAGGTTGTGGTGTAAAGCTGCCCGGACCCGCCCGGCGTAACCAGTAACCACAACAAAGTCTAATGTGTGAGGTTGGGGTGCATTAATTTACTTAATGCCACATGATAAGGTTAAGTTAGTTTGACTAATGGCACTTAACCGATATGACATGAATGGGTAGGTTAAGTAAGACCGGACTTGATTACTTAAAGACACTTAACCATATAACACGATTAGCGGATGGGTTAGTTTAACCTAAATGGGTTGATAACACCCGACTGGGATAACGCGATGCGTGGTAGGGTTAAGTAAACCCACAAGAATGATACTTAACCATTATAAATACGACTACTGGGTGGGGTCAAGTTAACCTATACTTAACCAATCTGACGCGGTAGCTTGATGAGGTTAAGATAACCTATACTTAACCAATTTGATAGGGTTAAGTTAACCTATATTTAACCAATCTGACACGATAATCTAGGGTTAAGTCATGAACTTCTTGATATACTTAACCAACTTGATACATGGTTTGTAGGGCTAAGTTTTGAACTTGAATACTTAGACAATTTTGACATGATTCGTAGGCGGGGTAAGTCATGAACTCGAATGACAGCACTTAATCCATTAGACAAAACCCTAGTTCAGGGGACTAAGTGGAAAATCGTAGTTAATAAGGATAACGGGAAGGGAAACTAAGTGATAAACCTTAATTACGGATAACTAAGTAATAATTCTTAGTCAAGAGAATTGGACCAGTTCACAAACAGATGAGTAACCTGATATGGTAGGTCATCGTTTAAAACAAACGCACGAGGAGGAGCGAATGTTTATCTGACTTAGATAAAGGCTCCAGCGAACTGGGTGACGAAGCGGTAGCTTCGGGGGACGTGAGGGTACTCTTGGTATCCCTCTGTGAGGTTGCAGATGATCCGCCTGGGCTCACAGAGGTTAAGGTCTGCGGTAGAAGAACTAAGGGTATGCCTTGGTTGCTGTGCGAGCAACCTAAAGACTGGGGTGGATTAGCGTGGAGTCGGCGATACTTAGTTTGGCCCTGTGATAGCACGTCGTCGACTACCTACCATTTTTAGTCAGTCGTGTACGTATGCGAAAAGGCAGAGAACTCCCAACAGACCATATACTTGCTATCTAGTTATGGGTGAGGTTGGCCAATAGGAAAGTGGGGCATGGATAGCCGGAGTAAAGTTCTCGTGCATGATTTTCTTGGATTGCCTTTCAGTAGTTGAGGGAGGGGTCACGTGGGACCATAACCACCGGTAGAAAAACAGACCTTGATATCTGCATCGGCAAATAACCTAAAGCTCCCGACCGAGTCCTGTATTTCTTGATTAGCCCTGTCATGGGACTCGGATGGCACATTGAGATACATGTGCATCTAGACATGGAAAAATGATTCACGATACATACGGGGGAAAAAGGGGCATGGTTGACGGGTAGCGTAATCCCTAGCGGTCCTAGGTGGCTTAAACCCAAACCGAGTTACGAAAACGTTTAGTAGGTAGCGTAATCCCTAGTGGTCCTAGGTGGCATAAATCCTAGCCGAACATTCGAGAATTCATGATAAGAAAATACAGCTAGATCAAGGGTGACAGTCCAAACGATTTCAAGGATAATGGAACTACGTTGAAGTAGTATAGAACTACATGAGGAAGCCTGTAGGATTTACGGCAAAGGACTAAACATATACACGGAAAGAAACATACGAGTTGGGACAACCTACATTAGGTTGACATGGACCATTTCATGACATTGGGCAAGGAACATTTTGTAGCTAACATATGACACGGGTTGGGATACTAGTACGGAAGGTGCAGGGCAAATATACTTGATAGAACCTTGGGGTGTTATACTCGATAGAACCTTGGGATGTTATACTCGATAGAACCTTGGGATGTTATACTCGATAGAACCTTGGGATGTTATACTCGATAGAACCTTGGGATGTTATACTTGATTCATAGTGACCGTAGTTTATCTTGATACAGTAGTTCATCCTGTTACCTTGGTTTAGCTTGTCTATCTCGTCATCATCCTTATGTTTACTTTCAGTTTATGCATGTCATGTTACCTTTACCTGTTTTTATGCTGGAAGTAGATAGGACTTACGAGTCTTTATGACTGACCCCGTTTTCTTTCACTTTTTTGTCTTCCGTCCCCCCCCCTCCCCCCGGGTTTTCAGGGAGGAAATATTGTTATTTAGCTCGGACTTCTTCTGCTTCAAGGACACCATGTATGGCTTGGATTTTTCTTGGCTATGGCTGCTTTACCGTTTTACTTGGGGAATATTTTATGACAGTGGTTTTATGGTTCTTTAACTATTGCAAGACATGTTTTCAATGTAATGGCTTTTAAAGGCATTTTTATGTAATAGGCTTTAGACCTGATAATTTTATGAGGTAATGAAATTTGGTTTTCTTCCGTTGTTTTATATGTTCTGTCTTGTAATATCTCTGTGCATGTTTACCTAGACAACGCCCCTCAAAAGCTAGTGCATTCTCTTGTGAGTGACCCTGCGGAGGTGGGGTGTTACATTTGGTATCAGAGCAGAAGGTTACCAGACTGGGCAAAAGTTTTAAAACCTTCTGAAAACTATTTGAAAACCGTTTACAAAGAAGCATTTTTAAGGAAAGTTTTATTTGTAAAGGTTATTCCCCAAAGGCCATTAGCATTATCCTTTGTTTCCTTGATTGAATCTCTTTTCCTTTCTTTCCTTTACCTGTAGTCACAGTAGTTTGAACTGCGACTAATCCTTTTCTAACTACGTCAGCGTTTTTGGTACGATGGAGGTAGTTCTCGAGAGACCTGTTACCGCGTTATAAGGATAGTAAGAACAAGGATAAAGGATACAAGCTTAAGGACAAGCAACTTGTTGGTATGGCTTAATCCACAAAGGAGGAAAAGGGTGAATGATAAAACCCATGACAAGGGAGAGTATCTCTAGTAGGGTAAAAAGGGAAAGATAGTCAAGTATTATGAGATGAGGACAAGATCATCGAGAGGGCAATTGTATGCTCTCACTGTTAGCGTACCTAAGAAGGATGGTAACGTTTCTGTGAAAGGTTTAGCTTTTCTTCTCTATCATCCCGTCAAAACTTTGCTTTGATCACCGCGTCATTTAAGTTTGCTTCGATAGTTGAGTCTCTGCACCTTCGTACTAGCATAGTAGAGGATCCCATTTTTGTCTCAAATCTTGTTGAGGAATCGGTCCATTTATTCATGACTTGTTTGGATTTGAGGACGCCTATGACTTTTGGGAATAATGCTGATGCTTTTAAGCTATGGGTTGAATTCTAGGAATGGAGTGGTTATCCAGTAAGGGTGCCATCCTCGGTTCCGAAAGGAGGGTAGTTAGGCTCTTGAGTTGCCCCGGTAATAGCCTCGAAGTCTCGTGCAACCTTTAGGGTTCTGTCATGATTGGTTACCTAGATCTCTTGATGCATTTGTTGGTAATTCGTTCGAGTAGAGTTCGCCACTAAGGCGGATGGTTCATTTCGCTTGTGCATGAGTTATGGAAATCACCACTACAACAAAAAATACTTTTCGCAACAGGCAATATCTGTTGCAGTAGAGCAATTGCAATAGACCAGCACCTGTTGGTATAGCCCAAGTTGCTAAAAGTTCGCAACATTTTCCGCCTGTTGCAATAAGATGTTGCGGTAGACTTTTTTGCAACAGACTTTTGCTGTTGCAATAGATCCTTTTGCAACAGTGTATGCCAGTTGCAATAGATTCATAAAGCTATAAAAAAAATATTACAGCTTATAGATATTATATATTAAATGTATTCGTTTTAGTAATAGTGTATACCATAGAATGAAATAAACGGATAAAAAATTTATTTTAACAAAGCTTTAATGGTACAAACAATTACAACAAAAATTTCTACAATTTTCATACATCATTCATGTATAACAATTTCTTCTCTCATACAACACATTTTATTTGAATAGAGTATTTTCTAATCATATTTCTACTCTATCATACATATGCTATAACAAGAGAATAAATATCATCAGTTCACTAGAACAAATCTGCAGTTCATGCTCCAAGTTTGTTGTTGGTCATGAACATGTACATGCCTATCCAGGAATATGTATGTCACTCTAGCGAACTCTACATCAAATAGAAGCTTAGAACCGACAACACCTATCGTACTTCCATGCAACCCATTGATGTGCAACACTGCAAAATCCAACTTTTTTGACAGACTTGTTTCAACAAATATATGATACTTCCTTAACAAAAAACAAAAGTAAATTACCTGGTGGGGACCAAAATCAATTGCAGTGAGCTTTTCCTTCATCTTGAAGAGAAGAATGTTGTTGCTACCCAAAAAAAACTAAATACAATTCCAAATGATATTAAGATAATAAAAAACATTGATTAGAATGGAGATCCAACTCAAAAGCAGACCTGTTTTGCTTTAAAATAAATAAAATATTAAGTTAAAATTATAATGATGTACGAAAATTTTAACAATGCCCCAAAAAAAATGTGATGGATTGTGAGTTGTAAGATCCCCTAAAGTGAAGTTCTAGTGGTGATGGATTCAAACCCAGAAGATACAGTGTTTCTTATTCTTAACAAAAGTAATGCAAGATTTCAAATATTGTTGGTCACTATTAATAATTAACAATATATATTACCTAATCCATTTGTGGATTTCGGTTGCTACCTGATTCGCTGCGCACGTAAAGAAGTTTTAAACAAAATATTGATGTCCAGATCCTTTTTTCCATAAATGTGAACCATGTACTATTAGAAAAAATAAAAAATAAAAAACAAATACAACTATTGCATGTCCACGCAAGTAATTCCAATTTCTATGAATACAAAGGCTTTAGTGTCTCACCAATATTCAATGAACTTGTCCTGCATCTTGAACTTGTCCTTCATCTTGAACAAAATGTTTAATAACAACATTATCTGTTATGCAATGACCAGCGTTTTTTATAAAGTCCAGAATAATGTTTTTGAACATGTATATGGAAACACACTTATCAATGATATCTTTGATAGTTCTGCCATTACTGAACCTTCCATCTATTGCTTCATAAATTCCAACAGAAAGCCATGCATCACTGCTTGCTTTCCAAAGATAAAGCTCATGCACTTTGTCATGATAAAGAGTACAAGAAGATATTATGTCCGATAAGTTGGCAAATCTAGATGGAACAATGATGGAGACATATATGCCGATAGATCTGAAAAAAATTAGTCAAAAGTTATTGTGCAAATTATACACCCCAATGGTAACATAATATCCATAAATAGAAGAGAATTAAAATAAATATGTACACAACTATACAAAAAGCAATATTTATGTCAAAATAATCATTTGAATTTAGAAATCAAAAGAATCTATGAATGCTGAAAAAAGTACTAAAAATCCTATATTTATTTTAAGTACAACTTTTCCAACATACAACATCAAATTTCAAGCAATGGCCTCGTATATAATTGGAACTTTTATATGCAGTAGTAATGCAAATTTAAACAACTTTTAAACTCAAAATATACCTATATAGAAATAATGCACACTGTTATGATCTACCTAACCATGGAAGATAACTGAAATAAGGATTACGAACCATATGTTAAGTAACCATAAAATGAACCACACATAAGATTATTGGCCTAGGGAAGTAAAGAAAAATAGTCCCAGCAACATATACATCATGGTTTCGTGTACCAATAATCATCATGAAATATATATACAGGCGCTGATAGTAAAGCAACTGAAATTCCAATTTTTTTCAATGGTGCGTAGATCCTAATATGGCTTAACATCAATTCTCCCAACAGCACTATTATAAAGAAGGCATTCACGTACATATTAATGCACGTGTATTTGTGTTCAGAAATGAAGTTAAAAGAAAATCAGGTACTCGTGGAAAATACAACATGGGGACAGATCAAAGTGGTGCAACTCTAATGTAGGCCATCATTTATAAAGCACACAAAAATGAAGAGCTAAGGTCAGAAGGCCAAAGCATCTAGGAAAATTGGGCAACATGCGCTAATCAAATGTTCGACACTTAACCGTGAATAATTACTCAATTAACCAATAAGTACTAATGGAAAACATATTATTGACTGGTTTGTCTCTCATATGTAAAATAAATTGATTAAAAATTAAGAACACAGAAGAGGAAACCTTTACCGCATAAAAATACACCGAAAACCAGTGATACTTTTGGACAAATATCAAGGAATAGGAATAAATTTTCCTCTCAAGAAATGTGCTTTTTCATCTTTCTCTTAGAAGAGAATGCCATAGTGGCAACTGCAGGAGTTTTACTGTCATAATGAGCAAGCTCAATATTGATTTCAAACACTAGAATCATATATCTAGTTCTGAAAGCCATACCAATACTTAGAACAAACCGGGCAAATAATTCTCAAAAGAAAACGACGGCGAGGAGGGTGGTTTAGAGAAATTAGATTTGGGGAAAGTACCTGCTGTTACCGTTGAATCCCTAGACTGCCTCAAGCCGGCCAGAGGATGACGAGTTTTCCGGCGAGATTTGACCATCTGAAATCCATCGTCATCGATTGGGGGAGGAAGAGGATTTAAAGATAGGCTCGGCGCTACTGTGTCAGTTGAAGTCGAAACCGGGGTAATTTCCGTCGAAGTATAGCGCAGTGGAGTCGGGCGGGTCCGGATGGGGTAAAGCTGAAGGAGGACGGGCTGGAGGGGAAGAGAGCGCCAGCGGAGGTCATGGTGGAAGGTCAGACGACTGGAAAGAGGGGGGAGATGATGAATTCTGCTGGTATTTTCTGGAAGCCATGAGAATGTTGGTTTTTTTATAGCGTTTGTTTTTTTTCTTTTCGTGAACTGGAGGGAGCCTGAATTTTTCAACCCTCGCAAGCGGGATAATGAAAAGCATGGCGGGATAATGAAAAGTACAACGGGAATTCGTGAACTGGTAAATGAAGTTTGCCCATTTTCTACCGAGATATTTTTCTCCCCAATTCAGGATGGAATATTTTGCACTCCATATATTATAATGTTTAAAATTTATTATTAGCGACAATTATCAGTTGCCTATCCATTCAAAAACTTATTTTATCTCGAACTTCAAAGTCAAAAAATTAGATATACCGTGTGACATCGATCGACCAAACTTAAACTTTAAATTTAAAATTTTATTTTATTTCTAACATACAAATTGGACTAGCTCACGATTGATTAAAAATTCAAAAGAAATATTAAATATTAATTCCTTATTAAAAAAATTAGTAAATATTAATTCCCTATTAATTATTGGTTACTAAATATTAATCTTAATCATTAATTGATAATAGTTAAATATTAAAAAATACTATATTATCAATTTCTACTGAGATATTTTATTATTTTGAAATGTTTATTATTATTGTTATTTGTTAATTATTAATTATTATTACTTAATTATCAAATATAAATATCACTTTATATATAATACTAAAAATTTATTATTAACTATTAAATTGAGTACTAAATATATATATAAAGTAGTTGTTTAACATTTAATACTAATTAATAGTAATTACTAAATAATATAATTTTTAATGATATAATATTAATTATATTTGCCAATTATTAATTGTGTATATATGTATATGTGTGTGTGTATATACTATTATGCTTATACTTCTTATATTATAACCGAATATTACTTGGGGAAAAATAATTTTTAAAAGTATATTTTTTGCAAGTGGCTTTACCTGTTGCAAAAAAATTATAGTTATTGCAACTGGTGAAAACAGTTGCTAAATATATAATTTTTGCAACTGGTTTGAAAGTCTAGTTGCAAATAATATGTCTACTGCAAAAGGAATGAAAGAGCAGTTGCTAAAAGTATGTCTTCGCAACAGGCTTGAAAGCGCTGTTGCGAAAAATATGCTATTCGCAACAGGAAGGAAAAGCTTGTTGTTAAATCTTATCTATTGCAACAGCTACGAAAGGTCTGTTGCTAAATATCACTTACTGCAACTGACATTTGAGGCCTGTTGCAAATAGCTAGTTGCAATAGGGTATTTTTCTTGTAGTGCACTCTAGTAAGTACACTTGGTAACATGGTTGGCATTTGTTTGTTTTCAAGAGATAAGTTCTTCTGCGTGGAATGCCGTAGAGCGAGTAAACGAGATCCATGATTCACTAGTGAATTTTGGAGAGTTTACCTAAAACCATGAGTGCACAGGATATGGTTGAGCCAAGTATACTAGAGGGAGAACAAGTAAAAGTGGAACGAGAGGCGACAATGAAGTGAGTTCCAGCTCATATTTGGAAATAGGAGTTAAGAGGCCACAAAATCATGAAGTTAAAGATGGTCAAAGCACAATGGAATTCAGCTCAAGGAAATGCGACTTAGAAGATTGAAGACAAGATACGCGCATCATATCTCTTTTTAAGAGTATATTCTTGATCCATGTTTTCCTGTAGAGCTTACCCGCATGCTATCTTTTATGCATATCCTCTCGGTCCTATTCTCGATCTTATTTCTGTTGCAAACTCCATAGGGGGTATGACTCATCGGTTAATAATAAATGTCAGGGTTTGGAGGTGTCCATTAGGTTGACTAAACCTTTTGGGCTTTATAGGATATGGGTTGGGTTTAGAAAGGGATTTCTTGTAATCCAAAAGGAGTTTATCTTGCTTATCTTCTCGGTTCTATCTTGAGGACCTTAGGTAGAACCCTGTGGATGTAAACATGTATTTGAAAACATGTTATGATTAATATGGTTGCAAGAGGTTGCAAGTGTTTGCTCGTGGATGCGTGAATACACACTAGGCACTAGCTCGGCTCAGTCACTTTTCATATTTCATATGTATATGTGTTTATACTTGTTTATGGATGAATTTGAATGTGTTATCATGTGAATATTGCATATGGATGAATGGTTGTGCACACATATAGTGTTTATGTGACTAGGACTATTTGCATACATGTGGATTCATGGCACTGAACATATTTTGCATTTAGAAGATCAATCAGGCCTGATCATTTGCATTAGATAAGGAACATATACACACACTTTTGCATATGTTCATATAACATTAGAAATCTCTCAAGGACAATGTTTGCTTGTGGATGTTGTTTTGATTAGATGGATGATGGATGGTAGGATACGTTCTTCCTAACTTAGAGATTTCGGGGACGAAATTCTTAAAAGGAGGGGAGAATGTAACAACCTGAATTTTAATAACGTGTAAGACAAGAATCGAGGCAGAATTAAATTTTAAAATAAGAATCATGAGAAACGGGTTGCGCCGTTGCGTTCGTCTCGGAATTCTGATTGGAAACGAGTCCGAAATTTTGTAAATCGGAGTTCGTATGACCGAGATATGGCCTCTAGAAGTTTCACGAAAAATCAGAAAACGAAAACAGATTTTCAAATTTCGAATTTAGCCCCAAACAGACTGGGCGGGAAAATTTCCCGCCTAGCCCCAGGTCGACTGGGGAGTCGACCCCCCAAGGACCAGGTCGACTGGGGAGTCCACCTGGGTGTCGACCTGGGGGTCGACCTCCTTGGTCGGGCCAGGTTGGCCTGGTGCACCTACTTGCTCCTTTGGGTCTGTTCTGTTGGCCTGTGACGAGATTGGATGGTTCAGATCTAAACTAGGGTTAATCTAAGGGATTTAACTAGTCCTAACTTCTATAAAAATACCCTAAGACCTAGCCTAATTCACTACAAACCATTCTAACAACAAAGTGCTGCCCAAATGTCTCTTGATCATGGCCTCGATCTTCAACTTCAAAGGCTTAAGCATGCAAACTGGATTCAAGTTAAAGGAGAAAGCTTTCTACATCAAATCAAGGAAGTAGAGCATCATCTCAACACCGTTCTACGACAAATGCTTGCTCATAAATCTCTACCCACGCTTTGTAAGTTCTAGCTACTTTTAGATCTAAACAGTAGTTCTAATGTTGACATGGAATAAAATGAGATGAAACCTAAGTATGTTAGTCTATGTGAATCTAGTCTTGCCCCCTCTCTTGAACCTATGACTTTGGGCTATTTCTTAGTGATTAAATCATGCCACTCATGTTGTGCTTGACCTAGTTTATCATGCAATATTGAATCTTGACTTGTGGAATGTTAGCATGAACCCTTAGAACAATTTGACTTGTGGAACATTCATATGAACTTGACTTGGGGCTTATGCATGTAAAAGAACCTAAACCCCTCATGACCATTTACATGCCTATGATGATGAACCTAGTGTTATGCTATCATACATGTTTGAGGCCAATCCCTTTATGCTATCACACATGTTTGAGGCCAATCCCTTTATTCTATCATACATGTTTGAGGCCAATATGTTGTCATATTATTCCTGCTATGTTGACTCGCTTTCACTTGCGTTGGGAATACGCCTTGGGTAGTTTAGGCAAACTTGAGATGGGCTATGAAACTTAACATGAATTAAGTAATGGGACAATGGGCATAAGTGGAAAACGTGGACTTTATCGTGGCCTAAATTTGACATGAACATGACAAGTAGGAAAACATGAAAGTGGCCAACTCGAGGTTGGGTTGAGCTTGTAGCATAAATCTGCCCGGAACCGCCCGGCAAATCCAGTGGTTACAGACAATAAGACCCAATGTGAGTAGTTGGTCATATCGCGCTTAAAACCCGAGGTTAGACTAGGTTGTGGTGTAAAGCTGCCCGGACCCGCCCGGCGTAACCAGTAACCACAACAAAGTCTAATGTGAGAGGTTGGGGTGCATTAATTTACTTAATGCCACATGATAAGGTTAAGTTAGTTTGACTAATGGCACTTAACCGATATGACATGAATGGGTAGGTTAAGTAAGACCGGACTTGTTTACTTAAAGACACTTAACCATATAACACGATTAGCGGATGGGTTAGTTTAACCTAAATGGGTTGATAACACCCGACTGGGATAACGCGATGCATGGTAGGGTTAAGTAAACCCACAAGAATGATACTTAACCATTATAAATACGACTAGTGGGTGGGGTTAAGTTAACCTATACTTAACCAATCTGACGAGGTAGCTTGATGAGATTAAGATAACCTATACTTAACCAATTTGACACGGTAATTTGATAGGGTTAAGTTAACCTATACTTAACCAATCTGACATGATAATCTAGGGTTAAGTCATGAACTTCTTGATATACTTAACCAACCTGATACATGGTTTGTAGGGCTAAGTCTTGAACTTGAATACTTAACCAATTTTGACATGATTCGTAGGCGGGGTAAGTCATGAACTCGAATGACAACACTTAACCCATTAGACAAAACCCTATTTCAAGCGACTAAGTGTAAAATCGTAGTTAATAAGGATAACGGGAAGGGAAACTAAGTGATAAACCTTAGTTAAGGATAACTAAGTAATAATTCTTAGTCAAGAGAATTAGACCAGTTCACAAATAGATGAGTAACCTGATACGGTAGGTCATCGTTTTAAACAAACGCATGAGGAGGAGCGAATGTTTATCTGACTTAGATAAAGGCTCCAGCGAACTGGGTGATGAAGCGGTAGCTTCGGGGGACGTGAGGGTACTCTTGGTATCCCTCTATAAGGTTGCAGATGATCCGCCTAGGCTCACAGAGGTTAAGGTCTGCGGTAGAAGAACCAAGGGTATGCCTTGGTTGCTGTGCGAGCAACCTAAAGACTGGGGTGGATTAGCGTGGAGTCAGCGATACTTAGTTTAGCCCTATGATAGCACGTCGTCGACTACCTACCATCTTTAGTCAATCGTGTACGTATGCGGAAAGGCAGAGAACTCCCAACAGACCATATACTTGCTATCTAGTTATGGGTGAGGTTGGCCAATAGGAAAGTGGGGCATGGATGGCCGGAGTAAAGTTCTCGTGCATGATTTTCTTGGATTGCCTTTCAGTAGTTGAGGGAGGGCTCACGTGGGACCATAACCACCGGTTGAAAAACAGACCTTGATATCTGCATCGGCAGATAACCTAAAGCTCCCGACCGAGTCCTGTATTTCTTGATTAGCCCTGTCACGGGACTCGGATGGCACATTGAGATACACGTGCATCTAGACATGGAAAAACGATTCACGATACATACGGGGGGAAAAGGGGCGTGGTTGACGGGTAGCGTAATCCCTAGCGGTCCTAGGTGGCTTAAACCCAAACCGAGTTACGAAAACGTTTAGTAGGTAGCGTAATCCCTAGTCGTCCTAGGTGGCATAAATCCTAGACGAACATTCGAGAATTCATGGTAAGAAAATATAGCTAGATCAAGGGTGACAGTCCAAACGATTTCAAGGATAATGGAACTACGTTGAAGTAGTATAGAACTACGTGAGAAAGCCCTTAAGATTTACGGCAAAGGACTAAACATATACATGGAAAGAAACATACGAGTTCGGACAACCTACATTAGGTTGACATGGACCATTTCATGACATTGGGCAAGGAACATTTTGTAGATAACACATGACACGGGTTGGGATACTAGTACGGAAGGTGCAGGGCAAATATACTTGATAGAACCTTGGGGTGTTATACTCGATAGAACCTTGGGATGTTATACTCGATAAAACCTTGGGATGTTATACTCGATAGAACCTTGGGATGTTATACTTGATTCATAGTGACCGTAGTTTATCTTGATACAGTAGTTCATCCTGTTACCTTGGATTAGCTTGTCTATCTCGTCATCATCCTTATGTTTACTTTCAGTTTATGCATGTCATGTTACCTTTACCTGTTTTTATGCTGGAAGTAGTTAGGACTTACCAGTCTTTATGAATGACCCCGTTTTCTTTTGCCTCTTTGTCTTCCGTTCCCCCCCAGGTTTTCAGGGAGGAAATACTGTTATTTAGCTCGGACTTCTTCTGCTTCAAGGTCACCATGTATGGCTTGGGTTTTTCTTGGCTATGGCTGCTTTACCATTTTACTTGGGGAATATTTTATGATAGTGGTTTTATGCTTCTTTAACTATTGCAAGACAGGTTTTCAATGTAATGGCTTTTAAAGGCATTTTTATGTAAAAGGCTTTAGACCTTATAATTTTATGAGGTAATGAAATTTGTTTTTTCTTCCGCTGTTTTATATGTTCTGTCTTGTAATATCTCTGTGCATGTTTACCTAGACAACGCCCCTCCAAAGCTAGTGCATTCTCTTGTGAGTGACCCTGCGGAGGTGGGGTGTCTCATAATCAATGAGTACTATAAGTGGAATAATGATATAACAATAATATCTTCCAAATTCCTCAAATAGTGTACATTTACAACAAAGAATTCTATATTGAATATCCGAAGATTATTTCTATCCAACTTATACCAATCAAATTGGGAAACCCATATCTTACTTAAAAGATTCATCCAACTCTTTGACATAAGATCTGGGTAGAAATATAATCATCTTATACTTAATATTAATCTCGATATCTAACTCACACTATAACGGAATAATGGGGAACTACCATTTAAATTCCTCAAATAATAAGAGTCGTCATCTACCGAATTAATATCAAACATCCAAAGATTTATCTCCAACCATATCCAATTATTTAATATTGGATAACCCGTTTTAATATTAAATAAATCAATTTAAATTCCATCTAAAATATTTTCAATACTTTTAAACCTTTTAAAACATTCCAAAAATCATTACTTATAGTTCGGAAGATAGTTCACGGTTTAAAACTTCAAAATAGATTGTTTTCGAAGAAAGCGTTACAATGGCGTTTCAAAAGTGTTACAAAAGCATTACAAAACAGTTATCTTAACTATTTTTATCAAAATATCTTTTATCTTAGTTAACACTTAACTTTACAATTCAAAACACCTTTTCATAGATTGTAATGATTTTACAAATTTTTTCCATATTCTTAAAACATTTAAAAATAGTTGTTTACAGTTATGGTCAATAATTGTTCTTACATCGACCTTTTCCAAAATGGTTTCAAACATAACATAAAAAATATAACTCGAATTTAAAATCTGCTTTTACTATTTTTGAAAGTTCTTGTTAATAGAAATCAAACAATTTTCATTTTATGGAAATCCAATTTAGATTGCAAAAGTTATAAGCGTTTAAAGTTTGCATCTAAAATACGTGAATTGTCATTATGCGACAAGCTCTATTTTGACCATAATAACTATTGTTCTACGATACTTCAAAATATCTTAGAAAACCATTATATCCTTATATAACCCTTTTAAAATCATTTAAATTTACTTTCCAAATTTTTTTGGATCTAAAATTCAACTTTTATTTTTTTAATTAATAAATCAAATTCGAATTCATTTCTAAATTCAAATAACTTCAAATTAATCATCCCATTCGTCGGATCAGTTAGGGATAGCCAGGGAGAGCAAGAAACTTTATTTCCAAACCCAAGCCTAGACCCTATCCTCTTTGTCATCCTAGAATGTTCCGATATTTATTTATTCATTTAAAGAATTTTAGCAATATATATGAATTCACACATATGGTCATTCCAAATTATTAACCTTCAAATTCAATAATGATATTGCTTCTAATTACGAAGGAGATTTGTCGATTACCAATGTGATACCATAATTGTTGTGTCATAGCGTGTGCAAAACAACATCAACATCTATTTAAACATCCATAGCAATCATCATCAAAATAATTAAATAAATCATAATTGTGCACAAGCGTTATAACACTAACGCTTAATAGTGTGTGTGGTCTAAAATATGCATCCATCATCCATCACAACAAACATCAATCATCATTAACCACTAACAATTCATCTCTATATTTAAATTAATCTAACTATTAATTAAATATATGAATTGTGGTTAAAGAGTTCTCACCTAACAGCTTTCAAATCTTCACGGTAGGCGAGCCTAGTTGAGCGAACCATCAGACAGTATTTCAGCGCACCGTCTACTTCACCAAAATATATATTATATAATTATACTAATATTTCTCTCTATATATATTATAAGAGGAGGAGGAGGAGGATGACGAACTTCGCCAAGGTGGTGGTGGAAAAAAGAGGACTTATGCCATGGAAACCATGGCCATAAGCTTTAAGAAGAACATAAAAAGAAGAAAATGGAGAGTAATCGATAAAAAATGGAGGAAAGGCCTCCTTATATAGGAATGGAGGGTTAAGGAGGTAAAGACACATAAGGGAAAAAGTGTAAAACATGCATGAAAGGAGGCATGCAAAATTACAAGTGTCCTTACACTTGTCTTAAGGAGGGAAAGTGACCTTTTGGTAGCATTTCCTTTAAAATGCTATGAAAACTAAGGACAACACTTAGTTCTAACGCTATAATTCATGTTATGGTTTGACAAATCCAACCAAACGAAACTAGTATCAATAAGTCCAAACTTATTAATAATCATTCTCATTTATAATTCAAGTAAAATCTATCATATAACTTATCAAAATTATTAAATATTCTAAACCATATATATATGTCAAATTCAAATTTAAATTCAAATTAAGTAATAAAAATTCCAATTTTAAATTAGTTAAAAATTCTAGATCGTTACATTCACCCACTCTTAAACTTTTCGTCCTCGAAAAATAAAGGAATCGCAATTACTCATTTTACATCTTGTAGAATTTCAGACACAAGATTAAAATTCTTTACATCAAACCTCCCCGTTCTCATAATGGATATATCGGGTAGAATATTCTAAAACACATATTTATGGATAGCCATATTTACATGTCCTCCAACAATATCTTCCAATCACACATTATATTCGATTCATCGTTTACTGGGCCAATTACTTGTACTCAACCATTTACCTCCTTCTAGAAAATTCAGAGTTATAAATTTATTCTCTTAGATCTTATCTTGCAAATACAATGGTTATGAAACTTATCCCTTTTATGTTTCCAAAATTTACTGTTATTCATTACACAAAAACTTGATCATCTCCGAACTCAGCTTGTCTAAATGTTTCAGTTTAGGTAATTTCTTCATACTATTCCCGCTTGCCAAATATCCTTTAATCAAATCGTGAAACGTAATTCACAAGGTACTCATGCTTACTTAAACAGTTCCTTTTTGTAACCACAATATACTTAAGAATTTATCATCTGTCCAAAATTGTTGGTAATTCGATATTTTAATTCCCTATATAGTTTTTGTTATTCTCGTTAATTATTCCAAATTCAAGGTTACAAAACTTATTTACGTCAAACTGTAGAGAAACCATTTAGATATGTTTTTATTAACATCTTTAACCACCGTGGTCCTTAACCAAAATATCGTCAAATATCTTATAATCATATTGTGAAACTGAATTCTCAAGATATTTGCATTTTAAATTTAATTAGTTCGGAAGGACTAATTATAAAATATCCTGATTAATTAATTCACACTTAGCCTTTAAATCGTTTCCCAAACTACTTTTTCTATATTTGGATAGCTTATGTAGATTACAACTTTGCGTAAACGTCTTTTAACCAACTGAGAAATCCCAATCACAAGATGTCCATGCTCAAGTTTTTAATTTCCAAATATTATCAAAGATCATTTTCCTTAGATTCAAAATATATTCTTTCAAAATCAATTCCAAAGTAACTGCCAATTCTTGCTCAGAATTTTGATTTGAGTTTTCAAATTAAACTTCTTTACACAACCACTTATATATGTATATATATATATATATATATATATATATATATATCGCAAATGCACTTTCTCAAAACTCTTTACTAGCTTATCACTTACTAACAAGTTTACCTGGTATAATTCTTATAACCCAATCAAATTTTTATTTTTCTATTTAAATTCACATCAATTTACCAAACAATTTCAAACACTTATCTAAATGGGTTTAAGTATATATTGATGTTTTAATCGGAACCATATAGTCATACTAATTTCGAAACTCGAAAATATATGCTGATGATGCTACAGTTCAACACAATTATATTTAAGTGACTAGAGCGTGATTCTATATCTATCTAGTATACATAAAACTTCGTATATATGTTATCTAGGCATATATTCAAAATCTTCTTATACTTGATAGTCCAACCTCAACATCGAATACAATACTCAAATTCTAATTTTTAATTTCTAACCATATTGATTAGTTACCTTAACAAATTAGATGTAAGTTTATTGATATTTTGGAATGTTACCCAATAGTGACATTAAATACAAAAGGCATTTGTACTTAGATCATTTTGCTGATCAGTGGAAGGGTCTTAATTACCATGCCATAAGAATTATTTTATGTGTAATTATAATCACAAAATGTAAACTTAACCTGAATCGTTTGATTAAGTATTCAGGTTATAATTAACCATATATTTCCAAAATATGTTTCTTTCTTAAAATATAACTTTTCAAAACTCATTTCATATTTTCAAATACGCTCTCTTAAATAAAATACTCTAAAATCTCATTCTAGGGCATTACTAACCCTATCTCTAATAAGATATTATAACTCTGATGAGTCTTTCCTTTTGTTTAAATTGTCGTACCCCATAGCTTTGTATAAGCCAAAGCTTTGATACCAAATGTAACGAACCAGCTTTTTGCCCGGTTTTTGCCGGTAATTAAACCAACTTAAACTGTTCATAAAGACGGATTGTTAGGGGAACTTACACATTTGCATAAAATAAAAAGAACTTTTCCATTATCATTAAAATAATATTACATTAGAGTTCCAAGAGGTACATCAGAGTACATCGGTTACACAGCAGAAAAGATACTAAACTTAGACGAAGAATGTGAATGCTCCAAGACATAACAGCTCCAGCTAAAACCAGAATCCTGCTCCAACTAACTCCAAGTCTAAATCTATGAACTAAACTACTGGGCTGCCCGTGCAAAAATTATGGGCATCCAGAGTTTACGTGTTGGAACAATAAACTCCAGGTTAGTCATGGGACTGGTGTGAGAACTCAAAACAGTTGTTTTTAGGGTTTATTTTAAAGTTAGGTAATTCACTAGACCATGCAGCTAATGCGGAACGGGTTTACTCCAAGTGAATACCAACACATAGAAATTCGCAATGATTTGTTGAAAAATGAAACTAACATAAGGTCTCACGACTCACACACAATGCAAACGCACACATGGGCGAGATTTCTCCTTATGCAGTCAAAAATGCTTGATACGTGAAAATCCTCCTTCAATACTACAATATAGTGCGAAAACAATTTCGAAAGTAAATGTATTAATCCAAGCCAGCATTGGTACCATATACAATACTGACATATGGTGTACAATTGAAATCGTATGGGCTCGTAGCGGAGATTGGGTTTCCAAC
The DNA here is from genome assembly GCA_030737875.1 of Allium sativum. Taxonomy (NCBI): domain Eukaryota; kingdom Viridiplantae; phylum Streptophyta; class Magnoliopsida; order Asparagales; family Amaryllidaceae; genus Allium; species Allium sativum. The sequence continues at coordinate 329,537,984 of CM060916.1, forward strand.
AATGACCAGGAAAAGGAACTTCCTTCCGAACCAAATTTTGAACACCTCTAGAGGGATGTCCGAGGAACAACAGTGATGCTCCTCATGCCAACACAAGGCCGAGTTAGCATAAGGGTAACTTAGAGTATGCCGGAGTATGTCATCTCCCGTTCATTACCGACCTTTCCGAGCGCGCGCCAACAACAACTTAAAAAGTAATGCTTTTACCATATAGGTTAATACTTGGGCTCCGTACCATAGTACACCTTTTATCTAGAAGGAGGCAACACCCCATATCCTGCTGCATTTCTTCCTGTTTTGGCCATTTATCGGGGTATGAGGCTTGCCGAGGTCTCGATATACACAAAGCAACACTTAAATAAGCCATCCTTTCATCATCCATAGCTCATCAGATAACTTAAGTATGATACATTGCCCATTTACAACGCATCACTGATTTCTATCGATATATAACCTCTAAGCTCATACGTCTTAGAGATGGGTGTTAAGCAAGAGAATAAATTCTCCGCCACCAAACAGATATATATTTTACAGAGATCGGTGCTACACAGTCAATTACAATGTCAGACACACCATACAAGTTCGTTCTGGGTTTGAACAAAACCATAAATCCGGAATTCCTTCACATATGTTTGGGCTTCTTGCCACTTAGCTGATATAAAATCCATCTTCAAATGGGAGCTACCTATTTGAGACATTCAGCAAGTCGTCCTTAGGATATGAAGGGTCCCGATTTTCAATGCTATCTTCAATTTCTCCACAACGTCGTATTATTACTTGGAATGGTTCTCGGACATACATCCAATCCGGTCTTTCCAAATAATAAACGCAATTTAAAAAAAATACAATTACGAAACACATAGGCTTACAACCAAATCACCTTACATCTTGGACTTTTTTTTAATTAAGCTTCTTTTAATCCATTCTCAAATTATAACAAAATCAATATTTAACCTTTCTCTTTTACAACACATCCCTTAAATCAAAGATAATTTAGCCTCAAAGCCTTAATTAATTTTCCATTTGATAACTCGTTATCAAAACCCAATTCCCTTTGAAAATCCTTTAATCCATACTTCAACCATAGTTTCAATTAAATCGATTTTCCAACATTCATTTCTTTAATCTTAACTAAAAGATTAGACTTGGTTCCCAATTTATTATTTTTAATTTTCTCAAATCAAAGGTTTGGTTAAATCCCAATTTACGATATGAATTTCCACAAATCAATCTCATTGGGCGTCAAGAATGATATTGTTGAAGATATGATTTAAGACAAAACTGAAATCAATCGTTATTGAACATAAGTTACACGGAAATTGTATCTGCTTATATTTGATATCAATTCTCATAATCAACGAATACTATAAGTGGAATAACGATATAACAATAATATCTTCCAAATTCCTCAAATAAAATACGTTTATACCAAAGAATTTTATATCAAATATCCAAAGATTATTTCTATCCAACTTATCCCAATCAAATTGGGAAACCCATATCTTACTTAAAAGATGTATTCAACGCTTTGACATTAGATCTGGATAGAAATACCATCAACTTTATTTAATATTAATCTCGATATCAACCTCACACTATAAACGGAATAATGGTGAACTACCTTTTAAATTCCTCAAATACTAAGACTCGTCATCTACCGAATAAATATCAAACATTCGAAGATTTATCTCCAACCATATCCAATTATTTAAAATTGGAAAACCCGTTTTAATATTAAATAAATATAATGACCCACATTTTTAGCGATATAATAATTAATTTATTTAATTATTTAAAAGGTGATTAAGAGGATTTAATGGTCGCTTAATTAAATAAGTTGGAATATTTAATTAAAACAATAAATAAAATAATATACTTAATTCTGAAATAATCAGAATTGGCTGAAATGGCGATATGGTGTGAACTGGATCATCTGTGATATTTAATTCTGTTTAGAATTGAATTAGAATAACGAATATATTATATAAACGACAGTTGAACAAATAAATTATAATATAATTATAATCGAGCTTGAAATGGCACGGCGGTTCGCTATTTGGCGATTTGAACTTCAACTGAATGTACAGGGTCCGTTTTAAATCGGATTTCTGTGAAACAAGAAACGTTAGGGGCTAGGAAAGTATATCTTTCTAGTGGAAGAGAAAAATCGGTATTTCATTGTGTAGAGTTTGATTTATGTTCAAATCAAATTTCAGAAAAGTCGCTATGGAATTCCTTTATAAATTTGCAATGCTTATTTTACGTTATAAATAGACTTTTAATACAAATTTGAATATCGGGATAATCTGGAATTCTGGGATATCAAGATTGTAACAACCCGCACCTCCGTTCACGCAAGATATTGTCCCCAACTTAGCCACCTTATAGGTGCGGGTTTTTGTTCCTCAAAAGGCCTCGGCGTTAGTAAGAGATGGGTTCTACTATATAAGTACCCACTTCACATAGGCTTCCACGATGTGGGACTTAGGGGTGTTACATTCACCCTTCCTATAGAGCCCAACTTCCCCATTGGCTCACAAACACCTCACCAAGGCGCTGTGGTCCACACAGGAGCCACAATTACGGCTGGGTATTGGCTCTGATACCACTGTAACAACCCGCACCTCCGTTCACGCAAGATATTGTCCCCAACTTAGCCACCGTATAGGTGTGGGGTTTTGTTCCTCAAAAGGCCTCGGCGTTAGTAAGAGATGGGATCTACTATATAAGTACCCACTTCACACAGGTTAACCTTAGCTTCGGAATATAACTTATTTAGAACAATTCGTCTAGATAGAATCCACATTATTCTAAGACGAGTAGCTCATTAGAGATAGGACTAGTAATGTCCTAAAATGAGCACAGCAGAATATCACATATTTATCAGGCATTACATCATCATCTTTTCACCTTGTCCTTATCTTATCTTTTCTTGAAAATTCTCATTTTTGTTGGTCTGACTCTTTCCTTGATGGCACAGACTGATTTAAATGGATACTAGAGCAAGAACAGCCCGAGGCGGAGCCCGAAGTGGATCTCGAGGCGGGGCTAGAGGAGGAGCCCGAGTAGGAGCTAGAGGGCAAGCTAGGGACGAGACCCCCATCACTCAGGAACATTATACTTCAGAGGTCGTAGCCGAACCACCTCCACCTCCGCAGCCCTTCGATTTGGAGAGAATGTCAAAGAAATTCAAAAACCTAGGAGATGTACCTTTCACAGGGCGAGAGTCTGCAATTCAGGCAGAAGCATGGCTTAAAGATTGTGAAAAGATCCTAGAGGGCTTAGAACTAGAAGATCAGCAAAAGCAGTACTTGGCAGTATGGCAACTAAAAGAGGAAGTAGGGCATTGGTGGGATACGATCAAGATCTGCAATGATGTGGCCAATATGTCTTAGGCCAGATTTAAGGAACTTTTCAATGAGAAGTATATACCCCCACAAGATAGAGAGCGCCTACGCGAGCAGTTCGTTAACCTATAGCAAGGGAATATGACTGTTTCTGAGTATGTGAGGAAGTTTGATGAACTTTCACGATATGCTCCTGGTTTGATTCAAGATCCGCTAGAGAAGAATAAAAAGTTTATCAAGGGTCTGTCCAAGAAATATTTGAACCGAGTCACTGCCCATATCAAGCTTCCTTTCAATGAAGTAGTAGAGATGGCTTGCCGCTACGAGGAAAATGACGAGTCTGGACCGCAGGATAGAGGGAAAAGTCAAGGCAACAACCAGATGGAACAGGCTAACAAGAAACTGGAGGCGAGCAATTCTTCTAACGCTAAGCCCCAAGGGAAGAAGAGGGATAGGAGCAAGGTGACCTGCTATAACTGCGGCAAGATTGGGCATTTTGATTACTAGTGTAGAGCACCTAAAAAGGTCAAGAGAAATGATTCAGGCCCTAGTCAGAACCGTGGTCAGAATTCCCAGAACCGTGGTCAGAATTCTCAGAATCGTGGTCAGAACCCTAGGAACACCCAGGATTGCTATAACTGCCATAAGCCGGGGCACTTTGCCAGAAACTATCCCCTATTGAAGAAAACTGAAGTGGCACATGTTTATGAGGGAGCAAATGCACCAGCTTCTGCCGAGGGGCCAGGTAAACCCGATGTCTTAGGAGGTACGCTTAATATTAAGAACAACCCTATTACTGTCTTATTTGATACTGGTGCTGCACGAAGCTTTATTTCTAATGATGCAATAAAAAAGTTGATACTGAAACCAAGGAAAATCAAAAATTTGATTAGAGCTAATAGCCCGATAGGAGGTTCTCTTATTCTTGATCAGTATTGTAGAGTACCTGTTTCTTATTCTCGCTGCCAATTTCCCTTTGACTTGATCGTTATGAGTTTCTCCGGTTATGATGTCATTCTTGGGATAGATTGGTTGACAAAATATGAGGCCAAAGTCAAATGTGCCGAAAGAATTGTCAAAGTTAAAACTAATCTCGGGAATGTATGTATCCCATGCCACGGCTCAGCCACCGACGAGAAAACATTCCGGTCTTCTCTGGAAGTTACCCATACTTCTATTGAGGATATCCCTGTCGTCAAAGATTTTGCTGATGCATTCAAAGAAGTTGAGGGTTTACCCCGCATAGAGAAATCAGCTTCAGAATTGATTTAGCTCCGAATGCAAGGCCTGTCGTACACCCATTCGGAGAATGTCGCCAAAAGAAAGAGAGGAGCTGAAAAATTAAACCAAGCAACATTTTTGGAAGGGTCTGATCAGGCCCAGCTTCTCAGAATGGGGAGCAGCAGTGGTGTTCGTCCCAAAATCAGATGGTACTCTCAGGCTATGTGTAAACTACCGTGATCTCAACAAACAAACTATGACCCACTGCCTCGTATTGATGACTTACTAGACCACTTGCATGGAGCACGAGTATTCTCTAGGATGGACCTAGCTAAAGGCTTCCATCAACTTCGCATTGCAGAAGAGTGTGTGCCTTTAACTGCTTTCAAAGGCCCGGATATATTTTACGAATGGCTAGTAATGCCCTTCGGTCTATGTAATGCTCCAGCATATTTTGTTGATCTGATGAATAGAGTGTTCAGAGATGTTTTAAATAAATTTGTGCTCGTGTTCATCGATGACATCCTCATCTTTTCTAAATCCACTGCTAAGCACGAACAGCATCTGAGAGAAGTCTTAGAGATTTTGCGAAGAAATGTGCTGAAAGAAAAAATTTCTAAATGCATATTCTGGCAAGAAGAGGCGAAATTCCTCGGCCATGTTGTATCAAAGGAAGGCATCTCCATAGATCCAGGAAAGATCTCAGCCATCCAAGAGTGGAAGCAGCCTATAACTCCCATAAAGGTCAGAAGTTTCTTAGGACTGGCTGGCTATTATCGGAAATTTTTCGAAGGTAGCTTGCCCATTGACAAACCTGACCAAAAAGCATACAAAATTCAAGTGGACACTGGAATGCAAGACAGCTTTCCAAGAGCTAAAGAAGAGGTTGACCAATGCTCCTGTGTTGACCATCATAGATGGCAATCAGGATTTGAAGGTCTGGACCGACGCTTCTAAGCAAGGTTGTTTCTTTTATAAATTAACATGTCAGAGATAACATTTTTCCTTTAATGTCAAATCTCATTTTAACATGTTATCCCTTATTTATTTAAGGTATTGGTGTGGTGCTGATGCAAAGAGGCAGAGTAGTCACATACGCTAGCCGCCAGCTGAAACCGCATGAGAAGAATTACGTCACGCACGACCTTGAGCTAATGGCCATTGTGTTTGCTCTTAAAATATGGAGGCATTATCTCTTGGGTGAGAAGTTTGAAATTTACACGGATCACAAATCCTTGAAACATATTTTTACCCAAAAGATTTGAATATGAGGCAGCAACGTTGGGTTGAATTTCTTGCATCATATGACCTGGATATCCTATATACTCCGGGAAAAGCCAACATTGTAGCCGATGCGCTCAGTAGAAAGAATGCAGAATGCAACAATCTCATTATCGCCAATCTCATTATCACTCCTACTCTGATTGATAAAGTCTCTGCTCTTCATAAGAATGATAAATTTATTCAGAGGATAATCAAAAGAATTCAGGATGGCGAAACCATAAGTTTCCAAATTGACGACATAGGGGTTCTGAGGCTATTAGGCCGAATCTGTGTCCCATACGACTCTAAGCTCAGAAGGGAGGTTATGGATGAATGACATAAATCTAAGCTTAGTGTTCACCCTGGAGTGAGCAAGATGTATTACGACCTCAAGTGCACATTTTGGTGGAGGTCGATGAAGAGAGATATTTCTATTTATGTTGCCAGATGTCCCACTTGTTAGCAAGTAAAAAGTGATCAGCAGAAGCTGGCCGGTTTGTTGCAACCACTGGGAGTTCCAGGTTGGAAGTGGGAGGAAATTTCTATGGACTTTATAGATGGCTTGCCCACAACCAGAAAAGGGAATGGTAGCATATGGGTGATTGTGGATCGCTTAACAAAGTTTGCCCATTTCATCCCTGTTCGGTCCAATAGAACAGCTCATAGTTTGGCGCAGCTTTATCTTAAAGAGATAGTCATACTACGTGGGGTTCCCAAAAGCAATGTCAGTGATCGGGATCCATTATTTACCAGCAAATTCTGGGAAGCCTTTCAAGAAGAACTTGGGACCAAGTTGAATCTGAGCTCAGCCTATCACCCTCAGACAGATGGCCAGACTGAGAGGGTGAATCGTGTTTTGGAAGACTTGTTGCGAGCTTGCATTCTTGATTATGGCGGTTCATGGGAGGACCACCTGCACTTGGTGGATTTCTCCTATAATAATAGCTACCAAGCAAGCTTGAAGATGTCACCGTTTGAATTACTTTATGGCAGGCCATGCAGATCTCCGGCATGTTGGGTGGAGTCAGGCAATCGACTAATCTTGGGCCCCGACATGGTACGTGAAGCATCGGATAAGGTTGACTTGATTAAGAAACGCTTGTTGACTGCTCACAGCCGACAGAAGAGCTATGCAGACCAGCGAAAAAGAAATCTAGAATTCTCTATGGGTGATCGAGTATACTTGAAGGTTTCTCCTTTGAGAGGCGTGATTCTCTTTGGGAAGACGGGAAAGTTGGCACCGAGATTCATTGGTCCATTCCCTATCCTAGAAAGGATTGGTACTCTCGCTTATAGAGTGCAGCTGCCCGACTGGTTGCCAGGGGTGCATGATGTATTTCATGTGTCTCAACTCCGCAAGCATGTTCATGATCCAGATCTGATAGAGGATGAATTAAATCAACATGTCCTAGATATTGCTCCAAATCTAACAGTGAGAAAGGACCCGATTAAGATCATTGGCAAAGAAACCAAAATTTTGAGGAACAAGAGGATCAACCTAGTCAAGGTTCAGTGGAGTGGGGATCCTAGAGACTGTACTAGGGAGATAGAGGATAGCATCAAAAAGGCTTACCCCAAGTGCAGAGTGGATATCTCCGAGTAACTCTTGTAATAAGGTGCATTTACCCCAATTTACATTTTCCGTCTTGTTTCCTACTTTATTTTGTTTCTTTTTCGAGGACGAAAACTCTTAAGTGGGGGAGATTGTAACGACCTGGAAAATCCGAACCAATTTAAAAGTTTTATTTTAAATAATTTGGAGGAAAAATGAGGCAGAAATTTAAAATTTTCATTTTTAAATAATATTAAAGCCAGTGAAAATAGGCAAATTTCAAACGATCTCTGTTTTCGACGAAACCACTTTTGTTGGAACCGGAATGTTGAATTATTGCTAGGTTTCAATTTTTAGAATTTTTCGAATTAATATGTGAGCGTGGCGAAGGAAAATGTGTTTGGTCGATTTTAGTCAAATTTAATCGACTGAAAAATAGCCATTTTTCAAACAGCCTCAGAATTCGACGAAATTAATTTTGTTACGACCGTATCGTCATAACGAAGACAAATATATTTTTCTGGATTTTTCTGGGTCCGTATGCGGCCTCAGTAAATTTATTTGTGCGAACGAATTAATTTAATAAAGAAATTAAATATTAAATTAAATAATACAGGCCACAGACAGCCGTTTGGGCTGACGGGACCTGTCCTATTGGATCCGGAATATGGGCTATTGGCTAGGGGCACCTTATGCTGTACTGAAATTGAACTGATTTGTAAGATATGGATTTAATTGTAAAAATACATTGAAAATATTATAAATAATTGATAAAATTTAAACCCTAGGCACTATTCATTGTCTCTACCGCCACCACCCCCCCAAATCCATGGCCACCGTCCTCCGAACTTCTCCTCTTTATTTCTCCTTCATCTCTTCGAATTAGAACCCACTCTTTATACCAAATCGAAGCCCTTTCCTCCCTCTTTAATCACATACGGATAGATCCTCCTCTCATCGCCTGAAGTCCAAGCAGCAACACCCCAAAGACCGCCGCTTTTCACCGCCGTCGGCCCCTCGTTGGCTCGACCGAGCTGAGCCACCCCCCCCCCTCGTGCGCCCCACTTCCCTCTCCAGCATGCCATCGACCGATCAGTGTCTCGTACCATGTAGTGGCCGTAAACCCGAACCCTAGATTTGAACTATAAGTGAAAACATACGACCTGTTATACTGAAGGAGGAAGAAAGGTATTTTGACTAATTAATTAATTCAATAATTAATATAAAATTGTTTCGTAACTAAATTAATCATAACTGATTCGTTTCAACACGGAATTCGATGATTTCAGCGACGTTGTGATCGCATTGTCAAGATCTACGGCTCTGAACTGAAACGGGACTATTCTGACTGCTTGAAATTTTGACAAAATCTACAACGACTGTGAGATTTCTAAATTTTAATAATTAAATAATTTAATTATATTTGTTATGTGAATCATTGTATGTTACTTCTGATCTGTGATGTGGTGATTGTTGTATGGTTGTTAATATTCGTTGTGATATTATGGTATAGCATGTCAGTTTAGATCTATAAAATTCTGAGGTGATCTCTATAAAGTTCTCATCTTTATTGTTTTTATTTTTATATTTATTTTTATTCCTTTATAGAAATGAAAATTTGAATCTTGTTTGTTGTACAAACAAAAATGAAAATTTGAATCTTTATTTTGTTTTTACAAAATAAAATGAAAAAAAAAATGAATCTTTGTTTGTTTTACAACAAAGATGAAAAGTTAAATCTTTATTTTTGGTTCAACACATAAAATGAAAAGTTGAGTTCTTGTTTTGATTAGCAAAATAAAAGAAAGGTAAATTTATATTTTGATTTGTAAAATAATAGCATAAGGTAAATTTCTATTTTGATTTGCAAAATAAAACAAAGGTTTGATCTTTATTTTTGATTTACAAAATAAAACAAAAGTTAAAGCTTTAATTTTGATTTACAAAATAAAACAAAGGTTAAAGCTTTATTTTTGTTTTGCAATATAAACGAAATTTGAATCTTTGTTTTTGATTTGCAAAATAATAACAAAGGTGTAATCTTTATTTTGATTTACATAAAAAGAACAAAAGATTGAATCTTTATTTTGTTTATGATTTATTAAATAAAGAAAGTTTAAATCTTTTAAATTTTAAATAAAAGATAAATTAAGATTAGATATTATATTTTGATTTACAATATAAAATAATGATTAGATATTTTATTTGATTTACAAATAAAGATTAGATATTTTATTTGATTTACAAATAAAACAAAGATGAGACCTTTTATTGTGATTCATCAAATTTATACACCAAATCATATATTGTGTTGTATGTGTGGACATTGAAATGACGACGTTGGGTAAATAGAAATGGGTAGACAAAAACCATTATTTTTTGTTATCATATGTTGACACCAAATTGAGTTGAGTTAGATAGGAAATACCCCCTATAGGAAAAGTGTGCATAATGAAAACAATTAGGGAAATTTACATTTTTATAATGTAATGAAAACAATTAGGGAAAATTTACAATGTAATGAAAATAATTAGAAAATTTACATTTTTCTAATGTAATAAAGATAATTAGGAAATTTACATCTTTCTAATGTAATAAAGAAAATTAGAGGATTTACATTTTTCTATGTAAAAATATAAGATTTACATTTTTCTATGTGAAGATGAAAGATTTACATTTTCCTATGTAACAATGAAAGGTTTACATTTTTTCAATGTAAAGGTAAAGAATTTACATTTTTCAACGTAAAAGAAAAGAGATAAAATATTCACATTTTATAGAAACATAAAAAGTACATTTTTGTGTATTTATAATGAATTAGATAAAAAGTACATTTTTGTGTATTTATAATGAATTAGATAAAAAGTACATTTTTGTGTATTCATAATGAATTAGATAAAAAGTACATTTTTGTGTATTGATAATGAATTTGATAAAAAGTACATTTTTTGTGTACTTAAAATGCATTAGATAAAAAGTATATTTTTATGTATTAAAGAGGAATAGGATAAGAAGTACATTTTTATGTGATGAAAAATATACATTGTTGAGAACGCCATTTTTGTCGCATTAGAATTGGCGAACAAAAGTGTTATTTTTATTGAATATGAAAAATATACATTGTTGAAATCATCATTTTTGTTGCATTAGAATTGGCGAACAAAAATGTTATTCTTATTGAATATAAAAATATACATTGTTGAAAACGTCATTTTTGTCGCATTAGAATTGGCGAACAAAAATGTTATTTTTATTGAATATGAAAAATATACATTGTTGAAATCATCATTTTTGTCGCATTAGAATTGGCGAACAAAAATGTTATTTTTATTGAATATAAAAATATACATTGTTGAAAACGTCATTTTTGTCGCATTAGAATTGGCGAACAAAAATGTTATTTTTATTGAATATAAAAATATACATTGTTGAAATCGTCATTTTTGTCGCATTAGAATTGGTGAACAAAAATATTGTTTTTATAGAATAAAAAGGAATGGATTTTAAATAGGGGAAATCGCCAAATGGTTTATATATAAATATAAATATAAAATTTAACGAAACGAGAGTGGCAGTTCGCGTATCGACAATCGTAACTTCAAGCGATTATATAGAAAGATCCGACCGTTGGATTTTCCCAAAACTGGAATCGTTAGGACCGCTTTGGGAAGAGCTTTCCAACGATATCAATTTCATCAAAATCCGACGGTAAGATTTTAAGATATGTGTAAATCAAATTTCGATAGAAACAACGCTAGGGCCGCCCATTGACCTGAAACGTCGTTTATTTATTTCGAGCTATTTTTAATAAATAAAAATAGTGATAAATAGTTATAAATATATATGAAATGTTTTAAATTATAATTATGTGATAATTATTTGGAAAGACCGAGTTTAACTCATTTCAAATAATTGCGTGGCGATTAAATCAAAGTTGTAAGAAGACGATGGTTGAAGACTGGCGATCTTCACATCGAATGGACGACGACTACTGATGCCTTGGATTGACTTGCTCCTAGGACGGGGTTGAAGCAGTAATTGTCCGGACGTGTGTGTTGGTCGTGCAGATTAGCGAGCGCCTTTTTGGTGTCTCTGGTTCCGTTCAGACCCAGAACGTACTTGTAAATGGATGTGTGCCTGACGTTGGAGTTCATCCCATGTAATTCAATCGATTTGTATTAATATATGTTTGTTTGGTGGTGGAGAATTTATTCTCTGCTTAACACCCTGATACGTTGTAATAGTTATCGATCGCATGGTGTTGAATTGTCAATGTGGCACGCCAAGATGCAATGATAAAGGCTTTGTTGAAAAGCAGGCCTTGTGGCTGATGATCAAAGCATAGCCTGTTTAGGCATAGCTTTGTGTATAGCGTGACTTCGCGAGCCTCCCACGCCGATATGAGTCAAGAACGGGATATGGACCGTAGGGAGTGCATACGTTTCTTTCTAGCTAGAAGTGGTGTTTGGGCTTTAACACGGCCTGGCATTTTACTATGTGGATTATGGATTGAGGTACCTCGTTTTTATAGGCTGGAAGTGGCCATATTATAGGTCCAAAGGGGCCGGGAAACGTATGTTCAGGAATTGCCAATCCACTTCCTTAGGTAGGGACCGGCCCTACCGTTCCAAGGGTTGCCCATAGGTGTGATCCTGAGGCATTTGCTAGAGTGTCTCAAATCGGAAGAGGACGATCCCTAGCCTCAATTCATGACAGAAAACCATTTCTTAATACGACATCGCGGTTTTGATTGTAAACTTATATACGGCTACATAGTATATGGTACCTATGCCGTCTAGGATTGATATATTTATATTGAAGTATTTTAATACTGCTTAGACACTAATAATAATATTAAAATATTATTTTTCACGTATTAAGCATGTTTGATCATCATAAGGAAAAACTCTATCCTCCTGTGTGCGTTGCATTGTGTGATAGGACTTGAGTCTTATGATGATTTCATTTTTTTCAAAAGTCATTTCGCTGTTTCATATAAACTTTATAAAATTATGCACTGGCAATCCAATGGAGTAAGCCCGTTCCGCGTTAGCGGCGTGGTCCTGTGATTTGCCACGTTGTTAGATAAATTAATTAAGAATTCTCACACCAGTCCCATGACTGACTCGTAGTTTGTTTCACTTTTGCAAACTCGGGTGCCCTCTTTCCACACGGGCAGCCAATTGACAGGTTCAGGTGATACATTCTGATTGGAGCTTGCTGGGACGGAAGAAGAAGAAGACCTTTTATATAGTTTTTACTTCTTCTTTGAGGCATTTTACCTTCTGTAGCTTTGATGTATGTGATGGAGTTTGAGACTTGTTTCTTTTCCATTTGAAAACTTATTTCCCTTTTTGTTGAGACTCTTTATTTGGCTAAGCTGTATCATGTACTGCGTACTCTGATGTATTGGATATTATGATGCTGATGACACTTATTTCCGCTGCAATGGTTTATGTGTTATGATAATTATCTGAGATTTGTTTTTGTTGTAAATATGTTGTATTCCAAAATGATGATCCTTACTTTCGTACTATGGAAGTTTGGGGTTATCACAGAGATAAACTCTGATATGATTATTTTGGACATGAATGATATCGTATACGAATATATACGATAATATATATTTATTTATATTAAATTTAATTATATTTAAATATTTATATATTTAAAAGGGTTATTTAGGGCTTTAAAAATAGCCACTTTTGCAAATGAAGTCGGAATTCGACGAAACCAGTTTCGTTGGGACCGTAATATCGAACTATACCAGTATGTCCAGTTTCGTGAATTTTGGGTATCATGTGTGATCACACAAATTTTTAGAAGGCGAAAAATTATATAAAAGATGAAAAAAAATATCTAGATATTTTTTTCTTCCTATATATACCCTCTCAACCCTTAAAACCTAATCTATTTCATTATCTGGTCAGAATCCTTTCTGAGCCGCCACATTTTCTTCAAAAACAGCAAAATCCGTAATTTCAAAAATATAGAACAAACCAAATAAATCTCTAAAAAATACAAATCATGTATATTCGAATTCAACTAAGGCTCCTCTTCGATTTGGCATAACCATTGGTTAATTTGATGTGTTCTTTGGATGCTAGGAAATACACAGCGAAGGTTAGGGCTCGACATGAGATACACGAAGTTTTAGCTTGTTTCGACACCGGATTCGAATTCATAGGTGGATTTAGCTTCAACTGCGGTGATTTTGAAGGATACAGCAACCCTAAAGTTCGCATCTCTTCTAGTATACTGCTCGAAGTCGCGATTTGATTGGGTGTCTCGAGCGTGGAAATAAGGTTATGGGATGATAGAGTTGGGAACGAGAAACATGGGGGTGAAGTCGGTTTGGAGAATCATGGAAGAATGGGAGAGGTAAAAGGGATCGAAGAAATCAATTTGGCTGAAGTTTTTCTCTGGAGTTAGAAGCTTTTAGAGATGACGGGAAAGAAGAGAACGGGTGCGGGTTGGAAGAAGTAGCAGGTCACGGCAAAGAAGTTGGGTGGGCCGATTTCAAAAAGGGGTGAGCCCAATAATGTTAAATTAAATATAATTTTTATATTTAAAATAATATGTAACTTGTAACTTTAATATCTATTACATATTGTATCAGAATTTCACAAACTTGGTACCATTGTGACTGTATGAACGGACACTACACCCTGGAGTTTGGTTGGGGTTGATATGAAGCTTGTTGGAAATTATGACGAGACAATACGTCTGTCTGAATCGATGATAATTTATCGTTATTTAATGATAAATTACAATGTGAGTAAAACTCACCAACTCTGAATAGTTATATTTTTATAACGCATTCTTAGAATTGTTAATCATCTGTTGATTGTTGTGTGTTAACTGTTTGGTTGAATTGCTTGTGTATTGGTTGAAATCATAGATAACATTATATATATAAATAGTTAATCAAATATTGATTCTGTTTAGCAGATATATTTCATATTGCAATGAAATCGATGTTAATTATATTGTTTAACATCTGTGATGCAGGGAAAACAGGTTGGTGATATCCGGCTGGATTCCTCAACATTTATTTTACTATTTTTCATATATTGTGATATATGATGTGTTATATAATCTGTTATGAATTATGTGTGTTAGAATGATATTGATCCTTGTTATTCGATATTTTAGATATCATAAAAAGACCCTGGGATGTAAAAAGAATTATTTCAATGTATATTGAAATAAAGGGATTTTATAAAATCATCAGATTTTATAAAAGGAAATATTTCGAAAGTAAATAAAAAGTAAATATTTCGAAAGTAAATAAAAGGAAAATGTTTATAAAACGAATAGAGTTTTATAAAAAGGGAAAATGTTGATAAAACGAATAGAATAGAATAAAGGAATATTTATTTAGAAAATAAATAGAATAAATGATTATTTATTGGGAAAATAAATAGAGGAGTTAATCGAACATAGTTAATCAAAAGGGAGTTAAACAGAAATTGGAGACTGGCTAGAGATTAATAAGTTGAATGGTTTCCTAAGTATCGATCTGATGTTGGTTTCAGCCTTCGGGGTTTATAGTTAGGAAGTTGTTCTCTTGTTAGTTTATAGTTAGAGTCTGATAGATGTGGAAGAATAGGGATATGTAATTAAGCCATGGAAAGGTTTTCCAGTGTTAATAACATATATTTTCTAAACATAGAAAATGAGGAATTATATATATATATATATATATATATATGGTTGATGATTGATCGATATAATTTCTATTTGGAAATAATATCGTTGTTTGCACACGTGTTTTTCTTTGATAGTTAAATCACAGACTATCGAAGTTTTTGACTATTTTAACGTTGTTAATATGGAGAGACCGGTTGGATTATTATCCGAAGAACCACTCAGCATTGGCATAAGCATTGCGAATCATATATGCCAAAGATAATTGAAGACGGAGTAAAGTGCAAGGGCAATTGTATAAGTCTTAGATAACAGTGCCTAAGATGGATGTATTGAATAGTGCCTTCAGTTTGTCCAGTCCTAGGACAACTTGTATGGAAGAAGGTCTGACAGAGTATATCCAATAGATCGCGTAAGTTGATCTCTTCAAATGTATTCGCGTTGGTGGGGGAGGAATTCATTTCTCTTAGCTATATACCCGTGTTATTTTTGGATAAATCAATTTGTGATTTAAAGGGTATGACGATGTGACATTCTAAGGGAACGAAGATGTAGCGTGTAAAAGATAAGCGTAGCTTCTAGCCTCACATCCGGTAGATGACAAAAATCGGGCAGGCAGCATGGCTATGTAGGTCACACCTATTAGGGTGTATAATCACCTGATCTAGAGTTTCATTTACTTCTAAAAATCTATTGTTGATCCTGTCCCATTCGGGAAATGGTTGCTGATCCCACCCGTTGGTGATATACATTCGATACACTCAAGCGAAATGAGTGGTTGGTCATGTGTGGTCAGGTTGCAAGATGTTCTTGTTGAACCCAGTGTATTCCTCTCTAGAGGTACACTAGCGAAAGGTGGTTCCATACCTTGTCATAGTTGGAAATCCATTACCCAATACGTGCTTGCGGTTTTGATTGTATACTATATATGTAGAATGTGAAATGAAAGCATTTCTGCTAGATAATTATTATATTGTGATTGATAGACATTATAATAATACCATGAGGTTTTTGATATAAAGATAATTTGGATTCTCATAAGGGAAAAACCCGTTCCGTTATATGGCGTGGTCTTATGAGATATCGTTTAATGACTCAAACTGTTTTTTTAACTGTTTTACTCACACCAGTCCCATGACTGACCCGGAGTTTATTTTGTTTTGTTTTCCCTAAACTCTTGGGTGCCAAATTTTGTACGGGCAATCAAGTAGTCAGGATTTTATAGATACTTGAAGAGCTGGAGTAGGAGGCTTCAGGATCATATAGCTATAGTTTATTTCCGTTGTGTTGTAAGTGTCGTACTTTGATAATAATGTATATTCAAGTACAGATGTATATTTCAAGTTATGTTATATATATTATATGTTATTCGTTCCGCTGTGAGGTTCATGTTACTCTGATGTTGTGTTCTTCTTCTTCTTTTATTCTAAGTTTCTAGCTTATCTTTCCTCACCCTCTATCTTCTTTCTATTAGTTTCCTGGATTCCAATTTAATTTGGGGTTCGACTTGTGTTTTTGGTCAGCTCAAATTGGACCGGATTTTTGGGTCACTACAATTGGTATCAGAGCTTAAGGTTAAGTGAATTAACTTGGCTCTGTGGCGTGACTCAGTAGAGATAGGGTTAGTAATACCCTAGATTGAGTTTGAGTGTATATATACGAGTGAACGTATTTTTTATTTGATATAAAAATTTGTTTTATATTGTGGGGATTTATTGGTTGAGTTGTTTATGTGTTCTGGTTGATCAGTTTGGTCCATGTATCGGTAGGAGTTTATAAACACTCGAATACGATGAACTGTCATGGTATATTTTGGAAAGAGGGTAAACGAAATAATTTTACCCAAATTATATTTTGATATAAAGGATTTATATTGAAATGATTATAATATATTGGATATATTAGTTGTTATTATAATCGAGTAAGATTATAAAAGTAAAATGGTTATATATATAACCAAGTAGAATTCGTATAAGTGTTACGAAGCGAATTAAATCTGAAGTTTAAACCATAAATTGAATTAAAATTCTGGAAAATTGGATAAGTGTTTGTAAATGGATTTGGATTAAAAATAAGGAAAATTTAAGATCCTGGGAGTTTTTAAATTGTTTTACAAGCAGTGTGAATTATATTTTGAAATGAATTTCCAAGTGGAAATGTTTAGAAATGATTTTATAGTATTAAACTCACTTCGATCGCTGGAAAATAGATTCTGAAGATGACAGCTGCATCATCAGTATTCATTTTCGAGTTGTAAGTGACGGATTACTATCGAAAAGATTTTGCTTTTGAATTGTTTTGAGAGAAACAAGTTGTTTGAAATCCAAAAAGGGATAATTGGTTTTAGAAAAGCAAAGCTGTTTAAAAACTCCCAGGAAGAGACTGTTTGAATTAAGAACAAATTTAAATAGAAATGTGTGAAACCAAGCTGGAACTGAATTGAAACCAATTTAACTGGAAATTGAATTGGATACGATATATCAATTAGAATCAGATTTTAAATTGTGAGATAGAATCTGAAATGGTATTGGATGGATGAGTTAAAAATTTGAAAATCGGGAACAGAACCTTGATTTGAAATTTGATTTGGCTTGGATAAGCGAATGGTTGTGTTGAGGATAAATTGATCAGAATTTGATTGGGGTAACGTTGGTATATGTTGAACTGACAGAAGATGAAAGGATATAATGATATGCCGACAAAAAGGTACAAGTTTATATTTCTATTGGATATAAGATTTATGAGCCGAATTGGCAAGCCGCTTGGCTGTTTGATTTTCTTTTGGGTTGGAGATGGCCCAGAGAGGCGAGTTGTGGTTGAACCGATTGAGCCATACAAAGGAGGTGCTGGCAAAAAATTTCGAAAAGTTAAGGCATTAGAAAATTTTCAGGATTTTTGAAAATTTTCGTTGATAAGAATTAATTAATATTTTAATTGAAATTAAATTGGTTCAGTTGAAACTGAAGTTAAGGAGTGAACAAATGAGTTCTAACCAGTCGACAGGGTTTGTTTTATACCTTAGCGATTTCGAGGACGAAATTATTTTAAGTGGGGAAGAATGTAATGACCCGCATTTTTAGCGATATAATAATTAATTTATTTAATTATTTAAAAGTGATTAAGAGGATTTAATGGTCGTTTAATTAAATAACTTGGAATATTTAATTAAAATAATAAATTAAATAATATACTTAATTCTGAAATAATCAGAATTGGCTGAAATGGCGATATGGTGTGAACTGCATCATCTATGATATTTAATTCAGTTTAGAATTGAATCAGAATAACGAATATATTATATAAACGATAGTTAAAAGAATAAATTATAATATAATT
Organism: Allium sativum; assembly: GCA_030737875.1. NCBI lineage: Eukaryota > Viridiplantae > Streptophyta > Magnoliopsida > Asparagales > Amaryllidaceae > Allium > Allium sativum. The sequence goes on from CM060916.1 coordinate 329,556,353, forward strand.
ATAATCGAGCTCGAAATGGCGCGGCAGTTCGCTATTTGGCGATTTGAACTTCAACTGAATGTACAGGGTCCATTTTAAATCGGATTTCTGTGAAACATGAAACGTAAGGAGCTGGTGAAGTATAATTTTCTAGTGGAAGAGAAAAATCGGGATTTCATTATGTAGATTTTGATTTATGTTCAAATCAAATTTCAGAAAAATCGCTATGGAATTCCTTTATAAATTTGCACTTCTTATTTTACGTTATAAATAGATTTTTAATATAAATTTGAATATCGGGATAATCTGGAATTCTGGGATATCAAGATAAACTATGATATGATTATTCTGGAGCTGAATGATATCGTATACGAATATATATGATAATATATATTTATTTATGTTAAATTTAATTATATTTAAATATATTTATATATTTAAAAGGGTTATTTAGGGCTTTAAAAATAGCCACTTTTGCAAACGAAGTCGAAATTCGACGAAACCAGTTTCGTGGGGACCGTAATGTCGAACTCTACCAGTATGTCCAGTTTCGTGATTTTTGGGTATCGTGTGTGATCACACAAATTTTTAGAAGGCGAAAACTTATATAAAAGATGAAAATAAAATATCTAAATAAAATATCTAGATATTTTGTTCTTCCTATATATACCCTCTCAACCCTCAAAACCTAATCTATTTCATTATCTGGTCAGAATCGTTTCTGAGCCGCCACAATTTCTTCAAAAATAGCAAAATCCGTAATTTCAAAAATACAGAACAAATCAAATAAATCTCCGAAAAATACAAATCATGTATATTCGAATTCAACTAGGGCTCCTCTTCGATTTGGCATAACCATTGTTTAATTCGACGTGTTCTTTGGATGCTGGGAAATACACAGCGAAGGCTAGGGCTCAACCTGATCGGAGATACATGGAGTTTTAGCTTGTTTCGACTCGGGATTCGAGTTCGTAGGTGGATTTAGCTTCAACTGCAGTGATTTTGAAGGATACGGCAACCCGAAAGTTCGCATCTCTTCTAGTATACTGCTCGAAGTCTTGATTTGATTGGGTGTCTCGAGCATGGAAATAAGGTTACAGGATGATAGAGTTGGGAACGAGAAACATGGGGGTGAAGTCGGTTTGGAGAATCATGGAAGAATGGGAGAGGTAGAAGGGATCGAAGAAATCAATTTGGCTGGAGTTTTTCTGTGAAGTTAGAAGATTTTAGAGATGACGGGAAAGAAGAGAACGGGTGCGGGTTGGAAGAAGTAGCAGGTCACGGCAAAGAAGTTGGGTGGGCCGATTTCAAAAAGGGGTGAGCCCAATAAGGTTTAATTAAATATAATTTGTATATTTAAAATAACATGTAACTTGTAACCTTAATAACTATTACATACTGTATCAGAATTTCACAAACTTGGTACCACTGTGACCGTATGAACAGACACTACACCCTGGAGTTTGGTTGGGGTTGATATGAAGCTTGTCGGAAATTATGACGAGACAATACGTCTGTCTGAATCGACGATAATTTATCGTTATTTAACGATAAATTACAGTGTAAGTAAAACTCACCAACTCTAAATAGTTATATTTTTATAACACATTCTTAGAACTATTAATCATCTGTTGATTTATGTGTGTTAACTCTTTGGTTGAATTGCTTGTGCATTGGTTGAAATCATAGATAACGATACATATATAAAACGTTAATCAAATATTGATTCTGTTTAGCAGATATATTTCATATCGAAATGAAATCGATGTTAATTATATTGTTTAACATATGTGATGCAGGGAAAACAGGTTCGAGGAATCCGACAGGATTCCTCAACATTTATTTTACTTTTTCTCATATGTTGTGAAATATGATTTGTTATATAATTTTTTATGAATTATGTGTGTTAGAATGATATTGATCCTTGTTATTCGATATTTTAAATATCATAAAAAGACCCTAGGATGTAAAAAAAATTATTCAATGTATATTGAAATAAAGGGATTTTATAAAATCAATAGATTTTATAAAATCAATAGATTTTATAAAAGGAAATATTTCGAAAGTAAATAAAAAGTAAATATTTCGAAAGTAAATAAAAGGAAAATGTTTATAAAACGAATAGAGTTTTATAAAAGGGAAAATGTTGATAAAACGAATAGAATAGAATAAAGGAATATTTATTTAGAAAATAAATAGAATAAAGGGTTATTTATTGGGAAAATAAATAGAGGAGTTAATCGAATAGAGTTAATCGAACATAGTTAATCAAAAGGGAGTTAAACAGAAATTGGAGACTGGCTAGAGATTAATAAGTTGAATGGTTTCCTGAGTATCGATCTGATGTTGGTTTCGGCCTTCGGGGTTTATACTTAGGAAGTTGTTCTCTTGTTAGTTTATAGTTAGAGTCTGATAGATGTGGAAGAATAGGGATATGTAATTAAGCCATGGAAAGGTTTTCCAGTGTTAATAACGTATATTTTCTAAAGGTAGAAAATGAGGAATTATATATATATATATATATATATATATATATATATATATATATATATATGATTGATTATTGATCGATATAATTTCTATTTGGAAATAATATCGTTGTTTGCACACGTGTTTTTCTTTGATAGTTAAATCACAGACTATCGTAGTTTTTGACCATTTTAACTTTCTTAATATGGAGAGACCGGTTGGATTATTATCCGAAGAACCACTCTGTATTGGCATGAGTGTTGCGAATCATATATGCCAAAGATAATTGAAGATGGAGTAAAGTGCAAGGGCTATTGTATAAGTCTTATATAACAGTGCCTAAGATGGATGTACTGAATAGTGCCTTCGGTTTGTCCAGTCCCAGGACAACTTGTATGGAAGAAGGCCTGACTGAGTATATCCAATAGATCGCGTAAGTTGATCTCTTCAAACATATTCACGTTGGAAGCGGAGGAATTCGTTTCTCTTAGCTGTATACCTGTGTTATTTTTGGATAAATCAATTTGTGATTTAAAGGGTATGACGATGTGACATTCTAAGGGAATGAAGATGTGGCGTGTAAAAGATAAGCGTAGCTTCTAGCATGACATCCGGTAGATGACAAAAAATCAGGCAGGCAACATGGCTATATAGGTCGCACATATTAGGGTGTATAATCACCTGATCTAGAGTTTCATTTACTTCTAAAAATCTATTGTTGATCCTGTCCCATTCGGGAAATGGTTGCTGATCCCAACCGTTGGTGATATACATTCGATACACTCAAGCGAAATGAGTGGTCGGTCATGTGTAGCCAGGTTGCAAGATGTTCTTGTTGAACCCAGTGTATTCCTCTCTAGAGGTACACTAGCGAAAGGTGGTTCCATACCTTGTCATAGTTGGAAATCCATTACCCAATACGTGCTTGCGGTTTTGATTTATACTATATATGTAGAACGTGAGATGAAAACGTTTCTGCTAGACGATTATTATATTGTGATTGATATACATTATAATAATATCATGAGGTTTTTGATATAAAGATAATTTGGATTCTCGTAAGGGAAAAACCCGTTCCGTTCTACGGCGTGGTCTTATGAGATATCATTTAATGGCTCAAACTGTTTTTTTAACTGTTTTACTCACATCAGTCCCATGACTGACCCGGAATTTGTTTTGTTTGTTTTCCCTAAACACTTGGGCGCCCAATTTTGTACCGAAAGTCAAGTAGTCAGGATTTTACAGACACTTGAAGAGCTGGAGCAGGAGGCTTCAGGATCATATAGCTATAGTTTATTTCCATTGTGTTGTAAGTGTTGTACTTTGATAATGATGTATATTCAAGTACAAATGTATATTTCAAGTTATGTTATATATATATATATATTATATGTTATTCGTTCCGCTGTGAGGTTCGTGTTACTCTGATTTTGTGTTCTTCTTCTTCTATTCTAAGTTTCTATGTTATCTTTCCTCACCCTCTATCTTCTTTCTATTAGTTTCCTGGTTTCCAGTTTAATTTGGGGTTAGACTTGTGTTTTTGGTCAGCACAAATTGGACCGGATTTTCGGGTCACCACAATAAATCAATTAAATTTCCATCTAAAGTATTTTTAACAATTTTAAACCTTTGAAAACATTCCACAAATAATTAATTATAGTTCGGAAGATAGTTTACGGGTTAAAACTTCAAAATAGATTGTTTTCAAAGAAAGCGTTACAATAGCGTTTCAAAAGTGTTACAAAGGCGTTACAAAACAGTTATCTTAGCTATTTTGATCAAAAGTTCTTACATCGACCTTTTCCAAAATGGTTTCAAACATAACTTAAAAATTATAAATCGAATTTAAAATATTCTTTCACTTATTTGAAAGTACTTGTTAATGGAAATCAAACGTTCTTCATTTTATGGAAATCCGATATAGATTGCAAAAGTTATAAGCGTTTAAAGTTTGCATCTAAAATACGTAAATGCCGTAATGCGACAAGCTCTATTTTGACCATAATAACCGCTACTCTACGATGCTTCAAAATATCTAAGAAAATCATTATATCCTTATATAACCCTTTTAAAATCATTTAAATTTACTTTCCAAATTATTTCAGATCTAAAATTCAACTTTTTTTTACTTATTAAATCAAATTCCAATTCATTTCTAAATTCAAATAACATAAAATTAACCATCCCATTCATCGGATCAGTTAGGGATAGACGTGGAGAGAAAGAAACTTTATTTCCAAACCTGAGCCTAGACATTATCCTCTCTATCATCCTGGAATGTTCCAATATTTATTTATTCATTTAAAGAACTTTAGCAATATATATGAATTCATACATATGGTTTTTCCAAATTATTAACCTTCAAATTCAATAATGATATTGCTTCTAATTACGAAGGAGATTTGTCGATCACCAATGTGATACCATAATTGTTGTGTCATAGTGTGTGCAAATCAACATCAACAACCATTTAAACATCCATAGCAACCATCATCAACATAATTAAATAAATCATAACTGTGCACAAACGTTATAACACGAACGCTTAATATTGTGTGTGGTCTAAACTATGCATCCATCATCCATCACAACAAAAATCAATCATCATTAACCACTAATAATTCATCACTATTTTTAAATTAGTCTAACCAATAATTAAATATATAAATTTTGGTTAAAGAGTTCTCACTAACAGCTTTCCAAATCTTCATGGTAGGCGAGCCTAGTTGAGCGAACCATCGGACAGTATTTCAGCGCACCGTTTACTTCACCAAAATATATATTATATAATATATACTAATCTTTCTCTCTATATATATTATAAGAGGAGGAGGAGGATGATGAACTTCGGCAAGGTGGTGGTGGAAAAGAAGAAGACTTATGCCATGGAAACCATGGCTATAAGCTTTAAGAAGAAGATGAAAAGAAGAAAATGGAGTGAAATGTTAATAAAATGGAGGAAAGGCCTCCTCATATAGGAATGAAGGGTTAAGGAGGTAATGACACATAAGGGGGAAAGTGTAAAACATGCATGAAAGGAGGCATGCAAAAACACAAGTGTCCTTACACTTGACTTAAGGAGGGAAAGTGATCTTTTGGTAGCATTTCCTTTAAGATGCTATGAAAACTAAGGACAACACTTAGTTAACGCTACTAATTCATGTTATGGTTTGACAAATCAAATCAAACAACAAATATTATCAATAAATCCAAACTTATTAACAATCATTCTCATTTATAATTCAATTAAAATATATCATATAACTTATCAAAATTATTAAATATTCTAAACCATATATATGTATGTCAAATTCAAATTCAAATTTAAATTCAAATGAAGTAATAAAAATTCCAATTTTAAATTGGTTAAAAATTCTGGATCGTTACATTCACCCCCCCCCCCACCTTAAAACTTTTCGTCCTTGAAAAGGAAAGGGAATCGCAATTATTCATTTTACATCTTGTAGATTTTTAAACACAAGATTATAATTCATTATACCAAACTCCCCGTTCTCATAATGGATATACCGGGTAGAATATTCTAATACACATATTTGTGGATAACCATATTTACATGTCCTCTAACGATATCCTCCAATCACCCATTATATTCGATTCATCGTTTACTCAACCATTTACCTCCTTCTAGAAAATTCAGAGTTATAAATTTATTCTCTTAGATCTTATCTTGAAAATACAATGGTTATGAAACTTATTCCTTTTATGTTTCAAAAATTTACTATTATTCATTACACAAAAACTTGATCATCTCCGAACTCAGCTTGTCTAAATGTTTCAGTTTAGGTAATTTCTTCTTACTATTCCTGCTTGCCAAATATCCTTTAATCAAATTGTGAAACTTAATTCACAAGGTACTCATGCTTACTTAAACAGTTCCTTTTTGTAACCACAATATACTTTAGAACTTATCATCTGTCCAAAATTGTCGATAATTCAATATTTTAATTCCTTATACAGTTTTTTCTATTCTCATTAATTATTCCAAATTCAAGGTTACGAAACTTATTCCTTCAATCTTTAGAGAAAGCATTTAGATATATTTTTATTAACATCTTTAACCACAGTGGTCCTTAACCAAAATATTGTCAAATATCTTATAGTCATATTGTGAAAATGAATTCTCAAGATATTAGCATTTTAAATTTAATTAGTTGGGAAGGACTAATTATAAAATAGCCTGATTAATTAATTCCAACTTAGCCTTTAGATCATTCCCCAAACTAATTTTTCTATATTTGGATTGCTTATGTAAATTACAACTTTGCGTAAACGTCTTTTAACCAACTGAGAAATCCCAATCACAAGATGTTCGTGCTCAAGTTTCTAATTTCCAAATATTCTCAAAGATCTTTTTCCTTAGATTCAAAATATATTCTTACAAAATCAATTCCAAAGTAACTGCCAATTCTTACTCAAAATTTTAATTTTAGTTTTCAAATTAAACATCTTTACAAAACCCCTTATATATATGTATATGTATATGTATTTATCACAAATGCACTTTCTCAAAACTCTTTACTAGCTTATCCCTTACTAACAAGTTTACCTGGTATAATTCTTATAACCCAATCAAATTTTCACTTTTCTATTTAAGTTTACATCAGTTTATCAAACAATTATCTAAATGGATTTAAGTATATATTGATGTTTTAATTGGAATCATATATTCATCCCACTTTCGAAACTCAAAAATACATACTAATGATGTTGCAGTCACCAATAGAGTCATTTTCAAGCGACTAGAGTGTGATTCAATATCTATCTAGTATACTTAAGACTTGTATATACATTAGCTAGGCGTATATTCAAAATCTTCTTATACTCGATAGTCCAACCTCAACATCGAATACAATACTCAAATTCTAATTTTTAATTTATAACTATACTGATTAGTTAACTTAACAAATTTGACCCAAGTTTATCGATATTTCGAAATGTTACCCAATAGTGACATTAAATCAATTAGGCATTTATGCTTGGATCATTTTCCTGATCAGTGGAAGGGGCTTAATTACTATGCCATAAGAATTATTTTATGTGTAATTATAATCACAAAATGTAAACTTAACCTTAATCGGTTGATTAAGTATCCAGGTTATAACTAACCATATATTTCCAAAATATGTTTCTTTCTTAAAATATAACTTTTCAAAAATCATTTCATATTTTCAAATACGCTCTCTCAAATAAAATACTTTAAAATCTCATTCTAGGGTATTACTAACCCTATCTCTAATAAGATATTATAACTTTGATGAGTCTTTCCTTTGTTGTACCACATAGCTTTATATAAACCAAAGCTCTGATACCAAATGTAACGACCCGGCCTTTTGCCCGGTTTTCACCGGTAACTAAATCAACTTAAATCGTTCATAAAGATGGAATGTTAGGGGCACTTACACAATTTGCACAAAATAAAAAGAACTTTCCATTATCATTAAAATAATATTACATCAGAGTTACAAGAGGTACATCAGAGTACATCGGTTACACAGCGGAAAAGATACTGAACTCAGTGGAAGAATGCGAATGCTCCAAGATATAATAGCTCCTGCTAAAACCAGAATACTGCTCCAACTAACTCCAAGGCTAAATCTGCGAACCAAACTACTAGGCTACCCGTGTAGAAATTATGGACACCTAGAGTTTAGATGTAGGAGCAATAAACTCTAGGTCAGTCATAGGACTAGTGTGAGAACTCAAAACAGATGTTTTTAGGGTTTATTTTAAAGTTAGGTAATTCGTCGAACCATGCCGCTAATGCGGAACGGGTTTAATCCATGTGAATACTAATGCATAGAAATTCGCAATGATTTTTTGAAAAATGAAACTGAGGTCTCGCGGCACACACAATACAAACACACACATGGGCGATGCATCTTCTTATGCAGTCAAAAATGCTTGATACGTGAAAATCCTCTTTCAATGCTACAATGTAGTGCGAAAACAATTTCGAAAGTAAACGTATTAATCCTAACCAGCATAGGTACCATATGTTATACTGATATTTGTTATACATTCGAAAGTGTATGGGCTCGTAGAGGAGATTGGGGTTCCAAGAATGACCTGGCAAAGGAACTTCCTTCCGAACTGAGTTTTGAACACCTCTACAGGGATGTCCGAGGAACAACAGTGATGCTCCTCATGCCAACACAAGGCCGGGTTACCCCTTAACTGGGTAACTTAGAGTACACCTGAGTATGTCATCTCTCGGTCATTAACGACCTTTCCGAGCACGTGCCAACAACAACCACAAATGTAGATGATTTTACCACATTGGTTAATATCTGGGCTCCGTATCATAGTACACCTTTTATCTAGAAAGAGACAACACCACATAATCCTGCTTCATTTCTTCCTTTTTTGGCCATTTACCGGGGGGTGAGGCTTGCCGAGGTCCCGATATACACAAAGCTACACTTAAATAAGCCATGCTTTGATCATCCATCGCTCATCACATAACTTAAGTATGACATGTTGTCTATTTACAATGCATCACTGATTTCAATCGATATATAACCTCTAAGCTCATACGTCTTAGAGATGGGTGTTGAGCAAGAGAATAAATTCTCCGCCAATAAACAGATATATATCTTACAGAGATCAGTGCTATGCAGTCAATTACAATGTCAGACACACTATCCATACAAGTCCGTTACGGGTCTTAACGAAACCATAAATCCGGAATTCCTTCACATACGTTTGGGCTTCTTGCCACTTAGGTGACATAAAATCCATCTGCAAATGGGAGCTACCCATTTGAGACATTCAGCAAGTCGTCCTTAAGAAATGAAGGGTCCCGGTCTTCAATACTGTCTTTAATATCTTCAATTGCTCCACAATGTCGTATTATTACTTGGAATGGTTTTCGAACATACATCAGATCCAGGTCTTTCCAAATAATATGCGCAATTTTAAATTACGGAACACACAGGCTTTCAACCAATTCTCCTTCCATCTTGGATTTTGTCAAATTAAGCTTCTTTAAATCCATTCTCAAATTATTACAAAATCCATATTTAACCTTTCTCTTTTACAACACATCCCTTAAATCAAAGATAATTTAGCCTCAAAGTCTTAATTAATTTTCCATTTGATAACTCGTTATCAAAACCTAGTTTCCTATGAAAATCCTTTAATCCATATTTCAACCATAGTTTCTAATTAAATCGATTTTCCAACATTCAATTCTTTAATCTTAACTAAAAAATTATTCTTGGTTCCCAATTTCTTTTTTTTTTAGTTTTCTCAAATCCATGGTTTGATTAAATCCCAATTTACGATATGAATTTCCACAACTCAATCTCATTGGGCTTCAAGAAAGATATTGTTGAAGATATGATTTAAGACAAAACACAAATCAATCGATATTGAACTTAAGTTACACAGAAATTGTATCTACTTATATTCAGAATATTATAAGTGGAATAATGATATGATAATAATATCTTCCAAATTCCTCAAATAGTATATGTTTACACCAAAGAATTTTATTATCCGAAGATTATTTATATCCAACTTATCCCAATCAAATTGGGAAACCCATACCTTAATTAAAAGATTTATCCAACTCTTTGACCTTAGATCTGGATAGAAATACCATCAACTTATACTTAATATTAATCTCAATATCCAACTCACACTATAAATGGAATAATGGTGAACTACCTTTTAAATTCCTCAAATAGTAAAAGTTGTCATTTACCGAATTAATATCAAGCATCCGAAGATTTATCTCCAACCATATCCAATTATTTAAACTTGGAAAACCCATTATTAATATTAAATAAATAAATTTAAATTCCATCCAAAATATTTCCAATACTTTTAAACATTTGTAAACATTCCAGAAATCATTACGTATAGTTCGGAAGATAGTTTGTGGGTTAAAACTTCAAAATAGATGGTTTTCGAAGAAAACATTACAATAGCGTTTCAAAAGTGTTACAAATGCATTACAAACCCGTTTTCTTAACTATTTTGATGAAAATATCGTTTATCTTAGTTAAAACTTAAACTTTACAACTTAAAACACCTTTTCATAATTTGTAATGATTTTACTAATTTTTTCTATATTTTTAAAACATTTTGTAACAACCTCAATTTTTAGAGTATTTTAATTAATGGTTTAATTTTGATTTATTTATTTTATTTGTTTGCATTTTTATGAAAATAGTTTTTATTTTGATTATTTAAAACTAAATTTGTTTGGATTTTTTTTAAAACAAATGAATTTAATTTTTGACATGAATGCGATTTAATAATTCAAAACAATATTTGCTATGTTAGAACCTTATTTATGGTAAAATTTAATTGGGTTATTTATTTGAATTTGAATCCATTCTTGGATTTTTATTTTATATTTAAAACTCATATAATTATACAATCCATTTCAACATTAATGGAATTATATATATATATTATCGTATTTATTGCTGTTGATGCAACACATCAAAATTAATTACCAGATTTTTTCCCTTTGACATCGTCAATTATTGATTGCAAAATTGTTGTAATATTATATTGCCAAAACCATTTGTTTCTTTGAATTAATAAATTTATATTGTTTCTTTTTATTTATGAACACTGTTTACATCTTTAAAATTCAATGTTCATTTATTATTATTATTTCTTTCCTTACACCTTCGTCGATTCCAAAATTTAAACCGTTTGTTCCTTTAAATTAAAATTTTATATTGTTTTTTTTTTTGCAAACACATTTATAGTGTTTTCTTTTATTTGCAAACTGTTTTCTTGTTTCTATTTCTAACGCATCCATTTGTGTTGAAATTTAAACCAAACATTTCTCTTCTCATTCCCATAAACATCGTTCATTAATGTTTTCTACTATACCATAGATGTCTCGTAAACTAAAACCTACTACATTCCTTTTCCTTATCACCGTTATTTCTTGTATTTGTGGCATCCATCCTCACGAGAAATAGTCGCATCTCTTTTATAAAATGTCTTCCCTTTTTATTCTTTTTTTTTGGATTTGTACCATTCTTCTCTTCCCATCACATTTTTCCCATTCCCATCTACTGCCTCACCATCTAAGACTTGAGCTCGCTTCTGAAACTAAAGCCGACCATTCCCTTCTAAAACCGCTGTTGAACCCCATCTGAACTTAACCTCATCTCATCCACCCTCCTGAAGCCATGCAAGCCTTGCCAACCCTCCATCCAGCCGAGGCCGGACAACAGCCCTCACCCACTCACCTCGTTCTCAATTTCCTGTGTCATTTGTTCTCTCCACCTCGTGTGTGTTTTTGTAAGTGTTTTCAATTCTTGTGTGAGTTGCTATATAAATTTTTTTCCTTTTGGTGTGGCGTGAGTTTCGGTTTGTGTGTATATACTGAGTGTATGTTACGTGTATAGTTTATGGGAGTACTGTGTTGATTCGAAAAAAATGGAAAAAGTTCTGATGTTTAAGGAGTTTTGTGTTGTATGTATTTGTGTGTGCTTTGTGTTTGTATGTGTCGGCGCGTGAGTGATTTTATTTGAGTGTGAGAATTTATAAATTTACATTTATGTATATAAGATATATATATATATATATATATATATTTGAGGATAAATTTATGTGTGGTTTTTGTGTGAGTTGTTTTGAAAATATTTTGGTATCAATATAATTTATTATAGCAAATAATATTTGCACTTCCAAAAATCTAAATTGAGTTTATTCAATTTGATTTGAAATTTATTCTATTTCAGATTAACGTTAAGTTACTAGATAATATAATGATAAATTATTGATTTCAGAGTGTTTATACATATTTTATAACATCAAATGTTTTGGATTGTTGACCATGTGTGTTAGGTGTGTGTTTATAATATGTATTTATATATGTAATTGTGTTTGTGTGTGCTATGTGTGTAATGCATGTTCCTTGCGTATGTATATATTGATTGTGTGGTGTCTTGGGTGATGTTTGTATGTGTATTTTAAATTTTATAATATATAGAATAGTTTTTTGTGTGTTGGTATATATATATATATATATAGGATTTTGAAATAGTGGTGTGTGTGTGTTGATTTTTAAATATATATATATATATATTCAGTGTGTGTGTGTGTATATATATATGAATATATATATATTTTTGTTGAATTTTTATTTTATTATTAATATGTATGTATATATATTTTTAATGATTGTCTATATATAATATGTAGTTTGCGAAGGTATATATGTTTAATTGATTTTGTGTATTGTTTTTGGGTGTGTGGCGTAGTGTATTGTGTATGTGCATTCCTGTTTGTGTGCATATATAGGTTCGGTGTAGTGTTTTTTTTCCAGTGTGTGGTGCGTGAGTCATACTGTATGAATATAGTTATTGTAGTGAGTGTGTATTTTATAATACTGTGTGTAACTGCTTTTGTATTTGGGTGTATGTAATAAAAATTTATATTTTATAATAATAAATGTATTGCTCTGAATCTATTTGTTTTGAAGGAAAATTTATATGTATGTATGTTATATATAGTCTATAATATACAAGCTTTAGGTGTGTTTTCTTGCGTGTGAAATGGTGTGGGTACAACATTGTGTGTGCGTATATTTGTGTTGAGTTTGTTTTGAAAATTTATTTGTTAAAAAAAATGTGTGTGTATATATATATATATATTTCTTTCAATGTTTATATATGGGTACAATGGTTTTTATGTATCTTGTGCATGAGTTTGCATTGTATATTTATTTTATATATATATTTTTTAGTGTGTTACATAATATATAAATTTATAAAATATTTTGGTGTGTGTTGAACTTATATTATATATATATGTTATAATTTTACCATTCATGTCTGTATATATATAAATATATATATGTAAAAGTAAATGTTGTATTTATATTTTAAGTCGATTTGGTGTTGAGTTTAGAGACTGTTTTGAAACCCAGTAGCCTTACCGATCATTTGAGACATTCCCTATCCTCCTCTTATGAAAAAAATAACAGTGAGCGATCATCGAGTTGAAATTATTTTGAATCGTGCATGGAAGTCGTCGTTTCAGTTCTGCATAAATCCGTCTATTGTCTTTAATCTGCGCCACGGATGGTAAGTTTATCTCACACCTGACTCACGTTCTTTCATAGATGTTAGATCAACTAAATGAATTGCTATGAAATGTATAGTATTTCCAGTAGAAATTGTTTGATTAAAATATGGACTTTCATATGTGACACGATATTCATATGACATGTATGTACACTGAATATATATGACTATGATGTGATTGACGATATGTGATGATTTGTTATGTTGTATATACCCCTAGTTTAGGAAAATCACTAAAGGTCGAAATGATACATATCCGTACGGACATTAGATTAGGGAAAAATCGTTACGGGTTGAAATGATAGACCTGAACGATTTTTACTGAATTTGGGATTGCAGGTTGGAATGATAAACCCTTAGAAATTTTATAAATTACAGGTTGAAATGATAAATAACTGTACCACTTGACCATAGGGTAGAAAACTATATATGGACACCATTGATCATGTTTTTGAATTAAAATGAGTTGAAAATTTTGATTGTAATAATATTAATTTAAGATCTTATATTTATATTTTAAATATTTATACATAAATTTTGTAAATTTTAAATTATATGTTTCAAAATGATTTTATGAATAAAAATGTATTTAAATGCTTATTTAAAATTTTACTTATAATTTATTTATTTTAAACTATATAATTTAATCATATATATATATATATATATTTAACTTTAAATTAATTTATTATAATAAATTATTCGTTTTTTAACCTATTTCTAAGCTATTTTAAACCTATATATGTTATAAATCTATTTTCTATATAAATTTATAACTTATAAATATATTTTTAGTGCTTATTTTATATATATTTTATAAACTTTAAACTCAATAGGTGGATAAGTTTTGATTTCACGATTAAAATTCGAGGTTTAAAGATTTAAATTTTTATAACGATAATGGATTCAATAAATTTGATTTTTAAATCAACTAAATGCAAATTTTGAATTGACTTAAATATTGAACTTTATAGGAAATGAGTGTGAACTGCGTAATTAATTGGAATTTGAATTTATAATTGATATGAATATATAATTTCGATTATAATTCGACTGGTTATGAATTAAAATAATTTTATACATGGAATTGATTCAGAAAGTGTTTGGTTTGAAATAAAAAAATTCTTAAATCGATTTATTTTAAGATATGATTTTATTAAAATAGCCACAGTGTGAAAAATGTAAACGTTTGGTTGTTAAAGAGACCGGGATCGGATATTGTCATACTCTCTACCAATACCGAAAACCACTTTAACAACTGTGTACGCCGTGGAGTTCCAGAATGAAGTAGGATGGTTTGGTGGCGATTACTGGATTGAAGAAAGAGAACGTTGATGGATAGCCTTGACCTTCGGGTTATAATTAAAATGAATAAACAGCTGCTATACCGTGATTAAGTGAGGTCGCACCTCCATCGGACACACTTCTTCGAACTATATATATTACTTTGTGATTTGATTGGTGGCCACCCTTGATTACGGGAGTGTTGTTCGAGGTGGGCGGTAGTTGCGGCTATGTGTTACCGCCGGTCCAGGCGTGCATCGGTAGAATCCTATCATGGGTATTCCTCATGTGCCTTGTCATATTATCCTGATCGAGCTTCCTACGATTTTGATTTGACGTTGTCGTATAGCGGCGCATCACTATCCACCAACCGTTACTGGTATTTTATATGCAATGTTTACGACAATGTTTATAAACAGTGTAAGGGTAAAAATGTAATCCCGCTTACGTTATTTTAATATGTTATATTTAACCATAGCTAATATTATAATAGCGTATAATATTATATGATATTAGTTTGGCGGATCTTTACAGGATGGTGATCCCCAAACATCCTTTCAGTTACTGATTGCATTTCATTTAACATTTCATTTGAGTTGATTTACTTCCATGAGAATGTTAGTCCTGATCCGAGTTGTTTTATTTTGCATTATTGCTTGGGTCAGATCGAGTGTTGCAGTGTTGAGATTTCACCTTTTGAAGCTGGAGACTGTTGAAGATATCACCTCTACCGGTTGATTCTGGCTATTTCTCCTTTGTATTACATTAGACTTCTGTTGTATTTAATTTGTAACTCTGATATTATGTATAAATTTTGATTTTATTTAGTAGCTTCATGAACTACTATTGTATAATTTATTTATTCCGCTGCGAGATATTCTGTTTTTCTGTGTCTATGATTCTGTGATTTATTTTCTTTATCTCAGAAGCTAATAACATGCTGTCATTTTGAATGGTTTGAGTTGGTTTAATTACCAGCTTGAAGTGGACGAAAGACAGTATGTTACACATTTAAAAATAGCTGTTTATAGTTATGGTCAACAATTGTTCTTACATCGCCCTTTTCCAAAACGGTTTCAAACATAACTTGAAAATTATAACTTGAATTTAAAACCTGCTTTCACTCATTTGAAAGTTCTTGTTAACGGAAATCAAACGTTTTTCATTTTATGGAAATCCGATTTAGATTGCAGAAGTTATAAGCGTTTAAAGTTTGCATCTAAAATACGTAAATTGTCGTTATGCGACAAGCTCTATTTTGACCATAATAACCATTATTCTACGATACTTCAAAACATCTAAGAAGACAATTATATCCTTATATAACCCTTTTAAAAATCATTTAAATTTACTTTCCAAATTATTTTGGATCTAAAATTCAATATTCCAATTCATTTTTAAATTCAAATAACTTCAAATTAACCATCCCATTCGTTGGATCAGTTAGGGAGAGCAGGAAACTTTATTTCCAAACCCAAGCCTAGACACTATCCTCTCTGTCATCCTAGAATGTTCCAATATTTATTTATTCATTTAATGGACTTTAGAAATATATATGAATTCATACATATGGTCTTTCCAAATTATTAACCTTTAAATTCAATAATGATATTCCTTCTAATTATGAAGGAGATTTGTCGATCACCAATGTGATACCATAATTGTTGTCTCAAAGTGTGTGCAAAACAACATCAACAATCATTTAAACATCCATAGCAACCATCATCAACATAATTAAATAAATCATAATTGTGCACAAGCGTTATAACACTAACACTTAATAGTGTGTGTGGTCTAAACAATGCATCCATCATCCATCACAACAAACATCAATCATCATTAACCACTAATAATTCATCACTATATTTAAATTAGTCTAACCACTAATTAAATATATAAATTGTGGTTAGAGAGTTCTTACCTAAAAGCTTTCCAAATCTTCACGGTAGGCGAGCCTAGTTGAGCGAACCATCGGACAGTATTTCAATGCACCGTCTACTTCACCAAAATATATATTATATAATATATACTAATCTTTCTCTCTATATATATTATAAGATGAGGAGGAGGCGGATGACGAACTTTGGCAAGGTGGTGGTGGAAAAGAAGAAGACTTATGCCATGGAAACCATGGCCATAAGCTATAAGAAGAAGATGAAAAGAAGAAAATGGAGTGGAATGGTTAAAAAATGTAGGAAAGTCCTCCTTATATAGGAATGGAGGGTTAAGGAGGTAACGACACATAAGGGGGAAAGTGTAAAATGCATGAAAGGAGGCATGCAAAAGTACAAGTGTCCTTACACTTGTCTTAAGGAGAGAAAGTGATCTTTTGGTAGCATTTCCTTTAAAATGCTATGAAAACTAAGGACAACACTTAGTTCTAACGCAACTAATTCACGTTATGGTTTGACAAATCCAATCAAACGACTAATAGTATCAATAAGTACAAACTTATTCATAATCTTTCTCATTTATAATTCAAGTAAAATCTATCATATAACTTATCAAAATTATTAAATATTCTAAACCATATATATGTATGTCAAATTCAAGTTTAAATTTAAATTAAGTAATAAAAATTCCAATTTTAAATTGGTTAAAAATTCTGGATCTTTACAGTCTTTAAGGAGGAAAGGTATAATACTTCATTGTAGGATTCACCAGATCATTTTCAGTTTGATAAGATGAGGAAGGATCAATAGGATTGGGTGGAACTGGTAAAGGTTCAGAAACATCCTTCATTTTTGGGCCACAAAGTTTATAAACAATTTTCTCGAGAAGGCTTAAACGAGTTGCGGTGACCTTTTGCTCAAAATATAATTCTTTTTGAAGCGCTATTTCTCTTTTTGATAGTGATGAATTTCATCTACTTTTCTTTTAGTATCTGGTGATGAAAATAGAGCTCCTTTTTCCTTTTTTGAATCCGGAGTTAATCCTGTGTGATAATTTCCCCATTAATACTCGAGTTCATTTCTTGGAGTTGGTATGGGGAAACCGTGGAGCATTTGACGAGCTATTCGTTGTGAAGGTAATGTTAATTAAGGAATTTGAGTTGTTGGAAGACATAGTTAATAGAATTTTTTTTACTTTTTTAAGTTTATAGTTTGTGTTTTTATTTTAATGACACTATAAGCTTATATAAGCTAAATTGTAAAAAATATGTGGTTGGAATTTCATGAAGTTATAGCGAGAGAATAACTCAAACAAAGTGAGTGTTTTTAGGAAAGAAACTAATTTTAGCTATTAGCTAAAATGTATACAAACTTGTTCTGAAAAAAATGTTTAGATTAATTTATAGTAACTTATATATCCTTTACTGACATAATTTCCAATTCCCGTCTTAGTTTTATAAATGTATTCTCTAATAAAGGTTTAGTGAATATGTCGGCAATCTGATTTTCAGTTGAGATATATCCTAAATTTATAATTCCTTTTTCTATGTTGTCACGTAGAAAGTGGTGAAGAATGTCATTATGTTTAGTTCGTGAATGATTTATAGGATTTTCGGATAAATTTATTGCACTAGTGTTATCATAATATATTGTTGATTTAGTTAAGTTTACTACAAAATCTCTAAGTGTTTATTGCATATAGTCACATGTGCATAAGCTAAGGCAACATATATGTATTCCGTTTCACATGTAGAGAGTGATAAACAATTCTATTTTTCACTAAACCAAGACACAAGTGATTTCCCAATAAAATGGCACGTACCACTTGTACTTTTTCTATTTATCCGAGATCCACCAAAATCAACATCACTGTAAGATACTAATTCGAATGAACATACCTTCGGATAGAAAATACCGAAGTCCTTAGTATTATTTTGATATCTTAAATTCTGTTTCATTGCTCTTAAATGTGATTCTTTAGGATCTGCTTGGAATCTTACACATAAACATACACTTATCATTATATCAGGACGACTTGCAATTAAATAATGTAACGACCCGATCACACTTCTATATAGTTTTTGATCATGTAACGACCTGTATTTTACGTATTGAAGGATCTTAGAATATTTATTTCTTTTTCATATGAGGTCATATGGTCGTGTAACTTTGGAAAACCAATATCGGCGTCATTTTCCATGTCCACGATTTTTGCCGATTTTTAATTGACCATTTTGCCCCTAGTGAATCTTGTTTTGCCTATAACTTTTTATTGGTGTTGGCTTTTGACCTGAAACCACTTCCATTGGATTTGAATGATGGTTTACCTTTCCGTAGAGTGGTCACATTAGCCAAGTGGACTTAACGTTTGGGAGATATGGCTGAAATAAAGTTTAGAAGGTGAAAGACAGCTTAACCGGGCCTAATTAAAGTGATTAGCAGCTAGGCCCATAACCCATTTCAGGATAAAGGTTATAGGAGGACTGATAGGGTTAGGAAAAATATTTCATTTCAGTTTTTACCGCTGCTACTTTCATCCTTTGAACCCTAGCAATGGCCTCCACCTTCTAAATCACTCCCAAATCACCTTCTAATCACTAATCAAGAAGATCTACATCAATCAAAGAAATTCAACACCAAATCAAAGTTGAAATTGCTGTGTTGCATCGGAAAACGCCTCAAAACAGTAGAGTTCCAGAACTAAAGTTTTAGTTGTGGCTAAGGTAAGTGATTTGTATTGTTTTTCACTAATTACGGCTAATTAGGGGTGACTGGTGATAATTAGCGAAATTATGGCTCAGAAAAATCTAGAATAACATGTAAAAATTCTTAAATATTATTTTAGGGCTCTGATGGAAATTTGGGTTAATTTGGATATGTTTTGCTAATTGTATGATTAAACATGACTAAGGGGGATTAAGGGGAAAACATAGGTTTTTGTGTATGTTTGGTCTGACATGTTAAATTGTTGTTTTGGTGTTTAGTATTGATTCTCTACGTTGCCATGACTGTATGGTATGCTTTATGATTAATTAGAAAAGTTAGAATGGTCGAAAACGCCATTGTATGGCTTAAAATAGTCATTGGAAAAGTTGTAGGAAATGTGCAGGGTTTCGAATCGGATCAGATATAGGGCTCGAATCGGATAGGAGATCCGTGCAAGGGAATTTGATTCGGATCATAATTTGGCACTAGAGGAGGCTTGGAAAGAAGGAAGGCCATCGACATAGAGTTGGGGTTGGGATGTGGGATCGGTCGAAGTAAGCAAGCTGGAGCAGGAGAGACGAACCGAACCGGGGCTCAAGCACCCGAACCGAAATAAACGCAGGATGGCACCCGAACTGAAACGAACGGAAGATGGCACCCGAACCGAACCAAATGAGAGACCCAAACCGAACTGATGAGGACTAGAGTACTATGCATATTAACCAAGGCGTGGGCTATGAACACTGAACCGAACCAGGTATGGAGTACCAAACATAACTAGATGTATACTTTTACTTCTACGCGATGACTCTTTTGAAGACCAACTCCAATTCAACCAAAACACGAGATGCAAAGGAAGTCCAAATAGGAAGTATAACTCAGGATCCATATGGGAACCAACGAGTTAACTTCATGAATTGGACTTTGCTGCAGACGCGTGCAAAGGGATTATCGGTGTCTATAGCTTTGAATCACCACTGAGAGACAGATTATTGGCTATGGATTAGTGCAGTGGGGTTGTTGTGACTCCATGGGGAAAAATGATCGTAGCAGGGCTATGAGCCAGTGCAGTGGAGTTGTTATGACTCCATGGGGCAGAGTGTACATAGCAAAATATTAGTGGTTACAGATCAGTGTAGTGGTGTCGTCATGACTCCATGGGGCAGATTGATCGTAATAAAGAATTAGGTGATTAAAGTGGTAGATATTGTATGCTTTACGCACTAAGTGAGAGATGTAAGGATGATTGCTATGTTTGATGTTTTGCTATAACTATGACATGCACACCCCCTCCCCATTATTTTCACACCACCTGTTAGGGTCACCTTAGAGTATTGTACATCCCGTTGTGCTAACTCTTTGGTTGCAAGTCCAGGTTCAGGTATGGTTATGTATACCTATTATTGCTCTGTTTTGCTGCTTATCGCTCATACCATACTTTTGTCTGACCCAGAGTTTTATGTCTCTTCTTATTACTCCGGGTGCTCTTAAATGGGCAGAACTAGAGACAGGTCAGGTGATTATGCATGAGTAACTGTACAGGAGACGAGCAGGAGGCTACCACGTATGATATATATTCTCCCTGTGTTATTGCTGGTCACTACTTTGGGCACTAGTAGTGTACCTTTTTCTTTTGTTTTTAGAGACAGTATTTCAAAGTTGTAATAATGCTGGTTTGGATGATAAGCTGTATTGTGGATTTCCGCTGCTATGATGGTTTAGTTTTCAGCTTATGCACTGTCTCGCTTGTTTTATGTCAAAGTTATGTTATTATTATATTTTATCCCATGCGCTGTGATACATTCTACAGGTTCCTTGTTAGTTCATATTCCTTTCTTTTCCTTTCTTTGGCGATCGTCCCGTGCTAGTCGGGCATCGGCACAGCGCACTTTCATTGGAAATGCCGGTTGGTGCGGGGCACGCCGTCACACTTGGTATCGAGCTCCAGGTTGTGTAGTTAACCTAGGGAAAGACACCAGAGAGAGATAGTATACGTATATGAGAGCGCGTATTTGTGATATTTTGGTTTTCAAAAGCTATATATATACTATTAATATATCTAAGGAGGGAGTCATACTACACTGGCACCACTGAAGGGTTGATTAATTGTTTTTTCCTTACAGATTGAAAGATGAGCCGATATATGAGGAATACTGGTTCAGTAGCCAATAATAGGAATACTCCTTATATGAGGGCGATGTTCACTGACTTCATGAGAGAGATGCTTAGGGATGTTCAGAGGGCAGCTCCTAATGCTGCAAATGGTAGTGGCGCAGCAGTGCAAGCGCCTAGGGCCAATTTCGCCAAGCTCTGTATGGACTACACTAGCCTTGGTGGGAAGCCGTTCCACGGAACAGAATCGGGTACAGAAGTTCAGGATTGGCTTGATAGTTGTGAGTGCATCTTCGAGGACTTAGGGATCGATGATGCAATGAAGAGAAAGCTAGCATCTCGTCAGTTGCAAGGCTATGAATTGGTGGAATGCTACTAAGGCAGCTACTCCTGAGTATCAAGTTACGTGGAATCAATTTAAAGCTCGCTTCAGTGACAATTTTATCCTAGCTGCTCAGAAATCAGAATTGCTTAGGAAGTTCTTGGAGCTTAAACAGAATGGTAGGGCAGTCTCGGAATATACTACTGAGTTCGATACTTTATCGAAGTATGGATTATCCCTTATTGACACTCCCGAGAAGAAGAATGAGAAGTTCATAACAGGCTTAGATCAGTACTTGGAGGAAAGGCTTATAAAGCATATTGATGAGACTTTTGAATCGATTGTTGGGAAAGCATTGAGGTCAGAGAGCCTTTATCCTAAGACCAAGACTGAGGTGGTTGTTGTATCTACAAGGGAGCCAAAACCGCAAGCAAGCGGTGGAGGAAAGAATAACTCTCAGAATAAAAGGAAGCAAAATCAGAATCAGACCAAGGATGGTCAGAAAAAGAGGGATAAGAAAGATGTAGAGTGCTTTAGGGTTATTCTGCTAAAGAATGTCGAGCAAAGCCAGCGGACAGGAAGTGCTTTAACTGTGGCCAAGTGGGACGTCACAAGGATAAATGTCCACAACCCCCTAAAGATAAGCAGATTGTGAAAGCGTATGTTATTAATGTTGTTCCTTCTTCGTCGAATGCCCCAGTTGCGGCGGAGAAAGGAAAGAATGTCGTCATTCAAGGTATGCTTTCTGTTTATGATGTTCTTGTTCGAGCACTGTTTGATATTAGGGCTACCCGTTCCTTCATATCTAGTGACCTGGTGGATGGGGTGGGATTGGAACCCGAGATAGTCAATAGACCTTTAGTTGTGACAAACCTGATTGGTGGTTCGACTAGCCTTAGCATGATTTGTCGAAATGTGGTCTTATCGAGTCATGGATGTATGTTTTCTTGCGATTGCTTTGTTTTCGGCTTTACTGGGTTTGGCATTATTTTGGGGGTCGATTGGCTCCAAAAATATACAGTGGTGGTAGACTGTGAGGGATTTTCGGTGACTATTAGGGAGGATGATAGGCGGATGGTAGTGTTTGGTGGCCTACCTAGTGACGAGGTGATGGCTAGTTTTCTAAATTCCCCGACATCCCGTAGGACGAGTTATCAGGGATTCCCGTTGCTGGCTAGTATCCGGATATCTTCGAGGAAGTGACCGGACTTCGACCACACTGAGAGATTGAGTTCCATATTGATTTAGTGAAATATGCTAGACCTATAGTGATGCCACTTCGTCGTATGGCACCAAGGGAGAAGCGAGAGCTTGGGGTGCAAGTATGCGATCTTTTGAAGAAGGGATTTATCAGAAGAAGTGTCTCCGAGTGGGGAGCACCAGTTGTATTTTCTACTGAGGTAGATGGTTTCCTTCATTTATGTGTGGACTATCGCAAGTTGAATAAAGTGACTAGGAAGAATAAGTATCCTCTTCCATGGATAGATGATTTGTTTGATCAACTGGAGGGACAAGGGTGGTCTCCCAATTGGACCTCGCGACCAGATTTCATCAGCTCCGAGTAGCAGCTGAGAGTATTCCTAAAACGGCATTTCGGATGTCGTTTGAATTCTATGAGTGGTTGGTCATGCCATTCGGGTTGACCAATGCACCAGCATATTTTGTGGATCTTATGAATAGAGTATTCCGATATCAATTGAATAAATTTTTTTAATGTTCGTGGACGATATAATTGTTTATTCGAGGACAAGGAAGAACAGAAGGAACATTTGAGAGTAGTGATGGAGGTGTTGAGAAAACATCAAGTTTTCTAAGTGTCACTTCTGGAGGATGGAAGTGAGATTCTTGGGCCATGTTGTCTCAGAGAATGATATTGCCGTGGACCCTGTGAAGGTGGCTATGGTACAAGATTGGTCTACGCCCAAGAGTGCAACAAATATAAGAAGTATCTTAGGGTTAGCTAGATAATATCGTAAGTTTATCCAGCACATCTCCAAGATAGCGGCACCGTTAACTCAATTGACCAAGAAGAATCAAGCTTTCGGATGGGATGGAAATTGTGAAAATGCATTTAAGAGTCTAAAGGAAAAGTTGATGCGTGCACTAGTATTAGTCATTCCTAAAGGGAATGAAGAAATGACAGTATACACGGATGCACGTGGTACCGGACTAGGTGCTGTATTGATGCAAGGAAGTAGGTTTGTAGCTTACGCTAGTCGGCAACTGAAACCACATGAGAAAAGATATCCTACCCATGACTTGGAATTGGCAGCGATCATATTCGTGTTGAAGATGTGGAGACATTATCTCTTGGGAGAAAGACTCGTGTCGTTTACCAATCATAAATCGTTAAAGTATCTATTCTCTCAGAAGGATCTAAATCTCCGACAGCAAAGATGGTTAGAATTATTGGCTTCCTATGATTTTGATAGCGCAAATACACCATGAAAGGGCAATGCGGTAGCTAATGAATTGAGTAGGAGACATGCCAGTTTAGGGGCTATGTTTCTTGAATGGAAGCAACTGAGGTACATCGCTAGGTATGATTTCAGACCAAAGTGCGAATTGGATCCAGAGAAGTTAGCAAGTTTGATGATCAGACCCACTTTGATTGAGCAGATTAGTCCCAGTCAGAGGGACGATCCTAACTTATTGGAAATCATCTCTAAGTTAGAGATGGGCATCGACGAGGAGATGAACAAGTATGGGCTTGATTGAGATGGATCGCTTAGAAAGAATGGGAGACTAGTTGTACCCAATGTCAATGGATTTAGAGATGAAGTGCTTAGAGAATGTCATCACTCAAAACTAACTATACGTCCCGGTGGTAATAAAATGTATCGAGACATGAAGCGGACCTACTACTCGGAAGGGATGAAAAGAGACGTTGGGAAGTTTATATCCAAATGCATGAACTGCCAGCCAGTTAAAGCTGAGCAAAAGAAATTTAATGGTTTGTTGCAACCATTAGAAATTCCAGAATGGAAATGGGAACAAGTCTCAATGGATTTCATTGATGGTTACCAAGGACTAGATTGGGCCATGATAACATTTAGGTGATTATGGGCCCGACTGACCAAGAGTGCAAGGTTTATACCCATCAAGTCGAATTGAACAACAGCTAAGTTAGTTGTGACAACCCCAATTTCGACAGACCGAATTTTTTTTCAAAATTCCAATCTATCGAAACATGGATTGGTTTGCTCTGGTATCCTGCAGAAAAGATAGGGACATAAAACATGTCAGAGCTCAGAAAAATATCTTACAGCGGAGAGGATAAAATATAGTACAATCAAAACATAGTCTTACCGTATTATTAATACTGCCTAAGCAGTATCCAAAGCTTTCATATCTCTGCCACAATCTAACCTGCAAGTGTGTTATGAGGAGGGGGTCAGAACACAAGTTCTGGTGACTGGATTTAAACTATACACTTCGGATAATCTTATATATACCGTTCAATCATATTTTCTTATTTATTAGGTAATTTGGGTTAACAGCACTCAAGGCTTATACACACGTCGTACCCATTTACTTCCCGTTGAATTAACCTAATACAGTATATGTAGCTATCTTTCAATATTGAGATACACCCCATGGTACCCCACTCGCACGGTCTCCACTGTATCATCGCAGGAATATAGCAATCCCTAATCCTACGCCTAAGTGTCATACGGATTTCTGTATATATGTAAATGCTACATCTGCAAAGAGCCACTACTTCTATATTATGCAAGCGTTCGGACTTCCATCTTTGAACCATTCGATCGAATTAGGTTCCATCCTCGAATAATGCCCTCTAGTCTTATGATACACCACCCAGAGCGACATGAGTGTACCTAGATTTTCCTACGTACGTATCATCAATCATTCTCGATGTCTATTGCACATGTTCTCTATATGTGTGCCCGAGTCCCGTTGCAGGGCTAATCAACAAACATGGAACTCAGTCGGGAGCTTTCAGATATCTGCCGATTGGAGATGCTAAGGTCTGCTTTTACGGTGGCTATGGTCCCACTAGACCTCTCCCTCAACTAATGAAAGGCACCCAAAAAAATCAAGAATGAGAACTTAACCCCGGCCCCCTATGCCCTTCAAACCTATTGGCCAACCTCACCCATAACTAGATAGCAAAGCATATGGTCTTTTGGAGTTCTCCGCCTTTCCGCTTTACGTACTAACTGAAGATGGTAGGTAGACGACGAGTTGCTATCACAAGGAACTAATTGGTCTCGCCAAATCACACTGGTCCATCTTAGTCTTTTGATTGTCCATTATTATTGCAATCAAGGCATACTTATTGGTTCACCTACGCAGACCTAACCTCTGTGAGTACAGGCGTATCATCTGCCACTCACAGAGGAATACCAAGAGTATTCTACGTCCCCGGAAGCCGCATGCTTCCCCTTCATGTCCTTTGGAGCCATCAAACAATCAGATGAATGAGCGCTTCCCTCGTACCTTATAACACCTCGATGATCTACCATGTTGGGTTATTTGCTCTCAACCGTACGGACTGGTCTAAGCGCCTTACTTTAGTATGTTGTTAGACCCTATGTCTAAACATTCTTTTACGCGCATGTTTCACCTCACTAGGTTTCCAGTTAACTTGGTTATTCATATTGATATTCAAATTACCAAGTTTCTCTTGCTTATTAATTTCAGTCGTACAACTTAATTCACTTAAGTTTATTAATAAGCTTACAACATATTATACTCTAGAATGTGGCCCAAGGTCCGTGATCCACAATCCCTTTTATATTCTTGTTTGATTTCAATAACATGTTTTACTTAATATGTAATTATGTATATCTAATTCACATATTTCCAATTAACATGTCACTTACCATTTATGATTATATATAACTTATTTCATTTCATAAGTTTTCCTCGTCCTCTCTCATTTAATCATAATTCCACTTTACGTCGTCAATACGACTTATCGTTGTTTACTGATTAACTTAGATCTATTAACTAAGGCCCATTAATAAGTTTCTCTACCCATTTATTATAACATATGTTATAATTTCCCCTTGTCCCTAGGACAAGTCTAAACATCTTTTTCTTACCAACGGGTTTCAGACTCCCAGACTACTTAATTTATAATTAAGTACAATATATTTCCCCCCCTTTCTTAACTGGTTTTAGGTTTTCCCCTTTTCTGATTACTTAATTTACAATTAAGTGTCACTTAACTTAATTCACCAGTTATCCCATTCCCTTACTAGTTTATTATAACTTAAGTTATAATATTCACTTGTCCCTAGGACAAGTCTACCTATTATACAACATTTTAATTAATGTTATTTATTTGTAATAGGATATTATCATTCCCCTTTTAAACCATTTACTGTTGTAAACCATTATTCTTCATTCTATGTAATATACGTTCCTTATTATATTAAGGAAAATACATCATGCACCTTATCAGTTTGATAGAAGGAATCAATGATTTATTTTCATAATGTTTTCCCACCTAAATCCTTGGTAGCAAGTAATTTCTTTACTTTTCTATATTTATTGTGGCTTACTTGCAACAACTTTTCAGAAATAAGTCATCTAGGTAAATACATCACTTTTCCCTCTTATCACACTAACTCGGTTTATTACATTCCTTCCTTTCTTATTTTCTGAGTTAGACATTTAATTACCATCCTTGTCATTTATTTATATTTTGTTATATACATATATAAGCACTAGACCTCTCACATTAAGCCTACATTTGTGGACGCTGGATTTGTCGGGCGGGTCCGGGCAGACTTCTACCACAAGCTGACTTAACCTCGTGTCTTAGAACATGTTGTTAGTTCTTGCACTTAGTCCTCTCACATTAAGTTCAACATTAGTGGCTGCTGGATATGCCGGTCGGGTCCGGATAGACTTCTGCCACTAATGCAACCTAAGCTCATGCTATAAGTGTATTTACAATTTCTAATTGTAATCCTAGGTATATTCATTTTCATTCAATCACTTATGTTCATATCAAATTGCGCTTCCAAACTAAAATCTCAAAACATAATATATGTTATGTTCGTTACATGAAAATTTGAGACATATTATCCTTTTTACTGTAATATAGTTTACAGTAGTCTAATTTATATGTCGTCCAATTTTTGCCTATATTTTGTTGCATGTCATTTTCAACATATGTTTAATTCTACTAGGACATGTAAACATTCAGTCGGGTAATTATTTTAACATGTTGTTAAATCAATAATATGTACCAGGTAAAGCATGTAATTACAAGCACTGAATTGGCTATTCATATCCTAACAAGTTTATTTTCTCCAACATGTAAACATTTAATAACTTAGCCAATTCAACATAGAAATTTCCTGACATATTCATATCAACATTTCAATTCGTTAGAACAGCAATTTATGATCAAACTAGCCATTTCAAAATTTATTAAAAAGGGGAATGCTAAACGATAATCATAACATTATCTAAAGGCTATAGCTTAAACTCACTCACCTTTAAGCTTTCCCCAAATTTTGGATCTGATCCGTTATATCATCCATGGTTTTCCTTTTCCCTTTAATTTGATTCACGACCTAATGACCATGGATTTATTATTTCATGAAAATAGAAGGGAAAGAGGAATAATTTAAATATATTGGTTCTTAGAGGTTTACCTTGCTTTCATAATTCAATAATCTTTGTATTAACGTTGATTCCCTCTTCCAGATCTGAGTTCATAATCCTTCTAGGCTAACATTTTAATTTCAAAATAGATTTGAGAAGAGAGAGAAAGGGAGCCATGGCAGAGCTCCAGCGCCGCCGCCGAATTATGATGTTTAGGGTTACGTCTAGGGTCTTATTTATAGGTGCTTAAGACCTTATCGTACACGCAGCGCTGAGTCAGCATTGAACCCAGTTAAGAAAATAGTCCAGGTTTGCAAATGAATCTAGCCAAATCTTATCGTACATGCAGTGCTGAGTCAACATTGGGTCCCGCAAGCTGTTTTGGCGCAGAAATTTGAATTTCGAATGTTTGAATTGTTTTGGCGCAGAAATTTGATTTTTGAACTTTTGAATTTGAGGAATTTATTTAACTGTTTTATTCACATGAAATATTCTTATATGTATACAATTCCTCTCCCGACCATTTTATGCATATATATATGCACAATTTTTGTTTTATTTTCAAAATTTAAACGATGTTGCACCGTTATTTGATTCTTGCCATATTTCATTGACTGTAGCCTTATCTTGAATTTTATCTTTTGTATACATATATTTATGCACGTATATATATATATATTCTCATATATATATACATATTTTTTCTTTATTTCCTTATATGTACATTCTAATCCTTTCAAATTTTGAATTTGTATACGTACATATATTTGCATGTTCAGTTGGCCCTCTCTAAAACAAAGATAAAAATTATGCCACCGCCGGGGTTGAACCCCCGACCTCTAGATTACAAATCCAATACCTTAACCAACTGATTTATGAAGTCTTTTGTTAATAAGTCTTAGAACAATGATAATTATTGTTCTCTCCTTACTTCTATTTTTCATATTAGTTACAATACTTAAATTAAACCATTGCGTGAATCTTTTTCTTCTAATGTTAATGCATTATGTTTGCAAATCAGTGCATGCAACATATTTACATTGCATGCAACCAATCATTTCTTTCTTTCAATGCATGCGTTACATTTTTTTCAGTGCATGCATTTATTACATGCAATCCTTATTTTATTCTTTATTTTACATTTTAATTTGTTTGCATATATATATATATATATATATCTTGTGCGTATACAAACTTCTAGGCTTAATAACTTCTTCATATGACGTTCGTTTTATGTAAACCAGGTGTCTTTCTTGACCAGAATTCCGAGACGGACGCAATGGCACAGTCCGTTTTTACTTAATTCTCATTATTTAGTTAAGTTATTCTTATTTTATTATCTTAAAAATACGAAGTGTTTCATTCTCCCACCCTTAGGAAATTTCATCCCCGAAATTTAATAAGGGTAAAATCAACTAACCCCTCGCATAATATACATCCATCATGTGTGCATCCAATTTCAGCAAACATTGTGCACTTATACAAAGTGAAATACAACATAATAATGCTTGTATACCTAAGCGGTACCTCCTACATATATGCAAATTTCTCAAAAATTCTTTTTAAAATATGATGCTCTCCTAGATATACTGGCATTTCTACATGAATGCAATATTTTGAAAATCAAAATGATTATTCATCCAAATTTTCCCACACTCTTATTGAGTAAGAGCATAGTTCATCCAATTGTTGCATCCATATCCTACCAACCAACTTTATTTTTCGAATTTTAGAAAAATCTAATTTTCGAAATTCGATTTCTTAAGTTACAAAAAGGTGGAAAATGGGAAATTTCACACCTTCCGTTTTTCTTTTATATACCTTTTTCCAACCGTACTTGGATTTTATGAAACAATGTATAAAGATTTCCTATTTCCTATGCAAGCATATCCCACATAAGAAAATTTTCTCTGTTGTAGCTTTTCTTTTTCATCTTATCTTGCAAAAAAAATTCAAATCGCAAAACTGGAGTAGATACGGACAACTATTTTCCTTAATCGGGTTTATGACTTATTCTTACCTATAAGGTCAGTCCAGTCTCCAACTACAAGGTGTTAACATCCACTCTATTCTCATTTTCTACAACTTATTTTGTCCACCAAACAAAATTTTCTTTTAAACAATTTATCAAAAATAATTGTCAAAAGAATAGAGACTTCAAAACTTTCTTGATTAAAAATTCTTGTATGAAATATAACTAGAAAAACTAGCGAGCTATACATGCTCTATAATATGCACCTTTTAGTGAAAGAATTTTGCTTTAATACTCAATATGTACATCTTTACATATTTTAAAACTATAACTTTTAAGATTAAAACTTGAAAACACCATAAACCATTTTTTTCCTAAACTTTTATAATCTCAAGCTCTTAAAAGTTAATAATTGGGTTAGACTCAAAGCGGGTTTCCAATTTTTCTAGACTCTCCTAGACACTCCCCAAGGTCAATTATCTCAACTATATATGTTCCTAATCCATTTTTCTCTGCTCAACTTTTTCCAAAATACTAATCATATGGGATTTATTTTCCTTTCGTACAAAGTATATAGTACACTTTCCCACCAAACTTCCTAAGTGTCTCAAATTTCCTTATTCATTCCTTTAGTGTACAAAACAAACATCCTATTTCATACCATATTTTACTCATTTTATTTAGAGGGTTCCTCAATGAATCTAGGTATACATATAATATATTTATATTTTTAAAAATACAAATACATTCACTCACTATTTGTATAGGAATTTATAACCTAAGCTCTGATACCAGATGTGACAACCCCAATTTCGATAGACCGAATTTTTTTCAAAATTCCAATATATCAAAACTCGGATTGGTTTGCTCTGGTATCCTGCAGAAAAGATAGAGACATAAAACATGTTAGAGCTCAAAAAAATATCTCACAACGGAAAGGATAAAATATAGTATAATCAAAACATAGCCCTACCGTATTATTAATACTCCTAGCCAGTATCCAAAGCTATCATGTCTCTGCCACAATCTAACCTGTGAGTGCGTTATGAGAAAGGGGTCAGAACACAAGTTCTGGTGACTGTATTTAAACTATACACTTTGGATAATCTTACATATACCGTTCAATCATATTTTCTTATTTATTAGGATACTTGGGTTAGCAGCACTCAAGGCTTACACACACGTCGTACCCATTTACTTCCCAGTGAATTAACCTAATACAGTATATGTAGCTATCTCTCAATATTGAGATACACCCCATGGTACCCCACCCACACGGTCTCCACAGTATCATCGCAGGAAAATAGCAGTCCCTAAGCTTAAGCCTGAATGTCGTATGGATTTCTGTATATATGTCAACGCTACGTCTGCAAAGAACCACTACTCCTATATTACTTAAGCATTCGGACTGCCATCTTTGAACCATTCGATCAAATTAGGTTCCATCCTCGAATAATGCCCTCTAGTCTTATGATACACCACCCAGAGAGACATGAGTGTACCTAGACTTTCCCACGTACGTATCATCAATCATTCTCGATGTCTATTGCATATGTTCTCTATATGTGCGACCGAGTCTCGTGGCAGGGCTAATCAAGAAACAAGGAACTCAGTCGGGAGCTTTCAGATATCTGCCGATTACAGATGCTAAGGTCTCCATTTACAGTGGCTATGGTCCCACTAGAACCTTCCCTCAACGAATGAAAGGCATCCAAGAATATTAAGAATGAGAACTTAATCCCGACCCCCTATGCCCTTCAAACCTATTGGCCAACCACACCCATAACTAGATAGCAAAGTATATGGTCTTTTGGAGTTCTCCGCCTTTCCGCTTTACGTACTAACTGAAGATGGTAGGTAGAAGACAAGTTGCTATCACAGGGCACTAACTAGTCTCGCCGAATCACACTGGACCATCTTAGTCTTTTGATTGCCCATTATTTTTGCAATCAAGGCATACTCATTGGTTCACCTACCCAGACCTAACCTCTGTGGGTATAGGCGGATCATCTGCCACTCATAGAGGAATATCAAGAGTATCCTACGTCCCCGGAAGCCGCGTGGTTCCCTTACAGTCCTTTGGAGCCGTCAAACAATCAGATGAATGTCCGCTCCCCTCGTGCCATATAACACCTCGATGTTCTACCCTATTGGGTTATTCACCCTCAACCGTACGGACTGGTCTAAGTGCCTTACTTTAGCATGTTTTTAGACCATATGTCTAAACATTCTTTTACGCGCTTATCTAACCTCACCAGATTTCCAGTTAGCTTGGTTATTCATATTGAATTCTTATTCAAATTACCAAGTTTCTCTTGCTTATTAATTTCATTCATACAACTTAATTCATTTAAGTATATTAACAAGCTTACAACATGTTATTCTCTAGATAGTGGCCCAAGATCTATGATCCACAATCCCTTTTATATTCTTGTTTGATTTCAATAACATGTTTTACTTAATATGTAATTATGTATATCTAATTCACATGTTTCCAATTAACATGTCACTTACGATTTATGATTATATATAACTTATTTCATTTCATAAGTTTTCCTTATCCTCTCTCATTTAATCATAATTCTACTTTACATCGTCAATAGGACTTATCGTTGTTTACTTATTAACTTAGTTCTATTAACTAAGGCCCATTAATAAATTTCTCTACCCATTTATTATAAAATATGTTATAATTTCCCCTTGTCCCTAGGACAAGTCTAAACATGTTGTTCTTACCAACTGGTTTCAGACTCCCAGACTACTTAATTTATAATTAAGTACAATATATTTCCCCCTTTTCTTAACTTGTTTTAGGTTTTCCCCTTTTCTGATTACTTAATTTACAATTAATTGTCAATTAACTTAATTCACCAGTTATCCCATTCCCTTACTAGTTTATTATAACCTAAGTTATAATATTCAATTGTCCCTAGGACAAATCTACCTATTATACAACATTTTCATTAATGCTATTTATTTATAATAGGTTATTATCATTCCCCTTTTAAACCATTTACTGTTGTAAACCATTATTCTTCATTCTCTGTAATATATATTCCTTATTATATTAAGGAAAACACTTCATGCAATTTATCAGTTTGATAGAAGGAATCAATGATTTATTTTCATAATGTTTTCCCATCTAAATCCATGGTAGCAAGTAATTTCTTTACTTTTCTATATTTATTGTGGCTTAATTGCAACAACGTTTTTAGAAATAAGTCATTTAGGGAAATACATCACTTTTCCTTCTTATCACACTAACTTAGTTCATTACATCCCTTCCTTTCTAATTTTCTGAGTTAGGCATTTAATTACCATCCTTGCCATTTATTCATATCTTGTTATATACATATACATACATATATATATAAGCACTAGACCTCTCACATTAAGCCTACACTTGTGGATGCTGGATTTGTCAGGAAGGTCCGGGCAGACTTCTACCACAAGCTGACTTAACCTCGTGTCTTAGCACGTGTTGTTAATTCTTGCACTTATGCCTCTCACATTAGGTTCAACATTAGTGGCTGTTGGATATGCCGGTCGGGTCCGGGCAGACTTCCACCACTAAAGCAACCTAACCTCGTGCCATAAATGTATTTACAATTTCTAATGGTAATCCTAGGCATATTCATTTTCATTCAATCACTTATGTTCATATCAAATTGTGCTTCCAAATTAAAATCTCAAAACATAATATATGTTATGTTCATTACATGAAAATTTTAGACATATTATCCTTTTTACTGTAATATAGTTTACAGTAATCTAATTTACATGTCATCCAATTTTTGTCTATATTATGTCGCATGTCATTTCAATATATGTTTAATTCTACTAGGACATGTAAACATTTAATCGGGTAACTATTTTAACATGTCGTTCAATCAATAATAAGTCCCAAGTAAAGCATGTAATTACAATCACTGAATTGGCTATTCATATCCTAACAAGTTTATTTTCTCCAACATATAAGCATTCAATAACTTAGCCAATTCAACATAGGAATTTCCTGACATATTCATATCAACAACAATTTATAATTAAACGTGTCATTTCAAAATTTATTAAAAAGCGGAATGCTAGACGATAGTCATAACATAATCTAAAGGCTATAGCTTAAACACACTCACCTTTAAGCTTTCCCCAAATTTTGGATCTGATCCGTTATATCATCCATGGTTTTCCTTTTCCCTTTAATTTGATTCATGACCTAATGACCATGGATTTATTATTTCATGAAAAGAGAAGGGAAAGAGAAATAATTTAAATAGATTGGTTCTTAGAAGTTTACCTTGCTTTCATTATTAACGTTGATTCCCTTTTCCAGATCCGAATTCATAATCCTCCTAGGCTAACATTTTAATTTCAGAATAGATTTGAGAAGAGAGAGAGAGAGGGAGACATGGCAGAGCTCTAGCGCAGCCGCCGAATTATGATGTTTAGGGTTAGGTCTAGGGTCTTATTTATAGGTGCTCAAGACCTTATCATACACACAGCGCTGAGTCAGCATTGAACCCAGTTAAGAAAATAGTCAAGGTTCACAAATAAATCTAGCCAAATCTTATCGTACACGCAGTGTTGAGTCAGCATTGGGTCCCGCAAGCTGTTTTGGCGTAGAAATTTGAATTTCGAATGTTTGAATTGTTTTGGCGTAGAAATTTGATTTTTAAACTTTTGAATTTCTTTAATTTATTTAACTGTTTTATTCACATGAAATATTCTTATATATATACAATTCCTCTATCGACCATTTTATGCATATATATACGCATAATTTTCGCTTTATTTTCAAAATTCAAACGATGTTGCACCGTTATTTGATTCTTGCCGCATTTCATTGACTGTAGCCTTATCTTGAATTTTATATTTTGTATACATATATTTATGCATATATATATATATATATTCTCATATATATACATATATTTTCTTTATTTTCTTATATGTACGTTCTTAACATTTCAAATTTTGAATTTGTATATGTAGATATATTTGCATGTTCAGTTGGCCCTCTCTAAAACAAAGATAAAAATTATGCCACTGCCGAGGTTCGATCCCCCGACCTCTAGGTTACAAATCCAATGTCATAACCAACTAAGTTATGAAGTCTTTTGTTAATAAGTCTTAGAACAATGATAATTATTGTTCTCTCCTTACTTCTCTTTTTCATGTTAGTTACAATACTTAAATTAAACCATTGCGTGAATCTTTTTCTTTTAATGTTAATGCATTATGTTTGCAAATCAGTGCATGCAACATATTTACATTGCATGCAACCAATCATTTATTTCCTTCAATGCATGCGTTACATTTTTTATTGCATGTATTTATTACATGCAATCCTTATTTATTCTTTATTTTACATTTTAATTTTTTTGCATATATATATATATATATATCTTGTGCATATACAAACTTCTTGTTTTAATAATTTATTTATATGATGTCCGTTTTACGCAAACCAGGTGTCTATCTTGACCAGAATTCTAAGACGGACGCAATGGCGCAGTCCATTTTACTTACTTCTCATTATTTAACTAAGTTATTCTTATTTTATTATCTTAAAAATACGGAGTGTTACATTAGCAGAACTGTATATGAAGTGGGTAGTGAGATTTCATGGAGTACCCAAAGGCATTGTAAGTGACTAAGACCCGTTGTTCACTAGTGGATTTTGGAAGAGCTTACAAGAGGCATTAGGATCATAATTACATTTCAGTACCACGTACCATACTCAAATCGACGGTCAGACAGAGAGGGTGAATCGTATATTGGAGGATCTCTTGAGAGCTTGTATATTGGATTTTGGAGGGTCTTGGGATAACCATTTGCATCTAGTGGAGTTCGCATATAATAATAGTTATTAATCTAGTATTGGTATGGCTCCATTTGAAGCTTTGTACGGAAGACCGTGCAACTCACCATCATGTTGGTTGGAAACTGGTGAGAAATTGTACTTGGACCAGATGTGATAAGAGAAACATCAGATAAGATCAAGGTTATCCAACAACAAATGAAGGCTTCCCAAGATAGGAAGAAGAGTTATGCTAATAAGAGGTGAAGAGATTTAAAATTCTCCGTTGGCAACTTGGTGTTTGTCAAGATTTCTCCATTAAAGAGCGTGATTCGATTTGGTAGGAGAGACAAGTTAACACCAGGATTTGTTGATCCATTCCTAGTTCTCAAACAAGTTGGAAATTTAGCATATAAAGTTGAATTAATTGACAAGATGGCGGGAGTTCGCAACGTATTTCATGTTTCCCAGTTAAGGAAGTTCGTGCACGCCCCCAAAATGACTATTTCACCAGATCAGTTGGATGACATCGAAGTAGAACCCGAAGCAGTTGAGAACCGCAAGACGATTCGTATTTTCGAGCATGATACGAAGCAACTTCGAAGGAAGGCAGTGAAACTGGTCCAGGTTCAGTGGGGCGAGAATGAGAATGACTATACTTGGGAAACAGAGGAGAGCATAAGGAAGTCGTATCTAGAACTCTTTGCCTGGTAAGATTTTAAATTGCGATTTAGTTATTCCGCATGTTAGGATAGACCTGATGTGTTTGTAATGTATGTTTGATGTTTGTAAATGGATGCTAGGCATACGGGACTCGTTGTATGCTTTAATTTGGTAATTTCGAGGGCGAAATTTCTTAAGGGGGAGGGGGGAGAATGTAACAACCCGTATTCTACATATCGAAGGATCATAGAATATTTATTTCTTTTTCATATGAGGTCGTATGGCACGTAACTTTGGGGAACAACTATTGGGGTCATTTTCCATGTTCACGATTTTTGCCAATTTTTAAATGACCATTTTGCCCCTAGCGAATCTTGTTTCGCGTATAACTTTTGATTGGTATGGATTTTTGACCTAAAACCACTTCCATTGGATTCGAATGATGGTTTACCTTTCCGTGGAGTGGTCACATTAGCCAAACGGACTTATCGTTTGGGAGATAAGGCTGAAATAAGGTTTAGAAGGTGAAAAACAGCTTAACCGGGCCTAATTAAGGTGATTAGCAGCTAGGCTCATAACCCATTTTGGGACTAGGATTATAGGAGGGCTGATAGGGTTAGAAAAAACATTTCATTTATGTTTTTACAACCGCCATTTTCATCCTTTGAACCCTAGCAATGGCCTCCACCTTCTAAATCACTCTCAAATCACATTCTAATCACTAATTAAGAAGATCTACATCAAATCAAAGCAAATCAACACCAAATCAGATTTGGAGCTACTGTGTTGCATAGGAACATGCCCCAAAGCAGTAGAGTTTCAGATCTAAAGTTTTATTTGTGGCTAAGGTGAGTGATTTGCATTGTTTTTCAGTAATTACGGCTAATTTGGGGTGATTAGTGATAATTAGCGAAATTATGGCTTAGAAAAATCTGGAAAAATATGTTAAAAATAAATAAATATTATTTTAGGGATCTGATAGAAATTTCGGTTAATTTGGATATGTTTTGCTAATTGTATGATTAAACATGATTAGGGGGATTAAGGGGAAAACATAGGTTGTTGGGTATGTTTGATCCATATTGACATGTTAAATTGTTGTTTTGGTGTTTACTGTTGATTCTCCATGTTGCTATGACTGTATGGTATGCTTTGTGATTGATTAGAAAAGTTAGAATGGTTGAAAACGTTGTCGTATGGAGTAAAACAGTCACTGGAAAAGTTGCTGGAAATATGCAGGATTTAGCAATCGGATCGGATATAGGGCTCGGATTGGATAGGAGAACCGTGCAAGGGAATTCGATTCAAATCGGAATTTGGCACTAGAGGGGGCTTGGAAAGAAGGAAGACCACCCGCAAAGAGTTGGGGTTGGGACGTGGGATCGGATGGGAGTAAACGAGCTGGAGCAGGAGAGACCAACCGAACCAGGGCTGAAGCAATCAAACTGGGACAAGTTGGAGGATGGCACCTGAACTGAAACGAATAGAGGATGGCACCCGAACTGAACCAAATGAGAGACCTGAACCGAACCGATGAGGACTGGAGTACTATGCATATTAACCAAGGCGTGGACTATAAGCACCGAACCGAATCGGGTATGGAGTACCGAACCGAACCAGATGTATACTCTTACTTCTATGCAATGACTCTTTTGAAGACCAACTCCAACTCGACCAAAACTCAAGATGCAAAGGAAGTCCAAATAGGAAGTAGAACTCAGGATCCAGATGGGAACCAACGATTTAACTTCATGAATTGGACACTGCTGTGGGACGTGTGCAAAGGGGTTATCAGTGTCTATAGCTTTGACTCACCACTGAGAGACGGATTAGTGGCTATGGATCAGTGCAGTGGGCTGTTATGACTCATGGGGCAAAGTGATCGTAGTAGGGCTATGACCAGTGCAGTGGAGTGGTTATGACTCCATAGGATAGAGTGTACATAGCAAAGTATTAGTGGTTACGGATCAGTGCAGTGGTGCCGTCATGACTCCATGGGAAGAGTGATCGTAACAAAGAATTGGGTGATCAAAGTGATAGATATCGCATGCTTTACGCACTGAGTGGGAGATGTGAGGATGATCGCTATGTTTGTTGTTTTGCTATCACCATGACATGCACACCCCCTCCCCATTATTTTCACACCATGTGTTAGTGTCACCTTAGAGTATTGTACATCCCGTTGTGATAACTCTTTGGTTGCAGGTTCAGGTATGGTTATGTATACCTGTTATTATTTTGTTGTGCTACTTATCGCTCATACCAAATTTTTGTCTAATCCAGAGTTTTATGTCTCTTCTTATTACTATGGGT
This sequence comes from Allium sativum, assembly GCA_030737875.1. Classification (NCBI taxonomy): domain Eukaryota; kingdom Viridiplantae; phylum Streptophyta; class Magnoliopsida; order Asparagales; family Amaryllidaceae; genus Allium; species Allium sativum. The sequence goes on from CM060916.1 coordinate 329,595,531, forward strand.
GCTCTTAAACGGGCATACTAGGGACATGTTAGGTGATTATGCACGAGTAGCTGTACTAGAGATGAGCAGGATGCTACCACGTATGATATATATTCTCCCTGTGTTATTACTGGTCACTACTTTCAGCATTAGTAGTGTGCCTCTTTCTTTTGTTCTAGAGACAGTATTTCAAAGTTTTAATAATATTGGTTTAGATAATAAGCTGCATTGTGGATTTTCGCTGCTATGACGGTTAATTTTCAGCTTATGCAATGTCTCGCCTGTTTTATGTCAAAGTTATGTTATTATTATATTTTATCCCATGCGCTGTGAGACAAACTTTAGGTTCCTTGTTAGTTCAAATTCCTTTCTTTGGCGTCCGTCACGTGCTAATCGGGCACCAGCACAGTGCACTTTCATTGGAAATGTCGGCTGGTGCAGGGCGGGCCATAACAGAATAAAACTTTTTTCTCTCTCATCTCTATTAAGATGAGCTGTAATACTCATAGAAGTTGGATTTCTAGAAGTATTGTCTAAACCAAAACGTTTAATTGGATTGTTACAATATTTTTTCTTGATTAATAAAAATACCATTTGAAAATTGTTTAATTTGTAATCCGAGAAAGTATGATAATTCTCTCATATGGGAAAATTCAAATTCATTTGTCATAATAGTACAAAACTCGTTATATAAACTTTCATTAGTTGAACCAAAAATGTTATCGTCTACATAAATTTGTAAATTGAGATATATTTGTTTGTATTTTTAATAAATAATGTTTGGTCTAACGTGTGAGTCGATTTCTCCAATAATGTTTTGTGTAGGATAGTCTCGTAAAATTCTGGGAGGTGATCTAATTTGTTTTATGGGATTATTTCCAGTATTTTCAAGACCAATGCTTTCAATAATTTCATCGTCATCTTTGATGTTTGTGTTTTTATCAAAATTTTCATCAAAAGATACGTGTAAAGATTCTTCTACAATGTTAGTACGTTTATTGAAAATACGATAGGCCTTACTACGTTCCGAATATCCGACAAAAATCGCATGCTCAGCTTTTGGATCAAATTTTCCGAGTTGATCTTTAGTGTTAAGAATAAAATATTTAGACCTGAAAACTCTAAAATAAGAAATATTCGGTTTTCTTCCATTAAAAAGTTCGTAAGGAGTATTTTTAGTGAGAGGACGAATGGAAATTCAATTTAATACTTAACAAGCAGTTGCTACTTCTTCTGCCTAAAATTTTTTGGTAGAGTGCTTCCATTTAATAAAATTCTAGCACATTCTTGTATAGTTCTATTCTTTCTTTCTACAACTCCATTTTGTTGTGGAGTTCTAGGAAAGGAAAATTATGATTAATTCCTTTCTTTTTACTAAAATGTTCAAATGACTCATTTTTCAAATTCACCACTGTGATCACTACGACTGTTCTTATCTTTTAGATTTTTAGTATTTTGAATTCTTTTGACATAATCTTTAAAATGTTCAAAAGTTTCACTTTTATTTTTCATAAAAATAGTCTGTGTATATCATGAAAGGTCATCAACTATCATGAATACATATCGATTATGATTTACAGATTGAACCCGAGTTGGTCCAAATAAGTCGATATGCAATAATTCTAATGGTTGTAAAGTTGAGATGACTTTCTTAAATTTAAAAGACTATTTGGTCAATTTTCCTATTTGACAATCTTCAAAAAGATTTTTTACTTTAAAATTTATTTTAGGTAGACCTTTTACTAATTCATTTTTCCATATTTTCTGAATAGTTTTAAAGTTTATATGACAAAAACGTCTGTACCATAACCAAGAATCACTATCTTTGGCTATTAAGCTCATTTATTTATTATTATTAACTTTCATATTTAATACATAAATATTTCTATCTCTATTTCCTTCAAAAAGAAGATTTTGATTTTTGTCAAAAATACTACATTTATTTTCAGAAAATGTTATTTTCAAACCTTTTTCACATAATTGACTAATACTTAGTAAATTATGTTTTAAGTTTTTAACTAAGGAAACATTAGTAATAAGAGGTAGATTTGAAATACTGTACTTGCACACATCTCCTTTGCTAATGATAAAGCTTATTGAATTATCTCTGAAGGTAACAGAGCCACCATCAAAGTGTGAAATATTAGTAAGCATATCTTTGTCTCCGGTCATGTGTTTTGAGCAACCACTATCTAAAATCCATTTTCTTTTCTTGGGTGGGACCTGCAACAAATATTAATAAGCACATTGGTACCCACTTTTTGATAGGGTCCTAAGAGTTAGGTCTTAGGAAGCCAAACCCAAGTGGGTTTAGTATTCCATTTGTATAAATATCTTTCCTTATTGTGAACAGATTCCGTAAATGAATTGATGTGTTTGTTCCTAACTAAACTATTGTTCGTTTTTGGAACCCATATCTTAATTTTATTAACCCTTTTGGTGTATTTTGGTTTCTTTTTAAATTATGAATCAATTTTCCTTTTTAGATTTATATTTTTCTTTGGAGGAATTTTTGAGTCCTTCTTAAATCCCAAACCATTCTTGTTTGAAGAAGGTTGAGAACTTTCTACAATCCTAGATAAAATTTCTCTACCCTTATTAAAGTTAGATACATTCTTAGAAATAAAATCTAACTTAGTTTGAATACTTTTATTTTCTAAATCTTTTAATTTGTTTTTCAAAATGTGATTTTCAGAATTGATTTCGTCATTCTTTGCCTTTTGAGTTTCAATTTCTTGACTCAAAAGTGAAAGTTGACTATCTGAATTTGAAAGAGTTTCTGAACCTTTTCAAGTTGTTCTTCTAAAATTATTTTTTCATCTATTAGCATGTCTCTTTCAAATTCAGCTTTATTCTGATTTTCACGAGTTTCTTTTAGTTTCTTTTTAAGGGTTTTTATAGTATTCAAAAATTTAGTATTTACTTCTACTAAATCATCATAAGATAGATAACTTGCTTCAGAATCTTGAGCCATGAAGCATACATTTGCTTGTTAATTTTTGCTATCTATATCACTGTCTGATGAATTTGAATTTGAATCGCCCCAAGTGACAGAAAAAGCCTTCTTTTTGAATTTTTCTTTCATATTTTTGAGGTTCTTCTCAGTTTCTTTTATTTCTGGATAGTCTTTTACCATGTGACCTTTCTTGTGACAATTAAAGCATTCTAAATTTGAGGATGGAGGTTTGCTTGAGGTATTCTTCTTGAAATTTCCTTTTCTATATTTTAGAGATTTCTTGAAAAAATTAGCAAGAAAAGATAAATCATCGTCTTTCGATTCTGATTTTTCTTGTTCAGCATGGAAAGCTGAATTCTTTTTCTCTTGAGCTAATTCCCTTTTTGCTTGAAGATTCACTTCATAAGACATGAGATTGCCTATGAGTTCTTCTGTTTTCATAGTTGATAAGTCAATAGCTTCCTCAATGGCTAAAACTTTTATTTCCCAATCGTCAGTTAAAGAGTTTAGTACTTTTGATACAATATCAAAGTCACTATATTTTTATCTCAGTCCTATCAATGCATGTAAAATATCTTGAAATCTTTAATACATATCATTGATGATTTCATTTTGTCCCATTTTAAAGTTCTGGAACTAGTTTTTGATCATTGAAAATCAACGTATGTTTGACTTTGCTTGTACCTTCATGGATAGTTTTTAGTGTTTCCCATATTTGATATGCTGAAGTACAGATGCTAACACGATTGAACTCATACCTATCTAAAGCACAGTATAGCATATTCATAGTTTTGGCATTTGCATTTGCTTCATCATTCCAAGTTGTTGTCAATGCTGAATATTCAGATGTAGGTGCTATAAATTCTTTTTGAGTACCATTCCATGGACTAAAACTACTTGCTTGTATATATATTATCATTCTTGTAACCCAATAATTGTAGTGTAGTCCATTAAACAATGGTGGTCTTTGAGTAGATTGTCCTTCGGCAAATGTAGTTGAGCTAGTACTTGGATTATTCTCCATTTTATTAAAGTATCAAATAACAGTGTTACGGTTATAGGATAGCCTTGTTCTGATACCAAATGAAAGAGTTTAAGCAGCGGTAGGATCATATAGTATGGAGTATAAATAAGGTGAGGTATATATAGTAGAGTAATAGCAGTAAGTAAAATCACACAGACAATTTTATACTGGTTTAGACCACTGTTCTACGTCCAGTTCCAGACTACATTCTGGTATTTCAGTAACACAATAACCCTCACTTCACCTGGAGGAGTAGGTTCACAATTACCCGAACAGCCGAACAGGATTTCTTACCTCAACTACTGAAGAGGACTTCCACAATACAAATGATTTGATGACTTCTTGTGTTCTTGATAATGCGGATATGTCTATTTGACATACAATCTTCCTATAATCTTTCCTTGATGATAATCATATAGTTTATGAAAGAGTAAGGAAGCTTTAATTAAGTTTTGAACTCTTAAAGTATGGAAATAGAGTGCTTTTAGATATTATAGGTGCTTTGAGTAAGATAGAAAGAATTTAAGTAAAAGTCGATGATTGAATAACTCAGACAAGCCTCTATTTATAGTATACAAAAGATTACAACTTATTATGAAGAGATTCAATCAAGAGTTACGATTTGGAAAGCTGTTACTCTTCATTTTAATTTGCAACCCTTTGTAATCTAATGTCTGAATTAAAATTCTAGATGTCTGTTTTCAAGTTTAATTCCAAACAGTAAAGAAATAGGTCATTTCGGGGGTAATTCAGACGTCTGAAATATCCAGGTTAGACGTCTAAATATTATGTGAATTTGAAATTACTTTCTACAAACAGACGTCTGGCATAAAAATTTCAGACGTCTGTTTCCTATTACAGGCATATGTCTTTGCTCTTTTCATTTGAAAAATCAAAATATATAAAATGTTTGTATCTATGTGCATCATCAAGGAAGATTTTAACAAGTTTAATCTAAGACTCACAAACTCTTAACATATATAATCTTCAATCTGAGTTCTTGAATCTGTAGTTGAATATTTTCCTGCAAAACAGAGTTAGTTGATATATATACACACACACACATATGTACATGTATAGTTTTCATAATCAAAACTCTATATAGTGAGATCCAACATAGTTATGTTGATACTTTTGATTCCAGATTTTTCATGAGTGGCATTATAACTGAGCAAAATATATAAATCAACAATCATATATATATATATATTCAGCCTCGCTATATATGTCTATAACAATATAAAAAAAAAAGGTTTATTCACCATTTTACATTGTTTTACTGTTCCAGGTTCACTATTTTAGTCATTGAACATCAACCAAAATACATTCATGTACACCTACATGTATGTGCTTACAAACTTAGTAAAACAAAATGGGTAATTCACTTACCACCATTACTTCATTGTCTGGTTTCAGATTATTAACTTAAAACATTTCTAGGTTTACAAGAAACAAGGTATATGTCACAAACAAGTGTATTCACTTAAAAATTGGATTATTCAGTATCAATCACAGATGTGTATAAACAAAGGCTAAAAATGGGTTTACTCACCTAATGTTTACTGTTTGGTTTCAGGTTCAAGGCCAATGTATTCTGCCATTTCTTCTCGAGCTCATTGATTTGTTTTCAGATTGTATAAGATAATTTATAAGGTTTCCATGTGGTATATGTGTGTATTTATAAGGTGGACCAAGGTAGTAGCTACAGGCTAACCATCTAGGATTTTCAAGGGAGGCACTTGCTATAGGGTAGAAGATAGAAAGGGGCTATGTCAAAATATTTCACATATATCCTTTTCTAGTCATAAGATATGCATGGCCATGTGCTTATATATATTAAAAATATATGCTTAGCACTTAAGGAAAGTATGTCAGCCTATGAAATAATGTTCAGTCCTATATAATACTAGGTTGTTTCTGTGATTTGAAAAGAGGTGCAAGTGTAATTTCACTTCATTTTCTTTTCCAAGTTTTACATGGGCAGGCCATATATAAGCCATGTTCTCTTGTACTTATAACTAACTAGTGTGTGGTCCGTGCTACGCATACAGGTAGAGTGTAAATATAGAAATGCTGGTGTAGTAATTGTTCATTTTAACTATACTGTTTAGCTTGCTGGAAATTAATCAAATCGACTTTGTTGGTTTTCTTAATTCTCCTTCGCCATCGATAACTTCCGTCCGTCTAAAGCTAGACAATAGCCATTTTTTCTTCAACAAACACAATCATGTCCTTCACAGCTGACCTCCTGGTCTTCTGATCCTACCCTCTTCTTTTGCTTTGATTCTTTCCCGTCTTTCGGATATACAGCTTCTTCCCTAAATCTTTCCGTCCTCGGACTAATTCTTCTCCTAATGTCTTTCTTCGTATTTCTCACGTCCTTTATAAATTTCACTGCCCTCATCTTTCCAGGTTATACATTTATCTGAATCTATCAGATGGTAAATAAAATGGCAGATAGATCTAGCATTGCTATTGTGGACTCCGATTGATGCAAACCGAAAAGTGCAAACAGGAGTGCAAACGAAGTTGCCCTGTCGTTAAAACAGGTTTTGTTTTTGTTCCTCCGATTTTGTTGTTTCCATATCTGGTGAGTTTAATTAATATGGTTTTCATATACTTTTTTCCCCTTCATTTGTTGCATGGATTTTGGAGCTGGGTTGTTGAACTTTGATGGGAAGAAGAGAATCATGCAAGTTTTTTCAATTATAACATCATAAATTATCCATTGAATAATAGTAAAAAGGAAACTTTTTTATCAGCCTAGATCTATTTTTCTTCGTGATTTTGTGTCTTGCGCAGTTTTAATATACTAGAAGCAATTGATATTCTCCATAATGACCTTTATTCAAATTGATACCTTAAAATTCAATTTAACTTTAGAAACAGCAGTTTCATGCTACCAAATTAATCGTCATTCTAGTCAAATCTGAATGTTGTAACTGAAAAATAACTATTGATCAAGTTAGATTCTTAAGGGTTGTTTAGCGTTTCACCATTTATCTGTATCGTCCGTCGTTTGTAAGGGAATTCTTAAAATAAGAAGCATGAAGTACAGGATTGTTACAAAACAAAATGAATTAAATATGTTGATTTCTGCTGTGATATAGAAGATAAAAATGTTTAGTTCAAATACTGAATATTCAAGAATTTGGGTATAGGTTTATTTGGAATACTTTGTTATTGTTGTCCATTTGTAAATCACTAAAACCATTCACTTTTACTTGAATGAATATAATAAGGCTTCAGTGTTGATGCGTGCAAATTCTTGGATAGAAAAGAGCGGGTGTTAAGCTATGTTATCTGTTCATGTTGGATATATGCATCTCTTTTTAGTTATGACTACTTTTCATGTTATTGATAATATACATGGCAATGGTTCAGGAATTGTAGTGGTAAGCACTTTTGATTTTGCATATTTTGTAACATTGAATTACTTTGCAGTGATACTTAGCATAAAATTGATTTATGCAGACATTTCTAAGAGTATGCTTCTAGGTCAATTTAAGGCAATTGCATAGGAGATTTTGTTGTGCGAGAAGATTGCGCGAATGCGGAAGCATAATAAACATGATCTAGAATTGTCAATTTAACATCAATCAAACCTAACAACAATTATTCTATTACATCAACAAAATATAAATAACTATAACAGAAAAACAAAGAGATACCCAATATTTATACTGGTTCCACTATCATCGAGATAGTGTACGTCCAGTCCAAAAGAGAGATTTTATTCAACATGAGAGAATTACAAGAGATTACAAAAATAAGAGTTTACATATCTTAACAAGAAGAGACACCATTAGGGATCACTGGCTCCATGCCAGGACAGGTTTACAATGAAGCATACCAATCAATATATAGCCAGTGCAAATCTATATGAGCCATCAATAAAATTACCAACATATGATAATAATATAATGGAAGCAAATTACCATAGCAACAAACGTGCAAAGATAGAAAGTAAACCAATCCGTTTCTTTAGCATAGATGGAAGAAATTAATGGCTGCATTTATTTCTTTCCATCTCATGCAAATACAATTAACTAATTCATGCATTTTCATATTAAATCAATATTTACTTTCCATCTATTTGTGATTTGGTATCACCTAAATTTAACACTCCACCTTGATGTAAAATCACATATCTTCAATACTCCATCTCGAATAAAATTCTCTTCACACATAAAACTCTTCAACAGAACTCCACCTTAAATCAAAATCTCACAATGGGATAGAAACCAAAAATGAATATTTGCCTAATGGGTTCTAGCAAAGCTACCCCCCGTCACACGATATTAACGATCTCAGACTACGTCCCCGCCCGCCAACAAAATGTTGCAGATATCCAAAAAAAAAAAAGACAGATCCCAAAATAATCTCAACACTACCAAGGCCAAAAATAATTCTCTCGATCACTAATTCAAAAAACAGAGCCAAAATCAAAACTCTGTATGCAAGATAATTCTCTCATCTCCCACGTACCTGCATGTAGCACCTCCTTTAAGACGACATCATAAAACCGAAATGTATCACAGTGGCACCAAATCCACCAAAATTAGCTTTATAAACTGAACCTTCCAAGACGGCATCACATGTCGATAAGTCTGAGTGCGTCAAATCTGTCACCAAAATCCGCTACATCAAATACAGTTTCTAAACCCAATGATCTCTTCAACACACTAAACTCTTTATCCCTCATACAATGCGAGCATTTCTCAACTGAACTTGAAGTTATACAGAGTCCTCAAACACATGGAAAGGTCGCTAACACGTCCAACGGTTTGTCTTTGGTTGCTACCACCTCTAAGCAATTTCTCTAAGTTGTTTTCTACGAAGTCGCATTCTTTTGGAGTGGCATTCTTGAACAAACATATAACTCCACCTTATTGAGAATCCAAAGCTCAAGCTACATCAAAGTTCCAAGCCTGGAATGCTTTTCTCTCTCAACATAATCTTCTCCACCAAAGTCTCATTTCTCCCAAAATAGTAATAGCATAATCACCACTGAATATACCAACCTTTGTAGAAATAATTGATGCATAATTTATAACAAATCACCTTGCTTTGATACCAATCTGTTGTGCGAGAAGATTGCGCGAATGCTGAAGCACAATAAACAGGATCTAGATTTGTCAATTGAACATCAATCTAAGCTAACAGCAATTATTCTATTACATCAACAAAATAGTAAATAACTATAACAGAGAAACAAAGAGACGCACAATATTTATATTGGTTCGACTATAATCGAGATAGTGTACATCCAGTCCAAAAGAGAGATTTTATTTCACATGAGAGAATTACAAGAGATTAGAAAAATAATAGTTTACATATCTTAACAAGAAGAGACACCATTGGGGATCACTGGCTCCATGCCAGGATGGGTTTACAATGAAGTATACCCCTCAATATATAGCCAGAGCAAATCTATGTGAGTCATCAATTAAATTACCAACATATGTTAATAATATAATGGAGGCAAATTACCATAGCAACAAATATGCAAAGATAGAAAGTAAATCAATACATTTCTTCAACATAGAATGAAGAAATTAATGTCTGCATTTATTTCTTTCCATCTCATGCAAATGCAATCAATTAATTCATGGATTTCCATATTAAACCAATATTTACTTTCCATCTATTTGTGATTTGGTATCACATAAATTTAACGCTCCACCTTGATGCAAAATCACATATCTTGAATACCCCATCTCGAACAAAATTCTGTTCACACATAAAACTCTTCAACAGAACTCCACCTTAAATCAAAATCTCACAATGAGATAGAAACAAAAAATGAATATTTGTCTAATGGGTTCCCGCAAAGCTACCCCCATCACACCATATTAACGAGCTCAAACTTCGACCTTGCCCGCCAACAAAATGTTGTAAATATCCAAAATCGAAAAAAACAGGCCGATCCCCAAATTATCTCAGCACTACCAAGGCCAAAAATAATTCTTTCAATTACCAATTCTAAAAACAGAGCCAAATTAAAATCCAAAACTATGTATGCAAAATAAATCTCTCTCCTTCCACATACCTGCATGTAGCTCCTCCTTTAAGACGGCATCACAAAATCGACGATGTATCACAGTTGCACCAAATCCGCCAAAATCAGCTTTATAAACTGAACTCCCCAAGACGACATCACAAGTCGATAAGTTTGAGTGGTGTCAAATCCGTTACCAGAATCAGCTACATCAGATACAGTTTCTAAACCCAATGGTCTCTTCAACACACTAAACTCTTTATCTCTCATACAAAGCGAGCATTTCTCAACTGAACTTGAAGTTGTACAGAGTCCTCAAACACTTAGAAAGGTCGCTAACACCTCCAGCAGTTAGTTTTTGATCGCTACCACCTCTAAGCAATTTCTCCAAGCTGTTTACTACGAAGTCGCATTCTTTTAGAGTGGCATTCTTGAACAAACATATAACTCCACCTTAATGAGAATCCAAAGCTCAAGCTACATCAAAGTTCCAAGCTTGGAACGCTTTTCTCTCTCAACATAATCTTCTCCACCAAAGTCTCATTTTTCTTCCAAAATAGTAATAGCATAATCACCACTGGATCTACCAACCTTTGTAGATATAATTGATGCACAATTTAAAACAAATCGCCTTGCTCTGATACCAATCTGTTGTGCGAGAAGATTGCGCGACTGCGGAAGCACAATAAACAGGATCTAGATTTGTCAATTGAACATCAACCCAACCTAACAACAATTATTCTATTACATCAACAAAATAGTAAATAACTGTAACAGAGAAACAAAGGGACCCGCAATATTTATACTGGTTCCACTATCATCGAGATAGTGTACGTCCAGTCCAAAAGAGAGATTTTATTCCACATGAGAGAATTACAAGAGATTACAAAAATAATAGTTTACATATTTTAACAAGAAAAAACACCATTGGGGATCACTGGCTCCATGCTAAGATGGGTTTACAATGAAGTATACCCCTTAATATATAGTCAGTGCAAATCTATGTGAGTCATCAATTAAATTACCATCATATGGTAATAATATAATGGAGGGAAATTACCATAGCAACAAATGTGCAAAGATAGAAAGTAAATCGATCCGTTTCTTTAGCATAGATGGAAGAAATTAATGCCTAAATTTATTTCTTTCCATCTCATGCAAATGCAATCAATTAATTCATGCATCTCCATATTAAATCAATATTTACTTTCCATCTATTTGTGATTTGGTATCACCTAATTTTAACAGATTTGATCTTATTTTAGAACTAATGACATGGAATATTGTGCTTGCAAACTAAATTAGTATGGTGTATCACATATAATTACTCATATTACATGCTTAGATTTTGTCTACGTATTTTATATGTATAAGGATAGGGATTGAGCATGAGTATGAATGGAGTCTGGAGCTAGAATGGATACTAGAAAATTAGCAGATTTTATGCATTTTCCTATTACATAAAATGTGTATTTGAAGAAGCTCTTATGTTCATAGTTGAAGGCCTTTTGCATTATGAAATATCAAAAGATTCTCAGGGTGTTTTCCTTCATATGAAAATTCATAATTACAGAACAGTAATGATATATGTGCTAATATTTGTGGCATTAGAGTTCTTCATTTTGATAAGTTCTTTAACCTTTGTATTTGTACAAAATTTTGTCCTTGAGTTAGGAATCACTTCACTCTGAAACACTGCTACTTTTGTTTTTTTAAACTGAACTCAACCATTCATGCCAGAAATACATCTTTTTATTTTTAGTTCAATTATGTCTTTGGTTTGATACCAAGTAAAACTTTGTATTTTTGGTCAGTTTCTTCATATTCTTTGCTATTTGAGTACCATTGACTTGAACAATGATTTGTCATAAATTAATTAAGGGCACCTATCTGTTGTTGGTTTAATTTAATAATGTTATATTGTTGTTTTTATATATTTAGAAGACTAAACAAAAAATAATGGTTTTTTTGAACAAGTTGTTGATTAGTGTAGAAAAGATTGTTGCTTATCACTTCCATTTGTAAGTTGATACTTTTTATAGACTAAGCTTTTAATTATTCTTATTTTCACACGGCATGTTTTCCATTATCAATTTTGAATTGTTTTTGGTTTGGTCGCTATGAGTCTTATCGTCGACGCATGCATATCAATATATGCCTGCATCTTAAAATTTAGACATGCATCAACATGTGTGGTAATCCTTCAAATACATTTGCCTCTTGTATCAGGTTATCTAACCAACTGTATACATATCCAATGGGGTATATTCCACCAAACTAGTAATAATTAAGGATTTAAATCACACATCAAATTTAGGAAGTACTTTAAAGTAATGTGTTCAAGTTTCTAGACCATTAGATGTATGGCATGTCTACTTGGGATTCTACCATTATATCCAACAATAAACATACAAGCCAATATAGTAACCTAAAGCTATAAAGAACTATAACTTACGTTTCTAATATACAGAAGGAAATGGTGAAATTTTAACATAACGAATTTTATTACAAATGTAAAGTTAAACAATAACACATTTTTTTCACATAATAAATTTAATAAAGTAGTAGATGTTCTTTGGATAAATAACAAAATCCAATATGAGATCATTCGGTTTATTCAGTGCTACTACAATTTTAAGACTAAATTTTAGATTATGAAGTGAATGAACCTATTATCAGTGACCGATGTTGTTGTAGACTTGTAGTTGCACTCATGCATTAAATGCTATATATTTGTACTCATCGGCTATAATGTGCATTCTGCATCGGACCAATCTTTTGTAAATATAGATAACGATATTTTAGAATAGCTTAAACATGTATAACAGCTTCAACTCCTTTAGCATTCTATGAATATAGCAATTCTGCTTATGCAGAGACATATCTTGAAAGCCAAGTCCTAAAAACCAGGCCTTAACTTGAATGTGAAGGCTGACTTTGTATGTGAACCTTTTATTTTGTTTAAAATTTATTCATCCTTGTGTATTTTAAATACTTTCTATCTCTAATTCATGTTTGAAATTCTGCAGTCAGGGTTGAGAAATAACATCACATTAGCATAGCAGCAAACATCATATGAGATTGAAATTCTAAGTTATAGAAGCAACCTTTTGCTTTAAGTGGATGACATCTTTGATAATGAGAGATTACTCATTGGTAATTTTGTACACAGTTCTGACTAATGGATGATGAGTTCTAATTGTACTATGTTACGAAAACAAGAAATCATATTTTATAAATTTTTGTTGATTGGTGTTTTTTGAGGTTTTGTTTATATACTTGCATATTTCAAAGTAGTAACCTATGATTGTATTCCACAAATCATGTGTTAAATTTCCATTTCTAGCTTAAGGGAAATTACAAAGTGGTATTTCCGTAAACAATTTCTTTTAAAATGCTTATTTTCGCAACTTACAAGTGTTGGAATAAATGAATAGATGTAGGGTAGAGTATCCCACAATGTAGGAAGAGTCCCACATTGTAGGGTATAAGTAATTATAATGGTTTATATACATAAGTGTAGTGACTATTATAAATTCCTTAGAGAGGGTGCCATGGACCAACAATGGGGACCATAAGGGGTGGTGCATCGTACCACCCCGCACCCGCACCCGAGCCGGTGCCCGTGCCCGTGTGCGAATGGGTGTTTGAGGCGTCTTGTAAGCATTTAGCACTTTGTTGCACTGTGCACTGTGCACTATGTGTTATGATTAATGGGCCGAAATTATATTTTTGCAGGCCAAAACTATTTTTTTGTTGGGTTTAATGGTCATCTGTTGCGAGCAGATACGAATTCAAACGAGTGCAACATTTAGAAATGGGTCGCTACCTTTCCAAACGAAGCATCCGTGTGAACCAAATCATCACCTGCAAAAGATATAAACAGATTGAGGCAGAACCATTTTTATTCACCGAAAAATTCGAATCTCTGACCATCTTCTTCTTCCTCCACATCATTGTTCTTAGAAACATTCTCTTGAGTTCGTCGCCGTTCCCATTGCCAGCGCAGCCTTATGAACTTGTTTCCATTTCATCTTGGGAAACAGTTGCTCATCTTAACCCAACGCGCCATAGAGGGAGCAAATCTGTTTTAAGGAATAGCACGCTGTAGGACTCAGATTTGACGATCAAACTTGCAATCAGAATACAAAAATGTAAACTTTCCTGTTAACCCAATTTAGAATTAGGGTTTCTCTGGAATAACAATCTTAAAACAGATTTGTGATTTTGTATAAACGTGTTACTGATTGAAGTCGATTGCTTGTAGATGATGGCTCAAGACAGTAACAATTCGGCAAACAAGCAGCCCGTACAACCCACTGTGCCTCCCCCTCAGACCGGAACTTTGATTCCTCAGACTGTGCCTTTCTCACATGGGGAACGGCCAAAGAAATTCACCGGCGTGGATTTCAAGCGTTGGTAACAAAAAATGCTTTTTTACTTGACCACACTAGGACTGGCCAAGTACCTTGAAGAGGACCCTCCGAAAGTAGATGAACTCGAGCCTGACGCCACAAAAGTCGAAGAGCTCACTGCCTGGAAGAATTCAGTCTTCATTTGCAAGAATTATATACTAAATGGCCTCGACAGCAGCCTGTACAATGTATATTGTACTTTTTAAACAGCAAAGATCCTCTGGCAGACACTGAAAAAGAAATATAAGACTGAAGACGTCGGCATGAAGAAATTCATAGTCGGACGATTTCTTGACGACAAAATGGTCGACTCTAAGACAGTTGTCAGCCAAATTCAGGAACTTCAAGTCATTATTCATGAAATTCATGATGAAAAGATGGAATTGAGTGAATCTTTCCAAGTCGCTATAGCAATAGAGAAATTGCCTCCATCATGGAAGGAATTCAAAAACTACTTGAAACATAAGCGAAAGGAAATGTCCATGGAGGATCTGGTTGTTCGTCTCAGAATTGAGGAAGACAACAGAAAATCTGAAAAGAAGGCAACAAATATCATGGTGGTCAAAGCAAATGTGGTCGAGTCCGACAAGAACAACAAAAGAAAAAGGGAGCATAATCAAATGCAAAAAAGGCTAAGAAGTTCAAGTGAAATTGCCATAATTGCGGAAAGAAAGGTCACAAAGCAGTTGAGTGCCGAGGACCAAAGAAGAAGAAGGACTAAGCCAATGTTACCGAATATGATTGGCTCTCGGATGTTGTTTCAGAAATGAACTTATCTGCTGTAATCTCCGAATGTAACTTGGTTGGCAACACGAAGGAATGGTTTGAAGATCCTAGTGCCACAAAACATATTTGCGCTAACAAGTGGATGTTCTCCAACTACAAACTTGCGACACAAGAAGAGCAACTCTTTATGGGAAACTCCTCCATGTCAAAGGTTGAAGGCAAGGGAAAAATGGTTCTTAAAATGGCTTCTGGAAAAGAAATCACTTTGAGTGACATGCTCCACGTTCCAGACATTCGGAAGAACTTGGTCTCGGGATCACTACTGAGCAAGAATGGATTCAAGTTGGTCTTTGTTTCTGATAATTTTATATTGTATAAAAATGGAGTGTATGTGGGGAAAGGGTATGTGAGTAATGGTCTGTTCAAAATGAATGTAATGACTATTGTACCAATAGATATGAATAAAGTGTAACCTTCTATTTATATCGCTGAGTCATTTAATATATGGCATAATAGATTATGACATGTTAACTTTGATACTTTGTGAAAAATGATAAACTTAGAATTTATACCAAAGTTTTCCATAGTCTCAAATTACAAATGTGAAACATGTGCCGAATCAAAACTAACTAGAACTTCCTTTCATCAAGTTGAAAGGAATACGGAACCTCTAGACTTAATTCACACAGATGTGTGCGATTTAAAAATGTGTCAAACTAGAGGAGGAAAACGGTATTTCATTACCTTTATTGACGACTATACAAGATATTGTTATGTATATCTCCTTAGAAGCAAGGACGAGGCATTCGACGTATTTAAACAATACGAAGCAGAAGTTGAAAATCAACTTAATAAAAAGATAAAATCACTAAGAAGTGATAGAGGAGGAGAGTACGAATTTCCTTTTGAGGAGTTCCGCGCCGAACATGGTATTATACATCAGACAATGGCGCCATATTCCCCTCAATCAAATGGGATAGCAGAACGTAAAAATCGCACACTAAAAGAAATGATGAATGCTCTACTCATTAGCTGTGGTCTACCAGATAACTTCTGGGGAGAAGCTATACTTTCTGCTTATCACATTCTTAATAAAGTGCCTCGAAAGAAGACTTTTAAATCACCGCATGAATTGTGGAAAGGCAGACCCACTACAACAAAAAAGACCTTATTACAACTATAATTTTACAACTATCACAAAATGTCAGTTGTAAAAGAGTTTTTTTACAAATGTTTTACACAGAAAGTTGTAATAAACTAGTTTTCAACAACTGTTTTGTTTTGCTAGTTGTAATAGATATCTATTACAACTGATCTTGTGCGCCAGTTGTAATAGATACTTATTTGTAACAACCCTTCTTCTTTGGTAGTTGTAACAGATGTTTGTTACAACTGTTTTGGCAGTTGTAAAAGATGTTTGTTTTTAACAACTCTTCTTGGTTTGCTAGTTGTAAGAGATGTGTATTACAACTCTTTTCGTCAGTGGCAAAAGATAGTTTGTAATGAATAATAATAATTAATTATTAAATAACAATAACTAATATTAACAATTAAGAAGTAATATTTAATGTGCGACAATTAATAAGTAATAATTAATAAAAATATTATTATTATAAAATAATTAATGATAAATACTTATTAATAAATAATTAACATCTAACAAATATTGTTTAATAATTATTTTTGACTATTTGTAATCAATAAATAATAAATGCAATTAATAATTAATTAAGAAATAGTAACTAATATTAATAGTAAAGAAGTAGTATTTAATATCCAGTAATTACGAAAATAATTAATAAATATTTATTAAATAATTGGCACAAAATGATTGATAACTAACACTAGATAATTAATATTATATAATTGACAATTAAAATATAATTATTCATACTGATAATTAGTAATTACTAACTTTTATTAATAATTAAGAACAATGTTGAATATTTAATAATTAGTTTTTACTAATAAATGATTATAAATAATCTTTAATAATTATGAAGTAATTTTTATTACTAGTATTTACTATTTTGTAGTTATAGTTGATAATTATATTTAATATTTTGAAAAGTTTATAATTTTATATTTCCTAAACTAAATTTTCAAATGTTACATAATTTTGAAATTTTTGCGAAAACCAAAAATAAAAGATAATTTTTTGTATTAAGTTGAAATTTTATTAAATATATAAAATTTTAGAAAACTTATTAGTTGCCTCTTTTGCAACATTTTAGCACTAAACTCTCTCTATTTTTTTTTTACAATAAATGAATTTCGAAGTCGAAGCCAATATTTAAATGATTTAGTTGACGTGGCCTAGGATAGACGAATCAAATTAATTATCAAGAGTGGTCAATCGATAAATGGAAAAGCTAATGTTATATATTGCATCAAAGACATTGAAATATATCATTTAAAGTTTAAACTCTAATTATACTCGTTGATTTTTTTGGTAAGTTTACATACATTGCTTTTAATTAAACGAAAGTAGCAGAATTTAAAGTTGGAACGGAAAAAGTATTACCCCAAGTTTATGGCGGGCACACCAACATCATTTCACTGCACCGCTTTAACTCTGCCTAATATTTTACTTGTCCCTTTCCCTTTGTCTCCACTTTCCAGAGGGTTCCACGTTAGTCTCGCAAATCGATTAGGGTTCCACGTTCGTCTCCCAAATCGGGTAGGGTTCCACGAAACCCCTTAATTTTCCAAGCACTCCATCACCATCGAGGGAGACATGATTTAGATTCGCGACTAAGATAAGAAGAGAGCAGTAGATTTCCCAAGCATAGCGCATGATTGACAAGACTCCAGACTTCGACGATAGTGGCGACTTGATCGCGATGAAGAATAGGCTACCATGACGACCTGATCAGAAGAGATTCTAATTAGTCCAGGTAATTCGCTTCATTCTCGATGAGATTATTTTGAAATTACTGTGTATTCTGGGTTTGGATGTTTAGATTAGAATGATGAATTGTAAATTGAAACTATGTTTACATCAGATTCTCAGGTTTGTTCAATTAGCTCTGTAGCCTTTTCTTTTACAAATTATGTGAAATGGCCAGTTTTCAATTGTTGTAGTGGCTGTTTATACCGGTTTTACTAGTTTTTTGGAGATTGATTAAGGAAAAGAGAATAAATTAGTATGTAATAGAGTTGAAACGGTCTAAAAATCTGTAAAATAATTTGTGCCTATTTAACAATAATAAAGTTTTAGTTTACATAAACTTCCCTAAGTAAAATGGTTTACTGATATCTGTTTTTATAACTGTAATTAACATATGCTTATGTATTCTGTAAGGGCATTAAGCCAAGCAATTTATTATTAGATAGAATAGGCATTTGAAACTACCAGCCTTTGAGTTATGTACTTCATTAGATTGCAGCAGTTTTGCAGTTTTATACAATCCATATGGGATTAATACTAATAATAGCCGTAGCTTAAAGAATGATAGGAAACCTAGGCTACCTAGGCGGACGCAATAAGAGCGACTGCAGCATTGGAAAAAGAACAGGAGAACACTTATAATTGTTGTTTAACACATAACCAGATTTATTTGAATTTTTATATATGTGTTTACCATGACATGTTATTCATGTTTTCTCTAAAACGGTTGCTAGCATACTCTGCTGTAGGTACGTGATTATATTGCTCTTAAAGTTTCGCTGAAGAAAGGTTATCAAATGGATTGTGATTGGCAAATATCAAATTGATTTTAAATACCCAAATTGTTTATGTATCCTATGCTAATAATTCTAGTTGTTTATTTATTTTAAATAGGTTATTTTGTTTATGCTTGATATGCTATCAGATGTAACCATTCAAACTACCTATTCGTCTTATGACTTTATTTTACAGAACAATGAGAATACCATGCAAACTTTGCAGGCTACCATGAGTTGACCCTCCTACATCGTTCTCTCTAAGTAATCATGCACCTGGTTTTAGATGTGTAAAAGCAATAACTTCCATGGAGGTACTACTACTTTTATTTTATTTTTTTATTTTATTTTGAGTACTTCTTTTACAACAGAGCAATAGCGTCCAGGACTGGGTCTATATAAGGGAAAATCTTTGATTCTATAATGCATTTTTATTTACAAATACAGGAAGAGATAGTCATGGCAACATGTGAGTACCACACGCATGGGTCTCGCTTTTGCTTTGTTCCCATTGGTGAACTTAAAACAATTCCCTAATCGCTATAGATTTGTTCCAATGACAACAAATGATGACAGACCCAAAAATATGAACGTATAGAAAGCAAGAAGAGACAAAAATATCTTGGTATGCATTCAGCCTGTAACTAAGAGCAAAGTTTCATGTCAGGTGGTATGTCGATTTGGACATACTATATATAGCCTATCTGCTCCAGTAAATAGGAATATGCTAACTGAATTGAATATAAAGATGATTGTCTTATGACCCAAAAATGTTTTATTAAGTGGCAACACTAAAAACACCAATCAACATGATTCAAACCCCCCTCCCCTCCAAAAAAAACTCACAAAATCCCCTTCCGCATTCTTACAAAAAAGTAGAATTAGACGTTGTTTTTCAAACCATAAACTAAAATTTCAATCTTTACAAAAGTAGAGTTAGACGTCATTTTTCAAACCATAAACTAAAATTTCATACTCCAAAAACTATCCTATAATAACACATGTTAACACTGGAAAAAAAATTAAGTACAAAAAACGTATATTTCAGCTTTCTTGAATGCAATATGTACCTGTCACAAAAAAAATTCAATTACATATGAAAATATCCCAGATTCAATATTTTCCAATGCAGCAGCAAATGTGTTCCTTTCCAGACAGTTGTCCAGTCGCAGTATGACGTTGGATTGTCGTTCTTTTATAACGACCCCAATGTTTATATTCATGAATGAGCCTAGAATGGCGCCTAGCAAGCTTTATACTTTATGTTTTGAACTGCCATGCTCCGGTACTATAGAGAAACATACATCCTCCATCTCACAGGAAATAATGGGGTAAAGAAAAAACAACAGAAAGTTTACAGCTCCCATAAATTAATCCTCCTCCATTGTAAAATGGTAACAACTTATTCGTGCTTATTGCTCTTTCAATCCATGTTTTAATTGAAAATTTAGGCATTAAATTCATTTTTCAATTCTGTTGCAAATCAATACATGCATGCAGTCTAGCATGTTTGATCCCTTTTAATTTATTATTCAAGTTTTTTTTTTCTATTGCAATGTTTGATTTGATTCATCTCACTTTCCTTTTGTTTATGATTAAACCTTATAGATTGCTGCTTTCTTGTGTGACAATCAATGAAAAGAGGGGTTTGAGTAAGGAAAGGATTTGGTTGTGACTGTCATGTCTTCAATGAGAGAATAACAGATCTGTGCTCTCAAAGACATTGGCCTTAGAGCTTGAGCACAAGTTCAAGCTTAACTTTGTTTCATCATGGGTGTTATTTAGCAGACCAGCCTTAATATGAGGTGTAATGTTGATTGTTTTTGTTTTGTTGTTTGAGATTTCATGGAGATTTGCTTTATCTTTGTTTGAACAATGTTTGGATTCTGTCAACTTGTGCTTATTTATTTAGCTATTGGATATTCCTTTTTATTTTTGGTGTTTTTAGCCCAAAAAAAAAAATCAATAAAAGGAACTTATTTTTATTTTTGGTCTCTTTTAGAGGATACAATCAAAAGAGAAGTTCAAAGAAAAAAGAAGACCTGTAGTGGGGCTGCAGAATACTGAAAATGGTAGGCTCTTGTTTTAACAATTATGGCTGAAGGAAAGTAAGTTATGACATTTCAGGTTTGGTTGTCAATTTTTTGTTATGTGTCATGCTTATCTTTATTTTGCTCCTAACATTTGCATGTTGTTGAAGTTGATAGATTTCAAAAAAAATTACGTGTCATGTTGATGCTCGACTCAAAGTTGAAATACTGTTACTGTTTTCACTTTTCTATTTTTTCATAGACATAACAACGATGCGTTAACTAAGCCAATTGGATTTTGTATGACAGAAACTTTTTTTTATCAAAATATAAGAATAGTGTATTGTTAAAAAATAGAAAATTTTGATAATTATGCTTGTGTTTCCTTCTGTAATTTTTTTTGATATATAACTGAACAAAAGAAAGCTTGTTTTAGTAGTATTTCGGAACAGGTTTGATACCGCATTACATAATTTTCCTGTTGGACTAGAGATTATTAGTCAGTCATAGCTAATAAGTACTTTAGCTTCTTCACCATTTTTTCCAACATAAAATCATCATACACTATATTTATTAGTCATCTGATCTAAATGATATGTAACAAGCAATTTATTATTAATTGAATTCTCATTTCACTTTTTTTTTTGTACCAGGTTTGTACACATGGATCTGTTGGAATTACATGATATGAAATATTTGGACCCGATCAGAGCAAATAGTCTGTAATAATGCAGATATGTTATCCTAGTAATCTATCCATGCACATGTTTAGGAATCAAAGTTTAAAATTAAATTTGTATTCTTTGTTGTATCAAAATATGTCAGTTCATATAGGTAAATGTAACTTAATCTTTGTTGTTAAAAAGTTTGTTTTGTATGATAGATTGAAAAATTATTGTATTATCTTAATTTGTCTTTGATTTGATGAGTTGGTTTGTTTGATATATTGTTTTCATAAATAGAAATAATAATATAATGTTTGAGTTGCTTAAAGTAGCTTATACTTTTATTCTATTATATCTACATTTATGTATTGTTTGCTTAAAGCAGAACATGAATTTTTTTTATTTTGCATTTTTTGTATCACAACGGCCTGCAGCAGTTGTGAAAAATATTTTCACAAGCGCCTGCAGCAGTTGGGAAAAGTTTTTTGTAACCGTCAGAAACAGTTGTAAAAATGAATTTTGCAACTACTAAAAGCAATTGTAAAAAAATCCGCTTTACTACAACTCCAGATATAAGGACTGTCAGGTGCAAGTTATAATAGGTCTGTTACAACTGTTTTTAGCAGTTGTAAAAAGGCCTTTTTGTTACAGTGTACCACCATCCTACAAATATTTGAGAGTGTGGGGGTGTCTTTCCAAAGTAGAAATACCGAAACCAAAGAAGGTCAAAATTGGATCAAAGACTATCAATTGCATATTTAAAGGATATGCTCATAATAGTACTGCTTATCGGTTTTTGGTATACAAATCTGAAATCGATGACATACATGAAAACACCATTATCAAAACTCGAAATGCTAGATTCTTTGAACATATTTATCCTCTAAAAACCTCTATTGAAACTGTTGTTCAAGAAAGATCTAGAGAAACTCACGAGGATAATGATGATCAAAGAACACAGAAAAGAAATATTGAAATAGAGGTAGAGGAACCTAGAAGGAGCAAACGACAACGGTCTCTAAAAACTTTGGACCCGATTTCTATGCATATATGATCGAAAATGAATCTCTAACCTATCAACAAGCGATGTCATCTCCAGATGCTCCTTACTGGAAAGAAGCAGTCAACAATGAAATAGAATCCATTTTGCAAAACCATACATGGGAACTAGTGGATCTACCTAAAGGATCAAAACCACTAGGGTATAAATGGATATTTAAGAAAAAACTGAAGGCTAACGGCTCGATAGATAAGTATAAAGCTCATATAGAAGTCAAAGGTTTCAGACAGAAAGAAGATCTGGATTATTTTGAACTTACTCACCAGTAACTAGAATAACATCCATTAGGATGCTTATTGTAATCGCGTCTATACCAAATTTGGAAATACATCAAATGGATGTAAAGACGGCATTTTTGAATGGTGAGTTAGAGGAAGAAATATACATGCTGCAATCTGAAGGGTTTGTAAGCCCAGGAAATGAAAACAAAGTGTGTAAGTTGGGGAAGTCACTTTATGGTCTTAAACAAGCAACAAAACAATGGCATGAGAAATTTGATTAAACTATGTTATCAAATGGATTCAGTATAAATGAATCAGATAAATGTGTTTATATAAAATACACACATATTGGATATGTCATAGTATGTCTCTATGTTGATGACTTATTAATCCTAGGCAATAATAAGGCCATAATAACATCAACAAAAGATATGTTATCCTCCAGATTTGATATGAAAGACCTAGGACTAGCTGATGTAATATTGGGTGTCAAAATTGCAAGAATGCCTCAGGGATATGTATTAACCCAATCACATTACATAGCCAAGATACTTGAAAAATTCAAGCAATACAATATAACTATTGCAAAATCGCCAGTAGATATGAATCAAAATTGGGTTAAGAACACTGGTGACAGTATATATCAGCTTGAATATTCTCGCATATTAGGAAGTATCATGTATGTAATGAATTGCACAAGACCAGATATCGCATATGCTGTAAGTAAGCTTAGTAGATTTACCAGCAATCCTGGTAAACATCATTGGAAAGCAATATTAAGAGATCTCGGATATCTAAAATATACACAGAACTTTGGTTTGCATTATGCAAATTATCCTTCAATAATGGAAGGTTACAGCGACGCAAATTGGATAACTGGCTCAAATGACACAAAATCCACAAGTGGATATGGGTTTACATTAGGAAATGGAGAAATCTCAAGGAAATCATCCAAACAGACTTGCATAGCAAGGTCGACAATGGAATCGGAGTTCATTGCTCTAGATAAAGCAGCAGAAGAAGCAGATTGGCTTAGGAGTTTTCTGGAAGATATTCCAAATTGGGAAAAACCTGTACCTCCAATATGTATACATTGTGACAGTCAATCTGCTATAGGAAGGGCAAACAGTACACTGTATAATGTTAAGTCTCGACATATTCGTCGCAGTCACAAAACCATAAGACAACTTCTCTCTAATGGAGTTATCACTATAGGCTATGTACGGTCAAAGGATACCATAGCGGATCCACTAACAAAAGGCTTGCCAAGAGAGAAAGTTCAAATCTTATCAATGGGAATGGGCTTAAGACCTGTAAACTAAAAGTTTTCTAAAACGGAAACCCCACCTAGTTGACTGGAGATCCCAATATCTAGTTTCAAAGGGACAACTAAGTTTATAGATAAACTTAATGGCACTGT
Organism: Allium sativum; assembly: GCA_030737875.1. Lineage (NCBI taxonomy): Eukaryota > Viridiplantae > Streptophyta > Magnoliopsida > Asparagales > Amaryllidaceae > Allium > Allium sativum. The sequence goes on from CM060916.1 coordinate 329,619,694, forward strand.
TAAAATACAAACCATTCCTATGGTAAGTTAGTGCACAACCCTTCGGAGAATAGGATAAGCTTAGCTTTTAATGATGTCTATACTATGATGTTATATAAGACCCAAGTGGTGTATTACGGGATACTCCTTATAGAATCACCTACGTGAGTGTGAAGAAGCCGCTTCAAAAAGAATTGTAAGGTCTAATTCTTTAAGCACTCATGAGACCAAGAAGGTGTTCATGGCAAAAACGAACACAAACAGAGAACCAAGGAAGTTTAGAAATCATGTTGTGTTTTATCTACTATCTTGACCTATACAAAAGGCTTACAATTCAAGGACATTCACAAGTCTACTGATTCGCTAGCAGATCAAATAAATAAACACTAGGAAAGTTCAAGGCCATTGTGCTACTTTAACCGATACAACATAATTTCACCAAGTTAAGAACAAATTAAAGAATTATTCGTTCATGTAGGGGATTGTTGGAATAAATGAATAATGAAGGTGTAGGGTAGAGTATCCCACAATGTAGGAATAGTCTCACATTGTAGGGTATAAGTAATTATAATGGTTTATATACATAAGTGTAGTGACTATTATAAATTCCTTAGAGAGGGTGCCATGGACCAACAATGGGGACCATAAGGGGTGGTGCACCGCACCACCCCGCACCCGCACCCCCACCCATACCAGAACCCGAGCCCGTGATCATGCCTGTGCCCGCGCCCGCTCCCGGACGCGTGTGCGAATGGACGTTTGAGGCGTCTTGTAGGCACTTTGCAATGTGCACTGTGCACTGTGTATTATGATTAACGGGCCGAAATTATATTTTTGCGGGCCGAAACTATATTTTTGTTGGCCTTAACGATCATCTTTTGCGAGCAGATACGAATTCAAACAAGCGCAACATTTAGAAACGGGTAGCTACCTTTCCAAACAAAGCATCCATTTGAACCAAATCGTCAACCGCAAAAGATATAAATAGATTGAGGCAGAACCATTTTTCTTCACCGAAAAATTCGAATTTCTGACCATCTTCTTCTTCCTCCACATCATTGTTTTTAGAAACCTTCTCTTGAGTTCGTCGCCATTCACATCGCCAGCACAGCCTCGTGAACTTGATTCCGTTTCACCTTGGGAAATAGTTGCTCATCTTAACACAACGCGCCGTAGGGGGAGCAAATCTGTTTTAAGGGAACAGCACGCTGCAGGACTCGGATTTGATAATCAAACTTGCAATCGAAATACAAAAAGGTAAACTTTCATGTTAACCCAATTTCGAATTAGGGTTTCTATGGAATAACAATCTTAAAGCAGATTTGTGCTTTTGTATAAACGTGTTACTGATTGAAGTCGACTGCTTGCAGATGATGGCTCAAGACAGTAATAATTCAGCAAATAAGCAGCCCATACCACCCACTGTGCCTCCCGCTCAGACCGGAACTTTGATTCCTCCGACTGTGCCTTTCTAACATGGGGAACGGCCAGAGAAATTCACCGGTGTGGATTTCAAGCGTTCGCAACAAAAAATGCTTTTTTACTTGACACACTAGGACTGGCCAAGTACCTTGAAGAGGACCCTCCGAAAGTAGATGAACTCGAGCCTGACGCCACAAAAGTCGAAGCGCTCACTGCCTGGAAGGGTTCAGATTTCATTTCCAAGAATTATATACTAAATGGCCTCAACAACAGCCAGTACAATGTATATTGTACTATTCAAACAACAAAGATCCTCTGGTTGGCACTAGAAAAGAAATATAAGACTGAAAACGCCGGCATGAAGAAATTCATAGTCGGAAGATTTCTTGACTACAAAATGGTCGACTCTAGGACAGTTGTCAGCCAAATTCAGGAACTTCAAGTCATTATTCATGAAATTCATGATGAAAAGATGGAATTGAGTGAATCTTTCCAAGTTACTGCAGCAATAGAGAAATTGTCTCCATCATGGAAGGAATTCAAAAACTACTTGAAACATAAGCGAAAGGAAATGTCCATGGAGGATCTGGTTGTTCGTCTCAGAATTGAGGAAGACAACAAAAAAATTGAAAAGAAGGCAACAAACACCATGGTGGCCAAAACAAATGTAGTTGAGTCCAACAAGAACAACAAAAGAAAATGGGAGCATAATCCAAATACAAAAAAGGCTAAGAAGTTCAAGGGAAATTGCCATAATTGCGGAAAGAAAGGTCACAAAGCAGTTGAGTGCCGAGGACCAAAGAAGAAGAAGGACGAAGCCAATGTTACTGAATATGATAGGTTCTCGGATGATGTTTCAGAAATGAACTTATCTGCTGTAATCTCCAAATGTAACTTGGTTGGCAACACGAAGGAATGGTTTGTGGATACTGGTGCCACAAAACATATTTGCGCTAACAAGTGGATGTTCTCCAACTACAAACCTACGACACAAGAAGAGCAACTCTTTATGGGAAACTCCTCCACGTCAAAAGGTTAAAGGCAAGGGAAAAGTGGTTCTCAAAATGACTTCTGGAAAAGAACTCACTTTGAATGACGTGCTCCACGTTCCAGACATTCGGAAGAACTTGGTCTCGGGATCACTACTGAGCAAGAATGGATTCAAGTTGGTCCTTATTTCTGATAATTTTGTATTGTCTAAAAATGGAGTGTATGTGGGGAAAGGGTATGTGAGTGATGGTCTGTTCAAGATGAATGTAATGACTATTGTACCAAAAGATATGAATAAAGTGGAATCTTCTATTTATATCGCTGATTCATTTAATATATGGCATAATAGATTAGGACATGTTAACTTTGATACTTTGCGAAAAATGATAAATTTAGAATTTATACCTAAGTTTGCCATAGACTCAAATTACAAATGTGAAACATGTTACGAATCAAAACTAACTAAAACTTCCTTTCATCAAATTGAAAGGAATACGGAACCTCTAGACTTAATTCACACAAATGTGTGCGATTTAAAAATGTGCCAAACTAGAGGAGGAAAACGGTATTTCATTACCTTTATTGACGACTGTACAAAATATTGTTATGTATATCTCCTTAGAAGCAAGGACGAGGCATTCGACGTATTTAAACAATACGAAGCAGAAGTTGAAAATCAACTTAATAAAAAGATAAAATCACTAAGAAGTGATAGAGGAGGAGAGTATGAATTTCCTTTTGAGGAGTTCTGCGCCGAACATGGTATTATACATCAGACAACGACACCATATTCCCCTCAATCAAATGGGATAGCAGAACGTAAAAACCGTACACTAAAAGAAATGATGAATGCTCTACTCATTAACTCTGGTCTACCAGATAACTTCTAGGGAGAAGCTATACTTTCTGCTAATCACATTCTTAATAAAGTGCCTCGAAAGAAGACTTTTAAATCGTCGCGTGAATTGTGGAAAGGCAGACCACCATCCTACAAATATTTGAGAGTGTGGGGGTGTCTTGCCAGAGTAGAAATACCAAAACCAAAGAAGGTCAAAATTGGACCAAAGACTATAGATTGCATATTTATAGGATATGCTCATAATAATACTGCTTATCGTTTTTTGGTATACAAATCTGAAATCGATGACATACATGAAAACACCATTATCGAATCTCGAAATGCTAGATTCTTTGAACATATTTATCCTCTAAATACCTCTATTGATACTGTTGTTCAAGAAAGATCTAGAGAAACTCACGAGGATAATGATGATCAAAGAACACAGAAAAGAAATATTGAAACAGCGGTAGAGGAACCTAGAAGGAGCAAATGACAATGGGTCTCTATAAACTTTGTACCCGATTTCTATGCATATATGATCGAAAATGAACCTCTAACCTGTCAACAAGCGATGTCATCTCCAGATGCTCCTTACTGGAAAGAAGGTGTCAACAATGAAATAGAATCCATTTTGCAAAACCATACATGGGAACTAGTGGATCTACCTAAAGGTTCAAAACCACTAGGGTATAAATGGATATTTAAGAAAAAACTGAAGGCTGGCGGCTCAATAGATAAGTATAAAGCTCGTATAGTAGTCAAAGGATTCAGACAGAAAGAAGATCTAGATTATTTTGACACTTACTCACCAGTAACTAGAATAACATCCATTAGGATGCTTATTGCAATCGCGTCTATACTAAATTTGGAAATACACCAAATGGATGTAAAGACGGCATTTTTGAATGGTGAGTTAGAGGAAGAAATATACATGCTGCAACCTGAAGGGTTTGTAAGCCCAGGAAATGAAAACAAAGTGTGTAAGTTGGTGAAGTCACTTTATGGTCTTAAACAACCACCAAAACAATGGCATGAGAAATTTGATCAAACTATGTTATCAAATGGATTCAGTATAAATGAATCGAATAAATGTGTTTATATAAAATACACACATATTGGATATGTCATAGTATGTCTCTGTGTTGATGACATATTAATCCTAGGAAATAATAAGACAATAGTAACATCAACAAAAGATATGTTATCCTCTAGATTTGATATGAAAGACCTAGGACTAGCTGATGTAATATTGGGTGTCAAAATTGCAAGAACGCCTCAGGGATATGTATTATCCCAATCACATTACATAGCCAAGATAATTGAAAAATTAAAGCAATACAATATAACTATTGCAAAATCGCCAGTAGATATGAATCAAAATTGGGTTAAGAACACTGGTGACAGTATATATCAGGTTGAATATTCTCGTATATTAGGAAGTATCATGTATGTAATGAATTGCACAAGACCAGATATCGCATATGCTGTAAGTAAGCTTAGTAGATTTACCGGCAATCCAGGTAAACATCATTCGAAAGCAATAATAATAGTTCTCGGATATCTAAAATATACACAGAACTTTGGTTTGCATTATACAAATTATCCTTCAGTAGTGGAAGGTTACAGCGACGCAAATTGGATAACTAGCTCAAATGACACAAAATACACAAGTGGATATGTGTTTACATTAGGAAATGGAGCAATCTCATGGAAATCATCCAAACAGACTTGCATAGCAAGGTCGACAATGGAATCGGAGTTCATTGCTCTAGATAAAGCAGCAGAAGAAGCAGATTGGTTTAGGAGTTTTCTGGAAGATATTCCAAATTGGGAAAAACATGGTACCTCGAATATGTATACATTGTGACAGTCAATCTGCTATAGGAAGGGCAAATAGTACATTGTATAATCGTAAGTCTCGACATATTCGTCGCAGACATAAAACTATAAGACAACTTCTCTCTAATGGAGTGATCACTATAGACTATGTACAGTCAAAGGATAACATAGCGGATCCACTAACAAAAGGCTTTCCAAGAGAGAAAGTTCAAATCTTATCGATGGGAATGGGCTTAAGACCTGTAAATTAAAAGTTTTCTAAAACGGAAATCCCGCCTAGTTGACTGGAGATCCCAATATCTTGGTTCAAAGGGACAACTAAGTTTATAGATAAACTTAATGGCACTGTTAAAATACAAACCATTCCTATGGTAAGTCAGTGCACAACCCGTCGAAGATTAGGATAAGCTTAGCTTTTAATGATGTCTATACTATGGTGTTATAAAAGACCCAAGTGGAGTATTACAGGATACTCTTTATAGAATCACCTACCTGAGTGTGAAGACGCCGCTTCAAAAAGAATTGTAAGGTCTAATTCTTTAAACACTCATGAGACCAAGCAGGTGTTCATGGAAAAAACGAACACAAATAGAGAACCAAGGAAGTTTAGAAATCATGTTATGTGTTATCTACTATCTTGATCTATACAAGAGGATTACAGTTCAAGGACACTCACAAGTCTACTGATTCGCTAGTAGGTCAAATAGATAAACACTAGGAAAGTTCAAGGCCATTGTGCTACTTTAACTAATACAACATAATTTCACTAATTTAAGAACAAATTAAAGAATTATTCATTCATGTGGGGGATTGTTGGAATAAATGAATAATGAAGGTGTAGGGTAGAGTATCCCACAATTAGGAATAGTCTCACATTGTAGGGTATAAGTAATTATAATGGTTTATATACATAAGTGTAGTGACTATTATAAATTCCTTAGAGAGGGTGCCATGGACCAACAATGGGGACCATAAGGGGTGGTGCACCGCACCACCCCGCACCCGCACCCATACCCGAACCTGAGTCCGTGCTCGTGCCCGTACCCGTGCCCGCGCCCGCTCCCATACGCGTGTGCGAATGGGCGTTTGAGGCATCTTGTAGGTACTTAGCACTTTGCAATGTGCACTGTGCACTGTGTACTGTGATTAACGGGCCGAAATTATATTTTTGCAGGCCGAAACTATATTTTTGCTGGGCTTAATGGTCATTTTTTGCGAGCAGATACGAATTCAAACAAGTGCAACGTTTAGAAACGGGTCGCTACCTTTCCAAACGAAGCATCCGTTTGAACCAAATAATCACCTGCAAAAGATATAAATTGATTGAGGCAGAACCATTTTTCTTCACCGAAAAATTCGAATCTTTGACCATCTTCTTCTTCCTCCACATCATTGTTCTTAGAAACCTTCTCTTGAGTTCGTCGTCGTTCACATCGCCAGCGCAGCCTTGTGAACTTGATTCCGTTTCACCTTAGAAAACAGTTGCTCATCTTAACCCAATGCGCCATAGGGGGAGCAAATCTGTTTTAAGGAAATAACACGCTGCAGGACTCGGATTTGACGATCAAACATGCAATCGGAATACAAAAAGGTAAACTTTCCTGTTAAACCAATTTTGAATTAGGGTTTCTTCGGAATAACAACAAGAACTGAGATTACACAGTATGACATTGCGGTTGTGAGGTTGGAAATTGAAATTGCCAAATGTAACTATGTTCTATATTATCTATTTTCATGTTTTTCGATTGGTTTCTATATTGTGAAATGATTCACAGTTAACAATGCTTTCATTCTATTTTGTAACTATGTAATAGTCGGTTTGTAATCATGCCATCATTCTCTCCTCTTTACAAGGAATTTCATCTTTTAGCTTAGTTTGTTGCTTATTATTAGATATATAAATCTGTCATATATCGCTTATTACTAGATATATAAATCAGTCATATATTTCCATATTTTTGTGATGTAATGTAGTACCTGTTTGCACGAAACTTCACTATAAGGGGAATACTAATTATATATGATGGATGATAGTAGTTTCTGAGGTTTGATGTGCCCAGTGCGATTTATTAAATGATGCCCCATATTGTAAAATGTACACAATAACATTAAACGAGATTCATATTTGCAAGCAACCTTAATTATTTTTAAAACTCAATAATACTACGAACTAACGTTAGAACATATAAGTAAGACAAATGAAATAACGTAGTTATAATGGAAAAAGTTTCAAAAAATTGGTCCAATAAAAAAACGTACATCCAAGTTTCAAAAAGTTTTCGTGAAAGCATTGTAATACCTAAAATAATTCAATAATCAAAATCCAAAGAGACGGATGGAACATATAATTTTGAAACTTGTATGTACATTTTTTTATTGGACCAATTTTTTGAAACTTTTTCCGTTATAACTACGTTATTTTCATTTTTCTTACTTGTATGTTCTAATGTTAGTTCGTTATAGTATTGAGTTTTAAAAATAATTAAGATTGCTTACAAATATGAATCTTGTTCAATATTATTGTTTACATTTTACAAAATGGGGCATCATTTAATAAATCGTACTGGGCACTCCAAACCTCAGAACCGGCTCTGTATGCACGGAAGCCTAAGTTGTCGAATCCTATACTTTACAAAACAAAAAATAATCTACAGTACACACTACACAGTCCTATTATGCGGGTGCTCCACTATTAAACAAACTGCTTGGTTCATGATTTCGACCAAACAATACTCTTTATTGTATATGTGCCAAGTTTATGTTACTATATTCAGAAGAGGTGAAAATTGTGAATTATCACTGCGACGATCTCTTTTACAGTGACTGTGGTCTTTTTTTTAAACCCGTGTGCGAAGCACAAGTTCGCATCTGTTATTCTAATAAACTATACTAAACCTCTGTTCTATTATTAGTTTCAAAAACAAAAATCAAAATACAAAAGCAATATTTTTTGACATTTTTCATGAATATTTTTTTAATATTGTCATTAGTTATCAATCTTTTTTGACATTTTTCATAAATATTTATTTGTGTATTAAATCTTTACGCTAGTACGATTGGTTAAAATAATTATTTTTTATTTTTAATATAATATATGTAATTTTTCTTTCATATACAGTTATTCGTATGTAATTTCAAATAATTAGAAAAAAAAGTACAATAAAGTAAATTTTGCTATCTTATAGCATTTCAAAGTAGGTTTTCCTACCGTTATGTAGTAATACTAGTACGGCGCGTGGCACTATGTAAAGTATTTATAACTTGAAGTAGGCATCATCCGTACTGGAGCTAAAAATAAGCAATAGCACAACCGTATTAGTAGCACATTTGTTTCACATATGGAATAGAACAAAGCAAACCCAGCAAAATTCGTTCGCATGTTGGAAAATTACAAAGGGTGCATACATAGGACAAAGTGTCCCTTTATCGTTACCGCGTCGGACGCCACCATGGCTATACATGCGATAACAGGTAACGGTGGTAGGCATGTTGATATAATAAGTTTTAATGAATATAAATTTTCAAATACAATGTCGTATAAAAGAAAAAAAGTTAATTATTGCCAACTTATTTTTAGTTATGTATACCATAAAGAAACATTAACATACGAATGATATAACATTTTATCTTGCATGTTAACGTGAACATGTCAGCATATACTAAAAAGATATGGCAAATATCAGTCACAGCGTTGCCTATATAACAGTTATATCAATTTGCATCGTCTAAAACTGTTATATGCAAGATTGTGTTAAACAGATTGGGATGATTACAATATTTTGGGTGGGAGTTGCAACTGGCGGTGAAAGCGTAATTTCACTTCATTTTCTTTTCCAGGTTTTACATGGGCAGGCTATGTACAAGCCATGTTCTCTTTGTACTTATAACTAATCAAATATCCTTCATTTATGATGTTGTGACTAAATATTTTAATCTACTTGAATGTTTAATTCCATTAGAATCTTTTATGAAAAGAAAATAATAAGCTATGGTTACTAGAGTTAAAAACAAAATCGGATGATAAGATCATACTCAACTATACATATATATGTTATATTTATCATAACACTTAGCCATACTTATGTATATACTTAAAACATTTAGATATATACATAGGATTTTAAATAAAAGATTATTTTAAATTTTCTTAAGTAATAGAATGAAATCTCAAAAACAAAAGTAAACATTCACTTACTTTTCTAATATATACGTATGCTAAAAGTTAATATATATATATACACATATATATATACATATATATATATGCACATAGGATTTAAAAAGGAATTATCCTATATTTGTTTCAAATATTCAAATCTAATAATATCTATATTTAACCAAAGTTTAAAACAAAATTAATGGTATAAAACAACTGACAAATCATTATTTACTGGTTTTACATTTATACACGGGTTAAGGAATTTTAAACTATTAAAATATATGTTGGAATTTCCCAATATTTATCATCCACAATTTATTATTTAAATAAATTATTAAAATAATATAAAATAAATTGTGATATAAAATCAGCCAAAAACTAAGAGATACAAAAAAACGAATTCACTAGCTCAATATATAGCATTATTTGGCCCCTTTAATTAAATCGTTCGTTAATTAATTTACAAAATTTCCCATGCTAAGAACATAGCAACTTACTTCTTATTTTAAATACAAGAAGTATCTCCAAACCATTTCATTTACTTAGAAAATATTTAATCATATCAAAACTTCCATTTTTAAATATCATTTGCAAAAAGTTAGCTAAAATCATTCCCATTGCCCAAAACTAGAAATAAAATCCCTTTTTATATAGGTTTATTAACTCAAAAAAATCCAACTTTTTTGTGACGGCCTGCCTCGCACCTGCCGACATTTCCCTGAAAGGCGTTGTGCCGATGTCCAACCAGCACAGGACGGTCATCAAAGGAAAAGGGTTTTGAAACGATGAATCATCAAAGAACCTGTAGTATATCTCACACGACATGCAATAAAATATAATAATAACATGACTTGATATAAAACATGCGAGACAGTGCATAAGCTGAAAACTAAACCATCATGTCAGCGGAAATCCAAAATATAGCTTATGATCTAAACCATCATTATTACAACTTTTAAAAACTATCTCTCAAGAAAAATAGGAAGGTATGCTACTAATGCCCAAAGTAGTGACTAGCCACAACATAGGGAGAATATATGGAAATGATACTGTAAGCCTCCTGCTCGTCTCCGGACAGCTACTCGTGCATAACCAGCTAACATATCACTAGTCTGCTCGTTTAGGAGCACCCAGAGTAATAAGAAGAGACATAAAACCCTAGATCAGACAAAAGTCTGGTATGAGAGACAAGTAGCAAAAACAGAACAATAACATGTATACATAACCATACCCGAACCTGGACGGGCAACCAAAGATTTAGCACAACTGGATGTACAATACTCTAAGGTGACACTAACACATGGTGTGAAAACAAAGGGGAGAGTGTGTGCATGTCATGGTGATAGCAAACTTCAAACATAGCAATCATCCTCACATCTCTCACTCAGTGTGTAAAGTATACGATATCTACCATTTTGATTACCCAATACTTTGCTGTGATCACTTTGCCCTTGGGCGTCATAATAACCACATTGCACTGATCCATAGCCACTAATCCTTTGCTATGTCCACTTTGCCCCTTTGGGGTCATAACGACTCCACTGCACTGGATCATAGACATGTTACAATCACTTTGCCCCTTTGGAGTAATTGTTACTCCACTGCACTAATCCATAGCCTAACATCCGTTTCTCAGTGGTGAATCAACTATATGGACATCGATAACCCCTTTGCACACGTCTCGCAGCAAAATCCAACTCACGAAGTTAACTTGTAGTTCCCGTCTGGATCCTGAGTTCTAACGTCCTATTTGGACTACCTTTGCATCTCGGGTTTTGGTCTCCCCCAGCTCATGGTTCAGTTTCCATTCGGTTCAAAATATGTAGCAGCTCACGGTTTGGGGTACACTTGGCTCGTGACACCATGGTCTGCTCGTGGTGATCGATTCATGAAACCTGATCTAGTCCGGCTCTTGGAGGTGGTTCATGATTAGGTGGCTCATGGTGCTCCATCGCAGTTCGTGACCTTGTTTGGTTAGTGAGGGAAACACCAGCTCGTGAACCTCCTCCCCAACTCGGCTTGTGGATGGTCCCTGCTCCGGTTCGTGACTCAAGATCGTGGCCCAAGCTCTAGGTCGGCTCGTGGTTGCATGCTCGGCTCATGAAGGGTGCCTCACAGATGGAGGGGGTCGGTTCGTGATAGTTTTTCACGATCGCGCGGGGGGGGGGGGGGGTGTCTGACCAATTTCTGCAACTATTCCAATAAGCAATTTATGCCATATGATGGCATTTTCGACCATTCTGACTTTACTAAGCAATCACAAAGCATACCATACAGTAATAACGACATGCATAATCAACCATAAACACCAAAACAACAATATGACATGTTTATATGGATCAAACATACCCAAAAGCCCATGTTTTCCCCTTAATCATGTTTAATCAAATCTAACATTAGGATTAGCCAAACATGTCCAAATTAACCCAAATTTCTAGCAGAGGCATTAAATATTATTTCAAAATTTCTAAATATTTTTCCAGATTTTTAACATGCATAATTTCGCTAATTATCATTAATCACCCCTAATTAGCCGTAATTCGTGAAAAACGATGCAAATCACTCACCTTAGCCACTAATAAACCTCAGATATGAAAATATTTCTGATTTGGGTTGAATCTCTATGCAACACAACAGCTCTACCTCGATCTTTATGCTAATCCGCTTTAATTTGATGTTGATTAGGCAAACATGTGATTAGAAAGTGATTAAGGATGATTTTAGAAGGTGGAGACCATTGCTATGGTTCAAGAGGTGATAAGTTGCGGCTGAAAAATCACAAAAACTGATTTCCCTAACCTATCAGCCTCTCCGTAACCCTAATCCCGAAATGAGTTATAGGCCCATACGCTAATTACCCTAATTAGGCCCGGTTAAGCTTTTTTTTTTACCTTTCAAACATTATTTTAGCTATATCCCCTAAACGGTAAGTCTGTTTGATTAATATGACCATTCTACGGAAAGCTAAACCATAATCTGAATCAAATGGAAGTGGTTTCAGGTCAAAACTCCTTACCAATCAAAAGTTATAGGCGAAACAAGATTCACTATGGGTAAAACGGTCACTTAAAATTCGGCAAAAATCGGAACATGGGAAATGACCCTAATAGTCATTCCCCAAAGTCACACGACCATATGACTTTGTATATGAATGAAATAAATATTCTACGATCCTCCGATACGTAGAATGCGGGTCATTACATTCTCCCCCCTAAAGAAATTTCTCCCCTGAAATTCCTTAAAACATACAATGGTATTCTGCATGCCTATCAACCATTTACAACAATCAAACATACACAACAACATAGCAAGCCTATCCTAGTAGGCGGTTCACTAACAAGGGAATAACTATCGCTATTTAAAATCTTACTAGGCAAAGAGTTCTAGATACAACCTCTTTATGTTCTCCTCGGTTTCCCACGTATAGTCATTCTCATTATCACCCCACTGGATCTTGACTAGTTTCACCGTCTTCCTTCGAAGCTACTTCGTATCGTGCTCGACAATACGAATCGGTCTGCAGTTCCCAACTACCTCGGGCTCTATTTCAATATCATCCAACTGATCTGGTGAAATAGTCATATCAGGGTTGTGCACAAACTTCCTCAGCTGGGAAACATGAAATACGTTGCGAATTCCCGCCATCTTGTCAGGCAACTCAACTTTATACGCTAAATTCCCAACTTGCTCGAGAACTGGGAATGGACCAACATATCTTGGTGCTAACTTGCCTCTCCTACCAAATCGAACCACGCTCTTTAATGGAGAAATCTTGACAAACACCAAGTCACCAACAGAGAATTTCAAGTCTCTTCGCCTTTTATCAGCATAACTCTTCTTCCTATCTTGGGCAGCTTTCATCCGCTGTTGAATGACCCTGATCTTATCTAAAGTTTCTCTTATCACATCTGGCCCAAGCACAAACTTCTCACCAATCTCTAACCAACATGATGGTAAGTTGCATGGTCTCCCATACAAAGATTCAAATGGAGTCATTCCAATACTAGACTGATAACTATTATTATATGCGAATTCAACTAGATGCAAATGGTCATCCCATGATCCACCAAAATCCACTATACAAGCCCTTAAGAAATCTTCTAATACACGATTCACCCTCTCTGTTTGACCGTCGGTTTGAGGATGGTATGCGGTACTGAGATATAATTCTGACCCTAAAACCTCTTGTAAGCTCTTCCAAAACCTACTGGTAAATAACGGATCTCGGTCACTCACAATACTTTTAGGTATTCCATGAAATCTCACTACCCACTTCATATACAGTTCCGCTAATTTAACTGCCATTCTATTCGACTTGACTGGTATGAACCTTGCACTCTTGGTTAGTCGGTCCACAATCACCCAAATACTATCATGGCCCGATCTAATCTTTGGTAAACCATCAATAAAATCCATTGAGACTTGTTCCCATTTCCATTCAGGAATTTTCAGTGGTTGTAGCAAACCACTAGGTTTCTTTTGCTCGGCTTTAACTAGCTGGCAATTCATGCATTTGGATATAAACTTACCAACATCACACTTCATCCCTTCCCAATAGTAGGTCTTTTTCATGTCTCAATACATTTTATTACCACCAGGATGTATAGTCAATTTTGAGTGATGACATTCTCTAAGCACTTCATCTCTCAATCCACTAACGTTGGGTACAACCATCTTCCATTCTTTCTAAGACATCCATCTCGATCAAGCCCATACTTGTTCATCTCCTCGTCGATACCTATCTCTAACTTGGAGATGATTTCTAATAGATTAGGATCGTCCCTCTGAGTGGAACTAATCCGCTCAATCAAGGTGGGTCTGATCGTCAAACTTGCTAACATTTCTGGATCTAATTCGCACTTTGGTCTGAAATCATACCCTGCGATATACTCTAATTGCTTCCATTCTAGAAACATAGCGCTTAAACTGGCATGTCTCCTACTCAAGGCATCAGCTACCGTATTGCCCTTCCTGGATGTGTATGCGATATTAAAATCATATGAAGCCAAATAATCTAACCATCTCTGCTGACGGAGATTTAAATCCTTTTGGGAGAAAAGGTACTTTAATGACTTATGATCGGTAAACAACTCAAATATTTCTCCCAAGAGATAATGTCTCCAAATCTTCAACGCGAACGCGATCGCTGCCAATTCCAGATCATGGGTAGGATATCTTCTCTCATACCATTTCAATTGCCGACTAGCATAAGCTACAACCCTACCTCCTTGCATCAGTACAACACCTAGCCTGGTACCACAGGCATCCGTGTATACCGTCATTTTTTCGTTCCCTTTGGGGATAACTAACACTGGTGCACACGTCAACTTTTCCTTTAGACACTTAAATGCATTTTCACACTTTCTGTCCCAGGCGAAAGCTTGATTCTTCTTGGTCAACTGAGTTAACGGTGCTGCTATCTTGGAGAAGTCTTGGATAAACTTATGATAATATCCTGCCAGTCCTAAGAAACTTCTTGCATCTGTTGCATTCTTGGGCGTAGACCAGTTTGTACCGTAGCCACCTTCGCAGGATTTACGGCAATGCCATTCTCTGAAACAACACGACCCAAGAGCCTCCCTTCCCTCCTCCAGAAGTGACACTTAGAAAATATCGCTTTCAGTTGGTGTTTTATCAACACCTCCATCACTATCCTCAAATGTTCCTTGTGTTCCTCCTTTGTCCTCGAGTAGACCAAGTTATCATCCATGAACACAAGAACAAACTTATTCAACTGATCCCTGAATACCCTATTCATAATATCCACAAAATATGCTGGTGCATTGGTCAACCCGAATGGCATAACCAACCACTCATAAAATCCAGACGGCTTCGGAAATGCTGTTTTAGGAATACTCTCAGCTGCTACCCGGAGCTAATGAAAACCTGTCGCGAGATCTATTTGGGAGAACACTCTTGCTCCACTCAACTGATCAAACAAATCACCTATCCACGGAAGAGGATACTTATTCTTCCTCGTCACCTTATTCAACTCGCGATAGTCTGCACATGATCGAAGGGAACCATCTGCTTTAGTAGCAAACACCACTGGTGCACCCCACTCGGAAACACTCCTTCGGATAAATCCCTTCTTCAAAAGATCGCTTACTTGCACCCCGAGCTCTCGCTGCTCCTTTGGTGTCATACGATGAAGTGGGATCACTTAGGTCTGGCATCTTTCACTAAATCATTACGGAACTCAATCTCTCGGTGTGGTGAAAGTCCGGTCACTTCCCCAAAGATACCCGGATACTGGCCTGCAATGGGACTTCTGATAACTCATCCTGCGGGATGTCGAGGGAATTTAGAAAACTAGTCATCACCCCATAACTTGGTAGGCTACCAAGCAATACCCTCCGCCCATCATCCGCCCTAATAGTCACAGAAAACCCCTCACAGTCTACCACCACCCCATATCTTTGGAGCCAATCGACTCCCAAAATAATGCCAAACCCAGTAAAGCCTAAAACAAAGCAATCACAAGCAAACATACATCCATGACTCGATAAGACCAAATTTCGGAAAATCATACTAAGGCTAGTCGAACCACCGATTGGGTTCGTCACAACTAAAGGTCCATCGACAATCTCGGGTTTCAATCCCTACCTATCTACCAGGTCACTGGATATGAAGGAATGGGAAGCACCGGTATCAAACAATACTTGAACATGAACATCATAAATAGAAAGCATACCTTGAATAACGATATTATTTTCCTTCTCCGCTGTAGTTGGGGCAATTCGACAAAGAAGGAACAGCGTTGATAGCATATGCTTTCACAACCTGCTTCTCTTTAGGAGGCTGTAGACATTTATACTTAAGATTTCCCACTTGGCCACAGTTGAAGCACTTCCTGTATGCTGGCTTGGCTCTACAATCTTTAGCATAGTGTCTCTTCTTGCCACAACTATAGCACTCTACGTCTTTCCTGTCTTTCTTTTTCTGACCATCCTTGATCTGGTTCTGCTTCCTCTTATTCTGATAATTATTCTTGCCTCCACCGCTTTCCTACGGCTTTGGCCCCTCTGCAGATGTAACAACGACCTAAGTTTTGGGCTTAGGATAAAGACTCTCCAATCTCAATGCTTTCCCAACAATCGATTCAAAAGTCTCATCAATATGGTTTATGAGCCTTTCCCCCAAGTACTGATCTAAGCCTGTTATGAATTTCTCATTCTTCTTCTTGGGAGTATCGATAAGGGATAGTCCATATTTCGATAAGGTATCGAATTCAGCAATGTACTCCGAGACTGCCCTACCATTCTGCTTAAGCTTTAAAAATCTCCTAAACAATTCTGATTTCTGAGCAGCTGGAATAAACTTGTCACTGAATCGGGCCTTAAACTGATTCCATGTAACTTGATCCTCAGGAGTAGTTTCCTTAGTAGCATTCCACCAATTCATTGCCTATCCTTGCAGCTGACAGGATGCTAGCTTTCTCTTCATTGCATCCTCGATTCCCAAATCCTCAAAGATGCGCTCACAACTATCTAGCCAATCTTGAACTTCCGTAGCCGATTCCGTTCCGCGGAACGGCTTTCCATCAAGGCTAGTATAATCCTTGTTAAGCTTAGCGAAATCGGCCCTAACCGCCTGCACCGCTGCACCACCACCATTAACAGCATTAAGAACTACCCCCCGAACATCCCTAAGCATCTCTCTCATGAAGGTAGTAAACATCGTCTCATATCAGGATCATTCCTATTATTGGCCCCTCAACCCGTATTCCTCGTATATCGGCTCGTCGTTCAGTCTATAAAGAGAAAATGATTAACAATCTCCATAGTGATGTCAGTGCAGTGTGACTTCATCCTTAGTCATACTAATTGTGTATATATATAGCTTTTGAAAACCAAAATATCACAATACGCGCTCTTATAGACGTATACTATCTCTCCCTGGTGTCTTCCTCTAGGTTAACTACGCAACCTAGAGCTTTGATACCAAATGTGACGGCCCACCCCCACACCAGCAGACATTTCCCTGAAATGCGCTGTGCCAATGCCCAACCAGCACAGAACGGTCATCAAAGGAAAAGGTTTTTGAAATGATGAATCATCAAAGAACCTGTAGTATATCTCACAGCGAATGGAACAAAATATAATAATAACATGACTTGATATAAAAAAGGCGAGACAGTGCATAGGCTGAAAACTAAACCATCATAGCAGCGGAAATCCAAAATACAACTTATGATCTAAAGCATCATTATTACAACTTTTAAAAACTATCTCTAAAGAAAAATAGGAAGGTACACTACTAATGCCCAAAGTAGTGACCAGCCACAACACTGGGAGAATATATTGAAATGATAGGTGAAAGCCTTTTGCTTGTCTCCGGACAGCTACTCGTGCATAACAAGTTGACATGTCTCTAGTCTGCTCGTTTAGGAGCATCCAGAATAATAAGAAGAGACATAAAACTCTGGGACAGACAAAAGTCTGGTATGAGCAATAAGTAGCAAAAACAGAACAATAATAAGTATACATAACCATACCTGAACTTGGACCTGCAACTAAAGAGTTAGCACAACAAGATGTATAATACTCTAAGGTGACACTAACACATGGTGTGAAAACAATGGGGAGGGGGTGTGCATGTCATGGTGATAGCAAACATCAAAAATAGCAATTATCCTCACATCTCTCACTCAGTGCGTAAAGTATACGATATCCACCACTTTGATCACCCAATACTTTGTTGTGATCACTTTGCCCTTGGGCGTCATAATAACCCCATTGCACTGATCCACTGCCACTAATCCTTTGTTATGTCCACTTTTCCCTTTGGAGTCATAACGACTCCCATGCTATAATCACTTTACCCCTTTGGAGTAAAGGTTACTCCACTTCACTGATCCATAACCTAACATCCGTCTCTCGGTGGTGAATCAATGTTATGGACATCGATAACCCCTTTGCACACGTCCCACAGCAAAATCCAACTCACGAAGTTAACTCGTAGTTCCCATCTGGATCTTGAGTTCCAACATCCTATTTGGACTACCTTTGCATCTCGGGTTTTGGTCTCCCCCAGTTCATGGTTCAGTTTCCATTCGGTTCAAGATACGCAGCAGCTCACGGTTCGGGGTACGCTCTGCTCGTGACATCATGGTTTTCTCGTGGTGATCGGTTCGTGAAACCTAGTCAAGTCCGGCTCGTGGAGGTGGTTCGTGATCAGGTAGCTCGTGGTGCTACATCCCGGTTCGTGACCTTGTTTGGTTCGTGAGGGAAACACCAGCTCGTGATCCTCCACCCCAACTCGGCTCGTGGATGGTCCCTGCTCTGGTTCGTGACTCAAGATCGTGGCCCAATCTCCAAGTCGTCTCGTGGTTGCATGCTCGGCTCGTTAAGGGTGCCTCACGGACGGAGGGGTCGGTTCGTGATAGTTCTTCACGATCGGGAGGGGTATGACCAATTTCTGCAACTATTCCAGCAAGCAATTTACGCCATACGACGACGTTTTCGACCATTCTGACTTTACTAAGAAATCACAAAGCATACCATACAGTAATAACAACATGCATAATCAACCATAAACAACAAACAATAATATGTCATGTTTATATGGATCAAACATACCCAAAAACCCATGTTTTCCCCTTAATCATGTTTAATCAAATCTAACATTAGGATTAGCCAAACAAGTCCCAATTAACCCAAATTTCTAATAGAGGAATAAAATAATATTTCAGAATTTCTAAATATTTTTCCATATTTTTAACATGCATAATTTCGCTAATTATCACTAATCACCCCTAATTAGCCGTAATTAGTGAAAACGATGCAAATCACTTACCTTAGCCACAAATAAATCTCAAATCTAAAAATCTTTCTGATTTGGGTCGAATCTCTATGCAACACAACAGCTTTACCTCGATCTCTATGCTAATCCGCTTTAATTTGCCGTTGATTAGGCCAATATGTGATTAGAAAGTGATTAAGGATGATTTTAGAAGGTGGAGGCCATTGCTAGGGTTCAAGAGGTGATAAGTGACAGTTGAAAAATGACAAAAACTAATTTTCCTAACCCTATCAACCTCCCCATAACCCTAATCCCAAAATGGGCTACAGGCCCATATGCTATTTACCCTAATTAGGCCCGGTTAAGCTGTTTTTTCACCTATCAAACTTTATTTTAGCCATATCTCCCAAATGGTAAGTCATTTGATTAATGTGACCACTCCATGGAAAGTAAACCATCATCCGAATCCAATGGAAGTAGTTTTAGGTC
Source organism: Allium sativum (assembly GCA_030737875.1). Lineage (NCBI taxonomy): Eukaryota > Viridiplantae > Streptophyta > Magnoliopsida > Asparagales > Amaryllidaceae > Allium > Allium sativum. The sequence continues at coordinate 329,639,157 of CM060916.1, forward strand.
AAAACTCCTTACCAATCAAAAGTTATAGGTGAAACAAGATTCACCAGGGGTAAAATAGTCATTTATAATTCGGCAAAAATCGTGAATATGGGAAATGACCCCAATAGTCGTTTCCCAAAGTCACACGACCATACGACTTTGTATAAGAATGAAATAAATATTCTACAATCCTCCGATACGTAGAATGCGGGTCGTTACGTTGTCCTTCGTAAAACAACATTTCAGATTCCATTTTCTATTCCATTAACTCTTTTCTTAAAATATCCATTTATTCAAGGAATCACTTTATCAAGCTTTAACTTTTGTTTAACAATTACTTTTTCTATAAGAAATCCAGTTTATAATCAATCCCTATAGAATTCAACTTTAATATTTACTTCCCTCTATAACTTAACTTTTGAAAACAATCTCGACTTGCAAATTCATTTCATTAAGTCCAAATCCCATTTCACATTCAAATATAATTTGTACTCTTGTAAATAATGCTTTCAAACACGTTTATTAGATATGAAACGCCCTTTACTAATTAAAAACTAATATCATCTCTCGATAATAGCGAAGTCGTTCAAGTTGGGGTATTTTAATTACCACTCAGGCCTTGATCAACCATGTTTTTATCTTAAGATAAATAATAGTTCATAATTCTAAAATATCACTTCAAATTCCATTTCATTTCTTTTTACAATGTGGTTTCTTAGCAGCCATTTTTATTTTTATTTTTGGAAATCCCATTTTTACTTCAATTGTTTCACTTAATTTAGATATTAAGCAAATGTTCGTTTAAACCATCTCACTTGAATTAAATTTCTGCTATAAAACTGATTTATAAAATTAAGATGTCATTATAATCCTTTAGATTAATTTCCAACTTTCTTGTTTATAAAAACATAAGAAATTTGCTATATAAGCTATTTGATAATATTTTATAAACTAGTTACAATCATTTACAAAACTTCTATTGTAATATAACTTATAGAAATATAAACTGAAAATATCACTTTAGTTACAAATAAAATTGATAACTTAAACTCCGATGATTCGCTTGCCGACAATCAAAGTTTGAAAATATGTCAATCTCAAAACATTTCAGACTTGGTTTAAAACTGATTCAAAATTTCTCATTTTAACAACGGTATTTGGAGGGCCAAATTACTAGTGCTAAATATCTAACTGTGAAATAAGGGTTTGTCTCATTCAATTTCACATCAATCGAATAAATTCAACATATATGCTAAATATTATTAATATAAGTGAGGAATTTTGTTGGATCTCTCCAACCTGTTTTTTCCCTTACATCCAAATAGTTTATCTCAAATAAAATTATTCATTTAATACAACAATATATTTTCATCACGATAGACTGAAATAACAGTTCAACTAATAAATTCAACAATCAACTAATAACAACAAATTCTAGCATCCATTAATTAATTTAATATGCTTATATTATTATAAACATAACCAACAAGGTAAGTTACCTCAGTTGAAAATAATCGTTAGAATAACTATTGTATTTCAATTAAATTAAACGAACTTTTAATTTAATCAGTCAGTTAATATATATAATATTAATCATTCAAAAATAAACAACCATAGCACACAAAAATGAAACCAACTTATAAATATAAGTGGGACAACTAAGTGAGTTGTACTTACAATGTTTTCCGTTGTTGCTAAAATGGTTCAGTTTAATTAAATTAAAGCAGCATTTAATTTAATCAAAAATTTCAGCAGTCTCCAACTCATTCCAAAATGTAGAGTTCTGTCACACGGTTCCAACTCTTTCCGTTCCGCCCAATTCTGATCACGCAACAAAGTGTTGTTAATATTATAAACTTACGAATTTAGTAAAAAAAAACTTACGAATTTAGTAAACTAACCAATGCCTTAATTATATTTTAATTTAAATAATTTACTTGGTTTAAGGAAATAGTTAGGTCATTTCATCTCCTTAGCATTGTCCCTTTATAATTCCATTTCCAGGAAAAGCTACAGCCGCCCTTCCCATGCATTACGCAACACCATGACCATCTTGCACATCCATTTGAGCTCCACCAAAGCCCATTTTGGATTAAACACAAAACGGGCCATTTTTGCTTCCTTCACTATTCCTTTTGTCTGCCCAAAAAAAAAAAAAAAGACTTCAGCCTGTCTTTCCCTCTCTCCTTTGTATGCACCGTGCCTAACTTCAACTCCTGTTGTACTGAACTCTGATCATCTGATATTCCCCCTCTGACTGCCACAATATGCTCTGCCCCTTACTCCCTTGCGCACATCAGTTCGAACTTCGACCTCACGCCCTTCGATGTACAACTGTCGCACTCCCTTGTAGTAACAGAACTGCTTTCCATTCGTTCAGCATACCTCAACCTCGCTGCCCCTTCATCAATCCACGCAAGCAGTTTCTACCACCACGTATAGTAAATCACCGAGCCTTTAAAACAACCATGCTGCCTTTCTCAACGCTCGCCGCCGCGTCAGGCCCTCTGAGTACCATCCGACACCGCCCCACTTTGTGCCACTGCCGTCTCTTTCTTCACCAAAGCCTAGTCAGTTCAGATGTCGGGTTCCTATAGAACTTCCCACTTCAACACCCTCTACTGTGGCACACACACCCATGCCACGCCCAGTCAAGACTATATATATATATATATATATATATATATATATATATATATATATATATATATATATATATATATATATATATAGCTGTTGCGGTTGGACCGTTCAACTAACGAATCGCACTTACTGTTTACACGGTTGCCGTCTACTACGGTAACGATAACGGTTGTGGATTTTGATAACCGCGGTAAACCGTACCAACCACACATGAATTTTTTTTTGTAGTATTTCATAAAAATATATATGTTTTTCAATAATTTAAGCAAGAGAAACTATATATATATATATATATATATATATATATATATATATATATATATATATATATATATATTATTTGCGTCTTTATTTATAGACAACATGCACATGGATGGTTTGTTTCATAAATAAATAAACTAATTCCTAAGATTAATGTTTAACTTGAATTATTTATGGATAACAATGTAAATTTACAGTAACGGTTGCGGTAATGGTTAGACGGTTACGGTAATGGTTATAAAATTTGTAAACCGTCAACAACGGTTGCGATTACGGTTGAAGGTAAAATTGACGGATGTCGTAACCATAACACCCATATATATATATATATATATATATATATATATATATATATATATATATATATTAAGTATATGTATATATATTATGTATATGTCGAGCACCTTCCAAGTACGCAAAATTCGAGAAGAAAAGAAGGAGGGCACTGTATGCAGTACAGAAATAGAAGGGAGACTATTTCAAATATAAGAGTGAAGACATGTGTATAAATATATTTTTATTTTATTTGGAGGTGGAGTTATTTGTTTTGAAAAAATGAAGAAGCTGGGCTGGAGAAGAAGGAACGACAGAGCATTGTATTTATAGTTGATTAAGAGCATTACCAACAGTTGTAATACATGATGAAATAGGGAAGAAATTTGTATTACCTCTCTCCAGCAGAAGCGCGATGGGTGTGGGGGAGAGAATGAAATGGCGATGCTCGCCATTTGCAATTTGGAGCGGCGTCGTATAAATGGTTTTGAGAAAACCGTTTATACAACGGTTGTCAAAAAACCTTTTATATGATATGGTCCAATCTATTTAAATGCACATCCTTGAGCACTTTAAACCTTTCTGAATTTGTTAAACATTTTAAGTTTTTAAATTTGTTTCCTATTTAATTATTTAAAGTTTATAGTTTAATTATTTTTAAAATATTTATTTCAATGGTTTTATGTTTTTAAATTTGTTTCTTATTTTTAAATTCAATGATTTTTGAAGTTTGAAAATATTTTTTTTTAAATTTGTTAATTCTGTTTAAGTTTGAAATTTTGTTTTTTATCTTAGCATTAGCACTACAACAAAAAGATTAAATTAAGGCAAGAATTTGAAACCTCATTCTTTTTTGTCTTTATATAAGGACCGGTTAGACACAAATTAACTATGTCTCAAATTATTACGCATTTATCAAAATAAACGTGACTAGAAAGTCACAAAATAAACGCATCGGCCACTTTTCTCACTCACCTTTTATCTCGCCTTATTCTCCACCACTTTCGCAAACACGTATCATTTTCCTCTCTCAAATTCAAAAACCCCAAAATTGCTTTTTTTTTCTCCACTCAAAATCTGCCGGCTGATTTCATCTTTTCAAAGCCTCATACTTCGACATATAGCTGATATCTCATACCTGGTCAAGACGAAGATTATTCGAAGATAATAAAGGTTAGTATTCTCTGATTTAATTATAATTAACGTGAATTTCAGTTACTTCTTTTGATACACAATCGAGATTAATTTAATGGGGACTACGATTGGCAGATGCATTGTTTTTCATTAAAAAAAATGAAAAAGGGGATAATCGGAGCCACGGAAGCTCGACTGTGAAGCGTGGAGAACGAGGTATGTAATTTTGAATTATTTTTTTGATATTTATCCGATCTACAATCCTTAGCTCTCTATGTTGCAGTTCATATAGTCATCTGATTTTACTTTGAGGTTTGGAACTTATGGTGCAAAACCAGTTAGTATATATGTTATAATTTTGTACTTCTGTTGCTTTTGATTTATTATAAAAATTATAATGGCCAGCATTCAAACATTAAAGTTGTTTGTTTCAAAATTCATCTTAACTATTAGGTAATTCATGTATATATAAACTGATCACATAACTGTTAATTTTCAATGCATTCAAAATGCAAAAATCTTGAGTGATGATGGAATGCTTGTAATAGTTGACGTTCCTAAGTTTTGAAATCAATGGTGCGGTATAAAACATGCATTGTAGTGAAGCATTTTTGTAGCATTTGAATCCGATGTTGTTTAATCTAGATCTGATGAAATCACCACCATCTGAATCCTTTGGTTGCATTGAATTGCTTTGTTGTTTTGAATTGTTGATTCCTGCCTCCTTTCAACTACGACTTGCTTTGAAAAGGATTGAATTGGCAAGCATAACCCTGCCTGCCAAAATTATTTATCAAGCTTTAGAGTTTAGGGATTCATAAGCTGCAAAAGTAAATTACGTGAGTATTTCAGAATACAGTGTATAAAGCATGCGTAAATGGTTGCTAGTATATACTAAAATAAACAAAAATAAAAGAACATATAATGTAAACACACAATCTTGTAAAATATAAATGAGATGACACCTCAAATATTATTTATGTGAACATAAGCCTGCAAATTATATTCCAGTATTTGGATACTAATTTCCGCAATCTATCTATGATCTCACATAATTTCATTGAAAGAATTACTGATCCAAAGTTGAAATTGTAAGTAATCAACAAATACTAAGATGTTCTACCAATAAGTGCACTAAAAAGAGACTCCAAATCAGGTTATAGCTGGCAGATAAAATATAAACAGAGGTTTGGAGACTGGATTTTTTTGGCAACCTATAATGTGAAGTAAATAAGATCATATGGTGAAAGCCATAAATTGAAAATAAGTTTACTCTAATGTATAACTCGTTCTCTCTGCCGATTATAGTTGCTGCATGTAATATTTGGACTCCAATCGACTCTGAGGTCTGAAGAGAACCATACCACACTATGTAACATAATAGGAAGGGGAGGAGTTCATTGCAGCTAAGTTTCAGTTATAAAAATGTATGAAATACACTAACACCTATAATTCAGTGCATAAAGTTGTCTTCCTGTAAATGGAGTACGTAGCATCAATAGGAAATAGGTTTGCACACCAATCATTTAAGTTCCTAGCTATCAATAGAAATTAAGAGCTTACAGCAAACATTTCCTACCGTTTCCCTTGTGAATTTCTCCACTTATCTTGTTTATCTATTCCTAACCAAAGTGACTACTCGTTCAAATACTTGTTGCTACGTCCCTCACTAAGCTTTTGCTTTTTTGCCCTTCATTTCAAGCATTTAATTTTCTGCCTAAAATTTGAAACTCTTTAAATTTTCTGAACACAACTAACGTTTGATCCAGTGATAGTGTTGTAAGATCATAGAGAAATTTTTTACTTATAAATTCTAAGGTTCAAAGTAAAAAAGCTTTGATCGCTTTCGGTTGGATAGATTTGTTGGATCACCTCTACAAAGAAAACGTTGTCCTCGGATAAAAATGTTTTTGTCTTTTGCCGAAATTAAGTCATGGATGTCAGCTGCAAGCTTAAGAAGCATCATTGAATTGGAATTATCATGTTTGTACTGCTGTAGAATAGCAATCTGTGTGTAATGGTCATTTTAAATTAGTATTATTATTTTTTTAATTGTGCATTTGGTTAAACATTTCAGATCTTACTCATTTGTAAAACATTTTCAGATCCAACACTTGATTGTTTTATAATTTATATGTTGAAGAAAAAAGTTTGAAGAACATTACCTAGAAGGACAATTACTTAGCTATTTTGAGGTTAATCAAAATAGAACCGGAAAACTAGTGATTTGAAAAGATTTAGCTCATTATTATTTTTAGGAAATGAAAGTGGAAAGAAAAAAAACACGAAATAAATAAACTGTAAAAGATCATAAGCTAGTTATATTTTTTTGGAAATGATAGCAAATATGTATATTTAATTGAAAACATAGAATCAAGGTGAAACAACATATTAAAAGGGCCCATCAAACCTACATAATCATATATTATCATTAATTTGCACCCATGCACATATTGGTATCAAACCATAAAAGGTGTGGAAAACAAATACTTGCTAAAGCAAAAGTGAAAAATATACTTACTATAAATAAACAAGAACAGGTGTACATAATTAATTATACTTACTCAAACTGATTTGTTTGAAAATTATCAATTATCAATATATATTATGTTTAGTGGTTTAATGAATAATTACATAAAAGTGATGTATGTTTCTTATTTTTAGTTTCTATGTATTGTTATTGTTAATATAACAGTTAAGTGTGATATGTTCAATTCTACACTTTGGATATCATTTGTAATTTTAAATTAGCATTGTCCTTTGTCTCATACAAAACATTTTTTTGTTATAGGATTGATATCAAAATGAGCGATCGATCATGGATGTATCGTAGACTTCAAGATGGATATATAAATCAAGAGTTTGTCGATGGTGTTAACAAGTTTGTTGAGTTTGCATTTCTACACGTAGAATATGGAGAAACAATTAGATGCCATGTTCTATGTGCAAAAATGAAAATTTTCAAGTGAAAGAAGAAATATCTAAGAATTTACTACTAAAAGGTTTTGTTCCACTTTATTCTACTTGGGTTTTTCATGGAGAGGAAGAAGTTAACGAGCCAACAATGTCTGAATCACAAGACAGTTATTTGAATGATGAGAACCCATATAGGGATACGGTATTAGATGCAATGGGTGTTGATCACAATACAGAAGAGCAACCACCCAATCTTGAAGCTCAAATTTTTTTAGACATATTAAAAGCCGCTGATGAACCCTTATGGGATGGATGCAAAAAAGAAACAAAATTATCTGCATGTGCAAAGATGGTGGCCCTTAAATCTCGAAGAGGTTTGACCGAGGCAAGTTTTAAAGATATGAGTACGTTGATTGGTAATATGTTGCCAGATGGGCATAAGCTAGTTCAAAATTTTTATGAAGCCAAACAATTGTTGAAACCTCTTGGGCTTGGTTATGAGAAAATTGATGTTTGTCCCAATTTTTGCATGTTGTATAACAAAGAAAATAGTGCAAAAATTTCTTGTGATATTTGTAGAAGTCCTCGTTATAAACCTTGTCAAAACAACATGAAAAATATTCCTGAAAAACAACTTCTTTACTTTCCAATCATCCCAAGATTGAAAAGGTTATACATGTCACCAACTCATGCTAAAGATATGACTTGGCACTATTATAATCAATCTAGTGATGGTACAATGGCTCATCCAGTTGACGGTGAGGCATGGAAGAATTTTGACTGTCAACATCCAGAGTTCGCTTCTTCTAAACGAAATGTTCGATTAGGCTTATACACCAATGGTTTTAGCCCGTTTGTAGTTTCCGCAAAAGTTTATTCATGTTGACCGGTGATTTTAACAGTTTATAATTTACCACCTTGGAAAAGCATGAAAAAATCGTTTTTATTCCTAAACATGTTTATTCCAGGACCTAGAAACCCTGAAAAGAATCTAGATGTTTTTCTACGACCGTTGATTGATGAACTACTAGATCTATGGAATGGTGTTCTAGCGTATGATGTATATAAAAAGAATAACTTTGCTCTAAGAGCGAGTTTGCTATGGACTATTAGTGATTTTCCTGCATATGGTATGTTTTCTGGTCGGAGCACTCATGGAAGATTAGCATGCCCTTATTGTATGGAGAGAATAAAGTCCTTCACTCTTGAATACAGTGGAAAAGCATGTTTTTTTTATTTTCATCGATAGTTCTTGCCTTTGGATCATTCATATAGAAGACAGAGGGACAAGTTTAGAAGGAATAACATTGAAAATGATATACCACCCTTGCGACGTTCTGGTGCGGAGATGAAAAATGTAGTGTTTAGCTTGCCTAATGTTGTATTTGGATTTAAAAGTGGAAGTCAAAAAATAGCAGGCTTCGGAGAATCACATAATTGGGTATATTTGAGTATATTGGGATTCAAATTTGATTCATCATAATTTAGATGTTATGCTTGTTGAAAAGAACTTTTTTGACAACGTATTCCAAACATTAATGGACACTGACAAGATGAAAGATAATCTAAAAGCTAGACTTGATCTTGATAAAATCTGCAGCAAATCACGTTGAATGAGCATAATTCAACATCCAAATGGTAATTATTACAAACCAAAAGCTCCCTATTGTCTCTCAAAAAATGAACAGAAAATGGTTTGTAAGTGGGTAAAAAGTTTAAGTTTCCCCGATGGTTATGCCTCAAACATTCAAAGATGCATGAATGAGTCGGAAAATAAAATCAGCGGGTTTAAGAGTCATGATTGTCATGTGTTCATGTAAAGACTTCTTCCCATTGCATTTCGTCCGTTTTTACCCAAAAAATATATGGGAAACTTTAATTGAACTTAGTAATTTCTTCCGTGATCTTTGTGCAAAAAATCTCATTGTTGAAATTATGAATTCACTAGAAAAAATATTGTTGAAATAATTTGTAAACTTGAAAAAATATTTCCTCCTTTTTTTGATCCTATGGTGCATTTATCCATTCATCTTCCTTATGAAGCTAAAGTAGGCGGTCCTGTTCAGTACCGATGGATGTACCCTTTTGAAAGGTATGGTTAATTAGTATTTTTATTTGTTATCGATCAAATTTCAACCATTAGTAAATTACGTAGGTACTTGTTTTATTTAAAAAAGAAAGTGGGTAATAAGGCATATGTAGAAGGTTCGATAGCTGAAGCATACTTATTTATGAGATTTCAAATTTTACATCATGTTATTTTGGTCCAAACGTTGAAACAATACGGAATCAATCACCAAGAAATGATGATGGTGGAGAAATTGCACCTGATGAACGATTATCAATTTTTCGACATCCGGATAGAGTATTATCAAATGCGTTCACTAAAAGGAAACTCACCGAAAGGGAGCACATTGCTACACATAAATACATGTTATTCAATTGCCTTGAATTCAAGGATTTAATGATGTAAGCAATGCTAAATTTTATTATAACTAAATATATTGTTGCATAGTTATGTTAACATAATTATTTCATATATATAGCAAGTGCAAAGAAGAACTACGAGGACAACGTCCCCATAAAGACGAAAATTTCATTGATACGTTGTTGGAAACATTATTTCCCGATTGGTTAAAATCAAATATAAGTTTATTGTTTAAATGGAAAAATAAATTATTTCTTATAGTTTGTGAATTTTTAATTGTTGATGTTAAGATTAATTTTTATACTTTTATTTGATAGGTTCCATTTCATCTTGATGGCATTGAGTATCAATTATATTTGCTTGCACAAGGGCCAAATTTTATAGTCCAGTGTTATAATGGATTTTTTGTAAATGGTTTTAAATTTCATATAATGTGCTATGGAAAGAAAAAAAACCAATGAATAGTGGCATATGTGTTAAAGGAAGTTGTTATGATGATTTGGAAAGTGATTATTATGGAATGATTAAAGAAGTTATTAAGCTGACATATCTTGGAGACAAAAATGAAATATTTTTATTCAATTGTAACTCGTTCGATACAGTAACAAGAGATGGAATAAGAGTGCACTATACAAACGGATTGGTTGAACTAAAGAAAAATTCCAGACTTCGAACAGATGACGTGTTAGTGTTTGCTCAACAATGCCAACAAGTTTATTCCACTTGTCAATCTGATATATCGACTGAATGGTTAGTAGTTTTTAAAACTGTCGCGAGAAGTCGTTTTGCACTTAATGTACCCAATTTGGAGGAGGATGCAGATGTGGATCAAGTAGATGAGATGTGTCAACAATCTGCTGTTCACCTTGACGATAGTCTTGATCAACCAATAACATTTAACCATTATGACGATGTTGATAATGAAGAACTAGAGCATGCAATGGAAAATAATGATGAAAGCGATGAATCAGAAGAGGATATAGAAGTTGATGACGACAACGACGATGAATTTGGAGAGAGTGACGATGATGTGGTAGAAAGGGATTAATAAGTTGATATTGAAGATGACTATTCTCTTTTTTAGTTTAAGAACAAAATTGGATGATGTCATGAGTGTCATTTTGTATTTTGTTGGAATCTAATAAAAAAAATTGTCAAACTTTGCAATTTTGTTTTTGAATGCAATAATAATGTGTGTAGTTATTTTATCCTAACATTTGAGCTCACATCATATATGGTCATGCACATCTCTAGAATTCAACCTTGTTGGGTATGTATTCATTTTTCACTAGTATTACAGTAGAATACATATTACAAAGTATCGCTTCCATATTAATTTGTGATCAAGTTTATTTAGCTCTTCAATATAGTATGTGGTTGAGGTTTTTTTAATTTGTACATTATATTGCAATTGTTTGACTATTTTTTAATTTCAGTTTTCTCAGGTGGATTTGAAGCTCACTGAAGAACTATGAAAACGTTCGACTTCAATATAAAGGGTTTCACTTTCTAGGTTAACCACAGGTAAATGTCTTTATTTTATTCAACTATTTGTTATACATAATATGCTTGCACAAAATATTTAGATAGTTATTAATATATTGTTGACCATTTTTAGATAGCTATTAATATATTGCTGACCATTTTTTTACTTCTGTAATAGTACTAAACTTTAGAAAATTTTCCCTCAAATAATCAAATTTATGTATAGTTGAGATATAATGGCAGGTTCAGCTTTACGAAGTCTTATAAGAAAGATCACAAATACTAATTCAACACAATCCGAACATGCGGTAAACATGCCAAGACACTCTATGTTGAACACAAGCACAAATGCAATGCCTGACATATGTGAGGAGAGTGTAACACTCCGAGAATTCTATAACTGTGAAATTCATGAATTAAAGTATAATCAAATTCAAATCAAAGAACCAAGGGAAACGGGATACTCCATTGCGTTCGTCTCGGAAAAATACGCGAAATAGAGTCCGAGTTTTCGAAAAACGGAGTCCGTATGAAGAAGATATGGCCTTCGGAAGTTTTGAATTAAATTTAAAATTTAAACAGAATAAAATAATTAAAAATCGGGCCCAGTGGGCCAGGGCGGATAAACACCCGCCTAGGCCACCCAGGTCGACTGGGCTGTCGACCTGGGCTACCCATGTCGACAGGGCTGTCGACAGCCCTGTCGACAGGGGTGTCGACCTGGTCGTGCCCAGTCAACCTGGCTGGCCAGGTCTGTGTTTGGTCGAATTTCTGTGGTCTGCTTTGTCATTAGGGCTAGGTGGCGGGTTTTTATTGGTCTCTCTATCTAATGAATGGCTACGATCTAACCTAGCAACATCAAGGGTCCTAATCAATTCCTAACCTCTATATAAACAACCCTAGACTAAACCCTAATCTATTCATTCAAATTAAGAACATAGCCGCCATGTTGCTGAGGAACGACTAAGAGTAGCCGCCGACTAGAGAGAGAATTAGGAAGAAAGTTCTAAAGCCTAAAGCAATTCAAGCAACCTAAAGCCATTCAATTCAACAAAGGAATCATATCTCTTAATTAGAGAATTCGCCGCAACCATTGTAAGTAGAGTATTACTTTGGTATGAATAAACAACTGTATTGATTTGTATGCTTGAATTGGGATGATAAAGTAATTCATATTTGTGCAAAATTTTGTTATTCATTATAAAGAACTACATGCGGTAGTTCTATGCAAGTATACGTTTGGAATATTGCGCAAATTATGTAATCTATGTTGAAGCTACATGTATGTAGTTGATTGAAATTCATGCGAGTTTGGGGCTTTGTTATTATGTCATCATGATGTATATTTTTGTGCATAAATCATTTTGCAAGTAATTGAAACAAGTTTGGTTGTTATAGTTCATATGAAACTATGTTGGAATTTTGACACCATAATCCATGTATTAAGTCATGCTTTTGCAAAACTTATGAATATGGCTAGGCTATGAATGATATTTGGCATAATTGAAATCTATGATTAAGTCTATCTTGTTTAAAAGAATTATATGATGACATATGTGAGACATGGCTAGGTTAGACTCAAAAATCCCTTTTTGCAAGTTTAAAGCAAACACCATGTTTATGCTGGAAGTATTTATGCCATGCTTATGTTTGACATTATGCCATGTTTATGCTAGAAGTATTTATGCCATGCTTATGTTTGACATTATGCCATGTTTATGCTAGAAGTATTTATGCCATGCTTATGTTTGACATTATGCCATGTTTATGCTAGAAGTATTTATGCCATGCTTATGTTTGACATTATGCCTAAATAAAAATATAGGTTCATGTGTCAATAATGATATCTCAATTACAAGTTCACATGCTTTGATTCATGTCACCTATGTTTTATGACCAAAGTATATGTCACTACTATGCAAGTACACCAGTTTCTATTTTGTATTCCCATTGTCATATTGCAAAGTTCATACGCTCACCTTCCCCTCTTTGTGCATACGCCATAAGCCTCCCCTTTCGCATGGCTAAATTAGGCTTTAAAAGGCTAAGCCCAATATATATAAACGAACGTGTAAAACGGGGGAAAATAACGTTGGGTTAAAATTAATTAATGAATGAAAATATGAAATAGAAGGGCCCAAATTCAAGTATGGGTTGGGCCCATGATTGGTGTAACCTTTACACCATTAACTTAATAATGAGCCGCAAATATTTACATATAAGAAATAAAGAGGAATGACAAGATATGTAAATGTAGAACATACGATGTGTTTAACCCGAGGTTGGATTGAGTTGTGATGTAAACCTGCCCGGAACCGCCCGGCTGTCCAGTAGTCACAACAATACCTATCCAATGTGGGAGGTTAAACATGGAGCCCAATAAGGACCCGAGGTTAGACTGAGTTATGGCGTAAGACTGCCCGGAACCAACCGGCAACAGGCAGCCACAACAATACCTGTCTAATGTGAGAGGTCAGGGCCTTAATAAGACAATTAAGGCTGAGTCAGGATTGTTAGGATTAAGTGGACTAAAGACTTAATCAAAATGGAACATGCTAAACTAAACGGACTGGTGGGGGTTAGGTTAGAAACACTTAACCAACTTAGCATGTTGGCTAGAGATAGAAAACCTAGTAACGGGGGACCCTTTTCAGCAGTAACCCTAAAAGGTGTATCATGATACCCTGAAACTAGGCAGGGTGGGGCACGATTACTGGGCTGATTGTAAGAGGTCAAAGCGACGGCGGTGGTGTAGCAGTGTAGGTTCTAACGGTGTGCGGGCGTGCACGCACTCCGGCGCAGAAAAATAAAGCACTGGGCACCAGTAGCATACCTATGCATTCTAAGGTTGTGTCGGGCCGCTGCCATGGGACTTGATACACCCCATGGTGGGACCAGCATAGGTAACTACAGACATCGGGGGCCGTAAGACACATGTAACTATGCGAGTAGGAGCCGATCATCATGGAATGGATCACATCACCCTGATTATGGGGTGCAAATTGGAAACTAGTTTATATGGGTTCAGAGATTAACATGGGGTACGATAGTATATTCGACCCTAGACAACTTAACTAAGTTTATAGTGCATGCCCACTTCTTGTTTGTACTTATCATACCCAGTTCTTTATTCATAGACAAAGTAGTACTAGACTTACTCAGGCTTTATGTCTGACTCTATTTTTCTTTCGTCTTCTTTCTTCCGTTTCCCCCCCCCCCAAGGTCCTCAGGGAGGGAACACAGCAGCTTGACCTACCTCAACATCCAGCTTGAAGAAGAGAAATGTATTGCTTGGACTTTCCTGTTTTGAACTATGGCTTTGGACAATCCACTATGGGGCTTTTGCAGTTTATCTATGTTTTATTTATGCTTCTTTAAATAATGTACTCAAGACAGATTATGAAAGTGTTATGTTATGTTTTTTGGAAAGGATGTTGTTGTATCACGTATTTGACTTTATGAAATAAAAGTTTGTTGTTCTTCCGCTGTTTACAAATATGTGTTCTTATATCTGTCTTGTATATCTGTGACTTGTACTTATAAACCTCCACCAAAATTAGGGCATTCCCTTTGAGAGTGACCCTAACGGAGGTGGGGTGTTTCAGAGAGACTAGAAGTTGTGGATGAAAGAGGCGAAGAGGGACTTGAAGAAGTACAACAAGATATGAGAGACGGTCAACTAGGAATTGAAGAGGATAGTACAGAGGACGAAGAGTGAGAGGGCGACGATCCAAATGCATGTAAGGAGTGCTATATTCCAGTTGGAGGATATGACACTCCAATCGACCCTATTACACAAAAACGACCACTTGAATGGACAGGAAATCAGTAAGAATCAATAACGCTTCCTTTATATTTTTCGTCTTATGAATATCCTGTCATGTATTTCAATATGTTTAGATTTACAAACAAATCCGCCTCGCGTCGTATTGGAAGCATTTGGAACTTGCGGTTTACGGAACCATGGTATACGTTTTCTAAAGTGCCTCATGAAAAATGAACAATATTGTTTAATGTTTTAAGGTAAGTTTATGTTCTTGTGATTTAAATTACTGATTTTTCTAGTAAAATTTATTTTCAATAAATTTCAATGTATAGCGAGCATACACATATGATGCTGCTTTTGAACAAAAAGTTTATGAGATTTGGACCAAACTAGCATCCTCTATCATAAAAAAGAAATTGTATAGTGCACGAAAAATGGCAAAACAATTGAGATAAACTAATAGGATGATCAACTATCGAGATATGCCACCAAGTTGGATTCAAAAAAATATTTGGAATCAAATGATTGATTGTTAGAAAGTTTTGTAAATACACGATTGTATTACAAAGTTAAATCTTTTATCAATACATTATTGTATTGCAAATTAAACGGTAACAACAAACAATGTTGTTCAATAATTGTAACAAATTCAATGTTACTAATTTATTCAACAATTGTTACGTCAAATTGTGTTCATAGTAACCACAGAAAGCGCAACTGATTGTACAACAAATCAAAGCAGTACAGAACCGTCTTCAATAGAAAAGAAGAAGAAAGTAATGTCCGAGTCCAGAGATGTTTCTGTTTCCTTGAAATAATATTGTCGTCGTATGCACCAAAAGACGTTTTTGCAATTTGTTTCCCAGGATAAAACGGACCAACTCCGTAGTGTAGTGCCAGCAAACAGAGCCCTGACGAACTAAAAAAGTTATAGAAACTAGATCGGAGAAATTACATTGAAGAAGAAGCAATGCAAGCAGATCCAAAGGTATGTTCTGTCTTGTTTTGTGTAGTGAATTTATAGGCTGGAGGAGTGCCTATTCGTATGTATTAGTAACCGCTGAAGTGGAAAGGTTGCGACCCTTTAACCACTCGGTTATTAATGTGCATATGCTCATAATTCCAATGATTGTAATTTGAACAGCCATGCCTTTTGAATTCCGGACTGAACAGGCATGCCTTTCATACTCTGAGTAAACAATTATCATTTAACGCACTAGTCCAAGTAGCAACTATTGTCCCTACATTTTAATGATGTTGAGCAATAAATTGCTAACACTTCTTTTTCCCAAATTTCTCTTACTCATGCTCATTCATATTCCAACAATCCCCCACATGAATGAGCAGTTGATCTTAGTTTTCGCGAACCATTTATCGCATTGGTTAAAGTAGCACATGGGCCGTGAACTTTCCTAGTAATTACCTATTTGAATCACAGGCGAATTAGTAGACATAGGTTGTCCTTGAACTGTAAGTCTTTTGTGTAATTCCAAAGTAGATAACACACGATAAATGTTTCTTATAACCCTTCGTTCTCTATATGTGTTCGTCTTTGCCTTGAACACCTGCCTGGTCTCATAAGTGCTTAGAGAATTTGGCCTCATAATTCTCTTTGAAGCGGCGCCTTCGCACTTACATAGGTGATTCTGCAAAGGGTATTCTCTAATTCCTCAAATACAGACATCACTAAAAGTACTAATACTTATCCTTATGCAACATATAATGCACTGACTTATCATAGGAATGGTTGGTGTATAACAGTGCCATCAAGTTTCTCTTAAACTTCGTTGTCCCTTTGAACCCAGATCTTGGGATCTCCGGTCAACTAGGTGGGGTTTCCATTTTAGAAAAACCTTTAGTTTACAGGCCTTAGCCCCATTCCCTTCGATAAGGTTTGAACTTTCTCTCTTGGCAAGCCTTTTGTAATTAGATCCGCTAAGTTATCTTTAGATCGAAGGTAATTTACTGTGATAACCTCCGTTAGAGAGAAGTTGTCTTATCTTTTTATGTCTACGACGAATATGCCTAGATTTACCATTGTATAGTGTACTATTGACTGTCATAATGTATACATATTGGAGGCATATGTTTTCTCCAATTAGGAATGTCATCTAAGAAGATTCAAATCAATTTTGCTTATTATGCAATCTTATCTAGTGCAATAAACTTCAATTTCATCGTAGATCTAGTGATACTAGTCTGTTTGGATGATTTCCATAAAATTGCTCCATTTTCTAATTTGAACACATATCCACTTGTAGACTTTGTATCATTAAATCCAGTGATCCAATTTCCGTCACTGTATCCTTCCACTATTAAAGGATATTTTGTATAGTATAGACCATATCTCTGCGTATACATTCGATATCCTAGAGCTCTGATTATCGCTTTACAATGATGTTTACCAGGATTGCTGGTAAATCTTCTTAGTTTTCTTACAGCATATTCGATATCAGGACTAGTACAGTTCATAACATGTATGATACTTCCTAGTATACGAGAGTATTTTAACTAGTAGATACCATCACCAGTGTTCTTTACCCAATTTTGGTTCATATCTACTGGTGATTTTGCAATAATTATATTATATTACTTGAAATTTTCAAGTATTTTGGTGATGTAATGCAATTAGGATAATGCATTTCCCTGTGGTGTTCTTAGAATTTTTACACCCAATATGACATCAGCCAGTTCTAGGTCTTTCATATCCAATCTGGAGGATAACATATCCTTTATAGATGTTATTATGACCTTGTTATTGCCTAGGAGCAACATATCACCAACATAGAGACAAACAATGACATATCCAATATGTGTGTGTTTTATGTACACACATTTGTCTGATTCATTTATCGTGAATCCGTTTCATAACATAGTTTTATCAAACTTCTCATGCCACTGTTTTGGAGCTTGCTTAAGACCCAAGTGATTTTACCAGTTTGCAAACTTTATTGTCATTTTCAGAGCTTAGAAATCCTTCAGGTTGTTTCATATAGATTTCTTCCTCTAATTCACCATTCAAAGGTGCAGTTTTAACATCCATTTGATGTATTTCTAAGTCATGCAATTGCAATAAGCATTCTTATTGACGTTATCCTTGTTTCTAAGGAATTATACATGACAGTATTTGTTACATTCGTCAATGAATGTAATAAAGTACATTTTTCCACCTCTAGTTTGACACATTTTCCAAATTACATACATCAGTATGTATTAAATCTAGAGGCTCGGTCTCTCGTTCAACATGATGAAACGAGGTTCTTGTCAATTTTGCTTCTGCACAAACTTGACATTAATAGTTGGAATTTATATTGCATTTTGGTGTAAATTCTAGATTAATCAATTTTCGTAGTGTATGAAAGTTTACAGGCCGTATGTTAGAAGATTCAATAATATAAGCAAAAGATTCACTTTTATTTATATCAGTGCGTGGTGCAATAGTGGTTGCATTTGCTTTAAACAAACCATCACACGCATATACTCTTCCAACATATACTCCATTCTTGGAAAGTACAAATTTATCAACTTTAAAGATTAATTTGAAACCATGCTTGCTTAGCGTATTTCTGGAACATGGAGAACATCATTAGTTCCTTTCCAGAAGTCAGTTTCAATACAACTTTCCTTTGCCTTCCAACTTTGAAGTAGATGAATGGCCTATAAAAGTTTGTTCATCAGCATTTGTTGTTTTGTATTTGTCTGTTGAACCCTCAGGTTTTAGTTTCTTTTTAAATATCCATTTATTACCTAAGGTCTTACACCCTTGAGGTAAATTGACCAATTCCCATGTATGATTGGACATAATGGTTCAATCTTATTGTTAATCGCCTCCTTACAATAAGGGGCATCGCTGGAAGACACATCTTGTTTGTATGTCAATGATCATCTTCTAACACAAAGGTATAGAAGTTCGGTTATCATTTGTTTCATTTCCTATGTTGGTGACATGTTGGATATGTTATCCCTAGATTGGATATGAAAGACCTAGGACTGGCTGATGTGATAGTGGGTGTAAAATTCTAAGAACACCATAGGGGAATACATTATCCTAATCGCATTACATCACCAAAATACTTGAAAAATTCAAGCAATATAATATAATTATTGCAAAATCAACAGTAGATATGAACCAAAATTGGGTAAAAAAAACACTGGTGATGGTATTTACCAATTGGAATACTCTCATATACTAGGAAGTATCATGTATGTTATGAGCTGTACTAGGCCTGATATCACATAAGCTGTAAGCAAACTAAGTAGATTTACCAGCAATCCTGGTAAACATCATTGGAGAGCGATAATCAGAGTTCTAGGATATCTAAAGTATACACAGAGTTATGGTCTATACTATACAAACTATCCTTCAATAGTGGAAGGATACAGTGATACAAATTGGATCACTGGATCAAATGATACAAAGTCTACAAGTGGATACGTGTTCACATTAGGAAATGGAGCAATTTCATGGAAATCATCCAAACAGACTTGTATCGCTAGATCTACGATGGAATCAGAGTTTATTACACTAGATAAGACTGCAGAAGAAGCAGAATGGATTCGAAGCTTCTTGGAAGACATTCCTAATTGGAGCAAACCTATGCCTCCAATATGTATACATTGTGATAGTCAATCAGCTATTGGAAGAGATAATAATACACTATACAATGGTAAATCTAGGCATATTCGTCGTAGACATAAACCGATAAGACAACTTCTCTCTAATGGGGTTATCACAATAGATTACATTCGATCTAAAGATAACTTAGCGGATCCACTTACAAAAGGCTTGCCAAGAGAGAAAGTTCAAACCTTATCGAAGGGAATGGGGCTAAGGCCTATAGACTAAAGGTTTTTCTAAAATGGAAACCCCACCTAGTTGACTGGAGAACCCAAGATCTAGGCTCAAAAGGACAACGAAGTTTTAGAGAAACTTGATGGCACTGTTATACACAAACCATTCCTATGATAAGTCAGTGCATTATATGTTGAATAAGGATAAGTTTTAGTTCTTTTAATGATGTCTGTATTTGAGGAATTAGAGAATACCCTTTACAGAATCACCTACGTAAGTGCGAAGGCGCCGCTTCAAAGAGAATTATGAGGCCAAATTCTCTAAGCACTTATGAGACCAGGCAGGTGTTCAAGGCAAAAAAGAACACATACAGAGAACGAAAGGTTATAAGAAACATTTATCGTGTGTTATCTACTTTGGAATTACACAAAAGGCTTACAGTTCAAGGACAGTCTATGTCTACTTGTAGTGGCTATCATCCAAACTATTCAGAATATAGTTTTTGCACATGAAATCTGAATTTGTCCAGATATTAAGTTCCTCAACTTTAGTAGCGTCAGGTGCGAGTTCGTCTACAACAGGAGCCTCTTCAGTCAGAAACTTTGCAAGGCTTATTGTTGTTAAATAAAAGAACATTTTCTGTTGCCAGCGCTTGAAATTGATTCCATTGAACTTCTCTGGCCTTTCGCCATGAGACAGAGCCATTGTTGGTAGCACTGGAGCTGGATGAGCAGTTTTCACCATCTGAATCGGTGCAGAATCAGTGTTGCTTTCTGATATTACTGCACATAAATCAAGATCAGAAATGCCTTTCGAAACATCAGCCGTATTTGCTTCCAATTTCTTCTTTTTAGGCGCATGACATTCAGCTGCTTTGTGCCCCTTCTTTCCACAGTTTTGTACTTCTTTTCCAGAGCCAACCAGAGTTGTTTTGACGTTGCAAAAGTACAAAAATATGGAAAGAAGGGGCACAAAGCAGCCGAATGTCGTGCTCCTAAAAAGAAGAAGTTGGAAGCAAATACGGCTGATGTTTCGAAAGGCATTTCTGATCTTGATTTATGTGCAGTAATATCAGAAAGCAACACTGATTCTGCACCGATTCAGATGGTGAAAACTGCTCAGCCAGCTCCAGTGCTTCCAACAATGGCTCTGTCTCATGGCGAAAGGCCAGAGAAGTTCAGTGGAATCAATTTCAAGCGCTGGCAACAGAAAATGTTGTTTTATTTAACAACATTAAGCCTTGCAAAGTTTCTGACTGAAGAGGCTCCTGTGGTAGACGAACTCGAACCTGACGCTACTAAAGTAGAGGCACTTAATATCTGGACAAATTCAGATTTCATGTGCAAAAACTATATTCTGAATAGTCTGGATGATAGCCTCTACAATGTCTATTCTTCTAATTGACGGATGATAAGTTGACAACAAACAATGTTGTTCAATAATTGTAACAAATTCAATGTTACTAATTTATTCAACAATTGTCACGTCAAACTGTGTTCATAGTAACCACAGAAAGCGCAGCCGATTGTACAACAAATTGAAGCAGTACAGAACCGTCTTCAACAGAAAAGAAGAAGAAAGTACAAAACTGAAGATACAGGCATGAAGAAATTCATTGATGGAAAATTTTTAGACTTCAAAATGGTTGACTCAAAGATGGTGATAAGTCAAGCTCAAGAACTGCAACTTATCATCCGTCAATTAGAAGATGAAAAGATGACTCTTAGCGAGACTTTTCAAGTTGCTGCAACTATTGAGAAATTGCCTCCTTCTTGGAAGGACTTTAAAAATTACCTTAAGCACAAGCGTAAGGAAATGACAATGGAAGATCTCATAGTTCGGCTACGCATTGAGGAAGACTTGGACTATTTCGATACATATTCACCTGTAACGAGGATAACATCAATTAGAATGCTCATTGCAATTGCATCGGTACATGACTTGGAAATACATCAAATGGATGTTAAAACTGCATTCTTGAATGGTGAACTAGAGAAGGAAATCTATATGAAACAACCTAAAGGATTTCTAAGCTCAGAAAATGAGCATAAAGTTTACAAACTGGTAAAATCACTTTATGGCCTTAAGCAAGCTCCAAAACAGTGGCATGAGAAGTTTGATAATACTATGTTATCAAATGGATTCACGATAAATGAATCAGATAAATGTGTGTACATAAAACATACACACATTGGATATGTCATTGTTTGTCTTTATGTTGATGACCTATTGATCCTAGGCAACAACAAGGCCATAATAACATCTACAAAGGATATGTTGTCCTCTAGATTCGATATGAAAGACCTAGGACTGGCTGATGTGATATTGGGTGTAAAAATTCTGAGAACACCACAGGGATATGCATTATCCCAATCGCATTACATCACCAAAATACTTGAGAAATTCAAGCAATATAATGTAACTATTGCAAAATTACCAGTAGATATGAACCAAAATTGGGTAAAAAACACTAGTGATGGTATTTACCAATTGGAATACTCTCGTATACTAGGAAGTATCATGTATGTTATAAACTGTACTAGGCCTGATATCGCATATGCTGTAAGCAAACTAAGTAGATTTACCAGCAATCCTGGTAAACATCATTGGAAAGCGATAATCGGAGTTCTAGGATATCTAAAGTATACACAGAGTTATGGTCTATACTATACAAACTATCCTTCAATAGTGGAAGGATACAGTGATGCAAATTGGATCACTGGATCAAATGATACAAAGTCTACAAGTGGATACGTGTTCACATTAGGAAAGGAGCAATTTCATGGAAATCATCCAAACAGACTTGTATCGCTAGATCTACGATGGAATCCGAGTTTATTGCACTAGATAAGACTGCAGAAGAAGCAGAATGGATTCGAAGCTTCTTGGAAGACATTCCTAATTGGAGCAAACATATGCCTCCAATATGTATACATTGTGATAGTCAATCAGCTATTGTAAGAGCTAATAGTACACTATACAATGGTAAATCTAGGCATATTCGTCGTAGACATAAAACGATAAGACAACTTCTCTTTAATGGGGTTATCACAATAGATTACATTCGATCTAAAGATAACTTAGCGAATCCACTTACAAAAGGCTGGCCAAGAGAGAAAGTTCAAACCTTATCGAAGGGAATGGGGCTAAGGCCTATAGACTAAAGGTTTTTCTAAAATGGAAACCCCACCTAGTTGACTGGAGATCCCAAGATCTAGTTTCAAAGGGACAAGGAAGTTTTAGAGAAATTTGATGGCACTGTTATACACAAGAGGATAACATATCCTTTATAGATGTTATTATGACCTTGTTATTGCCTAGGAGCAACATGTCATCAACATAGAGACAAACAATGACATAAACAATATGTGAGTGTTTTATGTACACACATTTGTCTGATTCATTTAACGTGAATCCATTTTATAACATAGTTTTATCAAACTTCTCATGCCACTGTTTTGGAGCTTGCTTAAGACCCAAGTGATTTTACCAGTTTGCAAACTTTATTGTCATTTTCAGAGCTTAGAAATCCTTCAGGTTGTTTCATATAGATTTCTTCCTCTAATTCACCATTCAAAGGTGTAGTTTTAACATCCATTTGATGTATTTCTAAGTCATGCAATTGCAATAAGCATTCTTATTGACGTTATCCTTGTTTCTAAGGAATTAAACATGACAGTATTTGTTACATTCGTCAATGAATGTAATAAAGTACATTTTTCCACCTCTAGTTTGACACATTTTTCAAATTACATACATCAGTATGTATTAAATCTAGAGGCTCGGTCTCTCGTTCAACATGATGAAACGAGGTTCTTGTCAATTTTGCTTCTGCACAAACTTGACATTAATAGTTGGAATTTATATTGCATTTTGGTGTAAATTCTAGATTAATCAATTTTCGCAATGTATGAAAGTTTACAAGTGGATATGTGTTCATATTAGAAAATGGAGCAATTTTATGGAAATCATCCAAACAGACTTGTATCTCTAGATCTACGATGAAATTGAAGTTTATTGCACTAGATAAGATTGCATAATAAGAAAATTGGATTTTAATCTTCTTAGAAGACATTCCTAATTGGAGAAAACATATGCCTCCAATATGTATACATTGTGACAGTCAATAGTACACTATATAATGGTAAATATAGGCATATTCGTCGTGGACATAAAAAGATAAGACAACTTCTCTCTAACGGAGGTTATCACGGTAAATTACCTTCGATCTAAAGATAACTTAGCGGATCCACTTACAAAAGGCTTTCCAAGAGATAAATTTCAAACATTATCGAAGGGAATGGGGCTAAGGCCTGTAAACTAAAGGTTTTTCTTAAACGGAAACCCCACCTAGTTGACTGGAGATCCCAAGATCTAGGTTCAAAGGGACAATGATGTTTAAGAGAAACTTGATGGCACTGTAATACACCAACCATTCCTATGATACGTCAGTGCATTATATGTTGCATAAGGATAAGTATTAGTACTTTTAGTGATGTCTGTATTTGAGGAATTAGAGAATACCCTTTGCAGAATCACCTACGTAAGTGCGAAGGCACCGCTTCAAAGAGAATTATGAGGCCAAATTCTCTAAGCACTTATGAGACCAGGCAGGTGTTCAAGGCAAAAACGAACACATATAGAGAACGAAGGGTTATAAGAAACATTTATCGTGTGTTATCTACTTTGGAATTACACAAAAGACTTACAGTTCAAGAACAACCTATGTCTACTTATTCGCCTGTGATTCAAATAGGTAATTACTAGGAAAGTTCAAGGCCCATGTGCTACTATAACCGATGCGATAAATGGTTCGCGAAAACTAAAATCAACTGCTCATTCATGTGGGGGATTATTGGAATATGAATGAGCATAAGTAAGAGAAATTTGGGAAAAAGAAGAGTTAGCAATTTATTGCTCAACATCATTAAAATGTAGGGACAATAGTTGCTACTTGGGCTAGTGCATTAAATGAGAATTGTTTACTCAGAATATGAAAGGCATGCCTGTTCAGTACGGAATTCGAAAGGCATGGCTGTTCAAATTACAACCATTGGAATTCTGAGCAAATGCACATTAATAACCGAGTGGTTAAAGGGTCGCAACCTTTCCACTTCAGCGGTTACTAATACATACGAATAAGCACTCCTCCAGCCTATAAATTCACTACACAAAACAAGACAGAACATACCTTTGGATCTCCTTGCATTGCTTCTTCTTCAACGTAATTTCTCCGATCTAGTTTCTATAACTTTTTCAGTTCGTCAGGGATCTGTTTGCTGGCACTACGCTACGGAGTTGGTCCGTTTTATACTGGGAAACAAATTGCAACAACGTCTTTTGGTGCATACGACGGCAATATTGTTTCGAGGAAACAGAAACAACTCTGGACTCGGACATTACTTTCTTCTTCTTTTCTATTGAAGACGGTTCTGTACTGCTTCAATTTGTTGTACAATCGGTTGCGCTTTCTGTGGTTACTATGAACACGGTTTGACGTGACAATTGTTGAATAAGTTAGTAACATTGAATTTGTTACAATTATTGAACAACATTGTTTGTTGTTACCGTTTAATTTGCAATACAATAATGTATTGACTAAAGATTTAACTTTGTAATACAATCGTGTATTTACAAAACTTTCTAACAATCTGCCGAAATGATTTATTAAACATACTTCTAAAGCACAAATCATTTTTATAGCTGTTGATAAACATTTTAATGATATTGATAAAGATAACTTAGCGGATCCACTTACAAAAATGTTAGAACTTTTGTAATTACACAATTGTATTACAAACAGACAGCAACAAAAATCAACGTTAATCAATTATGCCACAATTGTCACGTCAAACTGTGTTTACAATAATCACAGAAAGCGTAACCGATTTGTGCGCAAGATAGAAGATAAACAGAAAGTATTCTGTTTCACTAATGTACGAGTCCACATATTTTCTGTTTCCTTGAAACAATATTGCCGTCGTATGCACCAATCGACTTAGTTGCAATTTGTTTCCCAGGATAAAACGGACCAACTTCGTTGCGTAGTGCCAGCAAACGGAGCTCTGATGAACTGAAGTTGATTACAGAAGCTAGATCAGAGAATTACTTTGAAGAAGAAGAAGCAATGCAAGCAAAAAAAAAAGTCAATTCTGTCTTGTTTTGGGCAGTGTATATATAGGAAAGGAGGAGTGCCTGTTCGCATGCATCAGTAACTGTCAGAATAGGAAAGGTTGCGACCCTTTAACCGCTCGGTTATTAATATACATATGCTGAGAATTCAAATGGTTGTACTCGTTCAGTTAACAGACATTCCTTTCGAATTCTGGACTGAACAAACACACCTTTTAAAATTCTGAGAAAAAATATTCTTATGTTAGTGCACTAGCCTAATTAGCAACGTCGGCCATATCCAATCAGGAGACCCCAAGAGCCCCAAGGCCCTTATCTTTGACTTTTTAATGTATTTAATATGGCCAAGTCCACATCCTTTTTTCATCCCTCTCTTTCTTATTTTACATAAGCCTATTTGGGTTCTAATATATAATGAGAGATTGAGCTAATATTTCTATGATGTGGGACTTTAAATGTTGCTATCCCTTCTTCTTCCCTATCACTTCTTCTTTCTTTGCTCATTCATTTTCCAACAATCCCCCACATGAATGAGCAATCGATCTTAGTTTCACGAACCATTTATCGCATTGGTTAAAGTAGCTCAAGGGCTTTGAACTTTCCTAGTGATTACCTATTTGAATCACAGGCGAATCAGTAGACATGACTGTCCTTGAATTGTAAGCCTTTTGTGTAATTCCAAAGTAGATAACACACAATAAATATTTCTTATAACCCTTCGTTCTCTTTATGTGTTCGTTTTTGCCTTAAACACCTGCCTGGTCTCATAAGCGCTTAGAGAATTTGGCCTCATAATTCTCTTTGAAGCGGCGCCTTCGCACTTACGTAGGTGATTTTGTAAAGGGTATTCTCTAATTCCTCAAATACAGACATCATTAAAAGTACTAATACTTATCCTTATTCAACATATAATGCACTGACTTATCATAGGAATGGTTTGTGTATAACAGTGCCATCAAGTTTCTCTAAAACTTCGTTGTCCCTTTGAACCTAGATCTTGGGATCTCCAGTCAACTAGGTGGGGTTTCCATTTTAGAAAAACCTTTAGTCTACAGGCTTGCCAAGAGAGAAAGTTCAAACCTTATCGAAGGGAATGGGCATGCCACTGATTTGGAGCTTGCTTAAGACCCAAGTGATTTTACCAGTTTGCAAACTTTATTATCATTTTCAGAGCTTAGAAATCCTTCAGGTTGTTTCATATAGATTTCTTCCTCTAATTCACCATTCAAAGGTGCAGTTTTAAGATCCATTTGATGTATTTCTAAGTCATGCAATTGCAATAAGCATTCTTATTGACGTTATCTTTGTTTCTAAGGAATTATACATGACAGTATTTGTTACATTCGTCAATGAATGTAATAAAGTACATTTTTCCACCTCTAGTTTGACACATTTCCTAAATTACATACATCAGTATGTATTAAATCTAGAGGCTCGGTCTCTCGTTCAACATGATGAAACGAGGTTCTTGTCAATTTTGCTTCTGCACAAACTTGATATTAATAGTTGGAATTTATATTGCATTAGATAAGATTGCATAATAAGCAAAATGGATTTGAATCTTCTTAGAAGACATTCCTAATTGGAGAAAACATATGCCTCCAATATGTATACATTGTGACAGTCAATAGTACACTATACAATGGTAAATCTAGGCATATTCGTCGTAGATATAAAAAGATAAGACAACTTCTCTCTAACGGAGGTTATCACAGTAAATTACCTTCAATCTAAAGATAACTTAGCGGATACACTTACAAAAGGCTTGCCAAGAGAGAAATTTCAAACCTTATCGAAGGGAATGGGGCTAAGGCCTGTAAACTAAAGGTTTTTCTAAAATGGAAACCCCACCTAGTTGACTGGAGATCCCAAGATCTAGGTTCAAAGGGACAACGAAGTTTAAGAGAAACTTGATGGCGCTGTTATACACCAACCATTCCTATGATAAGTCAGTGCATTATATGTCGCATAAGGATAGGTATTAGTACTTTTAGTGATGTCTGTATTTGAGGAATTAGAGAATACCCTTTGCAGAATCACCTACGTAAGTGCGAAGGCGCCGCTTCAAAAAGAAATATGACGCCAAATTCTCTAAGCACTTATGAGACCAGGTAGGTGTTCAAGGCAAAAACGAACACATATAGAGAACAAAGGGTTATAAGAAACATTTATCGTGTGTTATCTACTTTGGAATTACACAAAAGACTTACAATTCAAGGATAACCTATGTCTACTTATTCGCCTGTGATTCAAATAGGTAATTACTAGGAAAGTTCAAGGCCCATATGCTACTTTAACCGATGCGATAAATGGTTCGCGAAAACTAAGATCAACTGCTCATTCATGGGGGGATTGTTGGAATATGAATGAGCATGAGTAAGAGAAATTTGGGAAAAAGAAGAGTTAGCAATTTATTGCTCAACATCATTAAAATGTAGGGACAATAGTTGCTACTTGGGCTAGTGCGCTAAATGAGAATTTTTTACTCAGAATATGAAAGGCATGCCTGTTCAGTCCGGAATTCGAAAGGCATGGCTGTTCAAATTACAACCTTTGGAATTCTGAGCACATGCACATTAATAACCGAGTGGTTAAAGGGTCGCAACCTTTCCACTTCAGCGGTTACTAATACATACGAATAGGCACTCCTCCAGCCTATAAATTCACTACACAAAACAAGACAGAACATACCTTTGGATCTGCTTGCATTGCTTCTTCTTCAACGTAATTTCTCCGATCTAGTTTCTATAACTTTTTCAGTTCGTCAGGGCTCTGTTTGCTGGCACTACGCTACGGAGTTGGTCCGTTTTATCCTGGGAAACAAATTGCAACAACGTCTTTTGGTGCATACGACGGCAATATTGTTTCAAGGAAACAGAAACATCTCTGGACTTGGACATTGCTTTCTTCTTCTTTTCTATTGAAGACGATTCTGTACTGCTTCAATTTGTTGTACAATCAGTTGCGCTTTCTGTGGTTACTATGAACACAGTTTGACGTGATAATTGTTGAATAAATTAGTAACATTGAATTTGTTACAATTATTGAACAACATTGTTTGTTGTTACCGTTTAATTTGCAATACAATAATGTATTGACAAAAGATTTAACTTTCTAATACAATCGTGTATTTACAAAACTTTCTAACAATCTTTTTTTTAAAGGTACTTGACCTTTTTTTAAATAAATGATTGTATTACAAAATGAAGAACCATATAAAAAAAATTCAATAATTGTAACAAATTTTATGAAACAACCTGAAGGATTTCTAAGCTCTGAAAATGACAATTTTTTTTATCTACTGCATGGTAAATAGAGTAAGGAACTTCAGGTTGTTTCATATAGTGTTCTTAGTATTTTTTTTCATATATATATATATATATATATATATATATATATATATATATTGTTCCTCCACTTGCTGCTCAGCACTACTTTGCTAAGTTTTATTTTGTTCAGTATTCTCAAGAGAATAAGGAACTCCATCCTCCCTTGGTCTCTTTGTTTCAAGGGGAATATATGTTCGAAAAACCTAGCCTTTCTCGACTCAATGATGGTATTTTCATGAATATCATCAATTTCAGATTTGTGTATCAAAAATCAGTATACAGCACTGTTTAGTGCATATCCAATGAATACACAATCAATTGTTTTTGGTCCAATTTTGACCTTCTTTGGTTTTGGTACCTCTACTTTGGCAAAACACCCCCACATTTTTAAGTAATTTTAGTATGGTGGTCTGTTTTTCCAAAGTTCATGAGGAGACTTAGAAGTTTTCTTTTGGGGTATTTTATTTAAAATATGATTTCCCGAAAGAATAGCTTCTCCCCAAAAGTTATCTGGCAAGCCAGAAACTAACCATAAAGCATACATTTGAGAGCCCCAATTTGATATCAATAAAATATTGTGTCATGGACTCCAAGAGTCCCAAGGAGCTAGGCCCAATTTGACATTAATATAATATTGTGTCTTGGCTTAGCCACATCTGTTTACAAGCCCCTTTCTCCTTTATTTATATAAGAATATAGAGAGGTGGGTACTCATATTTCATAATGTGGGACTTTTGTTTGCTTTCCTCTTTCCATTTTGTTTTTCATTTTCTTGTTGAGTTGATTATCAACTTCCTTTTTGTATTGTTTAAACACATCAAATGCTAACATTACCCAAAAAAAAAAAATTTGCAAGCTACATGGAAATATTGAAAAGTCAAACCATGGAAAGCAAGCCAAAAAGGCAATTTCATAATATAATTCATACCGTTCACACAACGATTTGAATATGCTAAACATGTTACATGCCAAAATGATTTGTTAAACATACTTTTAAAGCACAAATCATTTTGAATATGAATAGTCAAATGTCAGTTACCAACATATGAATTTCATATTTAAGTCACACAAGTTTCCAGTTTCAGAAGAGGAAAAGACTGACAATATATATGTAAGACCTTTAAATGGTATTGCGATTGATATAATATAAATGGATCATTTAATAATATAAATGAATCATTTAAAACTTGAAGATGTTTGCAGCAACTGAATCAGAGAAGAAGAAAAATGAATTTTAAGAATATCAGTACAAATCCAAACAAATTCAACATATCTTAAGATTCAAATGTTTCAATAATTCATGTCTAAAATAAAAACAAAGATTCCTCAATAGAATTAACCAAGAGTGGCTTTGATACCACTTATAGGAAACATAATGTTTTTAAATCTGAACATGAAACTCAGGTTGATTTAGTTGCGAAACAAATACACGAAAATAACTGAATCA
Organism: Allium sativum; assembly: GCA_030737875.1. NCBI lineage: Eukaryota > Viridiplantae > Streptophyta > Magnoliopsida > Asparagales > Amaryllidaceae > Allium > Allium sativum. Next base: position 329,669,742 of record CM060916.1, read on the forward strand.
ACAGCAAAGCATACCTGAGTGTATAGCAAATTTATGAAGATAAGATATGTTTATAATCTATCAAATTAGCATACGTTCAAACAAGTAAAATATTGTTTCAAGATTGTTAGAAAGTTTTGTAAATACACGATTGTATTACAAAGTTAAATCTTTTGTCAATACATTATTGTATTGCAAATTAAACGGTAACAACAAACAATGTTGTTCAATAATTGTAACAAATTCAATGTTACTAATTTATTCAACAATTGTCACGTCAAACTGTGTTCATAGTATCCACAGAAAGTGCAACCGATTGTACAACAAATTGAAGCAGTACAGAACCGTCTTCAATAGAAAAGAAGAAGAAAGTAATGTCCGAGTCCAGAGATGTTTCTGTTTCCTTGAAACAATATTGCCGTCGTATGCACCAAAAGACGTTGTTGCAATTTGTTTCCCTGGATAAAACGGACCAACTCCGTAGCGTAGTGCCAGCAAACAGAGCCCTGATGAACTGAAAAGGTTATAGAAACTAGATCGGAGAAATTACGTTGAAGAAGGAGCAATGCAAGCAGATCCAAAGGTATGTTCTGTCTTGTTTTGTGTAGTGAATTTATAGGCTGGAGGAGTGCCTATTCGTATGTATTAGTAACCGCTGAAGTGGAAAGGTTGCGACCCTTTAACCACTCGGTTATTAATATGCATGTACTCAGAATTCCAATGGTTGTAATTTGAACAGCCATGCCTTTTGAATTTCCGGACTGAACAGGCATGCCTTTCATATTCTGAGTAAACAATTCTCATTTAACGCACTAGCCCAAGTAGCAAATATTGTCCCTACATTTTAATGATGTTGAGCAATAAATTGCTAACTCTTCTTTTTCCCAAATTTCTCTTACTCATGCTCATTCATATTCCAACATTGATATGGAATGACATAAGCGTACGTATGACGATAAAGGAAATAAGATGAGAAATAATCGTTTGACACCAGAAGAAGGGACTCACACGCGTCATAGTGCTGGTTCGGTGTCTATTGTGTCACACAATGCACAAGTGGTAAGCCAATATTACTTTTTATGCTCATAATATAAAAATAATGACATGTTTCATTAATATTAGTTTTTCATAAACAAAAAGACAGTGCATAAGAATATTGACATACATAAACAACTGAATATTACAAGCTATTCCCTCTATTTATTATTTCAAAAATCTATTTGCTGACTTCCTCTTGGATTTCGTAATGTGATCTTAATTTGAACTTTAATTACCTGTACAATGCTCTATGGATTTAACTTTGATTCAGTTATGCATGTTTACTTGTATTGAATATTTATGCATGCTTACTAGTTATGCTAACATGTGTTAAATGTTTACACATGATTACTAGTTATACTAATTGTTTTCAATATCAATTTTTTAAGTAACTCGAGACAGGACAATCCATATCATTTGCTGATAGTTGCCGTTATTGGCATACTAAAAGAGAGAAAGGAAAAAACAAAGTGAAAGAATCCTTGATGTCAAGCAGCGCATTTGTTGACAACAAATCAAAAAAAAATTATGTAAGTTTTTCTGTTAGAAAACCATTTGCCGACTATCTTTTACTGATTCATCGAATTCACTTTAAGTTATAAGTGTTAGGGTATTAAAGTCTTCCGTTGAATACAACAGCAGTTAAAAAGAATAATTAGATTTGGTTACCTTGGTTTCATATTTTTTAGATGAAGCATGGACATGAATAATATTGGCAGCTCAATTTTTAAGTTAATGCAACAATGATTGCACATACACTGACTGTACTACAGAGCATGCACCTAAACTATATGCATGGTCTTAGAATGAACATTATTTTTCAATGTTATAAATGCTGATATGCCATGAACTTTCTGTGTCACTTAAACTGTTTCATGATTATAAATTACATTAAGTTGTTATTCCTATAAATAAATTCACATAATCTCATAACTCAATTCTCTGTTATAATGACGACATAAAGTATAAAACAAGTTAACAAGTTATACCCTAATTCTTGAGCAGCTTATGGGCAGCTCTGCGTAAAATAATGAAAGTATAAATAAGTTTTTTTTTGGTAATTAAATTCATAGGCGATACATGTCTGATTCATAGATTATCCTTGTAAATGTAAACAATACGCAACAAAGAGATGACAAGGTGGATGCACAAGAATCAAGGAATCACGTAGACATGCGCCTCCATAAATTTGTATTTAATGAAACGCACAAGGCCTTCGCTTAAGCTGCAGCCTCTTCTCCCAAAACATGATATAACTCAATCGGAACCAGTTTAAACTGTAAACCAAAATTGTGGTCAGAGAACAGCAAGCACGCATCAAATTAGAAATTTAGCGAGATCAAATGGAATTATATGTCTCCATCAACTTCGGAACTACATCTTTGAATTGTAAAATATATTCTCCTTGAACTTTTTCTCAGACAAGGCCATAATCTTAAAAAGAGCAGTTTCTTTGAAACCTAATACGCTTGATTTCAACATCTTTAAGAATTTAGACATAAGTGCCAACCTGTTTTTCAAACTCGAAGTCAGAAGCACTGAGTGAGAAGCAATAAAGAGTGCAAACATCCCACAGAGTTCATCAAATAGTCCATCTTTTCTCTTATAATTTCTTTTGAAAATTCAACAAGCCCTGGGTGTTTTAGTATTGCACTCAAAAAATCTGATTCCGACCATCCAATTTTTTTGTAAAACTCAACCATCTCCTTGTAGCCATCATCATCAAATTTTCCAACCACCAACAAGAAACTCAAGTAACTCCTGGATCCCTTTACATAACCAAAATTAAGAGCTCTGTTGAGTGATATTTCCATTAAACTAAGGCTCAATGTAATAAAACCATGAAACATAGTTGTAGCTATTCTAATATCATTCTTTGTAAAACCATTTTTTTCAAGAAGTGATATCTTAGGAATGATATTCTTATCAATGTCAAGACATATCAAGCCGCAATTTCTTGTAAATGCCAATAAAAGTTTGTTCGTATCATTCCCTAAAAGACTCGTCCAATACTTGATGCGAGTAGTGGCTCTGGGCAAAGCAAAGTGTATGAGGGTTTGAGCTGATAAACATTAAGAGCTCCTGATTCTTGAAACCTAAATCACGTAAAGCTTGAAAAATTGGTAATATTACTTTCTCGACATCACTACCACAAATAGCTAAGCAGTTGGCAATGGTTTTACGGACATGCTTGTTGCTGAAACCATTTTTTTGAGGAATTGTATCACCGAGTCGGGTTTTTATAGAGAATTTACATATGAAATGCCTTTCGATGCAGTTGTTGCTTTAGTCCAAGAAAACCCACATGTAGAAATAAGATAGTATCTCATAAAGTTCAAAGTTTGAGGCAGATTTTTACTTGTAGAAGTTGAATACAAACTCAACTTCGCCAAAGCCAACGATCTTTCAAGTAAGAAGACCGGGTTTTATTAATAAGCGTCATCGCTATCATTGAATACAAATGATTATGATAAAGTACACTTAAATGATTCCGAAGCTTATATCAGCCGATTCAAATTGCATCTGCCGCTCAAAACCCTAGATGGGACTACATTCTCAGTTCTACTGGAACGTATAAATAAGTTATTTTGGTGGTAACTGGTACAATTTTATAACTACCATATATGTAGTGTCACAAACAATGGTTCAAACATATAAGATTATGGACCTGTCTTTGTTGCTGCTCTTCGTCACTTTGTATGTTAATATGCCCACGTTGTATTGGTACTCTTGTTTCATGACACTTTGTCATTTCAGTGCATACTGCATTTAAGGACAAGGAAATTGTCCTTTTCAGCATGCAATGATGAATTACAAGGATAACGACTCTGTCATTTTAGCACATAATTGATGCATATTGCATTAAGTGAAAAATAACTCGTCCTTTTTTCAACTGAGCATTGATTAATTAAGAAGGATTATTTTAAAAACCCTGATTAACATCAGTGACCTATTTTTTCAACTGAGCATTAATTAATTAAGATGTGTTTTGGACATGAACTTAAACGAAGAAAAAGATTGTTCATTTTTTATTTCAGTTGCTCTTTGGTCTGAGCAGTTCAAATGTAATGGATGATCAGCAAATATAGTGAACTTCTAAGTATATTTGTGTTGAACATTGTGTAAAAGTACAAACCAACTGATAATGTGACAATAATAATCTGAACATGTTCTATTTTTTGCTTTCATTTATTTCAGCTGCATGCAATAATAATCTCATATAATCATGTTTTTTTTTTACTTTTAGGAAACATATTTGAAAAAGAAAGCGGAGTTAAACGAGGATCCAGCGGAGTGGAATCCACAACTTTGGGCAGAGGCTTCCGGGGGACAAACAAGAGGCAGAGTATACGGAGCACCATACATCGATACAAGTAGTCTGGTAAATAAACGATCCAAAACTTCTATTTTAGCAGATAATATCACTTGCTCTACACAACCTAATTCATCTACAAATATCATGTTGACACTGGAGATCAAAAAATTGATTGAAAAAGAAGTAGAACTGGCAATCGCTAGCAAATATGGTTCATTTGCACTACCACAACAAACAGTTGCACCACCACAACCACAACAACCACAACAAACAGTTGCACCACCATAGCCACAACAACTACAAAAAACAGTTGCACCACAACAACCACAACAAACATTCCCACAATTTTCATTTTTCCAAAATGCTAATCAAATTCCTCAACTACCTGGACAATTTCCGCAATCTTCGTTTCAGTTTATGGAACCGTCTGTTCCATATCACCAAACACCTGCAAGCTTCCAATCCATTCCTGTGTCTTGCCAGTAAACTTTTGGAAACTTTTCACAACAACCTGTGCCGTTTACACAGCTACTTGGACCTATAACAAATGAGTATAATATGCAACCTGGACAATGTCGAGCAACACCCGATCATGGTGCATTTCAGCAGTCTCTTAATGACAACACAGAATGAAACTGTTTTTCTTTTCCTTTTACATGTTTGATGTTATGTTTTTGTTTTGGTTTTTGATGTGGACACTAGGACAAGGTTGTTTGTATTTCAGTGAGTTATGTTGTACTTTGTATTTTGTTATAGGGATTTCTTTATTGCATCTTTGTTTTAGTTAAGTGTCTTTCAGCATTTTGTATCTTACTTGCTGTTTTCGGTTTTAGTCATACAGCTTTTTGCATGTTTGTCATATTCTGCTGTACATGTGTTTTGAATATGCGGATTATATGTGATTTGAATATGCGGATTATATTCTGCTGTACATGTTTGTCATACAGCTTTTTGCATGTTTGTCATACTTGTTGTTTTCGATTTTCAGGTTTTGTATTTTGTTGGATTCTTTTTCATATTATATGTAACCTGTTAGTGTTGTGAGAGCATATGGATTTGTTTACCATTTTAGCATATGCGTATTCATTTGTCTATGCTGTTAATATAGGGATTTGAGACAAATTGTTGTACCCGTTATGTTGTTAATATGTAGATTTGAGACATCATTATCACCATATTCATGGTCTTACTGCATGCATTTGAGACAATATTTATGTATCTAGAGAGTATTAATCTTTGTAACAAAGTTAAGACAAATTTTCTGGTCTTAAGTTTCATTGAGACAAATATTTTTTGTCTTTATAATATTTGGGACTTGATTTTTGATACCACATTATTTGTATCTATTGGGTCGTAGGAGAAATTAGGGACAAAATCACTTAAATTAATACCAATATGTTGAGTATCAAACCATTATATTTTTTGTAGTGTAGTTAACTGTTTTAAAATTATAGTTGTAACTTAATTTTTTATTTTTAAGTTTTAAATTTGCTTTTACATCACAGAATTACCTGAACTCAATTTTTATTTTTCCCATGTATTTAAAATTATATACGCATAATTAACTATTTTAAATCTTTTGTTAGTTATTAACAATGGTATCAACAACACTAATTCCAAAAAATATGTGCGATACAACAGATGTTCATTATAACATCACTAGCCAAACGTAGGATACAAGAGAAATAAGTAAATACTAGCCATTAAAATATAGGATACAAGAGATGTTAAACTAGGAAATTCAGTATGCAAGCACATTAATTGTTATGCTCAATCTGAAGGGATTCTAAAGAGGTTCGAAGACGCCTAATCTCTTGTTCTAACTTGTTGGCATAAGAAATACCCCTTGGACATAAAGGGTCATCTATCCACTCAAAGTAGTTGCATCCGTTAGGCCATAGCAAGCATAACTGGATCCTACGACAAATATTCTCTCCGTCCGCCCGGATTACTACCTCCATCGCATAACCACAGTGGCAACAAACGAGATATGAGTTAACCTCCTCCCCGTTAGGAAACTGGTTAACTGAAACTCGTCGTATCTCTTGTTCATAAGGAGGCTGAACTACTGAGAATTGATCTACCACTAGAACATGCAGAGGACGAGGGACTGTAGCCACATATGGTAAGTGTTCTTCATTTACAGATTGGATTACTTGATGACCTACATCTGGAACATAAGCAATTGGTGGATGAATCGTCTGGCAGGCCAGCTCCAGGTAGTCACGACGCAGGTCCTCGTAGTGCTACTCTTGGTATTCGATATTTCAATCAATATATGTTCTTGGACTGGATGGCTAACGCTCAACAAAGTTTTGATCATAGTTCGAATCCTTTGACGAGGGCCATGGCCATGAAGGCATTTTTATCTTGATGAAAATTTTGATTCCAGATAACTAAATAGTATTAACCATAGATATTTATAGGGGCAATATGTGGAGTAAACACTTACCATTTTTTCTTCATTTACGATTTGGACTACTTGATGTACATGTGACGATCCCTTAAATTACGGAGTTATTAATCTTTCCTGATAAGACTAGACAATATAGGGTTAAAACAATGTACATGTGATGACCCATTAAACTAAGGTGATATGACAAGTTAGTGGGCTCAGTTCGGAAAATGTATCAATAGAGCACTATAGCGATAGATCCAACTCTGAAGCGATATGACTATTGAGGAGCACTAAAGCAACATGGCACCATCTACTAAAGTGATATGTAGCAATAGATCACTATAGCAATAAAGTATGGGAGCACTAAAGTGATAGGAAGACTGTACCCACTTTAGCACTTTAGCAATAGAGCACTGGAGCACTATAGGACGACCCAGCTTTATGTTTTTTAACTCACCAATTATTCATACGTCTAAGTTTTATGTTTTTTAACTCCTATATGTTTTTTTAACACCTTTGTGTAGTGATAGGACGACCCAGTTTTTTCCTATATATAGCGGCTTTTCTGAAGCCACCACACCCATCCTCTTTCATCATGTGGAAACACAAAAATGAAAGTGTAGGCTCAACCATGGACAAATGGGAAAATGACGATGAAGCGGTAGCTAATCAATGACCTGAAAAAGAAAGAGTAGTTAAAGGGCGCTTTGTCCAGCCACTACGTCCGGGTGGATTCAACCCTATTTGTCGTTGTGGAGCAAAATCGATTGTGGTTGTTTCAAAAACTGAAAAAAATGCTGGCCATCGATTTTTTTTCGGTTGTGAAACCTACGAGGTCCATAAGATTTATCCTGAAGAAATTGATTATTGTTACTTTAAACAGTGGATTGACCCTCCGATGTGTGAACGTGGAGTTCAGCATGCACTGGAAGCGCAAGCCGAAATAAGACGCTTGAACAAGAATGTTGCTGATGTAGCTAGAGCTGGATTTTCCCACGTCCGTGGTAGATGTACGTGGAAACTATCGTAATGTTTTTTCGTTTACTTTGAATTTGAAGTTTGTGTGTTTAGTTGTTGTAGTTCGTATAACTGTAGTTTGCATTTCGTATTATTGTAATCGTCATTGTTGTAAGCTTCTCAGTACTAGGATGAAAAATATTAGACAACACAACAATACACAAACAATAACAGTATATAACAAACAAAATTACAGTACCCGAAGCACCTGACAATACGCATAACAACAAAAATATATTATATTACCATTAAACTAACAAACCATTACACTAACAATCCATTACAATACGCATAAAAAAATTACAGTACCATTAAACTAACAAACCATTACACTAACTTCATTGAATGTCCTCAATGCCTGGAATGTAAATCCCACTTCCTTTCTTCTTTCCTTTTCCCTTAAATAGAGACTTAACCTTGCTGACTAAACCACTGCTCTTCTGCTTACCTTTGTCCAGACTCTTGCCCACACATACATAAACACTTTGTTATATGTGAACTTTAATAAACTTAGAACTAAATAAATATTCATATGTGCACAAGTTACAAGTGAGTAACCGTTTAGCGACTAAACAGTTTTCAGAAAACCGTTTCGTGTCCAATTAAAAAAAAAACTCAGCGTCCCCCCATTGACTACTGGAGCGGTGGGGGAATCAACGCTAAACATTAGCAATTCACGCTCAAAAACTGTACAACTGTTGGGAATGCTCTAAGGTTCAGATTGGCACAACGTCGTTTTCAATAGTACATGGGGGTGCGATTTTTCAAAAACTAGGTCGCCTTAGGAGGTGGAATTTTCACATGGCATCTGCATATGGTTTGTAACAAATTTCAGAGTTTTCACTTTTCAAATTGGTTCATCATCATGTGCATCGTTCAGAAGGATAAAGAATATATATACGACAGTAACAGGTTGGGATCACCTTAACCCAGTTTCCCCTGGTCCGGTGATCCCAACCAATTAAATCACCGCATTTTGGGGTGATTTACACTTTGCCACCCTGAATTACGCCCGAATTTCGGGGGCAAAATGTAAATCACCCCAAATGGGGTGATTTAATTGGTGCGGACCACCGAACCAGGGGAAATTGGGTCCAGGTGATCCGCACCCGATAGTAACATGCGTAACATGTGGAGGAAGAAGTGAATTAAATTTTAGTTGACAAATGATTTTTGTTGAGGTGACTGAAGATATTTTTATGAAAGCGACTAGCGATATTTTTAGCGTACAACACTCGGTATTTATAATTCGCACAAACATGCATACACGACTTCCAATTGAAACGAAATTCGAAAACATACAATAATATAATATTTTGAATATGATGGAACTTGTTTCATTTAATTCTGAAATCGTTTAGACATTGGCTATTTTTAAGTTCCATATTTAACCGAAAAAATATATTGATTCCAAAATAAACAAATCTACTGATAATAAATTATTATTGTCATTTATATTCAGATGGAATCCTATATAGCTTCAAATTATAATTTTAACTTGATTTAGCTCGATGTCTAATATTCCAAATTTTAAACGATATTCAAATTTATTAAAACTCCTTTAATTTTTTAAATAAACCATCATAATTTATAAATGATTCTATAACGACTATTTGAAAATTTGAATTGGACATAACTCAAAATCTAGAATGCCAAATCCTGATTTTTCTCTTCCATTAGAAAATTATAATCAAATAAACTCGAAAATTTCTTATTTTAAAGAAAATCTGTCATAAAATGATTTTGTATATTTAATTAAAGTTCAAAACATAATATTACGAACTACCGCGCCATTGCAACTTTTTTTATAATTAAAATAATAAATTAAGTGTTCAAACAACGTTTAATAAACGAATACATTAATACAATTCAAAACAAACTAAAATAAATATTTCTATATTGTCCAATTTACATAATATTGCAAACTCAACCAATTCCGACTATTTCAGAATAATTTTTTTTATTACTTATATTAATATAATATTCAAAATTATTAAATTCAAACCATTTAAAATCCAAATCAACATTTGAAATAAATTTTAAATACTAAATTAAACAATTAAAAATATGGGCCGCTACATTCCTTTCTCCTTAAACGAATTTAGTCTCCGGAATTATAAGGAAGGAAGAATGCTACAAACCCAGAAATTTTCAAAAATCCAAATATTTAAAAATTTACTTCAATTTTCTAAACTTCTAGTTTTAATCATACCAATTAATTTTAATCAAAAAACCAATTCTAGAAATTCCCAAAAAGAGTTGAGTTTTTTCCTAACACTTTAAATTTTGGAATTTTTTTGGCAGAAGCACCCCTCTACAGAGGGACTTCTGTAATATTGCAGGAACAAAAATAAATCCATCGACCCACACGGTCGGAAAATCCAATCTCAAAACCCAAATCAAAAACCAAAATTTTTATATTTTACGTAGGCGAACCTTTTTGCTAGTGTTATTATGTGATAAGCAGTAATCTATACTTGAGCTGGCTTAATTATTATGCACCTCTAATCAAATAGGATTCAATCATCTTCATAATTCTCTTGGACAAGTTTAAAAATGGATTATTCTCTGCACCTGTTTTTACCTCAGACTGAATTCATCAGTTTTCATAACCATGCAAGTTATGTTTAACCATTCAGATTATCCTGTCCAAACAATTATTTTTATATACTATTCAATTATTTTAATAAGTTTAATCATTCATTCAAGAATGGTTTCAGTCGAGTTCACTTCGTAACCATGCAATCAATTTCAACCATATAACCAAACTGATTTCCAAACATTCCATTCCAATTCATTAATTTGCTAGTACTTCTATTCCCAACTCAAGTCAAATTCTTACTAACTTACGTTAAATTTTATTTCATTTTCAACTTTATAAGATTTACTCAACATAAGTTAATTTTCCATATTTCACATTTCATATTTGAAAAGTTCTTTGGTTGACCCAATCCAACCTCATAATCAAACTCATTCAAAGTAATATTGGTATATTTGATTGCCCATATCATAATAATTTATAAAAATCATAATTTCTATTACTTTACAAACCATATTGGGCAACACAAATTTAAAACAATTTGATATCAAATTACAAATACGCGCTTTCATATACACTTAAACTCAATCTAGGATATTACTAATCCTATCTCCATTGAGTTACGCCATATTGATAAGGTTATCACTAAACCTTATGCTCCGAAGCCAAATGTAACATACCGACTTTTCCGTACCCTTTGAGTTGACAATTACAACCCATGAGCAACATAAATTGCATAAAAAAGCGTATAGTTAAGAGAAAGAAGTAAGAGAATGAGAAAGAAAGATAGAAATATCAGAATAGAAGAAGAGGAAGATCATCAACGCAGAGTTTCACATTGCAGCAGAACAAATATAATACAGAAATAAATTTCTATAAACAACTTGAATAAATACTTACATCCATCAGTGTACAGCAGACAATCTAGACTAGTTATAATAACCTGTCCTCATTAACAACACACAACAGGATATATATCGTACGCCTGAACACCTCCAGTTCATCTTCTGAATTCCATGTCATCATATCCAACCTGTAAAACTCGGTTTGACTCGAACATTGCAAACGGCACAGATCAGTCTGGTGAACCATGATTTAATCTCACTAAGTTTAAGTAGCATCCAATTTGCTTAACATTATAAAATCCTTTTTGAAAGAAAGGGATAATAGTAAGACCATCTGTAACAACCCGTATTTTCGACCATTTGAGTTTTTGAATTTAATAAGATTTTGCTACGATAATGGTTAGAATTTTAAATTTTAACGATGTAACTATAAAAATGTATAATGTGAATTTAATTTAATTAATTAAGAATGAATTTGAACAAATTATAATAATGATAACTTGAAATGATTGTAGTGAAACTACAATTAGTTTTTGTTGATAAATATTGAAATTTTAAATTCTTAAGACATTGAATAAAATTGTGTTAAAAGTATTTATAATGAATTCTATTGGATTGGGTTGATAATCAAAGTTGGAAATTAAATTTTATTTGATTTGAGAGAAACCTACAAGTTTTGAAATTTAATTAAAATATAATTATTTAGTTGGAGGAAAATAGTTTAAATGGTTTTGTAATGTAATTGGAAATTTATATTGAACTAATTGATTGCTTTAGAATTTAATGCTCAATTGAGATTGTTGTAATTGAATTTGAGATTTATAAGATACGTAATTTATTACTATAACTAATATTATCCCTGTTTCAAATTTGGAATAAATTAGAATGCTGGGTATTGAATTAAGGATGAAAACGAAAAATGGAATGCTTTACTGGATAGTTAAACCATTGAAAATTCTTTCTTATAAATTACCATTAATTCTACCATATCTCTCCTCTAAAGTATAAATTTAGGTTGTGTTAGGAATCAAATCAAAATGTAATGAAGTACAGAATAATAAAGTAAATAACGAATTAAACGAGACTTAATCGAATTTAAGTTATGACAAAAAAATTGATTGCAATTAAATATCTTGTTACTGTGCATTAAACGATAAATGAAAATTACTAGCGTAATAGGACGTGAACAAAAATGTCAACTATATCTGTAAATTCAAGATTGGTTGAATAAAAAGAGAACAAATTAAATCAAATCGATTTAATGGAATTAAATATATATTTAATGAGATTTAATTATAGCTAAAATCGAACATTGCAAATTAGTGTAATAATTAATTTTGAATTTGATATGTGAATTTGTTATAAACTACGGTAAATTTTTGGGTAATCAAAACGAGAAAATTTGTTACTAATGAAGGTTGGAAAAAAAAAGTTAATTAATTTGATTAATATATGAATCGATTTAATGAACTTTAATCAAATATAATTTAATCTTTAAAATTGAATTCAAGACGTACAAATGTAAATTGAATACTTTGCTTATTTAATAGTTGAAACTCACTGACTAGAAATGCATCTTATACAAATCTATTTTAATCTAATTTCTTATCTATAAATAATCTCTAATTCTAACCTAACCCTACCCACATTTTCAATTCTCTGATCAAGCTGTCACTTTGAGAAAAAATAAAGAAACAGCAGTGGCTTTTACCTCATTCAAAAATCATTATCTTGTGAACCTCTCATCGAAAATTCTAAATCAAAATTCTTTCGACTCGGATAAAGATTTTCATCGATCTTATGCTTTTGTTAAGGTTGCGGCATCATTTTTGTTTGGGTTCGAAATATACAGTGGATGGTAAAAGTTAGGGTTGAGATTTGTGAGGTGTATGGTTGGAAAGAAGGAAATATATGCTTGATTTTGGTTTTGTGAGATCGAAAGGCAGTTTTTGGAAAATTTTGGAGGGATTTCGGAATAAAAGGTGTCGCAACACTATAGCATGCTGCGCTATAGGTGATGAGATCACGATTTAGTTGGGTGGTGCGAGTTGTAGGTGTTGGTGATGAGTAGGAAGCTTAAGCGAAGAGAAGCTCATTAGTTTTATCGTTTTGAAGAATAACTGTGTATGTTGTGAGACAAGGAAGAGAGAAGGAAGGTTGGAGGTGGGTTCTTGCAACGTTAATTTATAGGAGCTTTTCATGCGCAATGGATAAGAAGAGCAAAGGTTAACGACGTGACATTAGTTAAGTGGGTGAGGTATGTTTTTGTTTATTTTTTTATAAATTTAAATTCATACCGTAAAACGCGTATAACATTTTCATACGAGCTCCAATTGACGCACAGTTTATTGCGTTAGAGTAGTATCGATGAGCTCTTCGCGATGACACTAGTTTGGACTGATTCTGAGATAGCTAAATTTTTGAGCTACAATTTGGATCTCAATCTCGTTTGAAATCAAGGTGAGTGAATTTCTCGCTCACAATTAACTGAATTATTCCCATATTTATTAAATTAAATTATGAAATGAATTTGATTGTCTGGTTGTGATTGATTATTGATGTTTGCTTAAGTTTGACATACAAGTTAATTATAGCGTTAATTTAGAATTGACATTTAATTATTTATTCGAAATTTAATTGCTAGTCTGAAACACCGACATTTGTTAACTAGTGAAATGATATAATATTTGTTGTTTAGATGAAATGATTGTGATGGATGTTTGAATTGAAATTGGTTACTGCATTGATATCGACACTGGAATGTTCATTGAATTTGTTAAAACAATTATTCCAAAATATATTGTGAATTTGGAAATGGGACAGAGAAACAATTATGTCTTAAAATTACTTAATTATATGTATACCTGTAGTTTCTAAAATAATCATGTTATATTATTTATTATTAAAAAGAAAATTATTTTGGTAAAACATTTAAATATATGTGTATATAGTAATTTAAATTATTTTATCATACTCTAATTATTCTAATATATATTTTTTCATAAAAGGTTTTATTAATAATTATCTATTTTCCAAGTTATTCAAATATTCATAAATTCTTCCCAAATTGGAAATTGTCCTCGATTTAAATCGTTGGTTCAAGTTGAAATTTGAAATAAAATATATTCCCCTTTGAATAAAAAAAATCGATGTTTAAATAATCTTGATATTATTATGAAAATTTGGAGGCATGATTATTGTTTTAAAAATGCGCTTAATATTTGGATAGACCGAGATCGAATATATGTTCGAAAACCATTCCAAGTAATAATATGACGTTATAAAGAAAATTGGAGACGTCGAAATGACGAATGAAGACCGGGAATCTTTGGAATTATTTGGATTGACTACTGATGTCTCGATTGGGCTGATCACTCAATACGAGGTTATAAGTGGCACGAGGTCTGAATATGTTTAAGGATTTTCGGATTTTGTTCCATTTAGACCCTGGATGGACTTGTATGGATTGTGTGTCTGACATTGTAATTGACAGCGTAGAACTGATTTCTATTAATATATATATCGGATTGTGGCAAATAAAATTATTCCCATCTCTAAGTTTACGTGCTTAGAGGTTATGTATTGATGGAAATCAATGACATGTTGTAAATTGACAATGTGGCATACTCAAGTTATAAAATGAGCTAGTGATGATAGCATTGTGTATATCATGACTTCAATGAACCTCACACCCACGATTGATGGTAAACTGGCGGTTAGGTTGTATATGTTTTATTGAAACTTGAAATCTTTGGCTGTAGATCTACTTTGAAACTTGCAGGAAAAAAGGGTATGTTCAATGTCCATGTCTGGATGTTAACCGGTGATTTACCTAGTGTTTGGTGTCTGAGCCTGGATGATAACAATGAACCGTGAGGTTGCACCTAGTTCCGGATTGATCTTTCGTGTCAGGACCCATCATATGGGAACCCAAAAACCAATACGAGCCTTTTGTTTTGTTTGTAAACTATGTATGTGGGCATAGTCACTATGCTTTCTAAGATTAATATATTTATTTGCGAAATGGTTTTCAACACTATGCACTAATAATAGTATTAAAAGAAGATTTCATGTATGAAAGCATGTTTGGTTATCATAAGAAAAAACTCGTCCATTTGGTGTGCGCTTGCATTGTGTGATGTGGGATGAGCTTATGATAGCTACATTTTTTCCAAAATCATTTGCAATTTTCCCATAATACTTTTTTAGATTTCTGCACCCATAACACTTATGTTATTTCGTATTTTAATTTGACTAATATGTGAATGATTTAGTTCTGATCTGAGTGTTTGTTGTGTTTTCTTTTTATGCAATACGCTTAGGCCAGCTTGAGTTTCAGTTATCAAAGACACCGTTGAAGATGAAGATAGAGCTTTCCAGAAGTATTATTATTTATTTCCGTTGCAAATATTGGTATGATTATTATAGTTAACTCTGATAATTTGTGTAAAGTATAATCAAACATATGTTTTAACAGCTTCATAAACTGTTATTTATTTATTATATTTTGTCCTTCCGGTGTGAGATTCTGTGATTGTTTTTCTTCTTTCTTCTTTTTCTTTTTTTAATCCCAATAATTATCTGTATTTTTTATTTGTTTAAGTCGACACTGTGGATCACTGTCAATTTGAATGGTCAAAAATCTCGGATGTTACATTTGGTATCAAAGCTTTGGTTTAGCCAAAACCATGGCTCTATTTGGGATTAACTCGCTAGAGATAGGGTAGAGATACTATAACGACCCGAACATCCCCGGTCTCCGCGGAAAAGAGAAAGAACGAATTGTATAAGAACACGACAAATCAGAACACAAACAGAAGAACATTTCTTTGCTTATTACAACAATTTACAACAGAGTACAAGAATATACAGAGCATGAACAAATAATATACATTTGATAAATATCAGAGATTTACAAATTACACAAATTTTCAAGCTCGGACCCTTTTGTTGTAGTACCGAGCGACTTTTTGTTTGTGTCTTAGGGCAAGTATATCTGCTGTAACGAACTGGAATTTTCGACTCCGAAAATCAACACAAAACTAACATGTTGACTATTTAGACATCGGAAATGCCTGATCATTAATAGAAAGAAGTTAGAGGGTGAGAATAGATACGATAGAAAATAAGAATAGAAGAAGAAGAGCACAATCAGAGTAAACACGAATCTCACAGCGGAACGAATAAAATATAATAAATAACATAACTTTGCAATAAAACAGTATAATAACATTATCAGAGTACAACACTTACACACAGCGGAAATTACAATAGCTATACAATCCTGAATCCTCCTGCTTCAAGCTCCTCTAAGTATATCTGTAAAGACCTGAACTGCTTGACTTCCCGTACAAATTTGGGCAACCAAGAGTTTAGGGAAAAACAAAACAAAATAAACTCTGGGTCAGTCATGGGACTGGTGTGAGTAAACTCAAATCATCGGTTTAACTTTTCAAAATCCTTTTCAAAAGAAAAGATAATCGTAAAACCGATCCACACATAAACACGGACGGTTTTTACCTTACGATAACCCAAAACACTTTTGGAAATCAACATTTCTCTGATATTATAATAATGTCTAATCACAAGTAATTAACAATCTAGCAGAACGCTTGCATCTCACGTTCCACATATATAGTATACAATCAAAATCGCAGGCTCTTATTGGAGATTGGATTTCAACTATGACAAGGTATGGGACCACCTGCCGATAGTGTATCTCTAGAGGCAAATGCACTGAGTTCAACAAGAACGTCTTGCAACCCGGCCCACACATGATCGACCACTCATTTCGCTTGAGTGTATCGAATGTATATCACCAACAGTTGCGAGCTACCCACCGTTTCCTCAAAAGGGACAGCATCGATCATAGATAAAAGAATAAATTGGATTTTCTCTAGATAGGTGATATACACCCTAATGGGAGCGACCCACTTAGCCATGCTGCCTGCCCGATTTCTGTCATTTCCCGGTTGATGAGGCTTGAGGTCATTACGTATCTTTTGAAACACTTGACCACTATTCACTTTGAATGCCACATCGTCATATCTGTAAAATCACAAATTGATTTCCTCAAAAATACCACGGGTATAAAGCTAAGAGAAACGAATTCCTCCGCCACCAAACGTAAGTACGTTTGAAGAGATCAACTTACGCGATCCGTTAGATATACTTTGTCAGACATTCGTCCATTCATGTTGTCCTGGAATTGCACAAACCGAAGGCACTCTTCTGTAAACAGGATAGCCCTTGCATAACTCCGTCGTCAATATTTGATCGCAATGCTAACGTCCATACATAGTGGTTTTCAGATAAAAATCAGATCCCGGTCTCTCCGTATTGACGACGAAAAAATGGTCAAAAACTTCGATAGTCTGTGATTTAACAATCAAAGAAAAACAGGTGTGCAAACAACAATATTATTTCCAGATGGAAATTCTATCGATCAATCATCATTCAAAGGTTTATTTCTTTTAATTAAATTATCATTAATTTATCCATTTTCCCTTTCTATATATTCGTAAATTCTAAATTTGGAAAAACATACTTTATAAATCATTTGGACCACATCACCATATTTACTTCTATTTCTTGTTTCCCATATTGGAAAACCTTTTTGATCCTTATTTGGAAAACATTCCCAAACTTCTTCATTTGATTTAAACCGATGTTTAAATAAAACATCACTTGCCAATTCAAACCATTTTACTCATTAACTAAATTCACTCAATCAACCTTTACTATCGAACTTTAACCATTTCTTAGTTAAAACGAAGTCAATCAAGTTGGGGTATAGCTACCTCTCAGACCTTAAATGAACAACATTTCTAACTTCGAAATAGACAAAGTTCACTTTCAAATCTTTAACAAACTTCCTTACGTAACTCTCGGATTCTATTTACGAGCCCACTTCTTTATTTTAAAACATTGATTATAACTATAGCGTTATAACCCCTTCTTCCTAAATATCTACTTTCAAAATATATCTTTTATACTAAATTTAACTAAATAACTAAACCACTAATTTATTCATAAATAAATAAATCTTGATTAAAATGAAAAGTAAATATTACTTTTCTCGAATTCGATATAATCGAATTCAACGTATAATTCTCTTTCGAATAAACTCTATTCGATAACTCATTTCGAATAAACTATATTCGATAACTCTTTCTTCGAATTACTACATTCGATAATCTCTCTTCGAATGATTCACATTCGGTTAACCTTCTACGAATGATTTACATTCGATTATTCTCCTTTCGAATAAACTATATTCGATTAACTCCTTTAACATTATTCGAATAAACTATTTCGAATAACTCCTTTGGATTTACTCACTTGGATTTACTCGGTTTGATTAACTCATCTTGACTGACTTCACTCGATTAACTCAACTTGATTAACTTACTTGATTAACTCGACTTATTTAATTCCTATCAAATAACTAATATTCGATTTACTTATATTCGAATAACTATGTCTGTTTAAACTTTATTTCGAATGACTAATATTCGATTTAACTCCATTCGCTTGACTCTAGATCGCAGCGATCACAATGGTTACGCCTGATTCCCTCAGGAAACATCCGACCGCCATAAGCTATCTGCAGCCCTGTGAATTACGCTAGCAGTCATACGAAATGGCAACACATCCTAATTAATTATGTTTGACTAACTCTATCACAAATAACTATATTCGATCAATTCTAATTGAATAACTAATATTCAAATAAATTCTAATTCGATTAACTCTATCTAATTAACTCTAACTGATTTACTCTAACTGATTAACTCTACATTTATTCAGTTTCAAATATCGATGTTGAAATCAATTCTTATTTCTCTATATAAGTCATGACTTCTATATTCTATTTATACAATGGTAAACATCTTATTTAATTTACAAAATATTATTTATAAATTATTCTTCTCAATCTATCGGTCAGAATAGATTCTATTTTAAAACTTTGCTTTAAATCCATAACACGTTATACCCGTGTGCGAAGCACGGGTCTAAACCTTTCAAATGAAAATTTCTCCTTTTATATAATTCTAGTCATTTTTTCAAGTATTTCCTTTTATAATCTATTTATTTAAAAAATAAATTCCCCTTTCGACAATTCTATTTATTCTATAAAATATTTTCTATTTATAAAATCTATTGATTTTATAAATAATTCCTTTGATAATCTAACTATTCCCTTTCTATTTATTTTACACATATTTCCTCTTTCTATTCTATTTATTTTCAAATAAATATCCCCTTTCAATTCTATTTGTAAATAATTTACAAATATTTCTTTTTCAATTCTATTTGTAAATGTTTTACAAATATTTCCCTTCAATTCTATCTATTTGATTAACAAATAAGTATTCCTTTTTAATCTATTTATTTTCTAAATAAATATTTTCTTTTTATAAAATCTTTGATTTTATAAATATTTCTTTTTCAATATAACATTCAAAATTTCCCTTTTAACCTTCCAGTATCCCTTATGGTATTTAACATACCATATAACAATGATTGGTATCATTCAACCATACAAAATCAACAACAGATCTCATATCACATCATATAACACAATATATGAAAAAAAATACAATAAACTAAGTGTTGAGGAACCCAGTTGGGTCCCTCTGACCTGTTTCCCTGCATCCACGGATGTTAAACAATAAAATTAACATCTATTTCATTTTACTATGAAATATTCTGCTAAATAGAATCAATATTTGATTAACGATTTCTATTTATATCATTATCTATATTTTCAATCCACTGACTAGCAGTTCAACCAAACAGCCAACACACAGCAAACAACCATCGTTTATCATTTCTAAAAATACTTTAGAAAAATATAACTGAGAAGAGTTAATTGGACGGTTATCGTTAAATAATGATAATTGGTCATTGATTTGATTTAGGCATTTAATTTCACCATAAATCCAAACGAGCTTCAATTCACTCTCCGTCAGTTCCACGGTGTAGCCCCCGTCCATACGATCCCATCGGATCTTGTTTCATCTGATTTTGATAATGTATGCAATAGTTATTGCTTTTACAAGTTTTACTACCTTATTAAAATTAAAATTTAAACTAAATAAAATGTTTAGTGGGCTTTACCCCTAAATCCAGCCAATCACCCGTTCAAGAATACCCAGCATGCACACTTTCTTCACCACATACCAAATCTCGTGTTCCAGAAAACAAACCCAAACCTTTCCATGCCTTTTTACTCCTACCGTTCCTCCATTTCTCAATGGAAATCCAAACGAACCTCATCAATATACTCCTCTTCCAAAATGCAACAACCCCATGCCCTTTTTCTTGAACTCGGCGTCAGCACAATCTGTACGTTCTCGGTCGGCCTCGGCGAGCTATAGTGAATCGGCCATCCCAAACTTACACCGCACTTCACCAAAACTTCACAAAAGAAGCTACTTCTCGCCACAAGCTTTGATATACACTCGAATTCGAAAATCAATGCTTCCAATTTCCGAAAATCTCAACCCTAAGCTGCGCTGAAAACAGGCAGTGAGCGCCGGTGATGTCGAGTTGCCCAAAACAACTACTGGGCGGAAGATAAACACATGCTATTCTCACATTAATAGGTTTTGAGGTTTATAGAAAATGATTTAGATTTATAAGAATTTATGAAGATCAACAAAAAGTTTACTGGGAGAAAAACTTGCGGCGCATTTTTCCTTTGACTTGAGGAAGAGTTGAATTAGGTTTAGAGAAGTTAAAGGTATTATATAGGATAGAAATAATATTTTTTTATTCGATTATTCTATTTTATTTTAAGCAACCGCTGTTTACATTTGTCCTCTAAAATTCCTGTGATCACATACGATACCCAAAAATCATGAAAATTGGCATGCAGCTACAGTTCGACATTACGGTCCCAACGAAACTAATTTCATCGAATTCCGACTCTATTTGCTCACACATCGTATTTTTAACCATCAAAATACTGTCTGTTTTTCACATTAAAATCCCGTACGGCCACACAGTGACTTCCAAAATCACGGAAATTGAAATCTAGCAATAATTTAACATTGCGGATCCAACAAAATTAGTTTCGTCGAATTCCGAGATCATTTGCAAAACTGGATATTTTTAAAGCTCTAAATAACCTATTTAAATATAGAAATATATTTAAAAACATTTAAATTTAATATTTAAAAATAAATATTATTGTATATATTCACAACAGAATATCATACTGCTACATTAGGATTTATAACTCGATATTTCAAATCCACTGTTACATCGATATTCGATTTATATTTAAAAATCCATTTTAAAATGTAAATAAATCGATATAAATTATAAAGGAATTCCATAGCGACTTTTTTGAAATTTGATTTGGACATAACTAAAAATCTACACGACGAAATTTTGATTTTTCTCTTCCATCAGAAAAATATACTTCACCAGCTCCTAGCATTTCTTGTTTCACAGAAATCCGATTTAAAACGGCTTTTGTATATTCCGTTGAAGTTCAAATTGCCAAATAGCGAACTGCAACGCCATTTCGAGCTCGATTATAATTATATTATAATTATACGTTCAAACTGTCATTAAATAATATATTCGCCAATATAATTCAATTCTAAACTGATATATATATATATATATATATATATATATATATTAAGTAATCCAATTCACATTATATTGTGAATTTCACTATTTCTGACTATTTGAGAAACTAAATATATCATTATATTATTTATTTTAATTAAATATTCAATATTTTTTAATTCTGGTCATTTTCAATAACCAAACCATTATTCAAATAATTAAATAAATTAATTATATCGCTGAAAAATGCGGGTCGTTACATCTGCCTCATCCCTTTTCTCTTTTACCATATTGAGGAATTCAAGAAGCAGTTCATTGTTAGTCATTGGGTCGTATTAAGTGTGAGATGGTACTTCTTACTCAACTGGGATAACCGCTTCAGATCCAAAAGCAAGGGAAAAGGGCGTATTCCCAGTGGCTGACTTGAAGATTGTTCTATAGGACCATAATGCCATAGGTAGTTCATCAACCCACATGGCTTTGGCCCGCTTCAATCGTTTTTTCAAAATGGACTTGATTACTTTGTTTGCCGCTTCTACCTGCCCATTTGACGGCGGATGCACCACAGTTGTGAATCTCTTCTCAATACGGTATCTTTGGCAAAAATACCGGAACTCTATGCTGTCAAATTGGGTCTCATTATCTGTTATGATGACTTTCGTGATTCCAAATCGACATAATGTTTCTCACAACGAAGTTGATCACCCTCTTAGTTGTGATAGTGGTCAATAGCTCCGCTTCGACCCACTTCGTGAAGTAATCTACTGCTACGATGGCGTACTTAACTCCACCCTTAGCAATAAGGAGGCTTCCAATAATGTCAATTCCCCATATAGCGAAGGGCCACGGGCTCATCATTGTTGTTAACCGGTTAGGAGGTGCTCTAGGGATCTTGGAGAATTTCTGGCAGCTGTCGCAACGTCGTGCATATTTAGCTGCATCTTTGTTCACGGTAGGCTAAAAATAGTCGTATCGTAATATCTTTTTCGCTAGTGTCTGGCCTCCAGTGTGGTCGCCAAATTCACATTCATGAACTTCCCTTAACACTCTTTCGATGTTGCCGTGGGCTATACACCAAAGAAGCGACATCGAAAATCCTTATCGTACAAAACTTCACCTTGCATGACATATCTGGAGGCTTTACGAATGACAGCATGCCTTTCGCTCTTTTTGGTGGGAAGTGCCCTGTTTATCAAGAAGTTCTTTATGGGTGTCATCCATGACTTCCTTTCTGGCTCAGTTTCTAGTACAGGATCAATTTCCATCTGATTGATACTCGGAGACTGCAGTATCTCTATCGGGGCCATCTCTGTGTCCTCTGGGTTATCGGAACTTGCCATCTTGGCCAACTTATCCACCCTCTGGTTCTCTGATCGGGGGATGTGTGTTATGTTGTAGTGTTCCAAGCTACCCAGCAATTTTCTTACTTCCCTCAAGTATGATACAAACCTTGGTCCTTTAACCTGAAACTAGTCATTAACCTAGTTCACCACTATCTTCGAATCACAAAAGATATCCAGCTTCGCTATTCCTAACTCTCTCGCAAGCTTAAGCCCGACAATCAGGGCTTCATACTTTGAGTCGTTGTTGGTGGCGTGGAACTCTAATCTCAAAGCATAATATATTGATCGTTCTTCGGGAGTTACCAGTACCGCTCCAGCACCAAATCACTTGTCATTCCTGGCTCCGTCAGTGTACAGTTTCCAGGCGTTAGGTTCAACAAGTTGTTTCGGAGGCTCAACTTCCTCACTCACCACATCGTCCTCCTGGATAGTAAAATCTGCTATAAAATCTTCCAGTACTCGCCTCCTTATCGATCTTCGGGGCTGGCAGTTCAGGTCAAACTGACTCAACTCGATATTCCACTTGAGTAGCCTTCCTGATGCCTCTGGTCTCTGTAACACTTGCCGCAACGAATGATCCGTGTATACAGTGATGGGATGAGTCTAAAAATAGTGACGAAGATTTCTAGATGCGATCAGCAGACTATATGCAAGCTTCTTTATCTTTGGGTAGTTCCGTTCCGCCGCCGCTAGTTTCTTACTTGCATAGTACATTGGTCTCTGGACTCTATCTTCTTCCCTTACCAGGGTTGAACTTATTGCATGGGACGATACTGCCAAGTACACGAACAAATCCTCGTGATCTACCGGCTTGGACAATATTGGAGGTTTTTCCAAATGATTCAAGAAGTTCTGGAATGTTCCTACACAATCAGGAGTCCACTTTAAATTGTGCTTCCCTTGCTTTATCAAATCGAAAAATAGAATGCACTTATCCGTAGCTTTGGAGATGAATCTACTTAATGCGGCTACTTTCCCAGCAAGGCTCTGCACATCTTTGATTTGCCTTGGTTCCTGAATATTCCCGATCACTGCAATCTGATTTGGATTGATTTCAATTTCACGCGAGCTAACGATAAAGCCCAAGAATTTTCCAGAGGCTACTCCAAATGAACACTTCAAAGGGTTGAGCTTCATCCCGTATTGCCTAAGGATGTCAAACATTTCTGCTAAATCAGTGGTATGGTTGGATGATTGTCTGGATTTCACAAGCATATCACCAACATATACTTCCATCATCTTCCCAATATGACTGTAGAACATCCGGTTTACTAGTCATTGATATGTTGCTCCAGCGTTCTTTAAGCCAAAAGGCATCACTACATAGCAGTACAATCCCAAATCTGTAATGAAGCTGGTATGCTCCTGGTCCAGGACATTCATAGGAATTTGTTTATATCCAGAGTACGCATCCATAAAGGAGAGGAGTTCGTGACCCACTGTCGAATCCACCAATTGATCAATTCTAGGAAGTGGGAAACTGTCTTCCGGACAGGCCTTGTTCAAATCTGAAAAATCGATGCAAGTGTGCCATTTTCCATTGGCCTTCTTCACCAAAACCAGGTTTGAAATCCATTCTGGGTAAGTTGAATCTCTAGTGAATCCTTTACTCCTCAACTTCTCAACTTCTTCTTTCAAGGCAGCGGACCTCTCCGGGCTAAGAATTCGCCTTTTCTATTTAACAGGTGGATGCTTTGGGTTGATGCTTAATGAGTGGTGCATAATTAACGAGGATATCCCACACATGTCAGCATGGGTCCAAGCAAACACATCCAGGTTGGCTTTTAAGAAGTCAGTCATTTCCTTTGCACGAAGGGGGTATAACTGGGATCCAAATTTCAAGAACTTTGCCGGGTCATTATCATCGATTGGAATATCCACAGTCGTCTCGCTTGGAGTCGCCATTCTGCCCCCAGGTTCCTCATCCTCTCTGGGATCTATATCCATGGGAAGTTCTCTGGGCGGCTCCTTCGGGGCTATCTTTAATTGTTATGTCGTGTCCTCCTTTGTGGGTGCAGGAGTACCCTTTGGTTCTATATTTAATCCTTTGAGCAGCAACTTCAACTCTGCTATGTAGCAAGCTCGTCCTACGAGCTGATCACCTCTACCTACTCCCAATCCTGCATCCGTCGGGAACTTTAATAATAAGCACCAAGGTGCGATACAAGCTCTGAATTCTGCTAGGGTCGGTCGGCCCAAGAAGGGGTTATAAATTGACTCAATATCCAATACCACAAATGGAAGAATTCTCACTCTCCGGCGATCTCCTTCTCCCAAAGTTACTGATAATTTCACATATCCAGTCGGAGCTGTTGAGGCCCCATTGAAGCCATGTATCCATCCCTCACAGGGCTTCAAATCCTTCGCCTCAAGCTTCATCTGATCAAAGGCTTTCTTAAACAGGATGCTTACTGAACTTCCATTATCTGCCAAAACCTTGTGGACCAAAGCGGGACCAATGGTCGCCGTGATCACTAAAGGATCTTTAGTGGGGGCGTGAACTCCAATACAGTCTCTATCACAGAAGACGATATCGTCAAACATATTCTTATGCTGCTTTATCGGGGCTGGAATTTTAGGATTATTGCATTCCCTACTTCAAGATGTTTAACCACATTCACATACTAATCCATTGTCCTAAAGCTGTGCCCAGCAGGATGAGGTCCTCCTACTATAGTATTGATGAGAATGTTCCTTCCTTTCTGCTTAGCACTTTGCCTAGCTTCGGGTTGGTTTTGATTTGAGGCCTGCCCGGCTTACCCCCTATCTCTCGGTGTAACCTTGTATTCATCCAACTTTCCTTCACGGAGCAATTTTTTGATGACGTCTCTCAAATGGCGGCATTCATTGGTGGAATGGTCATGGGTCTGATGAAAAAGACAAAACTTTCCTGTTTCGCGTTCTTTTTCTGTTGAATCTCTAGGCGGAGGTGTCTTATATTGAAGGACGTTATAGGTATCCAGGAAAATGTTTTCTAATGTATCATTCAATAGCGTGAAGTTTTCAAATGGTTTGAATCGAGGCCTTCTCTATGAGTCATTTCCTCGATTTCTCCTCTTGTTGCCATTCCCGGAACGACGACCATTCCCCCGGTTTTTGTTCCTAACGTTGACCTCTACCTTTCCAGAACTGTCCCCAGATTGTTGATGGTTGTATTTCTCTCTATATCCTCCTTGTCAGCATCCTTCCTTTTTCGATTGGCATACATCTCTTCCTGCCGCAAATCAATATTAGCTTTTTCATAGAATACTTCTCTAGTTAACGACGGCTTTCCTGCCAAGCACCGGCCAAATTACGTGTCTTTATCTACTCCGTCAATTAAGGCCATTAGGACAGATTGTTCGTGTGGATATTTAACTTCTGTGATAGCCAAATTGTAGCAGTCCAAATATGACCTCAGAGTTTTGTTGGGACGTTGTTTGATGAGCGACAGATCGATGACATTTTTGGACCTTTGAGCGTGGAGTCGGAACTGGTTTATGAACTTTTCGCTCAGTTCCTGGAATCTGGCGATGTACCGTGCATGCAAACGAGTAAACCACATCAATGCCACATCTTCCAGGAATATCAGGAACGCTTTGCATTTTACTGCGTCAGGAGTAGCAGCGGCATTCATGTACCATGAATACCTCATCGGATGCTGAACTGGATCTGTCCTGCCTGCATAACGATTCATCGTGGGCATAGTGAATCGTCTCGGGAAGCGGACATCCAATATATCATCAGTAAAAGGCGTATGACTGCGTCCTATACCCCAATCTTCATCCCTCTATCCACGGCTATCTACCATGATCTGCCTAATCATTGCTTCAACATCAGCATGAGTCAGTGTAGATTTAGGATCTGCATTCCTTGCCATGTGGGGTCCCTCTAACGTCCCTTCGACGTGCTGCCACGAAATCTGGGGCTTTAGCAGAACTTCCTTGTCCCCTATTGCCACGGTCAATCAAACGGCAAGGGGGTTGCAGTGGTTGATTCTCAACAGGATCATCAATAACTTGAGCTCTGGGAAGTGTTGTAGAATTATTCGGATTGCGGTTGACGAGCCCCAAGTTGAGTGTTGCCTCTTCTCGAGAAGGAAGCGATCCAAATCGAAGCTGTTCTATACTTTCAGCCCTTTCCAATGGTCGTCGTGGAGGTCTCGGAGATTCCCCAGACGAAGACGAATACTCTTGAGTTAGAGGATGGGCTGGCGGAGGTGTCCTCTGCCTCTGAAGATCATCAATTCTTCTGCCTAATGCAGTAATGTTCTATCGTAACAAGGAAATTTCTTGCCTTTGGGCTGCCAACTCATCATTCGTCCTCCCCAACATATCAAGGATGCGAGAAAGATCTCCTTCAGTAGCTAGGGAAGAAGGGTTGAACCGATCATCAACATTCTCTCTTATACGTGAAGAACCCGAGTCAGGTCGAGCAGAAGCACCAGCACGAGTAGAACGATCCATAATTTCCTTTCCATACCGAGTTGTGGTCCTATGGTCAGGGCGGTTTGTGACCCCCTCTTGTTGACGGCACGTGGTTCCTTCCTGATGTCGGCTCGTGGTGGCTCCCTGGAGGCGGTTCGTAGTAGCGTGAGCAGGGTGGCTCGCGATGTTGTCTTGGGATCGGGTCGTGACGCCCTCTACGGGTCGGATCACCCCCTGATCTTCACGATCTGGAGACTCCACGTTGGCCTGCTCATGAATGCTTTCTTCGTTAGCTTTGTTTGCAGTTTCGTTTGCTTGCGAAGCTCGTGCATCCTTGGACTTCTTTCCAGCCATGATATCTTGACTTTGTTGAAATCTTCAAAAATTAAAACAGTGGAGATTCAGACTATTTTCTTCGGACTTGAATATACAAATAGTAGAGCAATAATCCGATGCGCTGAGACTTTAGTTCTCAGTGAAAGCACCAAAATGTTAGATCCAAATTTGGCTCTAATACCCAAATTGTTCAGAATTGTAGAGAATAATATCTAGAAATGAAGAAAAAAGCAGTGAACACACCAGATTTATAGTGTTCGGCGTTAACGAGCCTACGTCCACTTTATATGTTTTAGATTATACATTGAATACAAGTACAATCAATGATTTCTCTCAATCTCACTCTTATAATTATGATTCTCTCAGTAATTTCAAGATAATACTGATAAGAAATAATGGAAGAACAGTAATGGTGGAAACAATACTCAGAACTGCCAAACGATCCTGAAAAATGCCAAGTATGAGGCTATTTATAGGTGATATCTGCAGGCAGTTCGTGAAGACACGTAGCATGGATCCCGAGGATCTCGGACTGATTCGTGACTTGATGGAGAAATGGTCAATATAGTAGTTATGGATAGGTGTCGTCAAATCCTGAACTTGCGGATCGTGGGGGACCTGGTCGTGGCTGGGCTTTCAGGGACGTCAGATCGGATCGTGGATAGGACTCGGGTCGTGATAAGGCATCACGAGCGGGATGGCGAAGTTCATTCACGAGCCGAGGATGACAGGGAGTCCACGAACAGGTTAAGATAGCTTCACGAGCGAGACTTCGAATTGGACTTGTGCGTGAATTTTGGTGGCATGGTCCAAAATCTAGCCAACACTGATCTTTGGTTTTCTCGCAATACACATCTTCCTCGAAAAGCAAGATATGTTTTACAGGGAAAATGTTGACTCGCTTTTTGGTTGAAGCTGTGACAATCAAGAGCATCATCAGAAAACACAAAGCGATTAGGTCGAAATTGTGACATAAACATAAAAATGGCCCAAAATTCCTTTAGACGACCTCTTTTGGGCCTGAGAACATGAATTACAGTGCTTCAGATAGTAACTCTTGTAGCCCTCGGAGTTTGGCTTCAGGTACAACTTTCGTTTGGTCCAAACAGCCTTATGGTTTGAAAGTTGTGCCCGTTTCCGTGAACACCATTAGAAATTTCGAATCCCCTATCTTAGGGATTTCGCATTCCTCACCTCTCAATAATTCATATCCCCACTCTCAGGGATTTCGAATCCCTCAACATCAAACATTTTTAATTCCACTCACTCAGCAATTTTGCATCCCTCAAAACATACCTCACCAACAATTCGAATCCCTCTAGTTCAGCTCCCTCCAACTAGAATTTTCGACTCCCTTCTCATCCATTGCAATTTTGCATTCTTTGGGATACGAATTTCAATTCCCAGGGGTGCATTTTTCATATCCCTTGGGATAAGAATTTCTTATCCCTTGGGATACGAAATTTCGTATCCTAAGGGCCATTTTTCGTATCCCCCAATTAGGATACGAAATCTTCCTGCATACTTCAAAGAGATTCGAAATTCCTGGTGCTGCTCCTCAAGGATACGAAATTCTGTTGTGTGGTCCCAAATCTCACCTACTCCCATCTAACCTCCTACCTATAAATACGCACAATCTTGGCATTCAAATGGATCTTTTTTGGCTTGGATTTTTGGACTTTTTGAAGCTCTCAAGCACCATTAATGGCTTCCATCTTCTTCTCCATGACTATTGGATATAGCATTGACCATTAAAATGGTGTACAAATGTTCTCAACCAACATTTGGACATTCATAAGGATATTCACACTGCTTTTGGACTATTTTGGACATATCTTGGATTTCTTGGACATTGTTGACCAAGTCAACACATTTTTCACTCAACAAAGAAGATGAAGGACTTTACATTCAAAGTTTGGAATTGACAATCATTTTGTTGTTCTATTGTAACACTTTGTACTTAAATATTATTTGAACTTGTGCAGCTTTGTAATCAAATGTTATATGATAAATGATTACTATGAAGTGGACATAGGCGTTTGTGCCGAACCACTATAAAAAGCCGTGTTCTCCCGCATTACTTTTACTTTGGATTTGGATTACTGTGTTCACAATATACATACACTCGAGAATTGGCGTATCCTGAATAAAACGAAAAATCCCTACATCAACACTGTGGCGTGCCGGGGGGGGCACAGCTTTGACCTCTACTTTAGATTAGATTCTCGGATTAGTTTACGGATTTCATATTTGGTTTTGGATTACGACTTTGGTTTCAGTTTTCAACTTCAACTTTGTTACTCGCTTTTCACCATGGTTAAGCACAAGAAGTTCGACGCTATTGCTGAAGCTCAAGGTAAAGAGGGAGGAGGAAGTCAAGAACTTTCTTCAACTGGAGTTCCACCGAACTACATCACTCGAGAAAACGTCGATGGAATGATCAAGAAGTTAGCTATGGATTTGAACGCTCGACTTGAGCGATAGGAAGATGCTTTCAACACCTTTCTTGCTCGGACAGAAGAAAGGATAATGAGTTATTCAAGGCCGGCCGGCCAAGCAGACATTATTGGAACTAGCACCAACGTTCCTCCATATGCGACCTGGGACTTGGGGGAACCCCGCGAACTAATCATCAGGCTGACACCGATCCTCGAACCAGTGCTGGTCCCGCTGCTACACACAAGGGCTCCCCTAATCCTGACATTGCTCCAGCACGTGACGTTTTAGTTGGTCAAGTTGTGGACTCCGCTATTGGAAATCTTGTTCAAACGCCAGTGCGCGCAGCCTTAGATGGAAGTGCTCCCATAGTCCTGGCGGTCACGATTGTGCCCGATGCGGCACGTCAGGTTGGAATTCAACCAGACATTTTTCTCGCCAACCAACCAATTCCTTATATGGACTTAAACACTGGGGGCACCAGTGTCGCTTTGGATAATCTCAACCAATTGCTTGCTTTTGGCAGTGGTTCTCAAATCGCGGATGCTATTCATCGATTCACTCGAGGCGGTGCTTCTTCTTCTGACTTGGATTGCATAACTCGCATTATGTTCTCCGTGGATATCAGAAACTCTTGCAACCTACTGGATTTCAAACTACCGGCGTTGGAACCTTATGACGATCGAAAGGATCTGACCGCCCACCTATTGAGATATATTTGACACATGGAAGTCCACTCTGTTTCATAAAATGTCACGGCGAAGTGCTTTTCACTTTACTTGATGAATATAGCTGCAATGTGGTTCAGGCAGCAAGAGGCGGACTCCATTACTTCTTGGAATGCTTTGATTAGCAGATTTATGGAATAGTTCAGAGTCAACATCACTCGTCCCAAAAGCGTAATGACTCTTAATGGCATTAAGTAGAAGTCCGATGAGACTCTGAGGAAACTCTTTAAATGGTTTAATGCTGCGGTGGCTTCGGTCTACAGACCCGACCCTTCAATGGTATTGATGGCTGCAGTATCAGGAGTTTTGGATAAATCTGACTTTAAGACTTCTCTGCACTGGGACCCTCCAAGGGATCTCGAAGAATTTTATTTTGAAGTTGTTCGTTTGAGAAGAAGATGCGAGGACCAACAAAAATGTTCTCGAGGCAAATGCTGTCAAGGACGGGAAACCGCCCGACTCTGAAAAGGCTAAAGTTTCTGTTGCTAGTAAAACCTCCTTGGGGAACGATCGTAACAAGGCCTGGGGGCAACCTAAGTTCTCGACCTACTCTGAGCTTACTCATACCCTTTAATAGATTTATCAAGCAGTTCATCCCACTGCTCCTTTCGGAAAGCCTCCCGCAAGGGAGTCGAATCAAAGAGAAAGAGACACTGGTCGACATTGCATATTTCACGATCTTCACAGTCATGATACAAACAATTGTCGATATCTCAGGGATATGATAGTAGAACGTGTTAGATGTGGAGATATGGCATGATTCGTCCGTAACCGGGCTGCGGTGCCAGGACAGGCACAACCCCCTCAAAGAAATCAGAATATGCATGGGACTATCATTTGTGCCAATGGCGTTATTATCAATTAAACCTCTTATTGGCTTTTATGTCTTCAATGCAAATCTCCTTGGCATCATTATCTTGTGGCTTGTGGCTTTCGATCTTTCGGCTTTGTGGATATTTTGGTTATTTAGTCTTGGTTTTGCTCAGTCTTTTGGATATCGGTCATGGTTTTCTGACGTCTTGATTTTGGTTTTGCTTGGTTTCTTGGATATTGGGTTTGAAATTTGTGTATATTGGATTTGGCACTCGCGGTTTCTTGTTTTGCTTCTTATGGATTCCTAGTTTTGGTCTTCTTTGTATCGTTGGATTTTGGTTTGGTGGCCTTCGGTGCTTAGGTTTTGGATGTGGATTCATGTGGTTTCTTGGCTTTTGGATTTTGTGGCTCTCAGACAAACTACATTTGCATCTCGGGTTTTGGTCATTATCCCATCACGTAACTCTTCAGTTCAGTTCGTGATCCTCCATATCAACTCGTGATGCTCCAAAGCTTCGGTTCGTGATCAGCTTCCTTGGTTCGTGGTTCGGGTCAAGCTTCGACTCGTGTCACCCCCTTGGCTTCGGTTCGTGGTCCACACGGCTCGCGGTCCCCCTCCTGGCACGGTTCGTGATTCACCTTTCTTCCATTCTTAGTTCGGGATTCATAGTAAACAGGTGGCTCGTGGTCCTATCCTGATCTGGTTCGTTATTGTCCAGTCCGGGTCGTGATCCCATTTCCTTCCTGGTGCGGTTTACGGCTCGCCATCCTAGGTTTCTCCCCCTTCCTCACGGTCACCCTCCTAGGGTTTGCCCTATTCCTCACGGTCGGGACAGCTAGTATTTTTGGTTTTGCATATTTATTATATTCACAGGATCCTGGTTTACAACTGGAATGATATTCAAAAAGCTCTGTATCTGTATATTCTTTTCAGTTGTGTATTGTATTATTTTTCCGCTGCTATGTATTTAAATGTAATTTAAATCTCTAATATTGTTCGAATGTGTAATATTTATTCATACTCTGTTATATTCTTGTATTCTGATGAAATTGTTGTAATAAGCAATGAAATGTTCTTCTGTTTGTGTTCTGATTTGTCTTGTCCTCAATTCAATCCATTCTTTCCTTCACGGGGAAGTTTGGGTGACTTCAGTTGTGAGGATTCGCCATCTTCCTCATGTTCGGGGTGTGAGGGTTCGCCATCTTCCTCACAGTCGGGTCGTGAGGGTGCTTCACGTTCCTAAGGGTCAGTTCGTTAGGATACTTCGCCATCCTAGGAGTCGGGTCGTGAGGATACTTCACTATCTTAGGAGTCGGGTCGTGAGGATACTTCACCATCCTAGGAGTCGAGTCGTTAGGTTGCTGCACGATCCTAGGGTTCGTGGTATGAGGGTGTTGCACGATCCTAGGGGTCGGGTCGTGAGGGACAGGTGCTTCACGAACGGGAATGACCAATTTCCTGTAACTTTTTCCAGCAAGCAATTTACGCCTTACGACGGTGTTTTCGACCAATCGAACTTTTCTATGCAATCACAAATCATTCCAAACAGTAATAGCAACATATATAATCAACCATAAACACCAAAACAACAATTTAACATGCAAATATGGATCAAACATACACAAAACTATGATTTCCCCTTAATCAAGATTTAACCTTACGATTAGCAAAACATATCCAAATTAACCCAAATTTATAACGGAGGCATAAAATAATATTTAAGAATTTCTAAACATTTTTCCAGAATTTTAACACGCATAATTTCGTTAATTAACACTAATCACCCCTAATTAGTCGTAATTAGTGAAAAACAATGCAAATCACTCACCTTAGCCATAAATAATCTTAGATCTGAAACTTTTCTACTATTTGGGTCGAATTCATATACAACACAATAGCCCCAACTCTGATTTGGTGTTGATTTGCCTTGACTTGATGTAGCTTAGCTTAATCCTCGATTAGAAAGCGATTTGGGATGATTTTAGAAGGTGGAGGCCATGGCTAGGTTTCAAGAGATGTAAGTGGCAGCTGAAAAATGAATAAAAACTGAATTCCCTAACCTATCAGCCTCCCCATAACCCTAATCCCAAAATGGGTTATGGGCCTAGCTGCTAATCATCTTAATTAGGCCCGGTTAAGCTGTTTTTCACCTTCTAAACCTTGTTTCAGCCATATCTCCCAAACGATAAGTCCGTTTACAAATTTGACCTACGAAAAGGTAAACCATCATCTGAATCCAATGGAAGTGGTTTCAGGTCAAAACTCCTTACCAATCAAAAGCTATAGGCGAAAAAAGATTCGCTAGGGGCAAAATGGTCATTTAAAATTCGGCAAAAATCGTGAACATGGAAAATAACCCCAATAGCCGTTGCTCAAAGTGACACGACCATACAACTTCATATGAAAAAGAAATAAATATTCTGCGATCCTCTGATACGTAGAATGTGGGTCGACATTCTTCCCCCCTTTAAGAAACTTCGCCCTCGAAATTCCTTAACCAAAACATAAAAGGTTCTTACATGCCTATCAATTATTTGCAATCAATCAAACATACATAACAAACACAACAAGCCTATCCTAGCATGCGGTTTACTAACGAGGGAAGAAACCATCACTATTAAAATCTTACCAGGAAAATAGTTCTAAATACGACTTTCTTATGCTCTCCTCTATTTCCCAAGTTCAGTCTTTCTCATTCCTACCCCACAGGACTTTGACTAATTTCACCGTCTTCCTTTGAAGGTGTTTAGTATGTGTCCGACAATATGAATCGTCTTGTGGTTCCCAACAACCTCGGGTTCTACCTCAATATTGTCTAACTGATTTGGTGAAATAGTCACATTAGGGTCGTGCACAAACTTCTTAACTGGGATACATGGAATACATTGTGAAGTCCCACCATCTTATCTGAAGTTTCTTTTATTACTTCTGGTCCAAGCACAAATTTCTCACCGGTTTCCAATTAACATGATGGTGAGTTGCACGGTCTTCCGTACAAAACCTCAAATGGAGTCATACTAATACTGGACTGATAACTATTATCATATGCAAGCTCAACTAGATGCAAATGGTCATCCCATGACCCACCAAAATCTAATATACAAGCCCTCAAGAGATCCACTAATACATGATTCACCCAAATACTATCATGATCCAATCTAGTCCTTGGTAAACCGTCAATGAAATCCATTGAGATTTGTTCCCATTTCCATTCGAGAATTTCCAATCGTTGTAACAAACCACAAGGCTCCTTTTTGCTCAGCTTTAACTGATTGGCAATTCATGCACTTGGATATAAACTTCCCAACGTCTCTCTTCATCCCTTCCCAGTAGTAGGTCTGCTTCATGTCTCGATACATTTTGTTACCACCGAGGTGCATAGTCAGACGTTCTCTAAGAACTTCATCTCTCAATCCATTAACGTTGGGTACAACTAGTCTCCCATTCTTTCAAAGCCATCTTCCTTGATCAAGTCCATACTTGTTCATCTTCTCACTGTCGATGCCCATCTCTACCTTGGAGATGATTTCCAATAGATTAGGATCGTCCCTCTGACTGGAACCAATCTGCTCAATCAAAGTTGGTATGATCGTCTAACTTGCTAACATTTCTGGATCCAATCCATACTTACATCTGAGATCATATCCCACGATATACTCCAGTTGCTTCCATTCAAGAAACATAGCATCTAAACTGTCATGTCTCCTATTCAATGCATCAGCTATCGCACCTAGTCCGGTAGCACAGGCATCCATGTATGTCGTCATCTTTTCATTCTCTATTACCAGAATCCTACAGGTGATAGTCTACTCAAGGGAACAATAATAGGAATAAACATAGCAACCATAGCATCCACCAAACATGTCCAATTTATCAACTGCTAAAGCCATAAATACGTTGAGACCAACCTGACTGGTCCAACCAATCCCAAGGCTAATGGAATCCCCGCCTCCATACATACGTCGATGCCTACTTGACTGGTCCAACCAATCCCAAGGCTAATGGAAGCCCCGCCTCCATATGGACTACCGTACGTCCAACGTACGTTTATCCTCCAAGGATAACTAGATCACGTCCAACGGATCCAACGTAACGGGCATCCCCAGATACCCCTGCTTCGAGTCCTCCTAGAACACTCTAAGTATCGACGATTTCTTGGTACTCTCATCAAAAGAGCTACCCACATACTCTGACCCAGTCTCGAGTATCCATTACTGACAAATCTCAAGTCCAACATGAGTCGTCTCTCTATTCGTTGCATCTCCAAGATCAACGAACAACCATTTGTCTTTTATGAGTTCAAGTCCAACTTGAATTGTCCTAACCCTGATTGCATCTCCACGATCAATGAGCACATCTTATCCCTTCGAAGTTCTACCATTCTTGAACCAAAGAGAACATCAACATATGGTCCTAAACAATCCATTACCTTGTAGCTTCCTCAAGTCCCACTCGAGTCATCTCCTAGCCCTATCGATTCCAACTCGGGGCAGTCCATACCATTGAACAGTCTTATCATGCCACGGATGCACATCACTCCTTGAGTAAGCCAAGAAATCATTCAATGGAAATCACAACAACTACTTATATCTCACGCAAACTATCCTAGTCGAACTCGACATTCCCTAAGCACAAGCCCCAAAGGTCTAAACCAATATCAGACAAGTATTCAAGGAACATCTCCTCCGAATTTAGACAATATACGTGAGATGATACTAGCAAAACAACTAAGCAAACATACATCAACTCGATAAGACCACATTACAACAAATCATGCAAAGACTAGTCGAACCACCTATCGGTTTCGTCACAACTAAAGGTCTATCGACTATCTCAGGTTCCAATCCCAACTTATCTACCAGATCACTAGATATGAAGGAATGGGATGCCTCGCTATCAACAAAACTAGAACAGAAACATCATAGATAGAAAGCATACCTCGAATAACGACGCTCTTTCCCTTCTCCGCCGCAGTTGGGGCATTCGACGAAGAAGGAACAACATTGATAACATATGCTTTCACAGTCTGCTTCTCTTTAGGGGGTTGTGGGCAATTATCCTTGTGATGTCCCACTTGGCCACAATTAAAGCACTTCCTTTCCCCAGGTTTTTCCTGACAATCTCTAGCATAGTGGCCCTTCTTGCCACAACTAAAGTACTCTTTATCTTTCTTGTCCTTCTTTTTCTGACTACTCATGGTCTGATCCTGTTTTTTCTTATTCTGAGACTCCTTACCTCCACCGTTTGCTTGCGAATTTGGTTCCCCTACAGATGCAATAGCAACATTGGCCTTTGACTTAGAGTAAAGACTCTCCGATCTCAATGCTTTCCCCACTATAGACTCGAACATCTCGTCAATGTGGTTTATCAGCCTTTCCCCTAAGTACTCATCTATGCCGGTTATGAACTTCTCGTTCTTCTTCTCGGCAGTGTCGATAAGAG
The DNA here is from genome assembly GCA_030737875.1 of Allium sativum. Classification (NCBI taxonomy): domain Eukaryota; kingdom Viridiplantae; phylum Streptophyta; class Magnoliopsida; order Asparagales; family Amaryllidaceae; genus Allium; species Allium sativum. Next base: position 329,706,966 of record CM060916.1, read on the forward strand.
ATAATCCATACTTTGATAAAGTATCGAACTCAGCAATATATTCCGAGACTGCCCTACCATTCTACTTAAGCTCCAAAAATTTCCTAAACAATTCAGATTTGTGAGCAGCTGGAATGAACTTTTCGCTGAACGAGTCATAAACCGATTCAAGTAACTTAATCTTCAGGAGTAGCTGCTTAATAGCATTCCACCAATTCATAGCTCGTCCTTGAAGCTGACGCGATGCTAACTTTCTCTTCATGGCATCATCGATTCACAAGTCCTCGAAGATGCACTCACAACTATCCAACCAATCTTGAACATCCGTAGCCGACTCTGTGGAACGGCTTCCCGCCAAGACTAGTATAATCCTTGTTAAGCTTGGCGAAATCGTCCCTAGGCGCCTGCACCACCGCACCACCACTGTTAGCAGCATTAGGAACTGCTCCCCGAGCATCCCTAAGCATCTCTCGCATGAAAGTAGTGAACATCGTCCTCATATCAGGGACATTCCTATTATTAGCCCCTGAACCCGTACTCCTCGTATATCGGCTGATCGTCAAATCTGTAAAGAGAAAACGATTAACCATCTCCATAGTGGTGTCAGTGTAGTGCGACTTCATCCTTACATATACTAATAGTATATATATAGCTTTTGAAAACCAAAATATCACAAATATGCACTCTCATATACGTATACTATCTCTCCCTGATGTCTTCCCCTAGGTTAACTATGCAACCTAGAGCTCTGATACCAAATGTGATGGCCCGCCCCGAACCAGCCGACATTTCCTTCGAAATGCGCTGTACCGATGTCTAACTAGCATGGGACGGTCGTCGAAGGAAAAGAAAAGAAAAGAGAAGAAAGGAATTTGAAACTTTGAACTAATAAGGAACCTGTAGTATCTCTCACAGTGCATGGAATAAAATATAATAACAACATAACTTTGACATAAAATAGGCGAGACAGTGCATAAGCTGAAAACTAAATCATCATAGCAACGGAATCCATAACACACCTTATGATCCAACATCATTAATACAACTTCAAATTTTTGTCTCTAAAGCAAAAGAAAGAAAAGGTACACTACTAATGCCCAAGCAGTGACCAACTACAACACAGGGAGTATATATGTATATCATATGTGGAAGCCTCATGCTCGTCTCTAGACATCTACTTGCACATTACCACCTAACCTGTATCTAGTCTGCTTGTTTAGGAGCACCCGAAGTAATAAGAAGAATGGGTCAGACAAAAGTCTAGTATGAGCAATAAGCAACAAAACAGAACAATAACAGGTATAATCCAATCATACCTGAATCTGGACCTGCAACCAAAGAGTTAGCACAACAAGATGTACAGTACTCTAAGGTAACATTAATAGAAAGTGTAAAAGTAATATGGGGTGTGCATGATATGGTGATAACAAACATCAAACATAGCAATCATCCTCACATCTCTCACTCAGTGCGTAAAGCATACGATATCCACCACTTGATCACCCAATCCTTTCCTACGATCACTTTGCTCCATGGAGTATTGCGCTGATCCATGGCCACCAATCCGTCACTCAGTGGTGAACTAAAGTTATGGATATCGATAACCCCTTTGCACACGTCCCGCAGCAAAGTACGACTCATGAAGTTAACTCATTGATCCTCCTTGGCTTCGGTTCGTGGTCCACACGGCTCGCGGTCCCCTCCTGGCACGGTTCGTGATTCACCTTTCTTCCATTCTCAGTCCAGGTTTGTGATAAACAGGCGGCTCGTGGTCCCTATCCTGATCCGGTTTGTGATTCTCCAGTCCGGGTGGTGATCCCCTTTCCTTCCTAGTGCGGTTTACGGCTCGCCATCCTAGGGTTCGCCCCCTTCCTCACGGTCACTTTCCTAGGGGTTTCCCTATTCCTCACGGTCGAGGTGTAAGGATTCGCTATCTTCCTCACGGTTGGGGTGTGAGGTTTCGCCATCTTCCTCACGGTCGGGTCGTGAGGGTGCTTCACATTCCTAAGGGTCGGTTTGTGAGGATGCTTCGCCATCCTAGGAGTCGGGTCGTGAGGATACTTCACAATCCTAGGAGTCGGGTCGTGAGGATATTTCACCATCCTAGGAGTCGAGTCATGAGGTTGCTGCATGATCCTAGGGGTCGTGGTGTGAGGGTGCTGCATGATCCTAGGGGTCGGGTCGTGAGGGACAGCTGCTTCACGAACGGGAATGACCAATTTCCTGTAACTTTTTCCAACAAGCAATTTACGCCTTACGACGGCGTTTTTGACCAATCTAACTTTTCTATGCAATCACAAATCATTCCAAATAGCAATAACAACATATATAATCAACCATAAACACAAAAACAACAATCTAACATGCAAATATGGATTAAACATACCCAAAACTATGTTTTTCTCCTTAACCCCCTTAATCAAGATTTAACCTTACGATTAGAAAAACATGTCCAAATTAACCCAAATTTCTAACAGATGCATAAAATAATATTTAATAATTTCTAAACATTTTTCCAGAATTTTAACATGCATAATTTCTTTAATTAACACTAATCACCCCTAATTAACCGTAATTAGTGAAAAACAATGCATATCACTCACCTTAGCCACAAATAATCTTAGATCTGAAACTTTTCTATTGTTTGGGTCAAATTCCTATGAAATATAGAAGCTCCAACTCTGATTTGGTGTTGATTTGCCTTGACTTGATGTATCTTAGCTTAATCCTCGATTAGAAAGCGATTTGGGATGTTTTTAGAAGGTGGAGGTCATGGCTAGGTTTCAAGAGATGTAAGTGGCGGCTGAAAAATGAATAAAAACTGAATTCCCTAACCCTATCAGCCTCCCCATAACGCTAATCCTGAAATGAGTTATGCGCCTAGCTGCTAATCACTTTAATCAAGCCCAGTTAAGCTATTTTTCACTTTCTAAACCTTGTTTCAGCCATATCTCCCAAACGATAAGTCCGTTTGACAAATGTGACCACTCTACGGAAAGCTAAACCATCATCCGGATCTAATAGAAGTGGTTTCAGGTCAAAACTCCTTAGCAATCAAAAGTTATACGCGAAACAAGATTCGCTAGGGGCAAAACGGTCATTTAAAATTCGCCAAAAATCGTGAACATGGGAAATGACTCCAGTAGCTGTTCCCCAAAATGACACGACCATACGAATTCATATGAAAAAGAAATAAATATTCTACGTTCCTTCGATGCATAGAATGCGGGTAGTTACAATTCATATCCCCACTGTCAGGGATTTCGAATCCCTCACCATCAAACATTTTGAATTCCACTCATTCAGGAATTTCGCATCCCTCAAAACACACCTCACCAGCAATTTGAATCCCTTTAGTTCGGCTCCCTCCAACCAGAATTTTCGACTCCCTCCTCATCCATTGCAATTTTGTATCCCTTGGGATACGAGATTTGTATCCCTTGGGATACGAGTTTTGTATCCCTCGGGATACGAAATTTCGTATCCCAGGGGTGCATTTTCTGTATCCCTCGGGATACAAAATTTCATATCCTATGGGCCGTTTTTTGTATCCCCAAGTGGGATACGAAATCTTCCTACATACTTCAGTGGGATTCGAAATTCCTAGTGTTGCTCCTCAAGGATACGAAATTCTTCCGTGTGGTCCCCAAATCTCACCTACTCCCACCTAACCTCCTACCTATAAATACCCACAAACTTGACATTTAAATGAATCTTTTTTGGCTTGGATTTTTGGACTTCTTGAAGCTCTCAAGCACCATTAATGGCTTCCATCTTCTTCTCCATGACTACTGGACATAACATGGACCATTAAAATGTTGTACAAACGTTCTCCACCAACATTTGGACATTCATAAGGACAATCACACTGCTTTTGGACTATTTTGAACATATGTTGGATTTCTTGGACAATTGTTGACCAAGTCAACACGTTTTTCACTCAACGAAGAAGGACTTTAAAGTCAAATTTTGGAATTGACAATCATTTTGTTGTTCTATTGCAACACTTTGTACTTAAATATTGCCTGAACTTGTACAACTTTGTAATTAGATAAGATTGCCTTGACTTGTGGCGAGCCTAGGATCTCATGCGTATGGTCGATGGATCCTGCTCATTTGGATTATTGAGTTGCCCTCACACGACAATTCATATGGATATCTGACTATACACGGTTATTGGTTATTCTAGGTTTGCAGGTCTCGGGTTTCCCCGATTTTCAAGCTATGGACTTTCTGGTTATTCAGGTTATTGGGCTCCTGCAGTCCTTTGGACATTCTGCCTATTTTGATTATTCTGGCACTCTGCTTTTTTCTGGCTATATCCAAAAAGCTCCTGATCGATCATCAACTTTCAATGGTTTTCAAGCTTTATAGTAAATGGATAATATGATCCGATGGGATCGTAGCTCTTCGGTCTTATGGTTATGAAGGTTCACTTCGGACTTCTCATGGCTTTGGTTTTCGGATTTCCGGATCTCTGTATTTCTCGCAAAATACATCTCTGGATCTCTGTATACGTAAAGGGAGAAAGTATTAAAGCATATCCAGTTTATCTTGTCTTAGCATATCTTGTGTTAATCTTATCCTATCTTGTTGGCCCTATCATCATGGTATTGTCTTGTATTCAGTTAATTCATGTCGTTTTGTTTTTCCTTGTTCACATGCTAGAAGTAACTGAACTTACTAGACTTTATGTCTGACCCAGTTTTCTTTCGTCTTCTTTTCTTCCGTTTCCCCCCCAGGTAGTTAAGGAGGGAATAGTGTAGCTCAGGTTAGATTGGACCGTCACTCTTCCCAAGCTCGAAGATTCTTTGACAAAGTGCTTTGGACTCTCTTTTTCTGCTGCTATGGCTGGCTTATGCTACATTGGGGAATATAAATGTTATTTTATGCTTCTTTATTTTGTAAGACAGATGATACTCTGATATTGGAAAACAATTGTTGTACAAACTGTTTTATCAATAAAGTAAAGTTTTATTTTCCGCTGTTTTAATTTTGTCTGTCTTGTAATTTATTTGCATCTTTTACCCTAAATGCTCCACAGAACTTAATGCATTCCCTTTGTGAGTGACACTAAAGGATGTGGGGTGTTACACTTGGTATCTAATGTGTAAAGGGGAGATGTATCTAATGTGCATACAAATTTAATAATAAATGTGTACAGGGGAGATGTATCTAATGTGCATACAAATTTAATAATAAATGTGTAAAGGGGAGATGTATCTAATGTGCGTACAAATTTAATAATAAATGTGTAAAGGGGGGATGTATCTAATGTGCATACAAAATTAATAATAAATGTTAATAATGTACATTAAGAAAGTAATTGTGAACATAAGCCTTTGACTATGAACATAGAAACCATAATAACAGGTCAATAGCGAAGCGGAGAAAGTATTAAAGCATATCCAGTTTATTTTGTCTTAGCATATCTTGTGTTAATCTTATCCTATCTTGTTGGCCCTATCATCATGGTATTGTCTTGTATTCAGTTAATTCACGTCGTTTTGTTTTTCCTTGTTCACATGCTAGAAGTAACTGAACTTACCAGACTTTATGTCTGACCCAGTTTTCTTTCGTCTTCTTTTCTTCCGTTTCCCCCCCAGGTAGTTAAGGGGGGAATAGTATAGCTCAGGTTAGATTGGACCGTCACTCTTCCCAAGCTCGAAGATTCTTTGACAAAGTGCTTTGGACTCACTTTTTCTGCTGCTATGGCTGGCTTATGCTACATTGGGGAATATAAATGTTATTTTATGCTTCTTTATTTTGTAAGACAGATGATACTCTGATATTGGAAAACAATTGTTGTACAAACTATTTTATCAATAAAGTAAAGTTTTATTTTCCGCTGTTTTAATTTTGTCTGTCTTGTAATTTATCTGCATCTTTTACCCTAAATGCTCCACAGAACTTAATGCATTCCCTTTGTGAGTGACACTAAAGGATGTGGGGTGTTACAGCTAATGTTGACACGCTTTTTGGTTGAAGCTGTCACACGTCAAGAGCATCATCAGAAAACATAAAGCAATTTGGTCAAAGTCGCGACGTAATCATAAAAATGGCCTAAAACCCCTTCAGATGACCTCTTTTAGAACTAAGAACATGGATTACGGTTCCCTACATAGTATCTCTTGTAGTCCTCAGAGTTAGCTTAAGGTATAACTTTCGTTTGGCCCAAACGTCCTTATGGTTTGAAAGTTACGTCCGTTTCCGTGAACACCTTTATAAATTTCGATCCCTTGCCTTAGGGATGTCGAATCCCTCACCTCTCAATAATTTGTATCCCCACTCTTAGGGTTTTCGAATCCCTTACCATCAAACATTTCGAATCCCACTCACTCAGGAATTTTGCATCCCTCAAACACACCTTACCAGCAATTCGAATCCCTCTAATTAGGCTCGCTCCAACCATAATTTTCGACTCCCTCCTCATCCATTGCAATTTCGTATTTTAGGGGGGGGGGTTTCCGTTTCCCCTGGGATACGAATTTCATATCCCTTAGGATACGAAATTTCATACCCCGGAGGGGGGGGAGGGGACATTTTTCGTATCCCCTAGGTGGGATACGAAATTTTCCTGCATACTTCAAAGGGATTAGAAATTTTTGGTGCTGCTCTATAGGGATACAAAATTCTGCTATGTGGTCCCCAAATCTCACATACTCCCACCAAATCTTCTCCATGACTATTGGACATAACATAGACCATTAAAACGTTGCATAAACATTCTCCACCAACGTTTGGCCATTCCGAAGGACATCTACGCTGCTTTTGGACTTTTTTGGACATATCTTGAATTTCTTGGACATTGTTGACCAAGTCAACACATTTTTCACTCAACGAAGAAGGACTTTTCAGTCAATGTTTAGAATTGACAATCATTTTGTTGTTCTATTGTAACACTTTGTACTCGAATATTGTCTGAACTTGTACAACTTTGTAATCCAATGTTATATGATGAATGATTACTATGAAGTGGACGTAGACATTAGTGTCGAACCACTATGAAAAGCTATGTTCACCGACTTTTACTTTGGATTTAGATTACTGTGTTCACAATACACATACACTTTGAAGGTTGGCATGTGCTGAATCCACGACAATTCCCCACGTCAACACCTACGTTCATAAGTTTTGTCTTTTATGTGTTTACTCATTATATCATACAAATGTTAGGAGACATGAATAAACCATAACATTCTATTCTTACTTAGTTCCTTGTAGGATATAATTAGTTAGATATACTCATTAGAAAACATTTGAAATATCTATATCAATGTTTTAAAACGCGAAAGCATACATGAGACATTTTCATGCCCACGAGGCGAGGTGTAAGCCTCAAAACGTTGAGACGTAAGCCTTTCATGGGAAAAAAAGGCAAGTCATATAATGAAAGTAGACATATAATACATCAAATAGTATATAAAAGCCATAAATTAATAAAAGAAATTCAAATAAAATATAGTTGTTCAAAATCTTTTAAAGTGTAGTCTAAGATCAATTTGAAATAAGCGAATACGTAAGCATGTTACCATCAAAGCTATATGAATAACATAATACATGTAAACTGAAGTAAATACATGTAGATTGAAGAAATATATACATGTAATTGACCAGAACTAAAATTGGTTCCACTTTCAGGAATCGAAACGGTTTTGAAATCGATGTTCAAGAATTGATTTTGATTCCTGTAAAGGAATAGAATTCGATTCAAGAACCGGAATCAATTTCGATTTTGAAACGTGGATCGATAGATTTTAAAATTCTTTTCTAAAAAATTACATGTTCTGTTCTTTTTTCCCGTATGGAGTTCGGACTAGTAAAAAGGGAGCAGAAGCCAGTTAGGTAGCGCAATGCACATTTATTTTGCTAAAAAAAAGTATGCATGAAAAAAATTCAATATTTTTTTTACATTTTTTTTTAACGTATTTACGTTTTTTTTAATACCTTTTTTTCCACCTCAAAGGATCAAGGCTTACGTTTTTATAGGAAAACGCCTCAATGGTTGCACCTCAATGCATTTTTGGGGATGTCTTGCCTTGAGGCGTGCCTCACTCGTGTTTTCTAAAAACAACATTTGAATCATCGTCTTTCAAATGACGACATTCTTTTGTGCCATGCCCAAAAATTCGTGAAAATGGAAATACTTCCATGTTTTCTTGCCTTCTTCACTACGGATTATGTGTGGTAGTGTATGGTATAGGATCATTATTTGAGTTGTCCACTAAATATGTTCAATAGAGTTAATCAACAAAGCATGTGACATATACCATACCAACGGAGTATCATTCCAGTTTTGGTGCACTAACCGTCGACTGCTTGATTATTCGATTTGTGTTTTCTCTTATCTATTGAGTTTTTTTAATGAATGTTAGCAGGCTCGTCGTCCTACAATGTGGTATAAATAGATTTTACATTTAATATTTATATGGAACTCCATTGGTTTTTATTACATCGTCACTATTCATTATTCTACTAGGAGTGATATATCTACTTTTAGTTTATTTGTTATTAAAGTTGAAAATAAATCAAACATTATCATAATTTATAATGAGAGATATCGTAAGTCGTAATATTATAATGGGAGCCGAGGATTAGATGGAACTTAAAAAAAAGAGTTGCTAGAGGCAGCGCGCTTCGATGCTACCTGATGTTAGAATCACATGTATTTGTTTTGGTGTAACAACCGAATAAATATCAGTATTAATAATTTTCAAGATTATATATGATATTGTAAAGGAAATTCAAGAATACCATCAAGACGTATTATAAGAAAACCAAGTAAAAGGTACAATCTACGCACAGAGCCGGCTTAGGGGACGCCTACCAAGCTCATGGGGGTGGACAACCCCAGACTTAGGTAAAAAAAATAGTGTATTGCTAAAAGCACTCAAATTTCTTCTTCTTAATACTATATGTGGTATTTAAACCTGAGTGTTTTACCATAATACAGGTTTAAATACCACACATGGAATTAAGAAGAAGAACATACAGCTTTAAATACCACACGACTAATTCTATTTCCACCCCGCTTTTCTCCTTTCCCACCCCATTCATCTTTAAAAAACCATCGCACCCCAGTTTTTCCTCTTCACACCCCGATTTATACCCAAAATGCCATCATAATTTTTGAATCACGTACAAATATGACGTGGTTGATTCACAAACATCGCTTACTCCAAATTAGGTTATCATACAAACCTCACTCGACCCTAATAGGTTATAATACAAACCTAGTTTGATGGTAGCGAGGTTAGCATGTAAACCTCACTCAGACCGAGCGAGGATTTTACATAAACCTAGTTACATTCAAGCTTATTTGCACTATTATTTATTTTAAATGTGTTATTTTGTGATCTGGAGGGAGGGCAATTTCGGAATATTAAAATTTTATAAATTAGCGGGGTGTGAAAGGGAACAAGAGGGGTGCAAATAGAACCAATCATACCACACATGGTATTAAAAAGACAGAAATTTGGATCTTTTGGCAGCACTAAAAAAAAAGCCTCAAAAAGTTTATCTTCTCCCGCTCGACTCTGTAGTCCCGCGCGATGAAATCTAGGGTTGTCATCTTCCTTCTGCTCCAACCTCAGTCTGTGATTTATCTATGCTGCTCCTTCCATCCCTATCTGTTTTTCACTGACCATCCCCATTTGTTGCTTTGGCTTGCTAATCTCCATCGTGAAATTTCACTGCTGCTTCTATTTGCTTATTGGTTTCTGATGCTCCATCTTTTTGGATAAATCAAGGTATTTTTTAGTTCTTCTTGAGTTAATGAATGAAATATTTATTTTATTTATTTTGCTTGTTTCTGTGTTTGTCAGAGGGAAATATTTGTATGGCAAATTCTATTCAAACACCGCAAATTGCTTTACCTACACCATGGAATTTTAAATAAAATTTCAGACCAAAATCATGCAAAGACTAGTCGAACCACCTATCGGTTTCGTCACAACTAAAGGTCTATCGACTATCTCAGGTTCCAATCCCAACTTATCTACCAGATCACTAGATATGAAGGAATGGGATGCCTCGCTATCAACAAAACTAGAACAGAAACATCATAGATAGAAAGCATACCTCGAATAACGACGCTCTTTCCCTTCTCCGCCGCAGTTGGGGCATTCGACGAAGAAGGAACAACATTGATAACATATGCTTTCACAGTCTGCTTCTCTTTAGGGGGTTGTGGGCAATTATCCTTGTGATGTCCCACTTGGCCACAATTAAAGCACTTCCTTTCCCCAGGTTTTTCCTGACAATCTCTAGCATAGTGGCCCTTCTTGCCACAACTAAAGTACTCTTTATCTTTCTTGTCCTTCTTTTTCTGACTACTCATGGTCTGATCCTGTTTTTTCTTATTCTGAGACTCCTTACCTCCACCGTTTGCTTGCGAATTTGGTTCCCCTACAGATGCAATAGCAACATTGGCCTTTGACTTAGAGTAAAGACTCTCCGATCTCAATGCTTTCCCCACTATAGACTCGAACATCTCGTCAATGTGGTTTATCAGCCTTTCCCCTAAGTACTCATCTATGCCGGTTATGAACTTCTCGTTCTTCTTCTCGGCAGTGTCGATAAGAGATAATCCATACTTTGATAAAGTATCGAACTCAGCAATATATTCCGAGACTGCCCTACCATTCTGCTTAAGCTCCAAAAATTTCCTAAACAATTCAGATTTGTGAGCAGCTGGAATGAACTTTTCGCTGAACGAGTCATAAACCGATTCAAGTAACTTAATCTTCAGGAGTAGCTGCTTAATAGCATTCCACCAATTCATAGCTCGTCCTTGAAGCTGACGCGATGCTAACTTTCTCTTCATGGCATCATCGATTCACAAGTCCTCGAAGATGCACTCACAACTATCCAACCAATCTTGAACATCCGTAGCCGACTCTGTGGAACGGCTTCCCGCCAAGACTAGTATAATCCTTGTTAAGCTTGGCGAAATCGTCCCTAGGCGCCTGCACCACCGCACCACCACTGTTAGCAGCATTAGGAACTGCTCCCCGAGCATCCCTAAGCATCTCTCGCATGAAAGTAGTGAACATCGTCCTCATATCAGGGACATTCCTATTATTAGCCCCTGAACCCGTACTCCTCGTATATCGGCTGATCGTCAAATCTGTAAAGAGAAAACGATTAACCATCTCCATAGTGGTGTCAGTGTAGTGCGACTTCATCCTTACATATACTAATAGTATATATATAGCTTTTGAAAACCAAAATATCACAAATATGCACTCTCATATACGTATACTATCTCTCCCTGATGTCTTCCCCTAGGTTAACTATGCAACCTAGAGCTCTGATACCAAATGTGATGGCCCGCCCCGAACCAGCCGACATTTCCTTCAAAATGCGCTGTACCGATGTCTAACTAGCATGGGACGGTCGTCGAAGGAAAAGAAAAGAAAAGAGAAGAAAGGAATTTGAAACTTTGAACTAATAAGGAACCTGTAGTATCTCTCACAGTGCATGGAATAAAATATAATAACAACATAACTTTGACATAAAATAGGCGAGACAGTGCATAAGCTGAAAACTAAATCATCATAGCAACGGAATCCATAACACACCTTATGATCCAACATCATTAATACAACTTCAAATTTTTGTCTCTAAAGCAAAAGAAAGAAAAGGTACACTACTAATGCCCAAGCAGTGACCAACTACAACACAGGGAGTATATATGTATATCATACGTGGAAGCCTCATGCTCGTCTCTAGACATCTACTTGCACATTACCACCTAACCTGTATCTAGTCTGCTTGTTTAGGAGCACCCGAAGTAATAAGAAGAATGGGTCAGACAAAAGTCTAGTATGAGCAATAAGCAACAAAACAGAACAATAACAGGTATAATCCAATCATACCTGAATCTGGACCTGCAACCAAAGAGTTAGCACAACAAGATGTACAGTACTCTAAGGTAACATTAACAGAAAGTGTAAAAGTAATATGGGGTGTGCATGATATGGTGGTAACAAACATCAAACATAGCAATCATCCTCACATCTCTCACTCAGTGCGTAAAGCATACGATATCCACCACTTGATCACCCAATCCTTTCCTACGATCACTTTGCTCCATGGAGTATTGCGCTGATCCATGGCCACCAATCCGTCACTCAGTGGTGAACTAAAGTTATGGATATCGATAACCCCTTTGCACACGTCCCGCAGCAAAGTACGACTCATGAAGTTAACTCATTGATCCTCCTTGGCTTCGGTTCGTGGTCCACACGGCTCGCGGTCCCCTCCTGGCACGGTTCGTGATTCACCTTTCTTCCATTCTCAGTCCAGGTTTGTGATAAACAGGCGGCTCGTGGTCCCTATCCTGATCCGGTTTGTGATTCTCCAGTCCGGGTGGTGATCCCCTTTCCTTCCTGGTGCGGTTTACGGCTCGCCATCCTAGGGTTCGCCCCCTTCCTCACGGTCACTTTCCTAGGGGTTTCCCTATTCCTCACGGTCGAGGTGTAAGGATTCGCTATCTTCCTCACGGTTGGGGTGTGAGGTTTCGCCATCTTCCTCACGGTCGGGTCGTGAGGGTGCTTCACATTCCTAAGGGTCGGTTTGTGAGGATGCTTCGCCATCCTAGGAGTCGGGTCGTGAGGATACTTCACAATCCTAGGAGTCGGGTCGTGAGGATATTTCACCATCCTAGGAGTCGAGTCATGAGGTTGCTGCATGATCCTAGGGGTCGTGGTGTGAGGGTGCTGCATGATCCTAGGGGTCGGGTCGTGAGGGACAGCTGCTTCACGAACGGGAATGACCAATTTCCTGTAACTTTTTCCAACAAGCAATTTACGCCTTACGACGGCGTTTTTGACCAATCTAACTTTTCTATGCAATCACAAATCATTCCAAATAGCAATAACAACATATATAATCAACCATAAACACAAAAACAACAATCTAACATGCAAATGTGGATTAAACATACCCAAAACTATGTTTTTCTCCTTAACCCCCTTAATCAAGATTTAACCTTACGATTAGAAAAACATGTCCAAATTAACCCAAATTTCTAACAGATGCATAAAATAATATTTAATAATTTCTAAACATTTTTCCAGAATTTTAACATGCATAATTTCTTTAATTAACACTAATCACCCCTAATTAACCGTAATTAGTGAAAAACAATGCATATCACTCACCTTAGCCACAAATAATCTTAGATCTGAAACTTTTCTATTGTTTGGGTCAAATTCCTATGAAATATAGAAGCTCCAACTCTGATTTGGTGTTGATTTGCCTTGACTTGATGTATCTTAGCTTAATCCTCGATTAGAAAGCGATTTAGGATGTTTTTAGAAGGTGGAGGTCATGGCTAGGTTTCAAGAGATGTAAGTGGCGGCTGAAAAATGAATAAAAACTGAATTCCCTAACCCTATCAGCCTCCCCATAACGCTAATCCTGAAATGAGTTATGCGCCTAGCTGCTAATCACTTTAATCAAGCCCAGTTAAGCTATTTTTCACTTTCTAAACCTTGTTTCAGCCATATCTCCCAAACGATAAGTCCGTTTGACAAATGTGACCACTCTACGGAAAGCTAAACCATCATCCGGATCTAATAGAAGTGGTTTCAGGTCAAAACTCCTTAGCAATCAAAAGTTATACGCGAAACAAGATTCGCTAGGGGCAAAACGGTCATTTAAAATTCGCCAAAAATCGTGAACATGGGAAATGACTCCAGTAGCTGTTCCCCAAAATGACACGACCATACGAATTCATATGAAAAAGAAATAAATATTCTACGTTCCTTCGATGCATAGAATGCGGGTAGTTACAATTCATATCCCCACTGTCAGGGATTTCGAATCCCTCACCATCAAACATTTTGAATTCCACTCATTCAGGAATTTCGCATCCCTCAAAACACACCTCACCAGCAATTTGAATCCCTTTAGTTCGGCTCCCTCCAACCAGAATTTTCGACTCCCTCCTCATCCATTGCAATTTTGTATCCCTTGGGATACGAGATTTGTATCCCTTGGGATACGAGTTTTGTATCCCTCAGGATACGAAATTTCGTATCCCAGGGGTGCATTTTCTGTATCCCTCGGGATACAAAATTTCGTATCCTATGGGCCGTTTTTTGTATCCCCAAGTGGGATACGAAATCTTCCTACATACTTCAGTGGGATTCGAAATTCCTAGTGTTGCTCCTCAAGGATACGAAATTCTTCCGTGTGGTCCCCAAATCTCACCTACTCCCACCTAACCTCCTACCTATAAATACCCACAAACTTGACATTTAAATGAATCTTTTTTGGCTTGGATTTTTGGACTTCTTGAAGCTCTCAAGCACCATTAATGGCTTCCATCTTCTTCTCCATGACTACTGGACATAACATGGACCATTAAAATGTTGTACAAACGTTCTCCACCAACATTTGGACATTCATAAGGACAATCACACTGCTTTTGGACTATTTTGAACATATGTTGGATTTCTTGGACAATTGTTGACCAAGTCAACACGTTTTTCACTCAACGAAGAAGAAGGACTTTAAAGTCAAATTTTGGAATTGACAATCATTTTGTTGTTCTATTGCAACACTTTGTACTTAAATATTGCCTGAACTTGTACAACTTTGTAATTAGATAAGATTGCCTTGACTTGTGGCGAGCCTAGGATCTCATGCGTATGGTCGATGGATCCTGCTCATTTGGATTATTGAGTTGCCCTCACACGACAATTCATATGGATATCTGACTATACACGGTTATTGGTTATTCTAGGTTTGCAGGTCTCGGGTTTCCCCGATTTTCAAGCTATGGACTTTCTGGTTATTCAGGTTATTGGGCTCCTGCAGTCCTTTGGACATTCTGCCTATTTTGATTATTCTGGCACTCTGCTTTTTTCTGGCTATATCCAAAAAGCTCCTGATCGATCATCAACTTTCAATGGTTTTCAAGCTTTATAGTAAATGGATAATATGATCCGATGGGATCGTAGCTCTTCGGTCTTATGGTTATGAAGGTTCACTTCGGACTTCTCATGGCTTTGGTTTTCGGATTTCCGGATCTCTGTATTTCTCGCAAAATACATCTCTGGATCTCTGTATACGTAAAGGGAGAAAGTATTAAAGCATATCCAGTTTATCTTGTCTTAGCATATCTTGTGTTAATCTTATCCTATCTTGTTGGCCCTATCATCATGGTATTGTCTTGTATTCAGTTAATTCATGTCGTTTTGTTTTTCCTTGTTCACATGCTAGAAGTAACTGAACTTACCAGACTTTATGTCTGACCCAGTTTTCTTTCGTCTTCTTTTCTTCCGTTTCCCCCCCAGGTAGTTAAGGAGGGAATAGTGTAGCTCAGGTTAGATTGGACCGTCACTCTTCCCAAGCTCGAAGATTCTTTGACAAAGTGCTTTGGACTCTCTTTTTCTGCTGCTATGGCTGGCTTATGCTACATTGGGGAATATAAATGTTATTTTATGCTTCTTTATTTTGTAAGACAGATGATACTCTGATATTGGAAAACAATTGTTGTACAAACTGTTTTATCAATAAAGTAAAGTTTTATTTTCCGCTGTTTTAATTTTGTCTGTCTTGTAATTTATTTGCATCTTTTACCCTAAATGCTCCACAGAACTTAGTGCATTCCCTTTGTGAGTGACACTAAAGGATGTGGGGTGTTACACTTGGTATCTAATGTGTAAAGGGGAGATGTATCTAATGTGCATACAAATTTAATAATAAATGTGTACAGGGGAGATGTATCTAATGTGCATACAAATTTAATAATAAATGTGTAAAGGGGAGATGTATCTAATGTGCATACAAATTTAATAATAAATGTGTAAAGGGGGGATGTATCTAATGTGCATACAAAATTAATAATAAATGTTAATAATGTACATTAAGAAAGTAATTGTGAACATAAGCCTTTGACTATGAACATAGAAACCATAATAACAGGTCAATAGCGAAGCGGAGAAAGTATTAAAGCATATCCAGTTTATTTTGTCTTAGCATATCTTGTGTTAATCTTATCCTATCTTGTTGGCCCTATCATCATGGTATTGTCTTGTATTCAGTTAATTCATGTCGTTTTGTTTTTCCTTGTTCACATGCTAGAAGTAACTGAACTTACCAGACTTTATGTCTGACCCAGTTTTCTTTCGTCTTCTTTTCTTCCGTTTCCCCCCCAGGTAGTTAAGGGGGGAATAGTATAGCTCAGGTTAGATTGGACCGTCACTCGTCCCAAGCTCGAAGATTCTTTGACAAAGTGCTTTGGACTCACTTTTTCTGCTGCTATGGCTGGCTTATGCTACATTAGGGAATATAAATGTTATTTTATGCTTCTTTATTTTGTAAGACAGATGATACTCTGATATTGGAAAACAATTGTTGTACAAACTATTTTATCAATAAAGTAAAGTTTTATTTTCCGTTGTTTTAATTTTGTCTGTCTTGTAATTTATCTGCATCTTTTACCCTAAATGCTCCACAGAACTTAATGCATTCCCTTTGTGAGTGACACTAAAGGATGTGGGGTGTTACAGCTAATGTTGACACGCTTTTTGGTTGAAGCTGTCACACGTCAAGAGCATCATCAGAAAACATAAAGCAATTTGGTCAAAGTCGCGACGTAATCATAAAAATGGCCTAAAACCCCTTCAGATGACCTCTTTTAGACCTAAGAACATGGATTACGGTTCCCTACATAGTATCTCTTGTAGTCCTCAGAGTTAGCTTAAGGTATAACTTTCGTTTGGCCCAAACGTCCTTATGGTTTGAAAGTTACGTCCGTTTCCGTGAACACCTTTATAAATTTCGATCCCTTGCCTTAGGGATGTCGAATCCCTCACCTCTCAATAATTTGTATCCCCACTCTTAGGGTTTTCGAATCCCTTACCATCAAACATTTCGAATCCCACTCACTCAGGAATTTTGCATCCCTCAAACACACCTTACCAGCAATTCGAATCCCTCTAATTAGGTTCGCTCCAACCATAATTTTCGACTCCCTCCTCATCCATTGCAATTTCGTATTTTAGGGGGGGGGGGGGGATTTTCCGTTTCCCCTGGGATACGAATTTCATATCCCTTAGGATACGAAATTTCATACCCCGGAGGGGGGGGGGGAGGGGACATTTTTCGTATCCCCTAGGTGGGATACGAAATTTTCCTGCATACTTCAAAGGGATTAGAAATTTTTGGTGCTGCTCTATAGGGATACAAAATTCTGCTATGTGGTCCCCAAATCTCACATACTCCCACCAAATCTTCTCCATGACTATTGGACATAACATAGACCATTAAAACGTTGCATAAACATTCTCCACCAACGTTTGGCCATTCCGAAGGACATCTACGCTGCTTTTGGACTTTTTTGGACATATCTTGAATTTCTTGGACATTGTTGACCAAGTCAACACATTTTTCACTCAACGAAGAAGGACTTTTCAGTCAATGTTTAGAATTGACAATCATTTTGTTGTTCTATTGTAACACTTTGTACTCGAATATTGTCTGAACTTGTACAACTTTGTAATCCAATGTTATATGATGAATGATTACTATGAAGTGGACGTAGACATTAGTGTCGAACCACTATGAAAAGCTATGTTCACCGACTTTTACTTTGGATTTAGATTACTGTGTTCACAATACACATACACTTTGAAGGTTGGCGTGTGCTGAATCCACGACAATTCCCCACGTCAACACCTACGTTCATAAGTTTTGTCTTTTATGTGTTTACTCATTATATCATACAAATGTTAGGAGACATGAATAAACCATAACATTCTATTCTTACTTAGTTCCTTGTAGGATATAATTAGTTAGATATACTCATTAGAAAACATTTGAAATATCTATATCAATGTTTTAAAACGCGAAAGCATACATGAGACATTTTCATGCCCACGAGGCGAGGTGTAAGCCTCAAAACGTTGAGACGTAAGCCTTTCATGGGAAAAAAAGGCAAGTCATATAATGAAAGTAGACATATAATACATCAAATAGTATATAAAAGCCATAAATTAATAAAAGAAATTCAAATAAAATATAGTTGTTCAAAATCTTTTAAAGTGTAGTCTAAGATCAATTTGAAATAAGCGAATACGTAAGCATGTTACCATCAAAGCTATATGAATAACATAATACATGTAAACTGAAGTAAATACATGTAGATTGAAGAAATATATACATGTAATTGACCAGAACTAAAATTGGTTCCACTTTCAGGAATCGAAACGGTTTTGAAATCGATGTTCAAGAATTGATTTTGATTCCTGTAAAGGAATAGAATTCGATTCAAGAACCGGAATCAATTTCGATTTTGAAACGTGGATCGATAGATTTTAAAATTCTTTTCTAAAAAATTACATGTTCTGTTCTTTTTTCCCGTATGGAGTTCGGACTAGTAAAAAGGGAGCAGAAGCCAGTTAGGTAGCGCAATGCACATTTATTTTGCTAAAAAAAAGTATGCATGAAAAAAATTCAATATTTTTTTTACATTTTTTTTTAACGTATTTACGTTTTTTTTAATACCTTTTTTTCCACCTCAAAGGATCAAGGCTTACGTTTTTATAGGAAAACGCCTCAATGGTTGCACCTCAATGCATTTTTGGGGATGTCTTGCCTTGAGGCGTGCCTCACTCGTGTTTTCTAAAAACAACATTTGAATCATCGTCTTTCAAATGACGACATTCTTTTGTGCCATGCCCAAAAATTCGTGAAAATGGAAATACTTCCATGTTTTCTTGCCTTCTTCACTACGGATTATGTGTGGTAGTGTATGGTATAGGATCATTATTTGAGTTGTCCACTAAATATGTTCAATAGAGTTAATCAACAAAGCATGTGACATATACCATACCAACGGAGTATCATTCCAGTTTTGGTGCACTAACCGTCGACTGCTTGATTATTCGATTTGTGTTTTCTCTTATCTATTGAGTTTTTTTAATGAATGTTAGCAGGCTCGTCGTCCTACAATGTGGTATAAATAGATTTTACATTTAGTATTTATATGGAACTCCATTGGTTTTTATTACATCGTCACTATTCATTATTCTACTAGGAGTGATATATCTACTTTTAGTTTATTTGTTATTAAAGTTGAAAATAAATCAAACATTATCATAATTTATAATGAGAGATATCGTAAGTCGTAATATTATAATGGGAGCCGAGGATTAGATGGAACTTAAAAAAAAAGAGTTGCTAGAGGCAGCGCGCTTCGATGCTACCTGATGTTAGAATCACATGTATTTGTTTTGGTGTAACAACCGAATAAATATCAGTATTAATAATTTTCAAGATTATATATGATATTGTAAAGGAAATTCAAGAATACCATCAAGACGTATTATAAGAAAACCAAGTAAAAGGTACAATCTACGCACAGAGCCGGCTTAGGGGACGCCTACCAAGCTCATGGGGGTGGACAACCCCAGACTTAGGTAAAAAAAATAGTGTATTGCTAAAAGCACTCAAATTTCTTCTTCTTAATACTATATGTGGTATTTAAACCTGAGTGTTTTACCATAATACAGGTTTAAATACCACACATGGAATTAAGAAGAAGAACATACAGCTTTAAATACCACACGACTAATTCTATTTCCACCCCGCTTTTCTCCTTTCCCACCCCATTCATCTTTAAAAAACCATCGCACCCCAGTTTTTCCTCTTCACACCCCGATTTATACCCAAAATGCCATCATAATTTTTGAATCACGTACAAATATGACGTGGTTGATTCACAAGCATCGCTTACTCCAAATTAGGTTATCATACAAACCTCACTCGACCCTAATAGGTTATAATACAAACCTAGTTTGATGGTAGCGAGGTTAGCATGTAAACCTCACTCAGACCGAGCGAGGATTTTACATAAACCTAGTTACATTCAAGCTTATTTGCACTATTATTTATTTTAAATGTGTTATTTTGTGATCTGGAGGGAGGGCAATTTCGGAATATTAAAATTTTATAAATTAGCGGGGTGTGAAAGGGAACAAGAGAGGTGCAAATAGAACCAGTCATACCACACATGGTATTAAAAAGACAGAAATTTGGATCTTTTGGCAGCACTAAAAAAAAAGCCTCAAAAAGTTTATCTTCTCCCGCTCGACTCTGTAGTCCCGCGCGATGAAATCTAGGGTTGTCATCTTCCTTCTGCTCCAACCTCAGTCTGTGATTTATCTATGCTGCTCCTTCCATCCCTATCTGTTTTTCACTGACCATCCCCATTTGTTGCTTTGGCTTGCTAATCTCCATCGTGAAATTTCACTGCTGCTTCTATTTGCTTATTGGTTTCTGATGCTCCATCTTTTTGGATAAATCAAGGTATTTTTTAGTTCTTCTTGAGTTAATGAATGAAATATTTATTTTATTTATTTTGCTTGTTTCTGTGTTTGTCAGAGGGAAATATTTGTATGGCAAATTCTATTCAAACACCGCAAATTGCTTTACCTACACCATGGAATTTTAAATAAAATTTCAGACCAAAATGACCTTATTAAAAAAGAATAAATATTAAAGAATGAAAATATATATTATTCTCCCTTGTTTGCATTACGTATACTCAATATATTTTCTCTTATAAAGTTAGTATATTATAAATTAATTTATATCACTGGTTAAATTAATTAAATATTTCTTTTGAAGATTAAAATATATTCATATCGTTACAAGCAACATTTATTTACAGTCAATTTTAACAATTTTCACTTTAATTAAATATAAAAATTAAAATTTAAAACTAACTACTAAAATTAACGTTATACAGAGTACTAAATTCTTCAATCTTTCATTCAAATCTAATCATGTTTAAATTTAACACCAAAATTTAACTAGTTTAACTTTCTAATATTTTAAAAAATAAGTTCAAATTTCCATCATCTAAAATTAAAAGTGATTTAAAAATAAAACAATCAAATAATTTAAGATACTAGTGTTAAAATAAAAGTTTTTTTTTTTAGTTTTAGGTAAATATATTGCAATGAATTCCCAGTTTTATGAAATTTAGTTTTAAGGTTAAAAAGAGGAAAGGTGATGAAAATATAAAAGGGTAATTTTGTGAAAGACATGGTGTATGAAAAGAAATTTTTTGTGTATACTATTTTATTTCATTTTACGGTGTATGTTAAGGAATTATAGGTGTATGAATTGAATTAGCCTATTTTTATTTTTTATTTTTTATTTTGCTTGTTCCTGTGTTTGTTAGAGTGAAATTTTTATTGAGTTAACATTTTATAATAGTTAGTTTTCAATCGAAGTACGAATTTGCAGGCCCAATTTTCTCCATTATGATCCCAGTATTTTCTTTGTCAACGATCCCTGCTTTCACATTCATTATAGCTTCTACAGTGCTCAAAGCTTAACTACCTATGTCACTCTAACTGTGCTTATGAAATTTTCATATTACAAGTCAAAATCTAACAGTTTAATACATGCATTTGGCATTGATTAGAGTGCCTTAGAACCATGTTCACTAGCCTTGCTATGGAATATTGTAGCCTGCTTTCATTGGTGTGTTTTGAGTGAAAAATGGATATTCCGTATATTATAGTCATTTATGTCCCTGTATCCAATATTTTAAAAAGGAAGACGAAGTTTATTTAGGAATGGGCAAAAAAATTTCAAGTGTGGCTTGAGCATCGGATTCTATGGGCCAGCACTGTTAATACGTATCAAGGCAAATCAGTACAAATACTTAACTACAAGACGAGGTAGAATGAAACGAATCAAGCAGAACAAGAAGAATCAAGCAGATCCAGAGAAATTGAGCAGATTGAGAAGAACAAAGGAGATTCAAAGGCAATGCTAAGAGAACATAGGAGGCTTAAAGAATAAAGACCCAAAGAATACATGGCAACAGTCGGTCTGTTTTAAGTATATAGATTCTTAGATTAATCGTTGAAGATTCCGTAGCAGTTCTTTGATTTTTCTCTTTTACAACTCTTTATTTTATCTCCATAATCATTTTGTAAAAGCTCAATATTTGTTTTACAAGTTAAAAGGATACAAATATTTTTTATTAAAAAAACTGCAATTATGCATTATGATATGTTGACATATCTAAAATAGTATGTCGATATACTAGCCGTTGGTTGCAACTTTTGATTTTAAATAACATATATTTCCTTTCACCATTCAGCGAAGCGACACTTTTGCTTCATTTTTTTTTATTTAAAGGCTTTGGACAACGAAAATTTCAAGTAATTCTCTCATTTCTCTTACTTTTTATATTCTTATATTTTCCAGATAAGTTCTGTTATCCACGTACACTTATATTTTGCATCCACTTTCTTTTTCTCTATTTCTTCACAAATTTACGTTCTACTATAAGTCATTATGTCAACCTGTAATTTTTATATAATTTGCTCTCTGTTTTTACCTTATTTCTCAAAGAAATTAAAAAATATATTGACACTGAATGTCTACAGGAACATATATTAGAAACTACTTGAAATTGTGATCGAAAGGTTCAATTTCTTGTAGATATCACTCTACTGCGCGTTGCAAAGGTGCATCTTGCTGGATGTAGAAAGTCAAAATCGTATAGGCCCATTCCATCCAAGGTTGTAAAAATCGCTAGGCAGATGCTAGGCTACAAGCATGGACGATGGATTAATCACTATGGAGGAGATTAATTGAGGATTAAGCGAAGCTATATGTTTTTGACCAACTCATGCATTTTGAATAAAATTAGTATTTTGTTTAGAATCATTTATCCACAATGGTATATCATGAATTTTGTTGGATCTTGAAGCAAACTCGGTAGAAACAAATATTTTGATGCTTATTAAAGATATCAAGCCTAAATTGGTGCATAAACGATGCTAAAATAGATATGTTTATATGCTTGTAATAATGTATTAAGTATCATCTAGGCGGATAGTCAAAAATCGATACAGTGAGGCTAGTCTAGCGCCTAGGCAAATAGTTTTTGCAGCACTGGTTTCTTCACTTGTAAAACGTCAGTATACGTGTTCTTGCTATCTGGTTCAATGACCATATGGTTTAGGTGTGTCCTACCACTAGGGATATTATGGTAACGGTAAATTTACCATTACCATATGGTCCATATCATTACTAGTCGATCAATAACTATTTTTGATTGAAATCGATATAGCAGTTAAAACGGTATGGTAACGATAAATTTACCATTTTTAACGGTAAATTATCGGTAACGTTTCTTCAATACCCGCGGTAATGGTAAATTTACCAGTACATTTATTTTCTTTTTCATTTAATTTTTTTATAAACTAACACTACATATAATATAATAAAGATGCACTATGTACAAAAAACATGTCAAAATATAAACTTTGATGGACAAACGATAATTTACCATTATTAGTGTAACAGTTATCAGATTATCGGTATACCAGTCTTCGGTATATCAGTTGATCGATGATTAATGGCAAGCAATTTTGACTTACTAATAAAAACGGTACGGTAATGGTCTTTGCCAAACGGTAACGGTAACCATTATCATAACAGCCCTACCTACCACGCATGGAAGGCCTGGATAAGTGTGCTTTGCTATATGATTCAAAGTCGAGTTACAAAGATGTACTAGCCATCGAGGAATTACAAGTTTGTTATAGTGAAAATTATGTATGGGGTACACGACTGGATGTGGGATTGAGATTCCAAACCAAAATAAAATTCTTGATGTCTTACGTATACATTTTTTGCTTTAACTTTAGGCATTTACTATGTTATTGCTTGTGAATTGGATTCTATTATTGATAAGTTTTAAATCAGAAAACACTATCATTGATACCACGTTGTAAGGACCTGCCTTTTTGACCGCTTTAAGTCGGTAATTAAACTAACTTGAAACGTTCCCAAAGACAGATTGTTATTGGAGTAGTAACAAATCAGAACAAAAAAGCTTTTATTCCTATAACAATTAGAGTTACAATGAGATATCATAGTACAATAATTACAAAGCGGAAACACTAGAGCTCAACGGAAGAATGCTTCAAATAGTACAGCTCCAGTCCTAACTCAAACACCTTATTTATCGTCCAATAAAGGAGAGAGACCCTTGCAAATCAGGTCCCTTCGATCTAATAGTAGACTTAAGGTTCATTTTGCATACAATTGAAATAGCATATCATAACTCACAACGCAGGAAAGGGTTGCTTGGTTAGGGTAATACCTAGGCTAGAACAGGGGAGCAATCTATATTAAGAAATGAGTGGAGCAAAGATATGAGCCATAGGCTTCCACTATAGACAAGATTGCCACACTTAACTTATAAAAAGGCGTTACAGATGAAAATCGGGATCGAAGAGATTGGTGTATAACCGAGGGTGTTACGATAAACGTGAGATCAAATTATAAATGTTGACACATTCATTTGTCAGCAATAGCTTCAGCTTGCCGCATTGTCATAAAGGTCAAAATTACCAAAAACTTCCGATACATCATAAAGTAGGCCTCGATGGGATAATTATTTTTGGATTTTTTTGGGGAAATGAACGATTTTATGTGTTATGATAGAATTTATCTAGGGAGTTAATCCTAAGAACAAAGGATTGATTAATTAGTGTAATGCGTCCTTGGAAATGAATCCTTTACCTGATTACGACGGAGTAAAAAGATGAGTAGTGGTGTTTAGTAGTTAAGAGTATTTCCACAAGCAAAGTGATTATGTCAAGTTCGATGATAAGGTTACAAAGTTTAAGACTCAAAATGAAGCTCAGTAGCCATCAAGACCGGCAAAAAATGAAACAAATCTTGTTTGCTGACAATGTTAGTTTGAGTGGACGAACATCAATTTTGACTATACGACATAGTATCGTAGAGCTTGGTGATGAGTTTGATATAATAAACTTTGGAGTCGTACATAAGTTTTGAGAAGAAAATTTTACTTAATAGGAAGAACATAAGGAACACCCTCACATGATAAGAAATGAGCATGTCAGTAGATAGTCGGCAAATCAAAATCTACCGCATCCGAAAGCGAATAAGTGTCAAATATTCAAAAAAAAAAAAAAAAAAAGATATATGTAAGAAAACATCCACATTTGAAAATTACTAATCCGATTTTTGTAAAAATTATAGTTTATGCCATGACAGGTAACTGCTCATGTGTGTATGTATGTGTGTGGATATATATATATATATATATATATATATATATATATATATATATATATATATATGTATATGCATTTAATGCATGTTAACTAATTAAAACTATTTTTTATCATCATATTTGTTGATTTTGCATTGATGGACTTGAAAAAAAATGTCAAAACAAAAGTTTTTGTTTATATTTCTAATTTATCGATCGCTAAAAGATATGATAATCATTTGATATACGTCTGTATTTGTGAACCTTGATATCCGATATCCAATTTTGAATGTAGGTATGACACTATCCATTAACGGACTTTATATGAAATTGAGAAAGCGAAACATGTTGAATTCTTTTTTGTCCTATTAGGTTATATTACCCATGCCTTTGTCTTGTACAACAAATGTATCAAAAAAAATTGTTTGTTGATTGCTCTTACATGGTGTTTGTTATGTGTGAGGTTCGTTCTTGTACTTGGGAAAGAAGATAGTATGGAAGTTGAGTGATGGTGCTTATACTTGGTTAGCTGGTGTTATTAATACGATTTTAGTATTTTGATGATTACAACCATGTGATATCGTCATTAACGCATTTATCAAGTGATGCACAAAGAAACAAGGTGATAATGAAGCAAACAATAAATACCAAACACGTTTATTAAGCTTCCTGACACATTTATAATTCTTCAGCAATTTTATTGTAATTTTTTAACCAATCGGCCTGTTCTGATTAATAGACCAACCGTTTACGAATTCTGATGTATGTTCTGAGCATTCCCGAACATTTTTGAATTCACGCCCTTTGTTTCTCTCTCTCTCCTCTTTATTCTTACGACCTTTGTAACCATCGCAACCATTCAATGACAATTATATTTTAATATATAAAAACCTCCATTATCGCCAGAATGATCAACTCGTTGATTTCCATTCCATGCTCTATGTTTGCTCTCTTGAACTTCAGTTATGAAATATCTTGAAAGTAATTGTCTAGAGCAAGGTTACTAGAATCTGGTCCTTATCCATATTTTATACCATAACCTGTGCACATCCAGTTTGCATATTTTGTGAGGGTTATAGGAGTTTGTGTTTCAGAAATTGGTAAATCAATGTACTAAGGACGTAAACTACCATCAAAGTTATTTTTAAGGGGTTTGTTGCGGGGGATCCAAATTCGGTTAAGTGGGGATCAAAAAATTTTGGTCGGACCCTATCTCGGAAAAAAAAAATTTGCCACTTTTTATTCAAAATTATGAGAATTCAGTAACTTGTGATTCCAAGTAATCAGTCAGGCTAGAGGTCATCTGTGTTGTTGAGAATCTTTAGGCCATGTGTTGTAATATTGTTTGATTATTCATACATTTGTAATATACATGTTCCTTTAGTTGAAGCGAATGTTGATAGTGAAATTACATAAAAGAGTTCTATGGTTGGACATAGAACAAGGAAGTTTAACCCAGTATAAAATTAAAGAGGGCATGATCTTCATAACTATATAAATCAAAAGAATCTTTTTGTTTGGCAGTGATTTGGTTCATTTCTGAGTTATCTTTAATCAGTAGCTGGTTTCTCTAGCAATCAAAAGAATATTTTTGTCACCAAAATACTATTTAATGATGATTCCAAAATCTATGCACTACAATTCTAGTGTATGTACAAATTTATCAGATAAAATATTAGATTTTGACTTTTATCTTCATTGTTCATGTATATTTATTTGTTTCTCTTTTGATATTTAGATTAATCTAATAATATCTGTATAGAATAACCACATGCATGAATAATTTGCATGAAATTTGACTTAAACATTAATTGGTGGAAAGTATAGGTCCCAACCCTCACAATCTACTCATGTACATCTTTATGTTAGCAATTTGAATCTGTATTAAGAGAGAACAAATTGGCCAAGCAAAAAATCAAATTTTATTTCGTTTCAGTGGTTTTCACCGATGAGCAGCATAGTTGATCACCATGGCCATACCGCTGACCACTCTAAAACAGGACGATGGCCTGCTGCCATCTTCATCATAGGTATTATAACTGGCAATTTTAACTTTTTTTCCACAAATAAACTGGTTTTGAACATGTGATGCTCAGGTGGTGTATGCTCTGAATGCAGGGGTGGAGATAGCAGAGAGAGCAGCGTACTATGGAATTTCACTAAACCTGATCACATACTTGACTGGTCGACTTAATCAATCAACGGCTTCAGCAGCTGCTGCCATAAATTTATGGTCAGGTGTGGCTTCTATGTTGCCGCTGCTTGGTGCATTTATGGCTGATTCTTATATCGGAAGATATTGGATGGTTGTGATCTCTTCAACTATGTATGTGCTGGTTAGACTCTTGATTATCCTCTTTTTTCCACATTTTTGTGCTTGATTTCTGTCTTTTCAAAATAGAACAAGATTTTTTTTTTTTTTTTTTTTTTTTTTTTTTTAAAAAAAAATACTATTTGTAGCAACTTGTACTTCGTTCTTACCTCAAAAAAATTAATTGACTTCCGTTCATGAAATGTTAGGCTCCACATCCACATTGAATGGTAAGGAAAACATTCAAATTAATGCACCGGGCTGGATTTTGATTTGCATGTGAAATATGCACAACGTCTATTTTGTATATTTGATTTATGGTATTGCATTGGAAAGCAACTTGATGTTATAGTGGCTTCCAAAGTAAAACATGTTTTGGTTGCTACATCATCCTAATAATGAATATGCCACTCAGATAATCTGTCCTCAATTCACAATGTAGCTGTCTGTCCGACTTATCCTTCTTGTTTTATCTATTTGTTAAATAACATAATCAGGTTCTCACTGAATAAATATTTATTTACCATTGTATTATGACTTAATTTAAGGGCTTAGGATTGCTGACTCTATCGTCTTCGCTTAGAAGCATGCACGGGCATTCCCAACTAGTCTTCTTCTACTGCTCCCTTTATTTCATCGCATTTGCTCAGGGTGGACACAAACCATGTGTGCAAGCATTTGGTGCTGATCAATTCGATGAGTCAGATCCAGATGAGAATAAATCAAGAAGTTCATTCTTCACCTGGTGGTATTTTGGCATGACAATGGGCACTATGGCTTCTGTGCTCATATTAAGCTATGTTCAGGATAACATTAGTTGGGGTATTGGATTTGGAGTACCTTGCATTCTTATGATTATCGCTCTTGTACTATTCGTGGTTGGGACGAAAAAGTATAGGTACTGTTTGTTGGGAAAAGAGAACCCTTTTGGTCGAGTTAGCAAATCCTTTTCTGCTTTAATTCGAAACTGGGCTTTAATATCTAAGAATCAAAACATTTCTGAGTAAGTTTGAACTCATTCCTCGATCGATATGAGTACATGTTTACATATAATATTACTGACATGTCTCACAAAGTGATGATATTCTAAAATATCAATTGTTCTGTTGTAAAAATAACGATTCAGGCAAATTGAAGACGTTGACGCAACGAATGCTGAACTAATTTGTGAAGCAAAGGAGGTCCTTCGACTGATCCCAATATGGTTAAGCTGTTTGATATACGCTGTGGCATTTGCACAATCTTCGACTTTGTTCGTGAAGCAAGGAAGCACTTTAGATAGAAGAATTGGCTCAAAATTTAAAGTTTCACCAGCAGCGCTACAGTGTTTGATAAGCGTTGCCATTCTCATTGTTGTTCCAATTTATGATCGCATCATTGTTCCTATGGCACGGAGATTTACGGGGTTAACATCTGGTAATGTCTGCCTTTTCATCAACTTAGAAATAACAATGTGACTACACGAAGATAAAGAAAAATCATACTAGTTAAGACATAACATAAAAGAGAAGCGAATTCTGTATAAGTATAACATGAAATTTGATTAAATTTCATAAACCATATGTCTATCTAATAGGCGCTTCATGCTCGTGCAATATTAAATAACCATGTGGCTTCGAATTATTGAGAAAATTAAGCGTTTGATGTTCAGACTCCTATTAAAATATGCATCCAAATATGAATGCCTATTCAATAGGCATACGCCTATTAAATTCAGGGTCTAAATATTAACCCCTTAAACAGTTAGAGATGTTTAAAGTGTATTCAATGGATGATGAACGTGTATACTTTGTATTCGCTCTTTGCTCCTAATAGCGAACAAGCTGGAAAACACCATTTTCAAGTTCCAGGGGTGGGTCCATAATTAGGTTGTGAAGAAGACTGGTTTGGTTAACACAAATCAAAAGCTTCTGTTTTCCAAATAGTGGGGACTTATTTATAAATATTACTTGGTCAAAGAAATAAAATTTAATAAAAAATTCTTTCTATAAATGTTTTATTTATTTGTTTTTGAATATTGACTATGTTGCATGTTTAGGGGATGGAAACCAAGACCTCAAACAACAACTATGTCCTTATGCATTCGAGATAGCGATTATTTTGCAAATCGCACGATTAATTACAAAAATGTCATTTTGCATGTTAAAATATACCGTAGCGCAAACATATTTCATTTTCTAAAACGAAAAAATGCAAAAACATCCACTGTTGCAGGTAAAGAGTATGATAGAGAAAAACAAAGTTGCTGTCAATTTTGATATATTAGTGTAATTTTTTATTTTTATTTTAAAAAAATACAGGGAGAAGTTGTTCAATTTATTGTGTTGGAAATATGTTGTATCCAAGAGGACATGACATACATCAAATTGTACACACTCGTCCTTTGTGTTTCAGATGCCCTGTGCATTCAGACTTCATATAAATTCTACAATCACCTACAAAGAGATCTATGGTCTCTTTCCATGCATATTAGTGTATGATGTATGTCAGATTGCAAAAATGAAATGACAGAATATAATTGTTAGAATAATAGCTTCCACGGAAACATTTACACATGTCTTAATTTGATGCAGGCTTAACTTCTCTTCAACGCATAGGCATTGGAATGTTCATTTCCGCAATCGCCCTAGTGGCTGCAGCATTAGTCGAGACCAAAAGGCTGAAAACTGCAGCGAAGTTTGGACTAGTGGATCAACCAAAAGCACCTATACCAATGACTTTATGGTGGTTAGCTCCTCAGTACCTTCTTTATGGGGCTGCAGATGTGTTTACAATGGTCGGTGTTCAGGAGTTTTTCTACGACCAAGTGCCTGAAGGATTAAGAAGTCTTGGACTTGCACTGTATTTAAGTATATTTGGAGTGGGAAACTTCATTAGCAGCTTTCTTGTTTCCGTGATCAATAAGTACACATGGAAGAATGGGCAAAGTTGGTTTTCCAACAATTTGAACCGTGCTCATATTGATTACTTCTATTGGGTGCTTGCTGGTTTGAGTGGGCTCGGTTTCACCGTGTATTTGTTTCTGGCTCGTGCTTATGTCTACAAAAAGAAACAAAAGTAACCAGTGTAGTATACCAATACATATGTCTGATCCATGAAGCATATAAGCTTTACAGCATCTCCAGCAAATTTTTAATCGAAGATTACAAATTCATCAATTGCAAAATGTAATCACACAATTTTCCCAATAAAATATTGGTTAGGCTCCTGTTAAACAGACGTCTAAGCTCTAGGGGTCCGATCCAACAAAAAACGCTAAATTTTGGAACAGTCGAGATTCCTACACTTTGTTGGAGGCTAACTTCAGTGCATGTATTAAAGATACGTAATAATAGAGCATATCTAACATGATCAAGTTGCCATGTATATATAAATTATATAACCTGCGCATGGTTGCGTTAGCCAATTGTTATGGCAACTTGTATAATCATGTCTCCAACAAAGGAATGCAATGTGAATGCTACTATGTTCCGTTTCTGCTAAATTTCAATACCAGCTCCTGATAAAAAGGCATGATTTGCCAACCCAAAATGCGTCAATCTTCTGGACACAAAATCCACGCCCACGTAGAGACCTTCCACTCTCTGTTCCCAGTCAATTTTGAGTATATTATTCCTATTTTATCCACCCCAAAAAAAAACAACTATTACATACTAAGAAGATGATGTATATTATTCCTATTTTATCAAAAAAAAAAAAAAAAAAAAAAAAAAAAAAAAAAAAACCCCACTGCTTGCAGTCAATTTTGAGTGTGTTACCGTTGCGTTGGCATCCGACGCCAACTACGTTCCCAACAGAACAAACAGCACGATCGATGAACGTGAGAAATTGAGGTGTTTGCATTGGACGCGTCCAACGCAAAGTCATTAAATTGTCTAAACCTATTTAGTAACGAAAACATGTATAGCTTAGTTGGTGAATGTGTCGACTTTGCTGTAGACTGACCAGAGATCAAGTCCTAAACAGAAGTTTAGTTTACCATTCTTGTATTGATTTTACTACATCCATGCATCTGTAGACTTAAATTAATTCAAAACAAATAAATTAACAATTAAAAACCCCATTCAAATATCATGCTCAAATATCTCATTCGCAGCACAAACACATTCTCTGTTCGCTAATGTACCACCCTCAAATGCATTGTTCAAATGTCATGCTCAAATACCTTGTTACCGTTTGTTAAAAATGCATCTTATATATGAATAACGTCAACCAAAGTAACGTCTTTTCAGAAATAAAAGCGAACATAGTCGCACTATTATCATCATTCACCTTATCATCCTTCCATTTTATCATCATGAATAATTCAAAACTTTAAAAAACCTTAAAATTACCAGCAAGCCTTGGGAGAATATAATATATGTATACCGAAGTTGGGACAACGGATGTAGTATTCTTTTTCAGTCGAAGTCTTGACCCACTGCAAATTTCACAATTCACGATTATAGATAATATCTTAAACCACAACCCAACTCCGCCTGACTCCATTTCCATATGAAATCTGCCATTTGCACAACATTACCAGTTTACCACAAACCCAATCTTAGACTAGAAAATTCTTCAACGAAAACGAATTTATCAGCCAAGTAACCGCTAAGCTTTGATAATTTTGTTGGGAATTTTGCGGTTTAAGACTATTAGAAAAAAAAAATTATTGTACTTCAAACTTTAAGGATCTATATAATAGATTCTTTCAGACAATAGTTCAACCCAACAGATACAAACAGGTTATCGAACTATCGACTTTCAGAGTTCAATAAAGCCTTGAAACAACGTAATCTGATTCAAAGCTTGTATTACTTGATCCAGCCAAAACGCTCTGTTTTTTATTCTGATAATGCAAATATAGAAGATAACGAATAGGAAGAAGAAATCGAACTTTGCAATGGTTTATAAGTGTTGCAAATCAAAAAATCTGCAACACTTTTAGGATGCAGCAATGACAGTGTTGCAAGTTCGAGAAGAAGGATGAACCGATAAGAAAATTATCTTTAAACAGTCTTCGAGTGGTTCTACTTATAGCGGCCAAGGGAAGCAACAATTCACGAAGAGTCATGGCCGTTTGGAACAACCACATCCGTTCCAACTTAAGCATTGTTTAACGACCTGAAATCCCCCGATCTCCGAAGAGACGTAAAACAGCGGATTGCATTGAGAACACGATGCATCGGAACACAAGCAATAGAATATTTCACTGCTATTACAACAATTTACATCAGAGTACAAGATATCAGAGAATAAATAAATAATATACATTGAAAAATATCAGAGATTTAAATTACAATGCAGCGGAAAAATAATACATAAGAATAATATGCTGTGGGGGATATCAACTACAACAACTGAAAGAAATATATGGATACAATGCTTTCCGAATATAGCTTCAGCTGTAAATCCAGGATCCTGTGTAAAGAAACATCTGCAAATACCAAAACTACTAGTTGCCCATGTGGAAAATATGGGCACCGAGAGTTTAGGTGGAAAAAATAAACTCCGAGTCAGTCATGAGACTAGTGTGAGAACTAAAACAGTTATTAATCTTTATTTTAAAGTTAAGTAAATCACGGGATCATGCGGTATGACACAGAACATATTTCCTCCCACGAATACCATAAAACAAAAACTCGCAATACTAAATAAAAGAAAATTGAAGCTACTATAAGACTCAGATCCCATCACACAATACAACGCAAACCGGAGGGTAAAGTTTTATCTTATAATAGTCAAATATGCTTGGTACACGAAATTTATCTTTTATTATTACTATAAGTGAAGAAATCAACTTCGAAAGTAAATATATCAATCCTAAACGACATAGGTACCATATATTATGTCGCCATACATAGGTATACAAATAAACCGAAAAACTTGTATTGGAAGTTTGGATTTCCATCATGATGGCTGCTGATTCGAAAGATCTATCGCGTAGTGCAATACTCAACGGCTTACGTCCCGTGCATGAGAAAACGCCGTAATGCACATCCTCCCTTTTGGGAAATTAAATAAAGTATCTCAACGGTTTATATCCCAGGCATGAGAAAACACTGTATATTATATCCCTTTGGGAATCGGGGGGTGTGCCCTATCCCTCTGAGCGTGGAGCGACCACACTCAGCTCATCTCGGTCGACCGAATCCGTGACAACCCTAAAGGTGTCTATCCTCATCTCAAAAGCATACTGACATAACCATCAGTTCACCATCATACTGGTGTGTGAGACTCACGAATTAACGCTACACAAAGCTATGCTAATTAAAGCTATGCTTTGATCATCATCCACAAGGCTCTGCTTTTCAACAAAAGCCTGGATCCATGCATCTCAGCATGTCACATTGTCAATCTATACCATACCATTGATTTCTGCCAATATATAACCTCTAAGCTCGTACGTCTCGGAGAAGGGTGTTAAGCAAGAGAATTAATTCTCCGCCACCAAATATATATATATATATATATATATATATATATATATATATATATATATATTTAGCAGAGGCCAACGAATATAGCATAAAGGAATACTACATCAAACATACCATCCATTTGCAAGTCCATTCTGGGTCTGAACGAAACCGGAGGCACCTTATTCCTCGTCCCATTTGTCCAATACAGGAGAGCGACCCTGCCCTCGCATATCCGGACAATCAACAAGTATGTCCGAACCACTACCACTATAACCCCTTCTTGAGAGCTAACCAATCCAGGGCATCAATAGTAATCCATTCGTGTGAAGATCGTCGGTCTTTAACCACCGTCTTCAATATCTTCGACTTTTAGTCATCGTATCAATTGTTCAGAATGGGTTAAACCCGGTCTTTCCGAATAACTCGCGTATCTTATAATCAAGTGCTATAAAAACACATCATACACCTCATTCCAATCCAAAATATTGTTTTATTCAAATATTCTTTACATTGGGAATTACTCCCATAAATCTTATCAAAGATTTAATTCATTTAAACCTCTTGTTTAAATCTTCACTTGGAAACCATTTCAAAAGATTTGGTATTATCTTTTCACCACTTTAAACCAAACTAAGGTTTACCAAACAAGTCAGGATTATCAAGCTTTACCGTAATCATTTATTTTATTTTTTAAATCCCAACCTATTCATCCCATGGAGCAAAACTGGTAGTACTCCATATCTAACACCCACTGTGTTATTCGTGAATTCAGTCATCATTTAACGTTCAAATCTAATTAAAGATTTTAACTATCGCATGAAGTAAAACTGGTGATACTCCTTTTTCGAACACTTCTCAGATTTAGCAAATTTAATTACCACATTAACATTTCAATCTAATTAAAGATTCATTAAAACTCCACTTAGTTTTAATCTTCAAAAATCATTATTTAATGTTTATTCAACTTAGGAAATAAATCCTATCTTTACTTGGTTAAAGAACCAATGTCATTTAAAACACCGTTCACGATAAACCCAAAATCATCTTCCATCAAAATGGAATCTACACGAAAATCATAACAGTATATAATCAATATAAATTTCCATATCAGACTATAATATAAATGGAATAATGGCAAATCCTTTTAAATTCCATAGATAGTAACGGTCTTCCTTCACAGAAGCTTATCTCGATTATTACTAGATCGAATTCCTTTCAATTCCAATTTAATATATTAAATTGGAAAACTTTACTTTGGAAGATTCCACTAATATTAATTAAAAGATTATGAATTCCAAATCATATCTTCGCTGTTAATTGGGTTAAAGAACAAATGTTATTTAAAACACCGTTCACGATAAACCCAAAAATCCACTTTTAGTTCAATTCCAATTAAATATTAATTAATTGGTAAACTTCACTAAATCTTAATTAAAAGATTTATTCTTTTCTCAACTGGGTTTAAGAACAATGTTATTTAAGACACCATTCATGACAAACCCAAAATCCAATTTGATATCAAATACAAGGCTCTAAATAGAATTATATCGGCTTATATTCAATATCAAATTCTGAAACCAACAGATATCGTATTGGAAATAACGATATCTATATCTTCCAAATTCCTCAATAATATCTGTATAATCACGGAATCCAATATCGAAATATTCCAAAGATTATTTCCATTCCAATTCATACGTTGGAAAAATTCTGGTTATTTTAAAGCCCATTTTCAATCCAATTTATTTATTTAAAAATCATTGGATTATTTTTCTAGTTAATAACTAGTTCATTTAGATAAAAATATATTTTATCTCTTCAAAACTTGAAATATTTAATCCAATATCTTTCCAAATCATTTATTATGATTTTACACAATTTTTCCATATTTTTAATAATTTTATTAAGGCCATTACAGTAGGTTTCCAATATTGGCCACCGAACTGCATTTACAGTGACCTTTTTCAAAACTGATTTGGACATATCTTAAAATCTAACTATTAGTGTAACAACCCGCATTCTACGCATCGGAGGATCACAGAATATTTATTTGTTTCCCATATGAAGTCGTATGGTCATGTAACTTTGGGAAACAACCATTAGAGTCATTTCCCATGTTCATGATTTTTGTCGATTTTTAAATAACCGTTTTGCCCCTAGCTGATCTTGTTTTGGCCATAAATTTTGAATGGAAAGGAATTTTGACCTAAAACTACTTCCATTAGATTTGTTTGATGGTTTACCTTTCCGTAGAGTGGTCATAATAGCCAAACGGACTCACAGTTTGGGAGATATGGCTGAAATAAGGTTTGGAAGGTGGAAAAAACTGCATAACCGGGCCAGATAGGGTGATTAGTGAATGGGCCCATAACCCATTTCGGGATTAGGGTTTTGGGGAAGCTGAAAAGAGTTAGAGATTCATTCCATTTCAGTTTTCTAGCCTCCACTTACCTCTTAGAAACCCTAAAAATGGCCTCCAACCTTTAAATCACCTCCAAATCACCTTCTAATCAAGGATTAAGCTTAACAACATTAAATCAAAGGAGAACTTCACCAAACCAACATTAGAGCTGCTGTTTAGCAATGGGATTCGCACCAAATCAGAGATTTATTTCAGATCTAAGTCTTATTGTGGCTAAGGTGAGTGATTTGCATAGTTCCTCACTAATTATGGTTGATTAAGGGTAATTAGTGTTAATTAGCAAATTTAAACATGATAAAATTCCGGAAAAATATTTATAAATTCTTAAATGATGTTTTAGACCTCTGATATGAACTTGGGTTAATTTGGTTAAGTTTTGCTAATCCTATCATTAGTTATGCCTAAACATGCTTAAGGGAAAATATGAGGTTTTGGCTATGTTTGATCCATTTTAACCTATCATATTGATGTTTTAGTGTTTAAGGTCACTTCTACTTGTTGCTATGACTTTGTGGTATGCTTTGTGATTGATTAGAATACTTAAAATGGTCGAAAACATCGTCAAATAGCGTAAAATGTTCGTTGGAAAAGTTGTAGGAAAACAGTGCAGGCTTTCGGATCGGATCGGGTGGATGGGCTCGGACCGGGCAAAGGATCACCGAACCGAACCGTAGCTTAGCACCAGATAAAGTATGGCAAAAAGGAAGGCCATAAAGGTTGAACTGGGATCAGATCGTGCTAAGGAAGGGGGATCGGATCGGAGCGGATGGGAATAGGAAGGGGGATCGGATTAGGCTAAGGAAGGGTGATCGGATCGGGGCGGATGGGAATAAGGAAGGGGATCAGATCGGACCAGAAGGCCAAGCCAGGAGCTAAGAGAGTGGAGGACCCGAACCGAACTGATGAAGCAAACTGATGGAGCAAAAGGGAACCCAAACCGAACCAATACGACGTGAAGAACCTGAACCGAACCAAGATGCATATACATGACTGAACCGAACCGATGGCAAGAAGGAATCCGAGCCGATCCAGTGTTGACCAATAACCCGAGATGCAAAGGTACAAGTTGGAAGTTATAGCTTAGTATCCAGTTGGAAACCAATGAGTTCACTTCATGATTGGGCTTTGCTGCGGGACGTGTGCTAAGGAGTTGTCGACATTCATAACTTTGATTCACCATGAATGATAGGACTACATTATCAGTGCAGTAGAGTCATTATGACTCGAGGGGCAAAGTGATCGTAGTAAGACTATGAGCCAGCGCAGATGGGGTGTACAACTCCATGGGGCAAAGTGGACATAGTAAAGGATTAGTAAGGCTATGAGCCAGCGCAGATGGGGTGAACAACTCCATGGGGCAAAGTGGACATAGCGAAGGATTAGTGGCTATGTATCAGTGCAGTGAAGCCATTTATGACTTCATGGGACAAGGTGATCATAGCAAGGTATTGAGGTGATCGAAGTGGTGGATATCGTATACTTTACGCACTGAGTGAGAGATGTGAGGATGATTGCTATGATTGATTGTTTGCCCTCATTATGACATGCATACCCCCACCCCCGTATTCTTTACACTGTATGTAGTGGCACCTTAGAGTATTGTACGGTATGTTATGCTAACTCTTTGGTTGCAGGTCCAGGTTCAGGTATGGTTTAGTATACCTGCTATTGTTTTGTTTAACTACTTATCGCTCATACCAGAATTTTTGTCTGAGCCAGAGTTTTATGTCTTTCTTATTACTCTGGGTGCTCACACGAGCAGACTAGAGATAGGTTAGCTGGTGATGCGCGAGTAGCTGATTCGGAGGCGAGCAGGAGGCTTCCACGTATGATATATAGATATTCTCCCTGTGTCGTTGCTGGTCACTACTTTGGGCATTAGTAGTGTACCTTTCTTGTTTAGCTTTTTGAGACAGTTTTTAAAAGTTTTAATAATGTTGGCTTTGGATCATAAGCTGTACTTTGGATTTTCCGCTGCTATGATAGTTTGTTTTCAGCTTATGCATTGTCTCACCTGTTTTAGGTCAAGTATGTTGTTACTATATTTTGTTCTATGCGCTGTGAGACATTCTACAGGTTCCTTGTTGATTCTTCGTCATCTTTCTTCCTTTCCTTCTGACGATCTGTCCCGTGCTAACTGGACATGTATACAACGCACTTTTGGGGTAAATGTCGGTTGGTGCGGGGCGGGTTGTCACATTTGGTATCAGAGCTCTAGGTTGCGTAGTTAACCTAGGGAAAGGCACTAGGGAGAGATGGTACGTATATGAGAGAGCGTATTTGTGATTACTTTGGTTTTCGAAAGATATATATATATATATATATATATATATATATATATATATACTATTAGTAGTATGGGAATGAAGTCGTACTGCACTAGCACCACTATAGGGTCGTTAATCGTTTCCTCTTTACAGATTGAACGATGAGCCGATACGCAAGAGGTGCTGGTAGAGGGACCAATAATGGGAATGCTCCTGACATGAGGACAATGTTCACTAACTTCATGAGGGAGATGCTTAGGGAAGTTCAAGGAGCAGTTCCCAATCCCGGAGATGGTGGTGGTCCAGTAGTGCAGGCGCTTAGGGATGTTCAGGATTGGTTGGATAGCTGTGATCGTATCTTCGACGACTTGGGTATCGAGGATGCGATGAAGAGAAGGCTAGCGTCTCGTCAGCTGCAAGGGCGAGCGATGAATTGGTGGAATGCCATTAGAACAGCTACTCCAGAAGATCAGGTTACTTGGGATCAGTTCAAGGCTCGCTTTAGCGAGAAGTTCATTCTAGCTGCCCAGAAGTCAGTGTTGTTTAAGAGATTCTTGGAACTCAAGCAGAATGGTAGGGCAGTCTTGGACTATATTGCTGAGTTCGACACTTTGTCGAAGTATGTATTATCCCTTATCGATACCCCTAAGAAGAAGAATGAGAAGTTCATTACTGGGTTGGATGGATACTTGGGGGAAAGGCTAATCAACCACATCGATGAGACTTTTGAATCGATTGTGGGGAAAGCTTTGAGATCAAAGAGTCTTTACCCTAAGTCAAAGACTGAGGTTGCATCTGCAGAAGGGCCAAAACCGCAAGCGAGCGGTGGAGGCAAGAACAACTCTCAGAACAAGAGAAAGCAGAACCAATCTAAGGATGGCCAGAAAAAGAGCAAGAAAGATGTTGAGTGCTTCAGCTGTGGTAAGAAGGGCCATTATGCTAAAGAATGTCAGGCCACGCCAGCGGATAGGAAGTGCTACAACTGTGGCCAAGTGGGACATCATAAGGATAAGTGTCCACAATCTCTTAAGGAGAAGCAGATTGTGAAAGCATATGCTATTGATGTTGTTCCTTCTTCGTCGAATGCCCCAACTGCGGCGGAGAAAGGAAAGAATATCGTTATTCAAGGTATGCTTTCTATTTATGATGACCAGTTCGAGTTTTGTTTAATACTGGGGCTTCCCGTTCCTTCATATCTAGTGACCTGGTAGATAGGTTGGGATTGGAACCCGAGATAGTCGATAGACCTTTGGTAGTGACGAACCCGATTGGTGGTTCAACTAACCATAGTATGATTTGCCGAAACTTGGTCTTATCGAGTCATGGATGTATGTTTGTTTGTGATTGCTTTGTTTTGGGCTTTACTCGGTATGGCATTATTTTGGGAGTCGATTGGCTTCAAAGATACGGGGTGGTGGTAGACTGTGAGGGCTTTTTTTGTGACAGTTAGGGCGGATGATGGGCGGAGGGTAGTGTTTGGTAGTCTACCTAGTGATGGGGTAATGGCTAGTTTTATAAATTCCCTCGACATCCCGCACGATGAGTTGTCAGATGTGTCCGTGGTTGGCCAGTATCCGGACGTCTTCGAGGAAGTGACTGGACTTCCACCACACCGAGAGATTGAGTTCCGTATTGATTTAGTGAAAGATACCAGACCTATAGTGATGCCACTTCATCGTATGGCACCAAGGGAGCAGCGAGAGCTCGGGGTGCAAGTAAGCGATCTTTTGAAGAAGGGATTTATTAGAAGTGTCTCCGAGTGGGGAGCACCAGTTGTGTTTGCCACTAAGGCAGATGGTTCCCTTCGGCTGTGTGTGGACTATCACGAGTTGAATAAGGTAACGAGGAAGAATAAGTATCCTCTACCATGGATAAATGATTTGTTTGATCAACTGGAAGGAGCAAGAGTGTTCTCCCAGTTGGACCTTGCGACAGGATATCATCAGCTCCGAGTAGCGGATGAGAGTGTTCCGAAAACGGCATTTAGGACGCCGTCTGGATTCTATGAGTGGTTGGTCATGCCATTTGGGTTGACTAATGCACCAGCCTACTTTGTGGATCTTATGAATCGAGTATTCAGAGATCAGTTGAATAAGTTTGTTCTTGTGTTCGTAGACGACATCCTTATTTACTCGAGGACAGAGGAGGAACACAAGGGACACTTGAGGATAGTGATGGAGGTGTTGAGGAAACACCAATTGAAAGCGAAATTCTCTAAGTGTCACTTCTGGAGGAGGGATTCTTGGGCCATGTTGTTTCAGAGAATGGTATTGCCATGGACCCTGCGAAGGTGGCTACGGTACAGGATTGGCCTACGCCCAAGAATGCAACAGATGTAAGAAGTTTCTTGGGGTTAGCTGGATATTATCGTAAGTTTATCCAGGACTTCTCCAAGACAGCAGCACCGTTGACTCAGTTGACTAAGAAGAATCTGGCCTTCGTCTGGGACGGAGTGTGCGGGAATGCATTCAAGAGTCTAAAGGAAAAGTTGACGCGTGCACCAATGTTAGTCATTCCTAAAGGGAATGAAGAGATGACGGTATACACGGATGCTTGTGGTACCGGACTACGTACTGTACTGATGCAAGGAGGTAGGGTTGTAGCTTATGCTAGTTGGCAATTAAAGCCGCATGAGAAAAGGTATCCTACCCATGATTTGGAATTGGCAGTGATCGTGTTTGCGCTGAAGATGTGGAGACATTATCTCTTGGGCGAGAGATTTGAGTTGTTTACCGATCATAAATCGCTAAAGTATCTCTTCACCCAGAAGGATCTGAATCTCCGCCAGCAGACATGGTTAGAGTTCTTGGCTTCGTATGATTTTAATATCGCATATACACCTGGGAAAGGTAATGCGGTAGCCGATGCCTTGAGTAGGAGACATGCCAGTTTAGGGGCTATGTTTCTTGAATGGAAGCAACTGGAGTATATCGCAGGGTATGATTTCAGACCAAAGTGCGAA
Source organism: Allium sativum (assembly GCA_030737875.1). Taxonomy (NCBI): domain Eukaryota; kingdom Viridiplantae; phylum Streptophyta; class Magnoliopsida; order Asparagales; family Amaryllidaceae; genus Allium; species Allium sativum. Next base: position 329,748,386 of record CM060916.1, read on the forward strand.
TTGGATCCAGAAATGCTAGCTAGTTTGACGATCAGACCCACTTTGATAGAGCAGATTGGTTCCAGTCAGAGGGACGATCCTAATCTATTGGAAATCATCTCCAAGTTAGAGATGAATATCGACGGTGAGGAGATGAATGTGTATGGGCTCGATCGAGATGGATGGCTTAGAAAGAATGGAAGACTAGTTGTACCCAACGTGAATGGTTTGAGAGATGAAGTGCTTAGGGAATGTCATCACTCAAAACTGACTATACACCCCGGTGGTGATAAGATTTATCGAGACATGAAGCAGACTTACTACTGGGAAGGAATGAAAAGAGACGTTGGGAAGTTTATATCCAGGTGCATGAATTGCCAGCTAGTTAAAGCCGAGCAAAAGAAGCCTAGTGGTTTGTTGCAACCATTAGAAATTCCTGAATGGAAATGGGAGCAAGTCTCAATGGATTTCATTGATGGTTTACCAAGGACTAGATCGGGACATGATAGTATTTGGGTAATTGTGGATCGATTGACTAAGAGTGCAAGATTTATACCAGTCAAATCGACCAGAACGGCAGCTAAGTTAGCAGAATTGTATATGAAGTGGGTAGTGAGATATCATGGAGTACCTAAAAGCATTGAGAGTGACCGAGACCCGTTGTTCACTAGTGGGTTTTGGAAGAGCTTACAAGAGGCTCTTTGGTCAGAATTACATCTCAGTACCGCATATCATCCTCAAACTGATGGTCAGACAGAGAGGGTGAATCGTATATTGGAAGATCTCTTGAGAGCATGTATATTGGATTTTGGTGGATCATGGGATGACCATTTGCATCTAGTAGAGTTTGCATATAATAATAGCTACCAATCCAGTATCGGTATGGCTCCATATGAGGCTTTGTATGGAAGACCGTGCAATTCACCATCATGTTGGATAGAGACTGGTGAGAAGTTTGTGCTTGGACCAGATGTGGTAAGAGAAACCTCGAACAAGATTAAGATCATTCGACAACGAATGAAGGCTGCCCAAGATAGGCAGAAGAGTTATGCTGATAAGAGGAGAAAAGACTTAAAATTCTCCGTTGGTGACTTGGTGTTTGTCAAGATTTCTCCGCTGAAGAGTGTGATACGATTTGGCAGGAGAGGCAAGTTGGCACCAAGATTTGTTAGCCCATTCCCAGTTCTCGAACTAGTTGGGAATTTGGTGTATAGAGTTGACTTACCTGAAAAGATGGCGGGAGTTCATAACATATTTCATGTTTCCCAACTAAGGAAGTTCGTACACGACCCAGATATGACTATTTCACCTGATCAGTTAGAGGACTTCGAAGTGGAACCCGAGGCAGTTGGGAACCGCAAGCCGATTCGTATTGTCGAGCACAATACGAAACAACTTCGAAGGAAGGCGGTGAAGCTATCAAGGTTCAGTGGGGGCGAGAACGAGAATGACTGTACTTGGGAGACAGGAGAGCATTAGGAAGACGTATCCAGAACTCTTTACCTGGTAAGATTTACTTTGCAATTTAGTTATTCCGCATGCTAGGATAGACTTGTTTTGCATGTTTGATTGTTGTTTTATGGTTGATAGGCATGCGGGACCCTTTGTGTGTTTTGATTAGGAAATTTCGGAGACGAAATTTCTTAAAGGGGGGAGAGTGTAACAACCCGCATTCTACGCATCGGAGGATCGTAGAATATTTATTTCTTTCCTATATGAAGTCGTATGGTCATGTAACTTTGGGAAACAACCATTAGAGTCATTTCCCATGTTCATGATTTTTGTCGATTTTTAAATGACCGTTTTGCCCCTAACTGATCTTGTTTTGGCCATAACTTTTGACTGGAAAGGAATTTTGACCTGAAACCACTTCCATTAGATTTGTTTGATGGTTTACCTTTCTGTAGAGTGGTCATAATAGCCAAACGGACTCACCGTTTGGGAGATATAGCTGAAATAAGGTTTGGAAGGTGAAAAAAACTGCTTAACCGGGCCAGATAGGGTGATTAGTGAATGCGCCCATAACCCATTTCGGGATTAGCGTTATGGGGAGGCTGAAAAGAGTTACAGATTCATTCCATTTCAGTTTTCTAGCCTCCACTTACCTCTTAGAAACCCTAAAAATGGCCTCCAACCTTTAAATCACCTCCAAATCACCTTCTAATCAAGGATTAAGCTTAGCAACATCAAATCAAAGGAGAACTTCACCAAATCAACATTAGAGCTGCTGTTTAGCATTGGGATTCGCACCAAATCATAAATTTATTTCAGATCTAAGTCTTATTGTGGCTAAGGTGAATGATTTGCATAGTTCCTCACTAATTATGGTTGATTAAGGGTAATTAGTGTTAATTAGCAAATTTAAACATGATAAAATTCTGGAAAAATATTTATAAATTCTTAAATGATGTTTTAGACCTCTGATATGAACTTGGGTTAATTTGGTTAAGTTTTGCTAATCCTATCATTAGTTATGCCTAAACATGCTTAAGGGAAAATATGGGGTTTTGGCTATGTTTGATCCATTTTAACCTATCATATTGATGTTTTGGTGTTTGAGGTCACTTCTACTTGTTGCTATGACTTTGTGGTATGCATTGTGATTGATTAGAATACTTAGAATGGTCGAAAACATCGTCGAATGGCGTAAAATGTTCGCTGGAAAAGTTGCAGGAAAACAGTGCAGGCTTTCGGATCGGATCGGGTAGATGGGCTCGGACCGGGCAAAGGATCACCGAACCGAACCGTAGCTTAGCACAAGAGAAAGTATGGCAAAAAGTAAGGCCACAAAGGTTGAACTGGGATTAGATCGGGCTAAGGAAGGGGGATCGGATCGGAGCGTATGGGAATAGGAAGGGGGATCAGATTGCGCTAAGGAAGGGGGATCGGATCGGGGCGGATGGGAGTAAGTAAGGTGATCGGATCGGACTAGAAGGCCAAGCCAGGAGCTAAGAGAGTGGAGGACCCGAACCAAACTGATGGAGCAAAAGGGAACCCGAACCAAACCAATACGACGTGAAGGACCTGAACCGAACCAAGATGCATATACATGACTGAACCGAACCGATGGCAAGGAGGAATCTGAACCGATCCATATTGACCAATATCCTGAGATGCAAAGGTAGTCCAAGTTGGAAGTTAGAGCTCAGGATCCAGTTGGGAACCAATGAGTTCACTTTATGATTGGGCTTTACTGCGGGACGTGTACTAAGGAGTTGTTGACATTCATAACTTCGATTCACCATGAATGATAGGACTACGTTATCAGTGCAGTAGAATCATTATGACTTGAGGGGCAAAGTGATCGTAGTAAGACTATGAGCCAGCGCAGATGGGGTGTACAACTCCATGGGGAAAAGTGGACATAGTAAAGGATTAGTAAGGCTATGAGCCAGCGCAGATGGGGTGAACAACTCCATGGGGCAAAGTGGACATAGCGAAGGATTAATGGCTATGTATCAGTGCAGTGAAGCCATTTATGACTTCATGGGGAAAGGTGATCATAGCAAGGTATTGAGGTGATCGAAGTGGTGGATATCGTATACTTTACGCACTGAGTGAGAGATGTGAGGATGATTGCTATGCTTGATTGTTTTCCCTCATTATGACATGCGCACCCCCACCCCTGTATTCTTTACACCGTATGTAGTGGCACCTTGGAGTATTGTACAGTAAGTAGTGCTAACTCTTTGGTTGTAGGTCCAGGTTTAGGTATGGTTTAGTATACCTGCTATTGTTCTGTTTAGCTGCTTATCGCTCATACCAGACTTTTTGTCTGACCCAGAGTTTTATGTCTCTTCTTATTACTCTGAGTGCTCATACGAGCAGACTAGAGACAGGCTAGCTGGTGATGCGCGAGTAGCTGATTCGGAGGCGAGCAGGAGGCTTCCACGTATGATATATGGATATTCTCCCTGTGTCGTTGTTGGTCACTACTTTGGGCATTAGTAGTGTACCTTTCTTGTTTAGCTTTTTGAGACAGTTTTTAAAAGTTGTAATAATGTTGGCTTTGGATCATAAGTTGTACTTTGGATTTTCCGCTGCTATGATAGTTTGTTTTCAGCTTATGCACTATCTCACCTGTTTTAGGTCAAGTATGTTGTTATTATATTTTGTTCTATGCGCTGTGAGACATTCTACAGGTTCCTTGTTGATTCTTCATCATCTTTCTTCCTTTCCTTCTGACGATCCGTCCCGTGCTAACTGGACATGTGTCCAACGCACTTTTGCGGTAAATGTCGGTTGGTGCGGGGCGAGTTGTCACAGTTAGATTTCAAATCTCTTATTATCATTAAAAACTCTTTTCGATACGAACCCAAGGGTTCGATTTTAAGAGAATCCGACGGTCGGATCTCCCATTACATCAATTTGAAGTCAATGGTTGAAATTCACGAACGGTGGCTGCGTGGCACATTCTATTCAGACCATTTAATATATATAATATATATTATATATATATTTCGTCGATTTCCATTTAAAACGTATTTTATAAATCGTTTATAAATTCATTTTAAAATGATTTCAACCTCAGTTTCAATTTTAAATCAAAATTGAATATTCTATACCATAATAATATTAAAATGATAAAAATTTTAAAATCTCGGATTTTGAAATCAATTCTTTTCGATATTCATTATAAAATGAATAAAATCGACAAACAAATCGATTTGAGCTAAAAATGGCGTATATACTTAACTCGGCTTCCATATTTCAATATTTTTGTGTCCATCCCAAATCGGACATCAAAATCATATTTTGATTCTTTTCTGAATATTATTTTAAAATATTCGTTATTTCTGAATTGGTATCAGACTCAGTCAGTTACCATATAATTTCAGTTATATGGATTTCATACATCGCATGTATTCAAAAATAGTATTAAACAGTCAATTCACATCCAAAGTGCAATTTACTACTGTATAAGCATTAAATAATTAAATAATGCTTACCACAGTCTGTCGATCAATCGATTGACATGTAATTAAATTCAGGGGAGATGTGAATAAATTATCGTTCCCAGACCCGTATGGGGTTTCCAAACAACAACAGTCGATTCAAAACAATCACTGGTTAATAAATTTAACCAATTCTAATTCGATTTGAATTATTTTTCTAATTTGCCAATTTCCACTATTTAAATTATAAACAGATATTTATAATTTAATTTCAACTACCACAAAATAATATTAAATTATTTTTAATATTTTAAACATACCAGCGTCACAATCAAAACACAATATGATCAATACATTGTCCATGGCCTGTGGACGAGGGAGGTGAGCTAATAGGCACCGTATACAATTTATAATGATTAAAATTGATAAAAATCTACACTGGCAATTCTATATATTTTTATACACGAATACAACTAGTGTGTAACCCGTGCGTTGTACACGATAATATTATAAAATATAGTTTTTAAAATTTTAATGTCAAAATTTGAATTTTGTTACGCAGCATACGATGAATCTGGCGAAATAAATATACTGTAAATTATTATTCTTCTTTGTATATGGTATGTGTTATGTAACTTACATCTCTCTGAAGTAAAACAACAATTTTATTGTTTTTATTACTATGAGCAAATATTCATGTTGAAATAACACGTTTTAATTGTTTTAGATGAACTAACATATATTATTTAACTTATTTCTATTAAACATGCTAACTTTTAAATTATGTAATTAGTTAGAATATATTGAATTAAGATTGAATAAAAAGAAGAAATTGATAAGGAATTTGTAAAAATTATAGAGATTTTAATATGAATTTATTTTAAGTTAAAATTTGAATTTGCCAATGAGTGTATGACAAATTTATTGTTTATGTACATAAATGACTACAGTTGATTTACAAAATTAACTTTGTAATTATTGTTTATGTACATAAGTATAGTATGTACAAAATTAACTTTCTAATTACAGCTGATTCATATAGTTAAACACATTTTTTTTGTATGTGGGTATACGTATACGACTGATATATAGATTATTAAGTACTTTGAATTTAAGATTTCATGAGACATATAAATACATGGATCTAAACCTAAAAGGTTAGGAAATAGTCGGTAAATTTGTGCATAGCTATAAGAATGTCAAAATATGGATAAAGTTAAAAACTAAATTTTACAATGCAGATATATTTATTGAGATAAATGAATAAGAAATTAGTTTTGTTAATGTTATTCATGTATATTATTTATGATATTTGAATTATATATCTTTATATTAAAGCGAATAATCAATTTGACTATTTTAAAGAATGAATATGATATACATATTGAAACCGTCGCATTTAAAGATTTATTATATAAATTAATGAATACTTATTAGTATTCAAATAAATTAAAACCAATATTACATGAATAATTAAAGATATGTTGACGTAAATGTATAAAATTATGTGATACTGGGTGGATTTTGTAAGCAATCGTAGAAATTTCAAAATATAGATACTTCAATTAAAATAATTTTTTTACAATGTAATATCATAGTGCACCAAACTACCAATATAGATGAATCATAAACTAAATATGCAGTCATTGCTTTTGATACATAATTATGTTATGTGTCAAATGTATTTGTATATCCAAATGAATTTTATACCTTTTTTTTGCTAATATTAATATCTTACAAATATTGCAATTTACAAATTTTTATGATTTATTTGACACAACAAATACTAATAGTTTACTACATTTAACTATATTTTTAAGATTCGTGATGAACTCTAATATATGAAGTCAAATATAAATATTAGAAGAGAACTAAGATGTCTGGGTAAAAGGCTGTAGGAATTTTAAAATTAAGGACTTTGTTGTGAAAAAAAAACTTAATTTTGTAACGCATGGTGAATTCATTGATGCTTTTATTTTTATTTTGTTTTATTTCAAAAATTAAATTTATACTTAATCTCATGTTTTTATTAAAAAAATTGTTTTTTCTTCGCAAAAGTGCATTTTTTTCAAGAGCGAAAACATTCTTCGTTTTTACTACCATTATTTACATATTAGCTAGAACTAAAAGTAATATTGTTTTTTAAACATGTTTTTGAGAAAGAAAATTTGTGCTCTTCTAAATTTAAAGAGCGCATTTTACAAAAGTTCCTTATTGTTTATGTTACCATATGCAGTGCGACTTATGTATTATATTTAGTAAAAATGCAATTTTATGCTCTGCCAAACAAAAGCAATTTTATCATATTTCATTGAGGATTTTCTTTTACAGGACAAACTTTGCAAATAAATTGGTGAAAAGTATGGAGAGTTTCAAAATTAGAGAAAATGACATATTTACACTAGAAGTGAAATTCAGGAGGCCCACTATTCTTTCCCCATTTACACTACCATTTGTCCTTCTCACCAAATTTTAAACTTTTCATATTTTTCACTAATTTTTTTTGTTAAGTTTGTCCTCCTTTCTATTTTCCACTATTTTTTTTACTGGTATGAGTACAATGTATATTATTGAAATTTCATATTAAAAATGCAATTTTATGTTCTAAAAAAAAAGCAATTTTATCATATATACAGATGCACACACAACATACATGATATAATCTGTACAAAATCTTAAAAGAGATAGCCAACCTGTCTGATTATAATTATGAGGGGTGAAAGGGGAAGGACCGAGAAAGGCAAGGCATTCACATTCGCGTTGCAGACTCACAAGCCAGCGATGTGCTCCAAAGCCTGATTCGAGAAGAGCGCAATATAAATAGTGCACCCAGACTTGTAGCTATACGAAATTGGTTATGATCACCCAGACCAGAATCTAATTTAAATGCGTGCTTGTGTATATATAAACACACACGTGTAATATGTATGTATTTATGTACTTAATAGAACAATTTCTCTCAAAACAACCGGTAACAAATTAAGAAGACTCGTAGGTTCGTAAAATTTATTAATACAGGAAAACCCATCCAAATTTTTGTTAAAAAAAGAAAAGATTAAAATAAAAAATTTATAAAATAAAAAATAAAAAGGATCATCATGTATTTATGGAAGCCAATTAAGTCTAAATTCAATGTTTGAAAGGAGAAGGCCCCCAGCAAGCAAATAGTCAACTCCCAAAACTTACAATTTAAACTCAAGAAGAAAATCAAAGTTTTGAAAAATGAAATATGTTTTCAAATTCGAAACAACAAAATACTATTAGCAATAGGAAATTATAAAGTTACATGATGTAAACATAAGTTATTTAGCGAAGAAAACTTTTTATACGAAACCGAATAATCATCGATGAAAGCAAAATAAGGTGAAAACCGGCAAGTAGAGCGAAGGTGCACGAAGGAACATGTTGACCACTTTTAATAAGAAAAATACTATTATAACAGGTGAAAATCAACCATGTATTAATGAATTAAACATGCCAAGACAAAAAAAATGGAAAACTAATATTTGCAACAATGATAAAATTGGACAGCCTTCGATAAATTGGAGTATTATACATTATGTGAAAATCTGGACCTCTTAGAATTATAGCTTTTTAAAATTAAAATTCAATATGTCAATAATATCTTTTTAACTGGATTATTTTATAGCTGTAGAAAAACAAAGTGAGGTGTCATGTAAGATTGTTGATTATTATTTTCTCATTAAAAAATAGTGTACTATATAGTCATTTGACTTTTTGTAAGGACCTCCTTTAAAAAAATTATAAACATAATCTGATTATATACCAGTAAATGTTGTCCAAAGCAATAGTTCCATATAGTATGAGTTAGCATATATATCTCAACTACCTATGAAATAGCAATATAGCTTAACTAACAAAAGAATATTATGTAGCACTGGCAATAGATCACAAAGATGCACTGCCACATAAATCAATCATTCCTTATAGTAAGTAAATGTGGAAACCAAGAATTAACCATCCTCTTCAAGAGTGACAGAGTTCAAATCCTATCGAAGAATCTTATGCCATCATCGTCGAAGTGTAATGAGCAATCGACATTGGTCATCCCAGCAAGCTCGTTGATTAGAGTACTTTTTGAGTCGTCCATCCAAGAAATCTTCACAAAAACGAATATAAAACTCGAATGTGTTAGCATAACTTGAACAATCTAAGAACAAAAATTTCTGTTATGCGCAGCATTGAATATGAATTAAACCACCCAAAAGGCATCGAAGCAAAAAATTGCGTAACTATATAGATTGACACCAAGTTTTTTGATAGTGGCTGTCAACCAGAAGGACTAAATTGAATTCATATAGGTTTAGGAAGGGAAAATATTGAAGAAGACAAAATAACGTGATAGATCACTATTTTTTAGGAGCCCCCACATTTGGGAGAGAAAAGTGCTTAACATTCCAAATATACAACTTCATTAGAACTGGAAATCATCCTCCACCATAAACATGATGTACTTGCAATATTGTAAAGCAGCTACTTTCAAGGAGGAAATGGAAACGCCAATAATATATATTTGCTTGAAACAATCAATGAATCCTTAATCTTTCTTAGACAGTTGAATAAAACATTTAATTCAAACCATTTGTTTGAAGCAAAGAGAATAAATCTATTAGAAACTTTAAATATGTTGATATGGAAATCAGTTTGGTATGGCATTGCCTTATTGAAGTACTGTAACTAACATTTCATGTTGTGTGACAAATTACATATTGGATTATTTTTTAGAACATAAATTGCAAATAAAACATGACATAGACATCTTTGATGTTTTGTAGTTTAGTATGAACAATGCAGCATGCAAAAGTAGCATACGCTGATGATATGAGCGAAAAAAAAACAGAACATCAGAAATAAATCATCTGTTTCATTTTATTCTATTAAATCTTGAATGAAAACTAAAACATATACATAAAAAGGAAGAAAGATAAAGCAAGCTTCAACCTAAAGTTGAAAAATAATGCTGAAGCATTTAACTTCTACCTAATCCGTATTCATTTAGTTAAAAAAGATAATATGTCCGCAAACATTATTGGACGAAAAAGTAACAAATAAGGTAAATCTCATAATACATAATGGTTGCTTTAATGAATTTTCTTTCATTCTTTCCCAACTTTTCATTCATATCAGTAAATTTCAATATTAAATTCTAAGAGCTAACGAATCATTAAATTATAGTAGACTCTACCAGCAAATTACAATGAATCACTAAATTATAGTAGATAGTATCAGCAAGTTGCAACAAATTCTCTGATAATGACCCCAAAAATGCAAATTCACTGCTATCTTAGCATAAGTCCCTAATTTAAAGAAATTCAGACCATTTTTGGCAATGGTAAATAAAACTCAAATTTTATTTTTATGAAGTAACATTTAATCTAAAGCATATAAAATGAGTTGGCAGGGACAAATATTTGAAAGAATGCAAACTGTTGAGAAGAGAATGGATGGGTATTGGTCAATAAATCCCTTAAACTTTATGTGGTTCAAAAATATGTTCCAGTAATGTGTTAAGAGGCAAATATGGTAACAAAGAGTGCTCCTAAAGCAAGACAGGATGTTCCATATGTTGTTTCAAGGGTCAAGCCACAGCCACGACAGTCAAATTCCTAATTTAAATTCCAAAAATACGTTTTATTGTATTTATTATTTATTTAGCTCTCTACCCAGGCGTTACAAAGATTAGATTTACATTTTATAAGATGTGCCTAAAACATCCTAGGCAAAAATTAGAACTAAGTAGTACTTTAATTGAGATGACAGATGATAGCATGGATGGGCTAGTATTGGGAAGCAAAATTATCAAAAAAACAGGAATGGTAATCCAAAGATAAGAAACACTTCAAACAATATTGCATTCCTAAAGGAGTCGTTGCTCTAGTTCAATAGAAAGCATATTAATAAGCCAAGTAAACATAAGAATAGAAACATAAAGTTCCAACAGTAATATTCTGTACTTATCAAAATAATTTTGGAAAACAGAGCCTATCAAAATTCATGTGCGGATTATCTGAATCCTGACAGTATCATCCATAATATACTTCTATTCCAATAATACACCTTCATAATATTGCTTTATCTGACAACCATCTTGTGAATAATATTTAGTGAATGTAGAATTTTTCCTGTCATACAATTCAATCACAATTGAAATATTCCATATCATAAATTAATTCAAATATGCGATAACGTGTTATTCGTTTATTTGGGTAGTTTACTATAGTAAATATTAACTACAACATTGGATATTATAATAAAGTCACAAATATTTGATGTGGGTAGACATTTGTTGTGTAACAAAAAAATTTGCTTGTCCATTAATATAATATTATTTAACATTATACTAACATATCTCATACTTTATTGTAAAATATCTAAATCATACAATGAAATCATGATGGATAGTCCATACATTTAAACATGTTCCTCTCTATAGTTTCAAATTGATATTTTATTAAAATAACAGGAATTTTTTTAATCAGACATGAAACGACTATTACTGAAAAACTACCGAAGTCTCCATAATATCAAAAATATGTAGTTAATATGCTAATAGATTTTATATACATGGTTACTATTTACATATGATTTTATGATACTGGTTACTATTTTTATTTTTATTTTTATTTTATAACTGTCTATAGTTACAAAGGAGACTTAAATCTTATATTTATCAAGTCAGAGAATTTGTTTTAGCATCACATATAAAAGGAGAGGTCAGATTTGTTTAAAATTTGAGCCAATTTGAGAGTTTATGCAACCAAAGCATTATATGATGATATTCAATATTTTATTACGTCAAGTACAAAGGATGGAACAAAGTCACGTACCTTGCTTATTTTCGTGTATTTGTATATGTGTGAGCACCAATGCACTTCTCTAAGGTATATAAATGCTTGACATGCACCATGCTTTCATAGTCAGGTTAATTGATTTTTGACCCAAATCTATTAACCTGGCACTCCTGTCCAAAACTGGAATGTGAAGTTAAATATGTCTAAGGACAGACAATGGGAAAAGGATATGAGAATATGATCACATTGAGACTCATAAACCAATAACTAACATTACCAAAATACAAATGAGCAAAACTTTTTTTATGCTTTGACTTGCACCAAACCTTTCTCTCCTACAAATGTAGAATCAGCCACAAACTGGAATAGGTTAAAGGCGTAGTAAACAAACAATTAAAATATGGAAAAATATCCAAAATCGAAAAAGAAAACATGAATTTATAAATTAATTTCATAATATATTTCGAATTTTATAAAAAGTGAAATGAGAGTTTGAAACAATTGATACCTAGTGGGTAGTGGATTGATTACAGTCAAAAGGGAGCAGCTTTAGCCATGGACTGGTCGATTACGGCTTTGAATTGACGAAAGACGCAGCGGGTCTCGAGCAAGGACGACCTTGCAGTGGATGTTTGTGAAGAAAGAAAGGAAAGATAGTTAAGAATTAGAAGGGGAAGGGTATGGAAACGACATTACAACTTGATGAAGCCAATTTGCCAATCAACAGTGAAAAAGGATACCTGATAAATGCAGCCTCTTATTTTTCTGTCCTTCAATAAATGAAAGCCCCGTCCATCTCATTCAGCCTTGCCATGCTTCTATGACTTTTGAAAAATTATGATCCTAAGAAAAATCATTTACCTTTATCCGACCACAAATTCAAATAGGCAAAGATTAGAGCATGTTTTTTTAACTGATACTCCCTCTGTTCCTATATATATAAGATGTTTTAGCAAATTTGTATGTTTCAAAATATAAGATGTTTAAGGTTTCATGCTCTCTTTATTCGTGATGCATAATAAATAATGATACTTTTTATGCATCTATCATGTTCTCAACCACTAATTGTTTCTTTGTTAACGACTTTTTTCCTTTTTTTTAAAAAAAGTTGTGCATGAAAAGAAGCAATTTAAAAGAATAAGGCAACATTTATTAGCTCCTTAGTTCTTGTGCAAACAAACAAAACATCTTATATATTGGAACGGAGGGAGTATATATTATTTTTTGTTTGATAAAATTTCTTTTGAACTATTTGCTTTTGAAAATGGACACTGTTTCAAAAACACTGTTGTTGGATTCAAAATTCATGCATATTTAATTTGACTGGTATTAATTTTCTAATTTGTGTCTCCAAGCATAATAAATAAACCAACATATTTTGTATAGAATTACATGGTGAGAGGACGCCATTTCTGGATTCTTAATGACATTGGAAAATAGCTTCAGCTTTCCAAGAATATATTGTTTATTAATTTTTATAACACGGACACCATCATTTATCCTTGTTAATGTGCTTAGAGTTCCCTCTCTAAGTTTATAACATTAAGGGAAAACAAACATGAACAAAATAAGATTTAATTGCATAACTTCCACCTATGATTTCTGTAAGGTACAGTAAAAAGAAGTTCAACACATGTTAATGTGAAGAAGAATAAGCCCTTACCAATCGTTGACAATTATACGACCATGTCATTTAAGCACGTAGCCATCATACAGGTTGCATTGTCGCCAATATAATAAAATTGCTATTTTTAAAATAAGGATCTTTTAAAGCACCATGCCCATGTACTTTCGATTATATATTAGAAGTACATGAATATTTAGACACATGAAACAATTACAAAATCAAATCCTTGCCATAATCATCTTAAATAGTAAATAATTTAAAATACAAAGCAGGTCATCGTTGTGGTCTGCACAGTGGGGAAAGTATAACATAGGCAGTCAAAGTAACTTCAGACCTAGTATTATCTATATTTACTATTTATAAGTAGAAGTAAGAACTTCAAACCTAATCAAAGCAACTGTAGACAAACCCGATTAGAAAATCCAACTCTTCCATCACCGCTGTACACATTAGATAAGCATAAGCTAACCCAATCATTATCAAATCTTAAATCATCAATAACTAAAAATTAAAATGTATCTGGTAATAATAATGAATATATTAAAATGTTCCTGTACTGTAACAACATCCACGTAGACTGGAAATAAAAAAGATACCTAATAATTAATATATAAAATGAAAAGGGAATAAAAAAAGATCCATACAAAATTATCTTAGTATTTTCTGCTTTCAACTTTGATGATATGGAAACAACATTACAACTTGGAGTAGCCAATCAACAGTGAAAAAGTATAATTGACAAAATCAGCCTCTCATTTTTCTGTCCTTCAATAAATGAAAGCCCTTTCTGTCTTATTTAGCCTTTCCATGCTTGCATGACTTTTGAAAAATTATGATCCAATGAAAAATAATTTACATTTACCACGCCACAGATTCACATAGGCATAGATTAGAGCATGTTTTCATAACTAATATTACTTTTTGTTTGATAATGTTTCTTTTGAACCATTTGCTTTTGAAAATGGACACTGTTTCAAAAACACTATTGCTGGATTCAAAATTCATGACAGTGGATTATGATAGTTTGAACATAATCTTCTTCTTCATGTATATTTATGAAAGGACAACTAAGAAGACGCTTAACTCGAAATCGACGAACGCAGGAGGAAGAGGAGGAAAAAAACGCATACCTTAAAGATGGAGACGCAGACGAAATAAGGGCGAAATCGGTCTAGGGCTGGGAGATGCAGATGGATGGAGCAAGCGATCAACCGAAGGATGGAAGGAAAAATAACTGGGGAAAGAACGATGGAGAGGGACAGAGCTGAGTTTTGTACGTCAATTTTTTTTCCTTTTTTCTGTTTGAAAGGAAATGGGTACAGTGAGATGAGGCGGTAGAAGAAAATCGAGAGGAGGATGGGGTTGAGCGACTCTTCGGATCTAAATTGAGAGAATTAAGATAATATAAATTTAGTAGATAATATAGATTTAATAGATTTATATTGTTGTATTATTTTGATTTAATAAAAATATCTTTATAATTTTAAGGTGAATTTAGAGAATTGAGAGAATTAAGGGAATTGAAAGAAATGAGACAATTAAGGAGAAAGCTAGAAATTCTTCTACTTTACTATTATTTAATAGATAACATGATAAAACAATTTTGAGTGAGAAGGAGTTTTAAATTGATTGGTTTTGAATTCGTTGAATAACGATTATTTTAATAAAATTAAATAGGTGTTTAATTTTATCAAAGATCCCAATAGCTTCCATTTCTGCTCTGGTCAGTTTCATCGCGTATTGCTCATCCATACGATTCCAACGCAACTCGTCTCGCCAATTTCTGATTTCATTTGAACAAGGTATGGACATTTAAACTTTTAATAAGTTAATTAACTAAATAAATCCCTAATTATAATTATATTTAACCTAATCACCTTATTTAAACTAATCACGTCATTAGGGGGATTAAACCCTGTCTTCTTCCAGAAATGAATTCGAAGAAGCTTCAAAGCTTCATCCACCTGCGCCAGTCACCAGACATCGCCGGAATTCGATCGGTGACCAGGAAACGATGTGCCTCGCTGTCAGCTTCCTCCACCTACTGTAACACCCCAGATCCACCAATGCCACTCTTGCAAGCACACTAGCTTTCGAGGGGCGTTAAACAAGGTAAACATGCATGCAGATATCATAAGACAGAACATATAGAAGTAAAAACAGAGTAAATAAGGCAGTGGGCAAAAACTAACATTTCAAAACCATAGTCAAGTTACATCAAAGTACTTGGTCATTATTTTCCACAAAACAAAGTCTAGGAACATAAACTAAAAACTAGAAAGAAAATCATAAAGTAACTATCCCCAAGGTAGAATAAAGCCATAGCAAGCTCAAGTCCGAACCGTACATGAGCTATCCAGAAAAGCAGCTAAAGATCCAAGCTAGGTGCTAGTGTTCCCACCCTGTAAACCTGGGGGGGGGACGAAAGAAAATGGGTTAGTCAAAAGACTGGTAAGTCCTATCTACTATTAGTATAAAAACTAATAAAGTTAACTGGACATGTAAAGCAGAGATGAAACATAGGATGACAACTGGCATGGTGAAAAGTTAACAAGATAGATCAAGTGTGGCATCATATACAAGGTCAAGTTTTGCACCAAGTGTACTAGTATTCCAACCCATGTCAAGTATAAACAAGAAGTGACCCCTTGGCCCAATATCACGAGATGACCTAAATCAAGGTCCCACAACAGGGTCTAATCGATCGGCTCCCTAAAGCCTAACTCGTCAAGTGTCGGTGTCATACGACCCAATCACGAAGTGTAGACAAACTGTGCTAGGTCCACCCTAGGGTGTATCAAGCCCTAGGGTGACAACCACAGACACAAATCAAGCACGCACAGTCTAAACCTACTGGTGCCCGTGTCTGCTTTTTCAACTCCGGACTATGTGCACGACCATAGTGTGCCTGAACCTACACCGGCGCACCTACTCAGTCATTGTTTTGGTCGCTTACATGTCAGCCCAGTAATCGTGCCCCACCCTAGCCTAGTCCCTAGGGTATCATGATACAATCAAGAGGGTTACTGGTGAAAAGGACCACGTAACTAGGGTTTCTAACGAGTTAAGCATGGTTAACCCTATCCAATCAAGTACCAAGTCGGTTAAGTGTACCCAAGGTTCATGACTTAACCCTACTAACCCATCATGTTTAATTGGTTAAGTATTCAAGCGGTCCATGACTTAACCCTATCATGTGGCATTAATTAATTTAATGCACCCAACCTCTCACATTAGACCTTGGTGTGGTTACTAGTTAAGCCGGGCGGGTCCGGGTAGCTTTACACCACAACTTAGTCTAACCTCGGGTTTCAAGTGCGACATGACCAACTACTCACATTGGGTCCTATTGCTTGTAGCCACTAGTTAAGCCGGTCGGTTCCGGGTAGATTTATGCTACAAACTCAACCCAACCTCGAGTTGGCTGTTCTCATGTTTTATAGAAGCCATGTCCAAGTTCATGTTCATGTTTCAAGCAAAATCACATGTCATATTTCATGTCATCATTTCAAGCCATGTTTTTATGTCATTTTAGTTTACCCATAACGTAACCCCATCGCATGTAAGTTCGCATAAACGCAAATAGATCTCAAAGTGGGAACTTAGAAGCATGACATAAATAATAAGGTTTGGGCCACAAGTTAAACATGGTGGCATATGAGGCAAATGTGTTCATAAACTTGCATATTACATTATAGGCCTCAAAACATGCATGATATCAACTTTAGCAAAATAGATGAAACATGGTCATAAATGACATAGGATGATAGCAAGTGATTCGCATATAACATCATATGCAAGATAACATAAGGTTTATGAGAGTTTCTATGTTGCTTTATGCAACATTTCAAATCAAAGCTCATAGCTTTTTATGCATAAAGTCAAGGTGATAGCTTTACAAACATGCATAGAATAAATCTATGCATAACATGATAAAATCAAAGCACAAATCATGCTTAGGCCCAAACTCAAACTTGCAACATGTCATATTTAACTTCATAGTTAGAATCTAAGAGTAGTATAGGGCTTACAATGCTATGAAGACTTATCAAATAAAATAAGATTGAGACGAAGCCACTAGCAACTCTAAAACACCCCAAATAACAAGCTTCAATGAAAACCCTTGGGAAATAAGAAGAAGATCCTTGCTTTGATGAAGAAAGATTTAACTTTGGCCTTGAATCAAACTTAGAAACTCTCAAACAAGCTTAGGAACTCTCATATGAATGAAGGTGGAGACTATGACAAGAGGGTGGAGGCCATGATTAAACATTTTGGCATAATCTAGTTGTAGGTTTGATTTATGATGGTTTAGGCTAGGTATTAGGGTCCTTTTATAGAAGTTTAGGTTAGTTTAGGCCATAGGATTAACCCTAATTCAGATCTGAGCCATTAAAATCTGTCACCAGCCCTAAAGCATGTTTTGAGAAACAAGTCAGGTGCACCCAGGCCAGACTGGCCGACCACCCAAGTCGACAGGGGTGTCGACTGGGCAGTCGACACAACCTGGGGTGTGTCGACTCCCAAGTCGACTCCCCAGTCGGCTTGGGGGTGGCGGGAATTTTTCCCGCCTATTCTACTTGGCTGAATTTGAATTTGAATCTGTTTTTAAACTTGAATTTTCTGAAAACTTTGACGGGCCATAACTTGGTCATACGGACTCCGATTTTCCGAAAAATCGGACTCTATTTCGCGTATTTTTCCGAGACGAACGCAAAGGCATAACCCGTTTCCCTTGATTCAGATTTTATCATTTAATTCTGCCTTGATTTATGTTATAACTTGTTATTCAAAATACGGGTTGTTACATCCTCCCTACCTTAAAGGATTTCGTCCCTGAAATCTCCAAGTTAGGAAGAACATATCCTACCATCCATCATCCATCTACTCAAAACATCATCCACGTGCAGTCATTGTCCTTAAAAGATTCTAAATGTTGTATGATCATATGCGAAAGGTGTGTGTATATGTACTTGTCTAATGCGAAAATCAGGCGGTTACTGTTTCAGTAAACCTCCTTAATGCAAAGTATGTTAGTGAAATGAGTCCATATGTATGCAAATTCCTAACATAATTTATAATCTCTACTTGAGTGCACAGAACATCCATCCATATGCAACATCCACGTGATAGCATAACAAGTTTCATCCATGAATAAGTATAACCACTCATGCATATGCAATATGAAAGTGTGTGAGCCGATCTTAGTGCCTAATGTGTATCATGCATCCACGAGTATCCACTTGCAAACACTTGCAACCACTTGCAAACATCAAGCATAACATGTTTCAAATACATGTTTCATCCAAAGGGTTTCTATCTAAGGTTCTCATGACAAGGTTAACGAGATAACAAGATAAACATGGATAGCAAAAGAAAGATATGTTAACTAGGAAAAGAGTTTGAGAATATACCCTCAAAAAGAAATGGATAAAGCCCACGCATCTTCTCCTCTGTTTCCCAAGTTGCATCCTCTTCGGCTTCACTCCACTGAACTTTCACCAATTTGACTTCTCGATTTTTTAGCCTCTTGATCTCCGTTCCCAAGATACGAATCGGTGCTCTCCTCAAGGTTGCCTCTTTCTCTATCTCCACGTCTTCAAGAATGCTAGGTTCAACCACCTCAGCGGACTCATGTAGGCACTTTCGGAGATGCGAGACATGAAAGGCTTTATGCACTCCGGCCAGCTTCTCAGGCAATTCCACCTTATAAGCAATCTTCCCAATCCTCTCTATGATTGGGAAGGGTCCTACGAACCTTGGTGCCAGCTTCCCAACTGCCCTAAAACGAACCACATTACGCAAAGGAGAAACCTTCACGAAAACCATATCTCCATCTTCGAATTCCAAATATGTCCTTCGCTTGTCAGCATAGGATTTCTGTCTGTCTTGGGCCGCTTTCATCCGTCTTCTCACCAATTCAACTTTCTCGGATGTGTCCCGTATCATATCGGGCCCAAGTATAAGCCTATCCGTTGTCTCCCACCAACAAGATGGTGACCTACACGGCCTCCCATACAAAGCTTCAAATGGTGCCATCCCTATGCTAGCCTGATAGCTATTATTATAAGAAAACTCTACAAGAGGAAGGTGGTCTTCCCAAGTACCACCAAAGTCAAGAACACAAAGCCTCAAAAGATCTTCTATCACTTTATTCACCCTTTCGGTTTGGCCATCCGTCTGGGGGTGATAGGCTGTACTTAGATTCAATCGCGTACCCATCGCTTCTTGCAAACTATTCCAGAACTGGCTAGTGAAGATTGGGTCACGATCGATAACTATGCTAGAAGGAACTCCGTGCAATCTCACTATCTCTCGAAGATAAACAGATGCTAGCCATGATGCGGTCCTCTTGCTCTTCACTGGAATGAAATGAGCACTCTTCGTAAGTCTATAAACTATGACCCATATGCTCGTATTCCCTTTCCTTGACCTAGGCAATCCATCCACAAAATCCATAGAGATACTTTCCCACTTCCATTGCGGGACCTCCAATGGATGTAATAGCCCACCGGGTTTCTTCGACTTGGCTTTCACTTGTTGGCACACCATGCACTTTGAAACATACTCTGCCACATCCTTCTTCATTCCAGCCCAAAAGAAAATGCGCTTCATGTCCCTGTACATCTTATCTCCTCCAGTATGTATAGTTATCTTCGAGTGATGCGCTTCTTCGAGAACTTTATGCACCAAGTCTCCTACTTGTGGAACGCATAGCCTTCCATCACGCCTTAGCCAACCCTTGTCATCAATAGTATATCTAGCAAGGTGACTAGACGTCTCACCACGAATCAACTTGTCCATGATCTCGACTATCTGCGGATCTTCCTTCTGCGAAGTCCTTACTTGATCAAGAAGTATAGGTCTAAGCTCAAGAGATGCTAACGAACCAGTCATCGACTCAACAGCCGGTGTGAAATCAAAGGTTGCCAAGAACACCAGGCTCCTCATCTCAACAAACAAGGGACTCAAAGTCAACCTACTTCTGCTTAGTGCATCTGCCACAACATTACCCTTGCCAGGGGTATAAGCTATCTCGAAGTCATAAGATGCCAAGAATTCTATCCACCTTTGCTGCCTTAGATTCAGATCTTTCTGCGAGAAGAGGTACTTGAGCGACTTGTGATCAGTGTATAACTCAAACCTTTCGCCTAGAAGATAGTGGCGCCAGGATTTGAGTGCAAAGACGATCGCCGCCAACTCCAAATCATGAGTGGGATAGTTCTTCTCATGAATTTTAAGTTGCCTACCCCCATAACATATCACTCTTCCTTCCTGCATCAGAACAACACCTAACCCCGTGCCACATGCATTGGTGTACACGGTAAACATCTTACCGCCATCGGGTAATGCCAAAACTGGAGCTGTGGTAAGGGCCCTCTTGAGCCTTTGAAAAGCAAGCTCACACTCTAAGTCTCATGCAAAGACTAAGTTCTTCTTCGTCAACTTAGTAAGGGGGGATGAAATCTTAGCGAAGTCCCTGATGAACTTCCTATAGTTGCCCGCCAGACCGAGAAAGCTCCTTACTTCGGTTGCATTCCTAGGAGTCTTCTAGTCTTGAACCGTAACCACTTTCGCAGGATCCACAGCTATGCCTTGCTTAGAAACTATATGTCCAAGAAACCGAACTTCCCTTCTCCAAAAATGGCATTTGGAGAACTTGGCTTTCAACTGATGAGCTCTCAGCGTATCCATCACTTCCTTGAGGTGTCTAGCATGTTCTTCCTCATCCATTGAGAAGATCAAAATATCATCCACGAAGACAACCACAAACTTGTTAAGGATCTCCCTGAACACCCTACTCATCAAATCTACGAAGTAGGCGGGTACATTAGTTAAACCGAATGGCATGACAAGCCATTCAAAGAATCCATCTGGAGTCCTAAACGCAGTCTTATCAATACTATACTCAGCCACTCTAAGCTGATGGAATCCGGTGGCTAGATCGAGCTCAGAGAAAACAGAAGCACCAACAAGCTGGTCAAAGAGGTCATCAATCCTCGGTAACAGGTGCCTATTCTTCTTTGTTAGCTTGTTCAACTCTCGATAATCAACACATAGACAAAGCGAATCATCCGCCTTAGTAGCGAACACCACAGGAGCTCCCCATTCAGAAATGCTTCGCCTAATAAATTTTTTCTCAAGCAACTCCTTGATTTGCTTACTGAGCTCTCTTCTTTCGCGTGGGGCCATGTGCCTAACGGGCAATGAAACTGGCTTGGCATTATCAACAAGATAAATGCGGAAATCTATCTCTCGGTTAGGGGGTAACACCTTAACCTCTTTAAAGACATCACGATACTCTCGAACCACCCTTACAGATTGCAGATCATCGATGGACAAGTCAAAAGATTCAAGATAACATAACATGACGGGATCTCTAGGGTTACAAGAAATTTCTAGGGTATTACCGAGGCGAGTCATGAGCCTCACCACCCTATGCTCACAATCGAGAATGGCTCCATAACTGGACAACCAATCCATGCCCAAAATCAACCTGTATCCCGTGAATCCGAGAACATAAGCATTACACGTGAATTCTATGGTCAAGATAGAAATCTTCAAATCCACACAAATCATAGATAAATGGGCGGAACCCCCAATTGGATTTGAAACACTAACGGGATCCTCAACTAGACTAGTACTTAGGTGCAAACTTTCAACAATGTCAGAAGAAATAATGGTATGCGATGCGCCAGAATCAAATAAAGTGCGAACAGGAAAATCAGAAATATAAACAAGGCTTTCTACAGAAATACTACCTCGGTCCTGAACTGGAGCAGTGTTGAGAGCATGCACTTGCCCTCCAGAAGGTCCTGCACGCTGAGTCTGCCCTTGCCCTTGCTTCTTGGGGCAATCCTTGCTAAAGTGTCCAGTCTCTCCACAATAAAAGCATTCGCCCAGCTTTCTCTTCTTCTTCCTACAATCTTTGGCTATGTGCCCAACAATCCCACAGAAGTTGCATTTTCTTGGGTCCTTTGCCTTGTTGTTGTTGGCCTTATTACCCTTGTTGTTCTTGTTGTTCTGATTGCTCTGATTTCCTCCCCACTTGGAGTCCGTCTTCTTGGTTTGAGTCTCATTAGGCTTGACTTCTTTCTTGCCATTCTTATCGTCTCCTTGAAGCAATGCCATGTCCACTAGGCTTTCAAAAGTGGCCCCCATGGGTATATGAGACAGGGCTAAACCTTGCAATGGCTCATTCAACCCTCGTGCAAAGCGTAGAGCCTTCTTCTGGGTAGTATTAACCATGTCCAAACTGAATCGAGCAAGCTGGTAAAACTTATTCACATACTCCCTCACTGTCATGTCCCCTTGCTTCAAAGATATAAACTTCTCCAATTGCAGATTTGCCTCAGCAGATGATAGAAACTTAAGCCCAAACCTCGTCCTAAAGTCGGCCCAAGTCTCTATAGGCCTAGTAGCATTGGTGACCTCCCACCAATAAGCAGCTTCTTCTTTCAATAGCCATGCCGCCAACAGAACTTTTCTACGGTCTTCCACATCAAAGATGGCGAAGAGATCTTCAGTTTCTTTCAACCAATTTCTCGCCTCCACAAAAGTCTCCGTCCCAATAAAATTCTTGTCCCCCATCGGCTTAAAGTTTTTGCAAACCTTTGCGAAATCTACTTATGGATGCTGAGGAGGAGGAGGAACCTCAGTTACAGTGGTAGTGTTTGCTAGGCCCACATCGTTGGCCCTAGCTTCCAAGTACCTCCGGAACCATCCGCGAATGATTACTCCCTCGGGAAGGTTAAGATCGGCCTTGCTGAAAAAGGAAAAGATAGATTTAGAACGAGGAAACAAAGGATAGTGCTAATGGCTTTTGGGGAATAGCTTTTTTTAAAATAAAATAGACTTTTCTTGGAAAATACTTAATTGGTTTTGAAAATAGTTTTTCAAAAAGGGTTTTTAAAACTTTTGTCCGGTCTAGTAAAACCTTATGCTCTAATACCAAATGTAACACCCCACCTCCGCCAATGCCACTCTTGCAAGCACACTAGCTTTGGATGGGCGTTAAACAAGGTAAACATGCATGCAGATATCACAAGACAGAACATATAGAAGTAAAAACAGAGTAAATAAAGCAGCGGGTAAAAACTAACATTTCAAAACCATAGTCAAGTTACATCAAAGTACTTGGTCATTATTTTCCACAAAACAAAGTCTAGGAACATAAACTGAAAACTAGAAAGAAAATCATAAAGTAACTATCCCCAAGGTAGAATAAAGCCATAGCAAGCTCAAGTCCGAACCGTACATGAGCTATCCAGAAAAGCAGCTAAAGATCCAAGCTAGGTGCTAGTGTTCCCACCCTGTAAACCTAGGGGGGGGGGACGAAAGAAAAGAGGCGAAAGAAAATGGGTCAGTCAAAAGACTGGTAAGTCCTATCTACTATTAGTATAAAAACTAATAAAGTTAACTGGACATGTAAAGCAGAGATGAAACATAGGATGACAACTGGCATGGTGAAAAGTTAACAAGATAGATCAAGTGTGGCATCATATACAAGGTCAAGTTTTGCACCAAGTGTACTAGTATTCCAACCCATGTCAAGTATAAACAAGAAGTGACCCCTTGGCCCAATCTTGGCCCAATATCACGAGATGACCTAAATCAAGGTCCCACAACACGGTCTAATCGATAGTCTCCCTAAAGCCTAACTCGTCAAGTGTCGGTGTCATACGGCCCAATCACGAAGTGTAGTCAAACTGTGCTAGGTCCACCCTAGGGTGTATCAAGCCCTAGGGTGCCAAACAGGGACACAAATCAAGCACGCACAGTCTATACCTACTGGTGCCCGTGTCTGCTTTTTCAACTCCGGACTATGTGCACGACCATAGTCCGCCTGAACCTACACCGGCGCACCTACTCAGCCGTCGTTTTGGTCGCTTACATGTCAGCCCAGTAATCGTGCCCCACCCTAGCCTAGTCCCTAGGGTATCATGATACAATCAAGAGGGTTACTGGTGAAAAGGACCACGTAACTAGGGTTTCTAACGGGTTAAGCATGGTTAACCCTATCCAATCAAGTACCAAGTCGGTTAAGTGTACCCAAGGTTCACGACTTAACCCTACTAACCCATCGTGTTTAATTGGTTAAGTATTCAAGCGGTCCATGACTTAACCCTATCATATGGCATTAACTAATTTAATGCACCCAACCTCTAACATTAGACCTTGGTGTGGTTACTAGTTAAGCCGGGCGGGTCCGGGTAGCTTTACACCACAACTTAGTCTAACCTCGGGTTTCAAGTGCAACATGACCAACTACTCACATTGGGTCCTATTGCTTGTAGCCACTAGTTAAGCCGGTCGGTTACGGGTAGATTTATGCTACAAACTCAACCCAACCTCGAGTTGGCCATTCTCATGTTTTCTAGAAGTCATGTCCAAGTTCATGTTCATGTTTCAAGCAAAATCAGATGTCATATTTCATGTCATCTTTTCAAGTCATGTTTTTATGTCATTTTAGTTTACCCATAACGTAACCCCATCGCATGTAAGTTCGCATAAACGCAAATAGATCTCAAAGAGGGAACTTAGAAGCATGACATAATTAATAAGGTTGGGCCACAAGTTAAACATAGTAGCATATGAGGCAAATGTGTTAATAAACTTGCATATTACATTATAGGCCTCAAAACATGCATGATATCAACTTTAGCAAAATAGATGAAACATGGTCATAAATGACATAGGATGATAGCAAGTGATTCGCATATAACATCATATGCAAGATAACATAAGGTTTATGAGAGTTTCTATGTTGCTTTATGCAACATTTCAAATCAAAGCTCATAGCTTTTTATGCACAAAGTCAAGGTGATAGCTTTACAAACATGCATAGAATAAATCTATGCATAACATGATAAAATCAAAGCACAAATCATGCTTAGGCCCAAACTCAAACTTGCAACATGTCATATTTAACTTCATAGTTAGAATCTAAGAGTAGAATAGGGCTTACAATGCTATGAAGACTTATCAAATAAAATAAGATTGAGACGAAGCCACTAGCAACTCTAAAAACCCCCAAATAACAAGCTTCAATGAAAACCCTTGGGAAATAAGAAGAAGATCCTTGCTTTGATGAAGAAAGATTGAACTTTGGCCTTGAATCAAACTTAGAAACTCTCAAACAAGCTTAGGAACTCTCATATGAATGAAGGTGGAGACTATGACAAGAGGGTGGAGGCCATGATTAAACATTTTGGCATAATCTAGTTGTAGGTTTGATTTATGATGGTTTAGGCTAGGTATTAGAGTCCTTTTATAGAAGTTTAGGTTAGTTTAGGCCATAGGATTAACCCTAATTCAGATCTGAGACATTAAAATCTGTCACCAGCCCTAAAGCATGTCTTGAGAAACAAGTCAGGTGCACCCAGGCCAGACTGGCCGACCACCCAAGTCGACAGGGGTGTCGACTGTGCAGTCGACACAACCTGGGGTGTGTCGACTCCCAAGTCGACTCCCCAGTCGACTTGGGGGTGGCGGGAATTTTTCCCGCCTATTCTACTTGGTTGAATTTGAATTTGAATCTGTTTTTAAACTTGAATTTTCTGAAAACTTTGACGGGGCATAACTTGGTCATACGGACTCCGATTTCCAAAAACTCGGACTCTATTTCACGTATTTTTCCGAGACGAACGCAATGGCATAGCCCATTTCCCTTGATTCAGATTTTATCATTTAATTCTGCCTTAATTTATGTTATAACTTGTTAATAAAAATACGGGTTGTTACACCTACCAACGGCGTCGATCTCGCGAACCCCTAGGTGTCAGAATTCCCCATCGAATGAACTGACTTCGAGCAGGAAATTCCAACAATTGAAGCAATGAGATTTGATGAAACTCATATAGAATTGAAGATCAAACTAATACTATAATTTCCATTTTATTGATTTCGAATAATTGTTAATGGATTGGGAAATAAGGGGGATTCAATTTTTGAAGAATATCGGTCGTTCGAAGCTAGAGGACGGCGACTTGTGATATGAGCAGATTAGGGTTTTGTTGGGGGCTATTTATCCTATTTAATATTATTATTTTATTCAATTTATTATTTCATTATGAATTTTTACGTTCAAACTCCAAATCAAACCCAATGACTATTGCCCTAGCCAAATGCCCCTATTTTCGACATAATGGGATATGTTTCATAATCCAATTCGGTCGTTTCGATCAGTTTCCATCAAAATTAAAATATAGATTAATATATATTGAATTTAAATGTACATTTCAATTTACCGGGGTCAGATACTGACTCCAAAAATTATGAAAATTGAAATCTAGCTATGTTTTGATGATACGATCCTAAAAAAACTAATTTCGTCGAATTTGGAGATTGTTTGAAAATTGAAAACGACCCTTTTTTGGGTCGATTAAATTTAAACTAAATTTACAAAACATGTTTAAATTCATCACGTTCACATATTAATTCCAAAAATTATGAAATTTGAAACCTAACAATAATTTGACATTCCGAAGTGGTTTCATCGAAAACGAGGATCGTTTGCAAGATGACTATTTTTATGGCTATATATTATTTAAAATATATATAAATTCCGTAGCAACTATTCTGAATTTTAAACTGGACATAACTTTCAATTTATATTATGAAATCTGAAATTTTCACATTCATTAGAAAGATATGATTAAACAGATTCAAATGTTTTTGGTTTTTCTAAAATTCGATTTATTTTGAATTTTGTACATTTATTTGAAATTTAAAGTTGAATTTTTAAACTACCGCGTCATTTCAAGCTCATTTTATAATTAAAATAAATTTACACATTTTAACTTCGATTTAAATAAAATTTTAGTTGTTATTGTTTAAAATAAATCATTTTAAATTCTTTAAACTCATTAAAATAGCTAAAGTAAAATTTTAAATTGGTTCAGAAATTCCGGGTCATTACAATCTCCCCAACTTAAAATCTTTTCGTCCTTGAAAAGGAACGGAGCTGAAAGTTGTTTAACTAACCAACTCAACTTTCATTCTGGCTTGAGTTCTTCAACTTTTCGACTTCTATGAACTTACTAATTTCTCAAAATTTTGGCTAACACCCTAAATTTTCGAAAAATTTCTCCATAATATCCTTTGTACGGGTTGATCGGTTAAACCACAACTTGCCTCATAGGGCCCTCATCAATCAAAAAGAAAAGGCCAAGCGGCTTGCCAATCGGCTCATAAAATCATCAAAACCCAATGAATACAGTAAATATGTACCTATTTGTCAGGCATACAATTTTATTCCTCTTCTTAGCTTCCATGCTATGACTTGTTCATACACATATATATGTACATGTATGCAATTCGAACATATTTTCGATTTAGTTCAATATTTGATTCGATTTGGCTTAATTCACTTTTCATTTTCATATTGGTTTTATTGTTCCAATATTTTAATTAGTTGAACTAAAAATCACACATCACGACCAACAATTAATTAGTTGATTAGCTTTTCAAATATATTATATATATATATGTACTTAAAAATCATATTTTTAGTGTCAAATCACGACAATGAGATCTAACTAAGTTTTGCTTCTCACACAACAGTCAATTGGAAATATATAGATATCCCACTTTTGAAGCTCAAACATAGATGCTGATGATGTGGCCATTATCAGAATCATCCCCGGGCGACTAGAGTGTGATTCAATATATACCTATCATATTTGAGACTTCATATACACATGGATCAGATGTATATGCAAAATCTTTCTATACTCAATAGTCCAAATCAATATAAAATAAAATACTCAAAAACATATAATAAGATTTGATTTTTAAAATTAAATTCGTTTAATTTTATCAAAAACTAAATTAGTTTTTAGAAATAGCACTCTTCAAACTCATTCTAGGGTGTTACTAATCCTATCTCTAACAAGTCATTCTTATAGGATGTTACTAATCCTATCTCTGACGAGTTCTTTCGTTTGTTTCTAATATGTCTTGTTCTCGAGCTCTATAAACCTAAGCTCTGATATCAACTTTAACGACCCGAAATCCGCCGATCTCCGAAGAGACGGAGAACAACGGATTGCTTTGAGAACACGATGCATCAGAACACAAACAATAGATATTTCATTGCTATTACAACAATTTACATCAGATTACAAGATATCAGAGAATAAATAAATAATATACATTGAAAAATATCAGATATTTAAATTACAATGCAGTAGAAAAATAATACATAAGAATAATGTGCAGTGGGGGACATCTACTACAACAACTGAAAGAAATATACAGATACAAAGCTTTCCGAATATAGCTCCAGCTGTAAATTCAGGATCATGTGTAAAGAAATATCTGCAAATACCAAAACTACTAGCTGCCCGTGTGGAAAATATGGGAACCCAAAGTTTAGGTGGAAACAATAAACTCCGAGTCAGTCATGGGACTGGTGTGAGAACTAAAACAATTATTAATCTTTATTTCAAAGTTTGGTAACTCACGGGATCATGCCGTATGACATGGAACATATTTCCTCCCACGAATACCATAAAACAAAAACTCATAATGCTAAATAAAAGAAAAATGAAGCTATTATAAGACTCAGGTCACATCACACAATCCAATGCAAGCCGGAGGAAAGAGTTTTACCTTATAACAGCCAAATATGCTTGGTATGCAAAATTTATCTTTTATTATTACTATAAGTAAAGAAATCAACTTCGAAAGTAAATGTATCAATCCTAAACGGCATAGGTACCATATATTATGTCTCCGTATGTGGGTTTACAACTAAAACCGAAAAAATCGTATTAGAAGTTTGGATTTCCATCATGATGGCTGCTGATTCGAGAGATCTATTGCATAGTGCAATGCCCAACGGTTTACATCCCGTGCATGAGAAAACGCCATAATGCACATCTGTCCTTTTGGGAAATTAAGTATCTCAACAACATACATCCCTGCCATGAGAAAACGTCGTATACTCTATCCCTCTGGGAATCGGGGGGGTGCCCTATCCCTCTGAGTGTGGAGTGAACACACTCAGCTCATCTCGGTCGACCGAATCCGTGACAACCCTAAAGGTATCTATCCTCATCTCAAAAGCATACAGACCTGACCATCAGTTCACCATTATACCAGTGTGTGAGGCTCGCGAATTAACGCTACACAAAGCTGTGCTAATTAAAGCTATGCTTTGATCCTCATCCATTAGGCTCTCCTTTTCAATAAAAGCCTGGATCCATGCATCTCAGCATGTTACATTGTCAATCCATACCATACCATTGACTTCTGCCAATATATAACCTCTAAGCTCGTACGTATTAGAAAAGGGTGTTAAGCAAGCAAATAAATTCTCCGCCACTAAACAGATATTTTATTAGCATAGGTCAATGAATACATCATAAAGAAATACAACATCAGACATACCATCCATTTTCAAGTCCGTTCTGGGTCTGAACGAAACCTTGAGGCACCTTATTCCATGTCCCGTATGTCCAATACAGGAGAGAGGCCCTTGCATATCCGGAAAATCAATAAGTACAACTGAAACACTACCATTATAACCCCTTCCTAGGAGCTAACCAATCCAGGACATCAACAATAATCCATTCGATGTGAAGATCGTCAGTCTTCAACCACCATCTTCAATATCTTCGACATTTAGTCTTCGTATCAATTATTCATAATGGGTTAAACCCGGTCTTTCCGAATAACTAGCGTATCTTATAATCATGTGCTATAAAAACACATCATACGCCTCATTCCAATCCAAAATATTGTTTTATTCAGATCTAAATTAACCCTAGTGGGGGTGAATAAGGTTTATCACATTTTTTGATGAATTAAAAATCTGACAAGATATTATATAATAAACAGATCACAAAATGCAGCAGAAATTAAAAGCAGAAAGGAAATAACACACAGAGATACCCAGCTTCGGTAAAACCCTGCTTACTGCTGCATTCCTAAGGTTTCTACTAGGTGTTATAAATAGATCCCGCTTACAATCCCATGTAAACTCACAGCGCCAGCTCCTGTCCTAACCATACGCTCAAAACCCTAAACTGACCGATATCCCCTCGATTAGATTTCCCCTTATTACGACCCCGTAACCAGTAACCCTAGTTTTTACAGACTCTAGTAAACTGTCAGTCAACACCCTGACTGAATCCCCTAGTATTTTACAAACACTAGAAACTGTTCAGACGATTTAAAATTGAAGTAAAAATACAAAAGGAATTAAACTAAAACCATAGTTTAAAAGAAAAACAAATTCCCTTTTAAAACATTTGAACTAGGCTAACCAAAATGAAACATGACCGACCCATTTGTAATTTATTTTCCCTGATCTCTTTCTCTATTGAAAATGGCGGCTGGGAAGTGAAAATCGAAACTAGGGTTTCCTCTCTGAATCTCCAAATTGAAGTGATTGCTTGATGAACTGATTCTTGCGTGGCTTCAAACTCTAGTGGCTCAATGATACTTTGATTTCGGATTTTGTTCTCTATCGAAACCCTAAAAAGTGAGCTCTCTGATTTATTTCTCTTTGAATTTCTTTCGAATTGTTTTGTGGTTTCGATATCTCTGTTTGGCCGATGATGATGGGTGAAAATATATAGGGTAATAGAAAACCCTTTAATTCCTCTTATTTCACATGAATGGTTCGATCTGAAATTGTATTGCTTTCCCTTTTTGAAATTCTCTGTTTTGAATTGAATTCCATGGCAAAAGAAAATTGCGTGAAAATTTAATGTCTCCTGGAATGAATTTGTTACCAAAAATTGTTGAGTAAAAAAAAACTGTAACTCCAATCGACTTTACCAATTTGCTGTGGACCATTCAGGAAACAATAAAATTGTTTTTGTGTCCCCTTGTGATTATCCCTTGCGTAATTTGATCACTTGCTCGATTTAAATTCTGAAAATTAAAACCTCTGCTGAAATGAAGCCGTGTGATTTTCTACAAATACTTAAAGCCAAATAAAATCTTCCTTATATGTTCATTCGAAAATGTTGATAAGATTATTGAGATGGTTTGCCAATTTTGCATTGTGATTTCCCAAATAACAGTTTGCCCGAACTGTGATTGATGAAATGAATTATTTACTGGAACCATAGCTATATATGTATATTTTGAAAACTGGGCATAAAACTCGGATTTCCTTAACTCATGCAACAGTGGTCCCTTAATTGATTTCAGCCAAATAAAAAACTTGCCAAAAAAAAAAATGGTTGATGACTGAAAATACTTTAACTTCTGATTAAATACTTACTCAAAAACTATGTTGATGAATTGTAGGAAAATCACTGTTGCCAAGTATGTATTGCTGTCAACACCAACTTTATTTACTCATTTCATCATGAGCTCGAACATATGTATCATGGAATTCTTGTGCCATGCTTACTTGCCTAAGAAAACTGCCAATTTTCCACCCAGATTTATTCTAATTCTGGAAAGCATTTGAAAATAGTTTTGCTGATAACTACTACAGGTGTTGATGCTTATATACATTTGTTTATTTCAAAAGTTGATGCCTTGTCCAATTCCAATTTCTGGAAGCTTTGATATTTTCCATTTTGTTCTTAGATTTGCATCTTTCTGTTGCATGCCTGATTTCTGGAAATCAAGTTCTTGTCTTGAACCTCCTGTTGCTTAAATATAATTTATGTTGAGTTCATTGTCTTCATGCTTTCACTTTGAGCTTGCTTGGTTTGTTACACCATT
Source organism: Allium sativum (assembly GCA_030737875.1). NCBI lineage: Eukaryota > Viridiplantae > Streptophyta > Magnoliopsida > Asparagales > Amaryllidaceae > Allium > Allium sativum. The sequence goes on from CM060916.1 coordinate 329,780,392, forward strand.
CATATATGCAGTTGTGCACCCTTTAACTTCACACTGGCTTGAATTACAATTTTGAGCTTGTACATGTTGAAACAGAACCTGTGTATGCAGACCAGTTTAAAAACTCCTGCCTTGTCACTATACATTTGTAGTTGCACATACACTTTGATCTTGTTTCACTATGCTGCATCTTCTTGTTTACTCAATGTTGAATCATGCTTGTATACACTGTTGATGATAACATCCAAATAAATATTATTTTAAGCTCAATAAATGTGTTTGACAATGAATTTTGAACTCCCCCTATTTGTTAGCTCCCCCTACAACAGAAAACTCCCCCTATAACTGATTTGAGAGTGAAAAGATTGAAAATTGTAAGAAATTTTCAATAGTAAAATATTTATAAAATATTCACTCATAAATCAAAATCTCAACCCATTCTCCCCCTTTTGTTATCATCAAAAGGATTCAGAATTTAAAATATAGATGAAAATGACTAAAAAATATAATTTCAGCTTAAGAGGAAGAACAGTCATCATAAATTTTAATCTGTCAAACAAAAATCATAATAAACTAAGAACAGGTGGCTTATTTCACATTGTAGAACGATGGATTTACAATGAATTTTATAAAAATGAGGAGAGTTACAAAAATATGAATTTCAATTATTTTCAAAAGATTTTATAAGAATGAAGTTCAAAAACAGTGACGGATTTGAACTATAATTAATAATTCAATTTAAGTGACAAAAACAAATACTCTCAAATCCCAATAGTTATCAACCAACAAATCATAATATGTCATAAAATATTAGCACACTTCACAGATTAGAAGATGGATTGATAGACTGGTTTTTATACACCAAGGAGAATTTCAAATTAATTTCAATTTATAGCACAATAATTCCTTTTGTATTTTTACTTTAATTTTAAATCATTTGAACAGTTTCTAGTGTCTATAAAATGCTAGGGGATTCAGTCAGGGTGTTGACTGACAGTTTACTAGAGTCCGTAAAAACTAGGGTTACTGGTTACGGGGTCGTAATCAGGGGAAATCTAATCGAGGGGATATCAGTCAGTCTAGGGTTTTGAGCGTAAGGTTAGGACAGGAGCAGGCGCTACGAGTTTACATGGGATTGCAAGCAGGATCTGTTTATAACACCTAGTAGAAACCTTAGGAATGCAGCAGTAGACAGGATTTTGCCGAAGCTGGGTATCTCTGTGTGTTATTTCCTTTCTGCTTTTTTACTTCTGCTGTATTTTGTGATCTGTTTATTATTTAATATCCTATCAGATTTTTAACTCGATGAAAAACTGTGAAAAACCCTATTCACCTCCCCTCTAGGGTTATTTGAGATCCAACAAGTGGTATCAGAGCCTGGTAATTCCATTAACCCTAGAATCATGGATCCTAGTTGTCAGTCCACAGAGAGTCAGTCCAGTCGTATTCCAACTATTTTTAATGGTATAGATTTTTTAAACTGGAAATCATCAATAGAATCCTATTTAAAATATGTTGATATATTAAACGTTGGAATTGTGTTATAAATGGATATGATATTGTAAATAGGAACGATACCGAATTTAATTCTCGTGCTATTCATATTTTGTATACTTATATTGATGATGTACAATATAGCCTTATCTCTCATTGTTTGACCGTGCAAGAACTCTGGAATACTCTCGATACGAAATATGGGAAAATTGAGAACAGCAGCTCAAAACCCAAAATGGTCAACTCAGATTCAGATCTATGCTTGGAAGGAGAATCAGATGAAAATTCAAGTAGATCAGAAGATGGAGACTCAACAGACAATGAGACTGAAAGCTTCTCATATGAAGATTTGGTTTTTATATGTGCTGAGTTAACAAAAACCGTTGATAATCTCCATCGAAAAAAACAAATCCTTAAAATCTAAAAATCTTAAGTTGAATAGCAAAATTAACTGTTTGGAATCAAAACTGCCAAATGTCATGAAATTTGAAAATTCTGATTATGGAAATTGTTTGAAATTAAAAATTGATCTCGTTCATCTCAATAATAACTTTCAAAGGCTTGAAGAAGAAATTCTGATTTTAAAAGATAACGAGATTGAGCTGAAAGATTCAAAAAATTGTTTACAAAAGGAATTTATAAATTTCAAGGCTACCAAAAATTCCAAACATGAAATTGCTGAAAATAATAATTTGTTGAAAACAGATATGTTCTTGAGTGAGCTTGAAAAAGAGATTGAAAATCTAAAGAAATTTGATCTTGAGAAACAAGTTAAATTTGAATCAGAAATTCTTGAGTCCAAAACCAAAATCAAACTGCTTGAAAATGAAAATTTGATTTTGAAACAAAATGATGCCGAAAGGAGAAAGATCAGCATTAATCATTGTTCAAATCCGACAAAAGAAAATTCTGATCTTAAATCCAAAATCAACAATCTTGAATTGAGTTTGAAACGTTTTTCAACCGTTGAAAAATCTTTGAATATGTTGTTGAAAGAACAATTTTCTACTGGAAATATACGTGGTCTTGGTTTTGAGAAAACAAATGTTTTTGAAAATTTGAATTCGTGTGATTTTAAAAATCCCTCAAATTGCTTTGGAAAGAGTCGTTCTGAAAATTTATACTCTAAAAGATTTTTGAATCACAAACGAGATGTTAATTTGTTTTATAACAAACCATCTGAACAATCTTGGATCCCAAAAGAAAATAATACGGACTTTGTTAAATTCAAACAGATCTGGGTTCCTAAAGGTACGACAATAGATTTGAATGGATTGTTATACAAACAGGTTTGGGTACCGAAAGATGTGAACACAACTGCGAGTGGTTTTACTGCTTTTGTTAGACCACTCAATCCTTTTAACAGTTAGGTAGCGAAGGAGGCTGAGGAACTGCATTGCTAAAGGAAAATTGGATTCAAACTACTGCATATCACAGAATCATTCACAGTTCCTTAGCCACATCTGATGAGTCATAGATTCTAGTTTACAATGATTTCAGGTATGATCTCTGAACTTATCTCTGTATATATTCTCTGTTTATATTTTCTTGTTTATTTTCTCCTTCTACCTCCTTTTGTTTTTGTTTTGTTTTTTTGATTTATCACTGCCATACTATTTCTTTTTATTCTGAGCTTCTTTTAACTTCCAATTGCAGAGTTCATATTTTTCTGGAAATTTGCTTCATTTGAATAGAACTCTTATGTTTTAATCTCTTCCAGATCTTGAATTTAAATTTGTAAATATCTGCAATTGTTTTGAAATTTATTTTCTGATTACTGCACTCATAATAGTGTTGTTGTATTCTTGTCATATCTTGAACACTGTTGATCTGAATTCAAAATTTTGAAGATCTGAAAGTTTAATGGAATTTCACACAACTTTGCTGTTCTCAGTTTCTTCTAATTAATTTTAGAAAGGCTTGAAAATTTATACCCATTACAGCATACTGCTACTTCTCAATTGTGATAATTTCTTTAATTTTCAGTTTGGCTTGGTTTTTTTTCTTGAATTACAATGATACATCTAGAAATTCATCTTGTGATCATTATGGTTGAAATTGGTTTGTTTGAAATCATATGAAATTCTTGATATTTTGAATACCACACACCTCTTAATCCTGAAATTATCAATCTTGTGTGAATGATTCATTATATCTCAAACTTGACATTGATTCAAGTGATTTCTGATAAATTATTTTTAATTTTCTGGATCATGAATATCTCTCAAGCCTGATGTAAATGATCTGAAATTACTCTTTACTTGTCAGAGACACTTGTGAAAAATTCTTTGAAAAATGGTCAATAAAACTCACTACTATTTCGTGATGATTTGATTTGAATATTTGTTTTGTTTAAAATATTTTGAAATTATTGATTTCTTGAATCTCACACACATCGTGAATTTAAAATTTATAATCTGGTGTGACTGATTCATTGAATCTCGATCTTTTCATATCCCTTCAAATGATTTCAAATAAACCATATATTTAATCTTGGATCATGAATCATTCTTTGACTATCTGAAATATCTTTGAAACATCTCCTTCCTTGACAAGTCTATTTTGAAAATGATTTTTGTGCTGCTCAGATATTGTTCTTGAAAATATTTTTTTAGTGACTGCTTGTTTTGGTATCAAATATATACCATGCTCTGATAGATGTAATTAATTTGCTTGATTTGTTAACCTTGTCTGCTTAGGCTTTGTGATTAAGATTGTGTTGTCTGAGATATCTTTATTCGTCTCCTGTGTCATTTTTAAATCCTCATGAATAGAGACATCAAGTGGTATCAGTTTAGAAGTGATGAATATATTTTTAATCCCTCTTGGCTTGTATAGTTTTTATTATCCCTCTTCAAACTGATTTTCAATTTTAAAGTTATTTATTGATTATTCATTCAGAAATTGAAATCTATATCCAAATAGAACCGTATTTATAATTCATCAAAATTATTATCAGATTTTAAATTTGTGATGAATTGTGACTGTAGTATATTTCAAATGAGAGGAGATTTTATTTAGATTCTCATGATGAATGAACATTTATTAAAATATCTTTGAATTGGCGATTATTCCATGACCATCTTCTTTATCTACCATTATTCTGTCACTCATCATGTCTTTTATATTAATGTGGAGAGCTTAATATTTTTCAAAAAATCTTCTTGAATAAACAGTGGAATTATTTGTGATAGAAATTGGACTATGGTATTATTCAGAATTAGTGATAATTGAAAATTTTCAATAATCCCGGTATAGTCGAGTATATTTCATAATATAATTAATTTAGGAATTTATTTCATAATCCATTTCTGTACCTACTCCATTTTCTATCATCCATACATTGGTTTTATATACCGAGGAATTTTTCTTTTGAAGCTGAAAACGATAAATATATAATTAATACATAAGTGTGTCTCCAACCTCAATTAAAAATCCAAGCTCTAGTCATGCATGGTTACGAGACAACTTATAATTTAAGATGCGACTGACCTCATTTAAAAACCCAAGCTCTGGTTATGCGTGGTCAGTGTGCTCTTAAATTAAATAAAAAGAAAAAGGAAATATTGTGCTATAAATTGAAATTAATTTGAAATTCTCCTTGGTGTAAAAAAACCAGTCTATCAATCCATCTTCTAATCTGTGAAAAGTGCTAATATTTTATGACGTATTATGATTTGTTGATTGATAACTATTGGGATTTGAGAGTATTTGTTTTTGTCACTTAAATTGAATTATTAATTATAGTCCAAATCCGTCATTGTTTTTGAACTTCGTTCTTATAAAATCTTTTGAAAATAATTGAAATTGATATTTTTATAACTCTCCTAATTTTTATAAAATTCATTGTAAATCCATCATTCTATAATGTGAAATATGCCACCTATTCTTAGTTTATTATGATTTGTGTTTGACTGATTGAAATTTATGATGACTGTTCTTCCTTTTAAGATAAAACTATATTTTTTTAGTCGTTTTTCATCTATATTTTAAATTATGAATACTTTTGATGATAACAAAAGAGGGAGAATGGGTTGATATTTTGATTTATGAGTGAATATTTTATAAATATTTTACTATTGAAAATTTCTTACAATTTTCAATCTTTTCACTCATAAATCAGTTATAGGGGGAGTTTTCTGTTGTAGGGGGAGCCAATAAATAAAGGGAGTTCAAAATTCACTGTCAAACACATTTACTGAGCTTAAAATCTTTTACTTGTCATCATCAAAAGGGGGAGATTGTTGTATATAACATAGTTGTATACACAATTATATGATTTTTGTTTGATGATAACAACCAAATAAATATTATTTTAAATGTGTTTGTTACTGTACTGTTCTATATATACATCACAGACAAGAATATAGTTTTTATATTTAAATAGAATACGACTGTACAGACATTCATATATTCATACAGTATTTTATTTAAATATAATGTTATATTTCAAACATTCAAACAGTACAACTATTTATAGCTCCACTATTTATTCAATTCACATGAGATTGTACTTGTAAATAAACTAATACATTAGACAAGTTTGTTTGAACACAATAAAATAATATTTTATTTCATTCAAATTTGTTTACTACAAATACCAGTACAATTCTCTCATTATATATTCATACACTGCTCCTCACTATAACACTGTCACTCAGTTATACAATTCCATATACATTGACATTTCATATATACAGATATACATTTACACACTATTCTTGTCTTCAATCTTCTGTCTTCTGTCTTCACAGCATCTTCTCAGTCAGTCCAGTCATCACCTGTTTACCTATCACATGAAACACACACACAGTACACTGCAATAGAAATAAAACTGAATACACGTGAATATAAATTTTATTTTTAAAATTTTATTTGCCTCAGATTTCTAGTGTGTTCCTCATCATTTTTCATGGCTCGATCTGATTTATCTATGTCCAATCAGTGTATATATAAAATATTTCAGTACAGGGACAAGAAAATCGGTTGATGGCTGCATAAACACACGTGTATAAGTATACACATGTGCATTTCCTCGCCAATCAGCGAGCAACTGAGGAGTTGCCACGTGGACCTTCTTGACTCAGTGCACATGAAAACATAGTCAACACATAATCAAAGTGGCCGGGGCAGCTCAACAGTCAACTAATCAATGCAACATGAATTTTCAAGTCTAATACAAGTCAGGCATGCATGGTGTATGGTGCACAACCAATACAGTGTCAAGTACATGAAGTTAATGTGGTCGAGCATCAATACACATCAGTGAAGTAAATGGTATAATGGCGATCCAGTGTATACAAGCATGATTCAACATTGAGTAAACAAGAAGATGCAGCATAGTGAAACAAGATCAAAGTGTATGTGCAACTACAAATGTATAGTGACAAAGCAGGAGTTTTTAAACTGGTCTGCATACACAGGTTTCATTTCAACATGTACAAGCTCTAACTCAAGCCAGTGTGAAGTTCAAGGATGCATAGCTACATATATGAATGGTGTAACAAATCAAGCAAGCTCAAAGTGAAAGCATGAAGACAATGAACTTAGCATGAATTATATTTAAGCAACAGGAGGTTCAAGACAAGAAGTTGATTTCCAAAAATCATGCATGCAACAGAAAGATGCAAATCCAAGAACAAAATGGTAAATATCAAAGCTTCCAGAAATTGGCATTGGATAAGGCATCAACTTTTGAAATAAACAAATGTATACAAGCATCAACACATGTAGCAGTGATCAGCAAAACTGTTTTCAAATGCTTTACAGAAATAGAATAAATCTGGGTGGAAAATTGGTAGTTTTCTTTGGCAAGTGAGCATGGCACAAGAATTCCATGATACATATGTTCGAGCTCATGGAGAAATGATGAGAAACACACCAGAAATCTGAGGCAAATAAAATTTTAAAAATAAAATTTATATTCACATGTATTCAGTTTTATTTCTATTGCAGTGTACTCTGTGTGTGTTTCATGTGACAGGTAAACAGGTGATGACTGGACTGACTGAGAAGATGCTGTGAAGACAGAAGATTGAAGACAAGAACAGTGTGTAAATGTATATCTGTATATATGAAATGTCAATGTACATGGAATTGTATAACTGAGTGACAGTGTTATAGTGAGGAGCAGTGTATGAATATATAATGAGAGAATTGTACTGGTATTTGTAGTAAACAAATTTGAATGAAATAAAATATTATTTTATTGTGTTCAAACAAACTTGTCTAACGTATTTAGTTTATTTACAAGTACAATCTCATGTGAATGGAATAAATAGTGGAGTTATAAATAGTTGTTCTGTTTAAATGTTTGAAATATAATATTATATTTCAATAAAATACTGTATGAATATATGAATGTTTGTACAGTCGTATTCTATTTAAATATAAATATTATATTCCTGTCTGTAATGTATACATAGAACAGTATAGTAACAAACATATTTAAAATAATATTTATTTGGTTGTTATCATAAAAAAAATCATATAATTGTGTATACAACTACGTTATATACAACAAAATATTCTTTACATTGGGAATTATTCCCATAAATCTTATCAAAGATTTAATTCATTTAAACCTCTTGTTTAAAACTTCACTTGGAAACCAATTCAATAGATTTGGTATTATCTTTTCACCACTTTAAACCAAATTAAGGTTTATCAAACTAGTCGGGATTATGAAGCCTTACTGATGTAATTATTTATTTTATTTTAACAATCCCAACCTATTTATCCCATGGAGAAAAACTTGTAGTATTTCATATCTAACACCTACTGTGTTATTGGTAAATTCTGTTATCATTTAACGTTCAAATCTAATTAAAGATTTAACTATCGCATGAAGTAAAACTAGTGATACTCCATTTTCTAACACTTCTCAAATTTGGAAAATTTAATTACCATATTAACATTTCAATCTTATTAAAGATTCATTAAAAATCCACTTGGTTTTAATCTTGAAAAATCATTATTTAATAATTATTCAACTTAGGAAATAAATCTTGTCTTTACTTGGGTTAAGAACAAATGTCATTTAAAACACCATTCACGATAAACCAAAAATCATCTTCCATCAAAATAGAATCTACACGGAAATCATAACAGTATATAATCGATATAAATTTCCGTATCAGAATAATAATATAAATAGAATAACGGCAAAGCCTTATAAATTCCATATATAGTAATGATCTTCCTTCACAGAAGCTCATATCGATTATTACCAAATCGAGTTCCTTTCAATTCCAATTTAATATATTAAATTAGAAAACTTTACTTTGGAAAATTCCACTATTATTATTTAAAAGATTATAAATTCCAAATCATATCTTTGCTGTTAATTGGGTTAAAGAAAAAATGTTATTTAAAACACCATTCACGATAAACCCAAAAAACCACTTTTACTTTAATTCCAATTAAATATTAATTAATTGGTAAACTTCACTAAATCTTAATTAAAAGATTTATTCTTTTCTCAACTGGGTTTAAGAACTGTGTTATTTAAGACACCATTCACGACAAACCCAAAATCCAATTTGATATTAAATACAAGGCTCTAAATAGAAATTACATCGACTTATACTCAATATCAAATTCTGAAACCAACAGATATCGTATTGGAATAAAGATGTCTGTATCTTCCAAATTCCTCAACAATATCCGTATAATCACGGAATCCAATATCGAAATATTCCAAAGATTATTTCCATTCCAATTCATACGTTGGAAAAATTCTGGTTACTTTAAAACCCATTTTCAATCCAATTTATTTATTTAAAAATCATTGGATTATTTTTCTAGTTAATAACTAGTTCATTTTGATAAAAATATATTTCATCTATTTAAAACTTGAAATATTTAATCCAAAATCTTTCCAAATCATTTATTATGATTTTACACAATTTTCCATATTTTTAGTAAATTTATTAAGGCCTTTAGAGTCAGTTTCCAATATCGGCCACTGAACTGCATTTACAACGACCTTTTTCAAAACCGATTTGGACATATCTTAAAATCTAACCATTAGATTTCAAATCTCTTATTATCATTGGAAAGCTCTTTTCGATACGAACCTAACGGTTCTGGTTTTAGGATAATCCGACAGTCGGATCTCTCGTTACATCAATTTGAAGTCAATGGTCGAAATTCGCGAATGGTCGCTGCGAGGCGCGTTCTATTTAGGCCATTTAATATATATATATATACATACATAATATTATATATGTATATATATCGTCGGTTTCCATTTAAATCATATTTTATAAATCGTTTATAAATTAATTTTAGAATGATTTCAACCTCATTTTCAATTTTAAATCAAAACTGAATATTCTACATCATTGTAATATTAAAATGATAATATTTTCAAAATATTGGATTTTGAAATCAATTCTTTTCGATATTCATTATAAAATGAATAAAATTAATAAACAAATCGGTTCGAGCTAAAAATGGCGTATATACTTAACTCGGCTTCCATATTTCAATATTTTCGCGTCCATCCGAACTCGGACATCAAAATCATATTTTGATTCTTTTTGAATATTATTTTAAAATATTCGTTATTTCTAAATTGAAATCAGACTCAATCAGTTACCATATAATTTCAGTTATATGGATTTCATACATTGTATATATTCAAAATTAGTAATAAACAGCTATTAAACAGTCAATTCACATCCAGAGTGCAATTTACTACTGTATAAGCATTAAATAATTAAATAACGTTTATCACAGTCTGTTGATCAATCGATTGACATATAATTGAATTCTTGGGAGATGTGAATAAATTATCGTCCCCAGGCCCGGGTGGGGTTTCCAAACAACAACAGTCGATTCAAAATAATCACTGGTTAATAAATTTAACCAGTTCTAGTTCGATTTGAATTATTTTTCTAATTAGCCAACTTCCGCTGTTTAAATTATAAATAGATATTTATAATTTAATTTCAACTACCACAAAATAATATTAAATTATTTTTAATATTTTAAACATTCCAGCATCACAGTCAAAACCAAATACAGTCAATTAAATCGTTCATGGTCTGTGGACGAGGGAGGTGAGCTAACAGGCACTGTATACAATTTATAATGATTAAAACTGATAAAAATCTACACTGGCAATTCTATATATATTTATACACGAATACAATAACATGATAAAATAATTTGGAGTGAGAAAGAGTTCTCACATCGATTTGTTTTGAAATCGTGTAATAATAATTATTTTAATAAAATTAAACAGGTGTTTAATTTTATCAAAAATCCCAATAGCTTCCATTTCTGCTCCGGTCGGTTTCATCGTGGTGTTCATCCAAACGATTCCAACGCAAATCATCTCGCCAATTTCTAATTTCATTTGAACAAGGTATGGACATTTAAACTTTTAATAAGTTAATTAACTATATAAATCCCTAATTATTATTATATTTAAACTAATCACATCATTAGGGGGAATTAAACCCCGCTTCTTCCACAAACGACTTCGAAGAAGATTCAAATCTTCAGCCGCCTGCGCCAGTCACCAAACATCGCCGGAATTCGATTGGTGACCAGGAAACGACGTGCCTTGCTATCAGCTTGCTCTACCTACCAACGACGTCAAGCTCGCGAACCTTTAGGCACCAGAAATCCCCATCGAACGAACTGACTTCGAGCGTGAAATTCCAACAATTGAAGCAACGAGATTTGATGAAACTCATATAGAATTGAGGATCAAACTAAATATTATAATTTCCATTTTATTGATTTCGAATAATTGTTGATTAATTGGGAAATAAGTAGGATTCAATTTTTGAAGAATATCGGTCATTCGAAGCTGGAGGACAGCGGCTTGTGATATGAGCAGATTAGGGTTTTGTTTGGGGCTATTTATCCCATTTAATACTATTATTTTATTCAATTTATTATTTCCTTATGAATTTTTACGTTTAAACTCCAAATCAAACCGAACGACTGTCTCCCCTAGCCAAATACCCCTATTCCAGACACAATGGGATATGTTTCGTAAGCCAATTCGATCGTATGAATCAGTTTTCGTCAAAATTAAAATATAAATCAATATATATTGTATTTGAACGTACTATTAATTTACCGAGGCCACATACTGACTCCAAAAATTATGAAAATTGAAATCTAGCTTTGTTTTGATGATATGTTCCTAACAAAACTAATTTCGTCAAATTTGGAGACCATTTGAAAAATGCCCTTTTATCGTGCCGATTAAATTTAAACTTAATTGACAAAACACGTTTAAATTCACCACGCTCACATTTTAATTCCAAAAATTATGAAATTTGATACATAGCAATAATATGACATTCCGGATCCAACAAAAGTTATTTCGTCGAAAACAGAGGTCGTTTGAAAAATGGCTATTTTTAAGGGCTATATATTATTTAAAAAATATATAAATTCCATAGTGACTATTCTGAATTTTAAAATGGATATAACTTTCAATTTATATTATAAAAGCTGAATTTTTCACATTCATTAGAAATATATCATTAAACAGATTCAAAGGTTTCTGGTTTTACTGAAATTCGATTTATTTTGAATTTTGTACATTCATTTGAAATTTAAAATCAAATTTTCAAACTACAGCACCATTTCAATCTCGTTTAATTAAAACAAATTTATACATTCTAATTTCGATTTAAATAAATTTTTAGTCATTATTATTTATAATAAATCATTTTAAATTCTTAAAACCCATTAAAATAGCTAAAATAATTTTTTTTTTAAATTAGTTCAGAAATTCCGGGTCATTACACATTGCGTCCCTTTCTTTCTTTTTTCAATAGCCAGAAAACGTTGCAAAACTATCGCGGTTGTTCATTTGCAACAATTCTGAAGCATCGCGCCCTTTCATTTGCAATGCTTCTGGAACGTTGCAAATTTGAATTTGGCGCCCGCACAGATTTAAATTACATTCGGGTCCGTAATAGGCTAAAAAATCAACTCATTACTATTTAGAAATTTGACCCAAAAATATTATTATTGGATCCGAATCCGAGACCCGCAACCGGTTCTATCGGATGGCGACGACAGCGCGTGCTTGTGTGGTGGAGATGTGCAGCGACCCGAACTTCCCCGTAAAGGAAAGAACGAATTGCTTTGAGAACAAGACGAATCAGAACACAAATAGAAGAACATTTCATTGCTTATTACTACAATTTACATCAGAGTACAAAAATATACAGAGTATGAATAAATATTATACATCAGAAAATATCAGAGATTACAATACAATACATAGCAGCGGAAAATAATGCATAAACACAACTGAAAGAGATAAACGGATACAGAGCTTTCTGAATATTGTTCCAGCTGTAAACCAGGATCATGTGAATATAAATCTGCAAAATCAAAACTACTAGTTGCCCACGTGATAATAGGGGCACCCAGAGTTTAGGTTAAAACAATAAACTCCAGGTCAGTCATGTGACTGGTGTGAGAACTAAAACAATTACTTAAAACTTTTCTTTAAAAGAGAGTAATTCAAGGGACCACGCTGTATAACACGGAACGGTTTTCCTCCCAAGAATACCAGTGCATAGAATAAACAACGCAATGCTTTTTGGAAAAATGAAGCTATTATAAGACCCATGTCCCATCACACAATGCAACGCATGCCAGAGGATAGGATTTTCCCTTATAATAGCCAAATATGCTTGGTACATTTAAAACAAATCATTTTGATACCATTATAGTGTAAAGTGTACAAAACAACTACAAATATAATTGTATCAATAATAGGCGGCATGGGTACCATCTATCATGTCGCAAATACTAGGCTCTACAATCAAAACTAAAATGTCACGTATTGGAAATTGGATTTCCTTCATGAGTCGAGGCCAGGGGCAAGCTCCTCACCGGCTTCGAGACAATCTATCAAATGCCCCAGGTCTACACACTCTGGGTAGCCCTTGGAATCGGCTGGGCCGGTCCTCCGTTATGTTTGAGGATTGGCAATTCCTGAACATACGTTTCCCGGTCCTATTGGACCTATCCATCAGCTCCGAAGATAGCGATATATCAGAGGCGCCTCACATTCCAACATCCACAAGGGTATAATAATCAATGATGTTAGGGCTAGTAAAACGCTGACACCACCCATAGCTAGAAAGAAACGTCGTGTTCCCCCAGCGGTCCTTATCCCGTTTTTAACTCATACTGGGGTGTGAGGCTCGCGAATCAACACTATACACAAAGGTACGCTATATTAAAGCCATGCTTTGATCATCAACCACAAGACTCTACTTTTCAACAAGATCCTTGATCGCTGCATCTCAGCATGCCACACAGGCAATTCATGCCATGCGCCTGATATCTATCGATATATAACTTCTGAGCTCGTACGTCTCAAAGAAGGGCGTTAAGATTGAGAATAAATTCTCTGCCTCCAAATAGATATATATTTAATAGAAATCAGTCATCACAGAATAAAATCCAATGTCAGACACACAATCCATTTATAAGACTGTTCTGGGTCTGAACAAAACCGGAGGCACCTTATTCCTCTCCCGTATGTCAAATATAGGAGAGAGGCCCTCGCATATCCGTCGATCTCCAAGTACGTCTGGACGATCACCACTTATTACCTCGTCTTGGGTGTACAGCCCAATCAAGACATCAGTAATCATCCAAACGATGTGAATACCTCCGGTCTTCAACCACCGTCTTCATCGTTGACATCGTCGAATCAGTTATTTAGAGTGGGTATAAACCCGGCCTTTCCAAATAACTCGCGTATATAATAAACAAGTGCTATGAAAACACAACATACGCCTCATTCCAATTCTGAATACTCTTTTATTCAAATATTCATATACTTTGGGAAAGGTTCCCATTAATTTTATCAAAGATAAATTCTTTAAAGTTCATTCTTTAATCCTCCTTTGGCGACACTCCATTCTCGATCATTTCCATCTAATTAAAGATTCATTAAAACTCCACTTGGTTTTAGTCTTCCCAAAAATCAATATTAGTGATTATTTAACTTGAGAAACCATATCCTGTCTTTAGCTGGGTTAAAGAACCAATGTCATTTAAAACACGGTTCACGATAAACCCAAAATCACATTCCATTCCATCAGCCTCTAACCGTAAATTAACAAGTGAACAATTCCCTAAGCATTAACCCCGAAGGCCGAAACCAACATCAGATCAATACCCAGGAAACCATTCAACTTAACTAATCTCCAGTTAGTTTCTGATTTTTTTTAACTCCGTTGGGTTTAAGAACAGTATTATTGAAGATACCATTCACGACAACCCAAAATATCATTCCATTGGTGATCGGGTTAAGGAACAAGTGTTATTTAAAACACCGTTCACGATAAACCCAAAGATCAATTTTAATTCAATTCTAATTAAATATTAATTAATTGGTATACTTCATTATCTAAATAAAAAGATTCAATCTTTTCTCCACTGGGTTTAAGAACATTGCTAATGAAGACACCATCCACGACAAACCCAAAATCACATCAGTCTCTAACCGTAAATTAGTAAGAGAACAATTCCCTAAGTATTAACCCCGAAGGCCGAAACCAACATCAGATCAAGACCTAGGAAACCATTCAACTTAACTAATCTCCAGTAAGATTCTATTGTTCTTAACTCCATTGGGTTTAAGAATATTATTATTAAAGATACCATTCACGACAAACCCAAAATCCAATTTGATATTAAATAAAGGCTCTGAATAGAAAATATATCGGCTTATATTCAATATCAAATTCTGAAACCAACAAAATCGTATTGGAATGATGATATATACATCTTCCAAATTCCTCCACAATATCCGTATAATCACGAAATCCGATATTGAAATATTCCAAAGATAATTTCGATTCCAATCCATTCCAATTCATATATTGGAAATTCTAGTTATTTTCCAAACCATTTCAATCCAATTTAATTATTTAAGAATATTGGATTATAATTCTAGTTCATAACTGGTTCATTTTAATAAAAATATTTTTATCTTTTCAAATATGGAATTTATCATCCCAATTCTTTCCAAATCATCTCTTATGATTTTACACTAATTATTGATATTTTTAATAATTTTATCAAGGACCATACAGTTGATTTCCATAAATGGCCATCAAACTGCACTTACAACGACCTTTTCCAAAGTTGATTTGGACATGATTCCAAATCCAACTGTTAGATTTCAAATCTCTCATATTCGTTAGAAAGCTCTTTTCGATACGAACCCAATGGTTCCAGTTTTAGGAGAATCCGATGGTTGGATCTCCCGTAATGTCCATTCGAAGTCAATGGTCGAAATTTAAGAACTACCGCGGCGCGGCGCGTTCTATTCAGGCCATTATATATATATATATATATATATATATATATATATATATATATTTCATCGATTTCCTTTTAAAATGTATTTTATAAATTGTTTTAAATTCGTTTTCAAAACGATTTCAACTTCGATTTCAATTTCAAATCAAAATTGAATTTTCCATATCATCGATATATAAATGATAATATTTTCAAAACATTATATTTCGAAATCAATTCCTTTTCGATATTCATTATGAAAATGAATAAAATCGATATAAATATCGTTTACGTAAAAATGGCGTTAATCTAATCAACACAGCTTTATATATTTAAATATTTCCGTGTCCATCCCAAATCGGACATCAAAATCAGATTTTGATCTTTTACTAAATATGATTTTAAAATATTCCTTATTCTAAAATATTCGTTATTTTAAAATATTCATTCTTTCTGAACTAGAATCAGACACAGTCAATTACCATATAATTTGATTATATGGATTTTATACAACGCATGTACACAACAACAATCAAGCACATTCAACCATCATCCAGAGTGCATTCTACACTGCATAAGCATCAAATATAAATATTCAATGCTTGTAACAGCCTGTCGACCAATCGATTGACATATAGCTAATTATCGGGATGAGTGTATGTCTAATATCATCCCAATACTCGTATGAGGTATCAATCAACAAATAATGAATTTTATTTGTGCAGTTGGGCGATGTGTAAAATTTATCGTCCCAATCAATATCAGTCAAATGAGTGTACACAAACAAATCGTCCGAATTGTTTATGAATATTTATTTAATTCATATACACGTTAAAAATTACATTTTTAACTATAATATATTTATTTCCATTTATGAATATTTTATTTATCTTTTCCACATCACAGATAATTTTCACAACAACATACAATCAAACAAACAAGTCGTCCATGGTTTGTGGACGACGGGTGTCGGGTGCTGCTAAGCATCGTCTGCATCCTAGTATATATTAACTAAAAAATAAATTAGAAGTGAGAAATTCTCACCTTTGGGTTCCACTCCGTCATTCATTCCTTCTAAACGGTATGGATTCCGTTTTGATTACTGTCGATACCATCGCTATCTTTTCCTGCTATTCATAATAAAAATCCCATTTTTAATATGATGTTTATTTAAAAAAAATCACATTTTGACAATTCAGATTCTATATAGAAATCATATTTTTATTATTTCTATAATATAAAAATCATATTTTTATTATCTCTATTTTTTATATAGAAATCTAACTTTTTCAAATATAAAATATATGTTTTTACTTATAAAAATCAAACCTTTCTTTTATTAAAAATTGTATCTTTCTTTTATGATAAAAATCTTAACCTTTTATAAACAACAAAAATCTTAGCTTTCATGAACTCCATACATATTTTTATATTGCCATTATACATATAAAAATCACATTTTTATGTAGTTAAAAATAATTATATTTTTATATACATAAAAATCACGTCTTTACATAATTGATAATCTCATCTTTCGCTAATTGAAAATCATAGCTTTCGCTAATTAAAAATCAAAGCTTTCACTAATTAAAAACCATAGCTTTCGCTAGTTAAAAATCATAGGTTGGTATAGAATAAAATCATAACTTTGTATGTTGATTTAATACAATAAATATAATATATAAAAGGGCTCACTGTGTTCTTTCTTCGTTGAACTGAGAGGAGGGGCAGATTTTCCTGCTTGCGTGAGGTTAGGTGGAGACTTGGAGACTGATGCGATGGCCGGGCTCAGTGGTTGGGGTTTTCCGGCGGCGTCAGGGCTTTGGGGGGAATCAAGGTCGCGGGTTTCATCAGAGAATCGGAGGGAAAACGGATCGGAGGAGGTGGTGTCGGCCGGGGAGGGGAGGTGGCCGGACTGGGCGCGGTGTCGTGGGTGGAGCTCCGGTGGAGTGGGCGGCGACGAGATCTGCGGTTTCTTTTTTTTTTCTGTTCTGAAAAAATGACGGAAGAGGGAGGGAATAAAGGAGGGTTGACTAATATATATTATTACTTAATTATTTTATTATCCATAAAGTTAGCTTTCCACTCGAACTTTGAATCGAACCCACTGACTGCCGTTCCTAGCATAATACCCCCATTCCAAACACAATGGAATATGTATCGCAAGCCAGTTCGGCTGTTACGATCAGTTTTCGTTTAAATTAACATTTAAATCATTATATTGAATTTTAAACGTACATTTCAATTTACTGGGGTCACATACTAACTCTAAAAATTATTTCTAGCTTCGTATTGATGATACGGTCCTAACTAAACTAATTTCGTCAAATTTGGAGACCGTTTGAAAAATGGCCATTTTCTAGTTGATCCAAATTGACTGAAACCGTCAAAACACGTTTTCTTTTTCCATGCTCACATATTACTCCCAAAAATTATGAATTTTGGAATCTAGCAATAACTTGACATCCTGGATCCAACAAAAGTGGTTTTGTCGAAAATGGAGGTCGTTTGCAAAATGGCTATTTTCATGGGCTATATTTTCCATAGCGACTATTCTGAATTTTCAGTTGGGCATAACTTTTTATTCTCGCTATGAAATTTGGATTTTTCGGATTCGTTGAAAGATATTCTCAAATAGATTCTAATATTTTTAGTTTCACTAAAATCTGGTTTATTTTGAATCCTGTACATTCATTTGAAATTTGAAATCGAATTTTCAAACTACCGTGCCATTTCCAATTCCATTTATAATTAAAATAAATATTTATATTCTTACTTCGATTCAAATAAATATATACGTTCTAACTCTATTCAAAATAAATTTCTCATCGTTATTATTTAAAATTATTCATTTTAAAAATTCAAAATTCATCAGAACTGCCAAAATAAATTTTTTAAATTGGTTTTGATTTTTCAGGTTTTTACAACATACATGGTCTCCCTTCTCACAACAATGCAAACATGTGGGATGCCTAAGGTCCAAACACCTTCATAAGAAAGCCACTTATGTACCTTGAAACATTTTTTTCACTTTCATGATGTGGGACAAGTCCCACACCCTTCCTTCTTCCTTTCCTGCTTCCCTCTTCAAAAACAAACCCATATCCCTAAAACAATTTGAAAATTTACAACAATATCCCCTAATTTTTAAAATAAGAAAATAAATAATTTACACGGCAGAATCATTAGTATGACTTTTACATACCCAAGTGGGATCAATCCTATGTAATTCTAAGATCATGTTGCATCATCGTGGAAACAACACATAAATAAAAGGTATCTTTTGGATTTGGACCTTTACTTAGTTTTAACCATTCAAAGTTCTATCGAGATTCCATGGTGAACGAATCTTGAACCAAGTATCCCTTAACGATAAAACCGGAACAATCACACATGTTGTCTTCCTTAGTTGGAGTGTTCTGTATTGCTTAGTATGTTAGTGGCCATGTGCTTTAATCTTGTTTCATAAGTCTACTTTAGAAAGCTGTCTTACTTTCCTAGGAAAGAACCTGATTTCCATACTTCTATAAGTAAGTCTCTTAAGGCGTTTCTGCGATAAACCTGTTAAGATTTCTAGACTTATTAAGGATATTTATCCATCCTTTGTTCTTGTAGAACCCAACATTAAGTATTATGGGATCATTGATTAAACGACCCAAACTCGCCCTTACGGGAAAGCCCAGATTAAGTTGAGAACACGACAATTCAGAACACAAACAGAAGAACATTCCATTGGTTATTACAGCAATTTACGTCAGAGTACAAGAATGTACAGAGTGTGAATAAATAATATACATTGGAAAATATCAGAGATTTAAAATTACAATGCAGCGGAAAAATAATACAGAACACAGCTTAAAGAAATACACGGATACAGAGCGTTCTAAATATAGCTCCAGCTGTAAACCAGGATCCTATAAAAATAAATCTGCAAAACCAAAACTAGTAGCTGCCCGTATGGAAAATAGGGGCACCTAGAGTTTAAGTTAAAACAATAAACTCCAGGTTAGTTATGTGTCTGGTGTGACAACTAAAATTGTTATTTGAACCTTTACTTTAGAAATAAAGTAATCAAGGGACTACGCCATATAACACGGAACCGGTTTCCTCCCAAGAATACTAGTGCACAAAACAAACAGCGCAATGCTTTTCGGAAAAATGAAGCTATTATAAGACTCAGGTCCCATCACACAATGCAACGCAAGTCGGAGGATAGAGTTTTACCTTATAATAGCCAAACATGCTTGGTACGTTTAAAACAAATCATTTTGATACTATTATAAGTGTAAAGTGTATAAAAACAACTTCAAATATAAATGTATCAATCATAGACGGCATAGTGCCCCATCCCACTATGTCGCCATACTAGGCTCTACAATTGAAACCCAAATGTCATGTATTGGAAATTGGATTCCATCTATGAACCAAGGCAAGAGATCTTCCTGCCCGAATTCGAGACAATCTAGCCTACCATGTCTCGGGACTCAGACCCAGGTGAGCCCTTGGATCTTCAGGGTCGGTCCTCTCTTAAGTTTGAGGATTAGTAATTCCTGAACAATGTGTTTCCCCGCCCTATAGGGCGTAAATCTGGTCAGTATGTCGACCATATCATCCATCGGCCCCGTAGTGACCGATATATCCGAGGAGCCTCGCTTTCCATCATCTACATAAGTAAAAATGTTTGTGCTCCATACCATGACACCACTCTTAGCCAGAAAGAAACGCGTGTCCTCCCTGCAGTTCTCTCCCATTTCTCGTTCACACTAGGGTGCGAGGATCGTGAATTAATACTATACACAAAGCTATGCTATTTAAAGCTGTGCTTTGATCATCAACCACAAGACTCTGCTTTTCAACAGAAGCCTTGATCATTTGCATCTCAGCATGCCACACTGACAATTTACGCCATGCGACTGATGTCTATCGATATATAACCTCTAAGCTCGTACGTCTCAGAGAAGGGTGTTAAGCAAGAGGATAAATTCTCCGCCACAAACAGATATATATTTAATAGAGATCAATCAACACAGAATAAAATCCAATGTCGGACACACATCCATTTACTAGTTCGTTCTGGGTCTGAATGAAACCGAAGGCACCTTTTTCCTCGTCCTATATGTCCAATACAGGAGAGAGGTCCTCGCACATATCCGTTCGATCTCCAATTACGTCTGGACGATCCCCACTTATAATCTTGTCTTGGGTGTACAGCCCAATCAAGACATCCGTAATCATCCAAACGATGTGAAGACCTCCAGACTTCAACCACCGTCTTCAACCACCATCTTCATCGTCGACTTATCGACGAATCAGTTATTCAGAATGGGTATAAACCCGGCCTTTCCGAATAACTCGCGTATATTATAAACAAGTGCTACACAAACACAACATACAACTCATTCCAATTCAGAATATTCCTTTATTCAAATATTCACATCATTAGGGAAAGGTTCCCATTAATTTTATCAAAGATAAATTCTTTAAATTTATTCTTTAATCTTCCTTTGGATATCAATTCAAACCAAATTAAGGTTTATCCAAACTAGTCGGGATTAGTGCACCTTACCAAAGTAATCATTTGTTATATATTTCCCAATCACAACTTATTCATCCCATGGAGCAAAACTGGTAGTATTCCATATCTAACACCATGGTGTTATCAGTAAATTTAATTACCATTTCACGTTCAAATCTAATTAAAGATTTAACTATCGCTTGTAGCAAAACTGGTGATACTCCATTCTCGATCATTTCCCAAATTCGATAATTTAAATTATCACATTCACGTTTCAATCTAATTAAAGATTCACTAAAACTTCACTTAGTTTTAATCTTTCCAAAAATCAATACTAATGATTATTTAACTTTAGGAAATCAAACATGCCGCATTGACAGTTTATACCGTACCGTTAATTTCTTCCGATATATAAACTCTAAGCTCATATGTCTTAGAGAAGGGTGTTAAGCAAGAGAATAAATTCTCCTCCACCAAACAAATATATATATTTAGCAAAGATCAACAATATAGTTCGAAATACAACGTTAGACATGGAACCTATCTTTAAATGGGTTAAAGAACCAATGTCATTTAAAACATGGTTCACAATAAACCTAAATCACATTCCATTAACTATGGAACCTTCATGGAAAACAGATCAATATATAATCGATATCAATTTCTGTATCCGACTGATAATAAAAAAGGAATAACGACAAAGCCTTTTAAATTCTATATATATTAACAGTCTTCCTCCACAGAAGCTCACTTCGATTATTATCAAATCAAATTCCATTCCATTCCAATCTATTGTATTAAATTGGAAAACTTTATTTTGGAAAATTTCGTTTAAATCTTAATGAAAATATTTATAAATTCCAAATCATGTTTCATTGTTAATTGGGTTAAAGAACGAATGTCATTAAAAACACTGTTCATAATAAACCCAATTCACATTCCATTTTAGTCTAGTTACTAAATATAACTGGAAACTCTAATAATCTTAATTAAAAGATTTATTCTTTTCACACGGGGTTTAAGAACAGCGTTATTTAAGACACCATTCACGACAAACCCAAAATCCAATTCTTTTATTCAATTCCAATTAAATATTAATTAATTGAAAAACTTCACTAAATCTTAATTTAAAGATTTATTCTTATCTCAACTGGGTTTAAGAATAGTGTAACTTAAGACACCATTCACGACAAAACCCAAAATCCAATTTGATATCAAATACAAGGCTCTAAATAGAAATTATATTGGCTTATATTCAATACCAAATTCTGAAACCAACAAATATCGTTTTGGGAATAACGATATATATATATATATATATCTTTCAAATTCATCAACAATATCCATATCATCACGGAATCCAACATCTAAATATTCCGAAGATGATTTCCATTCAAATCCACTCCAATTCATATATTAGAAATTCTGGTTATATTAAAACCCATTCTCAATCCAATTTATTTATTTAAAAATAATTGGATTATAATTTTAGTTAAGAACTGGTTCATTTCGATAAAAATATATTTTTACGATGGAATTTTTCATCCCAATTCTTTCTAAATCATTTATTATGATTTTACACAAATTATTAGTATTTTTAATAATTTTATTAAGGTCCATTCAGTCAATTCCCATAAATAGTTATCAAACTGCACTTACAACGACTTTTCCAAATTTGATTTGGACATAGTTCCAAATCCAACCATTAGATGTCAGTTCTCTTATATTCGTTGGAAAGCACTTTTTGATACGAACCCAATGGTTCCAGTTTTAGGACAATCCGACAGTCAGATCTCCCATAATGTCAACTCAAAGTCTATGGTCAAAATTCGCGAAGGATCGCGGCGTCGGGCGTTCTACTCAGGCCATTAAATATATATATATATATATATTATATTTCATCGATTTCCATTTAAAACGTATTTTACAAATCGTTTTAAATTCGTTTTAAAAGCGATTCCAACTTCATTTTTAATTTTAAATCAAAATTGAATATTCCAAATCATTATAATATATAAATGATAAATTTTCAAAATATCTGATTTTGAAATCATTTCCTTTTTGATATTCATAATAAAAATGAATAAAATCAATATAAATATTGGTCGCGTCAAAATGACGCATATCTAATCAATACGGCTTCACATATTTTAATATTTTCATGCCCATCCAAAATCGGACATTAAAATCAGATTTTGATCCTTTATTGAATATTACTTTAAAATATTCCTTATTTTAAAATATTCGTGTTTTCCGAATTGGAATCAGACACAGTCAATGAACAGTATTACCATATACTGTTATTTATATGGATTTCATACATCATATGTATACAACAACAATGATAAACAATCAACCATCGTCCAGAGTGCACTACACAATTGCATAAGCATTAAATATAAATAATTAACGCTTACAATAGTATGTCAACCAATTGATTGACATACAACTAAACAATTGAGATTAGTGTATGTCAAATATTATCCCAATACCCGTGTGGGGTTTCAATCAACACACACGGATTTTATTTGTGTAGTTGGGCGATGTGTAAAATATATCGTCCCAATCAATATTAGTCAAATGAGTGTACATAAACAAATCGTCCGATTTGTAAATGAATATTTATTTTCATTTCAGTATTATTTTATGTCGTTCATATATACGTTAAAAATTATATTTTTAACGATAAAATATTTTATTCAACGCATGAATATTTTATATATTTCATTTATACAATAAAAATGGTATTTTGTTTGTTCTAACATATTTGTAAAATTTTGGTAGCATAACAGCGCAATAATAGAACCGGAATAAGGTCTAGCCATATCGCTAGCCTAATACTGGCTTGCGCCATACACAAACCAATTTCAATCTATTCACAATTAATCCACCACTAATTTTATAATCACAATCAAATCACGCAGAACATCCAAATAAGTAAATACTCAACTACTCCAAATGCCATTTACGGCGCCATAAGTGGCTAATCACGGAGTATGAAATTCGTGTGTCGGTAATATCCGTACATCGCTTTCAATTATGTGATTGTGTGAATTCAAGTGTTGAACTCCATATAATTCAAATCACATAATATGGTTTGTACAATAGATAGTGTCGGCGGCTTCTAAGCCCCGTCCGCAACCTAGTATATATTTAACTGTAAAATAATTAGAGTGAGAAGGAGTTCTCACCTTTGGTTTCCATTCCGTCATTCTTTAATTGAACGGTTTGGATTTGCTCTAGCGCATTGTATTCTTCACCGTGATTCCAACTTAATCTGTTTCACGCAGTTTACATTAAAAATCACATTTTTATGCTATGTTCTTATTTATAAAATCATATTTTTAAAAATCAGTTTTCTATATAAAAATCATATTTTCATAAATTCTCTTTATATTTTAAAAATCATATTTTTATTTCTATGTTGTATATACAAAAATCACATTTTTAACAATGATATATATATTTTAAAAATCATATTTTTATTTCACCACTATATAAATAAAAATTATATTTTTATAACGCTATTCAAATAATGAAAATCGTATTTTTATAACACTATTCAAATAACAAAAATCAAAATTTTATAATTCCATTCAAAGAATGAAAATCATATTTTTATAACGCTATTCAATTAGTAAAAATCAAATTTTTCTAATGCCATTCATATAATAAAAATCATATTTTTATTTCACTATTCATATAATAAAAATCACATTTTTATATATACATTATACATAGAAAAACACATATATATATATTATACATAGAAAAATCACATTTTTAATGATGCTATTTATATAAAAATAATTCATCTTTTAAAACCATGCTTTTCATCTAAAAATCAAATTTTTAATTGTATGTTATAAAATCTTATGTTATATATATATATATATATCAGAAAATAAAATTCAATGCAATTTGTATAAAAAAACTGAAAAGAAAACAATGCTTTTATGTATTAGAAATCAGATTTTTAATTCAATGTAATTATATTTAAAAAAATCAGATTTTAAAAAACAAAAATATATAATTTAAAAAAAAATTAGAGAACTCGCTGGTGGTCCGGTGGGTCCGGGGGTGCTGGCCATCGTACGGTGGTTGAAGGCGGCGGGATCAGGCGATGGCGGCTCAGGGCTGTGGCGGCGGTTTTTGGTGCGGTGCTGTTTTCATTGAAGGAGGAGAGAGAGGAAAGAGAAGGGGGAGGGGAGAGGGGAGGCGCGGTAGGGGGGCGTCTCCAGCGGCGGTCTGACGATAGGTGGCGGCGAATCAGGTTGTGTGGTTTTTCTCCTTTTTTTGTTTGATTTGTAGCTGAAGGGAGAGGGGGTTTAAGTGAAAAGAAGTTATATAAATGTTTATTTTATTTTATTTAATTCTCCAAAAAGTTGACTTTTCTTTTGAACTCCAAACGAGACCCGACAACTGTTTCCCTAGCTGATTACCCTCATTACGAATACAATGGGATATGTCTGGTAAGCCAATTCAACTGTTACGATCAATTTTCATCAAAATTAAAATAACGTTCTATATTGATTTCAATACATATTTTAATTTACCGGGGTCACATACTGACTCCAAAAATTCCAGAAAAATAAATCTAGCTATATTTTGACGATACGGTCCTAACAAAACTAGTTTCGTCGAATTTGGAGACCGTTTGAAAAACGGTCATTTTCCAGTGGAGTAAATTCAAACTAAAATTACCAAACATGTTTAAACTCACCACGCTCACATATTTATTCCAAAAATTATGAAAATTGGAATGTAGCAATAATTTGACATTCTAGATCCAACAAAAGGGGTTTCGTCAAAAAGAGAGGTTGTCTGCAAAATGGCTATTTTTAAGGGCTATATATTATATTAAAAAATATATAATTCCATAACAACTATTTTGAATTTTAAACTGGACATAACTTTCAATTCTCGTTATGAAATCTGGATTTTTCACATTTATTAGTAATGTATAATTAAACAGATTCAAATATTTTGGGTTTTACTGAAATCCGATTTATTTTGAATCCCGTACATTCATTTGAAATTTGAAATCGAATTTTCAAATTACCGCGCCATTTCAGGTTCATTTTATAATTAAAACAAATGTATTCATTCAAACTTCTATTTAAATATATTTTAAATTGTTATTATTTAAAATAAATCAATTTAAATTCTCAAAATCCATTAAAATAGCTAAAATAAATTTTTTAAATTGGTTCTGAAAATCCGGGTTGTTACAATTGATTTAGTATTCCATAATCATTTTCTTAACTTGTTGGTACCCATTGAACTTTGTCTATCCTTGTCAAGACATAAGTTGGGTTTCTGTTAAGGATGATCAATCTACATTCACAGACCTTAGTCCTATTTCTTTTGACTTTATACAAACCATTGCCTTTGGAAGACCTTTCGTAAGTGGATCAGCCAAGTTTTTCTTCATTTCTATGTAGTCAACAGTTATTAATCGACTTTTGAGTAATTGTCTTACCATTTGATGTCTTAGACTCACATGTCTAAACTTTCCATTATATGTCTTATTAGAGACATTATATATTATCGCTTGATTATCACAGTTAATCAAGACTGCGGGAGATGGCTTCTGTGACGGCCCGCCCCGCATCAACCGACATTTACTCCAAAAGTGCGCTGTACACATGTCCAGTTAGCACAGAACGGGTCGTAAGAAGGAAAAAGTGAAGAAGGAAATGAATGTACAAAGAACCTGTAGAATGTCTCACAGCGCATAGAACAAAAAATAATAATAACATACTTGACATGAAACAGGAGAGACAGTGCATAAGCTAAAAACCAGAACTAAGCATCATAGCAGCGGAAATCCAAAATATAGCTTATTACAACTTTTCAAACTGTCTCAAATCAAAAGTAAGATAAAGGAGGTACACTACTAATGCCCAAGTAGCGACCACCAACGACACAGGGAGAATATATATATATATATATATATATATATATATCATACGTGGAAGCCTCATGCCCGCCTCCGAATCAGCTACTCGCGCACCACCAGCTAACCAGTCTCTAGTCTGCTCGTGTGAGCACCCAGAGTAATAAGAGGAGACATAAAACTCTGGGTCAGACATAAAGCCTGGTATGAGCGATAAGCATCTAAAGTGAACAATAACAGGTAGACAAAATATACCTGAACCTGGACCTGCAACCAAAGAGTTAACACTACATACTGTACAACACTCTAAGGTGCCATATCAAACGATGTAAAGATACGGAGGTGGGGGAGGTGTGCATGTCATAGTGATAGCAAACAATCAAACATAGCATCCATCCTCACATCTCTCACTCGGTGCGTAAAGCATACGATATTCACCACTTCGATCACCCATCCTTGCTACGATCACTTTGCCCCCATGAAGTCATAAATGGCTTCACTGCACTGGTAACGTAGCCACTAGTCCTTCGCTATGTCCACTTGCCCCATGGAGTTATTCACCCCATCTGCGCTGGCTCATAGCCTTACCAATCCTTACTATGTCCACTTGCCAAATGGAGTTATTCACCCCATCTACGCTGGCTCATAGTCTTACCAATCCTTACTATGTCCACTTGCCCCATGGAGTTATTCACCCCATCTGCGCTGGCTCATAGTCTTTCTACGCATCACCTTGCCCCTCGAGTCATAATGACTCTACTGCACTGATAACGTAGTCTTGCTACCATCACCTTGCCCCTCGAGTTGCAATGACTCTACTGCACTGATAAGTAGCCCATCATCCATTTTTAGTGCTGAAACGAAGTTATGAACATCGACAACTCCTTAGCACACATCCCGCAGCAAAGCCCAACCATGAAGTGAACTCATCGGTTCACAACTGGATCCTGAGCTCTAACTTCCCATATTGGACTACCTTTGCATCTCGGGTTATTGGTCAATACTGGGTCGGGTCGGATTCTCTTCAAGTTATCGGTTCGGGTCGGGTCCACTGCGTTGCGTCTGTTCGGGTCTTCCTCTGGGAACAGTTCTGTTCGGGTTCATTGCATCGCGTCGGTTCGGGTCGGGTGTCTCACTTCGGGTCGGGTCGGGTGCCATCTCCCATCCAGTTCGTGTGCCGGTGTAGGTTCAGGCGGACCATGGTCGTGCACATGGTCCGGAGTTGAAAAAGCAGACACGGGCACCCGTAGGTTTAGACTGTGCGTGCTTGATTTGTGTCCGTGGTTGACACCCTAGGGCTTGATACACCCTAGGGCGGACCAAGCACAGTTTGACTACACTTCGTGATTAGGTCGTATGACACCGACACTTGACGAGTTAGGCTTATAGGGAGCCGATCGACTAGACCGAGTAGTTGGACCTCGGTTTAGGTCATCTCATGATGTGGGCCAGCTTTGGGCCAAGGGATCATTTCTTGTTATACTTGACATGGATTGGAATACTAGTACACACCTGGTGCAACTTAACCTTGTATATGCGATGCCACACTTGATCTATCTTGTTAACTTTTCACCATGCCAGTTATCACCCTACATCTCATCTTTGTTTTACATGTTCAGTTAACTTTATTAGTTTTTATACTAATAGTAGATAGGACTTACTAGTCTTTTTGACTGACCCGTTTTCTTTCGCCTCTTTTCTTCCGTTTCCCCTCCCCCCCCCCCCCAGGTTTGCAGGGTGGGAACACTGTTACCTAGCTGGATCTTAGCTGCTTTTCTGGATAGCTCACGTATGGTTTGAGCATGCTATGGCCTTATGCTACTTTGGGGATAGTTACTTTATGTTTCTTTTTCAGTTTTCAGTTTATGTTCTAGACTTTGTTTTATGGGAAAATAATGACCACGTACTTTGATGTAACTTGACTATGGTTTTGAAATGCTAGTTTTACCTGCTGCTTTACTACTCTATTTTACTTATATGTTCTGTCTTGTGATATCTGCATGCATGTTTACCTCGTTTAACGCCCCTCCAATGCCAGTGCCCTTGCAAGAGTGACCCTGGCGGAGGTGGGGTGCTACATTTGGTATCAGAGCCAGGTTTACAAGAGTTGAGCAAAAGGTTTTTAAAACTTACCTTTTGAAAAACTATTTTTCAAAACCAATTAAGTATTTTCCAAGAAAAGTCTAGTTATTTTAAAAGGCTATTCCCCAAAAGCCATTAGCACTATCCTTCGTTTCCTTGTTCTAAATCTATCTTTTCCTTTTTCAGTATGGCCGATCTTAACCTTCCCGAGGGAGTGACCATTCCCGGATGGTTCCGGAGGTACTTGGAAGCTAGGGCCAACAATGTGGCCCCAACAACCACCCCCACCGTAACTGAGGTTCCTCCTCCTCCTCCTCCTCCTCAGAATCCACAAGCAGATTTCACTAAGATTTGCAAAGACTTTAAGGCGATGGATGGCAAGAATTTCATTGGGACGGAGACTTTTGTGGAAGCACGAAATTGGTTGAAAGAAACTGAGGATCTCTTCGCTATCTTTGATGTGGAAGATCATAGAAAGGTTTTATTGGCAGCATGGTTATTAAAAGAAGAAGCTGCTTATTGGTGGGAGGTCACCAATGCTACGAGGCCTATAGAGACTTGGGCCGACTTTAGGACAAGATTTGGGCTTAAGTTTCTATCATCAGCTGAGGCGAATCTGCAATTGGAGAAGTTTATATCTTTGAAGAAAGGGGACATGACAGTGAGGGAATATGTGAATCAGTTTAACCAGCTCGCTCGATTCGGTTTGGACATGGTTAATACCCCCCAGAAGAAGGCTTTACGCTTTGCACGAGGATTGAATGAGCCATTACAAGGTTTAGCCCTATCTCATATACCCATGGGGGCCACTTTCGAAGGTCTAGTAGACATGGCATTGCTTCAAGGAGACGATAAGAATGGCAAGAAGGAAGTCAAGGCTAATGAGACTCAAGCCAAGAAGACAGACTCCAAGTGGGGAGGAAATCAGAGCAGTCAGAACAACAAGAACAACAAGGGCAACAAGGCCAAGGACCCAAGAAAATGCAACTTTTGTGGGATTGTTGGGCACATAGCCAAGGATTGCAGAAAGAAGAAGAGGAAGCGGGGCGAATGCTTTCATTGTGGAGAGACTAGACATTTTAGCAAGGATTGCCCCAAGAAGCAAGGACAAGGACAAGGGCAAGGGCAGAATCAGCGTGCAGGACCTTCTGGAGGGCAAGTGCATGCTCTCAACGTTGCTCCAGTTCAGGACTGAGGTAGTATTTCTGTAGAAAGTCTTGTTTATATTTCTGATTATCCTGTTCGCACCTTATTTGATTCTGGCGCATCGCATAGTTTTATTTCTTCTGACATTGTTGAAAGTTTGCACCTAAGTACTAGTCTAGTTGAGGATCCCGTTTGTTTTTCGAATCCAATTGGGGGTTCCGCCCATCTATCTATGATTTGTGTGGATTTGAAGATTTCTATCTTGACCTTAGAATTCACGTGTAATGCTTATGTTCTCGGGTTCACGGGATACACGTTGATCTTGGGCATGGATTGGTTGTCCAGTTATGGAGCCATTCTTGATTGTGAACATAGGGTGGTGAGGCTCATGACTCGCCTCAGTAATACCCTAGAAATTTCTTGTAACCCTAGAGGTCCCGTCATGTTATGTTATCTTGAATCTCTTGACTCGTCCATCGATGATCTGCAATCTGTAAGGGTGGTCCGAGACTATCCCGATGTCTTTGAAGAAGTTAAGGGGTTACCCCCTAAACGAGAGATAGATTTCCGCATTTATCTAGTCGATAATGCCAAGCCAGTATCATTGCCCGTTAGGCATATGGCCCCACGAGAAAGAAGGGAGCTAAGTAAGCAAATCAAGGAGCTGCTTGAAAAGAATTTTATTAGGCGAAGCATTTCTGAATGGGGTGCTCCGGTGGTATTCGCTACTAAGGCGGATGGTTCGCTTCGTCTATGTGTTGATTATCGAGAGTTGAACAAGCTGACAAAGAAGAATAGGCACCCGTTACCGAGGATTGATGATCTCTTTGACCAGCTGGTTGGTGCTTCTGTTTTCTCTCAGCTCGATCTAGCCACCGGATTCCATCAACTTAGAGTAGCTGAGGATAGTATCGATAAGACTGCGTTTAGGACTCTAGATGGATTCTTCGAATGGCTTGTCATGCCATTCGGTTTGACAAATGCACCCGCCTACTTCGTAGATTTGATGAGTAGGGTGTTCAGGGAGTTCCTTAACAAGTTCGTGGTTGTCTTCGTGTATGATATTCTGATCTTCTCACAGGATGAGGAAGAACATGCCAGACATCTCAAGGAAGTGATGGATACGCTTAGAGCGCATCAGTTGAAAGCCAAGTTCTCCAAATGTCATTTTTGGAGAAGGGAAGTTCGGTTTCTTGGACATATAGTCTCTAAGCAAGGCATAGCGGTGGATCCCGCGAAAGTGGTTGTGGTTCAAGACTGGAAGACTCCTAGTAATGCAACCGAAGTAAGAAGCTTTCTCGGTCTGGCGGGCTACTATAGGAAGTTCATCAGGGACTTCGCTAAGATTTCAGCCCCTCTTACTAAGTTGACAAAGAAGAACTTAGTCTTTGCATGGGACTTAGAGTGTGAGCTTGCTTTTCAAAGGCTCAAGAGAGCCCTTACCACCGCTCCAGTTTTAGCATTACCCGATGGCGATAAGATGTTTACCGTGTACACCGATGCATGTGGTACGGGGTTAGGAGCTGTTCTAATGCAAGAGGGAAGAGTGATATGTTATGGGGGTAGGCAACTTAAAGTTCATGAGAAGAACTATCCCACTCATGATTTGGAGTTAGCAGTAATCGTCTTTGCACTCAAATCCTGGCGCCACTATCTTCTAGGCGAAAGGTTTGAGTTGTATACTGATCACAAGTCACTCAAATACCTCTTCTCGCAGAAAGATTTGAATCTAAGGCAGCAAAGGTGGATGGAATTCTTGGCATCTTATGACTTCGAGATAGCTTACACCCCTGGCAAGGGTAATGTTGTGGTTGATGCATTAAGCAGAAGGAGGTTGACTTTGAGTCCCTTGTTTATTGAGATGAAGAACTTAGAGTTCTTGGCAAACTTTGATTTCACGATGGCTGTTGAGTCGATGACGGATTCATTAGCATCCCTTGAGCTTAGACCCACACTTCTTGATCAAGTTGGGGCTTCGCAGAAGGAAGATCCGCAGATAGTCGAGGTCATGGATAAGTTGATTCGTGGTGAGACGTCTAGTCACCTTGCTAGATATACTATTGATGATAAAGGTTGGCTAAGGCGTGATGGAAGGCTATGCGTTCCACAAGTAGGAGACTTGGTGCATAAAGTTCTCGAAGAAGCACATCACTCGAAGATGACTATACATCCGGGAGGAGATAAGATGTACAGAGATATGAAGCGCATTTTCTTTTGGGCCGGAATGAAGAAAGATGTGGCAGAATATGTTTCAAAGTGCATGGTGTGCCAACAAGTGAAAGCCGAGTCAAAGAAACCAGGTGGGCTATTACATCCATTGGAGGTCCCGCAATGGAAGTGGGAGAGTATTTCTATGGATTTTGTGGATGGATTGCCTAAGTCAAGGAGAGGGAACACGAGCATATGGGTCATAGTTGATAGACTTATGAAGAGTGCTCATTTCATTCCTGTAAAGAGCAAGAGGACCGCATCATGGCTAGCATCTATTTATCTTCGGGAGATAGTGCGGTTGCATGGAGTTCCTTCTAGCATAGTCAGCGATCGTGACCCAATTTTCACTAGCCAGTTCTGGAATAGTCTGCAAGAAGCAATGGGTACGCGATTGAATCTGAGTACAGCCTATCACCCCCAGACGGATGGCCAAACCGAAATGGTGAATAGAGTGCTAGAAGATCTTTTGAGGCTTTATGTTCTTGACTTTGGTGGTACTTGGGAAGACCACCTTCCTCTTGTAGAGTTTGCTTATAATAATAGTTATCAAGCCAGCATAGGGATGGAACCATTTGAAGCTTTGTATGGGAGGCCGTGTAGGTCACCATCTTGTTGGTGGGAGACAACAGATAGGCTTATACTTGGGCCCGATATGATACGGGACACATCCGAGAAAGTTGAATTGGTAAGAAGACGGCTGAAAGCGGCCCATGATAGACAGAAATCCTATGCTGACAAGCAAAGGGCAGATTTGGAATTCGAAGTGGGAGACATGGTTTTCGTGAAGGTTTCTCCTTTGTGTAATGTGGTACGTTTTGGAGCAGTTGGGAAGCTGGCACCAAGGTTCGTAGGACCCTTCCCTATCATAGAGAGAATTGGAAAGATGGCTTATAAGGTGGAATTACCCGAGAAGCTAGCTGGAGTGCATAATGTCTTTCATGTCTCGCATCTTCGAAAGTGCCTTCATGAGTCCGCTGAAGTAGTTGAATCAAGCATTCTTGAAGATGTGGAAGTAGAGAAAGAGGCAACCTTGAGGAGAGCTCCAATTCGTATTTTGGGAATAGAGATCAAGAAGTTAAGGAATCAAGAAGTCAAATTGGTGAAAGTTCAATGGAGTGAAGCCGATGAAGATGCAACTTGGGAAACCGAGGAGAAGATGCGTGGGCTTTATCCATTCCTTTTTGAGGGTACATTCTCAATCTCCCTTCCTAAGTAGCATATCTTCCTTTTTGATATCCATGTTTATCCTGTTTATCTTGTTATCTCGTTAACCTTGTCATGAGAACCTTAGGTAGAAACCCTTTGGATGAAACATGTATTTGAAACATGTTATGCTTGATGGTTGCAAGTGGCTGCAAGTGTTTGCAAGTGGATACTCGTGGATGCATGATACACATTAGGCACTAAGATCGGCTCACACACTTTCATGTTGCATATGCATGAGTGCTTATTATAACACCCCGTGTATTCTATAACTGTGAAATTCACAAATTAAAGTATAACTAATTTCAAAAAAAAGTATTAAGGGAAACGGGATATGCCATTGCGTTCGTCTCGGAAAAATACGCGAAACAGAGTCCGAGTTTTCGAAAAACGGAGCCCGTATGACCAAATTATGGCCCGACGAAGTTTCAGAAAATTCAAATTTCGAAAACAGATTTAAATTTCAGCCCAATCAGAGTAGGCGGAAAAATTCCCGCCCAAACCCACCAGGTCGACCTGCCAGGCCAGGTCGACCTGGGAGTCGACCTAGGTGTCGACCTGCCCCAGGCAGGTCGAATCTAGAGTCGACCTGGGGGTCGACTGGGGAGTCGACTTGGCCCCTGAGCCAGGTCGAACCCAGCCCACCCTGGCTGGCCGGTCTGTATTTAGTCGATTTTCTGAGCCTTGCCTTGTCACTAGGGCTAGGTGTCAGCTCCTGGTTGGTCTCTCCTTTGAACGAACGGCTATTATTGAACCAAGCTTCATCGACGGTCTAAATCAACTCACAAACTCTATAAAAAGGGACCTAAGACTAACCCTAATTCACTTAAACTAAAATGGAGATGAGACCGTCATGCTGCTGAGGAGAGACTGAGGATAGCCGTCAGAAATAGAGAGACAATTAGGGGATAAATCAGAAGCTTAAAGCAACGTTAATCAAATTAAAGCAACGCCTACAACAAATGATAGCATCTCCAAATTCAGAATTCAGATTCCTGAATTGAAGATTCGTCATACGCTGTAAGTAGAGTGCTATTCCGATGTGAATTAAATAATTGTGTTGATTTGTGTAAAGTAAGAAATGGAATTGTGGCGATAATAATCTATATTTGTATGTTGCTTTGATGCTAAACGATTTGGGAGTATTATGGTATACGATTGGATATTTGCAAGTACGCGATTTGCGTTGGAAGTTAACAACGAAATGGAATTGTGGCGATAATAACTTATATTTGTATGTTATTTTAATTCTAAATGATTTGGCAATACTATGGTGTACGATTGGATTCATACAAGTATATGGTTTATGTTGAAAACCACATGTTGTGGAATTTTAATTGGGATTCGTGCAAGCATATGATTCATATTGAAAACTACATGTTTGTGGTAGTTATTTATAACACCCATTTGATAATTGCAAGTATATGATTCATGTTGAAAATAACAACTATATGTTGTAATAGTTTATTTGAAATTCATGCAAGTCTATGATTTGTTGTTATGCCAACATGATGTATAATTCTATGGTCATCTTTAGTGTTATTTGATCCACTTAAGTATTATGATTCATATAAAGGTTATGTTGGAATTGGCATCATAGTTCAAGTATAAAAAGCATGATTTTGTAATAGCGACAAAAGAAAGCGTCTTTGTAAGCTTGTATTAATTTTATGAACATGACTAAACTATGTTTGTTATTATGCCTAGTTGAAAACATGTTTCTAGGCTTATGTTGTTATCATAATCATATGATAATATATTTGGCACATAAGTTACATTAGAAATTACACTAGAATTACATCCCACTTACAAGTTACATAGATAGGGTAAAAACCATGATTATATGAATAGTAGGATTCATGTTCAATTATGTTTATGCCATGACTATATGAATAGAAGGACTCATGTCCAATTATGATTATGCCATAATTATATGATTAGAATGGTTCATGTTTAAGTATCATTTATGCCATGACTACACGAATAGAATGATTCATGTTTTGTTTATACCATGATTATGTGAATAGAATGATTCATGTTTAAGTATTGCTTATATTGTATGTTGTTACAGTTGCAAGTTCACATGTGCCTACCTTATGTTAATTGAATCGTTAAGTTGCAAGTTCATGCGTTCACACTCCCCTTTTTATGTTACCTTATAAACACCATGTTATAGCCTCCCCTTTTCATATGGCTAAATTGGGTTTAAGTATTAAACCCAACACACCTTACATTGGAGCGAACGTATAAAACGGGGGTAATGACGTTTGGGCTAAAATATAGAACATATGTGTTGGCATGTTTGACGCACGCCAACAACCTTGAAAAGCAATTAAGTGGCATAAATAAATCTTAATCAATAAAGATGAATTTGAATAATGGGCCGCAAATATTTACATATAAAAAGAAAAGAGACAAAATATGTAAATGTAGAAAATACGATGTGTTTAACCCGAGGTTGGATTGAGTTGTGATGTAAACCTACCCGGAACCGCCCGGCTGTCCAGTAGTCACAACAATACCTATCCAATGTGGGTGGTTAAACACGGAGCCCAATAAGGACCCGAGGTTAGACTGAGTTGTGGCGTAAGACTGCCCGGACCCAACCGGCAACAGGCAGCCACAACAATACCTGTCTAATGTGAGAGGTCAAGGCTTTAATAAGACAATTAAGGCTGAGTCAGGATTGATAGGATTAAGTAAAATATATTAATACTTAATCAAAATGGAACATGCTAAACTAAATAGACTGATTGGGGGTTAGGTTTATAAAACACTTAACCAACTTAGCATGTTGGCTAGAAATAGAAAACCTAGTAGCGGGGGACCCTTTTCAGCAGTAACCCTACAAGGCGTATCATGATACCCTGAAACTAGGCAGGGTGAGGCACGATTACTGGGCTGACTGTAAGAGGTCAAATCGACGTCGGTGGTGCAACAGTGTAGGTTCTAACGGGGTGCGGGCATGCACACACTCCGGCGCAGAAAAATAAGGCACTGGGCACCAGTAGCATACCTGTGCATTCTAGGATTGTGTCGGGCCGCCACCATGGGACTTGATACACCCCATGGTGGGACCAGCATAGGTAACTACAACATCGGGGGCCGTAAGACACATGTAACTATGCGAGTAGGAGCCGATCATCATAAAATGGATCACTTCACCCTGATTATGGGGTGCCTGCTGGGAACTAGTTTATATGGGTACAGAGATTAATATGGGGTGCGATAGTATATTCGACCCTAGACAACTTAACTAAGTTTATGGTGCTTTCCCATTTATAGTTTATACTTATCATACCCAGTTCTTTATTCATAGACTGAATAGTCCTAGACTTACTCAGGCTTTATGTCTGACTCTACTTTTCTTTCGTCTTCTTTTCTTCCGTTTCCCCCCCAGGTCCACAGGGAGGGAATACCGCAGCTTGACCAGCCTTCATATCCAGCTTGAAGAGAAAAAATGTATTGCTTGGATCTTTTCATTTTGGACTATGGCTTTGGACAGCAATTATGGGACTTTTGAAGTTTATTTATGTTTTCTTTATGCTTCTTTAAATAATGTAATCAAGACAGTTATGAAGATGTTATGTTTTTGGAAGTATTGTAAGACAATTATGGTATGGTTGGTGTAACACGTATTTTAATGAAATAAAAGTTGTTGTTTTCCGCTGTTCAAAAATATGTGTTATTATATCTGTCTTGTATATCTGTGATTTATACTTATAAACCTCCACCAAAATTAGGGCATTCCCTTTGAGAGTGACCCTAACGGAGGTGGGGTGTTTCACTTGGTGCTTTCCCATTTCTATTTTATACTTATCATACCCAGTTCTTTATTCATAGACTGAATAGTCCTAGACTTACTCAGGCTTTATGTCTGACTCTACTTTTCTTTCATCTTCTTTTCTTCCGTTCCCCCCTCCCCAGGTCCACAGGGAGGGAATACCGCAGCTTGACCAGCCTTCATATCCAGCTTGAAGAGAAAGAATGTATTGCTTGGATCTTTTCGTTTTGGACTATGGCTTTGGACAACAATTATGGGACTTTTGCAGTTTATTTATGTTTTCTTTATGCTTCTTTAAATAATGTAATCAAGACAGTTATGAAGATGTTATGTTTTTGGAAGTATTGTAAGACAATTATGGTATGGTTGGTGTAACACGTATTTTAATGAAATAAAAGTTGTTGTTTTCCGCTGTTCAAAAATATGTGTTATTATATCTGTCTTGTATATCTGTGATTTATACTTATAAACCTCCACCAAAATTAGGGCATTCCCTTTGAGAGTGACCCTAACGGAGGTGGGGTGTTTCACTTGGTATCAGAGCATAGGTTTGCCATATAAGATAAAAAGTTTTGAAAATTTATTTTTAAAAAGGAAATTTAAAGAAGCATTTTTAAAAGATAAAATATTATTTTATTTTAAAAGGCAAAGTCCCCCCCCCCCCCAAAGCCATAGGAACTATCTCTTATCCTTCGTTTTGAATCTATCCTTTTTGTTTCAGCATGTCCGAAGAACTTAACTTGCCAGAGGTTGTACCAATACCTGGTTGGTTTAGACGGTTCTTAGAAGCAAGGGCCACTCAGCCAGGTCCTACCGTTCCTCCTCCCCCAGCTGCAGGAAATCATCCAGCTGCAGCAGCACCTCTTCCTCCACCTCCTCCATGGGGAAACACCTTTGCTAAGATATGTAAAGATTTTAAAGCTATGGGAGGAAAGGATTTTCATGGAACTGAGTCCTTCGTGGAAGCTAGAAATTGGCTGAAAGAAACCGAGGACTTATTCATCATCTTTGAGGTAGAGGATAGACAGAAAGTACAACTGGCAGTATGGCTACTTAAAGGCGAGGCTTCCTACTGGTGGGAAGTCACTAATGCAGAAAGACCAGTGGAAACATTGGAGGACTTTAGGGCAAGGTTTGAGGCTAAATTTCTCTCAGATGCGGAAAGGAATTTGCAGTTGGAAAAATTCTTATTTCTTAAGCAAGGGAACAAGACAGTCAAAGAGTATGTTAATCAGTTCGTTGAGCTAGCTAGGTTCTGACTGGACCTAGTCAACACCCCGCACAAGAAGGCTCTCCGTTTTGTCAAAGGGTTGAATGAGCCATTACACAGTTTGGCCATGACCCATATACCCATGGGAGCTACGTATGAAAGATTGGTACAGATGGCGTTGCTGAACGAAGAGGATAAGGGCAAGAAGGAGACAAAGGCAGAAAACTCTCAAGGGAAGAAAGAAGGTTTGCAGTCTAAGAAAACAGACTTTAAGAAGGGCGGGAAAGGCAACAAAGAGAAGAGGAAGTGTAATTTCTGTGGCAAAGTGGAGCACTTAGTGAAAGATTGCCGGAAAAAGAAGGCCAAGATGAATGGTGGGTGCTTTTCTTGCGGTGAGACAGGCCACATGGCTAAGGACTGCCCAAAGAAACGAGGACAGGGGCAGAGGGCTGGATCCACCTCAGGGGCACAAGTTCATGTGCTAGAGGCGCCACCTCTGCAACAGCGAGGTATAAATACTTCTGTAGAAAGTGTAGTTTATCTTTATGATCACCCCGTTCGCACTTTATTTG
Organism: Allium sativum; assembly: GCA_030737875.1. Classification (NCBI taxonomy): domain Eukaryota; kingdom Viridiplantae; phylum Streptophyta; class Magnoliopsida; order Asparagales; family Amaryllidaceae; genus Allium; species Allium sativum. Next base: position 329,819,794 of record CM060916.1, read on the forward strand.
ATTCTGGTGCATCACACTCCTTTATCTCGTCTTCTTTAGTAGAGTCTCTGCACCTAAAAACTAGTATGGTAGAGGACCCCTTAATTGTTTCAAACCCAATTGGGGGCCCAGCTCATTTGTCTATGATCTGTTTGGGATTGAAAATTTCTATTCTAAGCGTAGAATTTGAATGTAGTGCCTTTGTTTTGGGCTTTTCGGGATATGGTTTGATTTTGGGCATGGATTGGCTATCCCGTAATGGGGCCATCCTCGATTGTGAGAAAAGGGTTGTTAGGCTCCTAACCCAGCTCGGTAATACTTTGGAAATTTCTTGTAATCCCTCGTATGCGGTTATGCTTAGTTACCTTGAATCGCTAGATGCCTCCGTTGAAAATTTGCAATCGGTTAGAGTGGTCCGGGAATATCCGGATGTCTTCGAAGAGGTGAAGGGCTTGCCTCCGAAGCGGGAGATAGACTTCTGCATATACCTTGTAGATAATGCAAAGCCCGTTGCATTGCCCGTTAGACACATGGCTCCACGGGAAAGGAAAGAGCTCAGTAAACAGATTAAAGAGCTTCTAGAAAAGGGGTTCATTAGGAGGAGCATTTCAGAATGCGGTGCTCCATTGGTGTTCGCTACAAAGGCGGATGGTTCACTCCGTCTATGTGTTGACTATAGGGAGCTCAACAAGCTAACGAAAAAGAATAGGCACCCTCTCCCCAGAATTGACGATTTGTTTGATCAGCTTGTAGGAGCGTCTGTTTTCTCCCAACTCGATTTAGCGACCGGTTTTCATCAGCTAAGGGTGGCTGAAGATAGTATCGATAAAACGACATTCAGAACCCCAGACGGCTTCTTTGAATGGCTTGTCATGCCTTTCGGCTTGACAAATGCACCTGCTTACTTCGTGGACCTGATGAGTAGGGTATTCATAGATTTCCTCAATAAGTTCATAGTGGTCTTCGTAGACGATATCCTTATCTTCTCAAAGAATGAAGAGGAACATGCTCAGCACTTGAGGGCAATCATGGAAACTCTGCGAGTCCATCAGCTAAAAGCCAAATTCTCCAAATGCCACTTTTGGAGATAAGAAGTGAGGTTCCTTGGGCACATAGTATCCAAACAAGGGTTAGCAGTGGACCCTGCTAAGGTAGTGGCGATACAGGATTGGAAGACACCAAGGAATGCAACTGAGGTCTGAAGTTTTCTAGGACTAGCAGGTTTCTATCGAAAGTTCATAAGGGATTTTGCGAAAATCTCAGCTCCGCTCACAAAGTTGACCAAGAAGAATTTAGTGTTCAATTGGGACTTGGATTGCGAGTTTTCTTTCCAACGACTGAAAAGGGCTCTTACAACAGCCCCAGTTTTGACGTTGCCAGATGGAAGCAAGATGTTCACCGTTTATACTGATGCATGTGGGACAGGGCTAGGTGCCGTCTTAATGCAAGAAGGAAGGGTAGTAGCTTATGGCGGGAGACAATTGAAAGTGCACGAAAAGAACTACCCGACCCACGATCTTGAGTTAGCTGCCATCGTCTTTGCACTCAAGTCTTGGCGACACTATCTCCTAGGTGAGAAGTTTGAACTTTACACTGACCATAAATCGTTGAAATACCTTTTCTCGCAGAAGGACCTTAACTTGAGGCAACAGAGGTGGATGGAGTTTCTTGCCTTGTATGATTTCGAGATCTCCTATACTCCGGGCAAAGGCAACGTAGTGGCAGACGCGTTGAGCCGAAAGAAACTGACCCTAAGCCCGTTGTTTGTTGAAAGACAAAGCCTAGAGTTTATAGCCAGCTTCGACTTTAGGCCTTCCTCCGATTTTGTACCTGGCTTGCTAGCGTCTCTCGAAGTACGCCTGACTTTAGTGGACTCGATAGGGACAACACAACGCGAGGACCCTCAGCTTGTGGAGACGATTGATAGGCTAATTAGGGGTGAGACTTCAAGTCACCTCAACAGATACTCCATCGACGATAAGGCTTGGCTAAAGCGAGACGGAAGACTATGCGTCCCATAGACAAGGGATTTAGTAAAGAAGGTTCTCGAGGAAGCACATCACTCCAAGATGACGATACACCCAGGCGGAGATAAAATGTACAAGGACATAAAAAGAACTTTCTTTTGGAACGGCATGAAGAAGGACGTGGCAGAATTCGTTTCTAAGTGTATGGTGTGCCAACAGGTTAAGGCAGAACAGAAAAAGCCTGGCGGTCTGCTACATCCTCTAGAGGTCCCGCAGTGGAAGTGGGATAGCATCTCAATGGACTTCGTTGATGGGCTGCCTAGGTCTAGGAGAGGCAACACTAGCATTTGGGTAATAGTGGATAGGCTTACTAAAAGCGCCCACTTTTAACCTGTCAAAAGTAAAAGAACTGCCTCATCCCTAGCATCTCTTTACCTCAAGGAAATCGTTCGACTCCATGGAATACCATCCAGCATTGTTAGCGACCGAGACCCTATCTTCACCAATGAGTTTTGGCGGAGTCTGCAAGAAGCGGTAGGCACACAGTTATGCTTGAGCACGGCCTATCATCCCCAAACCGACGGCCAAACAGAAAGAGTGAACAGTGTTTTGGAGGACCTTCTAAGACTGTGCGTCCTTGACTTCGGAGGGACATGGGAAGACCATCTTCCTTTGGTGGAATTTGCCTACAACAACAGCTATCAAGCAACCATCGGAATGGCGCCCTTCGAAGCTTTATATGGAAGACCGTGCCGATCACCCACTTGTTGGTGGGAGTCTGCCAATAAGCTCATACTTGGACCAGATATGATCCGAGAGGCTTTAGAAAAAGTAGACTTAATACGAAGAAGGATGAAGACGGCCCAAGACAGACAAAAGTCCTACGCCGATAAGAGGAGGACCGACCTTGAATTTGAGGTTGGGGACAGAGTTTTTCTTAAGGTATCTCCGCTAAGGAACGTTGTTCGTTTTGGAACCACAGGAAAGCTAGCACCAAGGTTCGTAGGGCCATTCCCTATCATAGAGAAAATTGGGAAAATGGCCTATAGATTAGAGCTACCCGAAAAATTGGCCGGAGTTCACAACGTCTTTCACGTTTCACATCTCCAAAAATGTCTACATGAGTCTGCTGAAGTGGTAGAGCCAAATATCCTAGAAGAAGCTGAAGTGGAACGCGAAGCAACCGTAAGGAAAGTTCCAACCCGCATATTAGGAACGGAAGTGAAGAAGCTACGCAACCGCGAAGTCAGGCTCGTCAAAGTTCAGTGGAGCGACGCCGAGGGAGACGCAACTTGGGAAACTGAAGCTAGAATACGCGCTGCCTACCCTTTTCATTTTGAGGGTACATCTTTGATCTTTCCTTTTTCCTTAAGTTGCGCTTTTATATATCTTTTTAGGTATATCTCCTCGACCCTATCTTTTAGGAAGAAACCCTTTGGATGAAAACATGTAATTGAAACATGTTATGGATGATGATTGCAAGTGGTTGCAAGTGATTGCTAGTGGTTGCTCGTGGTTGCATATACACACACAATCTAGGTTTTAGATCGGCTCAATCACTTCATATTGCATATGCATATATGTTTGCATTCGTATATGGTTGAACTTTAATGTGTTGTCATATGGATGGTGCATTTGTATGAATGATTGTGCACTCATGTAGAATCATGAATAGGAGGATTTGCATACATAATGGATTCATAGCACTTACATAATTCGCATTAAGGAGGTCAACTGAATCAGTAGACCGCCTGATTTTGCATTAGATAAGTACATGTATACACACACTTCGCATATTATCATGAAGCATTAGAAGTATTTTAAGGACAATGGATGCTCGTGTTTGATGGATGAGTAGATGGATGTTTGGATGTTAGGATGTACATTCTTCCTGAACTTGAAGATTTCGGGACGAAATCCTTTTAAGTGGGGGATAATGTAACACCCCGTGTATTCTTTAACTGTGAAATTCACAAATTAAAGTATAACTAATATCAAAACAAAGTATTATGGGAAACGGGATACGCCATTGCGTTCGTCTTGGAAAAATACGCGAAATAGAGTCCGAGTTTTCGAAAAACGGAGCCCGTATGACCAAATTATGGCCCGACGAAGTTTCAGAAAATTCAAATTTCGAAAACAGATTTAAATTTCAGCCCAATCAGAGTAGGCGGAAAAATTCCCGCCCAAACCCACCAGGTCGACCTGGGGGTCGACCCTAGGGTCGACCTGCCAGGCCAGGTCGACCTGGGAGTCGACCTAGGTGTCGACCTGCCCCAGGCAGGTCGACTCTAGAGTCGACCTACGGGTCGACTGGGGAGTCGACCTGGCCCCTGAGCCAGGTCGAACCCAGCCCACCCTGGCTGGCCTGGTCTGTGTTTAGTCGATTTTCTGAGCCTTGCCTTATCACTATGGCTAGGTGTCAGCTCCTGGTTGGTCTCTCCTTTGAACGAACGGCTATTATTGAACCAAGCTTCATCGACGGTCTAAATCAACTCACAAACTCTATAAAAGGGACCTAAGACTAACCCTAATTCACGTAAACTAAAATGGAGATGAGACTGTCATGCTGCAGAGGAGAGACTGAGGATAGCCGTCAAAAATAGAGAGACAATTAGGGGATAAATCAGAAGCTTAAAGCAACGTTAATCAAATTAAAGCAACGCCTACAACAAAGGATAGCATCTCCAAATTCAGAATTCAGATTCCTGAATTGAAGATTCGTCATACGCTGTAAGTAGAGTGCTATTCCGATGTGAATTAAATAATTGTGTTGATTTGTGTAAAGTAAGAAATGGAATTGTGGCGATAATAATCTATATTTGTATGTTGCTTTGATGCTAAACGATTTGGGAATATTATGGTATACGATTGGATATTTGCAAGTACGCGATTTGCGTTGGAAGTTAACAAAGAAATGGAATTGTGGCGATAATAACTTATATTTGTATGTTATTTTAATTCTAAATGATTTGGCAATACTATGGTGTACGATTGGATTCATACAAGTATATGGTTTATGTTGACAACCACATGTTGTGGAATTTTAATTGGGATTCGTGCAAGCATATGATTCATATTGAAAACTACATGTTTGTGGTAGTTATTTATAACACCCATTTGATAATTGCAAGTATATGATTCATGTTGAAAATAACAACTATATGTTGTAATAGTTTATTTGAAATTCATGCAAGTCTATGATTTATTGTTATGCCAACATGATGTATAATTCTATGGTCATCTTTAGTGTAATTTGATCCACTTAAGTATTATGATTCATATGAAGGTTATGTTGGAATTGGCATCATAGTTCAAGTATAAAAATCATGATTTTGTAATAGTGACAAAAGCAAGCGTCTTTGTAAGCTTGTATTAATTTTATGAACATGACTAAACTATGTTTATTATTATGCCTAGTTGAAAACATGTTTCTAGGCTTATGTTGTTATCATAATCATATGATAATATATTTGGCACATAAGTTACATTAGAAATTACACTAGAATTACATCCCACTTACAAGTTACATAGATAGGGTAAAAAACATGATTATATGAATAGTAGGATTCATGTTCAATTATGTTTATGCCATGACTATATGAATAGAAGGACTCATGTTCAATTATGATTATGCCATAATTATATGATTAGAATGGTTCATGTTTAAGTATCATTTATGCCATGACTACACGAATAGAATGATTCATGTTTTGTTTATACCATGATTATGTGAATAGAATGATTCATGTTTAAGTATTGCTTATATTGTATGTTGTTACAATTGCAAGTTCACATGTGCCTACCTTATGTTAATTGAATCGTTAAGTTGCAAGTTCATGCGTTCACACTCCCCTTTTTATGTTACCTTATAAACACCATGTTATAGCCTTCCCTTTCCATATGGCTAAATTGGGTTTAAGTATTAAACCCAACACACCTTACATTGGAGCGAACGTATAAAACAGGGGTAATGACGTTTGGGCTAAAATATAGAACATATGTGTTGGCATGTTTGACGCACGCCAACAACCTTGAAAAACAATTAAGTGGCATAAATAAATCTTAATCAATAAAGATGAATTTGAGTAATGGGCCGCAAATATTTACATATAAAAAGAAAAGAGACAAAATATGTAAATGTAGAAAATACGATGTGTTTAACCCGAGGTTGGATTGAGTTGTGATGTAAACCAGCCCGGAACCGCCCGGCTGTCCAGTAGTCACAACAATACCTATCCAATGTGGGTGGTTAAACACGGAGCCCAATAAGGACCCGAGGTTAGACTGAGTTGTGGCGTAAGACTGCCCGGACCCAACCGGCAACAGGCAGCCACAACAATACCTGTCTAATGTGAGAGGTCAAGGCTTTAATAAGACAATTAAGGCTGAGTCAGGATTGATAGGATTAAGTAAATTATATTAATACTTAATCAAAATGGAACATGCTAAACTAAACATACTGATTGGGGGTTAGGTTTATAAAACACTTAACCAACTTAGCATGTTGGCTAGAAATAGAAAACCTAGTAGCGGGGGACCCTTTTCAGCAGTAACCCTACAAGGCGTATCATGATACCCTGAAACTAGGCAGGGTGGGGCACGATTACTGGGCTGACTGTAAGAGGTCTAATCGACGGCGGTGGTGCAGCAGTGTAGGTTCTAACGGGGTGCGGGCGTGCACACACTCCGGCGCAGAAAAATAAGGCACTGGGCACCAGTAGCATACATGTGCATTCTAGGATTGTGTCGGGCCGCCACCATGGGACTTGATACACCCCATGGTGGGACCAGCATAGGTAACTACAACATCGGGGGTCGTAAGACACATGTAATTATGCGAGTAGGAGCCGATCATCATAAAATGGATCACTTCACCCTGATTATGGGGTGCCTGTTGGGAACTAGTTTATATGGGTATAGAGATTAATATGGGGTGCGATAGTATATTCGACCCTAGACAACTTAACTAATCTTATGGTGCTTTCCCATTTCTTGTTTATACTTATCATACCCAGTTCTTTATTCATAGATTGAATAGTCCTAGACTTACTCAGGATTTATGTCTGACTCTACTTTTCTTTCGTCTTCTTTTCTTCCGTTCCCCCCCCCAGGTCCACAGGGAGGGAATACCGCAGCTTGACCAGCCTTCATATCCAGCTTGAAGAGAAAGAATGTATTGCTTGGATCTTTTCATTTTGGACTATGGCTTTGGACAACAATTATGGGACTTTTGCAGTTTATTTATGTTTTCTTTATGCTTCTTTAAATAATGTAATCAAGACAGTTATGAAGATGTTATGTTTTTGGAAGTATTGTAAGACAATTATGGTATGGTTGGTGTAACACATATTTTAATGAAATAAAAGTCGTTGTATTCCGCTGTTCAAAAATATGTGTTATTATATCTGTCTTGTATATCTGTGATTTATACTTATAAACCTCCACCAAAATTAGGGCATTCCCTTTGAGAGTGACCCTAACGGAGGTGGGGTGTTTCACTTATACTTATTCATTGGGATGAAACTTGTTGTGCTATCATGTGGATGTTGCATATGAATGAATTTTGTGTGCACTCATGTAGAAATTATAAATTATGTTAGGAATTTGCATACATATGGACTCATTTCACTAACATGTTTTGCATTAAGGGGGTTTACTGAATCAGTAACCTCCTGATTTTCGCATTAGATAAGTACATATACACACACCTTTGCATATGATCATACAACATTTAGAATCCTTTAAGGACAATGACTGCACGTGGATGATGTTCTGAGTAGATGGATGATGGATGGTAGGATACGTTCTTCCTAACTTGGAGATTTCGGGGACGAAATCCTTTAAGGAGGGGAGGATGTAACAACCCGTATTTTTGAATAACATGTTATAACATAAATCAAGGCAGAATTAAACTGTAAAATCTGAATCAAGGGAAACGGGCTGTGCCATTGCGTTCGTCTCGGAAAAATACGCAAAATAGAGTCTGAGTTTTCGAAAAAAGGAGTCCGTATGACCAAGTTATGGCCCAATGAAGTTTTCAGAAAGTTCCAAGCCCGAAAACAGTTCAAATTCGAATTCAGATTTAAATTTCAACCAAGGCGGAATGGGCGGGAATTTTCCCGCCCCAGGCAGGGTCGACACAGGGGTCGACACCAGTGTCGACCCCCCCAATGGGTCGACACCCATGTCGACCCATGGGTCGACACCCATGTCGACCCAGGGGTCGACCCCCCAGGTCGAACCAGTTTTTCTGGTGCACCATTTGTGACGTGTTGAGTCTGCTCTAGAGGCTTCTGACGAGATTTGACGGACCTGATGCGTTTTAGGGTTAATCCTATGGTCTAAACTAACCTAATCACCTATAAAAAGGCCCCTAGACCTAGCCTAAACCCTCATTAATCATTCCTACAACTAAACTATGTCAAAATGTTTCTCAATCATGGCCTCCACCTTCTTCATGAGAGCATGAGTGTCTCAAATCAATCTATGTCATAAAGGAGCCATCTTTCTTAAGTAAAAGAGCCTTCTTTCTTTCTCGTTGGAGTTATTACTTCTTGTTTCAAGGCGTTTAAGTGGAGCTTATTAGTTTCTTTGCGGATTTTGCTTGTGGCTTCGTCTCAATCTTTATATATATTGATCTAGATCGCATAACCGCTCATTGTAAGCCCTATACTACTCTTAGATTCTAACTATGAAATTAAATGTGATATGTTGCAAGTTGAGTTTGGGCCTAAGAATGATATATGCTTTGATCTTATCATGTTATGCATGAATACATTCTATGCATGTTTGAAAACCTATCACCTTGACCTTGTGGGCTAAAAGCTATAAGCTTTATATTGAAATGTTGCATTATATAACATGAGAATTCTTATAACCATTATGATAACTTGCATATAATGCTATATGCGAACTTTTAGCCATCATCCTATGTCATTCCTAATCATGTTTCACCTATTTTCTTAAGTTGATATTATGCATGTTTTGGGGCCTATGATGTAATAGGCAAGCTTACGAACTTATTTATGCCTCATATGCCACCATGTTTAACTTGTGGCCAACCTTTTTACCTTATGCCCTTTTTTTCATGCTTTTGCCAAGTTTCCCCTTTTGATCTATGTTATGTTATGCGAAACGTGCATGCGATGGGAATACGTTGGGTTGGGTAATATTAATGACATGAAACATGATTTTAAATATGACATGAACATTGACTTGTGATTGTGTTTGTAAACATAATGGTGGACATGACACTTAGGAAATATGAGTGTGGCCAACTCGAGGTTGGGTTGAGTTTGTAGCATAAATCTACCCGGAACCGACCGGCTTAACTAGTGGCTACAAGCAATAGGACCCAATGTGAGTAGTTGGTCATGTTGCACTAGAAACCCGAGGTTAGACCAAGTTGTGGTGTAAAGCTACCCGGACCCGCCCGACTTAACTAGTAACCACAACAAAGTCTAATGTGAGAGGTTGGGTGCATTAAAATAATTAATGCCACATGATAGGGTTAAGTCATGGACCACTTGAATACTTAACCAATTAAACATGATGGGTTGACGCGGTTAAGTCATGAACCTTGGGTACACTTAACCAACTTGATACTTGATTGGGTAGGGTTAACCACATTTAACCCGCTAGAAACCCTAGTTACGTGGTCCTTTTCACTAGTAACCCTCTTGATTGTATCATGATACCCTAGGGACTAGGCTAGGGTGGGGCACGATTACTGGGTTGACATGTAAGCGACCAAAACGACGGCTGAGTAGGTGCGCCGGTGTAGGTTCAGGCGGACCATGGTCGTGCACATGGTCCGGAGTTGAAAAAGCAGACACGGGCACCCGTAGGTTTAGACTGTGCATGCTTGATTTGTGTCTGTGGTTGACACCCTAGGGCTTGATACACCCTAGGGTGGACCAAGCACAGTTTGACTACACTTCGTGATTGGGCCGTATGACACCGACACTTGACGAGTTAGGCTTATAGGGAGCCGATCGACTAGACCGAGTAGTTGGACCTCGATTTAGGTCATCTCATGATGTGGGCCAGCTTTGGGCCAAGGGATCATTTCTTGTTATACTTGACATGGATTGGAATACTAGTACACACCTGGTGCAACTTAACCTTGTATATGTGATGCCACACTTGATCTATGTTGATAACTTTTCACCATGCCAGTTATCACCCTACATCTCATCTCTGTTGTACATGTTCAGTTAACTTTATTAGTTTTTATACTAATAGTAGATAGGACTTACCAGTTTTTTTGACTGACCCGTTTTCTTTCGCCTCTTTTCTTCCGTTTCCCCCCCCCCCCACCTCCCAGGTTTGCAGGGTGGGAACACTGTTACCTAGCTGGATCTTTAGCTGCTTTTCTGGATAGCTCACGTATGGTTTGAGCATGCTATGGCCTTATGCTACTTTGGGGATAGTTACTTTATGTTTCTTTTTCAGTTTTCAGTTTATGTTCTAGACTTTGTTTTATGGGAAAATAATTACCACGTACTTTGATGTAACTTGACTATGGTTTTGAAATGCTAGTTTTATCTGCTGCTTTACTACTCTATTTTACTTATATGTTCTGTCTTGTGATACCTGCATGCATGTTTACCTCGTTTAACGCCCCTCCAATGCCAGTGCCCTTGCAAGAGTGAACCTGGCGGAGGTGGGGTGCTACAATAAACTTGGGTCAAATTTGTTAAGGTAACTAATCAATATGATTAGAAATTAAAAATTAGTATTTGAGTATTGTATTCGATGATGAGGTTGGATTATCGAGTATAAGAAGATTTTGAATATATGCCTAGCTAACGTATATATGAAGTATTAAGTATACTAGATAGATATAGAATCACACTCTAGTTGCTTGAAGATGATTTTGTTGATGACTGCAGCAACATCAACATGTATTTTCGAGTTTCGAAAGTGGGATGACTATATGATTCCGATTAAAACATCGATATATACTTAAACCAATTTAGATAAGTATTTGAAAATATTTAGTAAATTGATGTGAATTAGAATAAGTAAGCGAGATCTTGAAAATTTGATAAGTTGTAAGAATTATATCAGGTGAACCTGTAATAGGGATAAGCCAGTAAAGAGTTTTGAGAAAGTGCATTTGTGATATATATAAAAAAAGGTTTTGTAAAGATGTATAATTTGAAAACTCAAATCAAATTTAAAGTAAGAATTGGCAGTAACTTTGGAATTGATTTTGAAAGAATATATTTTGAATATAAAGGAAAAAGGTCATTCAAAATATTTGGAAATTAAAAATTTGAGCACGGACATCTTAAGATTGGAATTTCTTAGTTGATTAAAAGACGTATATGTAAAGTTGTAATTTAATTAAGCAATCCAAATATAAAAGGTAGTTTGGGAATGATTTAAAGGCTAAGTTGGAATTAATCAATCAGGATGTCTGATAATTAGTCCTCCCTAACCGATTAAATTTAAAATGCAAATATCTTGAGAATTAAGTTTCACAATATGACTATATGATATTTGATGATATTTTGGTTAAGGACCACGGTGGTTAAAGATGTTAATAAAAATATATCTAAATGGTTTCTCTAAAGTTTGAAGGAAATAAGTTTTGTAACCTTGAATTTGGAATAATTAATGAGAATAGCAAAAACTATATAAGGAATTAAAATATCGAATTATCGACAATTTTGGATAGATGATTTGTTCTAAAGTATATTGTGGTTACAAAAAGGAACTGTTTAAGTAAGCATGAGTATCTTGTGAATTAAGTTTCACAATTTGATTAAAGGATGTTTGGCAAGCGGGAATAGTAAGAAGAAATTACCTAAACTGAATCATTTAGACAAGCTGAGTTCGGAGATGATCAAGTTTTTCGTGTAATGAATAATAGTAAATTTTCGAAACTGAAAAGGAATAAGTTTCATAATCATTGTATTTGCAAGATAAGATCTAAGAGAATAAATTTATAAATCTAAATTTTCTTGAAGGAGGTAAATGGTTGAGTATAAATAATTGGCCCAGTAAACGATGAATCGAATATAATGGGTGATTGGAAGATATCGTTAGGGGACATGTAAATATGGTTATCCATAAATATGTATGTTAGAATAGTATACCCAGTATATCCATTATGAGAACGGGGAGCTTATGTAAAAACCCGTAACTTCCCCGTGAAGGAAAGCGCGGATAGTTCGAGAACAAGCCACATCAGAACGCAAACGGAAGAACATTTCATTATAAATTACAACAATTCCATCAGAACACAAGAATATACAGAGTATAAATGAATATTACGCAGAAATATCAGAGATTTAAATTACATTTAAATACATAGCAGCGAAAAATAATACAATACACAACTGATGGAGATATACGGATACAAAGCTTTCCGGATATCGTTCCAGCTATAAACCAGGATCCTGTGAATATAAATCTGCAAAACCAAAACTACTAGCTGGCCATGTCAAAATAAGGGCACCCAGAGTTTAGGTTAAAACAATAAACTCCAGGTCAGTCATAGGACTGGTGTGAGAACTAAAACAGTTATTAATCTTTATTTTAAAGTTCGGTAAATCAAGGGACCACGCCGTATAACACGGAACGGGTTTCCTCCCAAGAATACCAGTGCATAAAACAAACAACGCAATGCTAAATAAAGAAAAATGAAGCTATTATAAGACCCATGTCCTATCACACAGTGCAACGCAAGCCGGGGGATAGGGTTTTTACCTTATAATAGCCAAGAATGCTTGATACGTTTAAAACAAATCATTTGATACTATCATAAGTGCATAGTGTATAAACAACTTCAAATCATAAGTATCAATCATAGATGGCATAAGCGCCCCATCCCATTATGTCGCCATACTAGGCTCTACAAATAAAACCGCAGAATCACGTATTTGGAAATTGGATTTCCATCTATGAACCGAGGCAAAAGATAGTCCTCAACCGATTCGAGACTGTCTAGCCCGAGTCTTAGGGACAGAACGCATCGACCGTTGGAGCGACAGGGCCGGTCCATCGATGTGGATTAGACGAAATCCTGAACACTACGTCTCTCCGCCCTATGGGGCGTAAATGAGCCAACTAAATGACTCCGTCGGTTCGAGAATGACCAATATATCCGAGGCGCCTCGCAACAGCAACAACCACATAAAACTCGTCAGGGCGTGTAAAACCACTGACGCCGCTTCTAGCTAGAAAGAAACGCATGCCCACCCTGAGGTCCTTCTCCCGTTTTTGGTTCATACCGGGTGTGAAACTCGCGAAGTAAACATTACACAAAGCTACGCCACAAAGGCCGTGCTTTGATCATTAACCACAAGACTTTGCTTTTCAACAGAAGCCTTGATTATTTGCATCTTAGCATGCCACACATGCAAACCACTCTATGCAACCTATATCAGTCACACAGAATGAAATCCGATGTCAGACACACAGTCCATTTACAATTCCGTTCTGGGTCTGAACGAAACCGGAGGCACCTAGTACCCTGCATATCCATCGATCTCCAAGTACGTCTGGATGATCACCAACTGTTTCCATCTTCTTGGGTGTACATCCCAATCAAGATCGTCAGTAATCACCCAAACGACGTAAAGACCTCCGGTCTTCGACCACCGTCTTCATCTTCGACTTATCGTCGTATCAGTTATCCAGAATGGGATAAACCCGGTCTTCCCGAATAACTCGTGTATATAATAAACATGTGTTACACAAACACAACATACGCCTCATTCCAATCCATCAGTCACTAACTGTAAATTAATTAAGAGAATAATCCCCCAAATATTAACCCCGAAGGCCGAAACCAACATCAGATCAATACCCAGGAAATCACTCTGCTTAGCCAACCCACAGTTAGTTTCTAAATTTCACATTCTTAGGGAAAGGTTCCCATTAATTTTATCAAAGATAAATCCTTTAAATTTATTCTTTAATCTACTTTTGAATATCAATTCAAACTAGTCGGGATTAACGAACCTTACCGAAGTAATCATTTGTTTTAATTTCCCAACCCCAACCTATTCATCCCATGAAGTAAAACTAGTCATACTTCATATCTATCACCACGGTGTTATCGGAAAATTCAATTACCATTTCACGTTCAAAGCTAATTAAAGATTTAACCATCGCCTGGAGCAAAACTGGGGATACTCCATTCTCGATCTTTTCAATCTAATTAAAGATTCATCAAAACTCCACTTAGTTCTAATCTTTAACTGGGTTAAAGAAGCAGTGTCCTTTAAAACACGGTTCACGATAAACCCCAAAATCACATTTCAATCAATCCCTAACCGTAAAATAGCAAGTGAGCAATTCCCTAGGTATTAACCCCGAAGGCCGAAACCAACATCAGATCAATACCTCTGTAACCATTCAACTTAACTAATCTCCAGTTAGTTTCTGATTTTCTTAACTCCTTTAGGTCTAAGAACAGTATTATTGAAGATACAGTTCACGACAGCCCAAAATCACGTTCCATTAATTATCGGGTTAAAGAACAAGTGTCATTTAAAACACTGTTCACGATAAACCCAAAAATCAATACCAATTCAATTCCAATTAAATATTATTTAATTGGTACACTACATTAAATCTAAATAAAAAGATTTAATCTTTTCTCCACTGGGTTCAAGAACAGTGTTAATGAAGACACCATTCACGACAAACCCAAATCACATTTGATATTAAATACAAGGCTCTGAATAGAAAATATATCGGCTTATATTCAATATCAAATTCTACGACCAACATATATCGTATTGGAAATAACGATATATAAATACCTTTCAAATTTCCATAATAACATCTGTATAATCACGAAATCCAACATCGAAATATTCCGAAGACGATTTCGATTCAAATCCATTCCAATTCAAATATTGGAAATTTTGGTTATTTTCAAAACCATTTCAAATCCAATTTATTTATTTTAAAAATAAATAAATTATTATTCTAGTTCAAAACTAGTTCATTTCGATAAAAGTCTATTTTTATCTTTTCAAATATGGAGTTTTTCATCCTGATTCTTCCCAAATCATTTCTTATGATTTTTCACAAATTATTGATATTTTTAATAATTTTATCAAGGCCCGTACAGTCGATTTCCATCAACGGCCATCGAACTACACTTACAGCGACCTTTTCCAAATTTGATTTGGACATAATTCCAAATCCAACCGTTAGATTTCTAATTTCTAATAATCATTATAAAGCTCTTCTCGATACGAACCCAACGGTTCCGGTTTCAGGAAAATCCGACAGTCGGATCTCCCGCAATATCCATTCGAAGTCAATGGTCGAAATTCGCGAACTGCCGCGGCGCGGCGCGTTCTATTCAGGCCACTGTATAATATATATAATATATACTTCGTTGATTTCCTTTTAAAAACATATTTTTATAATTCGTTTTAAATTCGTTTTCAAAACGATTTCAACTTCATTCCTAATTCAAATCAAAATTGAATTTTTCCTTATAAATTCGTTTTAAATTCATTTCAAATTGATTTCTAATTCAATTTCAGTTCGTTTTCAATTCAATTCAATTTCAATTCGAATTCATTTATATTCAATTTCAATTCGAATTCATTTATATTCAATTTCAATTCGAATTTCAATTCTTTTCAAAATATCAGATTTTGAAATCACTTTCGATATTCATTATAAAATGAATAAAATCGACATAAATATCGTTCATGTCAAAATGGCGTCAATCTAATCAACACGGCTTCATATATTTCTATTTTCAAATATTCTATTTCAAATATTTCTATTTCAAATAATTTTTTTTCAAATAATTTTTTTTCAAATATTTCTTTTTTTCAAATATTTCTTTTTCAAATATGGAATGAGGCCCAATCAATTACCATATAATGTTAATTATATGGATTTTCTACAACGCATGTATACAATAACAACGATGAATAATCAACCATCATCCAAAGTGCATTCTACACTGTATAAGCATCAAATATAAATATTTAACGCTTATAACAGCCTGTCAATCAATCGATCGACATACAACTAAACAATCGGGATTAGTGTACGTCAAATATCATCCCAATACCCGTGTGGGGTTTCAAAAATCAAACACAGATTTTATTTGTGCAGTTGTGCGATGTGTAAAATTTATCATCCCAATCAATATCAGTCAAATGTGTGTGTATAAACAAATCGTCCGATTTGTTTATTTTTATTTCATTTCATATACACGTTAAAATTTCTATTTTTAACTATAAAATATTTTCCACTATAAAATATTTTATTTCAACTATATAAATATTTTATTTCACATCACATCACACAATCAACTACACATCAAAGTCAAACAAGCATACAAGCCGTCCATGGTCTGTGGACGACGGGTGTCGGGTGCTACTAAACACCGTCTGCATCCTAGTATATACTTTTAACTAGAAAACAAAATTAAAAGGTGAGAAGTTCTCACCGACTAGCTAAATCAAACGCCACGCCTCTTCATATGCAGAAAATCTTCGTCGTCTGACACTTTCGTTGCCCGAATTCACTACATATATAAAAATCACATTTTTACTTCGCTATTCAATATTAAAAATCGAATTTTTACTTTGCTATTCAATATATAAAAATTGAATTTTTACTTTGTCAAAATATATATAAAGATTCAATTTTTACATCGCTACATGTGTAAAAATTATGTTTTTACGTACTTAAAAACCATAACTTTGTATTTATATAAAATCAAAGTTTTCTAAACTAAAAATCATGGTTTTCCTTTATTGAAAATCTATATTTTCAATCAAATAAGATCTATATTTTTAATTGAAAGATTTCATGTTTTTATATTACAAAAGAAATCATATTTATAAAAGAATTATATATATACAATGGTATTATATTTTTAAAAAATTCAGATTTTATTATTCTATTTTTATTAAAAAAATTACACATTTTCCACTATGCTTTAATATAAAAATCACAAAAAAAAGTTGTTACCTTGTATATTATCCTCTTCCAGAAAATAGTCGATCCCCTCTCCAAACCTAGGGCACTAGTTTGCACGAGATTCGAGGCCCCAACACCGCATCGGGATGAGTCGCCTTGTCGACGGTCATGAACTCCGCCAGCGCGCCTAGGCCCAGCCATCTCGATGGCGACGGTGTTGACTTCGCGAGGAGGTGCTGATGAGTGACTTCGGGTCTCGCGAGGGGAACTGGGGTCTTCGTGATGGTGGCAGATGTAGGGGGAGGGGGAAGTGGAGATCGACGGAGGGTGGAGGCGCATTGATTCATGGCAACGCGAGAAGGAGGATAAGGAGAAAGCGACGGGGGTTTATTTTTTGAAGGGGGAAAGTGAAATCGGTGAAACTGAAGTAGGGGGTATGGGTAAATATATATATATTTTTTTAATTTAATTCTCCTCCAAGTTGACTTTACATTCGAACCCCAAAAGAAACCCAATGACTGTCGCCCCTAGCTAATTACCCTCATTCCGAACACAATGGGATATGTATCGTAAGCTGATTCGATCAGTTTTCGCCAAAATCAAAATATAACTCTATATATTGAATTTGAACGCACATTTCAATTTACTGGGGCCACATACTAACTAGAAAAATTCCAGAAAAATATTTTCTATTGACGATGCAGTCCTAACAAAACTAGTTTCGTCGAATTTTGAGACCGTTTGAAAAATGGCCATTTTCCAGTCGATTAAAATCAACTGAAACTGGTCAAACGCGTTTTCCTTTGCCACGCTCACATATTGAATCGAAAAATTATGAAATTTGAAACCTAGCAATAACTTTACATCGCGTATCCAACAAAAGTGGTTTCGTCGAAATCCGAGGTCGTTTGCAAAATGGCTATTTTTAAGGGCCGAAATTCCATAGCGACTATTCAGAATTTTCAACTGGGCATCTCTTTTGATTCCCGCTATGAAATTTCAATTTTTCGGATTCGTTGGAAAGATATTCCCAATTAGATTCAAATACTTTTGGTTTCACTAAAATCCGGTTTATTTTGAACCCGGTACATTCATTTGAAATTTGAAATCGAATTATCGAACTACCGCTCCATTTTCAATTCCTTTTATAATTTAAAATAAATATTTATATTCCAACGTCGAGCTATATAAATATATGCGTTCGAATTCTATTCAAAATAAATTTCTCGTCGATATTATTTAAAATAATTCATTTTAAATAATCAAAATTCGCTAAAATTGCCAAAATAAAATTTTTAAACTCGCCCAGAATTTCGGGTTGTTACAACTTTGGTATAAAGAATTTTAATCTTGTGTCCGAAAATCTACAAGATGTCAAATGAGTAATTGCGATTCCCTTTCCATTTCGAGGATGAAAAGTTTTAGGGGGAGGGGGTGAATTTAATGATCCATAATTTCTAACCAATTTAAAAGTGGAATTTTTATTACTTAATTTGAATTTAAATTTGAATTTGACATAAATATATATGGTTCAGAATATTTAATAATTTTGATAACTTATATGATAGATTTTACTTGAATTATAAATGAGAATGATTATTAATACGTTTGGATTTATTGATACTATTTGTCGTTTGATCGGATTTGTCAAACCATAACATGAATTAGTAGCATTAGAACTAAGTGTTGTCCTTAGTTTTCATAGCATTTTAAAGGAAATGCAACCAAAATATCACTTTCCCTCCTTAAGACAAGTGTAAGGACACTTGTATTTTTGCATGCCTCCTTTCATGCATGTTTTACACTTTCCCCCTTATGTGTCATTACTTCCTTAACCCTCCATTCCTATATAAGGAGGTGTTTCCTCCATTTTTTAACCATTCCACTCTATTTTCTTCTTTTCATCTTCTTCTTAAGCTTATGACCATGGTTTCCATGGCATAAGTCTTCTTCTTTTCCACCACCAACTTGCCGAAGTTCGTCATCCTCCTCCTCCTCTTAAAATATATATAGAGAGAAAGATTAGTATATATTATATAATATATATTTCGGTGAAGCAGACGGTGCACTGAAATACTGTCTAATGGTTCGCTCAACTAGGCTCGCCTACCGTGAAGATTTGGAAAGCTGTTAGGTGAGAACTCTTAAACCACAATTTATATATTTAATTAGTGGTTAGACTACTTTAAATATAGTGATGAATAATTAATTATTAATGATTAATGATGATTGATGTTTGTTGTGATGGATGATGGATGTGTAGTTTAGAACACACACTATTAAGCGTTAATGTTATAACGCTTGTGCATAGTTATGATTAATTTAATTATGTTGATGATGGTTGCTATTGATGTTTATAATAGTTGTTGATGTTGTTGCGCACACACTATGACACAACAATTATGGTATCACATTGGTGATCAACAAATCTCCTTCGTAATTAGAAGCAATATCATTATTGAATTTGAAGGTTAATAATTTGGAAAGACCAAATGTATGATTTCATATATATTGATAAAGTCCTTTAAATGAATTAATGAATACCGGAACATTCTAGGATGACAGAGAGGATAGTGTCTAGGCTTGGGATTGGAAATAAAGTTTCCTGCTCTCCCTGGCTATCCCTAACTGATCCGACGAATGAGATGGTTAATTTGAAGTTATTTGAATTTAGAAATGAATTGGAATTTGATTTATTAAATTAAAAAAAAAGTTGAATTTTAGATCAAAAATAATTAGGAAAGTAAATTTAAATGATTTTAAAAGGGTTATATAATGATATAATGGTTTTCTAAGATATTTTGAAGTATCGTACAATAATGGTTATTATGGTCAAAATAGAGCTTGTCGCATAACGACAATTTACGTATTTTAGATGCAAACTTTAAAATGAGTGAAAGAAGATTTCCATTTTGATTTCCATTAACAAGAACTTTCAAATGAGTGAAAGAAGATTTTAAATTCGAGTTATAATTATCAAGTTATGTTTGAAACCGTTTTGGAAAAGGTCGATGCAAGAACAATTGTTGACCATAACTATAAACAACTAGTTTTAAATGTTTTAAAAATATGATTTTTTTTATAAAATCATTACAAACTATGAAAAGGTGTGTTGAATTGTAAAGTTTAAGTTTTGGCTAAGATAAACGATATTTTGATCAAAATAGTTAAGATAACTGTTTTGTAACGCTTTTGTAACACTTTTGAAATGCTATTGTAACGCTTCCTTCGAAAACAATCTGTTTTGAAGTTTTAAACTGTAAACTATTTTCTGAACTATAGTAAGGATTTGTGGAATGTTTTCAAAGGTTTAAAAGTACTAGAAATATTTTATATTGAATTTAAATTGATATCAATACAGGTTTTCAATTTTTAATAATTGTATATGGTTGGAGATAAATCTTCGGATGTTTGATATTAATTCGGTAGATGATGACTCTTATTATTTGAGGAATTTAAAAGGTAGTTCACTGTTATTCCGATTATAATGTGAGTTAATATTGAGTATAAGTTAATGGTATTTCTATCCAGATCTAATGTCAAAGAGTTGGATAAATCTTTTAATTAAGATACGGGTTTTCCAATCAGATTAAAATAAGTTGGATAGAAATAATCTTCAGATATTTGATATGAAATTCAGTGGTGTAAACGTGTACTATTTGTGGAATTTGGAAGATATTATTATATCGTAATTCCACTTATAGTATTCGTTGATTATGAGAATTGATATTGAATATAAGTAGATACAATTTCTGTGTAACTTATGTTCAATGTTGATTGATTTGGGTTTTGTCGTGAATCACATCTTCAACAATATCATTCTTGAAACCCGATGAGATTGAGTTGTGGAAATTCATATCGTAAATTGGGATTTAACCAAATCTTTGATTTGAGGAAATTAAAAATAAGAAATTAGGAACCAAGTATAATATTTTAGTTAAGATTAAGAATTGAATGTTGAAAAATTGATTTAATTGGAAACTACGGTTGAAATATGGATTAAAGGATTTCCAAAGGAAATTGGGTTTTGATAGCGAGTTTCAAACGGAAAATTAATTAACGCTTTGGGCTAGATTATCTTTAATTTAAGGAATGTGTTTTAAAGAAGAAGGGTTAATTATGGATTTTGCTAAAGATAATTTGAGAATGGGTTTAAAGAAATTTAATTTAACAAAATCTGAGATGGAAGGAGATTTGGTTGAAAGACTGTGTGTTCCGTAATTGTGTTTTAAAAATTACACTTATTATTTGGAAAGACCGGGATCAGATGTATGTCCATGTGTGCATAGAAGAAACCTCGTCCATGTGTGCGTTCGCATTGTATATGTGCCGCGAGACCTTATGCTAATTTCATTTTTCAAAAGTCATTGCGAATTTCTATGCACTGGTATTCACATGGAGTAAACCTGTTCCGCATTAGCGGCGTGGTCCGGTGAATTTCCCAACTTTAAAATAAACCCTAAAAACAACTGTTTTGAGTTCTCACACAAGTCCCATAACTGACCTGGAGTTTATTGTTCCCACACCTAAACTATGGGTGCCTATAATTTTTACACGGGCAGCCTAGTAGTTTGGTTTGCAGATTTAGCCTTGGAGTTAGTTGGAGCTAGGATGCTGGTTTAGATAGAACTATTATATCTTGGGGCATGCGTATATTCTTCCACTGAGTTTAGTGTATTTTCCACTATGTAATCGATGTACTCTAATGTTTGTCCGGTAACTCTGATGTAATATTATTGTAATGATAATGGAAAAGTTCTTTTTATTTGTGCAGTTGTGTAAGTACTCCTAACAATCTGTCTTTATGAATGGTTTAAGTTGGTTTAATTACCAGTGAAAACCGAGCAAAAAGCCGGGTCGTTACAGGATTATTATCTAGTTCGCATTTACGAGAATCCTCTTCAATACAAAGATGACGCTATAAACTATTGAAATCATAATCCATTTCCGCATGTTTCAATTTTTTCTTATAATAACTCGAAGACTTTGGGAGTTTCGAAATGATAACTCCAACAATAAAAGATTCAGAGAGATTTATTCCAGCTACTTTAAGTTGATTCACCAATAGTAAGGTTTCACTCACTTGTCCAACCATGAACTTGTTGGCGACCATTTTGAAATCCATAAAATTACAAATAAGAATCTTTTTATTACTTGCCTCAGATATGCGATACTTGCTTATTAATGTAGTCCAGAGTGCCTTAGCAGTTTCCAAGGTTCTATGAGCGTTGTAGATTGGAGTAGATAATGCATTCAGGTTGTGCCCTCTGCATAAAAGTCGTCCTCTTTGCGCTTTGCCCGTTTTGCCTTTAGAGTGGAATCGTCCTTATCGGTTTACTCCAGTATCACTTCCAATCCATCATCCAAGATGTAGAACAATTTAAAGGTGATCAGAAAGAACTTCATTGTCTCTTGCCAATGGGTGAAATTTTCGCCATCAAATCGCTCTAAATGAGTCAAATGTTGATTCATGACTGGTAGCGCGCTCAAACCTTCCATGGTTGATGATTTTGCCTGAAAATTTTTATTGGGAATTTTGCGATTTGAGACTATTGGAGTAAGAAGATTGTCGTACTTCAGATTTTAAGAATCTATATAATAGATTCTTTTAGAATATAATTCAACCCAACAGCTACAAATAGGTTATCAAATATCGACTTTCAAGATTCAATAAAGCCTTGGAATAGCGTAATTAGATTAAAAGTTTGTACTACTTTGGTCCTACCAAAAATACTTTGTTTTTTATTCTCATGATTCAAATATAGAAGAGGAAGAAGAAACCGAACTTTGCAATGGTTTATAAGTGTTACAAATCAGAAGATCTGCAACACTTTTAGGATATTGCAATGACAGTGTTCCAAGTTCGAGAAGTAGAAGATAAACTGAGAAGAAAATTATCTTCAAACAGTCTTCGACTGGTTCTACTTATAATGGGCAAAGGAAGCAACAGTTCACGAAGAGTCATGGCCGTTTGGAACAGCCACATCCACTCCAACTTAAACAACGCGTCCCTTTCTTTCGTTTTGCAACAGCCAAAAAACGTTGCAAAATTGTCGCGTCTGTTTGTTTGCAACACTTCTAAAGCGTCACGCCCTTTCATTTGCAACACTTCTGGAACGTTGCAAATTTAAATTTGGCTCCCGCCCAAATTTAAATTACATTCGGGATACTGTTTAGAAATTTGATCCAAAAATGTTGACCAAAACCCACAACTCGGACTCGGCCCGACTCGGTCAGACGGGTGGTGACTGCAGCGCGTGTGTGAGAACCCGTTACTTCCCCGTGAAGGAAAGAGCGGATCGTTTTGAGAACAACACACAAATGAACGCAGACGGAAGAACATTTCATTAGTATTACAACAATTCCATCAGATACAAGAATATACAGAGTATAATGAATAAAATACATTCGAATAATATCAGAGATTACAATAAATTACATAGCAGCGGAAAAACAATATAAAACACAACTGAAAGTAATACACGGATACAGAGCTTTCCGAGCATCGTTCCAGCTATAAATCAGGATCCTGTGAATATAAATCTGCAAAACCAAAACTACTAGCTGCCCGTGTCGAAAATAGGGGCCCCCAGAGTTTAGGTTAAAACAATAAACTCCAGGTCAGTCATGTGACCGGTGTGAGAACTAAAACAGTTATTAAAACTTTATTTTAAAAGAGAGTAATTCAAGGGACCACGCCGTATAACACGGAACGGGTTTCCTCCCAATAATACCAGTGCATATCAATAAACAATGCAATGCTTTTTCGAAAAATGAAGCTATTATAAGACCCAGGTCCCATCACACAACGCAATGCAAGCCGGAGGATAGGGTTTTCCCTTATAATAGCCAAACATGCTTGGTACGTTCAAAACAAATCATTTGATATTATTATAAGTGTATAATGTCAAAACAATTTCAATCATAAATATCAATCATAGACGGCATAAGTGCCCCATATCACTATGTCGCCATACTAGGTTCAACAAATAAAACCGAAATACACGTATTGGAAATTGGATTCCGTCATGAGTCGAGGCAAGGGGCAAGCTCCTCTCCTCTTCGAGACACTCTAGCAAATGCTCAGGACTACACACTCTGGGCGGCCACTTGGATCGGTTGGGCTGGTCCTCTCTTACGTTTGAGGATTGGCAATTCCTGAACACACGTTTCCAGGTCCTTACAGACCTAATATCGAGGTGCCTCATTCCAACAACCACAAAGGTGAAAAGTATATAAATGTCAGGGCTGGTAAGTCACTGACACCACCAAAGCTAGAAAGAAACGTCGTGTTCTCCCAACGGTCCGTATCCCATTTTTAACTCATACCGAGGTGTGAGGCTCGCGAATCCACGCTATACACAAAGCTATGCCACGTAGGCCATGCTTTGATCATCAAACACAAGACCTTGCTTTTCAACAGAAGCCTTGATCCAATGCAACTCAGCGTGCCACACAGGCAATTCATGCTATGCGATTGATATCTATCGATATATAACCTCTAAGCTCATACGTCTCAGAGAAGGGCGTTAAGCAAGAGAATAAATTCTCCGCCGCCAAACAGATATATATTTAACAGAAATCAATCAACACAGAATAAAATCCAATGTCAGACACACAATCCATTTACAAGTTCATTCTGGGTCTGAACGAAACCGGAGGCACTTTCCTCGCATATCCATCGATCTCCAAGTACGTCTGGACGACCACCAACTGATTCCCTCATCTTGGGTGTACAGCTCAATCAAGATCATCAGTAATCACCCAAACGATGTGAAGACTTCCGGTCTTCAACCACCGTCTTCCTCTTCGACATATCGTCGAATCGGTTATTCAGAATGGGTATAAACCCGGCCTTTACGAACAACCCGCGTATATTAAAAACAAATGTTACACAAACACAACATACGCCTCATTCCAATTCAGCAGTCACTAACCGCAAATTAGCAAGAGAACAATTTCCCAAATATTAACCCCGAAGGCCGAAACCAACATCAGATCAATACCCAGGAAACCATTCTACTTAACGAACCTACAACTAGTTTCTAAATTTCAGATTCTTAGGGAAAGGTTCCCATTAATTTTATCCAAGATAAATTCTTTAAAATTTATTCTTTAATCTTCCTTTGGATGTCATTTCAAACCAAATTATGGTTTTCCAAACTAGTCGAGATTAGCGAACCACACCGAAGTAATTATTTATTTTATTTTCCAATCCCAACCTATTCATCCCATGAAGCAAAACTGGTAATACTCCATATCTAACACCACAGTGTTGTCGGTAAAATTAATTACCATTCCACGTTCAAATCTAATTAAAGATTTAACTATCGCTTTGGAGCAAAACTGGTGATACTCCATTCTCGCTCATTTTCCAAATTTGATAATTTAGATTATCAATTCACATTTCAATCTAATTGCAGATTCATTAAAACTCCCTTTTCTGGGTCAAAGAACTAATGTCATTTAAAGCACAGTTCACGACAAACCCAAATCACATTCTATTTATTACCGGGTTAAAGAACTAATGTTATTTAAAACACCGTTCACGATAAACCCACAAATCAATCCTATTTAAAACCCATTTCAAATCCAATTTATTTATTTAAAAATAAATGGGTTTTAATTTCAGTTCAAAAACTAGTTCATTTCGATAAAAATATGTTTTTATCTTTTCAAATATGGAGTTTTTCATACCAATTTTTCCCAAATCATTTCTTATGATTTTACATAAATTATTACTATTTTTAATAATTTTATCAAGGCCCGTACAGTCGATTTCCATCAACGGCCATTGAACTGCACTTACAGCGACCTTTTCCAAATTTGATTTGGACATAATTCCAAATCCAACCGTTAGATTTCAAATTTCTAAAATTCATTGGAAAGCACTTTTCGATACGAACCCAACGGTTCCGGTTTGAGGAGAATCCGACGGTCAGATCTCTCGTAATATCCGTTCGAAATCAATGGTCGAAATTCGCGAACTACTGCGGCGCGGCGCGTTCTATTCAGGCCATTATATTATATATATAATATATATTTCGTCGATTTCTATTTAAAATGAATTTTATAAATAGTTTTAATTCGTTTCAAAAACATTTCAACTTCCATTTCCAATTCAAATCAAAATTGAATTTTTCCTTATAAATTCGTTTTAAAATTCATTTCATTTCAATTCAAATTCCAATTCAATTTGAATTCATTTTATATTCAATTCAATTCAAATTCGTTTTCTATTCAATTCAATTCAATTTCGTTTTCTATTCAATTCAATTTCGTTTTCTATTCAATTCAATTTGAATTCCTGTTATAAATATTCGATTTCTATCTCTTTTCAATATTCATTATAAAACCGAATATAATCGATATAAATATCGTTCGCGTCAAAATAGCGTATCTCTAACCAACACGGCTTTATATTTTTCAATAACTTCGTTATTCTATTCAACAAATGAATCTATATTTCTTTCAATACATGACTCTATATTTTTGTCAACATACGACTAATCTCAACGAATGAGTACTGTCCATGTGTGACTATTTTTGTTATTTAATATATTTTATAAAAATTATGGTATCTATCATTTGATTTCAAATCAGACTCCAACCGTAAATTAGTAAGAGAACGATTCCCTAAATATTAACCCCGAAGGCCGAAACCAACATCAGATCAATATCCAGGAAACCACTCATCTCATCTATCTTCCAGTTAATTTCTAATTTCATATATGATAAAGATGTAAATTTTATTGTTAAGATATTTCGTTCAACACATGACTAATATCAACGGATGAGTACGGTCAACACATGAACCTTTATTTTATAATGATAAAAAAGTAAATTTTATTGTTAAAATATTTCGTTCAACACATGACTAATCTCAACGGATGAGTACTGTCAACACATAAACCTTTATTTTATAATATTCTTTATCTTATAAATTGGAATGAGGCTCAATCAATTACCATATAAAGTTAATTATATGGATTCCATTCAACACATGTATATAATAGCAACGATACATATTCAACCATCGTCCAAAGTGCACTACTTTGTATAAACATCAAATATAGATATCTAACGCTTATAACAGTCTGTCAATCAATCGATCGACATACAACTAATTATTGGGATTAGTGTATGCCGTATTTTATCCCAATACCCGTGTGGGGTTTCAAACAATCAAACACAGATTTTATTTGTGCAGTTGGGCGATGTGTAAAATTTATCGTCCCAATCAATGTCCTTCAAATAGGTGTACATAAACAAACCGTCCGGTTTGTAAATGAATATTTATTTATTCACACACGTTAAAAATTATATTATTAACGACCAAACTATTTTATTCAACCTATGAATATTCTATTTGGTTCATTTATTTAATAAAACGATATCTTTATTTTTCTAACTTATTTTAGAAAATTTCGTTGGCATAACGGCATGATACTAGAAACGGGACAAGGCCTAGCCTTATCCCCGGTCTAGTGATGGCCCACGCCATAAACATATCAATCAATCCATTCCATTTCACCAAACAATCAAATTCCAATCAAATATCCTAACCAACTACACAACCAAACAAACAAGCCCATGGTCTGTGGACGATGGTGTCGGGTGCTACTAAACACCGTCTGCATCCTAGTATATATACATAACTAGAAAAAGAAATTTAGAGTGAGAAGTTCTCACCAAAGCTAATTCAATCGCCACGACTCTTCATACTTAGAAAATCTTCGTCATTCTCGTCTTTTGTCACTTTCGTTGCCCGTAGTCACTACATATATAAAAATCACAATTTTATTTTCATTCCTTCATGATAAAAATAAAGTTCACATTTTTATTTAACTTCATATATTTACAACGCTTCATTCTATATAAAAATTATATTTTTATATTTCTACTTCTTATATAAAGATCAAATTTTTATTATCTATATAATATAAAAATCGTATTTTTATAATCTCTACTATATAAAGATAATATTTTCAATATGCCACTAGTGTAAAAATTATATTTTTAACTTTCCTATATTATAAAAATTATATTTTTAACCTCTCCATGATATAAAAAAAATATTTTTAATTCGCTGCTTACATAAAAATTATATTTTTATATAATTAAAAATCACTTCTTCACTAGATTAAAAATCAAACCTTTTTCTTATTAAAAATCCAATCTTTCTACTTTATAAAAATTCGCCTTTCTTCTTAAAAAAAATCAAGTTTTTATATATCTTATCTAATAAAAATTATATCTTTATTATCTACATCATATAAAAATTATATTTTTAACCTTTCTATATTATAAAAATTATATTTTTATATCGCCTAAAGATTATATTTTTATCCATAAGAAAAATCTTATCTTTTTTTTTTTGAATAAAAATCAATCCTTTTCCTCATTAAAAATCTGAATTTTATCTATATTAAAAATATATCTTTCTCTAAATAAAGATCTAGCCCTTTTTATAACTATAATATATATAAAGATTCAGATCTTAACACGATATTATATTAGCATAAAACTGAAAATCATTTAACAAATATTATAAAAGAAATAAATAAAAATTAAAAAGTTACAAGTTTTCTTCGAGGGAGGGGGTCTAGCGCTGCGTTGTAGGTCAGGGGAGGGTGTAGCGGTCGCCGGTCTGAGCTCGGAAGTGGCGGAGCAGATCCAGTGGCGGCGAGGGGCTGTCTTGGGCTAGGGCTAACGGTTTTGGGGGTTTTGAAGGTGAGAGGAATGGAGGTCGAGGTGGAGGAGTACCTGCTGGGGGAGGCGCCGGTCCTGGTCTGACGGTGGCGGGGCTAGCAAAGGCGGCGCGTCGGTTTCTTGGTGGTTTGGGGTCATGGCCTTCACGTGAAACGGCATGGGGAGGAGAGGGGAGGCAGAAGCAGATCGGAGGCGTCAGGGGAGCGGTAGCGCCCCTAGAGGCGGTGGCGACGCAGAATCGGAGGGGGGCGACGGGTTGATGAAGGCGGCGGGTTTTTATTTTTAAATTAGGTTTGAAAAAAGGGGCTGAGAGAGGGTGAGGTATATATATAAAGGAAATTATATTATTTTATTATTTTAAATTTCTAAAAAGCAACTTTTTATTTTCAACTCGAAACGAGACCCACTGACTGTCAGCGTTTTACCCTCATTCCGAACACAATGGGATATGTATCGTAAGCTGATTCGGCTGTTACAATCAGTTTTCGCCAAAATCAACATATAACTCTATATATTGAATTTGAACGCGCGTTTCAATTTACCAGGGCCACATACTAACTCTAAAAATTCCAGAAAAATATTTTCTAGCTTTGTAACGACGATACGGTCCTAACAAAACTAGTTTCGTCGAATTTTCAGACCGTTGGAAAAATGACCATTTTCCAGTCGATTAAAATCAACTGAAACTGGTCAAACGCGTTTTCCTTTGCCACGCTCACATATTGATTCGAAAAATTATGAAATTTGAAACCTAGCAATAATTTGACATCGCGGATCCAACAAAAGTGGTTTCGTTGAAATCTGAGGTCGTTTGCAAAATTCCCATTTTTAAGGGCCTGAATTCCATAGCGACTATTCAGAATTTTGAATTGGACATATCTTTTGATTCCCGCTATGAAATCTTGATTTTTCGGATTCGTCGGAAAGATTTTCTCGATTAGATTCTAATATTTTTGGTTTCACTAAAATCCAGTTTATTTTGCACCCGGTGTGTTCAATTGAAGTTTGAAATCGAATTATCGAACTACCGCGCCATTTTCAATTCCTTTTATAATTATATATAACTATTTATATTCTAACTACGACGTATATAATATAAACGTTCGAATTCATTTCAAAATAAATTTCTCGTCGATATTATTTAAAATAATTCAATTTAAATGTTCAACATTCGTTAAAATTGCCAAAATAAATATTTTAAACTGGCTCAGATTTCCGGGTTATTACAATCTCCCCCACTTAAAACTTTTCTTTCCTGAAAAGGAACGAAGTCGAAAGTGGTTTGATTAATCTTCTCTACGTTCGATCTGGCTTCCATTTTCAAACTTTTCAGTTTCTGAGAATTTTCAAATTTTCAAAAATTTGGCTAACACCCTAAATTTTCGAAAAATTTCGCCATAACCTCACCTGCACCTGGAGCCACGAGAAATTCCCGAAATTGCCATATAGGCCTTCTGATCTCAAAAAGAAAAAGAAAAAGCCAAGCGGCTAGCCAAGCGGCTAGCCAATAGGCTCATAAAATCATCATCACCCAAACAAAACAGTAAATTATATAGTAAACGTGTACCTATTTGTCGGGCAAACAAATTTTATTCTCTGCTCTAGCCTCCTTGCTATGACCTGTTCAATGTAAGTAGATGTATATGCATGCAAATGCGACCAATTTTCAATACAATTCAATGTTTGATTCTATTAGGCTAAATGGTTCAAAATTGTCAAAAAAATAAACAAACAACACATACATCAATCAATTAGTGGACTAGAGTTTCAAATTCATAATTTTGATATATATACTGAAAATCATGTTTTGATGCCAAATCACAACCATAAATCTATCTATATTTAAGTTTTGGTTCTCACACCAGTCTAATGGAAGTATATAGATATCATACCTTCGAAACACAAACACAAATTCTGATGATGATATATCAATCATCAGAACCATCTCCGGGTGTCTAGGATGTGATTCTATATCTATCCAGTATATTAAAACTTCGAATATATGTTCATGACGCGTATATGCAAAATCTTTATATAATAGATTATCCAAATCAATACAAATAAAATATTCAAATACGTATAAAATGATTTAAATTTCAAAACAGAATTGTTTTCATTTGAAAAATATACTCTTCACACTTGTTCAAGGATACTACTGATCCCATCTCTAACAAGTCATTCTAATTGGATATTGCTAATCCAATATCTGATGAATTCTTTCGTATGGTTCTAATGTGTCTTGTTCTCGAGCTCTGTAAACCAAAGCTCTGATACCACTGTGAGAACCCGTTACTTCCCCGTGAAGGAAAGAGCGAATCGTTTTGAGAACAACACACA
Organism: Allium sativum; assembly: GCA_030737875.1. Taxonomy (NCBI): domain Eukaryota; kingdom Viridiplantae; phylum Streptophyta; class Magnoliopsida; order Asparagales; family Amaryllidaceae; genus Allium; species Allium sativum. The sequence continues at coordinate 329,850,711 of CM060916.1, forward strand.
AATAAACGCAGACGGAAGAACATTTCATTAGTATTACAACAATTCCATCAAATACAAGAATATACAGAGTATAATGAATAAAATACATTCGAATAATATCAGAGATTACAATAAATTACATAGCAGCGGAAAAACAATATAAAACATAACTGAAAGTAATACACGGATACAGAGCTTTCCGAGCATCGTTCCAGCTGTAAATCAGGATCATGTGAATATAAATCTACAAAACCAAAACTACTAGCTGCCCGTGTCGAAAATAGGGGCACCCAGAGTTTAGGTTAAAACAATAAACTCCAGGTCAGTCATGTGACTGGTGTGAGAACTAAAACAGTTATTAAAACTTTATTTTAAAAGAGAGTATTCAAGGGACCATGCCGTATAACACGGAACGAGTTTCCTCCCAAGAATACCAGTGCATATCAATAAACAACGCAATGCTTTTTCGAAAAATGAAGCTATTATAAGACCCAGGTCCCATCACACAACGCAACGCAAGCCGGAGGATAGGGTTTTCCCTTATAATAGCCAAACATGCTTGGTACGTTCAAAACAAATCATTTGATATTATTATAAGTGTATAGTGTCAAAACAATTTCAATCTTAAATATCAATCATAGACAGCATAAGTGCCCCATACCACTATGTCGCCATACTAGGTTCTACAAATAAAACCGAAATACACGTTTTAGAAATTGGATTCCGTCATGAGTCGAGGCAAGGGGCAAGCTCCTCTCCGCTTCGAGACACTCTAGCAAATGCTCAGGACTACACACTCTGGGCAGCCACTTGGATCGGTTGGGCCGGTCCTCTCTTACGTTTGAGGATTGGCAATTCCTGAACACACGTTTCCCGGTCCTTACAGACCTAATATCGAGGCGCCTCATTCCAACAACCACAAAGGTGAAAAGTATATAAATGTCAGGGCTGGTAAGTCACGGACACCACCAAATCTAGAAAGAAACGTCATGTTCTCCCAGTGGTCCGTATCCCCTTTTTAACTCATACTGAGGTTTGAGGCTCGCGAATCCACGCTATACACAAAGCTATGCCATGTAGGTCGTGCTTTGATCATCAACCACAAGACCTTGCTTTTCAAGAGAAGCCTTGATCCAATGCAACTCAGCGTGCCACACAGGCAATTCATGCTATGCGATTGATATCTATCGATATATAACCTCTAAGCTCATACGTCTCAGAGAAGGGCATTAAGCAAGAGAATAAATTCTCCGCCGCCAAACAGATATATATTTAACAGAAATCAATCAACACAGAATAAAATCCAATGTCAGACACACAATCCATTTACAAGTTCATTCTGGGTCTGAACGAAACCGGAGGCATTTTCCTCGCATATCCATCGATCTCCAAGTACGTATGGACGAACACCAACTGATTCCCTCATCTTGGGTGTACAGCCCGATCAAGATCATTAGTAATCACCCAAACGATGTGAAGACTTCCGGTCTTCAACCACCGTCTTCCTCTTCGACATATCGTCGAATCGGTTATTCAGAATGCGTATAAACCCGGCCTTTCCGAACAACCCGCGTATATTAAAACAAATGTTACACAAACACAACATACGCCTCATTCCAATTCAGCAGCCACTAACCGCAAATTAGAAAGAGAACAATTTCCCAAATATTAACCCCGAAGGCCGAAACCAACATCAGATCAATTCCCAGGAAACCATTCTACTTAACGAACCTACAGCTAGTTTCTAAATTTCATATTCTTAGGGAAAGGTTCCCATTAATTTTATCCAAGATAAATTCTTTAAAATTTATTCTTTAATCTTCCTTTGGATGTCATTTCAAACCAAATTATGGTTTTCCAAACTAGTCGAGATTAGCGAACCACACCGAAGTAATTATTTATTTTATTTCCCAATCCCAACCTATTCATCCCATGAAGCAAAACTGGTAATACTCCATATCTTACACCACAGTGTTGTCGGTAAAATTAATTACCATTCCACGTTCAAATCTAATTAAAGATTTAACTATCGCTTTGGAGCAAAACTGGTGATACTCCATTCTCACTCATTTTCCAAATTTGATAATTTAGATTATCAATTCACATTTCAATCTAATTGCAGATTCATTAAAACTCCCTTTTCTGGGTCAAAGAACTAATGTCATTTAAAGCACAGTTCACGACAAACCCAAATCACATTCTATTTATTACCGGGTTAAAGAACTAATGTTATTTAAAACACCGTTCACGATAAACCCACAAATCAATCCTATTTAAAACCCATTTCAAATCCAATTTATTTATTCAAAAATAAATGGGTTTTAATTTCAGTTCAAAACTAGTTCATTTTGATAAAAATCTATTTTTATCTTTTCAAATATGGAGTTTTTCATCCCAATTTTTACCAAATCATTTCTTATGATTTTACACAAATTATTACTATTTTTAATAATTTTATCAAGGCCCGTACAGTCGATTTCCATTAACAGCCATTGAACTGCACTTACAGCGAACTTTTCCAAATTTGATTTGGACATAATTCCAAATCCAACCATTAGATTTCAAATTTCTAATATTCATTGGAAAGCACTTTTCGATACGAACCCAACGGTTCTGGTTTGAGGAGAATCCGACGGTCGGATCTCCCTTAATATCCGTTCGAAGTCAATGGTCGAAATTCGCGAACTGCCGCGGCGCGACGCGTTTTATTCAGGCCATTATATTATATATATAATATATATTTCGTCGATTTCTATTTAAAACGAATTTTATAAATAGTTTTGAATTCGTTTCAAAAACATTTCAACTTCCAAGTCCAATTCAAATCAAAATTGAATTTTTCCTTATAAATTCGTTTTAAAATTCACTTCAATTCAATTCAAATTCCAATTCAATTTGAATTCATTTTATATTCAATTCAATTTAAATTCGTTTTCTATTCAATTCAATTCAAATTCGTTTTCTATTCAATTCAATTCGAATTCCTGTTATAAATATTCGATTTCTATCTCTTTTCAATATTCATTATAAAAACGAATATAATCGATATAAATATCGTTCGCGTCAAAATAGCGTATCTCTAACCAACACGGCTTTATATTTTTCAATAACTTCGTTATTCTATTCAACAAGTGAATCTATCTTTCTTTCAATACATGACTCTATATTTTTGTCAACATACGACTAATCTCAACGAATGAGTACTGTCCATGTGTGACTATTTTTGTTATTTAATATATTTTATAAAAATTATGGTATCTATCGTTTGATTTCAAATCAGACTCCAACCGTAAATTAGTAAGATAATGATTCCCTAAATATTAACCCCGATGGCCGAAACCAACATCAGATCAATATCCAGGAAACCACTCATCTCATCTATCTTCCAGTTAATTTCTAATTTCATATATGATAAAGATGTAAATTTTATTGTTAAGATATTTCGTTCAACACATGACTAATCTCAACGGATGAGTACGGTCAACACATGAACCTTTATTTTATAATGATAAAAATGTAAATTTTATTTTTAAAATATTTCGTTCAACACATGACTAATCTCAACGGATGAGTACTGTCAACACATGAACCTTTATTTTATAATATTCTTTATCTTATAAATTGGAATGAGGCCCAATCAATTACCATATAAAGTTAATTATATGGATTCCATTCAACACATGTATATAATAGCAACGATACATAATCAACCATCATCCAAAGTGTACTACACTGTATAAGCATCAAATATAGATATCTAACGCTTATAACAACCTGTCAATCAACCGATCGACATACAACTAATTATTGGGATTAGTGTATGCCGTATTTTATCCCAATACCCGTGTGGGGTTTCAAACAATCAAACACAGATTTTATTTGTGCAGTTGGGCGATGTGTAAAATTTATCGTCCCAATCAATGTCCTTCGAATAGGTGTACATAAACAAACCGTCTGGTTTGCAAATGAATATTTATTTATTTATTCACATTCACGTTAAAAATTATATTTTTAACGACCAAACTATTTTATTCAACCTATGAATATTCTATTCGGTTCATTTATTTAATAAAACGATATCTTTATTTTTCTAACTTATTTTAGAAAATTTCGGCGGCATAACAGCATGATACTAGAAACGGGACAAGGCCTAGCCTTATCCCCGGTCTAGTGATGGCCCCGCCATAGACATATCAATCAATTCATTCCATTTCACCAAACAATCAAATTCCAATCAAATAACCTAACCAACTACACAACCAAACAAACAAGTCCATGGTATGTGGACGATGGTGTCGGGTGCTACTAAACACCGTCTGCATCCTATTATATATATATAACTAGAAAAAGAAATTTAGAGTGAGAAGTTCTCACCAAAGCTAATCCAATCGCCACGACTCTTCATACTTAGAAAATCTTCGTCGTTCTCGCCTTTTGTCACTTTCGTTGCCCGTAGTCACTACATATATAAAAATCACATTTTTATTTTCATTCCTTCATGATGAAAATAAAGTTCACATTTTTATTTAACTTCATATATTTACAACGCTTCATTCTATATAAAAATTATATTTTTATATTTCTACTTCTTATATAAAGATCGAATTTTTATTATCTATATAATATAAAAATCGTATTTTTATAATCTCTACTATATAAAGAAAATATTTTCAATATGCCACTAGTGTAAAAATTATATTTTTAACTTTCCTATATTATAAAAATTATATTTTTAACCTCTCCATGATATAAAAATTATATTTTTAATTCGCTGCTTGTATAAAAATTATATTTTTATATAATTAAAAATCACTTCTTCACTAGATTAAAAATCAAACCTTTTTCTTATTAAAACTCCAATCTTTCTACTTTACAAAAATTCGCCTTTCTTCTTAAAAAAAATCAAGTTTTTATATATCTTATCTTATAAAAATTATGTCTTTATTATCTACATCATATAAAAATTATATTTTTAACCTTTTTATATTATAAAAATTATATTTTTATATCGCCTAAAGATTATATTTTTATCCATAAGAAAAATCTTATCTTTTTTTTGAATAAAAATCAATCCTTTTCCTCATTAAAAATCCGAATTTCATCTATATTAAAAATCTATTTTTCTCTAAACAAAGATCTAGCCCTTTTTATAACTATAATATATATAGAGATTCAGATCTTAACATGATATTATATTAGCATAAAACTGAAAATCATTTAACAAATATTATAAAAGAAATAAATAAAAATTAAAAAGCTTACAAGTTTTCATCGAGGGAGGGGGTCTAGCGCTGCGTTGTAGGCCAGGGGAGGGTGTAGCGGTCGCCGGTCTGAGCTCGGAAGTGGCGGAGCAGATCCAGTGGCGGCGAGGGGCTGTCTTGGGCTAGGGCTAACAGTTTTGGGGGTTTTGAAGGTGAGAGGAACGGAGGGCGAGGTGGAGGAGTACCTGTTGGGGGAGGCGCAGGTCCTGGTCTGACGATGGCGGGGCTAGCAAAGGCGGCGCGTCGGTTTCTTGGTGGTTTGGGGTCATGGCCTTCACATGAAACAACGTGGAGAGGAGAGAGAAGGTAGAAGCAGATCGGAGGCGTCAGGGGAGCGGTGGCGCCCCTAGAGGCGGTGGCGACGCAGAGTCGGACGGGGGCGACGGGTTGATTAAGGCGGCGGGTTTTTATTTTTAAATTAGGTTTGAAGAAAGGGGCTGAGAGAGGGTGAGGTATATATATAAAGGAAATTATATTATTTTATTATTTTAAATATCTAAAAAGCAACTTTTTATTTTCAACTCGAAACGAGACCCACCGACTGTCGTCCCTAGCGTTTTAACCCCATTCCGAACACAATGGGATATGTATCGTAAGATGATTCGGCTATTACAATCAGTTTTCGTCAAAATCAACATATAACTCTATATATTGAATTTGAACGCGTGTTTCAATTTACCAGGGCAACATACTAACTCGAAAAATTCTAGAAAAATATTTTCTAGCTTCGTATCGATGATACAGTCCTAACAAAACTAGTTTTGTCGAATTCTGAGACCGTTGGAAAAATGGCCATTTTCCAGTCGATTAAAATCAACTGAAACTGGTCAAACGCGTTTTCCTTTGCCACGCTCACATATTGATTCAAAAAATTATGAAATTTGAAACCTAGCAATAATTTGACATTGCGGATCCAACAAAAGTGGTTTCGTTGAAATCCGAGGTCGTTTGCAAAATTCCCATTTTTAAGGGTCTGAATTCCATAACGACTATTCAGAATTTTCAACTGGACATATCTTTTGATTCCCGCTATGAAATCTTGATTTTTCGGATTCATTGGAAAGATTTTCTCGATTAGATTCTAATATTTTTGGTTTCACTAAAATCCGGTTTATTTTGCACCCTGTGTGTTCAATTGAAGTTTGAAATCGAATTATCGAACTACCGCGCCATTTTCAATTCCTTTTATAATTATATATAATTATTTATATTCTAACGATGACATATATAATATAAACGTTCGAATTCATTTCAAAATAAATTTCTTGTCGATATTATTTAAAATAATTCATTTTAAATGTTCAACATTCGTTAAAATTGCCAAAATAAAAATTTTAAACTGGCTCAGATTTCCGAGTTATTACAGCGTGTGTATGGTGGAGATGCATGGTCTCCCTCCTCACAACAAAGCAAACATGTGGAAGCCCTAAGGCCCCAACACCTTCATGAGAAAGCCACTTAAGTACCTTGAAACAATTTTTCACCTTCATGAGAAAGCCACTTAAGCTCTTTTCCAACCGCGATAAGCAAATACATGTTTATGAATATAAGAAAAAAATGAAACATAAATAAAAATATCTTGCCTCATTTTAATTGTTTAGTTGTATGATTTTGCCAGTATTTACATATCAGTTTTCAATTTCTTATCCTTAGGGCAAAACATTGAGTTAGTTGATAATTTACTTGAAGTTTTTATCAAACAACAATTACAGACTTCAACCCAGGCAGCAAGACAAAGATGTGTGCGTAATATTTTATTTTCAATTGCAATATTAAAATAGACAAGAGAAATCCACATAAAGGATTAAATTTGCTTTAACTGGAAGAAAAATAATATAAATGAAATAAGTGGGCATACTAATGATCGATTATGAGTGGTAATATCTCTTTACACATTAACATTAACCAATAAGCTGAGAAAAACGACCATCATGAGTTATCATTATCAATCGAAAGTTTTATTGGCCTCTTCGATCTTCCATAAATAATAAACATCTAAAATGAGAATAACTGCAAAGATCAATATACAGAAATGTAAAACATATGAGACTACGAACCCCAAAGAGATGCAGCAACACTTTCAGCATTGTAACCGTCTGAGTTGTAGCATCTCCTTGCCTCAAATCCTTCTTAAGCAAATTTGCCTTCGAGAAAAACCTCCAAACGTATAAGCATTAGCATCTCCTTCTCTTAAATCGCAGCCGCACCCGAATCTAAATCGAAATTCTGCAATCAAATTAGATGCTTCTCTAGCTAATGCTTTGATTTCATGCCCGAGATCACACCATACCATGGTTCAACAAAGAAAACAACATCACACCATGCCATGCTCCAGATCATCAAATTCCAATCACCAGTACATTAGAGGTGGTCATTCACCATGTCAGGGTATTGGTTGAACTAGCTGGTCGAAGGAATGGCATAACATCAGAAAGAGGTGATGGGTATTGGGTGTATTAGTGTACATGTGCATAGCGTGTACATAAGAAACAATGGGCTTTATGTAACTAGGGTGTATTTGTTTGATTCGGTCCACGAACTGGGAAACGTAGCCGTTGTACAATGCCTATATATATAGAAGAAGGTAACCTGTAAATGCATGTAACGTCCTATAAATTTCGACAACTGGATTGTGAAATTAATTGAAGATTTAATTATTACTGATCATTTTGATATTGATGCTGGGTTTAGAAATTTAAAATAAAAAATGTATTGTTTGTGTATGAAATGAATTTAATATTCAGAATGGTTGGTGAAAATCAAATATTTGTTGTTGTAATATTTGAATTGGATTTGGAATTTCAACTAGGATAATATGACCAGTTGAATTTAAAGATTAATGTAGTTGGAGAATTTTATTTGTTAAAATATAAAGAAAATCGGCTTAGATATCTATGTATTTGTGTGTATGAATTTCATGTTTCAAATTTGGGGTCAGACAGAGTTATTGTTGGACAAAACTGAATAAACTATGTGAACTGGTAAATTTAAATTAACGTTATGTACAGTTAGAGTTGGTTTACAATCAGGATAACTTTGTCGGATTTAGCATGCAATAATGAAGAAGTCTGTATAATTTTTATCGCATTTAGATGTTGTGTTAGCGGTACAAATTTAGTACACATAGTGGTAACTTGCGGTAAAGTTAATATTTAATTAATCTCTAATACAACCTACACCAGTAGAAATCCCGCTGACCTAGCTGTTGATGTATGCCGCTGCACTATTACACTGACGGACGTTGTTATTATCTTCGTGTTTTTCTTCTATAAAAATATCGTCCCCCATTTCACTTCCTTCAGCAACAAATTGTTTCCACCTTTTCCAATTTTTGATGGCTGATAAAATCACACACCTCCGTTCATTTTTCACCCAAACAAAATCAATTCTTGCCCCAAATATTGATGATAGCCAAATCCCTAAAATCAGTCCTTTCTCCTAAATTGCCCAGCAAGAAATCGATGCCCTCTTGATAACTTTTGCCTAAATCGCGTGTCGCCATCGGCCAAGTGCCTGACTCCCAACCATAAGCGTGACCATCGGTAGTCCTTTTTCACCTTCCAAGCCTATGTCTAAGAAATGAGTAGTCGCTGCTTCGTGCCTATTGCCCTGGCCAAATCCAATCATCTGCACCATCGACGGAGTAACGACCAATGGAGCTCTCCGACACTGCCGAGATAGCTTCGCGTCGTCAAGTCAAGCAACTGTCTTCTTGTCACAACATCGCTGCCTCACAAGTGAGCATCTCACTCACGATTAAATCCTAATTCAAGTATCATAACTTCAGTAGAAACAAAATTAGGATAGTGAAATGTGGATTGAATCCTATTAACTGCCATGCTTTGTTATTGAACCCTGTTTGTGTGTTGTTAGGATTTATGTATGTTTACCTTGATGTTACTGCGAATTTTTCCTCTCAGCGATGTTAAAGATACTGTTATTTCTGAAAACGTATTTGAACATGAGAATTTATTTATATTAAAGTATTATTGTTATTTATGAAAATCTAGAATACATGTCTTGAAGTATGGTTGGCTTAGTTTGACAGGTAAATAAGTGATCACTTTAAAGTATATATCACAAAATTTCTACTTAGTAGCGGCTGGTAAATGATTTATGATGATATACCTTTATAACAACTAACGCTATTGGTTTCTTGAGAGATTTGCACTAGAGAACCCTAATAGAACGGTATTAACTTACATTGAAGCTCGTTATAAAGTAAATAAAAATATGTTTTAAATTAATCAGTTCTTTGTGTTAATAAAAATCTTTTAGATTTTTAATGATTATATAAATATTTATATTTTTGTATTGTTCTGCATACACACGCAATGCCTTGTTGATCCACATCTGCACTTGCATTTGGTTTGGCACGCGTGTACTATGTTGTGTCTTTGCTTTGAGAACTAGCTTTTTGGTGTGATGTTATATACATGGCGTGGACTGATTATACCATGCCATGGAAATATTGATTGTACCCCTGCTTTCTTACTGTGTTGACTTGAATTCATCTTATACCCTGTTAGCTTGCTTGCATTATCACTGCACTGACATGCTTGTGTATATGCAACCTGATTCGAGGGAAAATAGGAACCTGGTTTACTACAGATTTATATTACCACCTATATGACTCTGCTATAATAACATTTTATGGTTCTTCTAGTACTTAAATGAAAGTGTTTATTGTGTCTTCATTAAGAATACATACTTCGGCTCGTTGTGTGTCCTCCTGGCCCTTAGTTCGGTTAAATCTTTTTAACCTACTTTATGAATCCATTTTATCAGTATATGAATAAGCACAAAGTTTGGTTGTAAAAATGACCAAATGATACACTATAGTATTTGCTGAGATACTACACATTTTTAAATGGATGAAAGCTATGATGCGCAAGTAACTTGAAGTGATGGTAACCAGGCATGCCATTTTTTTTCAAGAAAAGATTAACGGGTTTTAATTATATATTCATTAAATTAAGTGGAGTTTATTTTAAGGAGCTGGTAGGATATTAAATAATGAAAGTTATTAGTTTATTCCAGTTTTTCTTCTTCTTACAGTTTGAGTCATATTTATATGAGGAGTTCAAGATTTATGTTACATCCCATGATGCCACTAGAATCAATTTAATGCACAAATTCTAAAACTTAGAATAGTCTAAAAGTCTACACCTGGTATACAGTTTGGAATATCATCTCATAGATTCATGAAGTCTGTGAAAGTTACCAAAACTTGAAACATATCATCAAAATTATCGCACATATAAATAAAGTTTTACCTAAAACATATTCAAATGAAAAGCAAGGATAAATTGACGAAGCTAAAATGCAGATCAATCAAGAATGACCATGTAACTAGGCTGACGAATCAAACTGAAAGTGAATTGCCGAAATATAAAAGTGCAAGACTTAACTAAAAACTGGAATAAACTATTAGAGAAAAAATAAGAACGATACAGTTAAATGAAATAAAGCAGCGGGTGAGTTGAATCAAGACAAAGCATATATTCTTATCAAGGGGTTAAACCATTCATTTTGTAAACAAGTAAACTAACCTTTTTGTTACTATATATTGTATAATAACCTTCTGCTTGCATGTTGCCTGCTGTTAAACTAATATATTTGTTTAGGATGAATATTGTTTATTAATAAGATCGCATGAAATCATCACTTCTTAAATGAATTTTTTTTTTTAAATATACTACCAAATTTGGTCAGTGTGTCACTCAAATCTTACTTTGAATTTGTGTTTATTTTGGACAACTGAATACTATGTTATTATTGAAGATGCAGTAGTGTAAAGTGAGTCAAGATTGAAAGTGTGATTTTTAGACAAGTCTAATTTTAGTTTGGTCGTAGTGTTTGCAAATTTAATAACAGTTATCCGTAAAACATTTCTCATTACTAGGAAAAATATCTTATGTGTAAGAAGCAATTGAATTAGTATATTAGCATATCAACGAGATAAGCATGTCTTATACAAATAAGAAAGAATATACACAATTACAATATGAGATGCATATTGATGTTTCTTGACTTACTACTTGATCATGTACAATACACACGTATGGGATTAATATATACAATTTAACTGACCTGTTCTCTATAATATTGGGATCTTTTTGGTTGCCATGCATAATCATGGCTTGTGACTTGATATTATTGCCTTGTGTTGTATGGCATTTTATTGGAAACTAATACCATGCTTCACGCATGGGATGAGATGCCTTTACATGATGCCTGTAACACCCCGTGTTTATGTTAAACACCACAGTAACAAATAAAAGAATAACTAATCTCAAATGTGAGAATTAAGGGAAAGGGGTTGCGCCATTGTGTTCGTCTCGGAATTCTGGTTGAGATAGATTCTGAGTTTGCGTGAATTGGACTTCGTATGAAGAAGTTATGGCCATCGGAAGTTTCAGAAAATTCAAAACAGATTTCGAAAATTCAAATTTCAGAGTCAAACAGGCCAGGCGGGAAAATTCCCGCCAGGGACAGGTCGACCGTAGGGTCGACCTACCCTGACCAGGTCGACCTGCCCCCCTCCCCCCCCCCCCCCCCCCCGCGGGTAGATTTGATTGATGACCTGTTTATGACTGTGTGCTGACTCATTAGGGTTTCTAATCTGCTCTGATTGGCTGGGATTAATTCTGGGTTGAGCAGACGGCCTAAACTAATCCTAAACTCTATAAAAACACCAATAGACTCAAACCCTAAAATAAAAATAAAATTAGACTCATGGCCTCCATGCCGTCACCTTGCAACTCAGAATAGCCGCCACCAATTAAAGAGGAAGAAAGCTAATCAAATTCAATTCTATTCAACTCTAACAACAAATCTACTTCAAAGTAAAGCTAATACAACTTCAAAATTCAGAACTCAAGACCTTCTTTGAGTTGTGAGTTCGATTTCTTTAATAAAATAATTAGCAATTTAATTGGATTGAGTTATGATGTAGATTATTTGGATATGATGTAAATAATTGACCGCATGTTATAATTATGTTGTAAAATTGTGATGTTATCATACATGTTGTAAATTCTATGATGTTATGTTGTGAAGTTACGATGTTATCATCTATGTTGTAATTCTATGATTGGCTTACATATAATCAAATCATCATGTTGTTCATATGCTAGTTTGGTTATGTTGATTCATATGATAAATCATATGTATGTATGCAAGTTTATATTTTGATTTAGACATGAATCATATGCAAATTGGGAAAATTATATGTAACCTTACATGTTTTCATGACATCTAGTTTATATGAAAATTTGATCTAAAGTTAGGCTATGATATGTGTGAGTTCTATGATAAATTCTACATGCTAGTTTACATGTTTAGATGTAAGTTTACACCATTGTTATGTTGCATAAATCACATATGCAAGTTTATATAAATATATGAGTTTGGAATATGAATCATGTTATGCAAGTTTGTGGTTATTGATTATGCAAGTTTACACCTTGAGATGTAGATCCATGACATACATGATTTATGCAAGTTTGTGACCATTATCTAAACAAGTTCATACCTTTAGATTTTGATCTATGACATATGTAGTCTTATGCAAGTTGTAACTTTGGCCTATGCAAGTTTTAGATGTAGAACATCATTCACACAAGCAAGTTCACCCCTATGTTTAGATCTATCTTTAATTATATGTATGTTGTGATGTTTTCTCTTTATTCCATGAGTTAGACTATTCGAGTCTAACGTATATTTTACGTTAAACGAACGTACAACATGGGGTAATGGGATAATACTAAAAGATTTAATATTAAAAATTGGCATAAATGCCTTAAGTGGCATAAATGCCTTAAGTGGCATAAAATAAATTTGTGATGAAAATTGGTATGATATTGCATACCATAAATGGATGGACATAATTGAGTCAATTATGGCCATAGTTAAATTTGGAATTGATTGATAATTTGAATAGGGAAAGTAATTCAAATTGGGGAATGATTAATTAGGAGTAATTAAACGTCTAAGACACGAGGTTAGGCTCTTTCGTGGTGTAAGACTGCCCGAACCCGCCCGGCAAATCCAGCTGCCACACATGCCAGTCTAATGTGGGAGGTCTTTGGCATAAACTAAATGCGTAACAGTTGTAAAGACACGAGGTTAGGCTCTTTTGTGGTGTAAGACTGCCCGGACCCGCCCGGCAAATCCAGCTGCCACAATTGCCAGTCTAATGTGAGAGGTCTTTATGAGGTTACGGTCTTAATGAATTAAGAAACACTTAAACAGATAAACATGTTGTGGAACATGAGGGGGTTAAGTGGGTGCCTTGTGTGGCATGTGGAATCTAGTGGGTGCCTTGGGTTGCATTTGAAATACAATTAGAAATACTTAACCAAATTTGAAACATGAAAGTGAACATGACTAAGAAGAGGGTTAAGTGGGATGTACTAGAGGGGACCAAGCTTAGGTGGATAGCTTGTGTCAAGTAATGGTGGCCCGTTTCAACCAGTAACCCATACGTGTCTTTGTTGGCTCGACCCAAGTCGAGGATGGGACACACATACTGGGCTTGACTGTAAGAGGCCAAAGCGGGTTAGCGGTGGCAATGCAAGTCCAATGGGTTCATATGCGTGTGTGGACTCGGGCTAATAGGTAAGACATTGTTGCATCATGTAGGTATAAGCCGTGCATTATTGATGGTATTGGGTTGCCACTTTGGGGAGTGATACACCCCACCGTGGGGCCAGCACGGGTATCTACGAGTTAGGGAGCCGATCGCTTGGGGGTAGTGGGTACACCTAGTGGAGATAGGGGCAGGCGGCACCTATGAAGGCAGCTAGGGGTGCATGAAACTACCATTATCATTATTAAGTTCTGTGTAATGACCCAGATTTCCGTAACATCAGAGTTGACTATATACATCATACGTCCAACCCAAATATCACGAAAATACGGAACATTTTTTTTTAGAAGAAAGAGATAGAAGAAGAACAGAAATAACAACACAGAATCTCACATCGCAGCGGAACAAAATATAATATATCATATCTTTGAAATACAAAATCTTAACTGTATAACATACACTTATCAGAGTACAACACTTACAACACAACGGAACAACACTATAACTAGATAACGCTGAAGCCTCCTGCTCCAAGCTCCTTTAGATATATCTGAAAAATCCTGAACTACTTGACTGCCCGTACAAATTTAGGCACCCAAGAGTTTAGGTAGAACAAAACAAATAAACTCCGGGTCAGTCATGGGACTGGTATGAGTAAATAGTTTAAAACAGTTTCAGAAACTAAATGATATCTCATAAGACCACGCCGTATAACATGGAACGGGTTTTTCCCTTATGAGAATCCAAACACTTGATTTAAATTTCAAAATCCCTTTTGAAAGGAATAATAATATTTCTATCAAAACTCTTTTGATATTATAATAATATCTAAATCAAGTAGATAACAATCTAGTGGAACGTTTGCATCTCACGTTCCACATATGTAATATACAATCATAAACCGCAAGCACGTATTGGGTATTTGATTTCCAACTATGACAAGGTATGAAACCACCTTCCGCTGGTATATCTCTAGAGGAGAATACATCGAGTTCAACAAGACATCTTGCAACTCAGCCACACATGACCGACCACTCATTTCGCTTGAGTGTATCGAATGTATATCACCAACGATTGGGATCAGCAACCGTTTCCCGAATGGGACAACATCGACAATAGATTTTTAGAAGTAAATGAAACTCTAGATCAGGTGATTATACACCCTAATAGGTGCGACCTACATAGCCATGCTGCTTGCCCGATTTCTGTCATTTACCGGATGATGAGGCCAGAGGCTACGCTTTATCATCACACCAGATTCACTTCGAATGTCACATCGTCAAATCCATCAAATCACCGATTGACGTCCTCAACAGTACATTACGTGTCAGCTAAAAGAAGTTTCCTCCTCCGCTTCCACTCTTGGTACAGTTGAAGAAATCAATGTACGTGACCTTTATGGAAATACTCTGTCAGACATTCATCCATATAAGTCACCCAGAAACAGGATGAACTGAAGGCACTATTTCTATTAATAGAAAAAGTCCTTGCACTCTACCCCGTCTTCGATTATCTTTATATAATCTGATTCGCACGCTACTGCCAATACGGAGTGGTTCTTCGGATAATAATCCAACCGGTCTCTCCATATTGACAACGATGGTCAAAACTTCGATAGTCTGTGATTTAACTATCGAATAAAAACAAGTGTTTCGATAGTCGATGATTTAACTATCGAATAAAACAAGTGTTCATCCAAACATCCAACAATCACTGAGCCTTTAATTAATATTCCATTAATTAAATCTCTTCTCTATTTCTTTATCAATATTTGTTAACCAAATATTTTCAATAACCATATTGGCCTTTTACGTTATTTGGAAAACATTTCCGAATATCGCCTTCCTTTATTTTCTATACTAGGAAATATTCATTATTCTATTTCCAAGCTTACATTTATTTGGGTTAAAACGGATGTTGTGTAAAACATCGTTACGACAACCCAAATACTATATTCAACTAACTCTTATTCAACATTTATCTTCGAGCCTGGAATCTTACTATTTATTTGTTAATAATGAAATCAATCAAGTTAGGGTATAACTACCTCTCAGACCTTGACTGAATAACATTTATAACGTCAAAACAGATATGACTACTTACTCGAAAAATGAATACCATACAACTACTTCTTCACTTTTAAACACATATACACCTTCTCTTTTATCCTTACGAGGTTTTATTCTTATACTTCCTTTTTGATTATACTATTCTATTTCTAAGTTCGTTTTCTTATCGACTTCTATATATTTTGATATGTTAATTTCTAACTATCAAATTATCTTAAAAATATTCTATCTCCTTAAATTCCCGGAAAAATTCGCCATAACCTCCTTTGTACCGGGAGCAACGGGAAAATCCCCAAACTGCCACACAGGCCTTCTCCAATCAAAAAGAAAAAAGAAAAGCCAAGCGGCTAGCCGATATGGCGCATAAAATCTCATATATGAATTAAATACATACCTTTTTGTCGAGCAATCTATTTATTTCACTTATATACTTTATTCCAAACATGTCTCCTGTATGTCTATACCTGTCCAATCTTTTTTAACTATACCAATCATTTTAACTAAATTTGTTAATTAAATCTGTTAATTAACTTCTTAGTCTAATCCACTTCTATTTATCTAAATCTATTTATTATAAATCCCATTTGAATTTCTATATTAAAATTCCATTTGAAATACTATATTCAATTTCTATAGTTAAACTCCGTTTGAATTCTATTATTCAAATTCTATTTCAATTCCTTATATTCAAAGTCCATTTGAATTCTCTGCATTATTTATAAACAACGCTTATAACTTCAATTCATATCCCACCTTTCCATTTATAAACAACGTTTATAAATTCAATTCAAATCCCACCTTTCCATTTATAAACAACGTTTATAAATTCGATTCAAATCCCACCTTTCCATTTATAAACAAAGTTTATAAAATCAATACAAATCCCATATTTTCATTTATAAACAAAGTTTATAAATTCGATTCAAATCCCATATTTTCATTTATAAACAAAGTTTATAAATTCGATTCAAATCCCATATTTTCATTTATAAACAAAGTTTATAAATTCGATTCAAATCCCATATTTTCATTTATAAACAAAGTTTATAAATTCGATTCAAATCCCATATTTTCATTTATAAACAAAGTTTATAAATTCAATTCAAATCCCATATTTTCATTTACAAACAAAGTTTATAAATTCGATTCAAATCCCATATTTTCATTTATAAACAAAGTTTATAAAATCAATACAAATCCCATATTTTCATTTATAAACAAAGTTTATAAATTCGATTCAAATCCCATATTTTCATTTATAAACAAAGTTTATAAATTCGATTCAAATCCCATATTTTCATTTATAAACAGAGTTTATAAAATCAATACTCATTTTATATATCTTCAAAACAAGTAAATATTTTCTATAGTTCATTTAAAAATTCAAATTCTATTTATAAAAATAGAATTCCTTTTTAAAATCTCAAATACCTTTTCGATATTTTTATGAAGCAATATTCAAGCCCCGGGGATGTTTTAAACAATCAAATCAACCAATTTTCAATCATTTGATTTTTAACACATCATATATAAATATATATGAAATCAAACAAACAACAACATATAATATATTTTTGAGGAATCCAGTTGGATTCCTCCAACATGTTTTCCTGCATCCACAGACGTTAGTCAACATAGTAATACCCATCCTGCTTCGAGGCAGGATATCGCGGTATAGAAGGTCATCCACTAATCATAGCGTGGGGCGTATAGGGTAATCATCCGCTATGGTACCGCGGGCATCCGCTAATGAGATTGCGGGAACAATCCAATCATCAACCCAATATATATATAATAGTCAACCAATCCTTGATAACTAATATATTTAAAACAACAACAAATAAATATTTAAAGCATCCAACAATCAACAAAACAATTATTTTTAACTGATAAAAATAATTCTAACTAAAACAGAGTGAGATTTACTCACCGTGATCTTTTTATAATTTGCGATCCATTCTGATTCCAAATAAAATTCCAGCTTTGGTATCCACAACTACGGATTACACGACTGATTTCGTTCGATAAATCTTGTATACCCCTAATATGATATTTCTTTAGTAAATATGACATTATAAAATAAGTCTACGAGTTTGGATTAAACCAATTTAATTTAAATAAGAAAAATGTTAACTAAACTAATTTTATTTAAATTTACCTTAATCTCATTTAACCCCAATGATAAATTTCCTGCTTCAGCGCCCAAGCAGTCGCGACTTCACTTGCTCAAACTCCAACCTCGATTCTCTCTGGATTCGAACAATCCTCCTTTTACAGTCTTCACTTCTGTAGCTCACTTGCCTTGCTGAATTCTTCTCCCATCAAAATACAGTAAAGTCCCTTCTTCACCTTACTGCCAACAAATGCCATAGCAAACTTCCTCCTCACCTCCACTCTTTCCAATACTCACGAAGGTAATAGCAACCACCTCCCATAGACTTACTGCCATCACCAAAATTCTCCCTGCTACAGGCTCCATCTCCCGGTACCCTTGCCTTGACGCTCACACCCTCCTCTAAATTCACGGATCTCAGCACCTCACTTCGCCCTAGGGTAATACTACGCCATCCCCAATCGCAACCTTCTTCTGTCGACGCACTGCAGAATTGAGTGCGACATGTACTTGATTTGAATACATCAAAATCACTGTCAGTTGCCACTTTATGAAGTCGAAATCTCAAATTTGAACCCCCAACCGATCACCAAAGTCGCATCATTCTACAGGGAAAACAACGCTGGTAAATGACGCGTTCCAGCAGGTTTCGTCATTCCTGAGTTCACCCAAACATCTCGCCTACACTTCGACATCACTGACTCGCCAGAACCCTAAAATCTTTAAATCCCTAACCGACGCTGAACCCTAGGTCGACAGTTCAAGCTTAGACGAATTGCCCTCGTTCTCTTCGATGTTCGAGCCTCAGGGGATCGCGATGAAAATCCTGGGTTGAAATGGAACAGTTGAGTATCTCAACCAAACTGCGGGCTTCAAGTATGAGGCTTTGATTCACTAAGAAATGGAAATAAAGAGAGAAAGGGATATCGGCCATTTTCATTTTGAGGCTTCTGTTTGATTTTTAAAATGAAAGTAACAGGGAGGCTTTTGATTTTATAAGGAGGAGAATACGATATAAAATGAAAGGGGAGAGGGGCGGCTTCAATCTGAACAACGAGGCCTCTGTTTTTGGTCTTTGTTGTTTCATTTCTATCCACCAATAAAGGAAATTTATTTTATTTAAATTAGTTTTTGATCTGTATCCTTTATATTAAAATAACTCGTGATTCCGAACACCTTTCTGAACCCAACTACTGTCAATTCTAGGGTAATACCCCTATTCCGGACACACTGGGATAGGTCACGAAGTCCAATTCGATCGTTTGTGGAAGATATTTATTTAAATTGATATAAAATAAATGTCCAACCATTAAATTCTTTGAAAATAAATTAATATTATCGTTCTAATTTAAACAGGAGTTTGTATTGATCTTCTGGTCTGTTTCTAATTCAGTTTCAACTCTCGAACTGAACTATTTTTCGTATTACGATGATTTAATATATTCGTTATTAAATCGAAATTGATTATTAAATTAATAACTTAATATAAATATTCACTTATATTATCAAATCAATATTTAAATTAAATATTAAATATTCAAAATTAACCCATAAGAATCCGGGTCATTACAATCTTCCCCACTTAAAATAATTTCGTCCTCGAAATTGCTAAGGTAGAAAAGGTGCTACAAACCCATTTATCTTTTCAGAACTTATTTATGTTGATATTCAACATTTCAAACTTCCTTACGTAACTCTCTTTTGAATAAATCCCTATTCGATAACTCTTCCCTTCGAATAACTATATTCGATCATCTCTCTTTCGAATAACTAGATTCGAAAACCTTTCTTCGAATAAACTATATTCGATTTACTCAATTCAATTTACTCTTATCAATTAACTCTATTCGATTTAACTCTTATCAATTAACTCCATCAAATAACTAAATTCGATAACTCCTTCGAATAACCAATATTCTACAACTCACTTCGATTAAACTAATCGATAACTCTTTTCGATTAAACTATAAACGTTAAGTCATTTCGATTAACAAATAATCGATAACTCCTTCCGAATAACTAATAATCGTTAACTCCTTCGATTTACAAATAATTGATAACTCCTTTCAAATAACCA
The DNA here is from genome assembly GCA_030737875.1 of Allium sativum. Taxonomy (NCBI): domain Eukaryota; kingdom Viridiplantae; phylum Streptophyta; class Magnoliopsida; order Asparagales; family Amaryllidaceae; genus Allium; species Allium sativum. The sequence continues at coordinate 329,870,803 of CM060916.1, forward strand.
AATTCGATAATTCCTTTCGAATAAACTATATTCGATAACTCCTTTAATTCTATTCGAATAACTAATATTCAATAATTCCTTTAAATCCATTCGCTTGACTCTAGATCACAGCAATCACAATGGTTACACCTGATTCCCCCAGGAAACATCCGACCGCCCTAGGCTATCTGCAGCCATGCGAATTACGCTAGCAGTCGTACGAAATGGCAACTTATCCTGAGTAACTATGTTTGACTAACTCTATCTCAATAACTATATTCGATCAACTTTAATTGAATAACTAAAATTCAATTAAATCCTAATTCGATTAACTATGTTCAATTAACTCTATCCGGTTAACTCTTAATTTGGATAACAAATATTCAATAAATTCTAATTGAATAACTAATATTCAATTAACTCTACGGATTAACCCTAACTGTTTAACTCTAACTAGTTAATTCTTACTCTAATCGATTTATCGTAACTCTAATCGATTATTTCTAACTCTAATCGACTTCTCCTATTCGAATAACTCCTATTGGATAACGTTTATTCATTTATAAAGATTTACTTTTAGTAACGGCTCTTCACTTTATAAATGTACTCTTTAATAACGTTACTTCACTTATACAAGTGTTGTGTACCCCTTTTATTTAAAACTATCGGTGTTAAAAACCAATATCTCTTCTCTATATAAGCTCAGACTTATATATTCCATTTATCGAATGATAAATATTTAATTTAATTTATAAACTAATCTTTTCTATTTATCTGTCAAAAACATATTTCCATTTTCAATTCATCTTCTGAATATCCCTTTGATTTAATTCTATTTATTTAACAAATAAATATCTCATTTATAACATTCTATTTATTTTCTATAAATAAATATTTCCATTTAATCTATTTGTAAATGTTTTACAAATATTCCTTTTTAAATTCTATTTGTCAATGTTTTTACAAATATTTCTCCTTCTATTTGTTTGCACATAACTCCTTTGTATGTGTGTTACAAATATATTTCCTTTATATATTTCCCAGTTCATATTTCATTCACATTGATTATACTCAATTTATTCATTTCGATCCATTTAACTTACTTAAGTTAAATTTAATTTCAATCATTCAAATTCCCATTAACTAGTTGCTAATTAACCGTTTTGCCGATTTCACCCTTTTTTTTATTTGAATATAACTTGTTCAAATATATGTCAACTTAAATATAACTAATCTAATTATATTTTCAATTCAAGTTATATATTCGATTTCAAATATAAATTCTCAATCTCTTTCACTTATCCAAAAACCCAATTTCGATTCAAATTTCCTTTAACTAATTATTCTCTAATTTAGTTAATTCTATTTAACCATTTAAAATATTATTTTTGTCTTAAAAATCATTTCACTTACTTCACTGGATTTCATATTTATTTTATATCTCCAGTCTGGATTTTTCTAATGCCAATTCGGATTTTATTTCCTAAAAATCCTTCTGTTTATTTAATTAAACCGTTATGGTTTTATAATGGTTCTGGCGCTACTTTTCTAAAAATTTGATTTTGACATAACTCAAAATCTATACGACGAAATCCAGATTTTTCTCTTTCATTAGAAAACTATTGTTCAACCGGTCCCGACGATTCTTGTTTCAAAGAATTCTGACTTCAATTGAGTTATGTATACTAAATTGAAGTTCGAATCGCCAATTTACGAACTGCCGAGCTACGACGAGCTCGTTTTAATTATATTTATAAATATAAACGTTTTAACTTTGTTTATAATAAATTCAACTCCATTCTGATATATATTTTTAATATATATCCAATCCATTTCATAAGATTCCTGATCTATTTCACTTCTAATATTCAAATCCTATATATTTACAATATTCAGATTCCATTTGAATTTCTTTATTCAAACTCTATATTTGAATTTTCTTTATATTCAATTTCTATTTGAATTTCTTCTACTCAAATTCTATTTCAATTCCTTATCTTCAAATTCTGTTTGAATTTCTTATCTTCAATTTCTATTTGAAATCCTTTATTCAAAACCCATTTCAAATCCCTTCTTTTCAAATTCCATTTGAAATCCTTTATTCAATTTCTATTTAAATTCCTTTGTTCAATTTCTATTCGAAATCCTTTGAATTTAAATTCTATTTTAACTCCTTTGAATTCAAATTCTATTTAATTTCACTTTGAATCAAATTCTATTTAAACTCCTTTTATCTAAAATTATATTTCAAACTTTATATTTTCTTTGAATTCTAATATTCAATTCTCTATTTGACTTTTCTTTATTCAAATCCATTTGAATTCCTTTGAATTCAAATTCCATTTCAATTTTCTTATACAATTTCTATTTGAATTTTCTTTATTCAAATCCTATTTAAATTTCTGTGTTCAAATCCTATATTTGAATTCCCTTATATTTGCAATATTCAAATTCCATTTGAATTTCTTTATTCAAACTCATTTGAATTCCTTTGAATTCAAATTCTATTTCACTTCTATTTGAATTATATATTCCGATTCCCATTTCACTTCTATTTGAAATCTATATTCCAATTCCCATTTCAAAATTTCTTTGAAGTCATATAAATATATACACATATTTATATCTATCTCAAATTCAAAACATTTGAATTTTCAAGCAACTTGTTTTCTTTCAAACAAATTTCCATCAATACTTTTCTAAGGCAGCAAATCATCACTTAGAAACTCGAAAATGAACACTGATAATGTTGCGACCATCATCAGAATTATTTCCCAGCTATTGAATGAGTCCAGTGCTATATTTCTTTCAAACTCCATTTAGAAAAATATTTTCCAAACTCCCAGGATTTTAAATTCTGAATTCTGGTTGGAATTCAATTTCAATTTATCTCATTTGTATATTTGATTTCATATATAAATTCCATTGGTTATATATAACTATTTATGTTTAATAATCTAATTCGATTATAATCCTAACAATCAACTTAACTATTTGAAAACAATATCGTGTCCAATCTTCTGTTCAAGTGTTTATAAACTCCTATCGACATCGTGGCGTCCCACGATTCGACCAAAATTTATAATCCACTCAACAGACTAGTCAACACAATATAAAACAGTTTTTATGTCAAATAACAAATACGCTCTTTCCTATATATATACTCAACTCATTCTAGGATACTACTGATCCTATCTCAAATGAGCACATTCCAACAAGCCTAGGTATTCGCTCAACCTAAGCTCTGATACCAACTGTAATGACCCAGATTTCCGTAACATCAGAGTTGACTATATACATCATACGTCCAACCCAAATATCACGAAAATACAGAACATTTTTTTTAGAAGAAAGAGATAGAAGAAGAACAGAAATAACAACACAGAATCTCACATTGCAGCGGAACAAAATATAATATATCATTTCTTTGAAATACAAAATCTTAACTGTATAACATACACTTATCAGAGTACAACACTTACAACACAACGGAACAACACTATAACTAGATAACGCTGAAGCCTCCTGCTCCAAGCTCCTTTAGATATATCTGAAAAATCCTGAACTACTTGACTGCCCGTACAAATTTAGGCACCCAAGAGTTTAGGTAGAACAAAACAAATAAACTCCGGGTCAGTCATGGGACTGGTATGAGTAAACAGTTTAAAACAGTTTCAGAAACTAAATAATATCTCATAAGACCACGCCGTATAACACGGAACGGGTTTTTCCCTTATGAGAATCCAAACAATTGATTTAATTTTCAAAATCCCTTTTGAAAGGAATAATAATATTTCTATCAAAACTCTTTTGATATTATAATAATGTCTAAATCAAGTAGATAACAATCTAGTGGAACGTTTGCATCTCACGTTCCACATATGTAATATACAATCATAAACCGCAAGCACGTATTGGGTATTTGATTTCCAATTATGACAAGGTATGGAACCACCTTCCGCTAGTATATCTCTAGAGGAGAATACACCGAGTTCAACAAGCCTTTGTACCGGGAGCATCGGGAAATTTCAAATAGCTTTCCCGGTCCTTCTCATCTCAAAAAGAAAAAGAAAAAGCCAAGCAGCTTGCCGATACGGCGCATAAAATCTCATATATGAATTTAAATTTGTACCTTTTTGTCGGGCATTCTATTTATTTCACTTCTATACTTTATTCCAAACCTGTCTCTTGTATGTCTATACCTTTCCAATCTATTTTAACTATACCAATCGTTTTAACTAAATTTGTTTAATAAACTTGTTACTTAACTCTTCAGTCTATTTCACCTTCATATTTGAACATGACATGTTCAAATATATTTTAACTGCATATTAACAAATTGTAATTATGCTCATACTCTTGTTTCCTTATCGACTTCTTATTCAAATTCCAATTCAATTTTATTTGAATTCTCTTTATTTAAACATCATTTGAATTCTATATTCAAATTCTATAGTTTAAAGTCCATTTGAATTCTCTATTCAAATTCTATAGTTTAAAGTCCATTTGAATTCTCTATTCAAATTCTATTTGAATTCTCTGCATTATTTATAAACAACGTTTATAACTTTACTTAAAACCCCCATTATATATATTTATAAACAAAGTTTATAAATTCAATTCAAATCCCATCTTTTCTATTTATAAACAGAGTTTATAAATTCAATTCAAATCCTATATTTCATTTATAAACAAAGTTTATAAATTCGATTCAAATCCCATATTTTCATTTATAAACAAAGTTTATAAATTCGATTCAAATCCCATATTTTCATTTATAAACAAAGTTTATAAATTCGATATTCGTTCATATATATTCAAAACAAGTAAATATTTTCGTTCTATTCGAGTTTCAAATTCTATTATATTTGAATCTTATATATTCAAATTTCAAATTCTATTTTAGAAAAAAATAGAATCTTTTTTCTAAATCTCAAATATCCTTTTTCATGATATTTTTATAAATCAATATTCAAGCCTCAGGGATATTTTAACCAATCAAATCAACCAATTTTTCAATCATTTGATTTTTAACACATCATATATGAATATATATGAGATCAAACAAACAACAAGCAAATAATATATTTTTGAGGAATCCAGTTGGATTCCTCCAACCTGTTTTTCCTGCATCCACAGATGTTAGCACATAAATAATACCTATCCTGCTTCGAGGCAGGATATCGCGGTATAGAAGGTCATCCACTAATCATAGCGTGGGGCGTATAGGGTAATCATCCGCTAATGGTACCGCGGGCATCCGCTAATGAAACTGCGGGAATCCAACCAATCATCAACCCAATATATATATAATAGTTAAGCCTAAATAACTATATATATATATTTCAAAACAATCAGACAGCATTCAAACAAGCATAACAATTATTTTTAACGATATAAAAATAATTCTAAACAAACAGGTGAGATTTACTCACCGGGGATTTTTAATTGCTGAATATCCCTTCAAATTTCAAATTGTCTCCGCTACGCATCTACTTGAGTCAATTTATCAAGTATCTACGATCATTTATTTTATTTAAACGATTAGGCTATTTTCATTTTAATTAAATCTCAACAAATGAATAAAATAAATTATTCTATGTAAATTTAATTTCTTAAAAATCGTATACCTTATTGGCTTGCAAACTACTCGGCAAATTCCTGAACATCTCCAATACCACATTAGCCCTTAAAATTCTATTTCCTCTTCTATGGCATTCTGTCGAGCACATTACTATCAACAACAACTCCATCAGCCTTGGACCAATATTTGCCATCGACCACACTGTCCTGCTACTGCCACACCACCAAAACATCCTCGTTACTACCAGTTTCATCAATCCAACATCCTACAGACCATGCTCCCACTTCCAGTCAGCTCCCCACTAGAGAACCGATTTCATCTTCGCTGAAAAAGCCTTGACCCCCTTCAGAAACTTCAACTCGCACCAGGAAATTTAGCTCCATCAAATCGCAAAGCTTGGCGTCGGCCTCTTCTGACTTTGCTGCACTTTTCCCAAAATTCGCACCTATTAGGGTGTATAATCACCTGATCTAGAGTTTCATTTACTTCTAAAAATCTATTGTCGATGCTGTCCCATTCGGGAAACGGTCGCCGATCCCAATCGTTGGTGATATACATTCGATACACTCAAGCGAAATGAGTGGTCGGTCATGTGTGGCTGAGTTGCAAGATGTTCTTGTTGAACTCGGTGTATTCTCCTCTAGAGATATACCAGCGGAAGGTTGTTCCATACCTTGTCATAGTTGGAAACCCATTACCCAATACGTGCTTGCGGTTTATGATTTGTATATATATGTGGAACGTGAGATGCAAACGTTCCACTAGATTGTTATCTACTTGATTTAGACATTATTATAATATCAAAAGAGTTTTGATATAAAGATTATCGTTCCTTCCAAAAGGGATTTGAAAGTTAAATCAAGCATTTGGATTCTCATAAGGGAAAAACCAGTTCCGTGTTATACGGCGTGGTCTTATGAGATATCATTTAGTTTTCTGAAACTGTTTTAAACTGTTTACTCATACCAGTCCCATGACTGACCCGGAGTTTATTTGTTTTGTTCTACCTAAATTCTTGGGTGCCTAAATTTGTACGGGCAGTCAAGTAGTTCAGGATTTTTCAGATATATCTAAAGGAGCTTGGAGCAGGAGGCTTCAGCGTTATCTAGTTATAGTTTGTTCTGCTATGTTGTAAGTGTTGTACTCTGATAAGTGTATGTTATACAATTGAGATTTTGTATTTCAAAGATATGATATATTTTATTTTGTTCCGCTGCGATGTGAGATTCTGTGTTGTTATTTCTGTTCTTCTTCTACCTCTTTCTTCTAAAAAAAAATGTTTCATATTTTCATGATATTTGGATTGGACTTATGATGTATATAGTCAACTCTGATGTTACGGACCGCAGTTCGGTTGAGATACTCAACTGTTCCATTTCAACCCAGGATTTTCATCGCGATCCCCTGAGGCTCGAACATCGAAGAGAACGAGGGCAAATCGTCTAAGCTTGTACTGTCGACCTAGGGTTCAACGTCGATTAGGGATTTAAAGATTTTAGGGTTCTGGCGAGTCAGTGATGTCGAAGTGTAGGCGAGATGTTTGGGTGAACTCAGGAATGACGAAACCTGCTGGAACGCGTCATTTACCAGCGTTGTTTTCCCTGTAGAACGATGCGACTTTGGTGATCGGTTGGAGGTTCAAATTTGAGATTTCGACTTCATAAAGTGGCAACTGACAGTGATTTTGATGTACTCAAATCGAGTACATGTCGCACTCAATTCTGCAGTGCGTCGACAGAAGAAGGTTGCGATTGGGGATGGCGTAGTATTACCCTAGGGTGAAGTGAGGTGCTGAGATCCGTGAATTTAGAGGAGGGTGTGAGCGTCAAGGCAAGGGTACCGGGAGATGGAGCCTGTAGCAGGGAGAATTTTGGTGATGGAAGTAAGGCTATGGGAGGTGGTTGCTATTACCTTCGTGAGTATTGGAAAGAGTGGAGGTGAGGAGGAAGTTTGCTATGGCATTTGTTGGCAGAAAGGTGAAGAAGGGACTTTACTGTATTTTGATGGGAGAAGAATTCAGCAAGGCAAGTGAGCTACAGAAGTGAAGACTGTAAAAGGAGGATTGTTCGAATCCAGAGAGAATCGAGGTTGGAGTTTGAGCAAGTGAAGTCGCGACTGCTTGGGCGCTGAAGCAGGAAATTTATCATTGGGGTTAAATGAGATTAAGGTAAATTTAAATAAAATTAGTTTAGTTAACATTTTTCTTATTTAAATTAAATTGGTTTAATCCAAACTCGTAGACTTATTTTATAATGTCATATTTACTAAAGAAATATCATATTAGGGGTATACAAGATTTATCGAACGAAATCAGTCGTGTAATCCGTAGTTGTGGATACCAAAGCTGGAATTTTATTTGGAATCAGAATGGATCGCAAATTATAAAAAGATCACGGTGAGTAAATCTCACTCTGTTTTAGTTAGAATTATTTTTATCAGTTAAAAATAATTGTTTTGTTGATTGTTGGATGCTTTAAATATTTATTTGTTGTTGTTTTAAATATATTAGTTATCTAGGATTGGTTGACTATTATATATATATATATATATTGGGTTGATGATTGGATTGTTCCCGCAATCTCATTAGCGGATGCCTGCGGTACCATAGCGGATGATTACCCTATACGCCCCACGCTATGATTAGTGGATGACCTTCTATACCGCGATATCCTGCCTCGAAGCAGGATGGGTATTACTATGTTGACTAACGTCTGTGGATGCAGGAAAACAGGTTGGAGGAATCCAACTGGATTCCTCAAAAATATATTATTTGTTGTTGTTTGTTTGATTTCATATATATTTATATATGATGTGTTAAAAATCAAATGATTGAAAATTGGTTGATTTGATTGTTTAAAATATCCCTGGGGCTTGAATATTGCTTCATAAAAATATCGAAAAGGTATTTGAGATTTTATAAAGGAATTCTATTTTTATAAATAGAATTTGAATTTTTAAATGAACTATAGAAAATATTTACTTGTTTTGAAGATATATAAAATGAGTATTGATTTTATAAACTCTGTTTATAAATGAAAATATGGGATTTGATTCGAATTTATAAACTTTGTTTATAAATGAAAATATGGGATTTGAATCGAATTTATAAACTTTGTTTATAAATGAAAATATGGGATTTGTATTGATTTTATAAACTTTGTTTATAAATGAAAATATGGGATTTGAATCGAATATATAAACTTTGTTTATAAATGAAAATATGGGATTTGAATCGAATTTATAAACTTTGTTTATAAATGAAAATATGGGATTTGAATCGAATTTATAAACTTTGTTTATAAATGAAAATATGGGATTTGTATCGAATTTATAAACTTTGATTATAAATGAAAATATGGGATTTGTATTGATTTTATAAACTTTGTTTATAAATGAAAATATGGGATTTGAATCGAATTTATAAACTTTGTTTATAAATGAAAATATGGGATTTGAATCGAATTTATAAACTTTGTTTATAAATGAAAATATGGGATTTGTATTGATTTTATAAACTTTGTTTATAAATGGAAAGGTGGGATTTGAATCGAATTTATAAACGTTGTTTATAAATGGAAAGGTGGGATTTGAATTGAAGTTATAAACGTTGTTTATAAATAATGCAGAGAATTCAAATGGACTTTGAATATAAGGAATTGAAATAGAATTTGAATAATAGAATTCAAACAGAGTTTAACTATAGAAATTGAATATAGTATTTCAAATGGAATTTTAATATAGAAATTCAAATGGGATTTATAATAAATAGATTTGGATAAATAGAAGTGGATTAGACTAAGAAGTTAATTAACAGATTTAATTCATATATGAGATTTTATGCGTCGTATCGGCTAGCCGCTTGGCTTTTCTTTTTTCTTTTTGATTGGAGAAGGCCTATATGGCAGTTTGGGGATTTTCCCGTTGCTCCCGGTACAAAGGAGGTTATGGCGAATTTTTCCGGGAATTTAAGGAGATAGAATATTTTTAAGATAATTTGATAGTTAGAAATTAACATATAAAAATATATAGAAGTCGATAAGAAAACGAACTTAGAAATAGAATAGTATAATCAAAAAGGAAGTATAAGAATAAAACCTCGTAAGGATAAAAGAGAAGGTGTATATGTGTTTAAAAGTGAAGAAGTAGTTGTATGGTATTGATTTTTCGAGTAAGTAGTCATATCTGTTTTGACGTTATAAATGTTATTCAGCCAAGGTCTGAGAGGTAGTTATACCCCAACTTGATTGATTTCATTATTAACAAATAAATAGTAAGATTCCAGGCTCGAAGATAAATGTTGAACAAGACTTAGTTGAATATAGTATTTGGGTTGTCGTAACGATGTTTTACACAACATCCGTTTTAACCCAAATAAATGTAAGCTTGGAAATAGAATAATGAATATTTCGTAGTATAGAAAATAAAGGAAGGCGATATTTGGAAATGTTTTCCAAATAACGTAAAAGGCCAATATGGTTATTGAAAATATTTGGTTAACAAATATTGATAAAGAAATAGAGAAGAGATTTAATTAATGGAATATTAATTAAAGGCTCAGTGATTGTTGGATGTTTGGATGAACACTTGTTTTATTCGATAGTTAAATCATCGATTATCGAAACACTTGTTTTTATTCGATAGTTAAATCACAAACTATCGAAGTTTTGACCATCGTTGTCAATATGGAGAGACCGGTTGGATTATTATCCGAAGAACCACTCCGTATTGGCAGTAGTGTGTGAATCAGATTATATAAAGATAATCGAAGACGGGGTAGAGTGCAAGGACTTTTTCTATTAATAGAAATAGTGCCTTCAGTTCATCCTGTTCCTGGGTGACTTATATGGATGAATGTCTGACAGAGTATTTCCAGAAAGGTCACGTACATTGATTTCTTCAACTGTACCAAGAGTGGAAGCGGAGGAGTAAACTTCTTTTAGCTGACACGTAATGTACTGTTGAGGACGTCAATCGGTGATTTGATGGATTTGACGATGTGACATTCGAAGTGAATCTGGTGTGATGATAAAGCGTAGCCTCTGGCCTCATCATCCGGTAAATGACAGAAATCGGGCAAGTAGCATGGCTATGTAGGTCGCACCTATTAGGGTGTATAATCACTTGATCTAGAGTTTCATTTACTTCTAAAAATCTATTGTCGATGCTGTCCCATTCGGGAAACGGTTGCTGATCCCAATCGTTGGTGATATACATTCAATACACTCAAGCGAAATGAGTGGTCGGTCATGTGTGGCTGAGTTGCAAGATGTCTTGTTGAACTCGGTGTATTCTCCTCTAGAGATATACCAGCGGAAGGTGGTTCCATACCTTGTCATAGTTGGAAATCAAATACCCAATACGTGCTTGCGATTTATGATTGTATATTACATATGTGGAACGTGAGATGCAAACGTTCCACTAGATTGTTATCTACTTGATTTAGACATTATTATAATATCAAAAGAGTTTTGATAGAAATATTATTATTCCTTTCAAAAGGGATTTTGAAAATTAAATCAAGTGTTTGGATTCTCATAAGGGAAAACCCGTTCCGTGTTATACGGCGTGGTCTTATGAAATATCATTTAGTTTCTGAAACTGTTTTAAACTGTTTACTCATACCAGTCCCATGACTGACCCGAAGTTTATTTGTTTTGTTCTACCTAAACTCTTGGGTGCCTAAATTTGTACGGGCAGTCAAGTAGTTCAGGATTTTTCAGATATATCTAAAGGAGCTTGGAGCAGGAGGCTTCAGCGTTATCTAGTTATAGTGTTGTTCCGTTGTGTTGTAAGTGTTGTACTCTGATAAGTGTATGTTATACAGTTAAGATTTTGTATTTCAAAGATATGATATATTATATTTTGTTCCGCTGCGATGTGAGATTCTGTGTTGTTATTTCTGTTCTTCTTCTATCTCTTTCTTCTAAAAAAAATGTTCCGTATTTTCGTGATATTTGGGTTAGACGTATGATGTATATAGTCAACTCTGATGTTACGGAAATCTGGGTCACTACATTCTGTAGGAAGGATCAACCTTAGGGTGACTAGTGGTGGTGCAGTATAGTAGTGGTGGTGCAGTATAGTAGTGGGGGTGCAGTATAGTAAATATCTTATAGTGGTTGAGGTGCTCTTTAACGTTATCTTTGTTCATCTTATTTTCTTGTTTACTCTGTCTTACTCAATTTTTCACAGTCATTTCCTTATTTTCCAACTTATGCCTTGGCCTAGTTATTTTGGGTAATTATATTGTTAAAGTTACCGCACTCGCCAGACTTTTTGTCTGACCCCCTTTGTTTCCTCCTCATTTCTTCCTCCCCCCCCCCCCAGGTGCTCAGGTTGGAACTAGCACCGGTGGAGCTTGATTTTGGACAGCTGTATTTCTTGCTTTTGGAAGATTGCTTGGATCGCTGAAGTAAAGTTCAGCCTCTCTTATTTATGGCTATTTCGTATTGGGGATTATGTCTTTCAATTTATATACTTTGAGTTGGTCAAGATGGATATTATGTACTTTGACTCTGGCTTTGATGATGTAATCAAACTTATGTATTTTCCGCTGCAATGAAATAAAGTTTTAGTACTGTTTATATATGTCTTGTTGTTAAGTTTCTGTTCTGTACACACTTAAAATGCTCCGTGAAAGTTAATGCGTTCCCTTTGTGAGTGACATTAATGGAAGTGGGGTGTTACACGTGGTATCAGAGCCGAAGGTTACCAGAACAGATATGAATTTCGAAAAATATTTTTGAAAAACAACTTTTATAAAGAAGTACCTTCAAAATATGTTCTAAGGAAAGTATTTTCAAGAGAAAAGCTTATTTTAGAAAGCATAACCCCAAGAGCCATATATCTTTCCTTCGGTTCTTTTGTATTGAATCTTTCCTTTTTCATTTCAGCATGTCTGGAATTCCCGAGATACCTGAGGGGATAACGATACCAGGATGGTTTAGGAGGTATTTTGAGACTAGGGCCACCACTGCAGGTCTAGCGAATCCTCCTCCTCCTCCTCTTCGTGTCGATAATTTTGCTAAGATATGTAAGGACTTTCGAGCAATGGGTGGAAAACCTTTTCACAGGACGGAGACATTTGTTGAAGCTTGTAATTGGCTAAAGGAGGTGGAAGAATTATTTGGGATCTTTGAAGTGGAGAAGGAAGAAAGGTCCAGTTAGCTGCCTGGCTAATGAAGGATGAGGCCTCGTTTTGGTGGGAGGTCACTAATGGAGAACGTCCAATCGATACATGGCCAGATTTTAGGCGAAGTTTCTCTCACGGGCTGAAGAGAATCTCTACATGGAAAGGTTTCTAGCATTGAAGCAAGGGAATCTATTGGTGAAAGAATACGTCAACAAATTCAATCAGTTGGCAAGATTTGGCTTGGACTTGGTGAATACTCCAGAAAAGAAGGCCCTGAGATTTGTTAAGGGTTTGAACGAGCCGCTTCATGGGTTAGCCATGACCCACATCCCTATGGGGACTACCTTTGAGAGACTAGTTGACATGGCGCTCATGCATGAAGAGGAGAAGGGCGCTAATGATAATAAGGCACCCGAGAAGAAAGGGGATCAAAAGAAGCCGCAACAGCAACAACAGAACAAGAAAGGTGGTAAAGGCAACAATGCTAAGGGAAAGAAAAGATGTTTTAACCGTGGGACACCCTGCCATCTAAGCAAAGATTGTAGGAAGAAAAAGAAAACTGGTTGTTTCCACTGTGGCGAAGCGGGACATCTGATTAAGGACTACCCAAGGAAAGGGCAGAGGGCAGGGTCTACCTCGGGAGGACAGGTGCAGGCTCTCACGGCACCATGGCAGGCAAGGGGACAAGTTCAGGCTCTCGTGGTCCCACCGCTGCAAGAACGAGGTAGAGCAATTTCCATTGAAAGTTTAGGTTTTCCGTTCGATCATCCTGTCCGTACTTTATTCGATTCTGGCGCATCACATTCGTTTATCTCTACATCATTAGTTGAAACACTGCACCTAGATACTAGTCTAGTTATGGATCCCTTAGTAGTCTCAAATCCTATTGGTGGTTCGGCTCATCTTTCTATGATTTGTCTGGATTTGAGAGTGTTTATCTTGGGTGTTTAGTTTGAATGCAACGCCTTTATTCTTGGCTTCATGGGCTATGGCTTGATTCTAGGTATTGACTGGCTAACTAGATACGGGGCCATCCTAGATTGTGAAAGAAGGGTAGTTAGATTGTTGACTCCTTGTGGAAAGACCCTTGATATTTCTTGTGACCCTAAAGGTCCAGTAATGCTTAGCTACCTAGAATACCTTGACGCATCCGATGATGATTTACATTCTGTTCGTATAGTCCATGAATATGTTGATGTCTTTGATGAGGTGAGGGGTTTACCCACAAAACGTGAGATAGACTTTCGAATATATCTAGTAGATAATGCAAAGCCAGTTGCATTGCCAGTGCGCCACATGGCTCCAAGAGAGAAAAGAGAACTCAGTAAGCAAGTGAAGGAGTTGCTTGAGAAGGGGTTCCTCAGACGTAGTATATCGGAGTAGGGTGCTCCAGTAGTATTTGCCACGAAGGCAGATGGGTCCCTTAGACTTTGTGTGGACTATAGAGAACTTAATAAGCTTACTAAGAAGAATAGACACCCACTGCCGAGGATTGACGATCTCTTCGATCAGTTAGTTGGCGCCTCAGAGTTTTCGCAGTTAGACTTAGCCATGGGTTTCCATCAGTTGAGAGTGGCTGAGGAAAGCATAGACAAGACTGCCTTTAGGAATCCAGACGGTTTCTTTGAGTGGCCTGTGATACCCTTCGGTTTGACAAACGCCCCCGCATACTTTGTTGACCTGATGAGTAGGGTGTTTAGGGAGTACCTTAATAAATTCATGGTAGTCTTTGTGGACGACATCTTGATCTTTTCTAAAAGCGAGGAAGAGCATGCCCTACATCTTAGGGAAGTGTTGGAGACACTTTGAGCGCATAGCCTAAAAGCTAAATTTTCTAAATGTCACTTTCGGAGGAAGGAAGTGTGATTCTTAGGGCACGTGGTTTCCAAGGAAGGGATAGCTGTGGATCCCGCAAAGGTAGTGGCCATCCAAGATTGGACGGTTCCTAAAAATGCTACCGAGGTGAGGAGTTTCTTTGGGTTGGCTGGCTACTATAGGAAGTTTATCAAAGACTTCGCAAAAATATCAGCCCCATTAACACGCTTGACGAAGAAGAACCTAGTTTTCACATGGGACGTAGATTGTGATGATGCGTTCCAACGTTTAAAGAGAGCTTTGACCACAGCCCTAGTCTTAGTGTTGCCAGATGGGAGTAAGCCATTTACTATTTATACCGATGCTTTTAGGACATGACTAGGCGCAGTCTTAATGCAAGAGGGAAGGGTAATAGCCTATGGTGGAAGGCAGTTGAGAGTGTATGAGAGAAATTACACTACACATGACCTAGAGTTGGCCGCTATAGTTTTCGCGCTTAAGTCTTGGTGCCATTATCTTCTTGGCGAGAAATTCGAATTGTTCACTGACCACAAATCGCTAAAATATTTGTTCTCTCAGAAGGACTTGAACTTGAGGCAGCAAAGGTGGATGGAATTCTTAGCATCCTATGATTTCGAGATAGCATATACCCCTGCGAAGGGTAACGTGGTGGCTGACGCCTTAAGTAGGAAAAGGTTATCCTTGAGTCCGTTGTTTGTTGAGTGGCGAAGCTTAGAGTTCATCTCTACGTTTGACTTTAGACCTTCTGTTGACTTTTTACCCGGTTTGCTAGCATCCTTAGAGGTCAGACATACGCTTTTGGGATGGATTGGTGAGGCACAGCGAGATGACCCACAATTGGTTGAGTTAGTAGAGAAGCTCAAAAGAGGGGAGTCATCGAGCCATCTCCGTAGGTATACCCTAGATGATAAGGGTTGGTTACGTAGGGACGATAGATTTTGTGTACCACGGGACGAGAATTTGCGGAAGACCATTCTTGATGATGCACATCATTCGAAGATGACTATCCATCCTGGCGGGGACAAGATGTACATTAGTATATAAATGTTTTATTGTACTATACAATACTATGTTATTTATTTATTTTGTGTCGATTCTGTTTTTAAACTCTGTAAGCTAAATAACGATCCGTCGATTTGAACGTTTTAAGTTGGTTTAATCACCAATTTGAAGCGGTTAAAATGGTGGGACGATACAGTTGGTATCAGAGCTTTGGTTATTTCAAAGCATAGCTTATCGAGTTTGAAATGAATAGGATCGACACTAGAAAAATGAATTTTGAAAATAAAAAGATTCGGAATATAAATTTCAAAAGGTGAATTATTTGGAAATATTGAATATTTTTAAAGTTAAGTATTTTGGAACCGGTACAACGGAAATAAAAACTTATTTTGAAATTTAAATTGTCTCGGAATCCCCAGTCTTCGAATCTTGCTTTGCCAGAGCTTCTCTTCAATAAGTCTCCTTAGATTTGAATCTCGGATCCATCGTCGAATGATATCTAAGTAAGATAAGTATAAAAGGATTAATGAATACATTTTTCTAATCGTGTATTTCGGCGATCGAAGATAACTGAAATTTACCGGAAATAAGAATTCCAATGGAAATTAAATGAAAAGGGGAGATTTGGTATCATTTCAATATAAATGAAATGATGAATTTTATTTTGATATTCGAAACAGAAATAAATGAAAATAAAATCGGAAAAGGGATAATTGGAATATGAGTGGATTGAATTTGATTCAGAATGTGACAAGATAAATTATAATTGGTTTCAAACCAATGATGTGTGATTAAATTTACGAACTTGATAGTAAATTATGAACTGGTTGATTAATTAGCAAGAAGTTAATCGTGAACGAGAGTTATAAATGAAATGGGGTATGAATGAAGAGAGATTTGAATCTATATTCGAAGGAAATCAAAAATAATTTGATAGGATGAGAGTACATTTCGAAAAAAAGAATAATATTTACTTTTAGAAATAAATAACATTTGGAAACGAAAATGTGCAAATGGAAGTGGAAATAGGGGGAAATGAAGTTGACGAGTACGGTGAAATTATTCTGGAATTCAGGATGTAAATTAAGTGAGATTTTTTTCGAAGTTTGGAATATATTAATGGAAAGGAGATTATCCAAAAGGAAGATATTAATAGAAGTCGGCTATGTCTAATTTCAGAAAAATATTATTTACTTTTCGTTTTAATTAAAAAGTTAACATATTATTGACTAACTGTTTATGTATTCAGATTAATGAGTTAAATATTTCGAAGGTGTAAATTATTATTACAATCAACGATTATTGTTGAAACAAATTCTTAACTTGAAATCGGAACTTACGAGAATGAATGTTTTATTAGTGTTCAAAGTTTTGAATTTTATCTATTTCGAAGTTAATAATGTTGATCAGTTAAGAGTC
This sequence comes from Allium sativum, assembly GCA_030737875.1. Taxonomy (NCBI): domain Eukaryota; kingdom Viridiplantae; phylum Streptophyta; class Magnoliopsida; order Asparagales; family Amaryllidaceae; genus Allium; species Allium sativum. The sequence continues at coordinate 329,887,755 of CM060916.1, forward strand.
TGAGAGGTAAATATACCCCAACTTGATTGACTTCATTGTTGACTAAGAAATGGATAAAGTTCGATAGCAAGTGTGGTTAAGTGAAGTAAGTGAATAAATGACAACAGTTAAGTAGCGATGTTTTATTCAACATTTGTTAAACAATGAATTTAGAATATGCTTCCCCTGAGAATAAGGTATATTTTCTATGAAAAATAAAGATTTGCGAATATATGGAAATGTTTTCCAATAAAAAAGGAATTATTATGACAATTGGGAATGTTTTCAAAAGAACGTGAGAGATTAACGGATGATAAATATATTTGTAAACTGAACTTGGGAATTGCATAAGAAAGGATTTGATAAGAAATGGAGTTAAGGAATTTAGAAATTGATTGAGGATTAATTTAGTTGAATAATTTCCTGAGTGTTGATCTGAGGTTGGTTTCGGCCTTCGGGGTTGATACTTAGGGAGTTGTTCGCTTGCTAATTTACGGTCAAAGGATGTGAATATGAAAGAGAAGTAGAGCGTGAATGAGAAATTTATATATGGAGGAAGAAATAAATTCTAGCATGTTGGAAGCGTGAAAATTGTAATTAAGTGATAAAGTGAGAAATTGGAAAATTTTGAGATGGTGAGAGCACTAAGATTTGAATTGATTGAGGAACTTAATAAATGGGAAAATTGGAAGAAATTTGATTTATAACAAATGAATTCATAAATCGAAGTTTAAAGGGATATCAGATATCTGGATTGAGGAAAAGATCGAAATTGAAATTTTGAAATTGGAATAGAAATTATGGGTTATTCAATATTGGATACAGAAGGTTCCGAAACTTATGAAAAATATATATTAGCATATGGTGAATCCGGAAACCATTGTTTTGGGAAGGTAGTGAATTGAAATAAAATCTTATATAATGGAATTCATATAAGAACGAGATGTTGAAATTTGATTTGGGAAGAAAATCTTATTTTAAATGACATTAGTATGATTTTAGAAATAAAGTACTGTATGTTTTCAAGTCAAGATAAGGGAAGTACCATCCTTTTCCTTCGAATTTCGATCTTAGTTGAGATGTGCTACTGGTGGTAGTAGGTTGTCCGGGCATAAAACTCGAGTTGTCATTGTTCCTTGAAGAGCTCGACCATGTAGCGTAATTCGCAGGGTTGTAGATGGCCTACAGTGTACGGATGTTTCTTGGGGGAACCAAGCATAACCATTGTGTCTGCTGCGATCTGCAGTCGTGATAAGGGCGTAATCCGCGGAGTTGTGAAAGCTTTCGGGTATGATGTTTCCTGAGAGAATCAGGCGTAACCGTTGTTTACTTGCGGTCCCTATGACATGTCTACAAGTGAAAGAGATGTAACCCCAAGAGTTACTAAAGGTAGAATGGAGCCATGCGATGTTGAGATATCTTAGTGATGTGAGGCCACCTGTTTAATGCAGCACTGTGTCTTCGTGACTTGATTGGTCTTCGTGACCTGATTTGTCTTTATGGCTTGGTTTGTCCTCGTGACTTGAAGTATCTTCATAATTCCATGTTTTGTTTCGTTATTCTGCGATAGAGCAGTCAACGCTCAGTGACCTCGGTTTTTCTTTTGATTCATAAATATTTTCCGTTGATCTATCCATGACGAAATTCTTAGGGAAGTGATTTCCTACGGATACAGATGTTTTCTGGGGATACAGACGAAACCATTGTGTATCTGCAATTCATGAACAATCAACATCACATTAGTACTTTCCGTATCTTTTTTTTAAAAGGTTTTTTGAAACATTTTCACTGGGAATTGAAACAAGGATATTTAGTACTTAGAGATTTTAGTCGTGCGCCTGGCCAGCGTATGCTTAACGTCTGTAAGAACGACAATAGACTTGTCAAACTTCGAGTTATCAAATATTTTCTAATGGATAACTTTGAAATTAAAGTACATCTAATTTAATAAGTTAAGAAACATAATTTCGGAGTAATAATGAAAAAAAATTCTATATAAAAATAATAAATGATTTTCGAATTTTAAAATTTTTCAAGTCGACAATTTGTGATTCGAGAAGAAATGTAATTTGCACTCTTCAATGAGTGTTGAGAAAATTTAATGGATTGAAAATAAGGAGTTTTGGTTGAACGCCGATGGTAAAGAATAAGTTCAATAGTGGATAAGTCAACTTTGACGGATGAGGTATATAAAGAATTTGAAATTTGAGGAATGGTTTCGATAAGAAATTTGTTAATTGAATATGGTGAATCAATGACTTAAATATCAATATTTAAATTGGTTATGGAAAAATTTCACATGAATATGAAAAGTTTGAAGTATACATTGGTATAAGTCTAACGATCTCTCCTTTTCGAGGACGAAAAGTTTTAAAGGGGGTAGATTGTAACGTCCCAAAAATTTCGACAACTGGATTGTGAAATTAATTGAAGATTTAATTATTACTGATCATTTTGATATTGATGCTGGGTTTAGAAATTTAAAATAAAAAATATATTGTTTGTGTATGAAATGAATTTAATATTCAGAATGGTTGGTGCAAATCAAATATTTACTGTTGTAATATTTGAATTGGATTTGGAATTTCAACTAGGATAATACGAACGGTTGAATTTAAGATAAATGTAGTTGGATAATTTTATTCGTTAAAATATAAAGAAAATCGACTTAGATATCTATGTATTTGTGTGTATGAATTTCACGTTTCAAATTTGGGGTCAGACAGAGTTATTGGTGGACAAAACTGAATAAAATATGTGAACTGGTAAATTTAAATTAACGTTGTGTACAGGCAGAGTTGGTTTACAATCAGGATAACTTTGTTGGATTTGGTAAGCAATAACGAAGAAGTCTGTATAATTTTTATCGCATTTAGATGATGTGTTAGCGGTACAAATTTAGTACGCATAGTGGTAACTCGTGGTATAGTTAATATTTAATTAATCTCTAATACAACCAACACCAGTTGAAATCCCGCTGACCTAGCAGCTGATGTATGCCGCTGCACTATTACACTGATGGACGTTGTTATTATCTTCGTGTTTTTCTTCTATAAAAATATCGTCCCCCATTTCACTTCCTTCAGCAACAAATTGTTTCCACCTTTTCCAATTTTTGATGGCTGATAAAATCACACACCTCCGTTCATTTTTCCCCCAAACAAAATCAATTCTTGCCCCAAATATTGATGATAGCCAAATCCCTAAAATCATTCCTTTCTCCTAAATTGTCCAGCAAGAAATCGATGCCCTCTTGGTAACTTTTGCCTAAATCGCGTGTCCCCTTCGCCGTTCACTTCCATTCTCCACTTCCAAACCCAAAGTTGCAGCCTTTTTGTCCCCATCGGCCAAGTGCCTGACTCCCAACCATAAGCGTTACCATTTGTAGTCCTTTTTCACCTTCCAAGCCTACGTCTGAGAAATGAGTAGTCGCTGCTCCGTGCCTGTTGCTCTAGCCGATTCCAATCATCTACACCGTCGACGGTGTGACGACCAGTAGAGCTCTCAGGCATCGTCGAGATAGCTTCGCGTCGTCAAGTCAAGTAACTGTCTTCTTGTCACAACATCGCTGCCTCACAGGTGAGAATCTCACTCACAATTAAATCCTAATTCAAGTATCATAATTTCATTAGAAACAAAATTAGGATAGTGAAATGTGGGTTGAATCCTGTTAACTACCGTGCTTTGTTATTGAATCATGTTCGTGTGCTGTTAGGATTTGTGTATGTTTAACTTGATGTTACTGCGAAGTTTTCCACTCAGCGATGTTAAAGATACTGTTATTTCTGAAAACGTATTTGAACATGAGAATTTATTTATATTAAAGTATTATTGTTATTTTGAAAATCTAGAATATATGTCTTGAAGTATGGTTGGCTTAGTCTGATAGATAAATAAGTGATCACTTTAAAGTATATATCACAAAATTTCTACTTAGTAGCGGCTGGTAAATGATTTATGATGATATACCTTTATAACAACTAACGCTATTGGTTTCTTGAGAGATTTGCACTAGAGAACCCTAATAGAACGGTATTAACTTACATTGAAGCTCGTTATAAAGTAAATAAAAATATGTTTTAAATTAATCAGTTCTTTGTGTTAATAAAAATCTTTTAGATTTTTAATGATTATATAAATATTTATATTTTTGTAATGTTCTGCATACACACGCAATTCCCTGTTGATCCACACCTGCACTTGCATTTAGTTTGGCACACGTGTACTATGCTGTGTCTTTGCTTTGAGAACTAGCTTTTTGCTGTGATGTTATATACATGGCGTGGACTGATTATACCGTGCCTTGGAAATATTGATTGTACCCCTGCTTGCTTACTGTGTTGACTTGAATTCATCTTATACCTTGTTAGTTTGCTTGTATTATCACTGCACTGATCTGCTTGTGTATATGCAACCTGATTCGAGGGAAAATAGGAACCTGGTTTACTACACATTTATATTACCACCTATATGACTCTGCTATAATAACATTTTATGGTTCTTCTAGTACTTAAATGAAAGTGTTTATTGAGAATATAGTTGTGTCTTCATTAAGAATACATACTTCGGCTCGTTCTGTGTCCTCCTGGCCCTTAGTTCGGTTAAATCTTTTTAACCTACTTCATGAATCCATTTTATCAGTATATGAATAAGCACAAAGTTTGGTTGTAAACATGACAAAATGATACACTATAGTACTTGCTGAGATACTACACATTTTTAAATGGATTAAAGATATGATGCGCAAGTAACTTGAAGTGGTGGTAACCAGGCATGCCATTTTTTTCAAGAAAAGATTAACTGGTTTTAATTATATATTCATTAAATTAAGTGGAGTTTATTTTAAGGAGCTGGTAGGATATTAAATAATGAAAGTTATTAGCCTATTCTATTTATTTTTTCTTACAGTTTGAGTCATATTTATATGAGGAGTTCAAGATTTATGTTACATCCCATGATGCCACTGGAATCGATTTAATGCATAAATTCTAAAACTTAGAATAGTCTAAAAGTCTACACCTGGTATACAGTTTTGAATATCATCTCATAGATTCATGAAGTCTGTGAAAGTTACCAAAACTTGAAACATATCATCAAAATTATCGCACATATAAATAAAGTTTTACCTGTAACATATTCAAATGAAAAGCAAGGATAAATTGACGAAGCTAAAATGCAGATCAATCAAGAACGGCCATGTAACTAGGCTGACGAATCAAACTGAAAGTGAATTGCCGAAATATAAAAGTGCAAGACTTAACTAAAAACCAGAATAAAATGTTAGATAAAAAAATAAGAACGATACAGTTAAATGAAATATGGCAGCGGGTGAGTTGAATCAAGACATAGAATGTATTCTTATCAAGGGGTTAAACCATTCATTTTGTAAACAAGTAAACTAACCATTTTGTTGCTATATATTGTATAATAACCTTCTGCTTGCATGTTGGCTGCTGTTAAACTAATATATTTGTTTAGGATGAATATTGTTAATTAATAAGATCGCATGAAATCATCACTACTTAAATGATTTTTTTTAAAATGTACTACCAAATTTGGTCATTGTGTCACCCCAATCTTACTTTGAATTTGTGTTTATTTTGGACAACTGAATACTATGTTATTATTGAAGATGCTGTAGCGTAAAGTGAGTCAAGATTAAAAGTGTGATTTTTAGACAAGTCTAATTTTAGTTTGGCCGTAGCGTTTGCAAATTTAATAACAGTTATCTGTAAAACATTTCTCATTACAAGGACAAATATCTTATGTGTAAGAAGCAATTAAATTAGTATATTAGCATATCAACAAGATAAGCATGTCTTATACAAATAAGAAAGAATGTAAACAATTACACTATGATATGCATATTGATGTTTTTTGACTTACTACCTGATCATGTACAATGCACACGTATGGGATTAATATATACAATTTAACTGACCTGTTCTCTATAATATTGGGATCTTTTTGGTTGCCATGCATAATCATGGCCTGTGACTTAATATTATTGACTTATGTTGTATGGCATTTTCTCGGAAACTAATACCATGCTTCACGCATAGGATGAGATGCCTTTACATGCTGCCACTTTTAATTCAAATGTTGTCTACCACATTGGTACATCACTTAGTAATCTTTGTTGTAGCATTTCATATCCCTCCTATATGACCCCACATGATGTTGCCATGCTTTGCCCAAAATATTGATTTAGCTAATTCTAATTTTGACAGTTCATTGGTTTAGTATGATCAAACCATTCAATATGTAGGATAAAAAAAAAGAAACAACAACATGCACCTAGGATATGCTAGTCTATATATAATTGTCGTTGGATTGGGTTGTTTGGTTATAACATTCTGTGCTATACACTTGAAGTACTAAATCAACCTGTATTTCATGCACAGTTCAATTTCACCCATCATATGCTCTTACTATCTTTCATGTGTGTGAATGGTATACACTTATACGATGTTGTCATTCCCTTATGTTCTTGTTCTGGTATTGGTTCATGGGCTGATAACCGCATGACTAGTTTATTTTAGTTATACTGAAGTTATTTTACTTGAACTATGATTTAATCCTAACTCGAGTGTTTTATGTATTTGCATGGAATGCTTGGGTCTGACCCGAGCAGTACAGATTTAAAGATCACGGTTCAAGTTTAAAAGATTGGCAAAGATGGGGATTCCAAAGACGACGCACTCTGAAGATTTAAAAAAACAGTAAATATTTTTCCTTTGCATTTAAAGTGTATTTTCAAATTCTGCTGTTTATGGAAAATTTGTATAAAAATATTCTAATTAGTATACAAATGTTTTATTGTACTATTCAATACTATGTTATTTATTAATTTTGTGTTGATTCTGTTTTTAAACTCTGTAAGCTAAATAACGATCCGTCGATTTGAACGTTTTAAGTTGGTTTAATCACCAATTTGAAGCGGTCAAAAAGGCGGGACGTTACAGTTGGTATCAGAGCTTTGGTTATTTCAAAGCGTAGCTTGTCGAGTTTGAAATGAATAGGATCGACACTAGAAAAATGAATTTTGAAAATAAAAAAGATTCAGAATATAAATTTCGAAAGGTGAATTATTTGGAAATATTGAATATTTTAAAAGTTAAGTATTTTGGAACCGGTACAGCGGAAATAAAAACTTATTTTGAAATTTAAATTGTCTCGGAATCCCCAGTCTTCGAATCTTGCTTTGCCAGAGCTTCTTTTCAAAAAGTCTCTTTAGATTTGAGTCTTGGATCCATCGTCAAATGATATCTAAGTAAGAGAAGTTAAAAGGATCAATGAATACATTTTTCTAATCGTGTGTTTCGGCGATCGAAGATAACTGAAATTTACCGGAAATAAGAATTCCAATGGAAATTAAATGAAAAGGGGAGATTTGGTATCATTTCAAAAAAAATAAAACGATGGATTTTATTTTGATATTCGGAATAGAAATAAATGAAAATAAAATCAGAAAAGGGATAATTGGAATACAGGTGGGTTGAATTTGATTCAGAATGTGACAAGATAAATTATAATTGGTTTCAAACCAATGATGTATGATTAAATTTATGAATTCGATAGTAAATTATGAACTTGTTGATTAATTAGCAAGAAGTAAATCGTGAACGAGAGTTATAATTGAAACGGGGTATGAATGAAGAGAGATTTGAATCTATATTCGAAGGAAATCAAAAATAATTTGATAGGATGAGAGTACATTTCGAAAAAAAGAATAATATTTACTTTTAGGAGTAAATAACATTTGGAAGTGAAAATGTGCAAATGGAAGTTGAAATAGAGGGAAATGAAGTTGACGAGTACGATGAAATTATTCTGGAATTCGGGATGTAAATTAACCGAGATGTTTTCGAAGTTCGGAATATATTATTGGAAAGGAGATTATCCAAAAGGAAGATATTCATAGAAGTCGGCTATGTCTAATTTCAGAAAAATATTATTTTCTTTCCATTTTAATTAAAAAGTTAATATATTATTGATTAATTGTTTATGTATTCAGATTAATGAGTTAAATATTTCGAAGGCGTAAATTATTATTACAATCAACGATTATTGTAGAAACAAATTCTTAACTTGAAATCGGAAATTACGAGAATGAATGTTTTATTGGTGTTCAAAGTTGTGAATTTTATCTATTTCGAAGTTAATAATGTTGATCAGTTAAGAGTCTGAGAGGTAAATATACCCCAACTTGATTGACTTCATTGTTGACTAAGAAATGGATAAAGTTCGATAGCAAGTGTGGTTAAGTGAAGTAAGCGAATAAATGACAACAATTAAGTAACGATGTTTTATTCAACATCTGTTAAACAATGAACTTAGAATATGCTTCTCCCTGAGAATAAGGTATATTTTCTTTGAAAAATAAAGATTTGTGAATATATGGAAATGTTTTCCAATAAAAAGGAATTATTATGATAATTGGGAATGTTTTCAAAAGACCGTGAGAGATTAACGGATGATAAATATATTTGTAAACTGAATTTGGGAATTGCGTAAGCAAGGATTTGATAAGAAATGGAGTTAAGGAATTTAGAAATTGATTGAGGATTAACTTAGTTGAATAATTTCCTGAGTGTTGATCTGAGGTTGGTTTCGGCCTTCGGGGTTGATACTTAGGAAGTTGTTCGCTTGCTAATTGACGGTCAAAGGATGTGAATATGAAAGAGAAGTAGAGCGTGAATGAGAAATTTATATACGGAGGAAGAAATAAATTCTAGCATGTCGGAAGCGTGAAAATTGGAATTAAGTGATGAAGTGAGAAATTGGAAAATTTTGAGATGGTGAGAGCACTACGATTTGAATTGATTGAGGAACTTAATAAATGGGAAAATTGGAAGAAATTTGGTTTATAACAAATGAATTCATAAATCAAAGTTTAACGGGATATCAGATATCTGGATTGAGGAAAAGATCGAAATTGAAAATTTTAAATTGGAATAAAAATTTTGGGTTATTCAATATTGGATACAGAAGGTTCCGAAACTTATGAAAAATATATATTAGCATACTGTGAATCCGGAAACCATTGTTTTGGGAAGGTAGTGAATTGAAATAAAATCTTATATAATGGAATTTATATAAGAATGAGATGTTGAAATTTGATTTGGGAAGAAAATCTTATTTTAAATGACAAGTATGATTTTCGAAATAAAGTATTGTATGTTTTCAAGTCAAGATAAGGGAAGTACCATCCTTTTCCTTCGAATTTCGATCTTAGTTGAGATGTGCTGCTGGTGGTAGTAGGTTGTCCGGACATAAAACTCGAGTTGTCATTGTCCCTTGAAGAGCTCGACCGTGTAGCGTAATTCGCAGGGCTGTAGATGGCCTACGGTGGACGGATGTTTCTTAGGGGAACCAAGCGTAACCATTATGTCTGCTGCGATCTACAGTCGTGATAAGGGCGTAATCCACGGAGCTGTGAAAGCTTACGGGTATGGATGTTTTCTGAGAGAATCAGGCGTAACCATTGTGTACTTGCGGTCCCCATGGCATGTCTACAAATGAAAGAGATGTATCCCCAAGAGTTACCAAAAGGTAGAATGCAACCATGCGATGTTGAGATATCTTAGTGATGTGGAGCCACCTGTTTGATGCAGCACTGTGTCTTCGTGACCTGATTGGTCTTCGTGACCTGATTTGTCTTTATGGCTTGGTTTGTCCTCGTGACTTGAAGTATCTTCATAATTCCATGTTTTGTTTCGTGATTATGGGATAGAGCAGTCAACGCTCAGTGATCTCGGTTTTTCTTTTGATTCATAAATATTTTTCGTTGATATGTCCATGACGAAATTCGCAGGGAAGTGATTTCCTACGGATACAGATGTTTTCTGGGGGATCCAGACGAAACCAATGTGTATCTGCGATTCATGAATAATCAACACCACATTGGTACTTTCCGTATCTTTTCATTAAAGGATTTTTGAAAAAAAAAATCACTGGGAATTGAAACAAGGATATTTAGTACTTAGAGATTTTAGTCGTGCGCCTGGCCAGCGTATGCCTAACATCTGTGAGAACGACTATAGACTTGTCAAACTTCGAGTTATCAAATATTTTCAAATGGATAACTTTGAAATTAAAGTACATCTAATTTAATAAGTTAAGAAAGAGAATTTCGGAGTAATAATGAAAAAAATCTATATAAAAATTTTAAATGATTTTCGAATTTTAAAAAATTTCAAGTCGACAATTTATGATTCGAGAAGAAATGTAATTTACACTCTTCAATGAGTGTTGAGAAAATTTAATGGATATAAAATAAGAAGTTTTGGTAGAACGTTGATGGTAAAGAATAAGTTCAACAGTGGATAAGTCAACTTTGACGGATGAGGTCTCTAAAGAATTTGAAATTTGAGGAATGGTTTCGATAAAAAATTTGTTAATTGAATATGGTGAATCAATGACTTAAATATCGATATTTAAATTGGTAATGGAAAATTTTCACATGAATATGAAAAGTTTGAAGTATACATTGGTATAAGTCTAACAATCTCTCCTTTTCGAGGACGAAAAGTTTAAAAGGGGGGTAGATTGTAACGTCCCAGAAATTTCGACAACTGCATTGTGAAATTAATTGAAGATTTATTATTACTGGTCATTTTGATATTGATGCTGGGCTTAGAAATTTAAAATAAAAAATATATTGTTTGTGTATGAAATGAATCTAATATTCAGAATGGTTGGTGAAAATCAAATATTTATTGTTGTAATATTTGAATTGGATTTGGAATTTCAACTGGGATAATATAAACGGTTGAATTTAAAGATAAATGTAGTTGGAGAATTTTATTTGTTAAAATATAAAGAAAATCGGCTTAGGTATTTATGTATTTGTGTGTATGAATTTCACGTTTCAAATTTGGAGTCAGACAGAGTTATTGGTGGACAAAACTGAATAAAATATGTGAACCGGTAAATTTAAATTAACGTTGTGTACAGGTAGAGTTGGTTAACAATCAGGATAACTTTGTTGGATTTAGTACGCACTAACGAAGAAGTATGTATAATTTTTATCGCATTTAGATGTTGTGTTAGCGGTACAAATTTAGTACGCATAGTGGTAACTCGCGGTATAGTTAATATTTAATTAATCTCTAATACAACCTACACCAATTGAAATCTCGTTGACCTAGCTGTTGATGTATGCCGCTGCATTATTACACTGATGGACGATGTTCTTATCTTCGTGTTTTTCTTCTATAAAAATATCGTCCCCCATTTCACTTCCTTCAACAACAAATTGTTTCCACCTTTTCCAATTTTTAGTGGCTGATAAAATCACACGCCTCCGTTCATTTTTTCCCCCAAACAAAATCAATTCTTGCCCCAAATATTGATGATGGCCAAATCCCTAAAATCAGTCCTTTCTCCTAAATTGTCTAGCAAGAAATCGATGCCCTATTGATAACTTTTGCCTAAATCGCGTGTCCCCTTCGCCTTTCATTTCCATTCTCCACTTCCAAGCACAAAGTTGCAGGCTTTTTGTCCTCATCGGCCAAGTGCCTGACTCCCAACCATAAGCGTTACCATCGGTAGTCCTTTTTCACCTTCCAAGCCTACGTCTGAGAAATGAGTAGTCGCTGCTTCGTGCCTGTTGCTCTGGCCGAATCCAATCATCTGCACCGTCGACGGTGTGACGACCAGTGGAGCTCTCCGGCACCACCGAGATAGCTTCGCGCCATCAAGTCAAGTAACTTTCTTCTTGTCACAGCATCGCTGCCTCACAGGTGAGCATCTCACACTTGATTAAATCCTAATTCAAGTATCATAATTTCAGTAGAAACAAAATTAGGATAGTGAAATGTGGGTTGAATCTTGTTAACTGTCATGCTTTGTTATTGAACCCTGTTCGTGTGCTGTTAGGATTTGTGTATGTTTACCTTGATGTTACTACGAAGTTTTCCACTCAGCGATGTTAAAGATACTGTTATTTCTGAAAACGTATTTGAACATGAGAATTTATTTATATTAAAGTATTATTGCTATTTATGAAAATCTAGAATACATGTCTTGAAGTATGGTTGGCTTAGTTTGACAGGTAAATAAGTGATCACTTTAAAGTATATATCACAAAATTTCCACTTAGTAGCGACTGGTAAATTATTTATGATGATATACCTTTATAACAACTAACGCTACTGGTTTCTTGAGAGATTTGCACTAGAGAACCCTAATAGAACGGTATTAACTTAGACTGAAGCTCGTTATAAAGTAAATAAAAATATGTTTTAAATTAATCAGTTCTTTGTGTTAATAAAAATCAAATGATTATAAAAATATTTATATTTTTGTATTGTTCTGCATACGCAAGCAATGCCATGTTGATCCACACCTGCACTTTGCATTTGGGTTGGCACACGTGTACTATGCTGAACCTTTGCTTTGAGAACTAGCTTTTTGGTTTGATGTTATATATATGTCGTGGACTGATTATACCGTGCCACGGAAATATTGATTGTACCCCTGCTTGCTTACTGTGTTGACTTGAATTCATCCTATACCTTGTTAGTTTGGTTGTATTATCACTGCACTGACCTGCTTGTGTATATGCAACCTGATTCGAGGGAAAATAGGAACCTGGTTTATTACACATTTATATTACCACCTATATGACTCTGCTATAATAACATTTTATGGTTCTTCTAGTATTTAAATGAAAGTTTTTATTGCGTCTTCATTAAGAATACATGCTTCGGCTCGTTGTGTGTCCTCCTGGCCCTTAGTTCGGTTAAATCTTTTTAACCTACTTCATGAATCCATTTTATCAGTATATGAATAAGAACAAAGTTCGGTTGTAAACATGACCAAATGATACACTATAGTATTTGCTGAGATACTACACATTTTTAAATGGATGAAAGCTATGATGCGCAAGTAACTTGAAGTGATGGTAACCAGGCATGCCATTTTTTTTTCAAGAAAAAGATTAACTGGTTTTAATTATATATTCTTTAAATTAAGTGGAGTTTATTTTAAGGAGCTGGTGGGATATTAAATAATGAAAGTTATTTGTCTATTCCAGTTTTTTTCTTCTTCTTACAGTTTGAGTCATATTTATATGAGGAGTTCAAGATTTATGTTACATCCCATGATGCCACTGGAATCGATTTAATGCACAAATTCTAAAACTTAGAATAGTCTAAAAGTCTACACCTGATATACAGTTTTGAATATCATCTCATAGATTCATGAAGTCTGTGAAAGTTACCAAAACTTGAAACATATCATCAAAATTATCGCGCATATAAATAAAGTTTTACCTGAAACATATTCAAATGAAAAGCAAGGATAAATTGACAAAGCCAAAATGCAGATCAATCAAGAACGGCCATGTAACTAGGCTGACGAATCAAACTGAAAGTGAATTGCCGAAATATAAAAGTGCAAGACTTAACTAAAAACTGGAATAAACTATTAGAGAAAAAATAAGAACGATACAGTTAAATGAAATAAGGCAGCGGGTGAGTTGAATCAAGACAGAGCATATATTCTTATCAAGGGGTTAAACCATTCATTTTGTAAACAAGTAAACTAACCTTTTTGTTGCTATATATTGTATAATAACCTTCTGCTTGCATGTTGGCTGCTGTTAAACTAATATATTTGTTTAGGATGAATATTATTTATTAATAAGATCGCATGAAATCATCACTACTTAAATGATTTTTTTTTTTTAATGTACTACCAAATTTGGTCACTGTGTCACCCCAATCTTACTTTGAATTTGTGTTTATTTTGGACAACTGAATACTATGTTATTATTGAAGATGCAGTAGTGTAAAGTGAGTCAAGATTGAAAGTGTGATTTTTATAAAAGTCTAATTTTAGTTTGGCCGTAGCGTTTGCAAATTTAATAACAGTTATCCGTAAAACATTTCTCATTACTAGAACAAATATGTTATGTGTAAGAAGCAAGTGAATTAGTATATTAGCATATCAACAAGATAAGCATGTCTTATACAAATAAGAAAGAATATACACAGTTACAATATGATATGCATATTGATGTTTCTTGACTTACTACTTGATCATGTACAATGCACACGTACAGTATTAATATATACAATTTAACAGACCTATTCTCTATAATATTGGGATCTTTTTGGTTGCCATGCATAATCATGGCCTATGACTTGATATTATTACCTTGTGTTGTATGGCATTTTCTTGGAAACTAATACCATGCTTCACGCATGGGATGAGATGCCTTTACATGCTGCCACTTTTAATTCAAATGTTGTCTACCACCTTGGTACATCACTTAGTAATCTTTGCTGTAGCATTTCATATCCCTCCTATATGACCCCATATGATGCTGCCATGCTTTTCCAAAAATATTGATTTAGCTAATTTCTATTTTGACAGTTCACTGGTTTAGTATGATCAAACCATTCAATATATGTAAGATAAAAAAAGAAACAACAACATGCACCTAGGATATGCTAGTCTATATATAATTGCCGTTAGATTGGTTATTTGGTTATAACATTCTGTGCTATACAATTGAAGTAATGAATCAACCTGTATGTCATGTTCAGTTCAATTTCACCCATCATATGCTCAGTGCCGGCCCTGAGTTCACCGTGGCCCTAGGCCAAAAATTTTGGTGAGGCCCCAAATTTATGTGAAGAGTTGATAATGGGAGGAAAATCGGTTAGGGAAAAATAAAAAATACAACACCCAACATTGCATTAGCTGGGAATCGAACTCCAACTGCACAGCAGCAATTCCACTTACTCTACCACTGAGCTACTTCTTCTTCACAACCATACTTAGATATCCTTCATTATTATAAAATCAAAAACTTGAGGCCCCCTATTCTCCTCCTCCTCCTCGGTCCGAGGCCCTAGACGGCCGCCTATGCCCAGGGCCGAGCCTGCATATGCTCTTACTATCTTTCATGTGTGTGAATGGAATACACATATATGATGTTGTCATTCCCTTATGTTATGGTTCCGGTATTGATTCATAGGCTGATAACAGCATGACTAATTTATTTTAGTTATATTGAAGTTATTTTACTTGAACTATGATTAAATCCTAACTCGAGTGTTTTATGTATTTGCATGGAACGCTCGGGTCAGACTCGAGTAGTACAGATTTAAAGATCACGGTTCAGGTTTAGAAGATTGGCAAAGCTGGGGATTCCAAAGACGACGCACTCTGAAGATTTAAAAAGGAAACAGTAAATATTTTTCCTTTGCATTCAAAGTGTATTTTCAAATTCCACTATGTATGGAAAAGTTTGTATACAAAGATTCTAATTAGTATATAAATGTTTTATTGTACTATTCAATACCGTGTTATTTATTTATTTTGTGTTGATTCTGTTTTTAAACTCTGTAAGCTAAATAAGATCCGTCGATTTGAATGTTTTAAGTTGGTTTAATCACCAATTTGTAGCGGTCAAAAAGGCGAGACGTTACAATGCATGTGAATTGAAATAAAGAAATCATTTCCTGTTACTTACCTTTGTTTCTATTTTCTGTTGCACTCTTCTTCTTGTTTGTTTCATGTGTTGGTCCCCTTCTTTTCAGTGATCACCTCATGACAATCGCCCTTTTCTTGGTTCCTCTATTCTGCACCCCGAATACTCCTATCACAATCTCTGCACCGATCACCCTTTTCTTCGTTCCTCTATTCTGCATCTTCTTCTATTGTCAAGAAACCCCCCTATTTCCCACTTCCCCAAATATTGCCATCTCCTTACACCAACACCCATTACCACCATAGCCAAAACTACAATACAACAAGGCAGCAATCAATTGGTATCAGAACGAGCACTACATGAGTATAATATCGACTCTCACCATTACGATCCACCAAACTTTGAAACAATTCGAGGAGCATCTTTAGCTCTGGACAATGCAAGCCTAAGAATTTCATCACAGCAAGAACTATGGGATAAGCAAGAATTGGTTAATCATAGTAATGTAGTTTGTTTGAGAAAACTGGGAGAGACTACCCAAAATTTGTTGCTGCAAAATCAAGATTTGTCACTGCAAAAATAAGATATAAGAAGAACAATGGGATAGCTCAATACAAAGGTGGACATCATACACACCAGCATTCAAAAATCCTTTACAATTTTTTTTGGGCTACAAGAACACAAAAGTTCGAGGATGCAAGACAACCCAGCTCGATCAGATTCACAAAGACAATCAAGCAGCAACCATAATCCAAGAACAAATAATTATACACCTCCACAAATTCTATCACATTGCTACCAACTCCTGATCAACCAATGCTGAGAAATTCAAGCACAAGGAATTCAGGAATCAACTCCAGGCTGATAGAAACACATCTAAGAAAAACTAAAACAAACTCAAGAAAGGCTGATATACATCCAAGAAATGATGACACATCAATACCTCATCCAATGACCCTTCAAAAATAAATTTCAAAGTAGACTTCCCTACATTTTCAGGAAAAGATAAAGTGATCGATTGGCTGCAGCAAGTGGAGCAATTCTTTAAATTTAGCGGCATCAATTTACACGATTGGGTGCATTTATGTTCATTTAACCTGAGGAAATAAGAACTTCAATGGTTTTACGAGTATTCAAGAAGCACTCTTTACCATGAAAGCTAGGAAATATTTGTAAAAACAATCCAAGAATAATTTAAACTGCAAGAAATTGAAATTATACAAAATAAAGATTCAGCTACCGAAATTGTTCCAAAAATTGATGACGAATACAAATTTGCTGAAAGCGTCAAGGATGCTATCATAGAATCATATAAAATAGGTCCTGTAAAAGAAGCTTCCCATAATTCAAGTAGAGAAAAAGAGAACAATCATATGTACTCTAGTGTATCTGGTGCAACGCAGAAAGTTGAAAAAATGGTTACATTTAATGGGAGAAGCTTAGGGTTTACTATAAAGGCGCTATTAAAACCTATCAGTTCTAGTTTGGTCAAGTCTGAATTAGCTTCAGAATTTCTAAAAAGGAAGACATTTGAGGTACATCAATCATTTCCGGAGAAGCTAAAATTATTAAAGCATGACACAGGATCAACAACTGAGAGGAAGTCAGTTTATAATTTCCATAAAACTGTAAATACAGTGCCAATTGTTGTATCTGAAATGTCTACTGCAAAACATTGCAATGACAGAAAGATACTGGTATTCGATCCAGGTGGTCGCTTAATTTCCGTTGGAGTGTTAGGGGCATCTCTACTCAAACTTGGGCACAAGATTGTTTCTAAGGTGAGGGTGATTATCATGCCCCAGATCACACTATGCCATGCTTCAACAAAGAAACAATATCACACCATGCCATGCTCCAGATCATTAGATTCCAGTCACCAGTACATCATATGTCATCACTGACCATATCAGGGAAGTGGCTGAAGCTAGTTGGTTAAAGGACATGCACAACACCAGAGAGAGATGTTGGATACTGGGTGTATCAGTGTACACATGCACAATGTGTACGCTAGAAACATTGGGTTTATGTAACTAGGGTGTATTTGTTTGATTCGGTCCATGAACTGGTAAACGCAGTCGTTGTATAATGCTTATTTATATGGCAGAAGGTAACCTGTAGATGCATGTTAACTGAAATAATGAAATCATTTCCTATTACTTACCTCTATTCCCATTTTCTGTTGCGCTCTTCTTCTTCTTCTTCTTTTTTTCATGTGTTGATCCCTGTAATGTCCCGCCTTTTGACCGCTTCAAACTGGTAATTTAAACAACTTAAAACGTTCAAACGACGGATTGTTATTTAGCTTATAGAGTTTAAACGGAATGAACACAGAAAACACAATAATAAATATCACATGATTGAACAGCAAAATAATCTTTTATAACTTAATCGAAATATTGAATACAATATTTCTATACATCGGAATTGAAAACAAAGTTGAATACAAGAAAAAAAATTACTATTTAAAATCTTCAGAGTGCGCGTGTCCTGGAACCCCCAGCTTCACCAGTCTTTGAATCCTAAGCTGAAATCTTTAGATCTGAAATGCTCGGGTCTGACCTGAGCGTTCCATGAAAAAACATAAAACACTCAAGTCAGGATTAATCATAGTTCACGTAAATTAACTTCGATATGAACTAAAATATAATAGTTATCTTGACAAATTATTAAAATTCGAGCATAGCAACTTTGGAAGAATACATCAGGCAACATAGAATGGGGGGTGTGTGTGTATACACACACACACACACACACACACACACACATATATATATATATATATATATATATATATATATAACAATTATGTACTATCCGAGTATCAAATATATTTAAGTGCATATCTGTTCTATTTCAGGGATAACGGTTATGGAAGCCTACATATACACACGTGTACAGTACACGTGTGCACTGCCCCATCATCCCGTAACCAACAACTAACTAGCACCACGAAGCTCACAGAACAACGCCAATATAAAACAACAACAGGGCAGCGTATCAGCGAGCACAAGATTGTAGTGTCAGGTTAGTTACATGCCTCAGGTAAGTGAACATCCGAGGATATATATATATATATATTTCAATTCTAGAGCACAGGTAATGATTTTAGGAAAAACTAAGTATGATAAACATATTAAAATGGTTTCGAAGGGGCCGTGCATACTGGACAGACTTATTTAGGGGTTTAGAGTGCTAACGAAGCAGAGAATATGCTACCATGTTTCAATATGGGTGAACCAACTTTTGATTGAGTCTAAAATACACAATATTTCTGGCAAATGAATCATCTCAGTTCGACAAATGAATCACCTCGGTTTTTAGTAAATAAATGTCACGGATTTTGGCAAATGAACCTTACAGTTTGGCAAAATAATCACAACAGGTTTGGGGTAAATAATCACAACGCTTTTGGCAAATAAACCTCTATACCCATAACATTGACTCTGTTTCAAATTAAACTATTTTGCAGTAAATAAATGTGAACCAGAGATAAATTAAGGCAACAACAAGTGATTAACTACATGACGACATCAAGTGTTCAACTATACGGCAGTATCTAGTGTTTTACTATCATAACAAAATGGCAACTTTCAAAGTGTTCTACTGTCATAACAAAATGGTAACTTTCAAAGTGTTCTACTATCATAACAAAATGGCAACTTTGTAATAAAAATAGTACAGCTACAGTTGGCTTCAAACCGTGAGTGATATCCATGTAGATTACTTCAATAAGGCTAACATGGTTTGACAGTAAGAGACTTCATATCAAAGTAGTTTAAATGCTTATTACTGTTAAATCCTAAAAAATGGTTTGGCTAAATTGTTCCATATCCACTGTCCACTTATGTCCACTACAATAATATATTTTCTTCTCTTCTAACATAGATTAATAAGCTGACTTTTAAACTTGGTTTAGTTAGTCTAAAAGGAAGTTTTCTCACAAAAATACACTACTACTATCTGGAAATTTATTCACTAGTTTTTCTTGATGCAAGGCAATGGATATGTATCAAACAGAGAATTTGGTCGCAGGACTGTTATTTCCATTTCAGATTTTATTGTCACCATAAATTGAGTATACAATTAAAACAATGTGTATGGCACGTCTTCAATCCAATTGCAATAGTGTGATAACAAGAATAGTTAGAGACAACACCAAAAATGCAGTCAATGAGAAATCAACCAACTTTTTATTTCATTTCATTATACTATGCAACATGATGATCTACACATATTTCAACATAAACCATACATAACCATACGTACAAATATGGGTACCAGTTAAACACTTAACAAGGAAATACATGCATGAGCAAGTCTACTGCAAAACCTATATATATGTGTATGGAAACAAGAGAACCAATATATATGGTAATAACTACAAAACAATAGTATTTCCTTTCACATACTGGCCTACAATAGGTCAAGCATTCTGTATTGCACTGTCTTCACAAAATGGCGTGTATTATGCACATATTTTTAAAATCTCCCAATGCAATCAAACTGAAGCTTTATAGATGGTAAACAAAATTGATTAGTAAGATTTCATTCATATGCAAACAGATTCATTAATCATGTTAATTCTGAAAGCTTTGCATATTTGTAAGTAACATGTATTGTAAGATATGTTGCTGATATTTATTGATACACATCATTAGATTGTCAAAAAAATTAGTTAAGATATTAGCTTGTTTAAAGAAAATATAAATACTGACAATTTATTTAGTACAAATATATAGGGACAGATGACCACCGATGACCTTGCGTCATAAAATCAAAAGAACCTTTTGCCTGATTATGTCCAAATTACCATACACCCTTTTTGGGTATTAAGTATCAACAAGATGGCTTCAGAACCTAAGATTACCCCATAGTTAATGCAAATTTCTGTTGTTTAGATTTTTATTCCTAGTTTCTGTCTACATGTCTGCATTTATATTATCCTGAATCGATTTTACCGAGAAATTTTGATATGGAAATATACCCTTCGGTATATACGCATGTAAGATTAAAATGTAAATGTTTAGCGGTGCCACATGTTTTTGGACACCAAGATCCTAGCAAATACAGACCACATGCGAGATATAACAGTACCAATCATTGTGGTCAACTATAGTTTATGCAGATTTATAATGGATTCATATTACTCAAGTTAACAAGAGTCACACATATGCAATCATAGTTTATATGTCGGACATAAACTTATATTTGTTAGTTACTTCCTGGAACCACCAAACAAGGAATGTATATGAATTAAGTGAATCAAATCACACTGTTGTTTTAGGACAGAAACCCATTTTTATTTGTTTCTAGAAAATCCCAGTATATATATATTGGACAAGATAAAGGAGCGAATCGATTTCCATAAAATCATATGAACACAGTTAAAGACGATTCAATCAAAGTAACAAATCAGACAAGTAAATCATTCAATAATCAAGCAGGGCAACTCACAGCAGTGTTCAACAGCAAGATATAACAACCAACAAAATCAAACCTAGTGGCTAATTTCAGAAGTTAATAAACCTGAATTAATGATTAATCGTGAGTGAGAGGATCACCTTAAAACTGTAGAAAGAGAGCGCAGGTAACAGATCGGGGTGCTAGCTTGGGCAAAGATGCTGGAGTCCTAAGCTGCATCAATTCGAAGAAGGGCTTTGGTTATGGGTTGATGCCAGCGACGATGAGTTTCGGGTGATTTTCGGTGACCAGAAATGACGACTTTGGGTTTGTAGATGGGAAGGTTGTCGTGTGGTTTCGACTAATGAGGAGCAGCTTCAGTTTTCAGGAGGATGCGATGAAGACGGCGGAAAGAAGGTGGCTCGGTTCCGATTAGAAATGGAGGGGCGGGTGGTGATTTAGTGGCAAATCAATTTGGGAAAACTGGCATTTGATTTCGATTTGGGGAGAAGGTTTATTCATCTGCCATAAAAACGATTTTGATTTTGTGCTAAAGGGATTGAAGATAGGGCGTGATTTATAATGGAAGAAATAAAGGGATAAGAACGATGTTCCATCATAGGTTATAGGGCAGCTGTGAAATTTTAACGATTGGTCGACGGAGTTTCTAACTGAGGAAGGTTATATATTAGGATATAATTATCTGGGGAAAGTTTAATTACGGTTAATTTCTACCACGAATACCACTAACCGTTCTAAATTGATACCGCCAACACGATTTCCAAATGTGACAAAAAAAATGTGTTCCTTCGTTTCAACGGTTTGAACCTTTGTAATCCGACGCCGTCTGTGTATAACGTTATTTTAAAATTTAAATAATTTATCAGTTCATTGTTTTTATTTCGTTTGTCCACAAAACAACCCTATTGGATTCCAAATTTGGAACGTTAATTTCAATCTCTTTACACAAACGACTACACACATTTCCATGCCAATTTTCCATATATCCTCATCAAATAAAATATCCGATTTGTTTAACGTCAATAACGTTTATTTTCAAATCCAACCGTTTATATTTTCCAATCGAATTTCAAATCAAATTCTAATATGCAACCGAATTCGATTCAAATATTCAAAAATAAATATTGGATTTCCAACCAGCCATCCTGAATTAATATTGAGTTCAATTCACAAAGCTATATATTCGATTTTAAATTTCTAACACGTATAAAATTGATCACTAAAAATTATTTCTTTAATAATTTCATATTCCCGTTGTCCAAATTTCTGGGACGTTACAATCTTTCCCCCTTTAAAACTTTTCGCCCTCGAAAAGGAAAGACGGTTATAATTATACTAATGTATACTTCAAATTCCTATATTTGTACGAAATTTTCACAACTAATTTAAATATCGATATTTAAGTCATGCTCATCTTTTTGTTTATCATATTCAATTAACTTGTGAAAATCAAATTCCCTGTCGGAACTAATCCTTTTTTTTAATTTCAAATTCCGTATATTATCTCAAGTTTCTTTATAATCTCATCTCTCAATATTTACTTGTTCGTTTCACAAGTTCAACCATGTTTCCTTATATTCAATCCATTTAACCTTCCCCAACACTCATTGAAGAGTGTAATTACCATTTTCTTTTCAAGTCACAAATTATCGACTTGAAATTTTTTCCAAAATTCGAAATCATTTATAATAAAAAAAATTCCAGAAAATACTTGTATTATTATCCCACATCTAAGGGTTTTAAAATACTCCAAAATCCTTTCTTAACTTAAATACATATTTAAGTTTGAAAATATTTGATAACTCGAAGTCTGACAAGTCTACTGTCATTCTCACAGATGTTAGACATACGCTGGCCAGGTGCATGACTAAAATCTCCAAGTACTAAATATCCTTGTTTTAATTCCCAATGAAAAATATTTCTAAAACTCCTTTAAAAACATATACGGAAAGTACCAATGTGATATTGATTGTTGATTGTTCATGAATCGCAGATACACAATGGTTCCGTCTGGATCCCCCAGAAAACATCCGTATCCGTAGGAAATCACTTCCCGGCGAATTTCGTCATGGACAGATCAACAGAAGATATATAAAAATCAAAACACATTCGGAGGTCATTGAACGTTGGTTGCTCTATCTCAGAATTAAGAAATCAATTATCAAAAGAAATTAACTCAAATGATGAAGACTAATCAAGTCATGAAGACAAATAAAGTCACAAAGACAAACCGCTGCATTAACAGGTGGCTCACTATCACTAAGATATCTCAAATACTATGGACCGCAGGTACACAATGGTTACGCTTGGGTCCCACATGAAACATCTGTACCCGTAAGCTTTCACAGCTCTGTGGATTACGCCCTTATAATTCGACTGTAGATCGCAGCAGTCACAATGGTTACGCTTGGTTCCCCCAAGAAACATCCGTCCGCCGTAGGCTATCTACAGCCTTGCGAATTACGCTGCATGGTCCAATTCAATGACTCTAGATCGTAGCGATCACAATGGTTACGCCCGATTCCCTCAGGAAACATCTGACCGCCGTAGGCTATCTATAGCCCTGCGAATTACGCTAGCAGTCGTGCTCAATGGCAACTCATGAGTTTTATGTCCGGACAACCTACTACCACCAGCAGCATATCTCAACCAAGCTCGAAATTCAAGGAGAAGGAAGATACTTTCCTTATCGTAATTTGAAAACATAATACTATATATATAGTATTTTATTTCATACTTCTCATAATTCGTACTTATATCAATTTATATCTGATTTCCAAATCACGTTTTTAACCCATCGTCCTTATATAAATTCTGTTATATACGATTTCATTTCAAATCGATTACCTTCCAAATCATTAACTCTCGACTTCGCTATATTTTTATGCATTTCTCATATAAGTTCCGAAAATTTCTATATCCACTATCTCAAATCGAACATCCTCAAATTTCCATTCAAATTTCAAATTTTCAATTTTGATCTCTTAATCAATTCAAATACTAAACTCGGATTGATGACTCTATTTGTTATAAACCAAATATATTTTTCCCAAATTTCCAATTATTAAGTTCGTCGCTTCATTCACATCTTTATATTCTTAAAATTTCTAAATTTTCCATTCTCGGACTAAATTTCTCATTCACGCTTTATTTCTCTTCCATGTTCACATCCTTCGACCGTCAGTTAGCAAGCGAACAACTCCCTAAGTATAACCCTAAAGGCCGTAACCAACATCAGATCAACACTTGGAAAATTATTCAACTTAACTAACCACCTGTCAATCTCTAATTTCTTTAACTTCGTTTCTTATTTTCTTATCAAATTATTGCTTACACAAGTTTTCGAATTCAATTTACCTATCTGCTTCTCATTACGTTCTCACGCACTTCGTTATTGTCATGCGGCTCTTTGTTCTTCAGTTCTTGCCATTCTGATTTATCAAAACATGTTAGCCTCTCACGATTTTTGAAAAACATTTTCAATTTATTTCATTCATTTTCTTATAATTTTACAAAATTTCTTACTACCACAGAAAACATTTTCATATATTTGCAAATCTTAGCCTCTATAGAACATATACTTTTTTCCCAGGGGAACATTTATATATTCGTTATTTGGATTAAAACAGATATTAAAAAAATCGTTATTCCACTTAACCGTTAGCACTCATTTACTTACTTCACTTAACTACTCTTGCTGTCGAATCTTAACCATTTCTTAGTTAACAATGAAGTCAATCAAGTTAGGGTATAATTACCTCTCAGACCTTAACTGAACAACATTATTAACCTTGAAATAAATCAAGTTCACAACTTCGAATACCCCCAAAACATTTATTCTCGTAACTTTTGAACTCGAGTGAAGAATTTACTTCTTTTATGAAAATCGTTGATTATTATAATCATTCATGTTTCAGAAAAATTTAACTTTAAAATTATACTTTATTCTTTAATCAAAACACATAAACAATTAATCAGTAATATATAATTTTTTTATCTAATACGGAAAGTAAATGGTACTTTCCTGAAATTCGACATAATTGTTTCCCATAAATCACTTCCTTTCGAATAATTTGTTATTCGATACCATACATATTTCGAACTTCGGAGTAATCTCCTTTGATTTATATTATGAACTTCAGAATAATCACACCGTACTAGTCTATTGCATTTCCTCCATTTCCAATTTTGTTTGCAACACATTTGTTTGCCAATGCTATTTACTTCTAAGAGGTAAATATTATTCTCTTTATCGAAATTTGAACTTGTTACATCAAATTAGTTTTGTTTCATTTGAATATTGGTTCAAATCTCCCTAAAATCTTCTTTCACATTCCGCTCCATTTACAAATCTCGTTCATAATCCACTTCTTGTTGATTAATTAACAAGTTTATACTTCACTCTCGAATTCATGTATTCGATCATACATCATTGGTTTAAAACCAATTATAAATTTTCTTGTCACGTTCTGAATAAATTAATCAAATTTAACATAGTCATACTCCAATTATATCCCTTTTCCAATTTTATTTATATTTATTTCTATCCGAATATCAAAATAGAATTCATCGTTTGATTTTGAAACGTTTTCAAATTTCCCTTTCGTTTTAATTTCCATCTGAAATTTTATTTCCAACCAATTAGTTATCATTGATTGCTAAAATTCGCAATCGATTCATTTATTCTCTTATACTTATCCTTTAAAGATATCACTCGATCACAGATTCGAGATTCAAATCTAAGAGGGACCCTATCGAAGAATAGCTTTGGCATATCTGGATTCAAAGACTTCCGAAGACTGGGGATTTCCAAACAAATTTTTAAAACAAAATCTTACTTCCGTTGTATCAGTTCCAAAATGCTAATTTTCAAAATATACGATATTTCCAAAATAATTTTCCCTTCAAAATCTATTTTTCAAAACCCTTTTTATTTTCAGAAATCCATTTTTCTAGTGTCGATCCTACCCTTTAAACCCAATAAGCTATGCTTTGAATAAACCAAAGCTCTGATACCACTTGTAACGTCCCGCCTTTTGACCGCTTCAAACTGGTAATTTAACCAACTAAACGTTCAACCGACGGATCGTTATTTAGCTTACAGAGTTTAAACAGAATGAACATAGAAAACATAGTAATAAATATCACAGGATTGAACAGCAAAATAAACTTTTATAGCTTAATCGAAATATTGAATACAATATTTCTATACATCGGAATTGAAAACAAAGTTGAATACAAGAAAAAAAATTACTATTTAAAATCTTCAGAGTGCGCGTCTCCTGGAATCCCCAGCTTCACCAGTCTTTGAATCCTAAGCTAAAATCTTTAGACCTGAAATGCTCAGGTCTGAACTGAGCGTTCCATGCAAAAACATAAAACACTTGAGTCGGGATTAATCATAGTTCACTTAAATTAACTTCGATAGGAACTAAAATATAATAGTTACCCTGACAAATTATTAAAATTCGAGCATAGCAACTTTGGATGAATACATCAGGGAGCATAGAATGGTGTGTGTGTATATACACACACACACACACATACACATATATATATATATATATATATATATATATATATATATATACACGACAATTATGTACTATCCGAGTATTAAATATATTTTAGTGCATAGCTGTTCTATTTCAGGGATAACGGTAATGGAAGCCTGCATATACACACGTGTATAGTACACGTGTGCACTGCCCCAGCATCCCGTAACCAACAACTAAATAGCACCACGAAGCTCATAGAACAACGCCAATATAAAACAGCAACATGGCAGCGTATCAGCGAGCACAGGATTGTAGTGTCAGGCTAGTTACATGCCTCAGGTAAGTGAACATCCGAGGATATATATATATATATATATATTTCAATTCTAGAGCACAGGTAATGATTTTAGGAAAAACTAAGTATGATAAACATATTAAAATGGTTTCGAAGGGGCCGTGCATACTGGATAGATTTATTTAGGGGTTAAGAGTGCCAATAAAGTAGAGAATATGCTACAATGCTTCAATATGGGTGAACCAACTTTTGACTGAGTCTAAAATACATAATAGTTCTGGCAAATGGATCATCTCAGTTCGACAAATAAATCGCCTCGGATTTTAATAAATAAATGTCACAGTTTTTGGCAAATGAACCTTACAGTTTGGCAAAATAATCACAACAGGTTTGGGGTAAATAATCACAACACTTTTGGCAAGTAAACCTCTATACCCATAACATTGACTATGTTTCAAATTAAACTATTTTGCAGTAATTAAATGTGGACCAGAAATAAATTATGGTAGCAACAAGTGATTAACTACATGACAGCATCAAGTGTTCAACTATATGGCAGTATCTAGTGTTTTACCGTCATAACAAAATGGCAACTTTCAAAGTATTCTACTGTCATAACAAAATGGCAACTTTCAAAGTGTTCTACTATCATAACAAAATGGCGACTTTGTAATAAAAATAGTACGGCTACAGTTGGCTTCAAACCGTGAGTGATATCCATGTAGATTACTTCAATAGGGCTAACATGGTTTGACAGTAAGAGTCTTCATATCAAAGTAGTTTAAATGCTTATTACTGTCAAATCCTAAAACATGGTTTGGCTAAATTGTTCCATATCCACTGTCCACTACAAAAATATATTTTCTGCTCTTCTAACATAGATTAATAAGCTGACTTTTAAACTTGGTTTAATTAGTATAAAAGGAAGTTTTCTCACAAAAATACACTACTACTATCTGGAAACTTATTCACTGGGTTTCTTGATGCAAGACAATGGATATGTATCAAAAAAAGAATTTGGTCGCAGGACTGTTATTTCCATTTCAGATTTTATTGTCACCATAAATTGAGTATACAATTAAAACAATGTGTATGGCACGTCTTCAACCCAATTGCAACAGTGTGATAACAAGAATAGTTAGCAACAAAACCAAAAATACAGTCAATGAGAAATCAACCAACGTTTTTTTTTTTCATTTTATTATACTATGCAACATGATGATCTACCCATATTTCAACATAAACCATACATAACCATATGTACAAATATGGGTACCAGTTAAACACTTAACAAAGGAAATACATGCATGAGCAAGTCTACTGCAAAACCTATATATATGTGTGTGGAAACAAGAGAACAAATATATATGGTAATAACTACAAAACAACAGTATTTCCTTTCACATACTGGCCTACAATAGGTCAAGCATTCTGTATTGCATTGTCTACACAAAATGGCGTGTATTATGCACATATTTTTAAAATCTCCCAATGCAATCAAACTGAAGCTTTATAGATAGTAAACAAAATTAATTAATAAGATTTCATTCATATGCAAACAGATTCATTAATCATGTTAATTCTGAAAGCTTTGCATATTTGTAAGTAACATGTATTGTAAGATATGTTGCTGATATTTTTTGATACACATCATTAGATTGTCAAAAAAATTAGTTAAGATATTAGCTTGTTTAAATAAAATATAAATACTAACAATTTATTTAGTACAAATATATAGGGACAGACGATCACCGATGACTTTGCTTCAAAAAATCAAAAGAACCTTTTGCCTGATTATGTCCAAATTACCATACACCCTTTTTGAGTATTAAGTATCAACAAGACGGCTTCAGAACCTAAAATTACCCCATAGTTAATGCAAATTTCTGCAGTTTAGTTTTTTATTCCCAGTTTCTGTCTACATGTCCGCATTCGAATTATCCTGAATCGATTTTACCAAGAAATTTTGACATGGAAATATACCCTTCGGTATATACGCATGTAAGATTAAAATGTAAATGTTTAGCGGTGCCACATGATTTTGGACACAAAGATCCTAGCAAATACAGACCACATGCGAGATATAACAGTAACAATCATTGTGGTCAACTACAGGTTATGCAGATTTATAATGGATTCATATTACTCAAGTTAACAAGAGTCACACATATGCAGTCATAGTTTATATGTCGCACAGAAACTTATATTTGTTAGTTACTTCCTGGAACCACCAAATAAGATTTGTATATGAATTAAGTGAATCAAATCACACTGTTGTTTTAGGACAGAAACCCATTTTTATTTGTTTCTAGAAAATCCCAGTGTGTGTGTGTGTGTGTGTGTGTGTGTGTATATATATATATATATATATATATATATATATATTGGACAAGATAAAGGAGCGAATCGATTCCATAAAATCATATGAACACAGTTAAAGCCGATTCAATCAAAGTAACAAATCAGAAAAGTAAATCACACAATAATCAAGCAGGGCAACTCACAGCAGTGTTCAACAACAAGATATAACAACTAACAAAATCAACCCTAGTGGCTAATTTCAAAAGTTAATAAACCTGAATTAATGATTAATCGTGAGTGAGAGGCTCACCTTAAAACCGTAGAAAGAGAGCGCAGGTAACGGATCGGGGTGCTAGCTTGGGCGATGATGCTGGAGTCCTAAGTTGCATCAATTCGAAGAAGGGCTTCGGTTATGGGTTGATGCCAGCGACGATGAGTTTCGGTGATTTTCGGTGACCAGAAATGACGATTTTGGGTTTGTAGATGGGAAGGTTGTCGTGTGGTTTCGACTGATGAGGAGCAGCTTCGGTTTTCAGGAGGAGGCGATGAAGACGGCGGGAAGAAGGTGGTTCGGTTCTGATTTGAAATGGGGGAAGGGTGGCGATTTAGTGGAAAATCAATTTGGGAAAACTGACATTTGATTTCGATTTAGGGAGAAGGTTTGTTCATCTGCCATAAAAACGATTTTGATTTTGTGTTGAAGGGATTGAAGATAGGGCGTGATTTATAATGGAAGAAATAAAGGGATAAGAACGATGTTCCTTCATAGGTTATAGGGCAGCTGCGAAATTTTAACGATAGGTCGGCGGAGTTTCTAACTGAGGAAGGTTATATATTAGGATATAATTATCTGGGGAAAGTTTAATTACAGTTAATTTCTACCGCGAATACCACTAACCGTTCTAAATTGATACCGCCAACATGATTTCCAAATGTGACAAAAAAATGTGTTCCTTCGTTTCAACGATTTGAACCTTTGTAATCCGACCCCGTCTGTGTATAACGTTATTTTAAAATTTAAATAATTTATCAGTTCATTGTTTTTATTTCGTTTGTCCACAAAACAACCTTATTATATTCCAAATTTGGAACGTTAATTTCAATCTCTTTACACAAACGACTACACACATTTCCAGGTCAATTTTCCATATATCCTCGTCAAATAAAATATCCGATTTGTTTAATGTCAATAACATTTATTTTCAAATCCAACCATTTATATTTTCCAATCGAATTTCATATCAAATTCAAATATCCAACTGAATTCATTCAAATATTCAAAAATAAATATTGGATTTCCGACCAGCCATCCTGAATTAATATTGAGTTCAATTCACAAAGCTGTATATTCGATTTTAAATTTCTAACACATATACAATTGATCACTAAAAATTATTTCTTTAATAATTTCATATTCCCGTTGTCCAAATTTCTGGGACGTTACAATCCCCTTCTTTTATGTGATCACCTCATGTCAATCACCCTTTTCTTGGTACCTCTATTCTGCACCTCTAATACCCCTATCACAACCCCTACATCGATCGCCCTATCTCTTGTGATCAACCTGCAGTAATCCCTCTCCCTTGCATCTTCTTCTATTGTCAAGAAACCCCACTATTTCCCAGTTCCCCAAACACTACCATCTCCTTATACCAATACTTATTAACACCATGGCCAAAACCGCAGTACAACACGACTGCTATATTTTAATTTCTATGCAAATTAGGGATTGGGAATCGAAACACACCGAATGTTAGGAAAGTCGTCGTGCTTTCTCTTTAGGAATGTACCTAGAATCTAGGAAGTAGTTTCTTTTCTTTCTTTATTTAAATCTTATGAGATGTAACCAACTTGTACGTGTGAATAACAATGTAGTCTTTAATTGTTTTATGTTTAATCTCTTTCTTCTCTTTGGATCAAATTCTAACATGGTATTGGATCTAGGTTAGAGAGGAGAAAGAGAAAAAAGTCTTAATGATTTTTTATTTTATTACTTTGTTTCGTAAAATAAAGGTCTTGTAAAAACATTTTTTTCTCAAAATAGATATCTAACTCAAAATGATGATCTCGGATTTGATTTGAAACTGATGAAAATTGCTAACACGTCTGCAAATTTTGATATCTGGATATGGATGCTTGCGTTCTTGGGTTAACCAAGATCTGTAGGTGCTTGATTCAATTCAGGCGATTTGAGGGATTTGATTCGATTAGAATCGGGTAATTGAAGTTCAACAAATGATGTAGTTGATGTTGAGGCATGTTGTTTTACACGTACGTGCTTGGCGCGGTGGTGATTGATGTGGTTGTGGTTTATGATGTATGTGGTAGGAAGTGATCGCGATGCTGGAAGGAGATGGTCATGAACTATTGTATGCAGATGATTGTTGAAGTGACATTTTTTTTAGGATGGCGAAAACTTGTTACTGATGGTGTTGTGCTATGTAGTTGTGGATAGTGAATGGTGTAGTTGAGGTAGAAGAGTAGGAAGATTGTGTACATGTTGGTGATGGTGGCTGTGTATGGGTAGTTTTGGATGTAAGCATAGTGGTTTTAGGTGATACGAGCTGCTATTGTTATGTCGGTTTGGGAGAAAGAGGATGCGAGTGGAGATGCAGTAGGGGTGATGAACTCGATGAGTTGTAAAGTCGAGTTTTATGAGCAGTGACGATTTGTTGAAATGTGAGAGTTTGCAGTTGGAGTGAAGTGTGGATGGATAAGTATCGAACAAAGTGGCTTGAAAAGGGATAGTTATGTTATAATAATATACAAAAGGGCTATGAAAGAAAATGAACATGTTTATCTTTAGCTAGTTCCTGCTTTTGGTTCTCTGTTATTCTTACCTGCTAGCAAGGAAAAGCTTTTTACAAGCTGAAAAATTGCAACAAACAAATGAAACCACAAGGGAGAGATTGAAGGAGGCCTACCTGATTAAATATTAGCTCTTGATGAAACATGTTACTTCTATCCTTTTCTAACACATGTTGCAAAACTTTTGGCCATGTTCACAATAACTCTTTTGAATCCGTTAGGGAAGTGAAGAATGCTAGTGAAAAGTTTGTTGACTTGGTGGTTGAAAACTCAAAAACTACAACAAAGCTATTGTTCCCTTGGAGTCAGTCACTGTCAAAAATCCAAAAGCAAGTGTTGTTTCATTATGCAGAAGCCGATGTGGAAAATAGTTCCAAAATATATTAAGAAAAGTGAAATGAATCAAGCACAAGTCAGAGTTGAAAAGTTTACTTCAGGAAGCAACAAGAATTTTGAAGTGAAGCTAGGTTATGGTGTTAGTATTAGTGGGGTGGTATATGTTGTGCCTTTGAACCATGAGCATGCTGCGCATATGGATAATAATGGTGAAGCAACTTTTGTTAAATAAATATAATTCTTGATAAACTAAGCTTATCTTGTAAGTATGAAACACTCTACCAAGTGGGTATGCGTGAAGGCTTGGAAAAACTGTGTGTTAACCGGGTATTGAAGGAAGTAGCATTGTATAGATGAAATGATATATTTTGTAACATGGAAGTTAATGGTGAATCAAATTCTAATATGACACAAATAGAAGGAAGTGTGATGGAGTTTAAACATATGTCTGGTAATCAGGGGTTAGTTGTGTTTTGGCAAGCAATAGAGGAAGCTGATGGTTGTATGTTGGAGGTTGATTCTGTTGATGCAATCGTAGTGGTTGGTTTGAGGATGAAGGCGCTGGATCGTAGGTTCTATGATTGAAACTGGAGTAGAAGGTTTTGTTCCAGTTGAAAAATTGGTTCTTTAAATGGCGTCTTAGTTTGTGGCTTATTGTAGGAGTTTAGAAGGATGTTTATGCTGCAGTTTGAGTTAGATGAATATGAGAGACGGTGGTTTGTTGTTTGTAGCTTCGCTGGTTATGGCTGAGCGTGGTCTCAATTAGTTTGTGGGCTACGAGGGGATGAAGCTTTAAGTAGTAGTTGTGTCGATGAAGATGAAAGGGATGATCATATGCTAGTTAGATTATGATTGTGTAGTTTCATGAAGGGGTGGTGATTAAAGAAGGTGAGGTAACTGTTGCAATTAGGCAAGCTACAGTGGGGTGATTTTGGTCAAGTGTCTCTTAATGGTGATATTAGCATAAATAAAGCGGTCCGCATAATGTTGGTTGTAAGGCTGGATAATACAGAGAGCACTCAAGAACTGTTAGATGAAATACCTATTAGAAAATAGATATATCTACAAGAGAAGTGTAACGATACGGATTTTGCCCAACCCGATCGACCGCTAAATCGACCAAGTCTGTTCAAATCCCGCACACGTTAACTTTGAGAATACAACACATTAGAACAGATAACAACAGACTTTTATAAACATTATAATAATGTTACATCAGGGTACAAAATATTAGAGTATATTGGATAAATAATACAACGGAAGATTAAATTATAATAAATGTAATACATTGCAATGGATCAAACATACTAATCATAGCGGAAGACTACCAATGCTCTGGACACAGCTCTAAGCTTCGATCCAGAATCCTGCTCAATATATCTGCAAAATAAGCTACTCGACTTCCCGTGTGGAAAAGAGGGGACCCGAGTTTGCAAAGTGAAACAAACTACGGGTCAGTCATGGGACTGGTGTGAGAAATCTTTACTTAACTTATTTAATAAGAAGGCTAATCACAGGACCAGCCAGCTAACGCGGAATGGGTTTACTCCATTAGTGCATGAATTAAAGTAAATCGTTAAAACAACGCAATGCTTTTTAGAAAAATGAAACCATTATAAGACTCAGGTCCCATCACACAATGCAACGCAAGCCGGAGGATAGAGTTTTACCTTATAATGGTCAAAAATGCTTGATACGATAAAACGGATTTGATATTATTATTAGTGTATATATGTTTCAAAAACATTTCAATCATAATGTATCAATCATAGACGGCAGAGCTCCCATATACTATGTCGCCATACTGGTTCTACAATCAAAACTGCATGATGTCATATTGGAAGTTGGGTTTCCATCAACAGTCAAGGCTAGGAACGATCTCCTTACCGATTCGAGACACTCTGGCAATGTTTCAGGATTCGGACGCTGGCGAACCCTTGGATCCTGCAGGGCCGATCCACAAATACTTTAGTGGATTAGTTATGCCTGAACACACGCTCCCCGATCCTATTGGACCTATAAATTGGCCATTGGGGACCAATAAAAATAACCGAGGCGCCTCATTCCATCAACCACATAAGTAAAAATGTCGGGCCTTGTAAAAACCCAAACACCACTTCTAGCTAGAAAGAAACATGTGCACTTCCTGCTTTCCCTTGTCCCGTTTTTGACTCTACCGGGGTGTGAGGCTCGCGAGGTAACGTAATACGCAAAGCTATGCCTAAATAGGCTATGCTTTGATCATCATCCATAAGGTTATGCTTTTCAACAAAAGCCTCGATCAATTGCTTCTTGGCATGCCACATTGATAGTCCATACCATGCGATCGACAACTACCTATATATAACATTCGAGCTCTTACGTCTCAAAGAAGGGTGTTAAGCAAGAGAATAAATTCTATGCCACCACAAATATATATTAATAGAAATCAATTTAATTACACAGAATGAAATTCAATGTCGGACACACATCAATTTACAAGTCCTTTATGGGTCTAAACGAAACCGGAGTCACCTTATTCCTCATCCCGTATGTCCAATACGGAACTGAGGTGCTCGCGTATCCGGACAATCAACAAGTACGTCCGGACAAACTACCACTTTTAACCCTTTACTTGGAGCGACCCAATGCCAAGCATCAGTAGTCGTCCATTCGATGTGAAGATCGCCGGTCTTCAATCACCATCTTCAATATCTTCGACTTTTAATCGTCGTAGTAATTATTCAGAATGGGTTAAACCCAGTCTTTCCAAATAACTCGCGTATTTTTATAATTGAAAATCAAGTGCTCTAAAGACACATCCAACGCCTCTTTCCAATTCAGAGTATTCTTTAAATAAAATATTCATATTATTAGGGAAAGGTTCCCATCAATTTTATCAAAGATAAATTCCTTTAAATTAATTCTTTAATCTTCTTTTTAAAGTTTCAACAAGCTCCAATTTGATTTTAATATCAAAAATCATTACTTTATGATTATCCAAATTTAAGAATTAAATCTGTTAATTGGGTTAAAAAACAAATGCCGTTTAAAATATAGTTCACGGTAAACCCAATTCACCTATCAATTAATCCAATTAATAAGTATAATTTGAAACACTAATAATCTTAGTTAAAAGATTTATTCTTTCATACGGGGTCTAAAAACAGTGTTATTTAAGACACCATCCACGACAACCCAAAATCCAATTCTTTTATTACAATATCTTTTAAAAATATTCTTTATTTAAAAGAAACTCTTTATTTAAAATATTCTTTATATACAAAGGTCATTTATGTAAAATATTCTTTATATTACAATATCTTTTTAAAAGTATTCTTTATTTAAAAGAAATTCTTTGTTTAAAATATTCTTTATAGAGAAATGTCCCTTATGTAAAATATTCTTTATATTAAAAAATCTTTATAAAAGTATTCTTTATTTAAAAGAAATTCTTTGTTTAAAATATTCTTTATATAAAAGAGATCCTGAATCGGAAAGCGACTCAATCATTTACCATATAGCTTCGGTTATATGGATTTCATACATCGTAGGTAAATGACAACAAATGATAAATAATCATCAAACCATCAATTTAACATCCAGAGTGAAGTTCACAACTGTGTCAGCATTAAAATGAAATACTAACGCTCATCGCAAAATAAATACTAGGACTAGTGTATATCAATCAACATCCCAATTCCCGTGTGGGATTTTCAGCCAACAACAGTTCATATAAATAAATACTTGGTTAATGAATTTAACCAATTTTAATACTGCTAAGATATTGATGATGATGAACAAAACATGATATTTTATTCCTAATGCCGAAATAAAATATATTTGACTCGTATAATTTCTTTATACATTTCTAATATCTAATAGAATGTAATTTATTTATATGACATTATTGCGGATGACAAATAAAAGATAATTTTCATTATACTTTATTTGTATGTAATTATTCTTATCTTTAACACATAAAAGAAATAATCTCATTTGTATACGTTTTTCAATATATAATCTAACACATAAAAATGTTTATTTTAAATTGCATTAAAATTCTAAGGTATGCATTAACATATAAAGAAGTCACTTTAACTCACCTATACATTCTAATGTATGTTTTGACCAATAATATGATTCTTATGTTTGAATATAAATTCTAATATAAGTTTGCAAAATAAAAAAAATGATTTTTATTTGCATATAAATTCTATTTCAAAAAAATGGATAAGAAGTGATACCTCCATTTTGCTGACAATTCTATTTTACTAAAATGAATATTTTTGTTTATAACACAAACCTATTTAACAAAATACTATTTGTGTTTAACTCTTTTATTTAACCCAAAAATGTGATTTTTGTGTTATTTCAAATCTAATTAACAAAAATGTAATTTTTGTTTTCAAACATCATATTTAACAAAATGTAACTTTTGTTTCAACATTTATATTTTTGACAAAAGTAAATATTTTTGACAGAAATAATTATTTTGGTTCAACTAAGCTATTTGTCAAAAAATGTGTATTTTGATTTAACTAGTCTTATCTTGACAAAAGTATATATTTTGACAAAAACATATGGTTTTCTTCAACTAATCTATTTT
This sequence comes from Allium sativum, assembly GCA_030737875.1. Classification (NCBI taxonomy): domain Eukaryota; kingdom Viridiplantae; phylum Streptophyta; class Magnoliopsida; order Asparagales; family Amaryllidaceae; genus Allium; species Allium sativum. The sequence goes on from CM060916.1 coordinate 329,924,432, forward strand.
GACAAAATGTATATTTTGATTTAACTAATATTTTTCAACAAAACAATAAAGATAATGACTTTGTTTTGTTGACAAATTCATTTCAACAAAACAATAAGAATGATAATTTTGTTTTGTCGACAATTTTAATTCAACAAAACAAATGAAAGTAACATATTTGTTTTGTCAAATCTAATGCGACAAAAATGATAATGTTTTGTTGAACCCATTATAGTTTGACAAAAGTGACCAATTTTTTTTAACTATGATAATTTTGACAAAACCGACAAAATGGATTTAACTTTGGTAATTTGACAAAAGCGACAAAATGGATTTCAACTATTGTAAATTGATAACGGTGACAAATTGGGTTCACTATTTTAATTTGATAAAAGTGAATGTTTTTGCTTCATTCCTTTTTAAGTGAAACAAAAATGAATATTTTGTCTCATTTCTTTAAAATGGAAAAAGTGAATATATTTGTCTTAATCTTTTAAAATGGCAAAATTGAATAATTTTGTCTCATTCTATTTAATTGATAAAAATGTATCTTTTTGATCAATCATTTTTAATGAACTAAAAATGTCTCATTCTTGTTTAACAAAAATGCATTTTTTTGTATTGCAACAAAATGACAATTAAAACTTATCTTTCTATTTACACTTTTTATTGAAGCTATGATGACACTAAGAATATATCTTTTAACTCTAATGTTCTTATTATAACCTATGATGACAATAAAAACAATTTATTTAGTCTAACAAAGTTACAACAAAGAAGAATCCTTTTTAACGTAGTCTTTCTATTTTAATCATTTATTTAAAACTAAGTGACAATAAAAGTATAACTTTTTTAATAACAAAATGACATTTTAAAATATAAACTTTAATAACTATCTTTTTATTGTAACAAATCGACAACAATAAAAATCAAATCTCATATTTCAATTCTTTTTACTTTAAACAATGTTACATAGAAATGGAGTCTTTTAACTCTATTCTATCTAATGAAGATAATATTACATAAAAATGTAATCTTTTCAAATCTACTCTTTTATAAAAATAAATCTTTTATTCCTACTAGCATGTTTTAACACAAATGTTAATTTTATTACAATAATCAGGTTTTGACAAAATTGTTATTTTTATTTCAATAATCATATTTTATTTACATAACATGATGTTAACATAAATGACAATTTTATTTATATAATATGATTTTAACTAAATGTCATATTCAACAAGGATGACTATTTTTATTTTAACCAACAGGTTTGACAAAAATGACCATTTTTGTTTTATATAAAATTACATAAACAATGATACTTTCAACTCTTCTATTTTTGTTGCATATCAAATGACTACAAAAATGATACTTTAAAAAACATTCTTTTAATCACAACTAAGATGACAAAATAAATGTTTCTCTTGTATCAGTTCATTTTACTGCAACTATCTTGATAATAAAAATGTTATTTTCTAAATCTATCTTTTTTGTTGTGACTAAATTTACAATAAAAATATATCTTCCTATTTTTCTAATACTCTAAAGTGGCAATAAAAATGCAACTTTAAAATCTACTCTTTTTATTCCATATAAAATTGCAATAAAAATGCAATTCTAAAATCTATTCTTTCTATTGCCTCTAATTTGACAATAAAATGTTTCTTTAACAACTATACTTTTTATTGTCTAAATTTTGGCAATAAAAATATTTTCTTTAAATCTAATTTCCCAATTAACATAAATGTTAAATACCACCATCTAATAATCAAATGATAATATTATTTGAATCTAATTTTATAATTAACGTGAGTGTTAATTTCAACAATCTAATAACAATGATAATCCAGTTTGAATAACAATCATGATACACACAAATTCATTCAGTGATTCAGCATAATATAACACAATCAACATTTCAATAAATATATACATGACACCACATGAATTTTACATAGAATGAATATAAATTTCACAATAAAATAAATAATTAATTTAAAAATAGAAATCTCACAGTGATCGGTTTTCAGAAATCGTTCGTGTTTATTTCTGAATTTCTGTTCGCGTTCAAATTTGGCTGAAGTTCCAAAGTGCTCGGTTTCAGATCCGGTCTATTCCATCGTCTAGATCTGGTCGCTACGAGTCCAATGCGTCTGAAATCGTTCAGATCCGTTTCTGTTTGAAGAAGATATGCTATTTTAAAGTTTTAATTACATTAACTAAAGCTAATTAAAATAATTAAATATTTTATTAACGTAAATCCCTTTCTTCTTTAACGTTAAGCCTGGACAACGAAAACCCATAACACACGCAACTAGGGTTGTACACCGTGCCTCCATCGTCGAGCCTTCACCAGATCGGGGGCCACCACGTCATCCGCCGTCGCAAGCTCCTCCCAGCGCCGCCATCGAGGTGCAACTCGCACCCCCCATCCTCCTGAAAACGCCTGCGAGCGGTTGCGGTTTGGGGCACAAAATCGGCCTCCATGATGATTCATTTCGGATCTAAGCTGTATGGATGGATGGATGATGAGAAGGGCTTTAATCTTTGCTTTATGAGTTAGTGATAATTTTTAGTGGATTGAGAATCATTAAGGATTGAAGACGGGACGAATTCGGCCATTGATGGTATAGAGGTGGCTGCTATATAATGGAGTTAGGGTTATGTATTTGTACCGTATTTATACTAGTATATACAGCGTAATTTCTTATTTATTTATTTTTTAATTCAAGAAAATGTTTTGTTCGTTGATACTAACTCCAAATCGAACCCAAAGAATATCGCCCCTAGCCAAATACCCTCATTCCGGACACAATGGAATAGGTTTTGCAACCCCGTTTGATCATCTCTAGCTTGTTTCCTTTAATTTATTATATAAATCACTTATTTAATTAATTCAATCTTACATTTAAATTGACCGGGGCCACATACTGCCTCTAAAAATCCCAAAAAAATCATTTTAAGTTATGTTTTGACGATACGGTTCTAACAAGACTAATTTTGTCGAATTCTGAGACCGTTTGAAAAATGGCCATTTTCTGGTCGATCGAAATTGATGTAATTGACAAAACACGTTTTCTTTTTCCACGCTCACATAATAATTCGAAAAATTATGAAAATTGAAACCTAGAAATAATTTGACATTCCGGTTTCAACAAAAGTGGTTTCGTCGAAAACGGAGGTCGTTTGAAAAATGGCTATTTTTAATATTAAAATATATATAAAAATTCTACAACGACTATTCTGAAATTTAAACAGGGCATAACTTTTGATTCCCACTATGAAATTTCGATTTTTCGAATTCGTTGGAAATATATTTTTAAATATATTTAAATATTTTTGGTTTCACGAAAGTCCGATTTATTTTACATCCTGTACAGTCAATCAAAGTTCAAATTTAATTTTTCAAACTACCGTGGTATTTCTAACTCCGTTTATAATTAAAATAAAAAATTTCGTTCTAACTTCGATTTAAATAAATTTTTAATCTTTATTATTTGAAATAAATTATTTTAACTATTAAAACTCCATTGAAATTTCTAAAATAAAAATTTTAAATTGGTTCAGAATTGGCGGGTTGTTACAATCTCCCCCACTTAAAATCTTTTCGTCCTCGAAAAGGAACGAAGCTAAAAGTCATTAAATTAACCAAATTGATTTGTATTCTTTTATTGGTTTTAATAATTTTATTAGTTGAACTAATAATCATACAACACAATCATTAATCTATTAATTGATTAGCTTTGCAAATATAGCTTTTATATGTTTAAAAATCATATTTTCTAATATTGGATTATATATATAATCACAAATACGCTAATAATAAACTTATCACTCTGAACTCATTCTAGGGCGTTTCTAACCCCATCTCTAATAAGTTTTCTCATTCTAGGATACTACTAATCCTATCTCTAATGAGTATTCTTATTGGATATTAATAATCCAATCTCTGATGAGTCTTTTGTTCAGTTCTAACGAATTGTATCCCAAAGATTTGAGCTAACCAGAGCTTTGATACCAACTGTAGTGATACAGATATTTCCCAACTCGATCGACCGATAAATCGACCAAGACTGTTCAAATCCCGCATACGTTAACTTTGGGAATACAACACATTAGAACAGATAACAACAGACTTTTATAAACATTATAATAATGTTAGATCGGGGTACAGAATATCAGAGTACATTGGATAAATAATTCAGCGGAAGATTAAATTACAATAAATGTAATACATTACAGCGGATCAAATATACTAATCACAGCGAAAGACTAACCAATGCTCTAGACACAGCTCTAAGCTTCAATCCAGAATCCTGCTCAATATATCTGCAAAATAAGCTACTCGACTTATTATGTGGAAAAGAGGGCACCTGAGTTTGCAAAGTGAAACAAACTACGGGTCAGTCATGGGACTTTGTGAGAAACCTTTACTTAACTTATTTAATAAGAAGACTAATCACAGGACCATGCCGCTAATGCGGAACGGGTTTACTCCATTAGTGAATGAATTAAAGCAAATCGTTAAAACAACGCAATGCTTTTTAGAAAAGTGAAACCATTATAAGACTCAGGTCCCATCGCACAATGCAATGCAAGCCGGAGGATTGAGTTTTACCTTATAATGGTCAAAAATGCTTGATACGATAAAACAGATTTGATATTATTATTAGTGTATATATGCTTCAAAAACATTTCAATCATAATGTATCAATCATAGACGGCATAGCTACCATATACTATGTCGCCATACTAGTTCTACAATCAAAACCGCATGATGTCGTATTGGAAGTTGGGTTCCATCAAGAGTCAAGGCTAGGAACGTTCTCCTTACCGATTCGAGACACTCTAGCAATGTCTCTGGATTCGAACGCTGGCGAACCCTTGGATCCTGCAGGGCCGGTCCACAAATACTTTAGTGGATTAGTTATGCCTGAACACACGCTTCCCGATCCTATTGGACCTATAAATTGGCCATTGGGGACCAATAAAAATAACCGAGGCGCCTCATTCCATCAACCACATAAGTAAAAATGTCGGGTCTTGTAAAAACCAAAACACCACTTCTAGCTAGAAAGAAACATGTGCACTCCCTGCGTTCCCTTGTCCCGTTTTTGACTCTACCGGGGTGTGAGGCTCGCGAGGTAACATAACACAAAGTTATTCCTAAATAGGCTATGCTTTGATCATCATCCACAAGGCTCTGCTTTTCAACAAAAGCCTCGATCAATTGCATCTTGGCATGCCACATTGACAATCCATACGATGCAATCGACAACTACCAATATATAACATTCGAGCTCTTAGGTCTCAAAGAAGGGTGTTAAGCAAGAGAATAAATTCTCTGCCACCACAGATATATATTAATAGAAATCAATTTAATTACACAGAATGAAATTCAATGTCAGACACACATCCATTTACAAGTCTGTTCTGGGTCTGAACGAAATCGGAGTCACCTTATTCCTCGTCCCGTATGTACAATACGGAACCGAGGTGCTCGCGTATCTGGACAATCAACAAGTACATCTGGACAAACTACCACTTTTAACCCTTTACTGGGAGCGACCCAGTGCCAGGCATCAGTAGTCGTCTGTAACACCGCACACCCGCTACGGTCACTCATAAGGGGAATGCCATAACATCGGTGGAGTATTTTAAGTGAATATAGAACAGAAAAATTACAACAAGACAGATATAAGTAATACTTGAGAATTTAAAACATCATTTCATTTCAGCGGAAAGCAAAACATGTTTGGTTACATCACAAAACCATAATAAGAGTCAAGTACAAAATATCCATCCTGATAAATAAAAATACATAATCCCAATACATGAACTGATAGCCATAAAAGAAAAGGATAAGCTGAGCTTTACTCCTACGGTCCAAGCTCCAAAAGAGAATAAAGCAGCCTGATCAAAGCCCACTCGTACTGGGCCCACTCTGATAACCTGAGGGTTGGGAAAAAGATAAAAACAACGGGGTCAGACATAAGTCTGAGCGAGTCCTATAACTTTAACAATGTAATCATTAAAGTAATAAGGATATGATATAACTTGGTACGGTGTGACTGGGGATAAATGACTACACTCAGTAGCCAATCAGACTTAGAGTGAACTAAGACAACGAAAAAGACGCATTTACCCACCCAAGGATAATTACTACACTGTACCACACTAGTCATTCCTACTTAAAGGTTGATCCCTCCCAAGGACTTAGAAAATTTACCCAGTAGTTTCGTGTACCCCTAGCTCACTACATAGGTGCCGTCTGCCCCTATCTCCACTAGGTGTACCCACTACTCCCAAGCGATCGGCTCCCTACCGTAGATATCCGTGCTGGCCCCACAATGGGGTGTATCACTCCCCAAAGTGGCTAGCCCGATACAACAAATGGTGCACGGGTTATATCTACACGATGCAACAACGTCTTACCTACCAGCCCGGGTCCACACACGCATATGAAACCCGTTGGACTCGCGTTGCCACCGCTACCCCGTTTTGGCCTCTTATAGTCAAACCCAATATGCGTGTCCCGTCACTCGACTAGAGTCGAACCCACTAAGATACGTTTGGGATAATGGTTGAAATGGGCCCCCCCACAAGCTACCCACCTAAGCTTGTCATTTCTAGTGTATACCACTTAACCCTTTAATCATGTTTTAATTACATGTTCCACTTTGGTTAAGTATTCTAATCGTATTTTCTATTGCCACCCAAGGCAACTACTAGATTTCCACATGCCACCCAAGGCACCCACTTAACCCTTCATGTCCCTCTACATGCTAATATGGTTAAGTGTTTCTTAATTAATTAATTAAGAACATGACCTCATAAAGACCTCTCACATTAGACCATCTTTTTATGACCGCTGGATATGCCGGTTGGTTCCGGGCAGACTTCTGTCATAAAAAGGGTCTAACCTCGTGTCTTTACTTTAATCACGTATTTAATTTATGACTAAGACCTCTCACATTGGGCCAATCATTTGTAGCCGCTGGATGGCCGGTCGGTTCCGGGCAGACTTCCGCTACAAAAGGGTCCAACCTCGTGTCTTAGTTGATTAATTACACCTAATTAATCACCCCCATAATTAATTATCCCTAATTAATTACACATTTTTAAGAATATGGGTAGACCTAACTCAATAGGTAAATTCCCAATTCCATAGTATGGGTAGACCTAACTTAATAGGTAAATTCCCAACTCCATAATGTGGGTAGACCTAACTTAATAGGTAAATTCCCAATTATGTCCATTCATTTTATGTTATGCTTAATCATAACAACTTTACACCTTTTTATAATCATGCATATTAACCCCATCGTTTCCCACGTAATTCGTTTACATAACACGTCATACATAGGGACAACTTTGCATATGTTATGCACATCATAAAAAGAGACAAACTTGCATATGAACTTGCATATAAACTTGCATAAAACTTGCATATGAACTTGCATATGAACTTGCATAAAACCTGCATATGAACTTGCATATAAACTTGCATAAAACTTGCATATGAACTTGCATACCATGTCACATCACAAAGGCAAACTTGCATATGTTATGCACATCATAGAAAGAGGCTAACTTGCACATGAATCTTGCATATAAACTTGCATATCATGTCATATCACAAAGGCAAACTTGCACATGTTATGCATATCATAAAAAGAGACTAACTTGCATATGATCTTGCATATAAACTTGCATATCATGTCATATCACAAAGGCAAACTTGCACATGTTATGCATATCATAATCATATCACAAAGGCAAACTTGCACATGTTATGCATATCATAAAAAGAGACTAACTTGCATATGATCTTGCATATAAACTTGCATAAAACTTGCATATGAACTTGCATGACACATCATATCATAAAAAGAGGCAAGTTTACATATGAACTTATAACATATGACAACCACAACTTGCATAATCCACATTTACATCCATAGCCTCCTAATATCCTACCCTAATTAGTTTAGCAATTACTTGCTAAAGGCATAGGAACTCACCAAAACCAAGATTAGCAAACTTATGAAGTAGAACTAGTTGCTAAATATGAAGAAGATGATGATTAGAGGTTGATTAGCTTGCAACTTCCTTCATAAACTAGTGGAGGCTCCTCTTAGGTTTGATTTTGGCGGCATGATGGCATCATTTCTATTTTTAGTATGGATTAGGCTTGCATTAGGGTGTATTTATAGGATTAGGGTGTGTTTTAGACCATAGGATTAACCCTAGGTTAGATTAGGTCCGTCAGATTTAGGAAGTATCTAGAACACAGCCCAGCCCTAGCCAGAAAACCAGACCTGGTGCACCCAGGCCAAGTGGCTCGACACCCCGTGTCGACAGGCAAGTCGACAGGGCAGTCGACTCCCCAGTCGACAGGCCTGTCGACAGCCCTGTCGACATGGCTAGGGCGGGAACTTTCCCGCCTGGCCCCGCTGGTTGAAATTAAAAATCTGAATTTGAATTTTTAAATCTGTTTTTAACTTTGAATTTTCTGCAAACTTCATTGGGCCATAACTGGGCCATACGGACTCCGATTTACAAAATTTCGGACTCTATTTCACGTATTTTTCCGAGACGAACGCAATGACGCAGCCCGTTTCCCCCAATTCTCACATTTGAGATTATTTATTCTGTAATTAGTGAATTTTAGCGTTAAGTGAAATACGGGGTGTTACATTCTCCCCTCCTTAAAAGGATTTCGTCCCCGAAATCTCTAAGCTAAGGAGAATGCATATCCTACCATCCAAACAACCATCTACTCAATCCATCAAACATGGGCATCCATTGTCCTTAAAACAATTTCTAATGATGTATGAGCATATGCAAAGAGTGTGTGTATATGTTCCCTATCTAATGTATGAACATATGCAAACCATGATAGTGCCATGCATCTATTATGTATGCGAGAGAACCCTATCGACACATACAATATCTACATGAGTGCACAATCATTCACTAAAATGCATCATCCATATGATAACACAATCATTACACATCCATAAATATAGCTTCCTACACACAATTTTATGCAATATGCAATATGAAGTGATTGAGCCGATCTAGTGCCTAGAGTGTGTATATATGCATCCACGAGCAACCACTAGCAACCACTTGCATCCACATGCATCCATCAAACATAACATGTCTCAAACACATGTTTCAACCATAGGTTTACCCTATCTAAAGGTCAAAGGTACTTAATGAGAGGACATACTAAAGATAAGATAAGTACTAGTCAAACGATAAAGGAGAAGTTAAAAGACATACCCTCAAAAAGGAATGGGTACAATGAACGCATCTTCGCTTCCGTCTCCCAAGTAGCATTGCCCTCGTCTTCTCCCCATTGTACTTTGACTAGTTGAACCTCTCGATTCCTCAATTTCCTAGTCTCTGACCCAAGGATGCGGGTAGGAGCTCGTCGAATAGTCGCATCACGTTCTACTTCCACTTCTTTAAGCAAGCTCGGCTCTACCACCTCTGCGGTCTCATGTAAGCACTTCCTCAAATGGGACACATGGAATACATCATGTACACCACTAAGTCTGTCGGGCAACTCCGCTCTATATGCCATCCGTCCAATTCTTTCCTTAATGGGAAATGGCCCTATGAACCTTGGTGCTAACTTCCCAACAGATCCAAAGCGAACCACATTTCGTAACGGAGACACTTTGACAAAGACCATGTCCCCAACTTCAAACTCAAGATCCGTCCTTCTCTTGTCCGCATAAGATTTTTGCCTATCCTGCGCTGCTTTCATCCTTCTTCGAATCAAGTCAATCTTCTCAGAAGTCTCCCTAACCATATCAGGCCCAAGCAAAATCTTATCCGTAGATTCCCACCAACATGCAGGTGATCGACAAGGCCTTCCATAAAGAGCTTCGAAAGGAGCCATACCAATACTGGACTGAAAGCTATTATTATATGCGAACTCCACCAATGGAAGATGCTCTTCCCATGTACCTCCAAAATCTAAGATACAAAGCCTCAAAAGGTCTTCTAGGACACGATTCACCCTCTCAGTCTGGCCGTCCGTCTGAGGATGATATGCGGTGCTCATACACAACTGAGTCCCCACTGCTTCTTGCAAACTTCTCCAGAACTCACTAGTGAAGATAGGATCTCGATCATTCACTATGATAGAGGGTACCCCATGCAATCGAACTATCTCTCGAAGATATACTGAAGCTAGCCATGGAGCAGTCCTCTTGCTCTTCACGGGTATGAAATGGGCGCTTTTAGTAAGTCTGTCTACCACAACCCAAATTCCCGTATTACCCTTTCTTGATCTGGGTAACCCGTCAATAAAATCCATCGAGACGCTATCCCACTTCCATTGCGGAACTTCCAATGGGTGAAGCAACCCACCAGGTTTCTTTTGCTCCGCCTTCACTTGTTGGCACACCAAGCATCGAGCGACATACTCGGCCACATCTTTCTTCATACCGGCCCAGAAGAAAACCCTCTTCATGTCTTGGTACATCTTGTCCCCACCGGGATGAATGGTCATCCTAGAACGGTGTGCATCATCAAGAATAACCTTCCTCAAACCCTCGTCTTGCGGTACACAAAGTCTACCGTCTCTACGCAAGCACCCCCTATCGTCTAGGGTGTACCTACTCAAATGGCTGGACGACTCCCCCCTTATGAGCTTCTCCACCAACTCAACCAACTGTGCGTCGTCCCTCTGTGCTTCTCCAATCCGCCCCAAAAGAGTAGGTCTAACCTCCAAGGAAGCTAGGAACCCGGGTACATAATCAATGGAAGGTCTGAAATCAAACATCGAGATAAATTCCAAGCTTCGTTGTTCCACGAACAATGGACTCAAGGACAACCTTTTTCTGCTCAAGGCGTCCGCCACCACGTTACCCTTGCCAGGGGTATACGCTATCTCGAAATCATAGGATGCTAAGAACTCCATCCACCTTTGCTGTCTCAAATTCAAATCCTTCTGAGAAAACAAGTACTTCAATGATTTGTGGTCAGTGAACAATTCGAATCTCTCACCAAGAAGATAATGGCGCCAAATCTTAAGCGCAAAAACAATAGCGGCCAACTCTAAATCATGGGTAGGGTAATTTTTCTCATGCACTCTCAACTGCCTTCCACCATAGGCTATTACCCTTCCCTCTTGCATTAAGACTGCGCCTAGTCCTGTCCCACAAGCATCGGTATAGACAACAAATGGCTTGCTCCCATCTGGCAACACTAAAACTGGAGCAATGGTTAAAGCTCTCTTTAACCGTCGGAACACATCATCACAATCTACGTCCCATGCAAAAACAAGATTCTTCTTCATTAAGAGGGTTAATGGGGCTGATATCTTCGCGAAGTCTTTGATAAACTTCCTATAATAACCCGCCAAGCCCAAGAAACTTCTTACTTCGGTAGCATTCTTCGGAACCTTCCAATCCTGAATTGATACTACCTTCGCGGGATCCACAGCTATCCCTTCCTTGGAGACCACGTGCCCCAAGAACCGCACCTCCTTCCTCCAGAAGTGACATTTAGAGAATTTAGCCTTAAGGCTATGTGCTCGAAGAGTCTTCAATACCTCCCCAAGATGTAGGGCATGCTCTTCTTCACTCTTAGAAAATACTAAGATATCATCCACAAAGACCACCACGAATTTATTAAGGAACTCCCTGAACACCCTACTCATCAAATCAACAAAGTATGCAGGGGCGTTCGTCAACCCAAATGGCATCACCAGCCACTCATAGAAACCATCCGGAGTCCTAAAGGCAGTCTTGTCTATGCTATCCTCAGCCACCCTCAACTGATGAAACCCCGTGGCTAAGTCCAACTGAGAAAATACTGAAGCGCCAACCAACTGATCGAAAAGATCATCAATCCTCGGCAATGGGTGTCTATTCTTCTTTGTGAGCTTGTTGAGTTCTCTATAGTCTGCACAAAGTCTGAGGGACCCATCCGCCTTCGTAGCAAAAACTACTGGAGCACCCCACTCCGATATACTTCGTCTTATGAACCCCTTCTCAAGCAACTCCCCTACTTGCTTATGGAGTTCCCTCCTCTCACGAGGAGCCATGTGGCGCACTGGTAAAGATACAGGTTTAGCATTATCCACCAGATATATTCGGAAGTCAATCTCCCGCTTCGGAGGTAAGCCCTTCACCTCCTCAAACACATCCGAGTATTCCCGGACCACTCTAACAGATTGCAAACTCTCGACCGAAGCGTCAAGCGATTCAAGATAACTTAGCATAACAGAATCCATGGGATTACAAGAGATCTCGAGAGTGTTACCCAAGCGGGTCATGAGCCTAACAACTCTCCTTTCGCAATCAAGAACAGCACCATTACTGGATAACCAATCCATGCCCAAAATCAACCCATAGCCCGTGAAGCCCAAAACAAAAGCATCACATCTAAACTCAATGCTAAGTATAGAAATCTTCAAACCCAAACATATCATGGACAAATAAGTGGAGCCCCCAATTGGGTTTGAAACAACCAAGGGATCATCTACCAGACTGGTGTCTAAGTGCAGTGACTCAACTAATGATGATGAGATAAACGAATGCGATGCGCCTGAATCAAACAATGTACGGACAGGATGATCAAATAGAAAAACCAGACTTTCAACGGAAATAGTTCTACCTCTTTCCTGAATCGGTGGAACCGCGAGAGCCTGTACTTGCCCCCTAGCCTGACCCGGTGCCATAAGAGCTTGCACCTGTCCTCCTGAGGTAGATCCCGTCCTTTGCCCCTTCTTAGGGCAATCCTTCACTAGATGCCCTGCTTCGCCACAGTGAAAGCAACCAGTCTTCTTCTTCTTTCTACAATCTTTGCTTATGTGGCCTGGTATCCCACAATTGAAGCACTTCTTCTTCCCCTTGCCACCGTTGCCTTTCCCCCCTTTGTTTTGCTGTTGTTGCTGAGGTCTCTTTTGATCTCCCTTTTTCTCGGGTGCCTTATTAGCATTCTCTTCTTCATGCATGAGTGCCATGTCAACTAGCTTCTCAAAGGTGGCCCCCATAGGGATATGAGTCATAGCCAACCCATGCATCGGTTCATTCAAGCCTTTCACGAACCTCAAAGCCTTCTTCTCCGGTGTATTCACCATGTCTAGGCCAAACCTTGCCAATTGATTAAACTTGTTCACATATTCCTTCACTGAGAGATTTCCTTGCTTTAGAGTCAAGAATCTTTCCATATACAAGTTTTCCTCCGCCCTTGAGAGAAACTTTGCCACAAATCTTTGCCTAAAATCCGCCCAAGAGTCAACGGGGCGTTCTCCATTAGTGACCTCCCACCAGAATGAGGCCTCTCCCTTCATTAACCAAGCAGCTAACTTGACTTTCTTTCCTCCTTCCATCTCAAAGATATCTATCAACTCTTCCACCTCCTTAAGCCAATCTCTAGCCTCCACAAAAGTTTCAGATCCTTGAAAAGGTTTTCCTCCCATAGCTCTGAATTCCTTACAAGTCTTAGCAAAAGTATCTGTGCGAGGAGGAGGGGGAGGAGGAAGATCGGGTGCTACGGTTGGTGGAGGAACATTTGCTGGACCCGCAGTGGTGGCCCTGGCCTCCATCAATTTCCTATACCATACCGGTATCGTCACACCCTCCGGAAAGTTAAGATCCTCAGCCATGCTGAAACGAAAAAGGAAAGATTCAAAACGGAGAATTCGAAGGATAAAGACATGGCTATTGGGGATTATGCTTTTCTTTCAAAATCTTTTCTCTTTAAAGACATGTTTTTGAAAATATCTCTTCCAAAAATGTTTTTAGAAAATTAGTTTTCTAAAAATTTTATCTGTTCCAGTAACCTTTGCTCTGATACCATGTGTAACGCCCCACACCCGCTACGGTCACTCATAAGGGGAATGCCATAACACCGGTGGAGTATTTTAAGTGAATATAGAACAGAAAAATTACAACAAGACAGATATAAGTAATACTTGAGAATTTAAAACATCATTTCATTTCAGCGGAAAGCAAAACATGTTTGGTTACATCACAAAACCATAATAAGAGTCAAGTACAAAATATCCATCCTGATAAATAAAAATACATAATCCCAATACATGAACTGATAGCCATAAAAGAAAAGGATAAGCTGAGCTTTACTCCTACGGTCCAAGCTCCAAAAGAGAACAAAGCAGCCTGATCAAAGCCCACTCGTACTGGGCCCACTCTGAGAACCTGAGGGTTGGGAAAAAGATAAAAACAACGGGGTCAGACATAAGTCTGAGCGAGTCCTATAACTTTAACAATGTAATCATTAAAGTAATAAGGATATGATATAACTTGGTACGGTGTGACTGGGGATAAATGACTACACTCAGTAGCCAATCAGACTTAGAGTGAACTAAGACAACGAAAAAGACGCATTTACCCACCCAAGGATAATTACTACACTGTACCACACCAGTCATTCCTACTTAAAGGTTGATCCCTCCCAAGGACTTAGAAAATTTACCCAGTAGTTTCGTGTACCCCTAGCTCACTACATAGGTGCCGTTTGCCCCTATCTCCACTAGGTGTACCCACTACTCCCAAGCGATCGACTCCCTACCGTAGATATCCGTGCTGGCCCCACAATGGGGTGTATCACTCCCCAAAGTGGCTAGCCCGATACAACAAATGGTGCACGGGTTATATCTACACGATGCAACAACGTCTTACCTACCAGCCCGGGTCCACACACGCATATGAAACCCGTTGGACTCGCGTTGCCACCGCTACCCTGTTTTGGCCTCTTATAGTCAAACCCAATATGCGTGCCCGTCACTCGACTAGAGTCGAGCCCACTAAGATATGTTTGGGATAATGGTTGAAATGGGCCCCCCCACAAGCTACCCACCTAAGCTTGTCATTTCTAGTGTATACCACTTAACCCTTTAATCATGTTTTAATTACATGTTCCACTTTGGTTAAGTATTCTAATCGTATTTTCTATTGCCACCCAAGGCAACTACTAGATTTCCACATGCCACCCAAGGCACCCACTTAACCCTTCATGTCCCTCTACATGCTAATATGGTTAAGTGTTTCTTAATTAATTAATTAAGATCATGACCTCATAAAGACCTCTCACAGTAGACCATCTTTTTATGACCGTTGGATATGCCGGTTGGTTCCGGGCAGACTTCTGTCATAAAAAGGGTCTAACCTCGTGTCTTTACTTTAATCACGTATTTAATTTATGACTAAGACCTCTCACATTGGGCCAATCATTTGAAGCCGCTGGATGGCCGGTCGGTTCCGGGCAGACTTCCGCTACAAAAGGGTCCAACCTCGTGTCTTAGTTGATTAATTACACCTAATTAATCACCCCCATAATTAATTATCCCTAATTAATTACACATTTTTAAGAATATGGGTAGACCTAACTCAATAGGTAAATTCCCAATTCCATAGTATGGGTAGACCTAACTTAATAGGTAAATTCCCAACTCCATAATGTGGGTAGACCTAACTTAATAGGTAAATTCCCAATTATGTCCATTCATTTTATGTTATGCTTAATCATAACAACTTTACACCTTTTTATAATCATGCATATTAACCCCATCGTTTCCCACGTAATTCGTTTACATAACACGTCATACATAGGGACAACTTTGCATATGTTATGCACATCATAAAAAGAGACAAACTTGCATATGAACTTGCATATAAACTTGCATAAAACTTGCATATGAACTTGCATATGAAATTGCATAAAACTTGCATATGAACTTGCATATAAACTTGCATAAAACTTGCATATGAACTTGCATACCATGTCACATCACAAAGGCAAACTTGCATATGTTATGCACATCATAGAAAGAGGCTAACTTGCACATGAATCTTGCATATAAACTTGCATATCATGTCATATCACAAAGGCAAACTTGCACATGTTATGCATATCATAAAAAGAGACTAACTTGCATATGATCTTGCATATAAACTTGCATATCATGTCATATCACAAAGGCAAACTTGCACATGTTATGCATATCATAAAAAGAGACTAACTTGCATATGATCTTGCATATAAACTTGCATAAAACTTGCATATGAACTTGCATGACACATCATATCATAAAAAGAGGCAAGTTTACATATGAACTTATAACATATGACAACCACAACTTGCATAATCCACATTTACATCCATAGCCTCCTAATATCCTATCCTAATTAGTTTAGCAATTACTTGCTAAAGGCATAGGAACTCACCAAAACCAAGATTAGCAAACTTATGAAGTAGAACTAGTTGCTAAATATGAAGAAGATGATGATTAGAGGTTGATTAGCTTGCAACTTCCTTCATAAACTAGTGGAGGCTCCTCTTAGGTTTGATTTTGGCGGCATGATGGCATCATTTCTATTTTTAGTATGGATTAGGCTTGCATTAGGGTGTATTTATAGGATTAGGGTGTGTTTTAGACCATAGGATTAACCCTAGGTTAGATTAGGTCCGTCAGATTTAGGAAGTCTCTAGAACACAGCCCAGCCCTAGCCAGAAAACTAGACCTGGTGCACCCAGGCCAAGTGGCTCGACACCCCGTGTCGACAGGCAAGTCGACAGGGCAGTCGACTCCCCAGTCGACAGGCCTGTCGACAGCCCTATCGACATGGCTAGGGTGGGAACTTTCCCGCCTGGCCCCGCTGGTTGAAATTAAAAATCTGAATTTGAATTTTTAAATCTGTTTTTAACTTTGAATTTTCTGCAAACTTCATTGGGCCATAACTGGGCCATACGGACACCGATTTACAAAATTTCGGACTCTATTTCGCGTATTTTTCCGAGACGAACGCAATGACGCAGCCCGTTTCCCTCTATTCTCACATTTGAGATTATTTATTCTGTAATTAGTGAATTTTAGCATTAACTGAAATACGGGGTGTTACATCGTCCATTCGATGTGAAGATCGTCGGTCTTCAATCACCGTCTTCAATATCTTCGACTTTTAATCATCGTACTAATTATTCAGAATGGGTTAAACCCGGTCTTTCCGAATAACTCACGTATTTTTATAATTGAAAATCAAGAGCTATAAAGACACATCCAACGCCTCTTTCCAATTCAGAATATTCTTTAAATAAAATATACATATTATTAGGGAAAGGTTCCCATCAATTTTATCAAAGATAAATTCTTTTAAATTAATTCTTTAATCTTGTTTTTAAAGTTTCAACAAAATCCAATTTGATTTTAATATCAAAAATCATTACTTTATGATTATCCAAATTTAAGAATTAAATCTGTTAATTGGGTTAAAAAACAAATGTCGTTTAAAACATAGTTCACGGTAAACCCAATTCACCTATCAATTAATCCAATTACAAGTATAATTTGAAACACTAATAATATTAGTTAAAAGATTTATTCTTTCATACGGGGTCTAAAAACAGTGTTTTTTAAGACACCATCCACGACAACCCAAAATCCAATTCTTTTATTACAATATCTTTTAAAAATATTCTTTAATTAAAAGAAACTCTTTATTTAAAATATTCTTTATATACAAAGGCCGTTTATGTAAAATATTCTTTATATTACAATATCTTTTTAAAAGTATTCTTTGTTTAAAATATTCTTTATATAGAAAGGTCCCTTATGTAAAATATTCTTTATATTACAATATCTTTTTAAAAGTATTCTTTATTTAAAAGAAATTCTTTGTTTAAAATATTTTTATATAAAATATATCCTGAATCGGAAAGCGACTCAATCATTTACCATATAGCTTCGGTTATATGGATTTCATACATCGTAGGTAAATGACAACAAATGATAAATAATCGTCAAACCATCAATTTAACATCCAGAGTGAAGTTCACAACTGTGTGAGCATTAAAATGAAATAATAATGCTCATCGCAAAATAAATATTGGGAATAGTGTATATCAATCAACATCCCAATACCCATGTGGGGTTTTCAGCCAACGATAGTTCATATAAATAAATAATTAGTTAATGAATTTAACAAATTTTAATACTGCTAATATATTGGTGATGATGAACAAAACATGATATTTTATTCCTAATTCCGAAATAAAATATATTTGACTCGTATAATTTCTTTATACATTTCTAATATCTAATAGAATGTAATTTATTTATATGACATTATTGCGGATGACAAATAAAAGATAATTTTCATTATGCTTTATTTGTATGTAATTATTCTTACCTTTAACACATAAAAGAAATAATCTCATTTGTATATGTTTTTCAATATATAATCTAACACATAAAAATGTTTATTTTAAATTGCATACAAATTCTAATGTATGCATTAACATATAAAGATGTCACTTTAACTCACCTATACATTCTAATGTATGTTTTGACCAATAATATGATTCTTATATTTGAATATAAATTCTAATGTAAGTTTGCAAAATAAAAAAAATGATTTTTATTTGCATATAAATTCTATTTCAACAAAATGGATAAAATGGATAAGAAGTGATACCACCATTTTGCTGACAATTCTATTTTACTAAAATGAATATTTTTGTTTTGCGACGACCCCAAACCCCGTACGGACGGGGGCAAGGGTAATCTTTGGAATATAACACATAAACAGATAATAGCAGAGCAAAATTAAATAAATACACCAGATAAAGTACAAATAATACACTGGATAAACATAATCATCAGAGTTACATAGTATACAAGATCATACTTAGTACAAATACAGTTCAGCTATATATAAATGTCTACAGCGGAAACAAACATAATATGTACAGTAGGAGCTGAACATCATAAAGAGAGATAAATGATAGAATCCATCTTCAGCTCCAGCTATCCAGAAAGAGCCTGCTAAACCTGAATACAAGGCTGCTCGTGTAGACATAAGGGCACCCGAGTTTGCAAGTGAAACAAACTACGAGTCAGTCATGGGACTGGTATGAGAAATCCACTCAACAGATTACATAATTTAGCTAATCTCAGGACCAGGCCACTTTCGCGGAACGGGTTTACTCCATTGGATTGCCAATGCTTTAAAATAGGTAAATCTTTTAAACATCGCAATGCTTTTTATAAAAATGAAGCCATTATAAGACTCAGTTCCCATCACACAATGCAACGCAAACCGGAGGATAGAGTTTTACCTCATAATGGCCAAAAAATGCTTGATACGAATAAAACACAAGAATTTGATATTATTACTAGTGTTTACATGTTTCAAAAACAATTTCGAATCATAATTATCAATCATAGACGGCATGGGTACCATATATCATGTCGCCATATATATACAATCAAAACCGCACAGTCACGTATTTGGGAATTGGATTTCCGTCATGAACCAAGGCAAAAGATAGTCCTTACCGAATTCGAGACTATCTAGCCTGAGTCTCAGGATCAGAACGCATCGACCCTTGGATCGTCAGGGCCGGTCCACCGATGTGGATTAAAATGCCTTAACACTACGTTTCCCCGCCCTTTGGGGCGTAAATGAGCCAACGAATGACTCCATCGATCCCGGATCGACCGATATAACCTAGGCGCCTCACAACAGCAACAACCACATAGGTGAAAATAATATAAATGTCAGCCAGTTCAAGCACTGACACCACCTCTTAGCTAGAAGGAAACGCATGCCCTCCCTGAGGTCCTCTCCCGTTTCTGGTTCATACCGGGGTGTGAGGTTCGCAAATTCACTTTATACACAAAGCTACGCCACACAGGAGGTGCTTTGATCATCAACACAAGACTTTGCTTTTCAACAGAAGCCCTGATCACTGCATCTTAGCATGCCACACAGGCAATTCACACCATGCAACTGATGGCTATCAATCACACAGAATAAATTCCAATGTCAGACACATAATCCATTTACAAGTCTGTTCTGGGTCTGAACGAAACCGGAGGCACTATATACCTCGCATACCCTTCGATCTCCATGTACGTCGGGACGATCACCACTCATTATCCATATTTCGGGATGCCTCCCAATCAGGACATCAATTACCATCCAGACGAGGTGAAGATCTCCGGTCTTCAACCACCGTCTTCATCTTCGATTTCTTATCGTCGATTCAGTTATTCAGAATGGGATAAACCCGGTCTTTCTGAGCAACTAGCGCATATAAATAACTAGTGTTACACAAACACAACATACGCCTCATTCCAATTCATTAGTCACTAACCGTCAATCAGTAAGAGTACAATTTCCTAAATATTAACCCCGAAGGCCGAAACCAACATCAGATCAGAACCCAGGAAACCATTTGACTTAGCTAACCTTCAGTTAATTTCTAAATTTCACATTCCATATCATTTATAATATTTTATAACGATTTATCGCTATTTTTATTTATTTTAAAATAGCCAATTTATTCAAACGACGCTTCGGGCCATAACGCGGCCGTGGCGCTATTTTTCTTCAGATTTTATCACATATCTGAAAATCTAACCGTTGGATCTTCACAAATTTTATATCATTAGAAAGATCTTTTTAAAACGAATCCAACGGTTCAATTTTTGGGAAACTCCGACGGTCGGATCTCCCGTACACTCATTTGAAGTTTCAATTTCAAAATACGTACTGCAGCGTCGTTATTCGATTTAATATATATATATATATATAAATATAATCAATTCTGGCGTTGTTTTTCTTCAGATTTGAATTAAACATTCCAGACAATCCAACCGTCGGATCTTCACAAAGTTGGTGTCGTTGGAAAGATAGTTCCAAAGCGAACCCAACGGTTTCGGTTTTGGGAAAATCCGATGGTCGGATCTCCCGCACTAATCGTTTGAAATCACGGTTTCAAAACACGAACTACAGCTTCGTTATTCGATATATTTCAATTCTATTTATATATATTTATCGATTCTTCGATTTCAAAACTATATTCTTCTCATACATTTGATAAAAATGATATTTTTATCTAACCGACAATTATTTCAACACTTTGCTATTTTTAACAATTCGTGTATATAGTAAAATTGTGATTTTTATTGTAAAACAATTCATTTCAAAACACGATTATTTTATATAGTTCATATAGATGATAAAAATATGATTTTTATTATAAAACAATTTATTTCAAAACACGACTATTTTATACAGTTCATATAGATGATAAAAATATGATTTTTATTATAAAACAATTTGTTTCAAATCACGACTATTTTATAGAGTTCATATAGATGATAAAAATATGATTTTTATAATAAAACAATTTATTTCAAAACACATATTTTACATAGTTCATATAGATAATAAAAATATGATTTTTATTATAAAACAATTTATTTCAAAACACAAATACCATTCAACACACCTGAATTTCTATTCAACGAATGAATTTCTATTCAACACACGGATATAGTTTCAACACATGAAAATAATTCTAACACATGAATATTATTCAAAATTTCGGCAGCATAATGGCAGGGTAGTTAAAACCGGGGTCGTCCCTAGTACGGCTCCTCGCTCTACCTTAAAGCCTCGCAGCTTTTGACAATGGGGATTTCATGCATCTAGTTCGCACGCAGGCGGCAAGTATATTTTTTTCTCATTTCCACAAACTAATCCTATGTGGTTTCAACAAAATAATTCTAAACCACAAACAATTCCAATCAACCATTCGCTATCAATCAATTTTCACACCAATCACAACCAATAAATACCGTCCATGGTTTGTGGACGAGGGGCATATATATATATATATATATATATATATATATATATATATATATATATATATATATATGTAAGCATTTCACTTCTATTTCAACACATATAATTTTTACAACGCATAAATAACTTATACATCGAACATACAACTTATACAATGCTTATACATGAGGTGTACAACGCTTATATAACTCATACATCGACTATATAATTTATACATCGTCGTTTTCCATATCGTTTATAGTTTAGAAATCTCACATTGCGTTCCACTCCACCAAAAATAGCAGAAGGCTCAGAAAAATATCCGGTCTCTTCTAGAATATAGAAGAGGTCCACATGAGTCCACTGTCTCTTGTTTCACTGAATTTCATCAAGAAACGAAAAAGATATGATTTTTACAGTGAAATCATAAATGGTAGCGCTTTAAACTGCTATAATATAGTTTAAAATTAAATAGGCCGTACCTTTTCTGAAATGGTTCCAAACTAGGTTTGGATTTTTTGATCAATCGGTGTAACGGTTCCACGATCGGGTTGCACAAGGTCGAAGGGGGAGGAGAGGCACAGGGATCAATGGTGGAGTGGTCGGGTTCGGCGGCGCCGGGCGATCTCGGCGACGGTTCAAAGATCAGAACTTCACGAGGGTGATTCTCTCGATTTTCTCAATGATAATTAGCAAACTTTATATGGATTTGAAGAGAATTCCAAGCTCTACAAAATCCATAACATGAGCCCCGAATTTTATTGAGTAGATTTGGAGAAAAAGAGGAGAGAAGGTGGAGAAACTTTTCCGTCGTGCGCCCCTGAAGGAAATACGGGGAGAGAGAAAATGATGGCCAATAGAAATTTTTTATTTTATTTTATAATTTTTAAATTCTTAAAAATACCCCTTGTCACACACGAACACCAATCCAAACCCAACGACTGTCGTCTTTAGCTAAATACCCCCATTCTGAACACAATGGGATATGTTTCGTAGGCCCATTCGACTGTTTCAGTCAGTTTTTCTTCAAATTAAAATATAATACATTCATTATTCGATTTGAACGTACATTTCAATTTGCCAGGGCCACAAACTGCTTCGAAAAATTCCAGAAAAATAAATCTAGCTATGTTTTGATGATACGGTCCCAACAAAACTAGTTTCGACGAATTCTGAGACCGTTTGAAAAATGGCCCATTTCGGGTCGATCCAATTTAATAGAAATCGACCAAACACATTTTCCTTTGCCACACTCACATACTAGCTTCAAAAATTATGAAATTTGAAACCTAGTAATAGTTTAACTTCCCAGATCCAACAAAAGTGGTTTCGTCGAATTCCGAGGTCGTTTGCAAAATGGCCAATTTCTCAGGCTATATAAACTCCATAGCGACCTTTGAGAAAATTCATTTGGCCATAACTTTTGCTTCCCGCTATGAAACTTCGATTTTTCAGATTCGTTAGAAAGAGATTCACTAACAGAGTTAAATATTTTTGGTTTCACTCAAATCCGTTTTGTTTTGCACCCGGTGCAGTCAATCGAAGTTTGAATTCAAATTTTGAAACTACCGCGCCATTTCAGACCTTGTTTATAATTAGAAATAATTATATTCCTTTTCAATTGTCGATTCAAACTTACTTTTCATCGTTATTATTTAAAATATTTATTTTAAATATTTCAAATCCACTAAAATAGCCAATTAAATTTTTTTAAATTGGTTCAGATTTTCCGGGTCGTTACAATCTCCCCCTCTTAAAACTTTTCGTCCCCAAAAAGGAACAAAGTCAAAAGTGGTTTGATTAATCAACTCTACGTTCAATCTGTGTAATGACCCGCATTGGTAGAGGTATTATAATTAATTTATTTAATTATATAAATAGTGATATAGTGAATTTAATGGTCGTGGAATTAAATAATTGTGAATATTTAATTAAAATAATAAATTAAATAATATATTTAAATCTGAAATAATCAGAATTGGCTGAAATGGCGATATGGTGTGAACTGGATCATCTGTGATATTTAATTCAGCTTGGAATTGAATTTGAATAACAAATATATTATTTGAACGACAGTTTGAACATAGAATTATATTATAATTAAAATCGAGCTCGAAATGGCGCTGCAGTTCGTAAATTGGCGATTCGAATTTCAACTGAATATACTTGATTCGTTTTAAGCCGGATTTCTGTGAAACAAGAAACGTGTGGAGCTGGTGGAGTATATCTTTCTAGTGGAAGAGAAAAATTGGGATTTCGTCGTGTATATTTTGATTTATATCCAAATCAAATTTTAGAAAAGTCGTTGTGGAATTCCTTTATAATTTATAAAGGAATTATTTATATTTTTAAAAGGGAATTTCAATATAAATCGAATATCTGGTTGACCCAGAAGTGAATATCGAGTTGGAAATTCATATAGAATATTCTAGAGCTATATGGTATTCCACTGTGAATTTATACGATAATATAAATTTATTTATATTTAATTTAATTATATTCAAATATATTTATATATTTAAATGGGTCATTCAGAGCTTTAAAAATAGCCGGTTTTGTAAACGAAGTCGGAATTCGACGAAACCAATTTTGTTGGATCCGCAATATTAAATTATTGCTACATTTCAATTTCTGTGATTTTTGAAGTCAGTATGTGGCCGTACGGATTTTTAGAGTGGAAAACAGTCAGTATTTCGACAGTTAAAAATACACTGTGTGAGCAACTAGAGTCAGAATTCGACGAAACCAGTTTCGTTGGGTCCGCAATGTCAAACTCTAGCTACATGTCCAGTTTGGTGATTTTTGAATATCGTATGTGGTCGTAGGAATTTTTAGAGTGCAGAACGAATATAAATGAATATAAAAAGAAAATATCTAGAACCGAAATATCTCAAAATATCTTCCTATAAATACCTTTCCACTCCTCTAAACCTAATTTCATTGTCTACCGAGGTCAAAAATTGCGTTGTTGTCTCAGAAATAAAATATACAGTAAACATCTTGAGTGGATAAATCAAGAACAAATCCTACAAAAATCAACAAATCATGAGAGATATGTTTTTGAGTTGCTAATGAGATTCTCTTCGAATCTATACCCAAATTGCAGGGTTCGATCAACATTTCGTGACGCTGGGATTTCTACAGCGTATGGGTTGAATTCTAGGGTTGGAGTTCGATCAAAATACACGGGGTTTTAGCTTGTTTCGACATCGGATTCGAGTTCGTGGTAGAGTTTAGAATCTTCTGTGAATTTAGGGAATTTTTCTGGAGTTAAAGATGTCGATACCTGTGTTGTGGGCGACGTGAAATAGGCTGGAGACAGAATTGCAATGGGGCGGCTCGAGTGCAATTTGTAGTGTATGGGTAGAAGGAGGGGTTGAAGAGAGGAGTGTTGGTGATGTCTGTATTTGGATCGATGGTGTGTAGGAGGAATGGTAGAGCGGTGAAGTGATGGCAATGGGGGAGGACGTGGATGCCTGCTGATCGGGGAAGAAGGTTTTTAAATGTGGTTGGGCTTTAGGAGTAGTTGGACCGGTTATATATAAAGGTAAGGGCCCAAGTTTGATTAAAACCCATGTTTATTTTAATTAAAATACGTATTAACTTCGAAACAGTATATCTTCCTCATACGGTATCAGAATTGGATGAAACAAGATCCGACAGGATTGCATGGACGGGAGCAACACAATGAGACTAACCGCGAGTGAATTCGAGCTCGTTACAATTTATGGCGAAATAAATTGTTTGATTCAAATCAAATAACAGTTTATCATTCTTTAATGATGAACTGCAAATGTTAGTAAATCTCACTAACTCTGAACAGTTTATAATTTCATGTTGTATTTTTAGAACCGTTAAATATTGGCTGATTGACTGTGTGTTGACTGTTTGATTGAACTGCTAGTCAGTTAGTTTAATTTTTGTATTGATTCTGTTTAACAGAATATATCATATGGAACTGAAAGTGATGTTGATTTTATATTGTATAACATCTGTGGATGCAGGGAGATAGGTTGGAGGAATCCAACTGGATTCCTCGAAATTTATTTTACTGTAGTTCCTCGACATTTATTTTACTGTGATTCATATATTGTAATATATGATGTGATATAAAATCTGTTGTCGATTATATGTGTTTGAATGATACTGATCATCGTGATTTTATATGTTGAATACCATAACATACCGAAATGTTGATAAGAGAATATTTTCAAAGTGATATTTGAAAATAAAATATTTATAAATTGGAATATTTATAAATAGGAGATATTTAGAAAAAGGGAAAACCGTTATAAAAAGGAAACTGTTATAAGGAGGGAATCATTTTTAAAGTGGAGAACCGTTACTAAAACTAAATCTTTAAAAATGAATAAACGTTGTAAAAAAGGAAATCTTTATAAAGCGAAAGGAGTTAAATCGAATATAGTTATTCGAAAGGAGTTAAATCGAATATGGTATTCGAAAGGAGTTAAAACGGATATGGTATTCAAAAGTTAGTAAATCGAATTAGTTATTCGAAAGGGGTTAGTCGAGTCGAGTTAGTTGAATAGAGTTAATCGAATATTAGTTATTCGAATAAGAGTTAACCAAATAGGCTAAGTTAGTCAAGTTAACCAAATGGGTGAAGTTAGTCGAGTTAATCAAATTGAATTTAGTTAAAGGGGTTATCGAATATAGTTTATCCCAATGGAGTTAAACGGATTATTCGAATTAGTTATTCGAATAGAGTTAAACACATAAGAGTTATTCGAATAGAGTTAAATAAATAAGGGTTATTCGTATTAGTTATTCGAATGGAGTTAAATACATAAGAGTTATCGAATTAGTTATTCGAAAGGAGTTATCGATTATAGTTTGATCGAAAGGAGTTAAGTAAAAAGAGTTAATCGATTAGAGTTAAAGCAAATGAGTTAATCGAATATAGTCTATTCGAATATAAAGTAAATAGATTTAATCGAATATAGTTTATTCGAATAGAGTAAAAGGAGTTATCGAAAATAGTTTATTCGAAAGGTGTTAAGTGAAACGAGTAAATCAATAGCGTTAGTCCAATAGAGTTAATCCAATAGCGTTAGTCCAATAGAGTTAAACCAATAGCGTTAGTCCAATAGAGTTAATCGATAAGGGTTAATCAAATAGAGTAAATTGAATAGAGTTATCGAATATACCTTATTCGAAGGAAAGAATTATCGAATAGAGATGATTCGAAAGAGAGTTATGTAAGGAAGTTGTTAAAGAATTAAAGGGGTGAACTTTGTCTATTCCAAGGTTAGAAACGTTGTTCAGTTAAGGTCTGAGAGGTAGTATTACCCCAACTTGATTGACTTCATTTTTAACTAAGGAATGGTTAAGGTTCGATAGTGAAGGTGGGTTAAAGGAATTTAGTTAATAAGCGTAATGGTTTGAGTTGGCATCGCGATGGTTTGTTTAAACTTCTGTCTAAGTCCAATGAAGGAGTTTTGGAAATATTTTCCAAATAAGAACCAGAAATGTGTTCTGATATAGAAAACAAGAAATGGAAATGTTTTCCAATGGTAATAACATATATTTTCTAAATTTAGAAAATAAGAAATGTTGAATATAAGGAAACATGAGATAAGTAAATTAATGAACTAAGGAGATATATGATTGATGATTGATTGATAGAATTTCCATCTGGAAATAATATCGTTGTTTGCACACGTGTTTTTCTTTGATAGTTAAATCACAGACCATCGAAGTTTTGACCATTTTAACGTTGTTAATATGGAGAGACCGGTTGGATTATTATCCAAAGAACCACTCTGTATTGGCATAAGCGTTGCGAATCATATATGCCAAAGATAATTGAAGAAGGAGTAAAGTGCAAGGGCTATTGTATAAGTCTTAGATAACAGTATCTAAGATGCATATACTAAATAGTACCTTCGGTTCATCCTGTTCCTGGATGACTTGTATGGACGGATGTCTGACAGAGTATTTCCAGATGATCACGCATATTGATTTCTCCAACCGTACCAAGAGTGGAAGCGGAGAAGGAAACTTCTTTTAGCTAACACATAATGTATGGTTGAGGACATCAATCGGTGATTTGATGGATTTGACGATGTGGCATTCAAAGTGAATCTGATGTGATGATAAAGCGTAGCTTCTAGCCTCACATCCGGTAAATGACAGAAATTGGGCAGGCAGCATAGCTAAGTCGGTCGCACCGAAGTAGGATGTATAATCACCTGATCTAGAGTTTCATTTATTTCTAAAAATTATTGTCGATACTGTCCATTCGAGAATGGTTGTTGATCCCAACCATTGGTGATATACATTTGATACACTCAAGCGAAATGAGTGGTCGGTCATGTGTGGCCGGGTTGCAAGATGTTCTTGTTGAACCCAGTGTATTCCTTTCTAGAGGTACACTAGCGAAAGGTGGTTCCATACCTTGTCATAGTTGGAAATCCATTACCCAATACGTGCTTGCGGTTTTGATTGTATACTATATATGTAGAACGTGAGATGAAAGCGTTTCTGCTAGATGATTATTATATTGTGGTTGATAGACATTACTATAATAGCAAAAGGTTTTTGATATAAAGATATTTTGGATTCTCATAAGGGAAAAACCCGTTCCGTTATACGGCGTGGTCTTATGAGATATCGATTACTTGTTCGAACTGTTTTAACTGTTTTACTCATACTATTCCCATGACTGACCCGTAGTTTATTTTGTTTTGTTTTCCCTAAACTCTTGGGTGCCTAAATTTGTACGGGCTGTCAAGTAGTCGGGATTTACAAATATACTGGAGGAGCTTGGAGCAGGAGGCTTCAGGATTATATAGTTATAGTTATTTCCGCTGAGTTGTAAGTGTTGTACTCTGATGTTATTGTATACATATAATGATTTTATTTCAAGGATATATTATCTATTATAACTCCGCCTGTGTAGTTTTCTATGCAGCCCGTCCCAAGCCAGGGTAAAGGAGGAGGGTTGTGATATGCTTGGCGAGCCAACGTAAAAACATAGCCACTCTTATGGATATGGAACCTTATGATATTTGAACTTTTTTACTTATTATTAGTATTATTATTTAAAAAAAACCTTTATCGAACGACTTTTTATTTGATTGGTTATTTTAAACCCTTTATATATATATATATTATTATCATCATTATTATTTTTATTTTATATTAATTTTGGGTTCCATATCTTGCCAACCCCAACTTGTTTGGGATATATGGCTTTGTTGTTGTTGTTGTTGATGACATATTATCTATTATATGTTGTTCGTTCCGCTGTGAGATTCGTGTTACTCTGATGTTGTGTTCTTCTTCTTCTTCTATTCTAAGTTTCTATCTTATCTTTCCTCACCCTCTAATTTCTTTCATAAATGACCGGTATTTTCAGTTTAATTTGGGGTTGGCCCTGTGTTTTTGGTCAACTCAAATTGGACTGGATTTTCGGGTCATTACAGTTGGTATCAGAGCTTAAGTTAAGTGAATTACCTTGGCTCTGTGGCGTGACTCAGTAGAGATGGGGTTAGTAATACCCTAGATTGAGTTGAGTGTATATATACGAGTGAACGTATCTGTTACTGATATATAAAAATTGTTTTATATTGTGGTGATTCATTGGTTGAGTTGTTTATGGGTTCTAGTCGATCAGTTTGATCCACTGTATCGGTAGGAATTTATAAACACTCGAATACGATGAGTCGACACGATATGTTTTGAAAAGAGGGTAAATTAAAACAAATTTACCCAAGGTATATCTTGATATAGAGAAGATATATATATATCAAAAAATTTATATAATGGATATATTGGTTGTTATTATAATCGAGTAAGATTATAAATTAAATGGTTATGTAATTAACCAATCAGAATTCATATAAGTGAAATACGTGTAATCAGATGAATTAAATTTGAAATTTAAACCAGAAATTGAATTAAAATTCTGGAAAATTGGATAAGTGTTTGTAAATGGATTTGGATTAAAAATAAGGAAAAATTAAGATCCTGGGAGATTTTAAATTGTTTTACAAGCAGTGTGAATTATATTTTGAAATGAATTTCAAAGTGGAAATGTTTAGAAATGGTTTTATAGTATTGAACTCACTTCGATCACTGGAAAATAGATTCCGATGATGACAATTGCATCATCAGTATTCATTTTCGAGTTGTAAGTGACGAATTACTACCAGAGATACTGTTTTGAAATTGTTTTGGGAAAGACAAGTTGTGTTGAATTTCAAAATGGGATTTATAATATAGAATTTGATATATAGATTTGAATAATAGAAGTGATATAAAATTTGAATAGAATTAACTAAGTCGAAGAGAAATTAGTTAATCGAGTTTTAAATTTGAAGTTGAACTTTGAAAGGTGAACTGGATTTGTAAATGGATATTCGAAGTCGAATATAGAACTTAAATTTGAAATTTGGATTCAAATTAGTTAATAAGCAAGTTAAAATATATTTGAACATGTCATGTTCAAATATAAAAGTGAAATAGACTAAAGAGTTAATCAACAAATTAATTAACGAATTGAGTTAAAACGATCAGGTATAGTTAAAATAGATTGGGCAGGTATAAATATATGTGAGATAGGTATGGATAAGGTATAAAGGTATATAAATAGAATGCTCGACGAAAAGGTATGTATTTAATTCACATATGAGATTTTATGCGTCGTATCGGCTAGCCGCTTGGCTTTTTCTTTTTCTTTTGGATTGGTGAGGGCCATGGGAGGCTATTTGAAATATCCCGATGCTCCTAGTACAAAGGAGGTTATGGTGAATTTTTCCGGGAATTTAAGGAGTTAGAATATTTTTAAGATAATTTGATAGTTAGAAATCAATGTATCGATATATATATATATGGAAGTCGATAAGGAAACGAACTTAGAAATAGAATAGTAAAATCAAAAAGGAAGACTAAGAATAAAATCTAGTAAGAATAGAAAGAGGAAGCGTATACGTGTTTAAAAGTGAATAAGTAGTTGTATGGTATTGATTATTCGAGTAAGTAATCGTATCTGTTTTGACGTTATAAATGTTATTCAGTCAAGGTCTGGGAGGTAGTTATACCCTAACTTGATTGATTTCATTATTAACAAATAAATAGTAAGATTTCAGGCTCAAACATCAATGTTGAATAAGAGTTAGTTGAATATAGTATTTGGGTTGTCGTAACGATGTTTTACACAACATCCGTTTTAACCCAAATAAGTGTAAGCTTGGAAATATAATAAAGAATATTTTCTGAGCATAGAAATAAACGAGATCGGAAAAGAGATAAGTAATTGGAATATTTATTTTCAATATTAGAGTTGAACAAGAAAATGGCGGATGAAACTTCTTTCTGGTCGCTTTTTTCTCGATCAATTCCACAAATTCCTCAATATTTCTCGGATAATATCTCGATTGAAGATAAAGCAAAGGATTATTCTCGTTCAGATGTGGCGCCTGTAAGATCTGAGTCTTGTTCTGATAGATGTTATCGTTGTGGTAATGGTGGCCATTATGCGAGAAACTGTATAAACCAAATCAGGTGTTTCAAATGAGGAAGATTGGGTCATCGCAGGAACTATTGTCCAGATTCATCCAGGAAAGTTTATCTTTGGGATTATTTTTCAGAAGTGGATTGGGGGAATAGAGTTTCTTCACAGGGGCGATTGAATCCAAAGATTACAAAAATGCAACATCTAATACTGAGGCCTGGTATGATATTATTGAAGAATTTCTTAAGTATTGAGGATCAGGTAAAGATTGTTATAAGTTGCCAAGATTTGGGTATGGGTGAGGGTGGCTTCTACAGACCTGGCTATGAGAATGGTGCGTTGTTAAAACTTTTGATGATGTGTTTGGGTAAAGATTGGAATCCACAGACAAGGCAATACGAGGAGAGGCGGATGAGGGATGGCGTTGTGCCTCAAATTATACCATTGGAATTTAAGAAGATGGTTAGCGATTCTATGACTTCTGCTCGTAAAACAATTTTAGATAATGGTGGAAAGGATGTCGATCTTCCTCTATTTTCTCTTGATGTTTGCATTGTTAATTATTATGATATTGATGGAAAATTGGGCATGCATCAGGACAATGATGAAAGTAGTGAAAGTTTACTGGCAGGACTTCCGGTTGTCTCTTTCTCTATAGGTGATTCGGCGGTTTTTGCTTATAAGGATGTGAGAGCTAATGGTCTAGTCAAGCGAATTGTGCTAGAATCGGGAGATGTTCTGATTTTTGGGGGAGAGTCTAGAGATATATTTCATGGCATTGATGGTATTTACAAGGATACGGCTCCAAAAATGATTAGCGAGAAGACGAATATGAAAGTTGGTCGACTAAACCTAACGTTTAGACAAAGTGGACTTATATTAGATGGGGAGATTTATTGCACTTCGACAAGTTCTGGGGACTATCTAAATCAGGTTTCATCAAAGTTTAATCATTCATTTGTAGACGTAGTACAGCAGCATCCACTCAAAATGCCCTCTTGGAATTTTGTTGAGGAAAGGAATGCTCTCTCTAGTAAAATTGTTAATGGTCGGTTTTGCTTTCGCTGTGGTGATTCCTCGCACTTGGCGAAGGACTGTAGGAACGGTTTGCGATGCTTTAAATATGGAGGAGTGGGTCATCGCAAAAATAGTTGTCCTGAAAAATTCATGGGCAAATCTGTTTGGGATTTGTTGCACTTTAACTGTTTGTAGATTTTTCTGAAAATGATAGATCTTGCGGACTTGTATGTCCTGGATTTTTCTGATAACATGAACAATGGGGCTTACCTGCTGGTGATGATGGGGTGGAATTTAGGGACTTGTTGATGGAATTCTGTGGAATAAATGCGGTGACAGGGAAGATGTTTTTCCTCCACTTCCTAGGCCGTTGACTAGGCAAGAGCATGCATTCTCATTCAGTTTGTCTCTCATAAAATATAGGAGAATGTACACTGATTCGAGTGTTAGGAATAGAAGGCTAGTTATTCAGTTGTTAGATAGGATTGTAGCGCACTTTGACATTATTAACACAGCAATAAAGAACGAACATCTGGATATACATCATCAGTTAGTAGGTGGTCGCTCTGATAAGGACTGTACGGCTAATAAGGCTCAGCTAGGCAATGTACAGGTTGCTGAATCAGAGATGACTGCAGAGTGTGGTATGTTTCTTGAAGGCACCATGATTGATGTGATTGAGTTTCATGATACTAGGACGTGTTGCGACCCAATGCTTGCTAACCCGTATGTGCAGAAATGCATGGAATCTAATGAAATATATGGGCTCTACGGCGGTAATGTCAATTATGGGAGGGTATTGGATGTGATGACAGGGGTAGATGGTGTGGATAAGTGTGGTTATATGGGTACTGTAGAGGAGATGGTGCAGGTTAGTGTGCCAAGTGGGGTGAAGGGATTTAAAAGGGTTGTGGCGGAGGATGTTATACTATCGAATAAATTTAGTTTGTTGGAGACTTATGAATCTGAATCGGCATTGAGTAATGAGAAGATGGATGGGCCATCTGATGGTGTTATTGCGAAGGTTGTCACCATGTCGAGGAAGGGT
Organism: Allium sativum; assembly: GCA_030737875.1. NCBI lineage: Eukaryota > Viridiplantae > Streptophyta > Magnoliopsida > Asparagales > Amaryllidaceae > Allium > Allium sativum. The sequence goes on from CM060916.1 coordinate 329,957,583, forward strand.
ATTAAAGTGGGGAGAGTTAAATGTGGTAGACTGGCTCATTCAAAGACTTTAAGAAATAGTAAGGCTAAATGTTCTCGTTTTAACAATTATGAAAAAGTGATGGACGATGATCAGGAAGCTAGGAATCAGGGTGGTGATCTTATAGTGGAGGAGGAAGTGAGTAGTTGGGTTGGTCAATTGGTATGCGGTGGTGTACATTCTATGTTTAAAAGGAATGGTATGGCAGGGGGTGTACTGTTATCAGTTCAACAGCCAATGGAGGATTGTCATCGGGTGTGGTGGATAAGGGATTTGGTCTGAGTGTTGAGGACATGGCACTTTGTGTTGATGTAGCTGTTGCGGTTAATAGGATAGATGGCTCAGATTCAGCATTGGGCTGTCAGGCGTGTGGATATATATTTGCATGGGGTTTAGATTACCACTCGGTCGTTGTGTATGATAAGTTAGTGAAACTTTATTCCATGTATTTGAGACCGTGCTATGACATATTTGGGTGGGAGGAAGAATTGTTACACTCGTTTTTTGCTCCTGAGTTTGACACTATTGTCTCGAGTAATGCTGGTTTGTTGGGATCTAGCGAGATTCATTCACAGAGTAGAGATGCTCCTTCTTCTTCATGCAGGAGGGGAAGGCGCAAGATAGTTATCCCCAGTACTGGGCTTATTCGTCGTAATGCGCGGATCAGGTCCGGCTCTTCGCCTTTTCGAGGTAGGTCCCCGAGTTTGATTGCTAGTAGTAGCAATTTAGACTCGGGCTCAGGTATGATTTCTGTTTATGGTAGTGAGTATTCTCCGTATGCTTTGAATAGCCTGTCGAGTAGTCAGTTATTTCAGTTAGCCAGTGATACTGCTTTTATTTTTACAGACATTGAGTTGGATGCTGACTATATTAGGAGTAGGGAATTAGAGAGAGTGTCTTCCTTGAGTAGATGAGGATCGTTAGTTGGAACATTAGAGGTTTGAATAATCCCAAAAAATGTGCTAAGGTTAGGGCATTCTTTATAGATTACCACATCGATATCGTTTTACTTCAAGAGACTAAGATTGAAAACCCTGATTTATGTTTTTATGCTAGATTAGGTGGGTCCCTTATCCGTAGTTGGGCTTGTCTACCGACTATTGGTAGTGCCGGTGGGCTTATGATTGGCTGGAAGGACAACCAATATAGACTGGTTCAGGAATTCCCTAAAGTTCATTCTTTACATGTTATATTAACTTCACTTACAGATAATTCTACCCTGGGTATTTCTAATGTCTATGGTCCTCACACTAAGATTGAGAGGAGACGTTTGTGGGAGGAGTGTTCGGTTTTTAGGAATCTTGCCTCCAATCCTTGGATTATGGGGGGGATTTCAATGTTACTAGATTTTTAGGAGAAAGATCTCCTAGGGAAGGTGATTTTTTAGATATGGAGGAGTTCAATGAGTTCATTCTAGAGAATAATTTGATTGAGATTCCGCTTAATAATAGATCATTTACTTGGTCTAGGTCTAATATTAGTGACAGTCCGTCATTTTCCTTATTAGATAGATTTTTTATAAATACGGAGATTGATGAAAGATTTCCAATTTGTAAAGTAAAAGGGTTACCTTTCTTATATTCGGATCACTGTCCTTTAATTCTGTCTTGTGATTCGAATATGCTAATTAGTAACTGTTTTAAATTTGAAAAGATGTGGTTATTAGACACCAGTTTTGTTAAACTTGTTACTGTTAAGTGGAATTCGTTATTCTATTTTAATAATTTATACAATGGCAATTTGGCAAAGATTTTGGTTTCAAAACTTGGTAAATTAAGATTTTTTCTTAAAAGGTGGAATAAATTTGTTTTTGGCAGTGTTAGGATTAAGAAAAATAAGATTTTATGTGAGATTTTAGATTTAGATAAGTTAAGTGAAACTAGGTCTCTTAATTTAGGTGAGAGAGATAGGCTTTATAATCTCAGAAATAATTTTAAATTGATTTTGGAAAAAGAAGAAATAATGTGGAAGCAAAGATCATGTGTTCAATGGATTAAGGAAGGGGATAATAACACGAAATTTTTTCATAGTATGGCTAATAAGAGGAGACATGACAATTTAATTCATTCTATTTTCTTAAATAGTGAGGAATTGACAATTCAGCGTGATTTAAATGAAGCTTTCACCAATTACTATAAACAAATCTTCGAGACTAGGATTAAGAGAAGAATTAACGTTAATTGGAAGGATATTTATCCTAATGATGATAAGGGAGAGCTATAAGATTTAGATAAACCTTTTTCTGAACACGAGATTTAGAAGGCTATTTGTGATATGCCTAGTGACAAAGCTCCGGGGCCTGATGGCTTTTCTGTTCTATTTTACAAACAGTTTTGGGAGATTTTGAAATCTGACATTATTAGTTTATTTAATGATTTTTATAGTGGTGACTTGTG